>OX457000.1:2840204-4260306 GCA_949752705.1 Callimorpha dominula | reverse complement strand
GGCTATTAAAGCATGTTGTTTTTGTTTTTCTAAACTATAATTTGTTCAGTAATTGGTTTGAGTACGATGTTTAAATAAAATTGCATGTAATTAGATAAGGCAGTGTTGTTTGTACGTTTCTATGTAATTGCAACGCAAAAAGAATGCTATAATGCTCGTTGTCTTGATCAGCAAAGCATAAAATAATTGAACATCCTAACTACCTAGATCTAAAAAGGTATTAACTCAAAAATACAGAAAAGGCGAAAACTAATTACTGTGTCCCAGTGCATGGCAGGAGTTATATATACAGATTTAGGCTTTTAAGGCAAACGAGCAGACGGGTCAACTGATGGTAAGCGACTACCGCCACCCATGGGCACCTGCAACTCAAGAGTCACAAGTGTGTTACCGGCCTTTAAGGTGGGCATAGGGGAAGGGTGGAAGAGGGGGAGAGGGGGGGAATGAAGAGTTAGTGCCTCCGGTAACTTTACTCACTCGGCGAAAAGCAATGAAGCATTGCTTCACTTTCGGTTTTCTGTGAGACCGTGGTATCACTCCGGTCGAGCCGGCCCATACGTGCCAAAGCATGGCCTCCCTTGGTATGTAGATAGCTGGAGACCTGGATTACGCATAAGCTTCTTTTTATCCCGACATTCATACGGGATCGGGACTTACGAGGGTGAAACCGCGAGGCGCTGCTAGTATCTAATAAATGTACAATACCTATTGTACAAGTGTCATAGTCAACACACATCCTTTGGCTGTAATGATGATGATGATGTTGAATCAAATAGTAGTTTTTCACATAAACTAGTTTTTAAATCAATGACATTCAAATTTCCTTGACAATGAAAGGAAGGAAATGTCGTTTATTATGTTCACGGTAATAAGTGCATTAGTACACAGACATCGTAGCGGTCTCACTCAAGGCTTTCGTGTAGGACGAGGAATGTAAAGAGGATTAATAATGTATTGAATAAATTTAATTACTTAATAGAATTTATCTTGAAAAAGTGAAGCAGGTTTTATATATTTATATTTTTACACGACGGCCCAAAAAAAGAATACCTATAATGTTTTTTTCTCATGGTATAGAGGGCAAACGAGCAGACGGGTCAGCTGATGGTAAATGACTACCGCCGCTCATGGGCACCTATAACTCAAGAGTCACAAGTGCGTTGCCGCCCTTTAAGGTGGGAATAGGGGAAGAGGGGAAGAGCGGGAAAACGGGAAGCGGGATTTGAGGGGAGAGAGGGTAGGGACGGGAATAGGGGAGAGGGAAGGGTTAGGGCCTCCGGTAACCTCACTGACCCGGTGAAAACCAATGCAAACATTGCTACACTGCCGGTTTTCTGTGAGGCCGTGGTATCGAGCGGAGTCGAGCCGGCCCCTACGTGCCGCAGCATAGCTCTCCCACGTAAAATGTTTTGAGGGTTCGTATATGTATTTTAGTAGTAGTTTATTTATTACACCATAACTTCTAAATGCGTGAACATATTTGGATTTATGAGATATACCTAGACTCCTTATCTATAAACTACTAGCTACCCGGCTACGCGTGGCTGTGGTTAGGTAATTTGCAATAAAAAAAAAAAAATCCTATCTCTCAAGTTGGATCAAACTGCACACATTGTGCAAAATTTCATTAAAAGCGGTTCATTAGTTTAGGAGTTCATTGCGAACAAACAACGTGAGGAAATATATATATATATATATATACTAGCTACACCCGGCATGCGTTGCAATGCATTTTTTTCTTTTTTTAACGATTATAAAATGGAGTATGGGGGAGGGTGAAAAATATTTTACGACCTATTCTCATACCTACCAAATATACAAAAAAAAAACATTAAAATCGTTTGAGCCGTTTTGGAGGTGTTCGACCACAGTCACAGGATTTTTATATAGTAGATAGATATAATCCAAGTGACACTATTTTGAAAACAATCTTGAATCAACCAGCAACTTGTTTTCCTCATTAAGGTAAACTACTCAGAGGCCAAGGGCCAAGAACCTGTAGGACTGCGAGGGTCACTCATTTATTATGGGTACTTAGGTTAAATAAACAAATTCATACTATTATCATAAAAAAAATGCACAAGTTAGTGCGACTCTGACTTACGCACCGAGGGTTCCGTACAAACTTATATACATGTAGATAGTTTGTTTATCGAGATAAACAAACTAAAAAAAAATTAGCAAAGTTACGTTTATTTTTTAAAACAACCTCTCGAGAGATTGTTTTAAAAACAACCTCTCGAGAGATTGTTTTAAAAACAACCTCTCGAGAGATTGTTTTAAAAAATAAACGTAACTTCGCTATTTTTAAAATTCCCCGTTATGTACGGGGAACGTTATGTACGTCACAGTGAATTTTCCAAGCGCAAAATATAAGTTTATAAAATATATATATATATATCCTACAAATCGCACTAATATAATAAATGTAAAAGTTTGGATGGTTGGATGTTTGTTACTCTTTCACGCCAAAACTACAGAACCGATTGCGATGAAACTTGGTATGTAGATAGTTGGAGACCTGGATTAAGGCATAAGCTATTTGTGAAAGTTTATGAGGAGGTATGGATGTTTGTTGCTCTTTTACACAAAAACTACTGCACCGATTGCGATGAAACTTGGTATGTAGATAACTGGAGACCTGTATTAACATATAGGCTACTAAATTTTAATCGCGATATTACCACGCGGGTGAAGCCGCGGGGCGCAGTTTGATATTAGTATGAGAGAGAGAGAGAGAGTATTGAGATATTAGTATTTGACGGTAATTTCAACTTCATACATACTTGTGTTCCAGAGAAAAAGGAAGAGCTCCTTTTTCCCTTTGAAGTACGAAACTTTAAAAAGGAGACATTTGCTTTTAATTGATTAACTATGAAACTACTGAAACGATTTCAATAATTCTTTCACCATTAGAAAGCAAATTTACCCAGCTCTAAGATAGTATACATTATATTTTGGTAATAAGTAATTGTATTATATTTTCAGACATATTGCATCGATGCACAAGTCGCGGATTCGGCTTGTACCGCCACATCTTACCTAACGGGTGTGAAGACGAAGTACGGTGTGATCGGACTGGACGGTAACGTGACCAGAGGCTCTTGCAGCTCGCAGCTTCATACACCAAACTGGGCGCCGTCAATAGGAAAGTGGGCATTAGATCAAGGACTCGACGTAGGTCAGTATTTGTACTGCATTTAATTTATTCACACGTGGGAGAGCCATGCTTCGGCACGTATGGGTCGGCTCGACCGGAGTGATACTACGGCACCGAGTGACTGAGGTTACCGGAAACCCTAACCCTTCCCCCCGCCTCTCTCCCCCTCTTCCACCTTTCCCCTGCTCCTACCTTAAAGGCCGGCTACACACTTGTGACTCTTGAGTTGCAGGCGCCCATGGGCGGCGATACCGTGTCTCTCTTAGTCTCTATCTCATTTATACAGAGGAGTTCGTGAATATACCAAAGTTCCCTGACTACTTTTCTCAAATACCTATTTCCTTCCGAGTGAAATAAAGAATAAAATAGAATATTCCTTATTGTATATCATATATATTAGTGTTAGGTACAATTCGATCTCTGCCAGACAATCTTAGGATGGATTTAGTGACTGTAAAGTTTGACTTTAAATTAAAGGTAATCACTCTTAAATTTTTAAACAATTTCATTTCATTTCCTTATTTTTAATTTTATCTCATTTCACATCATTTCGTACTATTTCGTCTCATTACTGTGAACTGGTAAGCGGGAACTGAAAAGTCAATTATATTATCAATGGCAGCTCATAAAATTACCTTATATTATACCAGTGCAGCTGTGCAAGCTAGTTTAAGTTTTATTGCGTGAGGGCGAGAGTCATTTTTTATTAATTGTTTTTAAGGAAGGAATGATGAGGATAGCTACTGTTTATACATATATACAGGTATATATCAATATTATACATGATATTAGGTGTTTATCATATAAATAAGATGGCCCATCTACAAGATGGATTCACTTTGATAACATTCTAAACGTTTGAAATTGCTTTTGCTCCCATATTATATTGAAATCATATCATTATGTGAAGGAAAAAAGGAGGACGAGTAAAAAAATAATAAAATAGAAGAAATAGATAAAATAAGATAATTATTATGGATAACAGAAACCATTAATTAACAATAGATTTGTAATTTTCAATCCAAGGAATTTTTAATGATCGCCTTTAAATATAATTACTCATTGTTATCTATTTATTTGTTAGCACACAACCCACACTTTACAGAATGGGTGTTCGTCATTTCATGATGACGTAAGTATAATAGAACAATTGAACATTAAGCCGAACTTAGAAGAAGAAATACTGAATCAATATTATTATGATGTATTGGATGGTAATGTATTTTATTTACTTGTGTGACGATTCTGCTCTTTCGAAGTACCTATTTAGCAATAAAACTCAATGAAGTAATTTAAGTAACGATCCATTTCTATTATTATATTATTTTATGTGAGCTTTAACACGAGTGAGAACCTATCACATTACGTCGGCTACGTCAAGTGGGTTGATTCATTAATAATAATATAATTAATGTAGGCGTTTGTGTGTTGCTTCGGTACGTACGGGATGGCTCAACTCCGCTCGATACCACAACTTACAGAAAACCGGCAGTGAAACAATGCTTGCATTGCCTTGAGTTTACTGGAGGCTCTAACCCTTCCCTCTCCCCTATTCCCGTCCTTCCCCTCTCCCCCCCTCTAATCTTCCTTTCCCCTCTTCCCGTCTTTCCACTCTTCCCCCTGTCCCCCTCTTCCCCTACTCCCACCTTAAAGGATGGCAACGCACTTGTGACTCTTGAGTTACAGATGTCCATGGGCGGCGGTAGTCATTTACCATCAGGTGACCCGTCTGCTCGTTTGCCCCCTATACCATACAAAAAAAAAGCATTGAATAAGTGTCAATCACATTCACAACAGATCTTTGCAATGAAATGTGAATTTTTACGTATTCCTATTTACTTGAGTGAATATGCAATGACTTTGGAATAAGGCCTGTATATGAACCCCTTTTGGCCTGGTACTTGTGATCCTGATTGCTGAGCTAGACGTCGCGGCTTCGTTTCTCACCCAGGATAAATAATTGTGTGATGAGCATGATCATTTCTTTTCTGTTTAGGTATAATTTATCAGTTATATGTATGTATCTAGTAATATATAAGTATGTTTATTTATATCTGGTCACTATGTCAGCTCTGCCTAATTCTGTCTCACGTTATTATTATTTGAAGCCGTTAATACTCGCAGAATTTTTGAGTTCTAGTTGCAGTAGTAGTGAATGCTTCGAATACCAGCCTCACTACTAATAAACTTGCCTTTGTCGTAATATATAAAAAATAAAGCGTTAAGTAAGTTTAATCATTCACTTTTTCCTATATCCGATTTGAATACCTACATATATAATATTATCTACGTATTAACGGGAATAAACGCGATCACGAAAAGGTATTACATACCTCTGAATTTCGCCTGAAGTTTCGACCAGGTTGCACTGGCCGTGGTCACAGGCTGGCTGCTACCTACATATAATCGAGTAACTTGAAATATTCCTTAACTATTTTTAAATTATTGAAATTGTTGGCATTTTATTTTTAATTGTTACTTTATCACTCTGGAGATTATAATCTATCTAATAAATTACAGTTTTCTTGAAAGCCACGTTATTTTTTTATTAAATCTATTAATGCTGATGAACGTTATTATTTTATTTATTTTATTAATTACGTTTATTAAGAAAATTTATAGGATATATTTATCCTATAATTTTTTTTTATATAAACGAGATATATTAAGGTAATAATAAAATATTTTTTAAATTAAACGAATATAATCGTTTTGAAGGAAACTGTAATTTATTAGATAGATTATAACTCCAGAGTGATAAAATAATATTTAACAATAATATTGATGCTATTGCATAGGAGATTAGTCGCAACGTAACCATTGAAATTTAACACAGGATAGACAACCGGTGACCAAGGTCACCGGTTGTATCTATTATATTATATATTATAGATATTTAATCCGTGTTTTATAGTAAATAGATCTTTCTTTCTTTCTTGTAATAGATGGTTTCTTTGAAGCTTTCAAAGTAGCTTTTGGTGATAACCACATAACGATTTTGAAGATCTTTAATGAACCTGATTGGAACGAAGTGATTGTAATCAAGTTGAAATCCTTTTAGATCCGCAATTATTTATGCAACGACATCTGTACATAACAAGTTGTACTAATAAAACATTATTAACCCAGGTTAACAGCGTAGTTCAACGTAAAGTAACTAGAGGTCGCATTGGGGTCTTCTAAACTACTCTAATACATTTTATAATATTACCTACTTTTATTTTTTCACTTATTAACCGACTTCAAAGAGAATTAGGTTCTCAATTCGACTGTTTTTTTTGTGCATGTTACGCCATATATTCACCATTTTTGAATCGACTTCAATAATTATTTTTTGATTGATTTGCTTGTACTCAAGGTTGGTCTCATTTATATTGGAAAAAAATATTTCACCTCTAAGGGTTCAAAATTAAGAAATGAAAAATACAGCTTATTACAATTTATCACGATTAAGGCTCATTAAGTCGGACTTTTAAAAGTAAATTATTTCACTCAGTATAGAGCTGCCAGAAAATATTTCTTGTTATATTTATTATAATTACACCATCATGGCCTAGATATTTAAGTAAGTACAGCACCTCCAGTTTGTTATTTTGACACAAACTATACTTTTAATAATATTTACTCGAAGTTCGACCATTATTTCTTAAAATAAATGTTTATTTTAGATCTATTTGTGACAAATCTATTTCTTCTTCTTCTTTTACTTCAATGGCTCCATCGTTTATCGATGATTCTGCCAACGTCAAGGATAAATCTATTTATTTCCAGTGTAAGTTGAACTGTCATTGTAGACTTTCTGTAGCATGACACGTTGATATATGCTGCGTTCCTATAATCATGAAACGATTTTCGAAGTTTTCGTTGAAAATTCAACGAAATTTTCCGTCCGTAAGCAAAACGAATCGTTTCTTGATTACAGGAACGCGGTAATAAATAGTCGTGTTCACATAAGTTTTTATTTCATAACACATATTGTTTGATAGTTCTCTCCACTTTTTCTACATATAAACTTTAAGTATTTCAAAAATGCTTAATAATCATAAATAAAAAATACCCCCGCCTTGAAAATCATCTCAACGGTTACAAAAGAGCTGATGATCGGCTGAACATATTTTCTTGAATTATTCTCTAAGAACGCGCTCGATCAAGTCACCTTTCAAACAAAAAAAACCGCACTCATTTCGGTTCATCCGTTTGGGAGCTATGATGACATTGATGACACAGACAGACACACAGAAATGCAGACACATAGATACGTCAAACTTATAACACCCCTCTTTTTGCGTCGAGGGTTAAAAAGGGGGACAAAGAATTCTATTCACGTATTATTATTAACAAGTTTACAAGATCGATTGGCACTACAAGATCGATTGGCACTACAAGATCGATTGGCACTACAAGATCGATTGGCACTACAAGATCGATTGGCACTACATGCTCAATAAGTAGTATAGGGTCAAAACCATAGATATTTCTTAAATCTAACAGGTTTTCCGAAGACAAGAGAGTTAATGAATCCTTTTTTCTTCAGGTTTCGTAACGACCACCCGAGTGACGCATGCTTCTCCAGCCGGCATGTATGCACATAGTTCTGAACGAAATTGGGAATCAGATGCAGATGTTCCCTCGGAGTGTCTAGCTTTAGGCTGCAGAGACATCGCCTCCCAATTGATTATGAGCAGCCCTGGAAGACATTATAAGGTGGGTATTTCATTTAACTTTAAATAATCAATAGTTGGACTCTCTGAAACCATAGAAATTGAGAAAATACTTGAGCTATGATAAAGTTTGAATACGGGCTAAAATCAAAATACAATATATCAATATTGTATTTTGATAGTGATCACGTTATTGTCGGTTATGGTTAATCTCCATTACAAAATTTTGCGTTGATATTTTTCTTTTCAAATATTCATGATGAAAAGTTAGTCCTTGTCCTGGTAACAGGCTGTCTTTTTACAATTGCTTTAGCATTGTTGTAGGCACATAAGGTAACAAACACGGAAATAAAAAAAACTGGTTTTGTAATAATGGACTATTTTAAAGATTTTATAGGGTCGTCACGTCATTCATATTGTGTGTAAAGCGAAGATTGAAATCCAAACCGCAGTAATGTAACTGTATAACTTTATTATATTCTTTTTTCTTTATCTCTATTCTTATATTTATAATATAATGTTTGGTAATTGATTCAAGTCTACATAGAATAATAATGAAATCCAATTAGGTACAACTTAACTACACCTTTACGATGCTGCAATTTTTTTTTGTTTTTTAGAAATTTACAACCTTATAAATCTGTGTAATACAAACATCTCTCACCCTAAACGCAAAGACATACCTTCTCCATGCCGTCGTGGGTGAAAATGAAAGAGTTAATGTTTCTAAGACACTTTAAATTAATGTAATATTTCAGGTGATTATGGGTGGTGGAAGGAGAGAGTTTCTGCCAAATGTGACAAGTTCCATCAGCGAAAATAAGGGCAGAAGATTGGATGGAGTAGACCTCACCGAGATGTGGCATGTGGACAAAGTGAACATGAACGCGACGCATCAATACGTCACTGATAGAACTGAACTTATGAAGGTAAAATATTACGGATTCTTCGACTAGGCTAGATGATTTCATAAGACTAATGTCGCGGTCCAATAAACAACAAACGATGCGTTTTGCTTACGGACGGTAAAATTTTCGTTGAAAATTCAACAAAATGTTACCGTCCGTAAACAAAACAAATAGTTCTTTGTTTATTGGAACGCGGCATAAGTTGTTTGCGAGGATACATCCGCTAGGATAGTTGATTTCGTAAGTCTAGGCTAGCCAAGGCAGGGGCAACTGATTAGGTCATGCTATTTTCGTTAGCTGTAATCAAAACTGAGGATATATTTACTAATATCAAAGAAATTATGCCGTTAGCGATGAAAATGACTTAACGTTCACGTAAATTAAATGAATAGGTATAGCTAAAAACACAACAAATTTATTTATTTTTAAACAGGTTTTTAACTCTGACGACCTACCAGAATACTTACTTGGATTGTTCCACGATGACCACATGGATTATCATTTGAAGGCTGAAAATCAACCGACTCTCGAGGAAATGGTTGAAGTGGCGATCAAAATGCTCAGTAGAAGTAAACAAGGTTACTTCTTATTTGTTGAAGGTACGTTTCTTTATCCTGTTAAAGAAGCAAATTAGTGCACGGCCCGCCTAATGGTAAGCGGTCAAACCTAAGAGTTGTTTTGTCTCAACAAAACAACTCAGTCTTCTGTAGAATGGAAGTAGTTTCCCGTTGGGACACCAGTCCGGTTCGGGACCCATCGGGAACCTATTTTTAATATGTTCATTATAAATATTTGCTTAATCGTGCTGATCTCAGGTCCGACTCGTATTTTTTTTTCTGTTTACCAGATGATTCATATTAGAGAACCGTTATGAATAATTCATAAATAGTTGAGTCAGCCTGCAAAAAAAAAACTGTAACCGATAAAAAACATTAGGTTGTACATTTTTCCGGAGTGTACTTGGCGAGTCTAAAATATGACTGCACCCTCTTCTACCACGTTGTATAATATCACGCTGCGATCATGGTAGCACTTTACAAAGAAACAATGGGGCACGGTTAAAGTAAAAGAATTTCATTTATTAAGGTCATTAAACATGAAACTTGATAATAAGCGCTTTCTGTAACCTATGATCGCTTGTAACACCATGATCAATAAGTCACTGGTAATGATTAGGGCCTGATTATAAAATCATAGTCACTACCATAACAACAAGAAGCAAAGGCAAGTTTTCTACTAAAGTTTAACAGGCGCGATTAGGAACGTTATATGTGGATGTATATAGTGTGGCTTGTTCACTTACACGTCAAACTAACGTAGTGTGTGTTAACGTAGCTGATGTAAAACACAGTTTATGAATCACACGACTGACGTTTCATCGATTATAACAGTTAACACGATAACATGTCATGTTGTCTCCGGTTCAAAAAATAAACGTTTTAAGATTTGCAATAGAATTTTACCCTTATGAAATGTCAATAAAGTATAGATTGATTTGCATTAATATCTGAAGATTATTTTTTTTTCGGTAATTCTAAGAAACCTCTTATTAATTTTACCTACAGATATTCTATGTCTCATTGTATTGACAGTAATGATCAATCATGTTCGGAACCACTGTGTAGGTAGTAAAATATGCGAACAAAATCTGTAGTCAGTCCATAATAATAAGTAATGTAACTTATTTACTCATGTAGGTATAGCAAGTGAAAGTATGATGACAAAAACACATCGAAAATCTAAATTTAACCCTAAGTGTAACTAATTTTCGTTCATCAGGTGGCAGAATAGACCACGCACATCACGACAGCCTGGCACACTTAGCTCTGGATGAAACAGTTGAGTACTCTAAAGCAGTTAAAAAGGCAAGGTCTTTAACAAACGAAAAAGACACCCTGATAGTTGTTAGTGCAGATCATGCACACACAATGACTGTAGCTGGTTACCCTTCGAGAGGTAATGATATATTGGGGACTGTTGATACAGCCGAAGGTCTAGATGGGAAAGCCTACACTACAATCAGTTATGCCAACGGCAAAGCTCTCTCTATAGGAGAAGATGGAACTCGGATAGACGTAACTAAACATAAAGAATTCACAGCGAGTAAGTATTTCCTTTTTATTATTGTAGTAATTAGGAATTTAGTACCATTCAAATGGGCAAGAGATGAAAGTAGATGAATAATATAACTTTAGATCCAATAGTATTGTGGGTACTTAAGAAATATCCTCTGCTCAGTCTCTGCTCAGTTCTTTATCAAGAACAACAATGATTTTATAGGCCTAAATATATAACTGTACAGGTGTACATATCCGTCTATAAAAGGACATCAGGCTCATATTTACCCGTTCAAAAATAGCTAATGAAAGTTTATAGTTTCCTTTAACACTTAGTACCATTTCCAGACGTTTCTGATTTTAAAGACACATGTTATATTACAAAATGTTTAACTGTAGAGAAAAAAATTTGCACTTTTGACTACATGTAATAACATCCTCATATTTTAATGTTTCAGGAGATTTAGACTATTCATATCCTAGTTTGGTACCGTTGGATTCAGAGACACATGGAGGGGAGGATGTTCCAGTTTACGCTTCAGGACCCTGGCAGCATCTGTTCACAGCCAGTTACGAACAGAATGTTGTCCCACATTTAATAGCTTATGCCATGTGCATGACAGAGGACAAACATGAAAACTGTGGAAGACATAATTCAGCCGGGTTGAATATACAACCTATAAGAACTATTTTATTAAGTTTATCTGTGATTTTTAGTTTAAGATTATTTATTTAAGTGAATAGTAAATACTTAATTAATTTTATTGCGTTACCATTAATTAAAAGAGCTATTTAATAGTGTGATTAATTGGTAGAAAAATTACTGCATCGTTGTATGATAAATGACGATGACCCATAGTTACTTTTATAACCTAACTTTACCTTTTTTAAAGTTTTCTGTTGAATGTTTGAATGTCAGTAGCATGCATGCATAAATCGGCTGCGTTAAATAAATCGACCTAAACCTTAAAGCCTAAGATCTAACAAACTAATGCAGATAAGATGTAGATTTCTGTTACAGGAGATAGAATATCATGTTTCCTTATCAATTTTACTATCCACTTCTATAAAATTCTATGTTTTAGTTGATACATTCCATTTAGTCCCAATTACACTTTCTTGTATTTACGATCAAATGTGTAAGACAAAACAATATCCATCTGTGTATACTCTTAGTATATAAAACACATCATAACTATTTTAAAAATAGTTGTGATGTGTTTTGTAGCTTTGTGAAAACGCTCGTAAATTAATGGCATTTTGCTCTTGAACATCTAATGTATGTAGGTACTTTTATTAGCAATACAAGACCCTTTGTTATGTTTCATTGCATAATTATATACAGAGAATTATCTAACGTTTCAGTGGTTATGCTAGTAAAATAATCTGTTATGATATGACAGGTATGAAGAGATTACAGACGCCTATAAACGTCTGATGTCTTTTGTCTTGTGCAAAATATCGGTATCTGTAGTTTTTCTAGGTGTCATTTCTTTCGTTAACTGCGTTATTCTTTATTAGTTCCAATATCGGTATTATAACTGTTTAAAACCCTTAAAAATATTCAATGACCTCGTAACGTACTTATTGGTGATCGAAAAAGATGAGGTCGTGAGCTAACCAGGGCGTGTTACTGAACAACATTCTCACTCAATTTGATGCAGCTTTAATATATTTCAGAATAACAATGTTTTCCAGTATAAAAAGACCCTAAGTACCGATTCAATCTTAGTAGAGCAAATAACTTAAAATATAGTTTATCAAGTCACCAAATTTAACAATTTACCAATGTAGATAACATAAGATTAACACTACGGAACCATCCTACAGAACAACGAAATGCTATGTGGACTTTGTCTGTATAGTATCATGAAAATAGGCCTTCAGGATTTAAGAGTATGAAAATATGTTTTACATATACATATATATATATATATATATATATATATATATATATATATATATATATATATATATATATATATATATGTGTGTATTAGACTACGTAAACAGAGCTGTGAACAGTAATATTGATAGAACTTTGTAAATAATATTTAAATATTTGTAAAGAAAGTACGACTTAAATATAATAATAATTCAGTATTTTTATCATAATAAAATAATAGATAGTTTGCTATTACTGTGTTTTATTAATTTTATCTTAATTCTAAGATTTTGGGATTTGTTTATATATAAAACTAACAATATCAGCTCTTAATTGTGTATCGATTGTAGGTTTAAAATACCTATGATTTCATAACGTTCTAATCAACTAGCAGCAACTGTGGTTAAGGAGAGATTCATACATTCATACTCTCATACGGGATCGAGACCCATTTAATTTTATTATCCTAATAGAATTGTGTGCACTTCAGTTG
This sequence comes from Callimorpha dominula, assembly GCA_949752705.1. Classification (NCBI taxonomy): domain Eukaryota; kingdom Metazoa; phylum Arthropoda; class Insecta; order Lepidoptera; family Erebidae; genus Callimorpha; species Callimorpha dominula. The sequence goes on along the minus strand of OX457000.1, from coordinate 4,247,142 downwards.
CTGATCTGTCCATAAAACATTTTACATTCATTTGACAAGTCCGAGGTTTTCATTTGTTATTCTGCACTTACATAAATTTTTTGCAGTATGGCGACTAACAAGTATACTTGTATATTCTCCCCTTTGTGCGTGTTGATCTATATTATTTAATTATTTTTTGAAGTGAAAACTTCTTTGGGCACGTTTGTGCACTTTTTCTATAGGGAAAAAGCACTGAACTCGTGACCGTCATGCTAATAATACACATATAGATCCACTAGAGGGCGCTAATCTAAACATTGAGTTCTGTCAGCTCCTTATTAATTAATGTCACCAACCTGCTAATGTGGCGTTTTAAGTTCGTCGTTAGTTTTCTGTCGGCGGTCCCATGACTGCCTATTTTTTTTGGACTATTTGTTATTAATAACTGTTAAGCTATTTTTTTAAATAAAGATATTGAATTTGAATAAGTAAAGCGATAATCGTAATCTATGCTAACAATTGTATTTAAAAAATGTTACAAAAGTCGTAATATTATCCGTGAAAACTTTTAATTGGCCTTCACCTTGGTATTAATATATTATTTATTGTACGAATTTTAGCTGTAAGTTTTCCTAACAATGTAAAATAAAAAATAAAAAAATAATGTATGGTCACAGCCTGTGACCACGGCTAGTGCAACCTGGTGGAAACGTCGGGCAATTCAGAGGTATGTAATACCTTTTCGTGATCGCGTTAATTCCCGTAAATACATAAATAATATTATATCATGGAACGCGAAAGTTTAAAAGTTACTATGCTAACTCGCAGAGGAAGAAAAAAACGTTTTCAATCTCACAAGTTATAATTTTTTCTTAAGCGTTAAAAAAAACATAGGTACGGTACCTCGTGAAAGGACTAAAGACCCTTCATTACCTTTCACTGAGTTAAGTCATGCGTCATTTCATTTAGCGGAGGTAAACAAAGTTCGTGGGTTTTCAAGCCACTTGCGAACTGTCCTTCTGGGAATCCTACTAATATTATAAATCGGAAAGTTTGTGAGGATGTATGGATGTATGTATGGATGTTTTATACTCTTTCACGCCAAAACTACTGAACCGATTGCGATGAAACTTGGTATGTAGATAGCTGGAGACCTGGATTAATATATAGACTTTTTATCCCTACATTGTGAAACCGCGAGGCGCTGCTAGTATTCCAATAAGTTGACGCTTCAATAGGTATTTATTTATTTAATACTTTCTTTTCTTCGTGTTAGTTTTCCAATCCGGGTATACATTTGAGATGTATAATATTGACGACCTTGTCACGCCATACCGTACGCTCTCCCACCAAGACTGCTCCCTCACCACCGCCTTACCCCGGCGGCGGGAACTAGGTAGGTATAAAGCTTGTGCGCGCGAAGAGCTCTTTCGCTTCAGCCTATGCAGCAAGTCGAGTACTTCCTCCCATCACCGGCCAGTTGACGATCAAAGTCTCTGAAAAGCTGCAGTGGATGTGGAAGGCGGAGGACCAGGTGCCATGGTGGAGAGGCCTTTGTCCAGTACTGAACTGCAATAGGCCGATTGATTGATAGCTTGGTTGAAACTTATGAGAGCGACCAAAGCAGATCGATAAGAGAGAACATTCTCTCGTGGTGTGCTTTGATCGCTTAGCCAAGAAAATCAAGATGATTACGGCAGCATACAGGTGAGAAAAGATGGCATAGGATACTGCAGTGGCTCTCTACACAGAGAAAAAAGCATTCGTTAGGCGCAACCTGTCGCAGGTCGAAAAATATTCTGTATTACTTAGGTCGAATGAAGAATGTCACACAATAATTATATGATTCCTTATAAGACGCTTTTGAAATTCTACTAGTAAGTTTAGTTATATCTGGCCTACTGATCATTTTATTGGTCAGATGATACCTGTTTGCATTTGACGACAATTCTGATGATTTGACATTCTGACTATCATGCTCAAGTAACACGATACTGTTTGTATAGAGTACCAGATAACCTTAACATTGTTACTTGTTTTATTTACTGTAGTAGCTGCCGCCCGCGTGTTTTTAGTACTTCCTACATTTCACCCTCATAAATGTGAACCCCCCATAATATTATTTTTATTCAGTTCACGCCAAGATATACTTGACAATTATCGTTATATTTTGGTCAAATTGGACAATATCTATATAAATTATATCCAATGTGTTATTCTGAAGCATAAGCTATTTTTCTGCAAAGTTTCATAAAAATCCTCTTAGTAGTTTTTTACGTGAAAGAGTAACAAACAACCATCCATAATCTCAAAACTTTATATTTATAATGTAGTAATATACATTACAACTCTTCTGTAGAGATCTACGCAGTTATATAATATATTTGTTATGTTAGGATGTTCGATCGAGTCAGCAACCTCAAGTAAAAAAAGAAAACACACACAAATTCCGCGACCTGTAGCACAAGCGGGTGACTCATTTACAATACAAATATTTATAATAAGACTAGCAGCGCCCCGCAGTTTCACCTGCATAAGTTCCGATTCCGTGGGAATATCGGGATAAATAGTAGCCCATATATTAATCCAGGTCTCCAGCTATCTACATACCAAGTTTCTTCGCAATCGGTTCAGTAGTTTTGGCGTGAAAGAGTAACAAACATCCATCCATCCATCCATTCAAACTTTCACATTTATAATATTAGTGGGATGCAGTTTAACAGACAATGGTGCCGATTCTATTGTACACTCGACTAAACTAATTTATAATAACCTGACTTAATTTCTTCATATGAAATCAACCTAGTGTTCTACGTAATAAGGTCTGTTTGTTACTAGCATCTATTTCTCAGCGCCGCTAAATTTCACTAAAACCTGTCAACGTATACTCAACTTTATTTCCACGCTGCGAGAGTCTCCATTTATTCAAACGCTGTATAATTGCCGTATAAAAACTTTTTCAAAACGAACAAGGATGACGTGTTTTAAATCTACACCTACGAAGACGTTTACTAAAAACTCAGAGCAAAAGAGATGGCATTCAACGGATAGCGGCTCTCGCAACGTGGTATTAAAGTTTATTTAAGCGTATCAGACTTTAGTCGACAAATAAATTGCTTATTTCGATAGCGACATATGTTACCTACTTGTTTCAATTTAAATTAAGACCTTGTTTTGAAGTGTACAAGGTTTACATCTTATATGAAGAAAATTTAGTGAATTTTAATTTAGCGAGTGAAGTAACAGAATAGGGACCAATGTATCTTGACCGTTAGAAGGTAAAGGCCGATCATCGCTAACTCCGGACGAAAAACTGAAGGTCATACGTCTCCTAAAACAGATACGTGTCCATTAGTAGTTAGGTACATATAGAATGACATTCATAATTGTTTACTTTTTTTTATATTATAGGGGGCAAACGAGCAGACGGGTCACCTGATAAGTGACTACCGTCGCCCATGGACACCTGCAACTCAAGAGTCACAAATGCGTACGCTCTTTTCTTGAAGGTTTAAAGGTCGTATCGGTCCCGAAATACCGCAGGCGACAATTTGTTCCAGAGATTGGTTGTGCGAGGCAAAAAAAATATGGAAAACCGCACAGTGGTGGATTGGCAATTATCCAGGTGATGGGTATGAAAGTTAGGTTAAATTAAATGAGAACAGTACGGATAGCGTAGCACTCGTAGTTAAGAATATCGCCTCACGAACTGACACTGAGACGAGGGTTGTGGGTTTGATCTCTACTCGCCTGGTTATTAATTATATACATACAGGGTGTTACAAAAAGGTATGGTCATATTTTAGGGTAGTATATAAAACCCCGTGCATGACTTAAAGCTCTAAAAAGTTTGGAAAAATTTGTGAAATTAAATGCAGAAATCGTATTCTGAAATGTTAGTTTCTAAATACGGTTTCTGTACAGTTGGTACTTTTTTACCATGTCAGTGGCAAACAAGCATACGCTAAAGTTAATATATGGTAATAGAGAGGGGTAGAAGCTATGGGTGTTTAATACTAGGGATGTTCATGTAATGTCCGGATTCTGTAAGACATAAAAAAAAACAAAATCGGTGCAATTGACATGAAAATTATTAGTATGTTTATTATGAATGTGTGCGTCAGAAAAAAAGCATTTTCTGAATTCAGTATTTTTTTAAATCCATTTTTTCAAGCTAAATTAATTATCATTAGTGGAAGCTGTATTTAATGATAATGATGATTACTGAAAAATCAATACAGCGCAGTACACTAGAGACTTTATTTTTTAGTGATTACTCCTCAAGAGAAGTCAATACCATTGAGAATGGCATTCCAAGAATTATGTACTGTACTGATTATTATTATTAAGGGAACTTAATGTTATATTTGGACTATTAGTTCTCGGATTATTACCAATAATACATTTATCGGCTGTAAACATACAAACATACATACAGTCACGCCGTATCTTCGAAGGGGTAGGCAAGGGTGAATTAAAAGCCCACATTTTGTCGCCTATAACTAAGTGTCATGGCTTATTGCCGTCAACTGGGCACTTTGGGAATAATATGGTAAAATTGGTACCTATATTGAAAAGGAAAGGTAGGTGTGAAGGGAGGGTAATAGAAGGAAAGATATTCTGGAGTGTTAGCAATAGCAGGCCAGGTCCACTCCCCAGAGTAGGTATAAAGCTACAAGTACACGGCGAGGTCAACTAATCGTGCCGAAATTCAGTGGGCTGCCACGCGCCGGCTGTGCCACACGTTATTTGGATACTCACTCACGCACTACATCACGTCATCCGTTCGTATCTAGACTTTTAAGTTATTAGTAGGTAGGTACCTAGCTTAGATTTATTTGATCCCAAAAGTAGAGTAATAGGCACATAACTGACTGGTAATTAAATATTTAGATTAATTAATTCTTTGAAAAAAGACAACCCTAATGTCGCGGAGTCTTCAGAACAGATAACAGTTACGCAATAGAAAGAGAAGCAACATCTAGGTGAATATAAGTATAACTAAATAGCGCTGTGTTGCCTAAATTGCGACTTTATTGTGTCGATACAAGAGTCGCTATTTATTTAAATGATTTGGGTCTTCTATACCTGTACTATTATGTATTCTATGGCAATAGGTCGACCAGGACAGGGTCGCAGACCTGTAGTTCAAACTGGTTGAGGCCGGTCAATCCGAGCTCTCTAACAAGTGCATCGACTGTAAATGAAGGATAAAATTATCACTCTTTAACTATCAATAAAGTGCTCTGATATTAGGTACGGTCTTCACAAATATTACCTATAGTTGTATACTGTAAGGCCCTCGCTCGGCTGAGAGGTATATTCGGGATAGGGGTGTCAGCTTACGAGGATATCAATTGAGAGAGGCTGTTACTCAAACTAATTATATCGGAGACTGAACTAACTACTTTTATATTAACACATTACAAAGGCTTCTTCTCTGCACTTCTTCCTATTTCTATTACCATGACTATTACCACAATTATATACTTAATTCAAAAATATATATTGTAACTAGCGATTCAAATATTATATTACCAGCGAGCTTCTACCAATATTCAAAAGAGGTTTGAATATTACAATACATGACTATAAACCATAGTCAATTAATTTGTATTGTCTACCTGGCGGATTTAAAGTAATTATACTAATTGAGAGTGCAGACCTGTTGCAGCAGTTGCTAGTTATGTATAATATAACTAGTTACCCGGCCACACGTTACTGTGGCTGGGTAACTAGCGTCACATTTGCAATAAAAAAATGTTGTGACTATAAATTGAGACAAAAACTACCCTATCTCTCAAGTTGGACTAAATTGCACACAGTGTGCAAAATTTCAATAAAATCGGTTCATTAGGAGTTCATTGCGGATAAAAAACTTAACACGATTTTTTTATATTAAATAAAGATATATTTGTGGACATAGTAAACAGCCTTGTCTAGATCAAAACTTACATATACCATAACATGTACAGGTGATCTATGTTAATATTTATCCAAATATGATACCGAGTATGCTTTGATATATTTTTTAAAATCTATATAAAAATCAATGTATGAAAAGTGATCGGGAGCAAAAGCTAGCCAGTAAATAAACTTAAGAAATACGTTGATAAAATTTAGATGTTAGATGTATAATTAAAATATATATATATATATATATATATATATATATATATATAAATGTACAAGAAAGAATGTTACAAATATTGATTTATAACCCGTAAAAGACTTTCTAACACGCTAGAGATATAATTTATAATTAAGTATTGTGTATCTCATTATAAGTGGACTTAAGTTCTTATGAGAAAATAAATTCTTTAAACCTAAATTCAGTCCAATGCGAACAAAATACCTTTAATTTGCGCCAATTTGGAAATGACCGAAACATGTAACAGTTTAGGCTCTATTATCGCGCCACGTAGGGTTATCCTTTATTACTTATCTATTTGAATATACTTATCTAGTTTTATTATGATCTATAAGACGCCAATAAGTACGTATGATCTGTACAAGTAGTCGCCCAAATGTGTTTTAAATAACAAGACTATTAGACCCTAAGCACAGATTAGATAAAATACCTAAATTAGGACAGCTTTTACTATGGATTAAAGAACACACATAAACATACTTTCCTCGATTGTCAAAAACTGTACCCACTTTGCAAAGATTCTCTTAAAAAACACTTAGCATTGTATTTCTATACGTCATGATATCGAAAAAACTAACTGCTCCCTTTCATACAAGATGCTTAGTCAGTCACGCGTTTTACTAAAGTCTTAAGATATTAAAATAAGACAATAATCATTCAATTATCTGACAAAATTCTTTTGCTTTGTAACGCTACCAGAGAACGCCGGCCACAAAATGCAATAAAACACGAATGCACCTCGCTCGCTACACGTGTCGTTGTTAATTAGAAGGACATACATGAAGGTTAGGTTATTCTTCCATTTGTAATCTTGCAGATCGCAGTGTGTACCGTCTATTTCGCGACAAGTCCCCAATATGTTATCAATCCATCGATGCTAACGGTAAAGTTTTATAATAGAATCGAACTGACTAAGTCCACAAGATATACTGTCACAGGTGGATCTTTTACAGAGGTCTAGTTATAACCTGAAAAGGAATGTCTTAACATCCTCCGGTTATACCGCCTTACGCGAACACATCACAGTCTCTAGCCGATTCTGCTTCAGCCAAAACGCGCTCAGGCACCTAACCAGTTCCTACTTTGGAGAAAGAGTTCTGAGTTGAGTTTCCCAAAATGTTTAATTTCAAGAAGAAGAAGTTTTTTTTAAATTTTACCTTTTCTTGAACTTAATTTTTTTTCTGAAATTACAAAAAAATGTTTGTATGTGGTTTCATTTTATTTTTTATTTTATCCTTAACGCTTTTTTATGTTGATATTTGAAATGAGAGAAAGAGACCAAAAGTGAATTTTTTTGACCACCCGTTTCCGTACAGTTCCACTTTAAAGTTGGATAATTTCTTATTATAGTAAAAATTGTTTAACTGCAGTCGTTCAATAAGTGCAATTACACTATTTTAAATATAGTTCTAGAGCACACTATCCATCTCCTGGCTTAATCATCAGAACATCGTTACCAACCCAAGTCGTTCGACTCGTCAAAACAAATCATATGAGCCCAAACTCGATGGTCTTACTAGTAGCTACCGAACAGTTCCACTGACCACCTTTTGGCTCTATTATCAGATCAGCTCCAAGATGCCAAATCACAACATTATCATCCGAAATATACATATGAAGTTTGATTTAGGTACAACAATTAGAAGTAGTTTAAAATGGACATCTTAGTTTTATTTACATTGTTAGTAACTAAACAAGTGAAGCTTATAAAACCGTGATAATAATGAAGAAGGCATTTGCAAAATTCAAAATAAATATTGGACCAACATTTGCCAAAAAATACAAATGGATCTATGTCGATCAAGAAGTCATTCCCCGATAGGATTTAAGCAAGGGATCCAAGAGGAGGGAGCACCAGAAATCAATTACCAAAAGATGTGCCACGTCGTTCTTCATCAACTTAATATTTGTATAAAAAAGTCCTTATTGTATTTGGAAGTAAAGTGAGTGATTTTCTCATTCTATTTATAAGTATGAATCAATGGAACATTGTTTCAACTTTTTTAGTACCTGAAATAAATAGCTCCGATGACACACAGCGTAATGATGATTGGTTAATATTCTAATTTAACATGCCATGGTCGCCAATGCTCAGATCAGATAATATTAATGTTATGGTATTCGTACTACTCAAGTTCCGGCTGATACCGAGCGTCGTCACCTTTCACACAAGCTTGAGTCATCGTAAAGGAGTGTTTTTAAGGTCCTTACATATAACACATTTCGACCGCATCGTTTGTTGCTAATTAATCGTAAGATTCTAATTTAAATGACTAAACGTTATTCATGTTTTAAAACAATTGAAGCTGAAGCAGGCAATGCAAGCTTACAATAGTTGTAAATATAGATAACCTTTATAGTTGCTTGTTTGAAGTAGCTCTAGACTATACAAAGTTATGAATACGATATTCAACAAAAAAGGTAAACCATATATTATAACAGTTCCTTTATTTAAAAAATAAAAACTGGACAATTGCAAGTATGACTCACGCACCGAGGGTACCGCAAGGAAACAAACTTATTATGTATATAGTTCGTTGGTGATTTCGGGAATCGATCTTCTAAGATTTTTGCCCGTTTTTTCTGAAAGAGAAACATAACTATGCAGTTCCAACAAGACTCTCCGTACTGTGAGTGAGATTTTGCTTTTCACGGAAGTAGAAGTACCCTATCGGTTTTGATTTATATGCAATTTTTTCAAATTGGTTATGATCTTAGGCTAGTTATAAAGAAGAACAATTGAGCAATCCGCCTGGGCTTCGCATGGGTAGCAGAGACATCTTCAACAATCATCATCATATTTCAATCAATTTACACAAAATCTTAACAAATTATACACCTAAGGCTTCCTCTGAAACCCGCATGACCCGTTCAGTAGTTTTTCAGTTTATCACGAACAGACAGACAGACAGACGCGGCGGGGGACTTAGTTTTATTATATTATGTAGTGATTATCCAATCTTGACAAGACCTGTATTTTAAATAAATCTGCGGTTTTCCTTTCGTTCATACTTGACCCTGGCATAATTTTTCAAAGATACTTTAGTTCAATAATAAATGACATTATTCTTTTAGTGTTATCCTGATTCATCTCATACTGTATTATAAATATTTAGCTTATTTGTATTTGGACACCAATAGTATGGAAATCGAAATAACAGGTTTAAGATTCGATGTCGATAATTTCTTGTCTTAATTGTCGTACTATTACAAAAAGCAGTCGTGAATCGTAGAATCGATTTTAATGTCCTAGCACACTGTTGAAAATGTCAGACTACAGTGCAAATTAACAATAGTTGCGTTTCAGTATACAAATAAATGGTATTCTTATCACCGCATCGCCTCTTGTGTGATTGGGTTCTTAGGAGGCGCCGGCGGCGCAGCCTCACGATGCCACATATTAAATAGCGGTCACTTATGTCCGAAAGCCTGATTGCATACAGTTTCTTTGCAACGTTCACTGATAGCGGCCGTGTGACTAATCCTTTAACCTGTTAGTAAAACAAGATAAAAATGAAAAATAATATTGCTTGGCTTTGCATAATTTTTTTACTACTTATTTCTGTTAACTACGCAGAAGAAATCAATAAGGTGTTTGTTGATGACTGTTCGACGCAGAATATGTGGAAGTGTGTATTAAAAATGGGTGAAATTTCAAACTATTCTGGTAAACAAGTTGTATCAAGGAACAGAATAAGACGTAGTATTTTGAAATATGGGAAATGTGCAATTGAACACGTTTGGTACCTCTACAGATGTTGGCCATGTGACGAGTAAGTAAATAACGTTCATGTATTTGATTACCTTGAATTTGTGAGTTAATCAATTATGTTCAGTTCTTAACGTTATGTTATTTATAAATTACTGGTTGTTTTTTAAACAATTCTACTATATATAAGCGACGTTCACAAATTTTATTTAGGTGTATTTTTGATAACACTAATTAAGCTAAATTTTAATATATGTATACTAACGTAATATTTAGTTGAAGAGTTTATTTTTTGGGGTTAGACGCGCTCATCTAACTTCTAAGGAAGGTTATAAGTTATTTAATATCACGCTACAGTCATTGGGAGCGGAGCAGCGAGCCTAGTGATTTGCAAATACTACAATTACTCTGTATTTTCTAATTTAATATTTCTTCGAACCATATAGTATCGAGCTATTGAAAATAATTCCAGTGACATAATTTATAGCAGACCTCTTTGAGAAAATCAAAATTTCTTTGAATAATTATGCCACGGCTATGCTTGGCAAAAGGAAAATCGCAGATTTATTTAAAACTATCTGCATGTATATGTATATGTATATATAAAGTTTCATCACAATCTGATCAATGGTTTCAGAACGCATAGAGGAAACATCAGACGCAAACATCTTATCTTACCTTATCTTGTTATCTTATCTTATCTAATAAACAAGAAGATATCATATTTTATTTAGTCAACTGTTCTTTTACAATTTCTCTTAATCTCTTTTTAATATTATTTATATACATTATTACTCATCATATGATGGAGGACTGGGTGCTATGCATTAATTGAGAAAGGCCTATATAGCTCATAGACATAGGCATCTAGGCTCATAGATGACTCATCTTTGTTTCAATTGCTAATTGGTTTTGATACCAGTTGAGAACTTATTAATAATAAGACCTTTAAAAACACTCTATAATGTTATATACATACTCGTATGTATTTAAAGATATTTTATTATGTATTTAAAGATTATTTGTTGTTTGAAAAAAGGAGTTTTGCCTCAAGAAGTGAATCGGGCTTAATAATAATATAATAAAACATTATTGCTATATATTATTATTTTTTTTTTTGTAAAAGATTACAAGTACCGTGGGTCACACATTACTAGTATTCTTGTTAACCCCTCCAGCTAAGCTTAACGCTTGTGTTAGGAGTGGGTTGCTATATTATTGTCGTGAGTGATTTGATTATGCACAAACCCGTTATGTACTCGTAAATACAAAATCAAACTTCAAGAAGAAAACTCTCGAGACTAAAAAATTATTTACATAAATCGTATATGGAATCTTTGCTGTCAAGTTATTTTTAAGAACGGACAAAGTGGCATAATTTTTTATCACGTTTAGTAATTGTGAAACGGATACGGAAAATTCCTAAAAATCAATTCAGTAGTTTGTTATGTTAAAAAGTTCACATCTCTGCTTTTACAATGTTTAAAGTTAAACAGTTATGCACACATACACACTACCACACTTTGCTTGGTTGAAAACAAATTGTGCGGATGACAAGGACACTTTTTATTTAGAACATTATATTTTAACATCGCAGTGATTTTAGTTAAGATATACGGTTTTACTCACGTGTTTATTTCGGAGATGCCCGACTAGTTTCAGACCTGACGGGGGCCCTTTATCAAGGGGTGAGGCGTCCTGCCGCGCCGGTTGCAGGTGTCAGACTGTGATTTGCTTTTACGTATTCATTATTGATAAACTGCTATCTTTTAATTGTTGTTCATTACTAAGCTTTATCTATGACGCTTAAATATTGAATGTCATGGTTATTCCCGCAAAAGTGACGAGACGTATATAAACTTACAACCCCTAATTCACAATCTTAGTGATATTTTTTTTATAAATCGCCCAAACACGTACTTTCTAACCAGAAGCAGATATTTGAAATGTGCTACTTCCCTTTGAAAGGGACGAACTTCCCATGTAAACTTACAATTAAGGGAGAAATTTTGAAAAACGCGTATATGCATGTGGATTTATTTCTAACCAGAAGTATGCATATAAGTGCCAAAATTTAAAGTTTGTAGCCCCGGCAGTTTAGGCTCTGCGTTGATGAATGAGTCAGTCAGGACAAGTAATTATATATGTATAGACTTCTAAATGTCTGAACTGAGCTGGATGTGTGGGGTATCATTAGAATCCATACATCATCCAGAGTAACACAGGTTATAACTTTTTTGAAAAAAATCAATATGGCGGCTGTGATGATCAATTTAATAAATAAAGATATTGAATTTGAATTTGATCTTCTACAAAAATCGCGTCAAATAGTGGCATTCGTGGTACGTATTCCACACGGCACGCTTGCCAGTGTGAAAAGGATAACTACGCAGCTACGCATTTCATAACTAACAATTTTTTATTATTATTATAATACTTAAAAAAATTAAACATGATAAAATATTATTATTATCGAAACTATGACCTTTAATGCCTTTTTTTGCATATTGAAGCATGGTTTTATAATTTTTTCTACTACACCTGAAACGTCACAACCCTAGCGCGGGCGCGAAGCGTCTGATAGCCCAACTGTGCTTACAACTGCATTTAAGCACAGTTTAGTTGGTGCCATTTTTGAGCGGCGATCAAACATCTACGGTATACAGTACACTCGTATCATACATATTATAATCGAAGTAAGGATGCATGTTATTGATGTTATTCAATAAATGGCTAATCATGTTCAACATGTAGCTAAGGTCTGTCGGGGGTTTAGATTCCTTCCTAAGTTTTACTTGAACATCCGGCCATAAAATCTATTTATAATATTGACAAACGGCATTTAATCAAACGAATAGTAAAGTAGTTTTAGTGGTTAAATTTTGACATAACACTAACAGTGATGGTCGATGTTATGACACGATCGATAAAAAAAAATTCGTTAATCGTAAAAGGCAGAGCTGGCGTTCAAGTCAACATTAGCCTTTAGAATGTGCCTAGTGAATTATATTCCTAACCTATATTATAAATGGGAATATGAGTTTGTTTGTTTATTTGTTACATTTTCACTTGCAAATAAATATATCTTTATCTTTGTCACGCCGTAACTGCTCAAACGATTTTCACGAAATTTTGGAAAAACGCTGTGCACAGAAAAGGATATAGGATACTTTTCATCAAGAAAAAAACTAACTTTAACGTAAGTCAAGCCTCCGGTAAAAGCTTGTTTGTAATAATGCGAGGACCTCTGTGACGTCATGATAGTGCATTTAACTGGATCGGCAGAGATGGCGTGTTCAAAGATATTTGTATGCGTGAAATGTCTATTTGCATTACTCCAGAAGTTTCTATGTATGAATAGCTGTTGCCCACGACTTCGTTCGTGTGGACATTTTGGTGAAATCTATCCTACGGAAAACGGTCATTACTCCGGGATAAAATGTAGCCTATGTGCTATTCCATATAACCTATATCTGTCCCAAGTTTTATCCAGATCCGTTCAGGCATTTTCGCGTGAAAGAGTCATTCATTTATCCTCACAAACTTTCGCCTTTATAATATTTGCAAGATACATAGGGAATTAAAGAAAGGATTTTGAAATGTTAGGAGTGCTATGTGCTGAAAAATAGTTTATCCGTGGGAGAGCCATGCTTCGTCACGTATGGGCCGGCTCGACCGGAGTGATAGCACGGCCTCACAGAAAACCGGCAGAGAAGCAATGTTTGCATTGCTTTTCGCCTCGTGAGTGAGGTTACCGGAAACCCTAACCCTCTTTTATAATGACGAAGAATAACTTGAATGTCAATATATATTTTTTTTTTAGATGAAAAAGGGGTGTTAGTTAAACGTTTTATCTCTAAATAGTATAAAACAAAATCGCTTCTCGCCGTCTGTATGCTTAGATCTCTTAAACTATGCAACGGTTTTTAATACGGGTTTCATCAATAAATAGAGTGATTCAAGAGGAAGGTTTTGTGTTTATTTGTTGAAATATGACGATAATGTTTCACCACATTAATATGTAGGTACATTGTAGTTATTATAATAAATTAAACGGCGTCCACACGGAACGATTTCACACACAATTTGACTAGATTTTCAATCAAATCGTTTCGTGTGGACTCAAATCATCGAATCAATCGAATTCATGGTCATTGGGAGGTCAGGACCACCTGACTAGACTGCGTCGCCTCAAATCGGTTCGTGTGGACGCTAACCGGTTAATTTTATCATTTAGTCTGCCTGCAGGCGGCATACTGATTTGTTCTGATTTTTTTTAAAGGATGAGTGTATTTACGCTTTATTAAGGGGTTTTTTTCAGTTCGGTGGTTATATTTATGAGATGATATATATTAATAGATCAATACAGGTGGCATGTCTTCAAAAACAAAAAATATTACGTATGCGGTAACCTTTCTTATAAACGTCCGTCTAGCACAGAAAAGAAAATGAAAAGTGGCGATTTAGTAGTTACGTGTGAACGCGAAATCTGTTCATAAGCCAAGTCAATCATAAATCTGATCAGGTAGTTAAATCGTATCGTGTGTATGCCGTTTTAGAAAGAAGCAATTGAACCGTTATCCTTGTTAAACAGAGAAAAAACAAAGAGATTATTGATGACACACATACCTCTATAACAATCGTCCTGTTTCTATACTTATAAAGCGTTATGATATGTTTTTGCTTTTAATTAACTCTTTAATTTAACAATTGTAAAGCGGGCATTGTCATTAATAATTGCTGATAAGAAATAGGTATATAGTGCATTGCTCACTTTTTTAGACCGTTCATTAGCCGAATCATTATGTCAGTGTTATATTAAGAAAAACCTGCCATTAGCCTTGCTATATTTTTTTATTGTATCTCTGTTACTAACGTGTCTGTACCACTGTTAGGTTTATTAATAAATAAAAAAAATAAACAATCATGTCTTCGACATAATTATGATAACTGAAACGAGGCGCCTTCGATTTCTTTATCTCATTCATATAACTTCAACACGTGTAATAAATCTTAAGTTGATTCATATATGTATATATTTTTAATTAATGCATTCATAAGGATATGATTCATTAATTGTTTTTTTTGTTTTTCTTTTATAATGTTCTGGGAAATTTAATAACAAACAAATATCAGATTTTGTTGGTTATTAAATTTCCCCGAACATTATAAAAGAAAAACAAAAATAACCAATTAATGAATCATATCCTTAAGATCAATTTGTTGATCAAGTTCTTTATTACATTGTATGAGAATCTTCGGATCTTTTTATAGATTTCAAAAACTTATAAAAATGGATACCTTCAAAAAGTGAAGTTTAGTTGGGAAAATAGATCTTATTTTGATTCATGAATCTCAAGTTTAAGATTCTTCATTTGTAGCTCAAAGATTACAGTGAATAAGATATCAAAAATTTATAAATAATCTGGGTTGTTTGATTACTAGCTTCTGTATAATCATTAGCAATTTCACCAATAACGGTTCGTAGTAACTGTGTTATTAGATCCATCGGCACCACCATGCATTAAACTTCAGACGAGTGGCCACTTCATATGACCACCAACTATTTAATTAATGTGTGGTATGTTTGTATTAATATATGTAAATCGAATCGGTGAACGGTTCGAATAGCGACAGAGCTACTATATATTATGAAAGGCTTAGATGGTGACTAATGAGTTGTATATGTAATTTAATGACGAATTGAGTATGTCGATGACGACTTTCTCAACTCATCGATGGATGACGACGCTTAGGAACGGACGGTTAGGGTAGGACGCGAGGTCAATCAGCTTTTTAAATACCCAATATAAAATATAGCTAATAATTAGACAATAGAGAATGTCATACAATTCGTGGGGTAGTTTGCGACGAGACCAGTGATGGGTGTAACTAGTTACTTATGTAATCTAATTAATAATTGAATTACTAAATAATTTTATTAAAATGTAATAACTTCGTTATTACATTTTATTAAAATGTAATAAGTTCGTTATTACACAGTATTCAATTACATTGTAATTAGAATTTCCCATCACAGGTCGAGACGAATGTGCGTATTTTATTGTGCCAATGGGAGATAAGTAACAAGAGTGCCCGTAAATTTCTCAACTCTGGCGCGCCATAATCGGCCGACCAAGAAAGATGTTGCTAAAACTATGTATATGATTTATAGTAATTTTGGGGGAATTATTTTCAGGTCCTGATTTGTGACTTGTGCAGATGACAGCTCTGCACCGTTATTCTCTACCAGTTTTACGGAATATGCATAGGTTATTAGTAATTAATTAGGGCCTATATATTTAGTTGGCAAGTCACCGTCAGCTATATACTATATTTTTTCTTTTTCAAAATCTATAAATAACACATTTGTCAGCTACACATAACGCTCCTTGATCACATTTTTTTGTAACAACTTGAAGATATTATGCCTATTATATAAACTCATTTATCGACGTCCTGCACTGCTGGTACAAAATTACTTGTATTTAATAACAATAATAATCTGTAAGAGATCGCCGTGAGCGATAAGATCGCCAATTGATATGCCTGAATGTTTGTATTATTTTTTTGATTGTATCTTATATTGAAGGTGTACAATAAAGAGATAAATAAATAAATAATACTTTTAATATTAATAAATTTATTTTAGTAGCAAATATATATTTATTTATTTATACATATATTTTAAATGTAACAATTTATACTATGTTTTTTGTAAGTAACTAAATAATTTATTTTTAATTATGCCTAAACGTACATGACGTCCCTTTAAGAGGCGCCATCTGAAAACCAGCGCTGCACACGTTGTTAGGTGCAGCATTAAGCTGAGATGGTGACCTTTTCAGGCCCGCACTAATTTAAGATCTATAGTTTTTTTTTCTCTTTTGTTATTTATATGTTCGGCGGGTTCTGAATAAATATTTTTCTTTCTTATTTATTTTTCTCACCAACAACCAAAAATACAGATAACAAATTTTCCTTTAGCTCTAGTATACATACAATAATCTGGTTGTGGATCGCTGGTACTTGCTGAAGGTAATAAATTACCTGTAATGCTGGTCACCAGATTACCACTACGATAAACTTGTAAGTGCAATTTGCTCAATAGTACAAAACTGAGAATATACAACTGTTTCGTTAATTTTGGTGTTTCTTCAATTATAATTATCTAACTAGCATGTCTTACAGTTGATGAACAAAGTACTTACCCATAGATATAATGATATGACTTAATTTTAATATATTATAATACCAAGCATGCAATTGTGTGTGTGTGTGTGTGTTTGTGTATGTGCGTTTTTGTGTGTTTGTGTGCGTGTGTGTGTGTGTGCGTGTGTGTGTGTGTGTGAGTGAGTGTATGTGTGAGTGCATGTGTAAGAGTCCGTATGGGTTTTTTTCAATACCAGTAGTTTTTGTTGATTTTGATGGGTAAGCCAACAATACCAGCTTTCTTCACTACTTGAATTGCTTATAGGTATTTCTGGCCCTCATTTTTCACTCTTAGATATAAATTGGAGAATGAGGGATTCTTCACGAATTATAAATGAAAATGTTAGAGATTTGTACTTAGTTAAATGTAATCAAGAACTGAAACCGTTCATCTACATCCAGAATATGGCTTAAGAAACAAATTGGGTTAAATAGCTCGTTTAACGGGCCTGTTGGCCTAGTTTCTAATGATCCTGACTGCTAAGGTTCGATTCCCACCCAGGACAAATAGTTATGTGATAAGCACGATTATTTGTTCTGTGTCTAGGTGTAATTTATCTAAATCATTATGTTAATTTA
Organism: Callimorpha dominula; assembly: GCA_949752705.1. Taxonomy (NCBI): domain Eukaryota; kingdom Metazoa; phylum Arthropoda; class Insecta; order Lepidoptera; family Erebidae; genus Callimorpha; species Callimorpha dominula. Next base: position 4,229,530 of record OX457000.1, on the reverse strand, counting down.
AAGAAATTAACATAATGACGGTAGCGTGCCAATATATTTATGAAAATCTAATTTACCTTCATAAAAATAAAGATCACTTCTGTAAAAAAAGTGATATACACTCTTTTAACACGCGTAATAAACATAAACTTGTTGTACCTGCCTCTAGGCTCCAAAAAATTAACAAGTCGTTTCAAGGTCAATGTGTGCGATATTATAATAAAATCGCAGATAATATTCAAATGTTAAGTATAAACAAGTTTAAGTCTACAGTAAAACGACAGGTATGCCTTAAGGGCTATTACTCAGTAGGGGATTATATACAGGATAAAAACGCTTGGGATGAAATTGTAATAGAAATCTAATGTGAGCTTATATGTTTCTTATTTTCCATCTCTCACGTTTTTCTTTTCTTCTTTTTAATTTTTTCCTTAATTTTCAGTTTCCCTATTGTCATATTCTTTTTCTAGTCTATTCACTTTTAATTTTTAAAACATAATAGCACACAACAAAATGATGTGATATTTACTGAATATTGTTGAAACTGTCTGGTTTTTCTTTTTTAAAAGAGTGGCCGTGAGTTTGTTTGCCCGATTTCTTCTCACAAGGCTCAACCATTTGGAAACGGGCGGTTATAGATCGAAACAGGCAGATGTGATATTATGTTATCCATTTTCTTTAAACATTTTACATTTGACGAAGCAAACTATTGTTGCGGTGACTCTGTGTGTGTTGATCGATAATTTTTAATTATAATAATTATTTATTAAATCGACGATTTCGAATAATTGATGGTCAATTTTACGAAAAAAAGATTTTTTTTTTATTTGAATATAATATTATGTATGTATTTAGTAATTATTAAGTACATTTTTATCAGCTGTGTGGTTACCATAGTACAGACTGTGTGAGGCATCTCCAGTTATAATTATTTATTAATTATACAAAAACAGCGTGGCTTTGATTTATAGTGTTTACAGTGTCTTTTATTTTCCATGTTATTATTAGGTGTGACGTTGACTGTTTTCTATTTGTTCAGTATCAGTCTGTGTCAATCTCCATTTTGTGGGTTAGCACCGGATAAAACAGCATGTTGTTTGAAACGTCCAGATTCTGGTTTAAGATTGAATTTATATTATACAATGTATTTAGTAATATGTTTTGTGACAAATCGACCTTAACTATACAAAAGTTGAGACTTTAGTAAGCCAAGATCAACATTAGTGTCCCACAAAATACCAAGCATGATACTCGGAAAATCATGGGTAGGTATCTAAAATAAACTATTTTAAAATCCGTAAAAATACAATTTAACGATCTGCAAGAAGTAAATGAATAAGATGCCTCCTATGCAATTATTTAAAACATCCACGATAGCGTTTAACCACGGCGAGGCTCTGATCAACTGAGTTATCTAAGCCCGTCGTGACCTGTTAACATTCCCGTTTACATGTCTGGTGGTGCATGATGTTAATAATATAATTGTTTTAATGATATTTACAGCATTTTGACGCGGCTTGTATTAGCTTCACTTGTGAACTATGTGTACAAGGCTTAGATGTAAATTTAAACCTACTTGTAATTGTCGTATAGACATGAAACTTTCTATGCAAATGTAGTTTCGATGACAATCCTATATTTGGCATCTTAGAGCTGATCTGATAATGAAGCCAGTAGGTTAATAGTGGAACTCTTCAGGGGCTACTAGTGAACCCCTCGAGTATTGGTTTATATTATTCATTTTGACGAGGTCAACTAATTGGGCTTGCTAGCGACAGCCTGATGATGAAGCTAGGACGTGGATAGTTGAACTCTTTTTAACTTTTTAATTCGGTTCTCCATGAAAGCGTGCTTTTTTATTTTACTAAACTATACCCAGATAGCAAATGAGCTTGCAGTAAACTTGATTTTTGATTGTAAATGAATGGTCACATCAAATATGATAAGATATGTTAATGACAAAGTTGCTGCACATTTGTAAATTTTCTGATCATGTTTCAAAGTTGTGGTAATGTTACACCAATTAATTATTATCAAGTTTGTTTTTAAGTTTTTACAAACTTAATTTTAGTTATTTTGTTTGTATATAAAGTAACAGTAAATCAACGTTGTTACGTTGATTTACTGTTACTTTATGATAAAAATAATATCTGAGTAAGAGTAGAATAGATCTGAGAAAGAAATGAACACGTAGGTATCGGCCGGCACGACCGGAATGATACCACGGCCTCACAGAAAACCGGCAGTAAAACGATGATTGCATTGTTTTTCGCCGCGTGAGTAAGGTTACCGGAGGCCCTAATCCTTCCCTCTCTCCCCACTTCCCCCTCTCCCTCCCTCACTTCCTCTCCCCCTCTTCCTCCTTCCCACATGTGACTCTCGAGTTGCAGGTGCCCATGGGCGGCGGTAGTCACTTACCATCAGGTGACCCGTCTGCTCGTTTGCCCCGTATTACAAAAAAAAAATTGTATTCTACGCAAGCAATTATGAAACGCAAAACATGATTATGACAATAAAAACCCAGCGTGTACAATATTACTTTTAACTTGACAATTATTAGAACGCAGGTGCTGTGGTCGATACGTCATTCCCTTACCTTCCCGTTATAACCTATAAATATATGTACATTGTACATGCATACAATAACGTATTGTATCCGTCTATTTGTACTAGAATGGACAGATGACGTTATCACTTATTAGGTACCAGGATCACTACATATTATAAAACAAAGTAACCCGCCGCGTCTGTCTGTCTGTCTGTGCGAGATAAACTGAAGAACTACTGAAGGGATTTTCATGCGGTTTTCACCAATAGACATAGTGATTCATGAGGAAGGTTTAGGTATATAATTTTTCAACGTTTTGTGTAAATTGGTTGAAATATGATGATGATTGTTGAAGATGTCTCTACTACCCGTGCGAAGTCGGGGCCGGTTTCACCCGCGTAAGTCCCGATCTCGTAGGAATATCGGGATGAAAAGTATATGTTAATCCACGTCACCAGCTATCTACATACCAAGTTTCATCGCAATCGGTTCAGTAGTTTTGGCGTGAAAGAGTAACAAACATCCATCCATCCATGAAAACTTTCACATTTATAATATTAGTGGGATATCCGACATTAGTTAGATATTCTTAGAAAACGTTCGATTTACCGGTGCCTGCATTTTAATCTCCGTGCTGGGGGAACAATGGTGCCGATTCTATTGTATCCTCGACTAAACTAAAACCTGACTTAATTTCTTCATATGAAATCAACCTAGTGTTCTTCGTAATAAGGTCTATTTGTTACTGGCATCTATTTCTCAGCGCCGCTAAATTTCAATAAAACCTGTCAACGTATACTCAACTTTATATTCAGCGAGAGTCGTCTTCATTTATTTAAACGCTGTATAATTGCCGTATAAAAACTTGTTCAAAACGAACAAGGATGACGTGTTTTTAATCTACACCTACGAAGACGCTTACTAAAAACACAGAGCAAAAGAGATGGCATTCAACGGATAGCGGCTCTCGCTACGTAGTGTTAAAGTTTATTAAAGCGTATCAGACTTTAGTCGACAAATAAATTGCTTATTTCGATAGCGACATATGTTACCTACTTGTTTCAATTTGAAATAAGACCTTGTTTCTAAGTGTACAAGGTTTACTTCTTATATGAAGAAAATTGAGTGAATTTTAATTTAGCGAGTGAAGTAACAATAGTGGGGCCAATATCTAACTGACACTAGACACATTGTTGTGAATCCTATACATCCGGTGACCTTACTCACCAACAGGAAAGGACACCGGCCTTACTTGTACCGGACCCGTCTGTAGGATGCTGTTTAAGCTGTCGCCATGTCATGTTAGTGCTGACTCCCCCAGTTCTCGTTTCGCCACCATAAATTATCTGGTTTATATTAACTTTTTATTAGACAAAGTGAAAGTGGTATATTCAAGTAACAACTACAAATTAAAAATACCTTGGATTTCAAAATTCCTTCAACGATGAGAAAAGAGCTGATGATCTTCAAACGGCTGAACAGATTTTCTTAAATTATGGCTCTTAGCCATAAAAATCTTTTCAGCCATTTTCGATCGCCTTTCAAAAAAAAACCTAAATCAAAACTGTCCATCCGTTTAGAAGCTATTCAATTCTTTATTATGGCCTGTTGGTCTAGTGGTTAGTGACCCTGACTGCTAAGCCAGAGGTCGGGTTCGATTCCCACCCAGGACAAATAATTGTGTGATGAGCACGATCATTTGTTCTGTGTCTGTGTGTAATTTATCTATAATATGTATATATTTAGAAATATATAAGTATGTTTATCAGCATTCTGGTTACCATAGTACAGGCTCTGCCTAGTTTGGGATCAGATGGCCGTGTGTGAGATGTGTGGAGTTATTATTATTATTCCAAAATGTTTACAAAAGTGTAAAAAACTTTAAAATAGAATAGTCTCAATTTTGGACCCTGATGGGCCCAGCTTTGATGCCACATACAAATACACACGTTAAACTTATAACACCCCTCTATTTTGCATAGGGGGTTAAAAAGGAATTTAATAATTTTATGTTAATTTTTTTATCACAAATTAAATAACACCACGCCACAACCACAAAAATCACAGATTTATTTAATTTTCAATAATTGCTTTTGGAACAGATGATGTTAGTAATTAATTAAAGTTTTTTTTTTATTAATAATTAATTATGAATTAAAAAAAAATAAGTTTATTAAATGGACAGTAGAAGATCAGAACCTAAAAATAATATTATATTGTTATTACTTTTTCTTAAAACTTAAAACTGCACCTTATTTAAAAAAGAAAACAAGGGGATATGGAGAATGTTATTAAATATATTTTTATGACAATTTCGAAGGGAAACGAGAAAGTTGTTTGGGGGGGGGGGGGGGGGGGCGGGTCAAAGCACTGACCCGAGCTGTCCATATAAAATATATTATTTACTAAATTATGCCTACGGCTTTGCTCGCGTAGATTGTAGTTTTTGTTGCGTTGTGAGACTATTGCTATTACCTATCAAAATCCCAAACAACAGCAACTGCTATGTTGTTCGACCCTACATCCGCACTCAAGGGGTTGTCAACAACTTATAATGTTAGCATGGCCTTTAACCTCACTATTCATAAATATTTATCAACCGACCAAGAGCACTGCGTTACCGGTATTACTAGTCATAATCATGTCTATTAACTCGTTTTTATTAAATAGTGAACTGTTTTATCATCTATTATAGTTTGCCCCTATTTTTAATTAAATAAATAAGAGTTTTTGATGTGGCGATGTGGTGGATGCAGGCCGCTTCCAAGCGGTCTTCTTGGAACTCATTAAGGCAGGCCTATATCCAACAGTGGACGTCCTATGGCTGAAATGATGATGATGATGATGTGGCGACAACATTTGTCAATCAATTACTTCGGGAAAACTTTTTTTCTAGATAAAAAAACCGCAATGTCCTTTTTTGTACACCTTCATGATTCATGATGATCGGTTGAGCAGTTTAGATGTGATAACGTAACAAACTGCACTCTTACAGTAAATAATAATAATAATAAAATCTAGTATGTATGTCCGTTACAGGTACACAGTATTTATTTATATTTTGTAAGAAGTATAAATACTCTGTTCTCATAAACTCTATTGTATTATATTTTCACACAAAAGGTGATGTTATGATCTGAGCGAAGACATAACTTATTTTGAAAATATTTCAAAACATAGATCATGATTTTCATAACATTTGGAGATGGGAAAAAACAAAATTATTTAAGAACAAATTTTATACATCTGTAGTAAAAATATACGAGATCTTATGATTACATAGCTACAAAAATAAATGAAATAACAGCTTCTAACAATCAATTTAAGAAATAAAATAAGTATAAAATCTAAGAAAAATATTTATTTTTAAAGCTGAAAATTAACATTATTCAATACAAAAACTGTAATACCATCGCTTAAGTAAAGTTTGAAATTTAAATGTTTATTTTCACTTCACTTATTGTATTCACGAATAACGAATTCACAAAAATGATAAAAAATACAATTTAATTCAGTTTGAAAAGAAATAAACTAATTAAACATACTTTTTATGTGTCAAAAAAAGTCAGAAATGTCTGTGTTCGAGAAAGCAAATATAGTAAATCAATATTAGATAATAAATATAATACGCTAGAATAATCCTCAACTTAGCAACAATACAAAATAAACATAAAAAAATAACTCTTAAACATTCACGTTCGGTTTCGAATAAAATATACGGTATAAACTTCAAATGGGTGAACATGTAGATTGGACAAACGCAAAACAACGCGTTAAACGATGATCTTAGAAAGCAATGGTGAAATAGACTGGGCTGTACAGCATCGAATCAATACATAGTGGATGAAGTGGCGGCAGATAACAATTGTAATCCCAAGTTTCCTAGTAAACTAAAAGGATATGTCTATAAGGCGATCATCAGAGGCCCCACCAACCTTGGAACCACAGTCCGCGCATCCGTGCACATCAAGGTGCCCAAGCTAGCCGCTGACAAGGCCAAGCTGGAGGAAATAGCGTCCAAGTACCACTTGCAGGTCCGTGGTACCCGCGGTGAGCATACCGAGGCTGAGGGTGGAGTCTACGACATTTTAAACAAGAGGCGCATGGGTCTTACCAAGTACGACGCCGTCAAGGAAATGTACGATGGCATCGCTGAACTGATCAAGATTGAGAAGTCGCTGTAAATCGGTTAACGATCTCGCGCTAACAGTATTTTTTGTATTATTTATCGTTTTCACATAAGTATTGAACCAACATACGTGTGTTTCACTACCACACAATAAACACAATCTCGCCATCAAACGTAAAAGTTTGGCGAGTTTAGAATTAAGGAACACCTCTGTATATAATTAAAAAAAAAAAAAAAAAATCAGCCTGTACGGATCTGAAAATTGCACCATAAAAAGAACGGAAGAGAGACGCCTGCACGTAGCTGAAATGGTAATGTTGAGTAGGATGTGTGACTATGATGGACAAGGTGAAAAATGTACATATTAAAGTGAGTATAAAAGTAGCGCCAGAGTATGAAAAGTTAAGGAGCAATGGGTTATTGTGGTATGGACATATGATGCGGAGGGATGAGCAAAATGTGGTGAAAAGAGTTTTATATATAAAACTTGACAGTACAAGAGCAGAGGACTACCAAAGAAGAAATGTATGGACTGTGTGAAACAAGTTATGGCTAGAAAGGGTGTAATCAATGAAATGACGAATGATAGAGTAGAATTGAAGAACAACACGTATTGAGTTTATCCCAAATAAAATTGGGACAAGGGGAGGCAGGTGATGATGACTGATTACTAACATTATTACCCCTTCTGGTATATTAAAGGAAATTAAATGTACTTTAATAGTAAGGGGTGATACACATCTACCACATAACATTCAAATTTACTTTGCAGTTTCGGATGAAAGATGCTCTTACATAATACAGGTATGTATTTCATTCAGATGATCAGTCGTAAAGAAACTTGTCTCACGAGAGGACGTCAGTTACTTTGGCAACTGCCTACCGGTCACATAATCATCTGAAAATGAAGTGGCCAATGAGGCTATTTGTGATTTTAATAATATTGAACTCAATTAACTTTGTACTGCTTCATTCAAATGAAATCAAAAACAAAAAGATTTTTATTTTAATTACTAACGACAATGTTTTTCTTGAATTTCGATATCCAAAAAGATTGGCAAAACTTTTTCATAATATGACAATGTTTGGACATAGATCTAGAAGAGACACACGGCATCCATCAAGGATGGCACCTTGTCCTGGAAAAAAGGTTCGATTTAGTCACTGGTGTATACCATGTTACAGGTAAATAGTTGTACCTTTTCTTTTATTCGGTTATTTTATTGGTGATGTAATACGGTAAACAGACTTAGCAGTCATGAGGTTAAATGTTAAATAATACTTTGATACACTGGATTTTTGCAAAAATGCCAATGAACATGCAACTGTAGACATGACGTAATGATACCTAAATTCGTATTTTGTTTGTTTGTAGAAAAAAATGTTTTTTATTACAGCAATAAATAAATATATTTTTTGATATTGGATAAACATTTGATGTACATGGGGAATAAACAAATTTCATACGAAATCATAGATTTCTTAGTAATAAAAAGAACAATGAAAGTGTTATAAATATTTAAAATTTTGCTTTTAAAATATTATACATTTTTCTGGTAGAATACTTGTGATAAACTTCATATGGGTTGGTGATTTAATATATTTAAATAGTAATATTAATTAAATAATTTAAATTATGTAGATATATAAATAAATTGATTTTGAGTCTGCAGGTTAACCAAAATATGTAAATTTGAATAACGGAAAGTTACTAATATAGGAAAATTAAATGAAATGTTACAAAAAAAGAAAATAACAATGTAAAGGTTGCCTGTTTTAAGAGATCGCTCTTAGCGATAAGGCCGCCTACTGTTTATGCAATATGTCGTTCGTGTGCAATAAAAACTATTCTCTTTATAATCAAAGACTATTCTATTCTAAATATTTAAAATCTAACTTTTTTATTATAATGTAAGGTTTGTTTTCAATTAAATACAACTACATAGGTCACACTGAAAGTTCTGCGCTCCTGGCCGCTCATAAATGTTTGAATTTTAAATGTGACTTTTTTTTTAAACATAAGAAACTCAAACATTGATTAAAAAAAAAATTACGGAAAATCGCGTGTCAATTGTTTTTTATCACAAGTTGAAGTTCGTCGTCCGTAATGGAATTACGCGAAACGATTTTAAAATCATAAAAAATTATCGCCCTAAGATAAAATTTTTATGATTTTAAAAGCTCACTGACTCCGCAAGACTGCACTACTCGTCTTCAAAATGCTTTTGAGAGAAAAGCACCTCATTTGAGCACCGTAAGGCGTTGGTACGCAGAATTTGATCGTGGCCGTGTTTCTCTCCACGATGAAATTCGTAAAGGTCGGTCCTCAACTGCGATCCCTGAGGAAAATGAGGCTACTGTCAGGCAACTAATTAAAGAAAACTGGTTTATCACATATGAAAAAAATCGAGGGCATTTGAGGTATGAGCCAAATTCAAAAAACATGGATATATTATGGAAAGAAAGCAACAGTCTTCTGTATAGGCGCTCGAAGGTGACAGCAAACCAAGAAAATTGAGGCAGGCGAGAAACGTAGGCAAAAAAATGATTGCGTTTTTACTTTCCCAGACGGGTCCTGTCTGCACGATTTGCACGATGTGTTAATACTGAGTGGTACACCACCATTTGTTTGCCCAGTGTCTTTGAAAAAGTTAGTGAAACACGACCAAAGAGTCGCATCCTATTGCACCATGACAATGCTTCGGCGCACACTGCGAACAAGATAAACAAATTTTTGGCTTCTGAAAAGGTAGAGCTAGTGACTCATCCCGCAGATAGTCTAGACCTGGCACCATGCGATTTCTTTATTTTCTCAAAAATTAAACATGAGATTGATGAGAGGTATGACATTTACGGGGCCGGAAGAAGCCGTGATAGCTTACAACCATGGTCCTCCCTTAGACCAATGGTCCGTATGTTTTCAAAAATGGTTTGACCGAATGGAAAAGTGTAATGTAATGGAATGGAGAATAATGTCATGGAGAATACTTCGAAAAGAAGTAAATATATGTCGTTGGTGTACAATAAAAAATATTCTATTCTATTCCATTATATTCTAAATTTATTACTTTACATGTAAATTGTTTTATTAATGAGTTATGCAAAACTTTCAGTGTACCCCACGTAATAGAATCTTAAAATAAATGTATACTCCCGCGCCTAAAAAAATATCTATCGCATGTAAACAGGCTATAGATAGGCGCGGGCGCAACCCCACCACACCATACATACGTTGCAATATCATTCTCCAATATCTAATTATCAGATAGCATACAGTTTCATTTAAACGCTCACTGACAACGGACGTGTGCGTCATCTTAGCAAAATTAATCAAAATTATTCAAAATGAAAAACTTTATGTTTTTACTTTGCACGATATGTTTAATGCTTATTTCTATAATATACGCGGAAGAAATGAATAAATTGTTAGTTCAAGATTGTTCTACGCAGAATACGGAGATTTGCGCATTAAAAAAGAGAGACACGTCTGACATTTCTGAATTAAAACAAAGTTTACCAAAAAACAGAGTTAAACGGTATTTAATAAGTGTTGGGAAATGTTCCATTAAAAAAGTGTTTTATATCTACAGATGTTGGTCTTGTGACGAGTAAGTAAACACAATAATAATTATATAGTTAGTTCAAATTTTATCAATAAAATAGCAGAATGTGTCGGAATCGAATTTGGTCTTAAATTTTTTTTTTTTGTTTATTTAATTGGCCAGTATAACTTGAACTGCCGTTTACGACTTCACTTTACCATGACAGGTCAAGATATATACTTAACACGTGTAGCTTGATGTTTTCGCGTTAAATATTTCAGATTTCTGCACTTTTTCTATACATAAACATTAATTTTTCTCCTCCATCCGTGAAATTTCTTAATAATGCGTACAAAGAATTCTCTTGACGTATTAATAAATAGATATTTTTATAGCCAAAGGGTTTCTTTTTTCAAATTTAAGAGGTCTCTTGTCGGCGAAGCAATCGCCACTCCTCTCTACCCTCTGCGATCTTTTTAACCTCTTGATAAGTCTCGACTACCACTTTCTCCTTCATTTATTGTATAAAACTTCTTCTAGGCCTTCCTTCCTCTCTATTTTTTTTCCAATATTGTTTTGAAATATAGTTGTTCTATCTTGTCAAGTGTCAACGTGAATACAATCTTATATTTTTTCGTAACTATTAATACCACTAACGGAAATAATTACTTTAAAATTATAGGAATTTGTTGAAAGAATCAAAATTCAGTGTATGCAGGTGTATCATTTTTTTTTAGTAGAAGAGTACAACAATATTGAAAAAAAATTGTGTACCTACAGAGGTACACAATTTTTTTCAATATTGTTTTGAAATAGTTGTCGTATCTTATCAAGTGTCAACCATTTTTCCCCTTGTGCCAAAGATACTTCGTGTTCGATAGAGTGGGATTGACGTCATTCTTCTTATATTCCTATTCATTTTTTTAAAGTATTATTTATGCAAAGGATTTATTCTTATTGCAGCGGACCTAGCTTGCAGTGTCATGCTTAATCTTGTTATTTTTTGCAAGTTGCTTGTGTAAACTCATTAAAAGACTATATTATTCCGTGTTTATGGGCCCCGTTCACCTTGACTATCAAAACCACAGTACTATCCTCGTTGGGTTTGAGTTGTTTATATGACCATACTGGATTGACTGGCCTGTTGGTCTAGTGGTTAGTGACCCTGACTGCTGAGCCAGAGGTCGTGGGTTGTTTGTATGTTTGTAAAGTCCCCCGCGACACAGGAGTAATTCCTAATGCGGGAGTTGTCTTTTAAAAAAAAAAAAAGAAAAAAAAAAGTAATTCGTCGTATTGTTTTTGCCTAGCTCTTAGCTTACTCACAAGCAGAATAAGACAGCGCAACGCTATAATATCTATATCTAACCACTGTATTCTGCAGGGCCGAAGACTGGGCCCACCATTTAGGGTGGATTCTATTGTATAAAAAATATCATGTACTAAGACTCCTCTGATATCGTCCCAGTTAAATAATAATCTGACCTTCCCGTTTTAAACTAGTCGGTTTTTACATAAACACAAACGTGGATACAATTTATATTTTTTCGTAACTATTAATACCACTCACGGAAATAATTACTATAAAATTATAGGAATTTAAAGTTGTAAGGATCAAAATTCAGTATATAACTATATCTTTCAGTAGCATCGATTATATGAAAGGTGTAATGACAGTTCTTTATTAATGTTTTTTCAAATTTTCCTCTTTTTTTATCTAATTTTATGTTATTTTATTTTTATATTAAAATATTAACATTAATAACGCATCGCAATTGGCGTATTAATTGAAACTGTAACCTCTGCTATGGGGAGCACACTGGCCCCTGTAACACAGTTATAGGTACTAGCACAGGAGTCAGGGAATTCTTAAATATGTGTGTATAAAATGTAGCCTGATGTTAATACAAAAGAATAATTGAAATAGAACTGACAGTTCCAGAGATTACCGCATTGAAACAAACAAACAAAAAGATCTTCAGCTTATATATACTTATTATTAATATCTATTGATAGTAGAGTTATAGGCATTCGCTAACTCTGTGAGGTTTATTTATCTTCCATGTATATTTTTAGGGAAAGCTTCAGAAAACTATTTTTCTATATGAATATAAAGTTACACTTTCAAAAAAAAGCGTCGTACCTGACATTTAAAGATAAACTGTGGGATTTAGAATACATATGCTTGGGGACACCGCATATGTATGTGATCTCATTGTGGGGTAGACCTCATAAACAACAAAGACCTCTTAAAACTCATTCAAGACAGAAGATTTATTTACTTTTATCACCATACTCTACGTTAGAAATTTGAATTTGTAGATAGAACATGCAAATAATTAATACGACAATTAATAACAATATAATATCACATTATAAATCATCTGAGTACAATATCTATATTCCTAATTCTACTGCAAGCTAACCTCCAACTCACTGAACAATTACAAATTAATTTTTTTTTGTATGGTATAGGGGGGCAAACCTCACTCACGTGGCAAACAGCAATGCAATCATTGCTTCATTGCCAGTTTTCTGTAAGGCCGTGGTATGACTCTCCCACGAAAAAGGATTAGGATTAGAGATTCGCTTAAACAATTTATTCGAAATTAGGTGTTTTGAGTCATCCATGCTGTCAAAGTGAATCATTAAAAAAAACTGAATCAGATTTATGACACTGCGACCATTACGACATAAGGTCCTGGCGCCTTTATCAACAGTTGTCCCCACGATAGTAACGGGATGTTACCACACATAAAAAAGAATGACTCTTGACGAAACTCCGGAATTGGAATTAATCATTACAATATGTTGAAAAATCTTTATTGTTATCAAATCGTGGAAGTAGAAGCTTAAAACTCTAATCTACACTTTTTTTGTTATTAAGTATTCATATTGATTAAAAGTTTTTGCTTTTAATTTTCACTACAAAAAGGTTCCAAGCCTGACATGCAATGCGTAGAAAACCATGTCCACCGGTGATCACGATCGGTGCAATTCAATCTAAACATCAGGTACACAAATAAAATAGTGTACCTTGTGATCATTATCGCGATTAAGTCCCAATTTACACATCAAACGCGTAGAAAAAGTTTCATTTAGAAACCATTTCGGGAATTTCTTTGCATTGCTGGAAAGAACATCACACACAATGGGTTTATTGTTATTTTAGTGCAAACGAACCGTATTTGTCATTATTGTACTATTTCGTTCTTTAATTTTATACTTGTTCTGCTGCACTGCTTATTTTGTAGTTCAATTTTGCTCTTCTTAATTACTGTTACAGAACTTCAAAGTAACTTTTACATGCTTTTGCATTACATCGTCTGAAATAAAACTGTTTTTATTTTCAATAATTCTAAAAAAACAGTGTTTGCGCATACATGCAACCCGTCAGTTTTCATGATGATTCATGAAAACTGACGGGTCATGCGCAAAAATTATAATTGTTTTTGATGACTCATGAAAAAAATGAAATATAAGAAAATTTCTGGCCACGTGTTACTTTTTATTTATTGTAATATATATATATATATACATCATTTAATAACTATAAACGAACAATTCTGGTACTGTATATAAATATGTATAAATTGGGTATCTCGGAAACGACTGTAACGATTTGAATAAAGCGAAGTTCAAAATTATATTCAAATCGTTTTGATTTTTTAATTTGTATATACAAGCCGGTCCTGCAGTTTCACTTGCGTTTATGATCACTACTACGCTCAGGCTCGTAGCGTAATGTTACAAGGCGTAAAACCTTCCCCAATGAATACTTTATCCAATACGAAAAATACTTACTCAAATCTGACTGATAATTTAAAACAGAGATTAGCGCGTTTAAGCAAACAAAAAAACTTCAGCTTTATTATATTAGTATTTTCATGTTTTTAGTAAAAAAAAAACATTTTACAAAAACATTAATACTTTATATATAATAATGTGTATGTAAATATGCATGTATTAATCTTTTTATGTATGTGTGTATGTATCTTTGTATGCATATGTGTATATATTTATATATTCCCATATTTTACTCCTCGTTTCTTTTTTTTGGTAGTTATTTGTGTTTCATTTATTCTAAAGTTTATGATCTAAATTTAGTGCACCTACTTCACCCATTTCTACACCACCCTAGGGTAGACTGGTAGAGAATGTCCGCGATAGTACATTTTTGTGCATAAGGTTTTAATAAATAAAACACGCCCGCCGTCCATGTATATATATGTATAATACGGAAATGCCTAAAACCTGAAAAACCAACTCGTTGATATGTTTATAAATCCAGTCATGCTATTGAAAATACTGAATCAATCCATTACTAATGTGTTAATAAGTTTGGAATGATTCACGTAGGAATGTCATTTTTCAATCCATATCGCGTTTAGGTGTTAAATGGATAGGAAAACGGATTGTACCATTTTGGTTAGACCCCTCCACGTAAATACATTGCTATGGTTACAGTTTCCTCAACATTTCAAAGTTTAGAAGTATGAGAATAGACTATATCTATAAAAAGTTGTTACGTACAAAAATCTTACTACTGAAAACACAAAGAAATAGCAACTCTCACACCTTGCAATAAAGTAATAGGACTAAAATGTTTGCTCGGTGCAATATAATATTATGTACCATAAAAGGTGAAAGTAAGTAAATAAGCTCAAAAAAAATATTTACATTACAAACAGACACTTCAACTTTATTTGTGTTGATGATGATGATTATAAGATTAGGTGTTTGATGTTTTTGGGTTTTATGGTTTCTGTACTAAAAGCTAGAGTAACAGTAACTGTAAAAAAAGTAATTACAAAGTATCTAAAATATTTGCTATCTTAGGATTATAGTATATTAATATAATTCGTACATATATAATACAAATATAGCACAAACTTGTTTTAAATGGTGAAATATTTATTTCAAAATTATTACTTTAGTAAAACTAAAAAACGCATTTCATTAGCGAACCGAATCCTACTAATATTATAAACGTGAAAGTTTGTGAGGATGTATGGATGTTTGGATGTTTGTTACTCTTTAACGCAAAAACTACTGAACCGATTGCGATGAAACTTGGTATGTAGATAGCTGGAGACCTGGATTAACATATAGGTTACTTATGATCCCGATATTCCTACGGGATCGGGGCTTACGCGGGTGAAACCGCGAGGCGCTGCTAGTTAAAAATAAAAAGGATTCCACTATCTACCTCCTAGCTTCAAAACAAATCATACGAGTCCAAATTCGAGGGGTTTACTAATAGCCACTGAAGAATTCCACTACCCCTCATTGCTCATCATCAGATCCAAGATATCAAATTACAGTAACTTCCAAAAGTCATCCAAATTACATACGCTTACTAAATTGAATTTCGATACTTCAATTAGAAGTAGGTTAAATTTTACTTCCAAAATTTGTTTAAATAGTTAGTTAGAAGTTTTTGTTTGTGGTATAGGGAGCAAACGAGTAGATGGGTCACCTGATGGTAACTCAAGAGTCACAAGTGCGTTGCCAGCCTTGAAGGTGGGAGTACGGGAAGGGGGGAAGACGAGGAGTGGAGGGGAGAGGGGAGGGTTAGGGCCTCCGGTAACCTCACTCACTCGGTGAAAAGCAATGCTATCATTGCTTTACTGCCGGTTTTCTGTGAGGCCGTGGTATCACTCCGGTCGAACCGGCCCTTACGTCCCGAAGCATGGCTCTCCCACGGTCAGATCCAGTGAAGCTAATAGATCCGTGTGAAATAGCCCTCCACGTACACTTACAATCTTTTGGCGTAATATTAGTAGACTGAAATTGTATGATGTAATATATAACATAGTAGATGCAGGTGTGTTGATTCATGAGAAATTTCCAAGAACAATGAAGGTCACTCTCATTCATTAATATTTATCAGTCCTTTGATGTTCTGTGACCACAACGAAATGTATAGTTATTATAGGACATTAGTCATACTTGTTTTTCTTGTATATACATAAAACTAAAATGTGCTGTTTAATCCTTGTATTAAGTAAAACATGTGCTTTTAGGTGGCTATTATAAGCATATATAATCTGCCTTTACCGCCTTCGGTCATAATATTGGTATCTAGTGCTCAAAGATAATTTTAACCAGTAAGATTCGGCACTAATGTGCATGCCGAAAATCAAGCCGCGGGGGGGGGGGGGGAGAAATTATGTATGATGACGAAATGGGTGGGTTGAAAAACTACATACCTGATCAACAGAGATGAAGTTTTAATTGTTTAGGATCAATTAGTATTTTGTCGTAACATTTATTTGTTGTTTCGTGACGATGACGTGACCTGAGCTTGATGCTAAGATGGTGATAATTACTTACATAAAATAATAAATACGAATAAAATAAAAAAACTCGCCAATTTGAAAACAAAATAACGTAGGAACATACTAAGACGTTGTATCAATTATATATACTTATCACAATACAAAAGTCAGTTCATCATAAAAATGCGAGATTACGGATTTATTTTATTTATTTATTAGTTTCATTTGGCGCTACGCAATGTACCCGGTATTCTTTTTGTGCGGTACGATAAATGATCTTAAACGTTCGGCGCCGTCGAAGCAGCTGTTTGCATAAATGTAGTTTAATTGATTACATTGCAGTTTTTGACTGTATGGGGTATTTATAATTTTTTTCCGGTAAAATGTTTTGTTTACGCATTTTAAAAAAATATGAATTTTTCAGCAGAAATTTACAATGATTTTCGACTCAGAATGATGGTCTGAATACACTATTTCATTATTCGGTAATTTGGGATCAGATGGCCATGTGTGAGGTGTCTCAAGTTATTATTATTATTATATCGCTTTTGGAAACATACCTAACACTAACCGTTTGATGAAAAACAGGCAGCAATATTCCTAGAATGTTTTAATGTAATTTGTAAGCGATCGAAATAACCCTGGAGAAACCACAAAAAATGGCGATTTAATAATCCGAGGCTGAAAGGTAAACCTGTGCGGTCGTCATCGACGTTCCCAGTGCGTTATTAAATCACTTTTTTACCTTATTAGTAATAACAATACATAATTACAATAATTATCCTTGGTAATATTTTGATTTACATTATCTATACAAGTAATCCTAACCATGCTGACTATTATTATAAATGAGAACGGATCTCTTTTTGTTTATTTGTTCATCATGAAAGGGGAATGCCAACCGACTATAGACACTTCGGCACTGAATGCACACATATAAAAGCGTATGGAAATGATAATATACAAGTTAAAAAATTAGATGGTTAAGAAATTGGTTTAAAAAAAGTCCGAATTTTTGAGATAAAATGGTTTTTATTTTTACAAATACAGTTTTTGAACAATCATTTTATTGTAAATACATACATACATTGGTCCCAATTTTGTAACTTCACTCGCTAAATTAAAATTCACTAAATTTTCTTCATATAAGATGTAAACCGTGTACACTTCAAAACAAGGTCTTATTTCAAATTGAAACAAGTAGGTAACAAATGTCGCTATCGAAAAAAGCAATTTTTTTGTCGACCAAAGTCTGATACGCTTAAATAAACTTTAATACCACGTAGCGAGAGCCGCTATCCGTTGAATGCCATCTCTGTTGCTCTGTGTTTTTAGTAAGCGTCTTCGTAGGTGTAGATTAAAAACACGTCATCCTTGTTCGTTTTGAACAAGTTTTTATACGGCAATTATACAGCGTTTGAATAAATGGAGACTCTCGCTGCGTGGAAATAAAGTTGGATATACGTTGACAGGTGTTAGTGAAATTTAGCAGCGCTGAGAAATAGATGCTAGTAACAAATAGACCTTGTTACGAAGAACACTAGGTTGATTTCATATGAAGAAATTAAGTCAGGTTTTAGTTTAGTCGAGTGTACAATAGAATCGGCACCATTATCAAGTTTTGATTAGATCTGTAAGGTATGGTGACGTGATCAACTATTTACCTGATGTGGTCAAACTCATTGTTGTATAAGGTTTGAAACTTCTGCTTTTTTCAACAAATAATGTCTTCGTATGTTTGTGACATTTCAACCACAATTGACACGGCGTAAATGTCTTCTTGAATGAGTTACCTACCGAGGGCTGGGAAGAACTCTGGCCGGTATAAAATCTGGGGTGGGGTCATTATTTTTCGCGTTTCATTTTATAACATTATTTATGTTTTTACGGGAATTAACGCGATCACGAAAAGGCATTATTGCATACTTGTGAATTGCCTGACGTTTCGTCCAGGTTGCACTGGCCGTGGTCACAGGCCATGAAACACCCAACAATTTGCTTTACTTAAAAAAAAACCTTCTTCTTGTCAATCTTATTTTATTAAATTAACGCGATTACGAAATACGTATTACGTACCTCTGAATTGCCTAACGTTTCGACCAGGTTGCACTGGCCGTTGATCACGGCCAACCTAATACCTATTTCGTGATCGTGATAATTAACGTGAAAATACATAATTATGTTTTATGAACACTAGACTAGATATACTTAAAATAAATAAAGGCAGCGTGCCTTTATATATTTAACAATATTACAAATGAGTTTATTTGTTTGAACGCGCTAATGTAAGGTTCTACTATGCACCTAACCTGATAAGCAAAATTTATTTTTGTATTAGCTAACCTGTTTACTGTGTAGTTTTGCGTACCTAACTCATTGATAAAACAATTTACATGTAAAGTAATATATTTACGGCTTTTTGGAAGTATTCTGCATTACATTTTAAACTTTCGGTCTAATTAATTATTTTTGAAAACATGAGGACCATTAGTCTAAGGGAGGACCATGTTTTTCACGTGCTGGTTGAAAGCTATTACGGCCTTTTGCGGCCCCGTAAATGTATCCATACCTCTCATCAAATCTTTAAATTTATTGAAAATAAAGAAATCGCATGATGCCAGGTCTAGACTAGGTGTGGGATGGGTTACTAACTCTACTTTTTTAGAAGTCAAAAATGACTTAGTCTTGTCCGCGGTGTGCGCCGGAGCATTGTCATGGTGCAATAGGATGTGACTTGTTGGTCGTTTTCCCCTAACGTTTTTAAAGACACTGGGCAAACAAATGGTAGTGTACCACTCGGCATTAACTGTCGGTTGTTCTTCAAGTAGGATCGTGCAGACAGAACCCGTCCGTACGTTTCTCGCCTGCCTTAATTTTGTTGGTTTGCTGTCACCTTCGAACACCCATACAGAAGACTGTTGCTTTCTTTCCGGCATATAACAATATATCCATATTTCATCCCCTGTTACAATGTCATACACTACATTGGAACGTCCGTAATCGTACTTTAACAACATTTTTTTACACCAATCAACACGAGTCCGTTTTTGTTCTGGAGTGAGTTCATGAGGAATCCAGCGGCAACAAGGTGTTCTAACTTTTAAATGTTGATATAAGATTTTTTGAATTTTGCTCATACCAATCCCCATATATCCTTGAATTTCCTCACAGGTGATACGCCGGTTTTCTTCAATTAGTTACCTGATGGTAGCTATATTTTCCTCAGTGATGGCAGTTGAGGGCTGACCTTCACGAATTTCATCATGGAGTGAAACACGGCCACGATTAAATTTTTCGTACCAACGCCTTAGGGTGCTCAAATGAGGTGCTTCCCTCTCAAAAGTATTTTGAAGACTATCAGTGCAGTCTTGCGGAGTCAGTAAATTTAAAATCATAAAAATCATCACCCTAAAATATTTTCACGTTAATTTTATTTTTGCTACGGTCAATTTTTTTTGAATCAATTATTGACTTTCTTATGTTTACAAAAATATAACATTCGAAATTCAAACATTTATGAGCGGCCAGGAGCGCAGAACTTTCAGTGTGCCCTATGTAGCATAAGAAATAGTTCCACTATCCACCTTCTGGCTTCATCATCAGACCATCGTTACCAAGCTCAATCTGTTCCACTCGACCAAACTGGCGACGAGGATGGGATCAGTGATATGTTTAGGACACAGTAATCAAACACCGAGATTCAGAGCAGACTGGCTTTAATGTGAATTGTTAAATCCTACCCTCTGTGCTGTTACAATTGTGTACTAGGTGACGACATGTACTTATATCGAAGTACCCTACATAATACAAACGAATCGTATGAGCCTAAACTCTAGGGGTTTACTAGTAGCTACTTCAGAACGTCACCAATTTGTTTAGCGTATGTTCTGCGTGGTTGACCCCTACCGGCCTGCCCAATAATGATTTTTTTTTATTTGGCTAATGGAATAGGTTCGACTTCAAACAGACCAGGTACCTGGTGCCTATATAATGTTACCTTTTAATTAAGTTTGAAATCGATTATTTTTCACTTTTCATTGACCTTTCTTAGGGCTTTTGAAGTCAGCTTAGAAGAGTTTTTTACCTTTACGTACATACGCAGTTCCTTTGATGATTTTATGATTAGGGTAAAAGTGTTTGATTGCTGAGATAAGGCCGATAACCTTGCTATCGCTTTTATCTTTCGCAATGACGCATTGACGTCATACTTCCTCTTGATGGACGCGTGTTTGACATAATCACAGTAGCTGTGTCACCTTTCCGTCCATCATCCTGTTCATAATTAATATAAAGAAGTTTTGATACTTTTTACAAACAGTGACAGACAAACAATGAACGTGTTTTTAAAAACAATTTAAGAAGAATACAAATAAAATGTTATATTTGTTCTTTACTTTAAACTTTAAAGTTCTTTGAAGAAGGTTTTAGTTTTGTATGCAGTCTTCTACTGTAAGGTTAACATACATAATTAATCAGATTGTAAAAATTGCGTAAATACTTATCGTTTTTTTATGCATTTTTAAGCATACACGCAAAAGCAATTTTATGTATACTATTACTATAATATACATTGTTGTATTCTACATTGCGAAGGCATATCATAGTAAGTTTTGATTCGAAAGACCAAAACAAAACAGCAGCGACGTGTAGCATTTTATTAATTTCTATAAAGGGTTTAATCATTTTATTTTTATTTTTTTTCAGATATCGTGAACTGACCGGGAAGCCTTGTTAAACATGAAACCTGAGTAGACTTTGCATCTACTATATTCCAGCCTTTTTATGTTATCACCATTGGAGTTCTGCAGACAATTTAAATGATCTATTTGCCATCAACAAGAAGGATAATTAATTTGTATAACATCAACTTTGTATCTGAAACAATTACTGATATCTACCGACAAGGTGCTGGTTTAAGAACGGCTATTTATTATTATTCATAACGCTAATATTATAGTAAGTTAAATGCTGTGCATAGTCCAGTAAAAAGTATGTCTGAAATATGTTATTTGACAAGTCAATTCATTAGTTTTCAGTCAAGTCAAATCATTCATCAGTCAATAGTTGTCAAGTCAAATGGTTTGGTTGAAAAGGGGAGGGATGACGTCGTGCTTTACAGTTAATCAAATCATTCATTTCCAATATTAATATCGTGATAATGAAATAAATAAAAGCCTTAAAATTAATACAGGTGATTATTTTCTGAGCATCTGAAGACACTATATTATATTGCCTGATACAAGTGAATTTATTTTGAACATAGAAAACTATCGTATTATATAATAGGTCTTAATATTTACCAAATTTAATGGTGGGTTAATATATATACATAAATTAATTCTGAACAAATTTTGATCCACCCTTAATTTGTCTGCAAGGAATTTCATTTAGCAATAAAGTAGTTTTTCGTAAATTATCTGTCTATCACATTTATTTACGATACTTCGACTCTACCCATAGTGTAGAAATAAAGTGTTATCTATGTATCTATATGTCTTTCTGGAGAGCTGACAGGATGGACAATGAAAAATCTAAACCGATTATTTTTGTACCCATAAAGCACAAAACGATAAAAAAGTGTAGGTGCAAAGTTCTGAGCGTTATCCATGACTTGGTATACAATGAACCAGAGAGCAGTTTTTTTTTTCAATCTACAGAATACTAAATCGACGTTTGAAATCTGTTAAATAGATTTTATCATAATCGATATTTTATGAAACATTGATGATAACTAATACGGAAAATGATGGTGAATATAATCTCAGTACGTACAGGTACAGTATTATATGCATTGTTCTTGTTATAATGACTTAATAACAATTGTTAACGAGACATGTTTATGGTCAAATGTATATCACATATTCTATATCTATTTATTCTGTTTGTAAAAATATGTATAAATGAGTTATCCCTATAGGATTTCCCATGCCTGATTTGTTAAAAAATATTCTACAAAAACAAAACGATGACAGACAAAAACCTAAGGACCCCAAATCTACTATATTTTCTAAATTTATTCAAGGGTGTTTATTTGTTTTTGATCTGTTTACTAAATCACATTAACGTATAGCTCTGCTAAATGGATCTCCTGAAGATCTTAATAAATTCGACATATCTTCGAAACGATTTTCGTAAATGTCTTAATATTATATTTTTAGTTGAGTACTAAGTTTAAGTTGATTAAGCCGCGTTCCTGTAATCAAGAAACAATTCGTTTTGCTTACGGACGGTAAAATTTTCAATGGATATTCGACAAAATTATACCGTCCGTTTCTTGATTATAGGAACGCCGCATTAGTGATGTTTCAGTTATCAGACTCTCAAATAGTTGTTTAGTTATTAGGCTTAAGTTTAAAGTTGTTCAACGACCTTTTAGACTCGGAAGTCTAATGATATGATTAATTATGTAAGCCGTAAATGCTGATATTTTTTCTTGTCACTTACAAGTTGTATGGACTAGTAAGAGCCATCACTTGTAGAATAGAAACTTTGCAGTCAGAGTTGTAGTTGCAGCCTAGCCTATCTCTGCTCAGATTTGATTCACGCGGCTGCACAAGTACCTCCATCCTACAATACCTACCAGTATTAATTTAGGACTACAGATCACCTGCTAGTCGAAATTCGACCATATTTCATTGAATTTAAAATGTATTTGTAACATTAATAGAGCTATATATTTAGAAAGAAGTTGAACTGTTATTGTAAAAACATTCCGTACCATCAAAAGTCAACATGTACACATAACTAACTGCGCCCCGCGGTTTTACCCACATAAGTCCCGACGCCGCCGTTCGAATATCGGGATTAAAAGTAGCCTATGTGTTAATCCAGGTGTCCAGCTATCTACATACAAAGTTTCATCGCAACCGGTTCAGTAGTTTTTGCGTGAAAGAGCAACAAACATCCATTCACCCATACATCCACACAAACTTTCACGTTTATAGAGGCCACCACACTCATCAGCAAATACCTTTTAGTATATGCTGGTGATTAGGGTGGCCTCTAATATAAAGTAGGATACAACACACGAGGAACAACACTGGTGTAGCCAGTGTTCATTACTGTAACATAGTCACGGTGTACCATACAAAAAGGCATAAAAAAATTTAGTAACAAAAAAATAAAGTCTTTTCTAGTAATTAATTGATACAGGATTTGAGACTGCTGCCGCGAGATTAGATTTATCTTTTATAGTATGTATGTTTAATGTTTTATTAATATCACATTGTTGATAAGAGATTATTTAGAAGTTGTACTTATTTAACTTCTTGAATTATGGTCTAAAGGTGACAGACTGGTACTTGATGCCGCCGCTGCGATGAAAAAAATGAAACTGCTCACAAAAATACGGGTTATAATATATAAACCAAGGTCTTGTGGCACTTATATTATTTATACATCATATGGTAATAAACATTAAGTAATTATAAATTAATATTAAGTTTAAAATGTGTTGTTTTAAAAACCATTACAAAATAGAAGTTATGTTTCTTTTTGTTCTGGGTACTTTAGTGCCCAGTTATAATAAGCAGTAATCCTTTTATTTCAAAAAGATTATCATTTATATACTACTACGAGTATTACTATATAATTGAGAGCTTTCCAAATGTACAGAAGATTGCAGTCTTGAGTCATATAATACTTTGTATAAACAAATTCAGTATAGCTACAAAAAACTTTTAGCCTTCTCAGTTCTCAGTTTTCAGCAGTAAACAAGTGCTATAATAATTATCTTCGGGTTTAGTAAAGTTGGCAATGTGCAAAGCAGTGTGGCAGCCTTTTACTGAGCTATAAAAAGCTGAAATTGAAATTGAAATTTTTATTCTTTTGCAGAATATGGGTGTACAAACACAGATGGTAGGGTTATAAAAATAGTAAAGGCGCAATACCATATTCAACCGTCGCCGGTTACATAATATAATATTAATGATATTAATAAAATATAATGATATTAATTAAATTATTAATAATTATAAAATAGAGAGAGAAAAAGAAAAATAATAATTATATAAAATTTCATCTCAAATTCAAGATAATAACCATGTCAATTTTATATAAATGTCAACTATAATCGAAAAAAAATCAAATGCAAATTAATTAAATTGACATGCATCAGATGAATCAACAACATGATTGGAATACAATATTTATTTATTATTATAAAGCATAATTTAGAAATTCATTTAAGGAGTAGTAACATTTAGAACTCAACATTTCGTGGAGGTACTTTTTGAATCTAATTATATTTTGAATGGCCATTATTTCCTTAGGTATTTTATTGTATATATGTATAGCCCTGCAGAATATGCTTTTATGCACTATCTAGAAGTTCTTGGCAATGTACAAACATTACATCATCCGTTTACATTGTATTAAAAAGCTTACAGACTATACTAAAACAGCGATGTACTGCTTAAAGATTTGTACAGGGCATGCAATGCTCAAGTAATACCATCGGTAATGCAAATAAAATGCGAATGAGGCTGTATATTGTCCGGCGGAATGTGTATGTCTTTTTATTGTGAAATGGAATAGGCGTTTGTCTTCCAACTCCCCTGATGGGAAGTGATAATAAAGACGAATATGGTACACGCCTATCCAAGAGAAACCTATTTACTATACACTGAAACATTCCAGGAAATTAATTGCCGGAAAAAATCGGCGCAGGCAATTCATTCCATACCTTGGCTGCTCAAACCGAAAAGGAGCTGTCAAAACGTTTAGTTTCTGAACTTTCGAAAAAGATAGTTTTGTCATAGTCTATTAATAACAAATTTTATGAACTATTTTTTAAATTGTCTTTTGAGAGAATAGCGGCCCAAATCAAAATATTACGTAGTTTCCTATTGTTTTAACATCTGATGAACACAAGAAAGTTTAAGTGGTCACCTCGCTGCTACGCCGCGCCGAGTGTTGTGGCTTCGAATCCCACACGGGAAAAAAAATTGTGTGATCCACAAATAATTGTCCCGAGTCTGAGTGTTCTTTGTGTCCGTTGTTTGAATCTTTGTGAAGACCCCCGCGACACAGGATTATTCCTAATGCGGGAGTTGTCCTTCTTTAAAAAGAAAAAAAAATAATAAACGTTAAAGACCCCATGTTTAAACTTAGTTAAACTAATATGAAATCTGAAACTAAACGTCTTCGTTCGTGATTTGAAGCCAACACATGCGTCAATTTCAAGTATTCATAGAATAGATTATGACTTACAAGAGTCACAATAACAAATTACTTACATGAAGCCATTTGACGAGACATTCAACTAAGTCAGTCCTTTATTGGAATAGTGTAAGAGAAGACAATACATTACAATGTTGTGTCTTCATATCAGGCCATAAGGTAAATCCATAAAATAGAAGTTTATTTAAAACTGTAGCACACAGTTTGGACTTATTTTCTTTACAGTTGTGATATTACGTATTTTTATTATTTATGATGTTAAATACTATACAGAAATGTGTTAAAATAAACTTATTGTTAAAACTAGCTCTTAATAGAATGTTATAACTGAATGTATTTACCATGCTACTTAGCCAGTTTAGACGAAATTATAATAGTATTAAGTTAAAATAAAACCTCACAAAAACTGTAAGATAAAAATATACAATCATGTGTTTGCATGAAACTTAGAAAAAAGAAATAGATTTAAAAAAATCATAGACTATAATTTTGAAATAACTAACATATCAGAGCTTATTAAAAAACAGTATTTTATTTTCTGAAACAAGTATTTACAATAGGGTTTTATGTTTACTGTATTTGTACATTATTATGATTAGACAATTTTATATTTCAGAAATTTTCTTAAATAAAACAGTTCTTAGTGATAAACATGTCGTTTTATTTTTTTATATTTTTTAAACTATAATACTGGTCGTTTAGGACAAGACAAGATGTAATGCCTTTCAAAATTCCAAGAGAGTTGTGCATCCGATACACTAATTGACAAAATTGTTTCTATAGGTCTAATATTGACGACCTGCTGACGACGTGACAGTTGAATGCACTACACATTCAACTGTCACGTTGGGGACCGCGGGCTCGATTCCACAGCACTTTAAATGCGATAATGCAGACTTCAAACACTGATGATTCCTTAAGCGTATATTCAAAATTTATTCCAAGACTTCCAGCTTATAAAAGGTGTTCTCACTCGCTATAGTCAAGGTGTCGTCAACAACCATGGGTGTGGTGTCTTCTGTTAACAGATTTTCACCACACTGTAGACATAAACTGGCTATTTCTACTATTCGACACAGTTAAGGAACTGTTCAGCTTCAGGTAACTAATCATGTTCCGGCCTGGCTCATTTAATGCTGAATCTATCTACTTACTAAGTGTAGGTTTAGCAGCTCCGAAAAGTAAAAGCATTCGGCTGCAGCAAAGTACTAACTAACAATTTGTTTAAAATCTATTAAGTGTTTCGTTTAACAAAACATTTGTTTTCTTTGAAATTATACAACATTAAAAAAAATAAGAAGTGAAGACTGTAAACTTGTAATTTACACTGTGAGGAATGTGGAGAAATAAAATGTAAATAAACTTGATAATTTAAAAAACCATTACAATAGAATGCTTTATTTTATTTTACATACCTACACGATAACAAGAAAATATCTAATACCTGTCATCATCAGCCAAGGAGCGATTGACAATGTTCATCATATTATGTAAAGTGTAAAAATCTTAAAATTACTGTACGTCGACGCAATACTACTAATGACAACTATCTTCAATCTCGGAAAGCACCTCAGCCAGTACCAATGGTTAGTGTTTCACAACAGTACAAATAGAGGGTGCTGTTCATAATAATTTACTTTCCTAACTATTCCACTACTGAAAATTTGGTGACGCTGCTGTGGTGGTTTTGTACTGGTGTAGTCACATCCCTAGTAGCTGTTCGGTACTCAAAGATACTCTACGCCGTCTCTATCTCAAATGAGCATTAAGTAACAAGGAAATACAATTGTCCACAGAACTGAGAATTTATCAATTCTGTGCAGTTGTCGAAATTTATTTTCAAGTGCCTGATACATATGGAGTGGGGGGGGGGGGTAACATAAACAACGCCATATCGGGGTACTGTATGTAATACGACTGGTGTTATAACGAATACTGGTTCCAAACAATATTCTACATATTATTACATCACACTTCCACCCTTAAATTTAAACTTAATAAGATAACAGTCTACTTGATAAAACACATAATACAATTAATTATTGCCACTTTTAACTAATCAATCTTGAAACCATATCTGACCACATGGTTTGCGCTCCCATTTTGGTTGTAATTCGGAAACACTTGGAGGTGGTGAAGAGAGTGAAGTCTGCTTTAACATGTTTTTTTTTAAATTTTCTGATTACATTGCTTGTAAGCGTAAATGAAATGTAAGGCCAATGTAACATTTTGTTCTAAAATATAATTAGTATAGTAATATAATTAAGTTATATCAGTCCGGAGATGACCAGCCCCTAACAACGGCACTCGTTCACGAGCATGACGTATACGTCAACATAGTCATATTGAAAGGAGCTGAACGACCCCGGACCCGACACAAACGCCACTATCGGCAGGCCGGTACGCGAGCATGACATACTCAGAACTGTCAAGCAACATAAGAAATTTTACTTAATAAGTAACTGCACAGCACAGTATATTGTCACATGAACAATTAAATTTTTTTTACATGAAGCTAACAAATTATAATCCCACTAATATTATAAATGTGAAAGTTTGGATGGATGGATGGATGTTTGTTACTCTTTTACGCCAAAGCTACTGAACCAATTGCGATGAATCTTAGTATGTAGATAGCTGGAGACCTGGATTAACATATAGGCTATTTTTTATCCTGATATTCCAACGGGATCGGGACTTACGCGGGTGAAACCGCGGGGCGATGCTAGTATGTACATATTATAATACTTACCTTTAATGTCAACACAGTATCATCTCCCATCTTTTATAGTTAGACACCTAGTTTTGACCACAACTGACCCAATCGTCTCGCGTACCTAAATACATAACATAAACATATAACTTTCACTGCAAATATGGCTTTAAAATTACTATATTTATCAATACTGACAAAATATAGACAGTGAAAACAATAAAAGAAATCTGAAAGAATCTTCTATCTTATTGATGAGCTTGTGCGTGCGAATGAAGTCCTTAAAATTGTTTTATTTAAACAGGGAGAATTACCCCCCTTATTGCGCAATGCTATCGCCACCGCCGTAATGGCATCACGCAATGTCTTATATCTAGTGTAATTCTGATATTTGTGACTATAAGACTATATGAGTCAGTATTTGTTAGAGTGTATAAACTCATTAACACTTTACATATATGTATAAATATTAATATAATAAAAATAAAATATCACCTTTAGTTTTTTTATCCCTATTTAACAATCAATTACCGATCAATCTATTAGCCTCTTATATAACTTTGATACAAAGTTTTAGATATTGCGTCCAGCATCACTAATGCCGCGTTCCTATATTCAAGACACGATTCGTTTTGTTTACGGACGGTAAAATTTTCGTTGAAAATTCAACAACATTTTACCGTCCGTAAGCAAAACGAATCGTTTCTTGAATATAGTAACGCGGCATAAATGTTGCATCAACAAATATGTTGCGTCATGTTTGTTACATGTGCTACAAAAATGTTTAAAGTAGAATCATGAATGTTACCATCTTATCTTATTTTCTTATCTAACCGTTATCTTTTATAGACTAAAGTGGCATAATTATCTATGTAGTGGAGTGTTAATTAATGAAATTGCAATTACCTCCGTAGAACGTTTTTTTTTTTATGGTATATTGGGCAAACGAGCAGACGAGTCACCTGATGGTAAATGACTACCGCCGCCCATGGGCACCTGTAACTCAAGAATCACAAGTGCGTTGCCGCCCTTATAGGTGGGAATAGGGGAAGAGGGGGGAAGACCGGGAAGGCGGGAGTGGGGGTTTAGAGGGAAGGAGAGGGGGAGAGGGGAAGGACGGAAATAGGGGAGCACTTACGCGGCGAAAAGCAATGCGAACATTGTTTCACTGCCGGTTTTCTGTGAGGCCGTGGTATCGACCGGAGTCGAGCCGTCCCTTACGTGCCAAAGCATAGCTCTCCCCGGCTCTAATTCATGCGTATATATAGGTTAGAGACGACTACATAATATATAATACTAATAGAAAAACAGACGTGTACTCGTATTATAACCTAAATATAAGCGATTAATAAATTAGAGTAATTCTTACTATTCTTGCACTAGTCAGGGCTCTGATAAATAACTTCAGATGATATTTCGAGAAGCATTTCTTTATTAAGCGTATTTAATTTTTTTAAATTTGTATATAACCTATATATAAATGGAGACATAACAGTAAGTATATCTTTTCCTTCAGTTTCACAACTAATCTTCTCTTTTTTTCTTCATTTATTAGCAATTGATGAGCTTCAGAATTATTATTTAAAAAAACAGGAACAGATTTCTATCCTTACCTTCAAAATATAACGAATTACGGTCAGATTTCCACCTCTGTTATTATTTATTTTTGGTAATTTATTTGAGTAAGTATGTAGTTTATGTTATATATAAAAGAGAAATTAAAAAAAACGTATTAAAAATTCCAAATACAAATAGTCATAGACATCGTCATCAGCAACTATCCCCGTACCCAAGCATGACACATAACGTCGCGACGTCACTGTTATTTGTTGTGCAACAGTTTTCCTAGCCGCAACTTTGCATGCGTATAAATATCGACATTGCAAGTAACACGACAGTTCTCACACATCCGTGATCGCGACAAGTATTTATAATTGCGAAAATGGCAGCAACTTACTTATTAGTATTTTTCTTGTGCCTATTTTGCTTGGCACTTGCATTCCCTGTTTCACAAGATTTAAAAATTAGTGATATTGCACTGCAGAGTGAAGTTCTTTATAAAACTGAACCCGTTCTTGATTCGAGTTCAGACAAAGTTTTAACAAGAACTAAACGACATTTAGTCCGTGGTAGAGGGTGCCCGAAAGGAAGAGTTTTTTATAAAAGAAGATGTATTACTTATAAAAGGTAAAGAAAATAAAATTGGTATTTTTCAAAATGTTGTGAACCCCGTACCGTCTCATGATAAGGTATGTTACCTTTCTAATGGGAGAGGAATAAGGCCTTACGACGCAGATCTCTCACAGATTTGTGGGAATTTGTTTTGTTAATATTGTTATATTTTAAATTTTAATGAATTATTATAAATTTTTCAAACAAAATGATTAATGTTGCATATAGAGAAGTCACATAATAATTACAGAACAAATACGACTACAAAGAGTACGTAACTCTAATGGCGTGTCCAGTTACATAATAATAATAATTTATTTGCGTAAATTATTGTTATTGTTATTACATCTTGGCATATTTAAAATATTATTATTAATATTTATATTTTTTGTTTAGATACAAGAAGTTAACCGAAGGAGACTACGAAGAGTGAACAGTTTAAAGAATATTCTACATGATTATAAAAGTACCTGCACTTTTGAACTAGTCAAGGGAGAAGAGCTGGAAGAAACGGGAGTCTGACTGAATTATCTTAATTATATTATTTAACTGGTTGTTGCTTGTCAAGAGTTTTTGTGGCAATTGAAATATATCGATCTGATTGTATGGACTGTATTGACGCTTCTATTCGACAGTTAGCCAAAAGAAATTTTACGCTTATTTATTGAAGAGTATACACTTCATATTATGGCATAATAGCATAATTATTTGGTACTAGTCTCAGTGTATCGCTAGACTGAGTTATCGAATTATATCCAGTTGTGAAAATTTTAGTGTTTTTTTTTTTAAATCGTTAAGTTTATATAAATAACGAAATATTACAATATCGAGTAAAGTTGGCATGTTTTTTTATTATTGCCATCGTTATGTATGTACGTTGAAATAAACAATAAATACTTTCACTGATAAATTATAACGTTTTATTTGTAACACCTCAAAAAACAATGATTATGTACATAATATCACATTAAGGTAGCGACATGAACCATGCCTCATTTTAATCCTGGTTTCAGGGGCTACTAGAATCTAGAATAATCTATCCATATTATTTATAATTACACACCTACTAGTTCTTCTTATCTAGCAGTAGGTAAGAACAACAAGTAGGTGTGACGGTTTGTAGTGAAGACCCGAAGCGTAAAAAGGCTGATCTCTTGTGGCATGCGCTTACATGCTGACGACCCACTGTCCATTTATTTAATATTTATTTTAATTGTTTAAGTTTATATTAGTATAATATGGATGTATTTATATATGGTCATGCTCAAGATAGTAACGTTACAGTATATTCTGGTTATATCTGGTATATTTTAGTACACGAACTAAAATTTGATACGACCTGAAAAGCACCATTGTATGATATTAAACAAAAATATTGATGACTTTTGTATACCTACTATATTTATTTATTTATTTATTAATGCTTCATGCACAGACTATACAAAGGCGGACTTAATGCCTTAGGCATTCTCTGCCAGTCAACCTTGGGGTGATGCAGAAATAAAAGTGGTAGGTGCAAAAGACATGAGAAAGAGAGAGAGAGAGGGAGAGAGAGAGAGGGAGAGAGAGAGAGAGAGAGAGAGAGAGAGAGAGAGAGAGATGTTATTCCAAAGGTACGAATTTAGGTCTTATAATAATTTTGATAGATAAATCAAACCATGAACTAAATATACACGTCAAATACATAAATAAAATACATAGGTGCAAAGTTTGCTATGTGTCATTGATAGATAATATACTACATAATATATACATATCATAAACATACATATATACACACATTGAGAGTTATGTACTAGCGCTGTGTCAATTCCGCCAACTCATTGTGGAGCAGATCCCGTACTCTCCTCTTAAATGTAAAGCGGTTTGTAGACATCCTGATTTCGAGTGGGAGTGCATTCCAGAGAAGAACTGCTTGGACATGGAACGAAGAGTTCACGAAATCGGAGTTATGTGGGGGACATAAGAGAAGGTTATTATTTGTAGAACGAAGATTTCTATTATGATTTGAGCACAAGAACCGAAGGTAGGGAGCTAAATAAGAAGATGGAGAGTTAAGAAAAGAGAAAAGAGAAGTTAGTGCTCGTAGATTACGGCGCTGGCGAATAGGTAGCCATTTTAATTCGGAACGTAAAGCAGACACGTGGTCATACTTGCGAAGATTGAATATAAATCGAATGCAGTTATTAAGAAGACGGTCTAGTTTGTTGAGAAGGTCTGCATTCAGGTCGAAATAACACACATCACCATAGTCGATGATAGGAATGATTAGGGACTGTATTAGGACAGTTTTGGTTTTAGTAGGAAGGAATTTTTTTAACCGATATAAATTTCGGAGAGTGCCAGTCACTTTCTGGCTTACGTGAGTCACCTGGGCACGCCAATCAAGGGATGAGTCTATGTGCAAACCCAGGTCTTTAACCACTGAGCTCAGGGGTATGAATGAGCCATTGAAGACTACAGGTGAGATGGTAGTAGAATCTATCCTGCACATCATACGTTTGCTTCCAACAATGATCGCCTGACATTTTGAAGGATTTACGGATAAACCGAACTTCATCGACCAGCGTTTTATTGACTCTAAATCATTGTTGATTTTGTCAATGGCTTTCGATATGTCTTCAATGCTGGCCTGTGTATATAGCTGCAAGTCGTCGGCGTATAGGTGATACGCACACTGAAGTTCTTGAGTTATATATTATATTATAAATATTATATATTATATTATATATATTATAAAGAATTATTCTATTATAATATATACACAGTTTATACATAAATTTTATCTATTTCTATATATAAGCTATCGACATGCATGCGTCATAAAATTCCTCCGCATCGTTGCCTACTGGCAGTGTTCCCAGAAGGCTGGCAGCATTGCCACGTTGAAAGGCAATGTTAATTCTCTGTGCAAGAAAAAGGCCCGCCTTCTGGTCACGAGAAGTGTCGATCAGTCGCTTAGCTAATTCCTTATAAAGGGAACGAGCACTCAGACCCCATGACCCTAGCATTTCGACCCCAAACGGCTCAAAAAACATAGTTACCAATTAAATTATTGTATTTACGCCGTTTGAGGTTTTCTGCTGATGCAGCAGCAGCGCCAGCACAACCAGCTGAAGCTTGGAAGATGTGATGGCGCGAGGGTGTCAACGCAGTTTGCGTCCCACACCAAAGGCCTACCCATATTCCATGGCAGTAACGACATACCATCTGGTCTCTTCCCATCGTCTCGTACTAGACCATTGGGTTCACGTACTGCTGGCACGCCGGCGGTAACAAGAGCACGACGGATTATGTCGTTAAGATTGGCATGACGAGATATACGACCTGCGCTTCTGCTACAAGAAAGGCCATGATGTCCGAGACCGTCGACAGCTTCTCCACAGTGACAAAGATGCTAAGAAACACAAGGAGCTCCTAAACGAAGGCAAGTGGCAAGGCGGAATGTGTTATCGTCCAACAAGGTGCCTATGTTGGGAGATGGAAGTGCCTGAATCCATAGGCCTGATTCCCATTGATGACTTGGTTAAAAAAGTGGTTGTTAATGTTTCAATTGCAGTCTTTTTTAACATGAGTCTTTGGAAAGGACATGCGTGGTCATACATAAAAACAAATATACGGGTTGTCTAGAGAACTTCCTCCGATTTCTCGTTAAAAAGAGAAAAAAAAAGAAAAATTTCGTCTCTAAATCAATTTTTACACGCTTTATATTAGCTTCTCTTGTTTGTAACCAACTCCTTAGGGTGGGATAATGACTTTAAACGGCCAGATTTTATTCAAATTTTGCACACCTGTCAAAGACCGATGACAATGCAATAATATGATTAAAAAAAAAGAATACTAAAAAAAAAACACGCTTTTATAGAAAACCAAACTAAAAAATTGAATTTCAATAAATTTGGATTAAGAATAATGTAAATAAGAAATAAATGTATATTATTGGAAAAAAGCGTGGGGTGCATATAGTGTCATTAAAATGTTAATAACTATTGACACTATGCATGCACCCCACGCTTTTTTTAAATAAAATAATTAATCCAATTTTTTTTAAATTTGGATTTTCTATAAAAGCGCGTTTTTTTAGTTTTCTTAAACTATTGTTTATTAAGTTCTGTTTCATTTCGGAATTTACCTAACGTTAAGATGCTCTTTCAACAATTTCAATTTATATCAGAACTCGTACCTACATGCTTAGTATAATTGCGTAATATTAAAATGATGGAGGATAAACGTCTGGTTACTAGCTTATAACTTCAAATTAATGCTTGGAATATAGGTGACAGACAGAACAACTTCCTAAATTTTATGTCAATCAGCTCAAAAGGTTTTAATGCATATCTTAGAGTCCCTAGCTCTAGGTTTCAATTCGAGGTTTAGTTTTAATAAATAGTTAAGCAGATTTAATTAGAAATGTTCGAAATTATTTTATTTGTACCACCATTCTCAATCTCGAAATCTCGCAATAACAAATTCTTCCATTATTCAGTAATGAAAATGAAAGACCTAGCTCAAAAATCAACGTAATCAAATACAAGCCATTAAATCAATAAATTAAGACTGATATTTCATTAATTTGACAGTTAGTTGTTAGTTTCCAATAGTGAAAAGTAATGAACTTAAATGAAAGTTAAAGGCTTAATGGTGGGCCAGATTAGTCCAAAACCGGGAGAAACTGCACAAGTGTAAAGAGGCCTACACCCAGCAATGAGTCGAAACAGGTTGATGATGACGATGAAGTTAAAATAAAGATTTTTTTCAACATTTCTCCGTGCCCTAAATTTTCTTGAAAAATAACAAAAATAATTATCTTCACGTAATAATGCATGGATATGATGTATTGTATTGTATATGATGTATTTAATATCGTTTATCTTAAGCGACACTATTTTCTAAGCTACCTAATAATTTGGAATAATATTAGATAGTAATATCGGATAAGGCTAAACTTTACAATTAACTTAATGGTACAACGAAGAAAATAAAAATATGTTGATACGTTATATGGTTTTTTTTTTTAATTTTTGTAAAATTTGCTAAATGTCGCTTATTCTCTTTCGCCTTTTAAGCGTCGGTGTGAATATTAAGAATAGGAAACTTTTAGAGTACGATTGCAACTATATGTTTGCAATTGTATTTTTTGTATTTTTTGTAGTGAAAACTTCTTTAGACACGTTGTGCACTTTTGCCATGAGTGATCGTCACGCTAATAATACATATATATATCCACTAGAGGGAGCTAATCTAAACATAGAGCTCTGTCTGCTCCTTATTAATTAATCTTTAAAAATATAATTAGTTCAAGAAAGTACTTATTGTGTGCGCAATTCATATAGTAAAATAAACAAAAGCATAATTGTAATTAAGGTGAAAATTTATAACGCATATAGTGCTCAATAGCGAAAACCTTTATTCAAAATATCGTTGACTGCCTACTTTTTGTTTCTAATTACCGTTCCCTACGTTTTACTTATTTTAATGAATCTTGTACCTTTGTTTTCTTATTTTAAACTATACGCCAACAAACAAAGGGGGGCTATACAAACATACGGTGTGACGGACACTGCTACTAAGAGGCACACCTGCTGGGACAGGTGTCATTACCGATCGATGAAGTACCTAGCAAGGGGTTAAGAAGGAACACCTGTACTTTCGATTTTAAACTTTGTAAAATAGTTCAGTGCAGTCACATTCTCTGTAATGTATGACCAAGATTTTATTTACAAACGTTACTAAATATAAACAAACTTAAAAAAAAAAACCAGTAGCTTCTGAGGACATAGAAGATTATCCTGTGCATCGGTGCCAATGCTGTGGGCTGTGACGACATTAGCTGTAGGATGATTGTTACTATTCTCGATCATGTTCTTCATGTTATAGCTCATACTAGCAACCCGCCCCGGCTTCTCACGGGTACAAATTTTACACCTAAACCTTCCTCATGAATCAGTCTGTCTATTAGGGAAAACCACATGGAAATCCGTTCAGTACTTTTTCAATTTATCGTGAACAGACAGACACAGACGCGGTGGGGGACTTTGTTTTATCTGTGGTGATTATTAACTTTTCTCTTGACTCTGGAACCTTCCCCTCTCTCTGGCGTAAAGCTTACATTATCCCGTTGCCTAAAAAAATAATCCTTGTCTTCCTGAGAATTTAAATCCAATTTCTATTCTTCCCTTTTATTTACATAGCAAATTAAGACATCAATAATTAGCGATGATACTCATAGAATAACATAACTATGAATACTTAAAGTTTGTGCTTAATCGTCTCGTAAATGACATCAATCCAATCCAAGGTCAATGCATGCATCGTCACTTGATCATGACGTAATAGAATAGATGTAGACCGACAAAATAATTAATACAATTTGCATCCTTCCCTGCGCGCAATTCATAAAAAGTAATTTAAATGTATAAATAATAAATGCAATAAAAATACATAGCAAATAAGATTTCAATATAAAATACTTATTTAATACTCTTGATAATACTCATAGATATCATAACATTAGATAGCAAATGTCATTGATCCAATGCAAGGCCGTAATAAATAAGCAACATTCTTTATCATGATCAAAATACGTTTACAATTTGCATATTTTGCTTACGTACAAATCATAAAAAAAGAAACATTTGTATTAATGCATTAAAAAACATAGCAAATTAAAAGTTTTTTCTATGGAGTAGGGGGCAAACGAGCAGACGGGTCACCTGATGGTAAATGACTACTGTCGTCCATGGGCACCTGCAACTCAAGAGTCACAAGTGCGTTGACGGCCTTTAAGGTGGGGGTAGGGGAAGGGTGGAAGAGGGGAGGAGGGTGGAAGAGGGGGAGGGAAGGCGAGGGTTAAGGTCTCCGGTAACCTCACTCACTCGGCGAAAAGCAACCAAAAATATCAAGTTTGTGCATAATTATAATCGGCTCGTAAATGTCATTGATACAATTCAAGGTCAATGCATTATCGTGACGTAACATATTAAATGGATAAATATATCATAATAAATTAAAAATACATAGCAAATTAAGACATCAATATAAAAATACTTAACACTCATATAACATAAAACACTGAAAGTTTGTACTTAATGTCATCGAACCAATGCATCGTCACATTAACATGACGTAACATAATAAATGTGAGCTGTAATAAATCGCAACATTTTTTGTCAGTGGCGCTCGTGCTATCGGTCAGATTGGACGTGGTGACGTTAAGACAAATCAAACCTACTTTTTTTAAGATTAATTTTATTTTTTTTATAAATGGCAGTCCCATTAAAAGTTTGGGTTACATTTACCGTGACCTTCACATTTTCGGTAGTATACTCTCCACCCACTTTTCGGGATTTACATCCGTCAAAAACTACGAGTGTTGCAGTTTTGAACGTTGATGAAAACTATCTATTGAATTTATTAAGGAAACGTCGAGAAACAATTGTAGGACACGGATGTCCTAAAGGAAAGATCCGGTACTATACCAAATGCAAATCTTCTAAAGAGTAAGTTTTTATTTTTGTTTCTTTTAGTGTTCTATAATCTAATGCTACTGGATTGCTGGAAGCTTCCGTGAACAACTCTAATATGTATGTTGTATGATAATAACAGATTATAAAATAAAAATAAAATAAAAATATACCTACTTGGAATTCGAATTAAACTTGACTCATTTGTCGTAGCATAAGTGGATAGGTAATTTATGGAATGATGATTTATTTGATTCACTTCATAAACCTTATCAGTTTGCTCGTGTTGTGTTTTATTGAATAACAATAATGTTAGTTTTTTAAAAAAGTACAGTCACCTCGTATGTTGTGTATATTACAATAGAAATAAAAAAGGCGGTGTAATGTTTGTTTCGTTTCTAAACGACGTGTCTTGTAATCAACTCGAACACAATCTACTGTACTACAGACTTCACGGATTTAAAATGCTCATTCATTTTCCAAAGCTAAACTAAGGCATATTGCCAATTGCGATGAGGTCACATTCGTTTGTGTAAGGCATTTTCTACGAGTGTATAAGAGAAAGTTTACAGAGAGGATGCCGGTACTTGGGAGGTAGCCCCAAGTTACCGCCGATCAGGCCGGTGACGTCTCATTTGACAACAGCGGTATACTCGTTAAGCCAAGATATGGAAAACCGTGTATTTTTAACCAGTTTTTTTAACCATTATCAACTGATCCATGTAGCCCAAGACACTTTTCATTAGCCAATTACGGACTTATCTACGTAGGACGAAATCTTATGTGAGATTTCTGAAACTTGACATAAACATTACACTTCCATAGAGTTTACTCAATATTCTGAACATTTATATTGGCTTTTCAAAATTATTTGGTAGAAGAATGACATTACCATATCCAATAATGAGAATGATCTCATTATTGGATATGATAAAGAGCTTCGTTGTGGTGTAATATAAAAAAATACGTACTATATAAAATCTTTAACTTTACTAATTTCACTAACTTTTATGAAAATCGGATTAAAAATGCCTGGAAATTGAAGGTCGTAACTTGTAAACGGATAGTTTAAAAAAAAAAAACTCATTGTAACTGCATGCTAGAGCTATGCCTTTTCAGTAATTTAAGTAAGTTTCCCTTTTTCAAAAACACCCTGTACAGCAGAACCTTCATATTCTTGAGAACTAAATTTGTTATTGATTGTATAAATATGGTCGATAATAAATTTTCTTGTTCTACCAGGGTAATAATCTCCCCCAGTTAAGTATCTGTGTATAGGGATATCTGCGGCTAAAAAAACAATCAAAAAATGTATTAAAAAATAATGACTATTCATTGTATTTTTCTAGATTAGAATACGACGATATCCCTTCTACAACTGGAAGCGGCAAAGTTCACACAATGAAAGTAACATTAGAGGAAGACAAACATGTTGAGAGCATGGAGACTGATGTCATTCTATCGGTTATGCCTCTTGCAATATCAGGTGTAACAACGAAGTTAAGTACAGTAATGAACGAGCCAAGAGTTTCAGTTACAATACCAACACCCATTGTAACAGAACCA
The DNA here is from genome assembly GCA_949752705.1 of Callimorpha dominula. Taxonomy (NCBI): domain Eukaryota; kingdom Metazoa; phylum Arthropoda; class Insecta; order Lepidoptera; family Erebidae; genus Callimorpha; species Callimorpha dominula. Next base: position 4,189,960 of record OX457000.1, on the reverse strand, counting down.
AACTTTAATGTAAAACCACTAGAGACAGTGCAAATGCCCCCAGCAACATCGGGTGTAACAACAAAGTTAACTACAGTAATGAACGAGCCAAGAGTTTCAGTTACAATACCAAAACCCATTGTAACAGAACCAAACTTTAATGTAATACCACTAGAGACAGTGCAAATGCCCCATGCAACATCGGGTGTAACAACGAAGTTAAGTACAGTAATGAACAAGCTAAGAGTTTCAGTTACAATACCAACACCCATTGTAACGCAACCAAACTTTAATGTAAAACCACTAGAGACAGTGCAAAAACCAAGACTTCCAGATACAGAGTCAAATTCTATTTTTACAACACTAAGAACTAAAGTAGTAACACCAAATCCTAATGTAACAGATCCAAGATCTGTCATGGCAACGACAAACAAAGTTGGAACAGAGTTAAGTTCTGTTATGACAGAATCAGTTCCAGCTGTAGCAAAACAAAAAACCCCAGTAACATCGATAAAGACTTTTATGACAGATCCAAAACCTGCAATGTCAACAACAGCAGCCGCAGATGTAACACTTAGTACAACGATCTCAACTCCAGTTGTGGTGGGTACAAGCCCTGCAACTACAAAGACAAAAGGGATTGAGACTGATTCATCATATCTTACAACGGATTCTACACCCACAGTGGCAGAGACATCGCCTGCAAGGACAGAAACAAATTTAGATTCAGTGCCAGAGACAATATCTTTACCGACAAGAATCACAGTTACAGAAAGTGTCTCTTCCACAACAACCGTGAAAAGTAAAGAAATGTTTGGTACTCATATTTTAAACACCTTCATCTCTGCACTGAAAGAATGGATTACATGGAAGTACACGTTACTTCTGGTTGGCGGCAGTGTAGTGTATTATATGTACTATTGTGAGTATAACAGATAATATTATTTTTAACAGCAATATTTAGTTTATGCATGTAGTGTGGTGTATTTTATGTGTAATCGCCTTATTACTAACAAGTAGCTTGTTTATAAGCCGATGAGAAGATTCATATCAACCTTTACCTGTATTATAATAGGTAAATAGTTTTAAATAAAAGATTATCTTAAAATTTGATATTTCTTGTAGGTATTGGAATTACAGGACATAACACTATATAAATGGGAAACTATTTACCTAATATAATGCAGGTTGAGGTGGATGTAGATCTTTTTGAAATCGGAGTGAAAATGAAAAATCATAGTAGGTTATACATGTTTAGTAGGTATGTTTAGTAGGTTTATACATGTTTAATATCGGATACTGAAATTAAAAAGTAATTTTCCATACCTACGTACCTGAAATTTTAAAAGTTGGAGGTGTATGCTCGGAGATGAATTCTAGTCGGTTTGATTTTTCTATTTGATTAACATTTTTATTACCATTTCAGATAGGTATAGTAAATTGATAGTGATAAACAGTTTCTTCAATAATATAACTAATAAATATAGTATTGAGATAGATTACCTGAAAGTACAAACTTTAAAATTGGAAATCTTTCCTCCTAGCGGACGTTCATTCTTGTCCTGAGAACATGTTCTTTTTTTATCGTGTGATAATCCCAAGGGTCCCACCACACCGGAGTTAACGGAGTCGAAATAGAACCGACTAAAACCATACGGTGTTCCATCACAAGAGGGTCTATTGCAGGGGATTCGGGTAGAAGCCTCCGAGAACCCTAAGAGACTTCGTCGGCCTCTTGATTAGCAGGGGGTCACACCATTCCAGTGACTTTTTTTATTTTTATATTTAATAGTTATAATTTTTGTTTAGGCACAGAAAATTAACTGAAGGAGACTATGAAGAGGAAGCAGTTGAAAAGAAAACATGACTAGTAACAGTATCGGATCAAGAATAGCCACTTCTACTTATACCTACTATTGATTGAAAAGTACATTTTATTTTGCTCAGTAAAATAGAAAAAGCTGTCGCTAGACTGTACTCGTATGTGTATAATCGTTAAGAGTTTTTTAATGGTGTATAGTGTCATATTGAATTGAATGTTAAGTTAAAGTTTACACTGGACACTATGAACCATAAGAGAGATAAAGACATCTATTCACTTTGTTATAATGAAGTTGCTTATCTTATTATGAAATACTCAGTATTGTATAAAGACAAACAGATATTAATTATTGCAATAAGTAGACAATCTGCAAAGACTGAATGCAACATTGTTAATTCTATTATATATTAAAAAAACATATTATTTTATTTTTTTAAGTTAATTGTAACTTTTATTTATTTTAGTCCTACTTAGTACTATGACGATTTGCCAAAAACTGTTCTTATTACATGATTAAATGTACTTAAAGTTGTTTAATTTAAGCAGGGAGTATTATCTCACTTATTGCACAATCTTAACGTGACTACCGTAATGGTATTGTGCAGTGTCTCATTACTAGTTACTGTAATAGTGACATCTGTGACTATATGAGTCAGTATTTGTTAGATTGTATGAACTTAGAGATACTTTATATACTAATTTATTTTTTTATAATAAAAATAAAATATAACCTTTAGTTTTTTTTTATATTAATCCCTTTTTTAACTTTTTAACAAACATGTTGCATCATGGTGCTACAATAAAGTTTTAAGTAGAATCGTGAATGTTACAATCGTACGTACATATCCTACTAATGTTATAAACGTGAAAGTTTGTGAGGATGTATGGATGTATGGATGTATAGATGTTTGTTACTCTTTCACGCAAAAACTACAGAATCGATTGTGATAAAACTTGTTATGTAGATAGCTGGAGATCTGGATTAACACATAGGCTATTTTTTATTCCGATATTCCCACGGTATCCGGACTTACGCGGGTGGAACCCGCAGCGCAGCTAGTGTATAATATTCGGAGGGTAAATGATGATATTGCAGGTTACTGAGACTTACATCCATTAATTAACAATAAAATTGTAAAGGGTGTGTCATATTTAAGAATTAGTTGTTTAGCCGATAAATAGTTGAGTCAGCCTGAAAATAAAACTTATTTCAAAAAAATATTTTTCCCTTTTACAATATTGTGGAATGTGAATGATGTATTCTAACAAGATCCTTAGCTTAATAGCGATAGTTTTAATCATAACGGTCTTCTCTCTTAAGAAATAATAGCTTAATCCATAAATTATCAACCTCACATTGTTAGAGTCAAAATAAGTTTTTTATATTAGAAGTCATAGATTTTCTTTAAAAAAATAGACAGAAAATAGACGATAGACAAATACACCGTTCAAGACCATTTATCTTAAAAATTTGCACAAAATCCTACGAAAAAAAAAAATGTTTACAAAATACTAAAAAAAACACCCATTAATAGCAAACTGAATTATGTTATAGTAGAAGTAATATAAATTGGTTCACAACATTCAAAATACAAATCAGCAACCGTCCCTGTACCCACAGGGACGGTTGCTGATGACGATTGTTTACAAGATATTAAAAAAAAAACACCCATTAATAGCAAACTGAATTATGTTATAGTAGAAGTAATATAAATTGGTTCACAACATTCAAAATACAAATCAATCGTCATCAGCAACCGTCCCTGTGGGTGTGTGTATGCTGGGTGCATGACACACGAAATGTTGCGACGTCATTGTTGCTTGTTGTGCAACAGTTTTCCTCGCCGCAACTTTCCATGGGTATAAATATCGGCATTGCGAGTTACGTGAAATTTAGTTATCTCTCATGGTTTATCGTGAATAGTAATCACTTGCACTAGTTGCGAAAATGGCACCTAAAACTTTATTAGTAATTTTCTCGTGTGTATTGTGCGTGGCCCTTGCATTCTCAGCTTTCCAAGATTTAAAAACCAGTAATATTGGACTGCAGAGTGAAGTTCTTTATAAAACTGAACCAGTTCCTGGTTTTCGTTTAGACGAGGTTTTGACAAGGACTAAACGGCATTTAATCAGCGGTAGAGGTTGCCCGAGAGGAAGAGTTTTCTATAAAAGAAGATGTATTTCTTATAAAAGGTAAAAAGTATAGAATTTTTCAAAATAATATTAACCCTATGTGAAACTGTTTCACTCATTACAATTATGTATATTATAATTATATACATATACATTATATACATATACATTATAATTATATATTATAGGGGAAAGCGATTAGGCCATAACCTGACTGTACGGGCCAACGACCGTACATTTTGATGAAGTGCAATTCAGTTCACCTTCAGCAAGTACTCATTAGCATATATCATATCATTTTAGTGTGTGAATCAATAAAATAGTTAACAAGTAAAATATCTATCCTTTCTATCATCTATCAAGCAGTGTACGTGACCCGTACACTGACCTTGGTGAAAATTCGATAAGATTTTTGAGAACACTCTAGGATGTACGTTTCCAATTTGTTTAAATCAAGACATCAATTTTTTTAATCAATCAATCAATGAGCCTATCATAGTCCACTGCTGGACATAGGCCTCTCCCAACGTGCGCCACAGCACCCGGTCCTCCGCCTTCCGCATCCACGTTACGCCTGCTACCTTCTGCAGGTCATTTTTTTAAGACGCACACAAAACTTTAAATTTAGATATGTGTGCTCGGAGATCGAACCCAAATGTTCAATGTGTGTGTGTTATCATTTGTTTTTCCATTTGAATACTTTTAGTTTTCAAAAAGTTCTCTAAATACATGTTCTGATTCAAACTAATTTCAATAAAACCTTAATTGGTATTGTATCTAGAAAAGTTACGTAATCATAAAAGGACGGAGAATAAAATTTGAGAACATCTTTAGAATCTCCGGACTATAATATTGCATGCCCCAGTTTGATGTTGGGATATTGATAATATATTTTTATTAACAATTTAAATTTTTTTTTAGGTACAAAAACGAAGAACGACTACGAAGAGTAAGCAGTTAAAATAAACCATGAGTTATTTTGAACCAAGGGAGAAGAGTTGGAAGAACCAGGCTGACTTTATTTTAATATTTTCTTAACTGCTTTCTAAATAATTACTGTATTTATTTATTGAATAACTGTAGTCTTTCAACCTATATTGTTTGTAAAGATATATTTGATGACAATTGAAATATATTGTGTTGATGCTTCTATTCGACCGTTGGCCAAAGAAGTTGTACGACGGTTAACGCTTATTTATTAAAGTACACATAATATTGTATAATAAGAAAAATAGGTGGTGCTAGCACAGAATTTAAATAGTACAGGTATAAGTGTATCGCTAGAATGTGGCTTTGATTTCTCATCAGCTGTCAGAATTTGAAGTTCTGTATTATCATGAATTTTGTATAATACCTGAATATTAAGAATCTATTTTTGTCAGAATGAATTGTTATTTTATTTATAATTACCACCTTTATATATATATATATGTATGTTGAAATATATGTACGTTGAAACTAATACTCTAATTTATGAAGTTTGTTGCCACATTTACAACGTGTTTTTGTCTTCAAATCAACATCTGTGGTTTTGAAGTTTTAGCATCTTCTATCTTATAATATCATTTGGGAGAACTTTTTTTTAATGTTTTATTTATTATTATTATTTAAATTAATGTACCCGAATAGAGCCAGTCTTTTAAATTAGTGTTTGCGAACATGCTCTTGGCATACTAAGGAAAAGCAGAAAGATAAAAGTTGCCTGAGATTTGCTAGAAATTATTTATGTTGTAAAATATTTACTTTGTGATTACAGTTATTATTATAATAATGCATTTTCAGGTAACATTCATTTATTAATATATTAAACAAACAGAAGTTTTAAGTTTGTCTTATAATAAGTAGAAAACGTGCGAAAACTGTAAGCGCAACTAAATATTGTTAATACTATTGTTTATTATAATAACCTATTACCTGGTTTTATTTTAATAATCTTTACCTACGTTTAATACACCTACACTAGAATACTGTCTATCTATCTACACTAAAAAAAAGGGTATTTTAATCAGTCTGCTAAAAATTCATCTGAAAACTGATATTTAATAGTGTTCTCTGTTTATAACAACATTTGTTTCTTCAAACCCCTAGCGGGTTGAACAAACAAATCCTTGATGGTGAACTTAGCAGCAGTATCCGCAACGCCTGCAATCCCAGGTGTTACGGATACTCACATACATCTTCCTTACGTAACAGTGCCTATCCGTATTAAATATATACTGGTTACTGATTCTCAGTGGTATACCCCAACGCCAGGTAAAATTGCCGAGCACTCAGGTGTTTGAGTGTTCGGGGAAGCAAGCTTTACGGAAATAGTTAATAGAAGAGAGCTTTTATTCAGTCAATGAGTTCCTAATAACCCCACTTCTCGCTCCTATCATTTTAGAAATGCATTATAATGTACCAACTAATAAGAAAGTTAGTGTTATTAGAATAGAATACTATTAACAATTTCTACTTCATAGTATAATTTTGCGTAAGTGAGTGTTAGTTTTAATTTCAATCAATTAATTTGAAAATTAATTCCATCACATAATATTTGGATGCCACTGTGCAATGTGCATGGCTAAATGGATGACAAGTTAATTATGCTCATAATTAATTTGTCATTCATTATGTTTGTACCAAATTTTGAGCAAATAATGATATCATTATTAATATTATTTAGAGTAATGTGCTTTTATTTAGAAATACACGTACAATAGTGCACCTTACTCTACAAAGACACGTGTCTGTAATATTATAGGAGCGTAAGACTAGATAAGTAAGTAAGTATTAGATATAAGACAACGAAGAAACGCTTAGTTAATTATTAATTAAAGAAGAATACTAGATGCATATAGGTACAAGGTATAAATATAAATTATATAACACAAAGTAATTAATGTTTACACGAAATAAAAATGTAAGAAATGAACAATTTCCTTGTTTTATTTCCATAATTTTTGTAGCTGCTAAATAAAGAAAATCTTTTTGAGTTTTTTTTTTTAATAATAATAATAATAATGTATTTATTGTTCACAAATAAAAATTTACAAACATAATTATATAGATATTATATTACAAATAATCACAATATAATGTACTGCTGGTACTTAAAAAGGGAACCCTGTGCTATAAGTACATGCAACTCTGTATACATATGGCACAGTTTGGTAATACACTGCTTTAATTTTACCGTAGTACATTTGAAACAGAAATTCTGTAGCTACCAGCACTGAACAAAAATACAATTTAGACTAGTTGGTTAGTTATTGAAATTTAAATGAATATTGTAATTTTTTAATAGATGCGAAAACAAATGTTCATTAATTTATTAATTTTAAGTTATGGACAATAAGAAGCCTTTTGCAATTGGTAGTGAGAGAGTGTTTGTGTGTGTGTTTGTGAGAGAGAGAGGATTGTGTGCGTGTGTATGTGAGAGTGTCTATTTGACTGGATGAAGCAAATTCTCAGTCATATCATAGCTAAGGGTAAGAAGCCAGTCAGTAGCAACCTTCTTACAGTGGTGTTTATTTTTAACAACAATGTTCAATACTTTGTTAATATTGTTATACAAGAAGCGCCCGAGAAAGCTAAAGAATCTCTGACTGAATGTTGTCTTGCGAATCTCATTTAGGGGTAGTCTATACTTACGTTTTGGTTGACTGCGGGATGTTTTAGAAGAATACTCATAAGCAGTTGTTAAAGAGTGTTGTTTAAGAATAACCTGGAGAATGAACAGCTGTCGCACAGTTAAGACTGCGCAGTGGTTATATAGTTCTTTGGTAGGAAAGCGGAAAGGTTTAAAAGTGCAAACCTTTAGGACAGCTCTTTGTGCGCGTTCTAATTGTATCAAATTACTCTTACAGGCACCACCCCAGGTAGAAATACAGTAACATATCAGAGACTGGCACAGGTAAAAGTACACCGTTTTTAAAACTTTGGGATCTGCGACGTGCCTTAGTTTCCTTGAGTTTCCTAATTCTCCGTGTTAATAATTCTATGCGCGGTTCAAAACATAATAATAATAATATGTGTGTAACAATAATCGTGTATCTAGAATTGTTAAGAATGACAGTCAGTCAAGCGTACGAGCATAACGGCAGGGAATGAGTATGAAATGACGCGGAGCTCGCGCCATCTGGATGTAAATTGAATATATCAACACTTCTGCACCGTCGCTCGCTGTTAGCGCATACAATTTTTATACTCCAATTTATTGTTCCATATTGTTCGCTATTCACTAGCACAAATGTAATATTGTATAAATACATACAAGTTTGTTACGCCGAAATCGCAGTTTTACTTCTACCAAGATACATCAAGCCACATATATACACTGACACCATAGTCCACATGGTCCTTCAGAGCGGATATAATATTACAGCGGTATTGAAGAAGCGCCTATCAGGAAAACAGGAGTAAGAAGCTAACCAGCTAAGGAGCAACAGAAGTCATTTAAAATCAGCCTTATATATATAAAAAATACATCAAACAGATCAGTGATTTGGATACAAAGCAATAACGAGCGAATAACAGTGAGTCCGTTCCAATCATCTATATCCATATTATATTCCCATCATTTAAGTGTATTAAATATTTCACGTAACTTGTTATAATTCCTATTGCAGTTAAACATTCATTACCTACCGTCAGGTAAATTCCTTTAAATAGTCCCGAATCATAGCAATAAACATTAAATTCAATCATACATAGTGCTCAAATAAACATTTATAATACATATTATTAATTTTTATCATCTAAAATTTAATCCCAGTTATATTATAATTTACGATTTCATTATTTTTACAAGTAACTTATGTGCGGTAGTTCGATGCGCTTGCGCCGATACCGGCCGCTGCGTATTGTTCTATAAAGCCCAGTGCCCACTTGTGTTGTACTACGTGCTATTAGGTATAATCGATCAGCTATTCAGAGTTGTTTACTTGAATGAATAAACTCTTATCGCGATCGCCGTGTTAGATAATTATACACAGGACTTGATATTTTTTGATATACATATTCAATCACGCTAGTCCGTTTGCTTACAACTTTTACATTTATTTTATACTTATTAATTATTTTATTATACAAAGTTATTATACATTTTAATCAGTTTTACGAATTTATAAAGGCATAGATATATTTACATTTTATTGTCAGCTCCCATAACTCGTCAAAATGTCGGAGCTTAAGGATTTAATTAGAAAAAGAGGTACATTGAAGGGTCGATTAACTAATTTTACTAATTACGTAGATAAACTAACCGATTTAACGTCTGTAGCGGCGATTGAGCTACAATTACGATTGTCTAAAATAGATACACTTTTAGAAGAATATGAGGCAGTACAAACTTCAATAGAATGTTCAATAACTGACGAGAAAGACATCGCCGTTCATATCGCCGACAGATCCGAATTTGAAAACTCGTATTATTCAACTGTTGCCACCGCGCAAGACATCCTGAAGAGCAATAAACCTGGCAAACCTGATGTCGATGATGTCGGTTCATCCAGCAGTTCTTATGTTTCAGGCGACGATAAACCTCGGACGAAGCGTTCATCCACCCGCGGCGTCAAACTGCCCACTATCCAGGTCCCACGATTTAGCGGTAATTACGAGGAGTGGTTAGAGTTTCGTGATACCTTTATTTCGCTTATACACGAGAACTCGTCTATTACCGATATACAGAAGTTCCATTATTTGCGGGCTTCACTGGAGGGAGCCGCGGCTCAGGTAATTAAATCATTAGAATTTTCGTCCAATAATTACAGCATCGCCTGGGATTTATTGTGTGACAGGTTTGACAATAAAAGATTATTAATACAAAATCATATTCGAGCTCTTTTTTCGTTAGAGCCTATTAAAAGGGAGTCATGTCAAGCTATTCGTAAAATCATTGATACTTTCACTAAGAATCTAAGGTCATTAGACATACTTGGTGAACCCACTCAATCATGGGACACGCTTATCATATATATAATGAACACAAAGTTAGATTCCAGGACGTTGCGTGAATGGGAAGAAACAAAGGTTAACATCAAAAACATTCAACTTAACGATTTTATACAATTTTTAAAAAATAGGGCTGATTTACTCGAAACAATACATATTAGTAACACATGTACCAAAGTAGACAAATACAAATCTACGGAGTACGTTAAGGGTTTGGCAGCAGTTGCCAACTCACATACAACACAAAATAAATATAACAATAATTGCCCCTTGTGCAAGCAAAACCATCGTATTTACAAATGTGAAACATTTCTTGGTCAGTCTGTTGAGGAGAGAAAAGAGTCGGTTAGGAGACTCATGTTATGTGAAAACTGTCTTCGCCCCGGTCATCAGTCTCGCTTCTGCAGGTTAGGTCCTTGTACCAAGTGCTCACAGAAACACAACACGATGCTACATCACACACAAATCATTCAACCGCCGGCAGTCAGCGCGACATCGCTCTCAGTAAGTCAAACGGAGCGTGTCTTACTGTCGACTGCAGTCATATACATACTCGACAAGGACAACCACCGCCATGAAGTCAGAGCCCTCCTCGATTCCGGGAGCCAAGCATCCTTCATGACGGATTCCTTGCTTCGTAAACTTAACCTGAAATACATAAAAATACAATCATCCGTAGTTGGTATAAACAATTCAGTATCACAAATAACAAAACGTTGCAATGCATTCATTGAGTCGAGAACTAGTTCATATCATACACAATTATCATTTTTGGTTCTGCCGAACATTGCCACGCTTTGCAAGAATTATACACAAACACAACAATTAAATATCCCCACAAACATCATCCTGGCAGACCCGGAATACTTTAATCCGTCAAGTATCGAGTTACTACTTGGCGCAGACATATTTTGGGATCTACTAGACCAGGGTCAGATACGGTTAGGTACAAAGAGTCCAGTTTTACAACAAACAAAATTCGGTTACATCATATCAGGGCCCACCAGTGGTGTCACTAATTTATATACAAATTCATTTTTAACATGCACATTTGTCACAGAGAATACTATACAGGATCAACTAGCCAAGTTTTGGTCTATCGAAGAGATTTCAACCGATAATAATCAGCAGATATATTCTACCGAAGAGCGTTTATGCGAGGAACACTTTAAAAACAACTTTACGCGAACAACCGACGGTCGATTTTCCGTCGCAGTACCACTTAAAAAACCGGAATCTTATCTAGGTCATTCATACGAACGCGCTAAGCAATGTTTTTATTCACTGGAACGCAGGCTTCAAAGGCAACCACAATTAAAACAAATGTACACTGATTTCATGATAGAATATTTACAATTAGAACATACGTCAGAAATAACACATTTACAAAAGAATAATAATACACAAAATTCATATTTCCTCCCCCACCACGGGGTGTTGCGAGAAAATAGTTCTACGACCAAACTTCGTGTCGTTTTTAACGCAAGTGCACCTACTAGTTCTGGGCTTTCATACAATGATATTCAGATGGTTGGTCCCACTATACAGAGTGATTTAATTTCGATTTTATTACGTTTTAGACATTTTCCATACGTTATGACAGGAGACATAGAGAAGATGTACCGGCAAGTACTTATACATAAACATCAAAGACACCTACAACAGATTCTGTGGCGAGACGATCCTAATAAAGAATTAAAGTCATATCAATTAAATACCGTCACTTACGGGACGGCGTCAGCGCCATTTCTCGCCGTAAGGTGTTTAAAGCAACTTTCAATAGAAAATCCCCATTTGGCACAAATACTGAGTAACGATTATTACGTAGACGATTTGGCTACAGGGTCGCAAACAAGGGACCAACTAATTCAAATTTATAAAAATATGATTAAAGTTTTATATACAGGTTGTTTCAATTTGAGAAAAATAAGATCGAATGTTAATTTGTGTCAATCCGATACAGATTCGTGTCAAACGCTCAATCTCGGCGACCAAAGCTCATCGAATACCTTGGGTTTAGGATGGTCACCGTCTGATGATCAGTTATACTTCACCATCAAGCCGATAGTTGACACTAATCCAACTAAGCGGTCTGTTTTGTCCTCCATAGGACAGATATTTGATCCGCTTGGATTATTAAGCGTATGCGTCATACAAGCTAAAATTATGCTACAAAAACTTTGGTTACTCAAAATTTCATGGGATGAACCGTTACCCTCAAACATTAAATTAATTTGGCATAAATTCATTTCAGAGTTGCATTACTTAAATAATTTAAAAATTCCACGTTGTGTAATTAATGAGACTTTCAATATAATTGAATTACACTGTTTTTGTGATTCGTCTCAAGATGCATATGGAGCATGTTTATTTGTTAGAACAAAGTATAACAGTCACATCGGTGTCAACTTGTTGTGCGCTAAAAGTAAGGTTGCTCCTCTCAAACCGACAACCATTCCACGCTTGGAATTATGTGGAGCCCTTGTCGCCGCACGCCTTATCACAAAGGTACTCACTGCATTTAGATTGCCTGTCAGTAGATGCGTCCTATGGACCGACTCATCCATAGTTCTAGGTTGGCTACAAACTCAACCTAGCAAACTAAAACAATTCGTTAGAAATCGTGTTGCCGAAATACAGGAACTCACAAAAAATCATAAATGGCGTCATGTTCCGACTTCACAAAATCCAGCTGACCTGTTGACTCGTGGAGTCAAAATGTCAGAGTTACAAAATTGTTCCTTGTGGTGGATGGGACCCGAGTTCTTAAGAGAGTTAGAAAATCATTGGCCTGAAAATAGGTTCACTAATATTAATTCATCTACAGAAATACCAGAAATTATTTCAACTATCACAGTTACTACCCAGCCAAACAACAATTTCATTGATTTTAATCGCTCTTCTAAATTATTAAAATTAAAACGAACATTGGCTTTTACATTGCGATTTATTAATAACTGTAAAATCAGAAACCATAAGAAATCTGGTCCTCTCACCCTTGAAGAACTAAACAATTCATTTACATTACTCTTAAAACTATCACAAATGCAATCATTTGAAGAATACAATACATTAATACATAAACAACACTTACCTCATAAATGTAGACTTCTCAGCTTATCTCCCTTCGTCGATGAATCTGGTTTGATTAGAGTGGGTGGCAGACTAGAAAATTCACAATTTGATTACAATAAAAAACACCCAATATTATTATCATGCAAACATCATCTTACCAAACTAATATTTGAAGATGAGCATTTGAGGCTCATGCACGCCGGGCCGCAGTTATTATTGGCTTCCATTAGAGATCAGTTTTGGCCTTTAGGCGGGCGCAATCTCGCCAAGCTTGTCACACATAAATGTCAGAGATGTTTCAGAATGAAGGCTCGGACAATCAATCCTATAATGGGCCATCTGCCTGAGCGGCGCCTCCAACCAGGTTATCCGTTTCAAACCACGGGTGTAGATTATGCCGGACCGCTAACCGCTGCTGACCGTAAGGGGCGTGGATGTAAACATATTAAGGTTTACGTTGTGGTGTTTGTATGCTTCGCCACCAAAAGTTTACATTTAGAGCTGGTCACCAGTTTGACCAAGGAAGCGTATATTGCCGCTTTACACAGGTTTATTGCTCGACGTTCTAGGCCAGAGGTAATGTTTTCTGACAATGGTACACAGTTTGTTGGTGCCAAAAACGATTTTAATTCATTTTTAAAACAAAATTCAATTTCCATATCCGAATCCATGGCAAACGAAAGTATCGATTTTAAATTCATTCCGGCTTATGCTCCACATTTTGGCGGATTATGGGAAGCAGGAGTCCGTTCTTTTAAATTTCATTTAGTTCGCGTGTTAGCTGATTCACACCTCACCTTTGAGGAATTATATACAACTCTAGTTAAGATAGAAGCAATCCTTAACTCGCGACCACTATCTCCCATGTCTTCAGATCCAGGCGATCTCAATCCATTAACGCCTGGTCACTTCTTAGTTGGACGACCACTTACCGCTCTGCCAGTTCCAAAGCTAGATGAGATACCTCCAACTAGGCTGCAACGATGGGATCGAGTAGAAAGACTACGCCAGCATTTTTGGATACGATGGCAAAAGGAGTATGTATCCGAGCTGCAACAAAAGACGAAGTGGAGATCTTCAAAGGGCCACCTTGAAAATGGTACAATGGTCATCATAAAAGAAGATGCATTACCTCCAATGAAGTGGAGTCTTGGGCGTATCGTCGGCATTCATCCTGGAGTTGATGGTGTGACCCGAGTAGCGGATATCCAAACCAGTAAAGGCATCATACGAAGAGCCTTCAATCGAATCTGTCCTCTTCCATTAGACACAGAACCTGTTGAAAGCTGCCCTTTCAACGCCGGGGGGCATGTTAAGAATGACAGTCAGTCAAGCGTACGAGCATAACGGCAGGGAATGAGTATGAAATGACGCGGAGCTCGCGCCATCTGGATGTAAATTGAATATATCAACACTTCTGCACCGTCGCTCGCTGTTAGCGCATACAATTTTTATACTCCAATTTATTGTTCCATATTGTTCGCTATTCACTAGCACAAATGTAATATTGTATAAATACATACAAGTTTGTTACGCCGAAATCGCAGTTTTACTTCTACCAAGATACATCAAGCCACATATATACACTGACACCATAGTCCACAAGAATAATGCACAGATATTTAATAGTATCTCTTTGTAGTTTGGGACAGTTGCAGATGAGCTGTGTATTTGCTGCGTGATTATGGGCTGTGATATAAAATTTACTATTGTCAAAGTGTTTCGGGGTTTGAATATTAAACAATAGATATTTAGTTTTATCAACATTAAGCGATAGAGTATTGTCGGATAACCATTTAGTCACTTTGTCAAATCCCATCTGTGCAGCGTTAAAAACTTTTTCCCAAGAGTGTCCTGTAAAAATTATTGAAGTGTCATCGGCAAAAGCTAATAATTTACCATCCACTAGGTGTAAGTTGCAAAGTTCGTTTATATACACTAAAAAAAGTGTAGGACCAAGTATGCTACCTTGAGGAACTCCAAACTCAACAGGTAGATGACTGCTAATGTGCTCACCAATTTTGACGCATTGAGTGCGATTGGTCAGGTAACTCTGAAATAGTTGCAACTGTTTATCTCTGATTCCAATTGCTTCCAGTTTGCGGATTAGCTTGGGGATGGAGACCGTATCAAAAGCCTTGGCCATATCAAGGAATATTGCTAAGCATTTTTGTCTGCTATCCAGCTCCCTCACTATGTGGTCACAGAGATCATGAACTGCATCATTAGTAGAGGTATTTTTCCTAAATCCATATTGTTTGTTAGAAAGTATACAGTGGGCTTCAAGATATTTGTTTAGACGATTGTTCATGATTTTTTCAAGGCAAGATAGATATGGGCCTAAAGTTGTTGACACAATCGGCATCCCCAGATTTAAATATAGGATAAATAAGAGCCCTCTTGAGTAAGTCAGGGAAAATTCTTTTTTGTATACAAAGATTGATTATATACGTGAGTGGCGGTACCAATATCTCCCTGTAGTGTTTAAGGAAATTAGATAATATGCCATCAATGCCAATCGCACAATCAGAACGGAGAGTAAGAATCATACGCTCAACTTCTCGCTCGTCAGTCTCAAGAAAGACAAAAGAATTCAAATATGTTTTCTGTAATTCCACACAAGGGCTATGTCCTGTTGATTTGGTGATTTTATCAGCTAGTTCTTTTCTAACATTATTTAAAAGTTTATTAACCTCATTAATGGACTCGTCAATGGAATCATGGATCTTTAATAGCGAAGTAGCAGAAGAACTAATTCTAGCAGTATGAGTAACTTCTTTTATAACATTCCACATTTTTTTGGGGTTAGACTTAGCCTTATTTAGTTCGTCTTTCATGTTGTCTTTTGAAAGTGGTTTTGAGGGTATCATTATCAGGGTGATTTTTCATATTTTTATACATCCGATCCCTATTTCTCATACATCTAAGGATGCCTGAAGTAATCCAGGGTTTGATAATTCTTGAACGATGGGGCACATGAAAACATTTGGTACTGATTTTTAGTGCTCTGGTTAATGAGTTAACAAATAATTCAAGGGCAATATTTAGGTTTTTACATTCATAAATAGGGGAAAGATTAATATTTATTATTTGTTCTTCAAGTATTGTGTAGTCAATTTTAGTCTTTGTGATGTATTTTATTTCTATATTTTTTAAGTTATCTAAAGTAAGTAATACTGCATTGTGATCAGTAACGGTGGAATCAAGGACTATAGTCGTAGCTTTAAGTTTGCTTTTAAGTAAGACATGATCGAGAGAAGTATTCCCATGCGTTACCAAATTATGTGCAGGTAGAAGACCATGACAAGCAGCGATGTTAAGATAGTCTGGGGCTTTAAGATCCCTGTTGCCATCAGCAATGTCTATAGTGTCTACAGTTAGATGTGTTTAAATGTTTGCCGTGTTCGAAAACCGTCGTTTTCTTGCATAGATGAAGTCGGGGCGTGCTGATGCCGCGCTATGGTGCATTGGCCTACCCAGTTTCACTGCACTGCGGGCATTTAGACAAAATGATAAACTGATAATATACACAAGCGTTCAGTTTATTCTGATTGGCTAGCCTAATGTCATACTATTATAAAGAGTCAAGCTGTAGTGGTACAGCAAGGGGGTGGCAAGGTTGGGCACTGCCCACCCTAGAAAACTCATTGCCCCCCTACAAGAATCTTGTGTATATTACAAGCACAATACCTTTACACAATCCAGTCGTTTGTTTAACATTTAAACAACTTAAATATACAACGAGATACTAAACATAAGCACTCCACCTCTACAACCCAGTTTTCTGTTTTTATATTACTTAAACATGTTAATTATATAAAAAAATATATTCATTTGCTGATCTTTTTGATACTCTAGACGCGGATTACTTTACCACTGTTAAAATTGAAAAGCAGGTTTGGTAACGAACCAGGCCGACCAACAATATTCTCAAAACAAGGAGAGAATGCGTTTGTTGCTCACATAACTGCATTCTCATCATAAAAGGATTTTTTTTCTTTCTTTTTCTCTTTATATGGCTTTCCTCTGACAGAGTTTGATTTAAAAATGGCTATAAAAGATCTCCTGACTCAGGGCAGGAATGTACCACAATTTAAAAATAATATTCCTGGCAAAGATTCGTTACAACCTTAGAACAACAGAAAATATACATAGTTTAGACGAGAAAGTCCTTTCGGAAGACCCCGGGAGGAAAACAGTTTTATGCAGACGAGGAACCAAATACCCTGAAGTCGTTATAAACGCAACCAAAGTTTCTTCACGGTGATATTCTGTGGTAATACCACCGGTGAAGAAATGCCTCCTTATATAATTTATTATAAATCTGAAGATCTCTGGACAACATGGGTTCGGCTCTTTAGGTGGGAATAAAAGCTGCAAGAGAAAAGTCCATAAATTAAAAAAAAGGGTCGTTTCTCAATACTTGAATTGAATGGCTAAGTTCCAAAGAAAACAATGATTGTCTCTTAAGTACAAGTTCTCGTTTAATCTATCCTAACACCTTCCGGGACAATAAACTAGAGGTAAATATTGTGATTAACACTTAAGATTTTCTTAAATTTTTGATTTGATCGTCGTTGGTCATGTTGGTGTTATCTTACATCTTTCTCATACTTTTTACGGATGGTGTGACGATGACGGCTATAAGCGTTATCGTCTCCAAGCGGTGTGTTATATCCAGTATTGAAATCATGAAAGAAATATTTTTTATTCTGACTCATACATGGTACATGGTTTTGCGCAAGAAAAAATAAATAATAAAATACCTCTGCATGAAACAAAAATGGTCCTTAACTCAGCATTATGCTACTTCGCACGATTAGCGAAGAAGCGCTGGTATTCTGCTAAGGCCAAGTGATATAGGAACGGACATCATGCTATCAAATAACTATAAGAGACTAAACTTATATTCAAATTACACATTAAAATAACGATTAACATGAAAGACAAACCAAATTTTATAGTTACAAATAACTAAACTTTAACAAAAAAAAAAAACTATGGTTACATTCTCTTTGTCTATGGTAAAAAATAGACGCCGGCGACGCCAGGTTTTCAATACAATGTTTTGAGATCATGACGCTTGTCACTAAAAAAAGCGCAGAAAAAATCAAAAATAAAAATGTCTAACAATGGAAAGTGGAGGATTTAATATAGTTAATTTAAGCTATTACATGTAAGATGATGATGATGCACGTTGTGATATATTTATTATTTTCATTACGTTTTATTTCTCTTGTGAGGATAGGTCCGTGCCCAGCAGTGGGACGTTAATGGGTTGTTGACGAAAAACAATTCAAATATACCTAAATAATGAAATCATTATATCCATTAACGTTCGGTAGGATAGGGGTGTGACTCATCACCCCACTCGTTCAAAAAGATGTTGTAACTTTTTATACGTTAATTGAGAGTAGTTGTGTTTTTCTGTATTCTCTTAACTAAGAATACGTAATTAGTAGCATATACCACTGATTCGCGGACGTTCGTGGTTTTTGCTATATCAACCCTGCTGGGGTGACCGAACACCCCACTATGCTTTTACGTGAATTTTTCGAAGGGCTAATTGAAATAAGAGCATTTTTTGACATAAATGGCGAGACTTACGGCCGATTATATTAATATTTTTTTATAAAACTTCTTTGTCACTTGGAAATCTTTCTCGCCACACAAAAGCAACTAACCACCGTTGACTTCTCAGTTTGCGTTTGATCAGCAAAAGACAAACTTACCACGAGAAATAACTTAAAATATACAGGATGTTCTAAACATGAACCAGGAACTTTCTGTAGATATATGCGCATAAACTAATTTAAATGGTTTTTCATACTTTGATTTGAAACTATATTACTTGTCTCATTAAAAATAAAGTAGTTTTTTTGTATATATATGTCTTATTTCCGCAAATAAGTTGTGGGGTGATGGGTCACCCCCCCTATCCTTACGTGTATGCAAGAAAAGCCTATCCTGCCGAAGGTTAACTTGCATATGAAACCATAAACTTTATGAAACACTCTTCACGATGTCTAGTTATTAGCTATAAGGAAGAAAAGACCAGAAGAAGTACATTCTAAAAAATACAACTTAGAATAATAAATCAGCAATATTTACCTCGTAGCTTAAGTCATAAAAACACAAACTCGCACGTGGTAAGATGACCAAATAACGACGCACACGCCGTGACGTACTCTGTGGCCGTGACACTGACCACTTGTAGAAACTAATTTATATCGGGGAGTACCGCCCACAGCCGTTATGTCACTGTATGTAAGTGTAAGCACGTATGTAAGTGTGCGCATGAGGCTGAAGTGATAAAGGCCTCCTAGGGTGGATACCTTATGAGGCCTTTATCACTTAACCCTATAACTTCTCTACTATTTAACACCACACATTGGAAAAATTGATATTTTTTTTAACTATATTATATTAACCTTAGGTGTTTGGGATCGCAGAATCCGAACCTGTGGTCCGTTTGACGTGATGGGGTCACGTGATCACGTCACGTCACGTTTTTCAATAACCTTAAAAAAAAGTCGAATAAATGAAATGCAAGATGCAATAATTTCTTTCAACTTCAATCCTTAAAATCTTTGACACAAAAACTACTACTACTTCTAGACTAGCAACACATACATTTACAAAACGGATTTGAGTCAACACCAAATGAAGTATCTATATTTTTACTCTATATTTTTTTGTAGACGGGTGGAAATCCCCACGGATCAGGTCACGGTTAGATTACCAGGTCTTACGGTCTTACTTACATAAAATTAACATGTTGGGATCAAACCGATTAAAACCACAAAGTGTTGAGTCATGTAGGAAGGAAAGCCCCTGGAAACCCGGCATTCATTTACGCACTCCTAAGGTACTCAATACAATATGTCCACCGGTTCAGACTGTTATAGCGTTAGAGAGTATTAGAAAAACAATAATTATAACCTGCTAATGCTTTACGGAAAATGTTTTGCTTTGTAATTCTTACCAAAATTTGTAGAAACGTTCAAGCGTTGTGTTTGAATGTTTGTACGTATTTTGGTTTAGAACAGGCATTGATAAGGGTGAGTTAAATAAAGGATCTCATTAATATTAGCTAATATCTACATGATAACTTAAAATATACTACTGATTGTAAATTTTATTATTAATCAAGTCTTTATAATATTGCGTCAAAGCGCTATTGGATGAGACATAAACATGTTGTCTCATGAAACATCAATGTTATTCACAAAAATGTTTTATGTTGCATCATCCTACTAATCCCAATAATATTATAAATGTGAGAGTTTGGATTGATGGATGGATGTTTGTTACTTTTTACGCAAAAATCACTGAACCGATTGCGATGAAACTTAGTATGTAGATAGCTGGAGACCTGGAACGCATAGGCTACTTTTTATCCTGATATTCCCACAGGATCGGGACTTACGCATGTGAAACCGCGAGGCGCTGCTAGTTAATATTATTTCTTTTATGTACTACTATATTGCCTATGCGTTAATCCAGGTCTCCAGCTATCTACATACCAAGTTTCATCGCAATTGGCTCAGTGGTTTTTGCGTGAAAGAGTAACAAACATCCATCCATCCATCCATCCATCCATCAAACCATCCATCCAAACTTTCACATTTATAATATTAGTGGGATTTTATTAGGTCTTCTTGGACGTCTATGGGAGACTTCCTAAAAGAAACCTATGCCCAGAAGTGAACGAATGAATGATGACGGTGATGAATATTATTATTTTTTTTCTCTTCACGAATAATTTGGTCCTTGATAAAGATAGGAACATAGTACATCTAAATCTGAGTAAGTACGAGTGTTCCTCATATATCAGACTAGTGCATAGAAAATGTGTCTATTTTCTGCTCTACTTGAAAATTGTAGAATGGAATTTTAAATGGAAAAATAAATTATTCAGTTAATACATTCATGAAAATAAAGGTCACAAGGATTGCACTCCAGTATTTTTATTATTAAAATATGTTATAAATTAAGGAAATTCACATGCAGCACAAATAAGGAGAAAGACAAATATATATTATGAGAAAAATGGACAGAATGGGGTATAATTGTTATTGGTATTTCTTAATACCAATAACAATTATACCCCAATCTGTCTTCCAATAATTCTCAATTATCTTTAATTGAGAATTATTAATTAGGTGAAGGCCCAAATTAGATAACTTTCGTTTATTCTCTCCCAAGATGGTATGCTAGTCCTGGAAAGATGTTTGAAAAATCTAGCTGAGGCCAGTAACACTTTTATTCGGCTTCTCACGTTCATGGAATGGTCAAAGGTAATGTACGAAGCAATAATCTGGATGAAATAAGTGACCGCCCGGTCGCATGTTTCTCGTCATATTAATTTCATCATGAGAGCCAAGTCATACCGATTCCATCTATTGATGAGGAAAAGTGAGTCTCTGCTTCTATAAGTAGCGCTGGTTTTATATCCCCGTAGGGGTATGCAGAGGTGAATTAAACATCCATATTTTGCCGCCAACTGGGCACTTTGGAAAATAATGATGGGAAAATTGGGAGTATATTGAAAGGGAAACGTAGGCAAGAAGGGGAGGCAACAAAAAGGATATTGCTTATATATTATATGAATGGATTGGGGAGTGAGTAATAGCTGTAGCCATTGGCTTTCGCAGGAGAGGGCAGCTGTACTAAGGTAGTTTTGAGGAAACATTTTTGATTTGCCCCCCCCGGACAGACAAAACAAATTTTTGCCCCCCTCTGAGATAACAATAAATTTCGTTCCCCCCTGGGCTAAGAGCTAGTTACGCCCATGGCCATAGCTCAAACTGGCTATTGCCAAGAAATCCAGACACTAACTAGTTTAGTTAGATTTTTTTTTAGTTTAGTTTTTTGTAGAATGTCTAGATGACCGGAGGCTATTTTTGGTAAAGCACATCACATTTAGACTAGGACTAAGCTGGGAAATACTGGAGTTCTGAAGTTAACCGGTACTGGTTAACAATAAATATAACTTATTGTGTCAAAAAAATCAAAAAGTTTTAAAAAATCTGTAAAATTCACTACTATCTCACTTATGTGCCCATGCGTGGCTGTTTGCAACAGAAAATAATCAATAAAAATACTATCTCCCTTTGATCCTTATATGTTTGTTGTATGATTTTTACGTATCTTATGTACATTTTTATGTACTTATATTTTAAACTACATATATAGTAAAATTCTGTTTAGTTTAGGTTTCGTCATTGCAAGTACTAAACCTTTAAATACGACGTCTAACTACTACTGGTTATTGCACGAACAAACATGTTGCGTCATGTAGCGTACTGCAAAAATGTTTCGAGTAGCTTCATGAATTAAAGCGTTGGAACTATGCCAACAAGCCGTCGGTTTCTCGGTTTCTCTCAGTTTATACTTTAGAATTTCCGAGAAAAAATAGTGGAGAACTACCAAAAAATATCAGATAATAATAACTTGAGAGACATCATCACAAGGCCGTCTCATCCCAAACTAGACAGAGCCTTTACCATGGCATCCAAACAGCTAATAAACACGACCTCTGGCTCAGCAATCAGGATCACTAACTACTGGATCAACAGAAAAATGATAACATGGACGGTGCAAAGTAGATATGGCTAGAATGGGAGTGAGCAGGATAACGACGTATGATAAAGTAGAATGAAACAAAAACAGAAATTACGCTGACTACAAATAAAACGATGGTACTACTCGTAACGCGTAACTCGTGGAGGCTGGTTTATAGTTAAACAAACCCTGCTTTCGCGCACTTAAATATTTGATAATTCAATGGTAGCGTAACACCAAACTCAAGCAAATACATAAACGCATTAAAACATCATTGCTACTAATATTATTGCATCACTTTCTGCACATTCTGAACATAATTACATGTATATTGCATGAAATTGCTTGTATTTCATAATTACGTAGAAATATACAAATTAATGCTTACTAATTATTTTAATGTGTACTAAAATAACATTCTGTAGATGAAAAGTATGGGCATGTGTTGCTCAATAAGCATTTCACCTATTCATAATACTTATTATACATTCAAAAGATATGAATGTTCCATTCCCTGAAAAATATTTTCACTCCCACTCCATTTACTGTTCCTCATTCCAGTTGGGATCTTGCAACATGCCTATTAGACGGCGATAGACTAGCCTCTACTACGTATATTACACCTCTGCTTAGCTCTTCGTGGATATTGAGGCGTAAACATTAATGGAATTAGTTTGTCTATAGATTTTCGGATAAGCTAATGCAGCTTTTTAAATGTTAATAGATCTGATGATCACAGAGTAGCGTAACACAGTTCTTAACTTTGAAACTTTGTCGCTACTAATTGTTGCGTCAGTTTTTTCCCATGTGAATTATCATCACTATTGCTTGAAGTAAGTTTTTGAAGTATTTTCTTTAACAAATTCAATTTCGAATACCCATAATTTATCTGAAAGGGTTCCAACATCATTTTATATTCAAACTTATTTTCGTAGGCAACAAGTATTGATATTTTGTCATTAGAGTAAGAGTAAAGAAACCACTTCTTACACAAGAGTTTAGTTTAGTGGAAGGAGTTATAAATCACACTATTATATTTACTAAAAGTGAGACCACCAACCACAAGTGATAGCGATTGAATTTAGACCATATCAAGTGTGAAAGTTTCAACCAGGAATACGAAAAAAAACTTTGTTGCAATGTTACTGGACGTGTACATAGGTAACGAGAAATGACATCATACGAATGATATTCTCCTAATACTCTACTTACATTGCCCATAGGAATGATACGAAAACCTGACGTTTAGGTTGAATGGAAGCCGAGTGATACAAGTACGGTCTTGTAACTTCATGATGTTGTGACGGTGACGGTGACGAACAAAACCTATAAGGTTCTAACGTTGTAGGTTTTGTTCGTCACCGACTGGTTATGAATTATTAAGCAAAAATGTAATGTATTCTCTGTAATGTAATGTGTTGTTGTGCAAGTACTTACTGTGTCATTAAACAGTATATTGTGCAACTTTTCTCGAATGTCTATGAGATCATATTGGTTCTATTTTGAAGTGAGCAACTTTAAAAATAATAAACGGTTTATACCTACCTAAGTTTATAATATTAATGTTACCTGTTTTGAACAGTCTTACTTACTTATTGAAATTATTAATGTTCAATTTCTATTGCTAATAAGATAAGAATCATTAACACGTTCCTTTAAAATGTATGATTAATAATATAAACTTTTTACATTTAAAGGCATTAATAAACCTTAACGTCTTATCCCACTAATCCCACTAATATTATAAATTTAAAAGTTTGGATGAGTAACAAACATCCATCCTAATCATCATCGTTCCATCACAATCGGTTCAGTGATTTTTGCGTGAAAAAGTAACAAACATCCATCCATTAATCCAAACTGTCACATTTATAATATTATTGGGATTAGTAGGATGATGCAACATAAAACATTTTTGTGAATAACATTGATGTTTCATGACACAACATGTTTATGTCTCATCCAATAGCGCTTTGACGCAATATTATAAAGACTTGATTAAAAATAAAATTTACAATCAGTAGTATATTTTAAGTTATCATGTAGATATTAGCTAATATTAATGAGATCCTTTATTTAACTCACCCTTATCAATGCCTGTTCTAAACCAAAATACGTACAAACATTCAAACACAACGCTTGAACGTTTGTACAAATTTTGGTAAGAATTACAAAGCAAAACATTTTCAGTATAGCATTAGCAGGTGTTTTTCTAATACTCTCTAAAGCTATAACAGTCTGAACCGGTGGACATGTTGTATTGAGTACCTTAGGAGTGCGTAAATTAATGCCAAGTCTCCAGCCTGGATTAACACATAGGCTACTTTTTATCCCGATATTCCCACGGGATCAGGACTTACGTGGGTGAAACCGCAGGGTGCTGCTAGTTATTAATAAAATACAAAACGCTCTGTTATTGTTTCAGACATTCATAATCTCCAGAATTATGATTCGTAATAAAGAAGAAAATACGTAACTTAAAATGACGCAAAAAAATTATTGAACCAGGCATCTTTCAATGGGAGGTACATTATAACTGAACATTCATTGAACGAAGTAACTAGGTATTATCTTATCTGTGACAGAACATTCAATACGAAAGATTTAATCACCATACGTACGTATGGTGATTAAATATCTACGAATCTCAGGCTCACCTCGTACTTTGATTACATTTAATAAAATAAATCTCCGATTTTGAAAATGAAAATCAAAAATTGTGCATCAGTGAATCACGTTGCAAAATCAGTCTCCACAATTTTTTTATATTAATAACATTTAGGTACTTAAAAATGTTGTTATTAATAAATAGTATAGTCAGACTGATAACGCAATACTATCTCAATCACCTTATTTAGATTGTACTTACAATATTTGATAATTATTACAGTAGCGATAATAATTACCACTGTTAAATAAGTATTCTTAAAAAAAGTAAAAAACTAAATTTGTGGTGTGGTTCCATTTTACATAAATACGGACAATGGTGATAATAGGTCGGTGTTAGTATTTTTTTGTTTATTAGTCTGTAACAAGTCTTCTTTGAACTTAAATAAATGTATAAAAACTAAATCTCATTCTTTTATTTAAACCCTTTCAAGTAGGTTCACCAGTGGGATCACAAAACTATAATATCTATCTTTTATCTTTTAAAAAGACAACTCTCGCATTAGGAATTACTCCTGTGTCGCAGGGGACTTTACAAACATACAAACAACGGAAATAAAGAACACCCAGACTAGGGTGGGAATCGAACCCACGACCTCTGGCTCAGCAGTCAGGGTCACTAACCACTAGACCAACAGGCCAGTCATAATAATATTTATATATTACTAAAACATGTTGTAGGACCTTTACATTTAACAGTTTTCAGATTTAATAGGGTATACAGGTGTAGGTCTTTTGGAAGGAGATAAAGCACCGATAATTTCTTTTAAAATGACAGCCGCTAAGAACCACCACTCTGATAAATTTTTTACAGGCATAAATATGATCCTCTTAGTGGTAGGCAGTGGCGTTTTAAACACCCACACATTGCCTACTATAATTTGGCAAGTAGGGTTAGCACGTAATTGTAATGAATGACGTAGGTCGTGACGTAGGTTGTGACGTAGGAAACAAGCCTGTTACCGTCAACCGGGTACGTTGGGAATTAATAATGCTAAAAATTTTAAAGGGAAAGGTATGAAGGGAAGGCAATGGACCGAAAAGCATATAGCTTAAATGGAGGGATTGGGAAGTGGTTAGTGACCCTGACTGCTATGCCATAGGTGGTGGGTTCGATTCCTACCCGGGTGTGTTTTTTTTTTTATGGTATAGGGGGCAAACGAGCAGACAGGTCAACTGATGGTAAATGACTACCGCCGCCCATGGGCACCTGTAAGGTGCCGCCCTTTAAGGTGGGAGTAGGGGAAGAGGGGGAGATGGGGGAAGAGCGGGAAGACGGGAGAAAGGGATTAGAGGGGAGGAGAGGGGGAGAGGGGAAGGAAGGGAATAGGGGAAAGAGAAGGGTTAGGGCCTACGGTAACCTCACTCACACGGCGAAAAGCAATGAATTCATTGTTTCACAGCCGGTTTTCTATGAGGCCGTGGTATCGAGCGGAGTCGAGCTGGCCCATACGTGCCGAAGCATGGCTCTCTCACGTAAGAAAAGTTCCCCGCAACACAGGAGTAATTCGTAATGCGGGAGTTGTCTTGAAGTCCAGGTCGTATACCTGTAGCTCAAACTGACTGTTCCCGGGAAATTCAAGTCCTATAACTAGTTTAGTAACTAGTTTTTTAGTTTAGTTTACTGTTGAATGTTTAGATAACGCTGAGGTCATTTTTTAAAGACGACAAACCATAACACATTTTGAATTGGACTCGTTCGATCAGGAAATTAATATATCGCTGAGTTCCGTTAATAGTAAACCATCAAGAAAACCTTTTGTATCAACATGTACCTGCAATAATGGCCACTATCTCAAAAGCTTAATACTTGCAGCCATGCGTGGCTGTTTGCAATAGGTAATCGTCAATAAAATATTCTCCCCTTCGTAATCTTTTAACGCAGAAGTATCGATATAACTTGTTGTTTTGCACGATTTTTTACTTATCTTAAATACATTCTATATTTAAATCCATACATAATTATATTGTAAAATTCAGGTTAGTTTATAACTCCTTGTTGCAAGTACTAAACCTTTAAATATGACGTCTAACTATTACTGATTGTTGCATGAACAAACATGTTGCGTCATGTAGCGTAGCAAAAATGTTTCAAGTTACCATTATGCTCTGAAACTGCCGAGAAAAAAGTAGAAAACTACCAAAAAATTATTGATATTATTAATAACTTGAATGACATCATCACAAGGCCGTCTCATCCGAAACTAGGCAGAGCCTGTACTTTGGTAACCCGACTGCTGATAAACACAACCTCTGACTCAGCAGACAAGATCAATAACTACTGGATCAACCGAAAAATGGTAACATGGACGGTGTAAAGATGATATGACTAGAACGGGAGTGAGCGGGATAATGACGTATGATAAAATAGAATGGAACAAAAAAAGAAGCTGCGCT
The DNA here is from genome assembly GCA_949752705.1 of Callimorpha dominula. Classification (NCBI taxonomy): domain Eukaryota; kingdom Metazoa; phylum Arthropoda; class Insecta; order Lepidoptera; family Erebidae; genus Callimorpha; species Callimorpha dominula. The sequence continues at coordinate 4,162,386 of OX457000.1, read as the reverse complement.
GTCTCCAAATATATTTGGTAAAAGGATAGGAAGATGATGCACAACTCCTGAAAGTTGGTTTTCAAGTAAACAAGCCCTGCTTTCGAGTAGTTAAATCTTTGATAATTCAATGGTAGTCTAACACACGTCACACAAACGCATTAAAACATCATTGCATCACTTTCGCAACATAATTGCATGAAATTGCTTGTACTTCAAAATTAAGTAGAAATATAAAAATACTTATTAATATACTAATTCTAATGTGTCCTAAAAATGTAATTCTGTAGATAATAAGTGTACACGCCCACACTTGTTATCTACAGAATTATAGCTGTAGCTCAAATAACCTTTTACCTATTCATAGTAGGTAGGTACTTATTGTACATTCAAAAGATCTTTCAATCCCTGAAAAACATTCTCAGGCGCAATGTGGAGTCTGGAAACATGTCCATAAGTCAGTAGACTAGCCTTAGTTACGTATATTAAACATCTGCTTACATCTTCGGAGATATCGAATCCCGAAAATGTAAACATATGTAGACTAAGTTTGTCTAAAGATATTCAGATAAGCTTCAATATGCATCTTTTCCGATGTTAATACATGTGATGATCCAATAATAGCGTAACACAGTTCTGAAGCCAAACAAACACCGAAACATTATCGCTAGTAATTGTTGCGTCAGTTTTTGCACACCTGAATCATCGTCACTATTGCCTGAAGTAATTATTTTAAGTATTTTCTTTATTTAATTCAATTTCAAACATCCAAAATTTATTTATAAGGGTTCCAAATCATTTTATATTAAATCAAATTTTCGTAAGCACAAAACATACTTCTGCAATTATTGATATTATGTCATTAGAGTAAGAGTAATGAAACTACTTCTAACACAAGCGTTTAGCTTAGTAAAACGATTTATCAAGCACACTATTATATTTAGTAGAAGTGAGACTAAATTATCACCTAAAATATACGTCCTACCTACTAACCACAAGTGATTGCGATTGAACTAAGACCATATCAAGCGTGACATTGTTGCAATGTGGATGGACGTGTATATAACGATATTAAGCGATTATACGAATGAGATTCTACTAATACTGTACTTACATTGCCTATAGGAACAATACAGACACCCGACTGTTTAGGTTGAATGGAAGCTGAGCGGTGCAAGTGCGGCCTTGTAACTTCATGATGTTGTAGTACCGTGCAGGTATTATTCGTTACCTACTGATTACGAATTATTAAGCAAAAATTTAGAACTTCTTATAAAAAACACAGTCTTTCAAAATTTGTGCATGTAGGTACATACTGCGACAATAAACAGTAAGTATATTATAATAATATTATAAGTGGTCGACATGTGAGATGTGAATTCAGCAATCATTGTACCGATAGTCATATCAGCCCATTGGTTGATTGCAAAGAGCCTCGACCAACACCTTCAGAGGCTCTCGTTAGGCAGCTGGACTAAGGGCCTGATGCAGAAGGCGGTCTTTCTTGATACGGCACGTATTGTGAGGAGGTTTCTGTCTCTGGAACCCTAACCACCGGTAGCTTGGTCCCTGTACCCGATACCGGTAGGGCACTATTTTTTAATTATTTAAATGTATTTTTGACATAATCTGCATGTATTTAAAAATGTAATTAATATGTATATTTAAATGAATAAAGAGAATAATAATAATAACTCCACACATCTTACACACGGCCGTCTGATCCCAAACTAGGCAGAGCCTGTACTATGGTAACCTGACTGCTGATAAACATACTTATATATTTCTAAATAATTACATATTATAGATAAATTACACCCAGACACAGAACAAATTATCGTGCTCATCACACAACTATTTGTCCTGGGTGGGAATCGAACCCACGACCTCTGGCTTAGCAGTCAGGGTCACTAACCACTAGACCAACAGGCCAGTCGTTATATTGTGCAACTTTTGTCGAATTCCTATGATCCTAGTTGTTCTATTTTGAAGTGAGTAACATAAACGATTAATGTAAGTATATATACTATTAATATTGCCTTTTTTGACAGGCTGACATTAATTAAAATTATATATTCTTTCAAACAAAAGCTTAATACTTGCAGCCATGCGTGGCTGTTTGCAATAGGTAATCGTCAATAAAATATTCATCTCCCTTTTGTAATCCTATAACGCAGAAGTACTTATAATTTGTTGTTTTGTACGAATTTTTACTTATCTTAAGTAGATTCTATATTATTTTTAATATATTGTAAAATTCTGGTTAGTTTATGTCTCCTTGTTGCAAGTACTAAACCTTTAAATATGACGTCTAACTATTACTGATTGTTGCATGAACAAACATGTTGCGTCATGTAGCGTAGCAAAAATGTTTCAAGTTGCTTCATGAATGTAAGCGTTGGAACTATGCTAACTCGCTGTCGATTTACCATTATGCTTTGAAACTGCCGAGAAAAAAGTAGCAAAGTACCAAAAAATAATTGATTTTATTAATAACCTGAATGACATCATCACAAGACCGTCTCATCCCAAACTAGGCAGAGCCTGTACTATGGTAACCCGACTGCTGATAAACACGACCTCTGACTCAGCAGGCAAGATCATTAGTAGTAGTTGAAAATTTGATAATTCAATGGTAGTCTTACACACGTCACACAAACGCATTGAAACATCATTGCTACTAATATTATTGCATCACTTTCGGAACATAATTGCATGAAATCGCTTGTACTTCAAAATTAAGTAGAAATATACAAATCCTTATTAATATACTTATTCTAATGTGTCCTAAATGTAATTCTGTAGATAACAAGTGTACACGCCCACACTTGTTATCTACAGAATTAGAGCTGTAGCTCAAATAACCTTTTACCTATTCATAGTAGGTACTTATTGTACATTCAAAAGATCTTTCAATCCCTGAAAAACATTCTCAGGCGCAATGTGGAGTCTGGAAACATGTCCATAAGTCAGTAGACTAGCCTTAGTTACGTATATTACACATCTGCTTACCTCTTCGGAGATATCGAATGCCGAAAATGCATATATATGTACACTAAGTTTGTCTATAGAATTTCAGATAAGCTTCAATATGCTTCTTTTTCCGATGTTAATACATGTGATGATCCAAGAGTGGCGTAACACAGTTCTGAAGCTAAACAAACACCGAAACATTATCGCTATTAATTGTTGCGTCAGTTTTTGCACACCTGAATCATCGTCACTATTGCCTGAGGTAATTATTTTAAGTATTTTCTTTATTTAATTCAGTTTAGAACATCCAAAATTTATTTATAAGGGTTCCAAAACATCATTTTATATAAAATCTAATTTTCGTAAGCACAAAACATACTTCTACAATTATTGATATTATGTCATTAGAGTAAGAGTAATGAAACTACTTCTAACACAAGCGTTTAGCTTAGTAAAACGATTTATCAAGCACAAAAAATACAAACCGCTTTGTAAATATTTTGGACAAAAATAATCTCATTAAGAAGAAAATACGTAACTGAAAATGACGCAATAAAATTATTGAACAGCGCATCATTTACTGTATTCGCTATTTTTACGTAAATGTCAGGATGGTGGTAATTAATAAATACATACTTAGGCTCACCTCATACTTTGATTACATTTTATACAAAAGGGTCTCCGCTTTTGAAAATGAATATCAAATATCGTGAATCAGTGTGAATAACGTTGCAAAATCTATCATCGCAAAAATTTAGGTTAATCCTGTACCGTGACAATTCTAAGCAAATCGGAAATAACTACAAAAATGTGTATTTGTTAGCAATGTGACAATGTAACAATGATAATATCATAATACGTTCGCTCATATATTTTATCAAGCAATAATAAATGTATGCAACACAATAATTGCGCAACATTTTGTATAAAAGCAATTTTACTAAAAGTACTAAGCATAGTCTTATGAAAGTCACGAAGAGAGAAACATCTTGTCCTTTTTAAGATTTTTTTCTGGATAAAGACAAAAATCGGGAATCGTCAGAATTTAAACGCGGTTCAACTATTTACCATTAAAGAAAAAAATCAAGCTGTGGAAGTGGAACAAACTTAAAGTGGTTTAAAGGTCCTGGAGTCCTGCTTGATTTAAAGTAACAATAGCAATTTATTGCTAAGAAATTGTAAGTATACCATTTTTTTATTTTCATAGTATAAGTAGTACATAATTATGCTTAAGAAATGTTCATATTATTTTTTACAAAACGGAAAAAAATTGTTTTACCAAACATTGAGTTACATTTATATATAAAAAATCTACTACTTAGAACTGCTTTTAACGCTTTTGTAATTGTATAAAATAAATTAAATTGTTTTATTTTCTTTTACAGATACAAACAATTTATCGTAGAAGATACAATAAACAAAAGGCAAGACACCTGAATTTCCGCCATTTTGCACAGTCATCTGAACATAACACTGTTTTCTGAAATTGTACACTACGCCATGGGTGTACTTTTTCCCATATCGTCAGTATAATATTTGTTGTTTTAACATTCGCCGGTTTAACAACATGGGTTCTCTCGTGATATGAAGTGATTCGATATAAAACTCAACAAGATTGTAAAGGAGTATATTTGATAAGTCTCATGTTGATTTTTATGTCGTGAGTCACAACATAATTTTGAGAACTATGTAAGATGGGCATCCAACTTAAAAACAACTGCTTTCTACAATTGTAGCTTACCTATTTAGAATACTTATTATAAGTACTGTTCTAGCTTAAAGTGGTCAGGGCATAGCGCATTCTGCTAAGTAGTATTATTAGTATAAAAATAATATTTTTTATATTATCATTTATACGATGTTGTTTGTCGTTCTTGGTGAGTCTGTACAGCCGACAGGGAAGACTTCTTCTCGAGTATTTGTACATATTTCATGTTTAAACATTCACACTTTATGGGGCCGTCGATCCATTGCAATCACTCCTACTGGTCGATGTGTTAGAGGTCTATCTTCGGGTCTATTAGAGCTACTTATTAGTTGTAGATATTTATTCTTATTTCTATTCTGCTTTAGTAAGTATTTTACAAATAATTTCAATATATATAAATATTAACTTAAGAAAATTGATTATGCTGAAGCATAGGCGTCCATCATGTTGAAAAGAATTAGAGATGGCTTTAGAAGTGCGTTTCCGTGAAGTGTTTCTTCACCATCAGACAAAAACGTTAGAGCGATTAAACAGGTAAAAAGTTCATGGCAGTGAAATTAATTAATTAACATTAGTATTTTTGTACACTTTTAATGTTCTTATAGTAATGGGTCAACTAAAACGCGGGATATAGATACCATTATCTGAATTATTTTATGAAGTCGCTGTAGGACAGTTTTTGTATATGATAATATGAAGTGGATACATAAACTTGTGATGAAAGCCGTCCCTGTTGGAGGTAGGGCGAGGTAGGAACCCAACACAACATCAATATAGCGAAACAAGTCACGTAATATTTCAAGACTGATGTTATTTTTAATAAAAAAAGGGACTAAATGGACTGAATTAAGGTTCCATTTATTATTTTAGTTAAATTATTCATTTGTAAATAACATATCAATCGATAATTTCATTGTCTATGTATTATAATTTTATTATTAGTTACTGGTAATAATAGAAACTGTAAGTGTAACTTATACCTATTGTAAATATCTTAAGATTTAGTTATAGCATTGTATATAGATAATAGTTATTTAATGAAAAAAAAATTGAAGTTTACATTAAACTTTTAACTTAAACTGATGAATTATTTATTTAATGATTATTGAACTCCTTTCAAAAATACATCTCGTCAAATTATATTTGTGAAAGAGATATAACTAACATATTTAGTAACTTGGAAACATAATTTAGTGATAATAATAATAACTATTTCGAGTAAAATTTCGATGAGCGATTTTTCCTCTTCTACAAATAATTTAAAAGAGAGTTCCAATCAATGAAAACATTGATCAACGTAGATACAGAAGTGCAAAACCACGATCGTTCCGAAGAAATTTGCAGATTCACACTTCTCTACTGACTATCACAATATTTGGCCAGCGACTAACTACTTATATTATATTTTCTAAGTTAAAATACCTACACCGATTCATTTTAAAATGTGTTACTTAAGCGACCTCGGTTTCTATACACACTAAGCATTTTATTAATCCGTTAACACATTAGTATTTTAATCAAAGTTTTATTTAAAATTTAGTAAAAGAGAAACATCATGAAAGTTCACCATATATATAGGTCATAACTAGTCATAAGTCATGCAGTAGATTTACATTGAAATCTCACTGTATATTAAATAAGCTGATAATTAAAGGTCTGACTTGGAAGCTTTCATTCGGTAATGTGTCCTAGAGCATTACGACGAATAGTCCTATCTTGATTATGAACACAAACTAAAATAATAAAATAAAGTTTAGAAAAACAAACACGCATTAATAGCGATTCAAATATTAAGGCATAAGGTGTCAATAAAATGTTTATAACTGTTGACACTATGCATGCACCCCACGCTTTTTTTTCAATAATATACATTTATTTCTTATTTACACTATTCTTAATCCAAATTTATTAAAAAAATTTAGTTGGATTTTCTATAAAAGCGTGTTTTGTTAGTTTTTTTAAAGTATTGTTCATTTTTTATTTTTTTTTATTGAATATGGCATTGTCATCGGTATTTGACAGGTGTGCAAAATTTGAATGAAATCTGGCCGTTTAAAGTGTCGGTTACAAAAAAACATACAAACATACAAGTGAAGCTAATATAAAGCGTGTCACAAAGAGTTCCACTACCCACCTCCTAGCTCTATAAACAGATCAGCTTCAAGATGCCAAATTATAGTATTATCATCCGAACTCCGAACTACATATACATACAATGTTTCATCTCGAGACGTCTTTTTTTATTTTTTTTCAAAATTTGCATAAAATTTTACACAAAATAAATTTGCTTAGCAGTTTGTCGGCAATTGTTCTCGTTTAACAATGAACGAATACAAATTTTGTTATTTTACTTATGTTTAGCACATAATTCAGAGATTCATCAGAGATTCTGTAGGAGTATAAACCACAATATTTTGCATACTAATATAATAATACTCCATACTTATTCATTGATGGAAGCATACATATATATATAACCGTGGTTTGTAAACCACTGAAAAACACACGTACCTATACCTACATCAATGAACAAAATTAGTATGAGCAATGTAAGAACAAATAATAAAATTACAAGAATTAAAATGGCAACTAAATTAATATGGCAACAGGCAAAAGGCTATAATTATATACTATGGACACAAGACATACAATTTAGAAGTATGTTAAAATTTACTTCCAAGATTTTCTCATAAAGTTAGAAGTGAAGCTAACAACAGCGTGTTTAATGTGCTGCACGGCCCGGTTTCGGTGTTGAAATTATTTCATAAATGTGTTGATATGGCAAGACATCTACATCTACATCCACTGGATAATAAATATGATCAAGGAAAATATTACCTTGGTTTATTGGTTTCACGATTGATGTAGTGATTGGTCATATAACGCTTTCCAAATGTCATGATACAGCCAGTAGCCAATCGCGACAGGGTAAGCCTGCGGATTGCTTACTCTTGCTCTCACTCTTCCGTATCTACGTTTCCATGACTGCAACTTTCATTGGAATTAGTTTTAAAAGCGGAACAATCGAAAATCAAAATTTGACTCCAACTACAAAATTATGTTACTAAAGATGTTAGACATAGTAGTCGAAATTGATACATTAATAAATAATTAAAATTATAAATGGAAAATTAATTCAGTCTATAAGACTAGAATTGTGTCTCATTTTTTCATTTAATATAATATCAGTCTTTAACATATTGCGTAATTTGTCTCGCCTTATTGACGTTGTGTTGGGTTCACACCTCACCCTACCTCCAACGGCGACAGCTTTCATCAAAAGTTTATGTATACACTTATGTTCATGTAGAATCTTGTTGACCATTTTATGATATATTCAGGACAGGCTGTGTAAGATGGCGAAAATTCAGTCATCTTGTCTTCTGATGATTTAGCAACGTTTTTTCCTGATTAATCTGTAAAAAATTGAAAATATAAAACATAACAAACCACCAACTCTTTCATTGATTATCAGATTTTTTTTAATTAATTATTTTTTTAAGATCAGAATAAAGTAGAAAGATAATGAGTAAACGAGTTAGTTATTAAAAACTATACGGTTTTACTCATGTTTGTATTTCGGGGATGCCCGACTAGTTTCGGACCCGACGGGGGCCCTTTCTCAAGGAGTGAAGCGTCCTGCCGCGACGGTGTCAGGGGTCACACAAACGAATTAGTACTTACAATTTTCCAGCAATTATTTGCTACTTTTTCACATAAGTCAAGGAGGACGTCAGAAGCTTGTTTTCGGTGTAAATATTTTACAAAAATACGACGAACGAGTTTCCTTCACTTTCTCAGCATAAAATTTTGCTTCGTAGGTAAATACTTTCAGAATAAGGGATTTAAAGTCTGCGAATTCTATATCCAGAAAGTTCTTAAGAACACAAGATGTTTCTCTCTTCGTGACTTTCAGTAGAGTGTGCTTAGTACTTTTACATTCATTGCTTTTATTTAAAAAAAATGCGTAATTATTGTTGTGCACGCATTGGTAATGCTTGATATGTATGTGTCAGTGTTACATTAATTGTAATTAATATAACACTGACACATACGAGTATCTAACAGTACACATTCTTGTACATCTCCAATTTGTTTTGAATTTCCACGGTTCAGGTTATTAAAGTAAGTAATCTGCGGTGACAAAATTAAGAAAATGATTTAGTGCCATACACAATTTTTGCAATTCTTTTACAAAAAGACATTAATTATACAAGATGCAATGAAAGTACGAAGCAAGACCATAATTTTAAATATTTAATTATAATTACTATACTTACCTACATTTCCGTATTATACATCCCCAATATTACGTCAAATGATGCGCTGGGTATTCAGTTATTCTATTGCGTTGTTTAATTACACATTTTATTACTTATGACTTCTCACCTAATGAGGTGTATAACAATAAATAATAGCAAACTATAGTCCTACTAATATTATAAACGTGAAAGCTTGTGAGTATGGATGTTATTCTTTCACGCCAAAACTACTGAACCGATTGCGATGAAACTTAGTACTTAGATAGCTTGATACCTGGATTAACATATAGGCTACTTTTTATCCCGATATTCCCACAGGATCAGGACTTACGCGGGTAACCGCGGGGCGCTGCTAGTATTTAATGTATTAGACAATTTGTTAAAATAAAGAGTATAATTAAATTATTTATATTAATAATTCACAATTAAAATATTTTATAAAGGAAACTTATTGCTAAATTTGCAATTATGCAGTTTACGCTATAACGCAGCGGCGCACCCGATGCATAGTCAGCGATGACACACTTTAGGCGCTTGCCTAACTGCCGTCCTAACAAAGATCCTTGAGGAACGCCCCATGGATCATTTTAATCCACCTCCACTTTTTCGATATTTTTGCGAAACGTTTGGCGAAACGAAAATATCAAAAATATCGAAAAAGTGGAGTTGGATGAGGAACCTTCTACCTCACGATGTCGACGACGGAGGGCATGCACCGCTGAGCCAGTCAGCCTGTGACCACGGCCAGTGCAACCTGGTCGAAACGTCAGGCAATTCAGCGGTATGTAATACCTTTTCGTGATCGCGTTAATTCCCGTAAACACGTAGATAATATTATATCATAGAACGCGAAAGTTTAAAAGTTAGTAGAAGTGAAACTCCTTAAAATAAATAACAACAACACTTTCACAAACATAGAGACAAAACAAAAACAAATAAAGAATACGATACGGATCAGGTTAATCCGCTCTGCTTGACGTCATCTAACACTATCTAAAAAATAATAAAATAAATATGTTAAAAACTTCAACTTCATAACTTTATAAGTTATGAATTTTTTAAATTGTTTTTGGACTCTGGTGTAAAATTAGATATTCTAGATACGACAAAATTGCTTTCCGCCGATATACACATACATACATACACACATACTTATATTACAGTTTATAGTTATTACAGAGATAGGTACTACTGTGCTAGTCGGATAGCTTTTGGCAATGCGCCATACAGGTGTGGACATTTTGAACTTGTCACATTAAACAGCAGTTCAAGTGCGCCCAATACCATTGAAACCTGTACATATTATACAGTAGTTAATATTGTCGATGACTGTGATTTATAATTTGTAAATAGCATCACATCAACTTTCCCAACTTTATGTAGACTAAATTTAATACTTATGTGATGTCATAGTTATAACGAAGCAATACGTTTCTTTTCGCAGATCTCTATTTTTCGGTTAACATATTTCAAGATCATGTCATATGTTTCAAGGTTATTTCAACGGTATTTCATTATATTACGATATGTTTGTATTACACATTTGTTACTAATTTTGAAGCAAGTGGTTGGACCCGAGATACTGACATGATGGTACAATAAAAAATTAAATTAGAAATAGTATCATGAAATATTATGAAACATCGAGCACTGGTGTGTCTGTGCTCGATGTTTCATTATTTCGTTATTGTTCATATTCATTTTAGTACTTCTTATATTGCTTGAAACATTATTGTTACTCATTTTTTTCTTTGTGGTTTGAAAAAGGAACACACATACACAATAATTTTTTTAGGGTTATCTTTATTATTGTAATGCTAAAAACCCTTAGATCTTTTGGGAACAATGGCCAGAGTAACCTGGTCTATTGAGAGTTTATAACGCTAACAAATTCTGGTAAAGAAACAAACTTCATAGTTTACTCCTCCTATACCTGTCTGATTCTGACTAACAACCGTATCTTAATATATTTTTCCCAAAAGATTGAAGGGTTTCTAGTGCAACCTAGTCAAAATGTCGAGCAATTCAAAGGTATGGAATATCTATTACGTGATCGTGTTAATTCCCTAAAGCATAACGATACATATATTAGTAGCATCATGGAATGCGAACTTTCAAAAGTTAGTATCTCATAGACTATGTTCTCAGGTTAGACCTAAATCATGGGTGATTGTGACATTATTTCTAAATAAATGAATTCTACTACGACCTGAATGCAAATCTTATCAATAAATACAACCATTTTCCCAATAACTGCATTCGATTCCTTTTTAATCTTCCAAAGTATGATCACGTTTCCTCTTTTCGTTCTGAATTGAATTGTCTTCCGATTCATCAGCGCCGTCGTCTTCGCCTCCCCCCCCCCCCTCTTTCTCTGTATTTAATTCTCAATTCACCCACTTTGCCACATATCTAAGTATATTTGCTCCAATGCTAACCGAAATCTCCGCTCTTCAAATAATCTTCTCCTATTATGTCCCAGTCATTCTTCAACATGTGTTAATTATTCTTTGATTATTCAGTCTGTCCCCGTTTGGAACGCCCTACCACAGGCAATCAAGATGGCACCTAGTCGCCTATCGTTTAAAGCAAAGGTTCGTGTTCTCCTCGTCCGTAAATTGGCAGAATTATGAGAACAGTAGAAATATATAGTTTAGCGTCTATAATATTTATTATCATATTTATATATTGTATCTATGTACCTTTATATTTATTTATTTTCCCAATTTTATTCTTTATTTCTTATCTTGGTATCGTCATTCGTATACTTTGTAATGCACCTACTTCATTCATTTCTACATCACCCTAAGGTAGACTGGCAGAGAATGCTTTTGGCATTAATTCCGCCTCTTTACATATTATGCATAAAAAGTAAAAGTATTAAATAAAAAAATATATTTACAAATTGTGTAATAAGTGGTGATCTCATCAAACATATAACTCTAAGCTCCATATCCTATAAATCTCTGCATCGCCTAAAGCCCTAATGTGCACATCTGTACAACCCTTGTGCAAGAAGTGTCAATTTACGGAAATGAATAATGCAATGATATGTATATAAAGTAACGCACTGAGCTTATATATGCCATAGTGTATTGATAGTTTCAGAGTTAACAACTACTACTGAAAAAAGCAACTCCCAGCAATTATTTCGTTGCAAAAATTACCAATACTTCAAAAAGAATTGAGAAAAATGAAGTTGTCGGGTTTGCTTACATTCCTGTTTTTCTTGTGCTTTTTATTATATATGACCACTGTATTGCCAACACCGATGTTTGAGCCAGTGGTGACTGCCAAGGACGTAACAGATTCAATCTTTGACGTACCAGATGAAGAGGCACAGGCTAAGCGGTTAAAAGAAATGTAAGTTGATGTTAGGAGACTGCTTTGTTTATTTAGTTCCTAAAATTAGTTTAGAATGAGAATAATTTAACACTTAAATATGCTGGACAGTTTTTTTACCAAGCTGAGCTAAGGACCGTTCTAGTTTAATGTTAAGACCAGTTAAGACAGACAAACATGCCGATATCAGGTAGGTACATCTGTTTGACCTCAAACTCCTTTTTAAATGTTCATATCGAGTAGGTACATGTCAATTATGTCCTTTTTGAATTCCTAATTGTAATTTAATGTCGTTTGTTTTATTTATTTTTTCTTTTTTCAGGTTTAAAAGAATGAAAAAGAATGAAAGAAAAGACGATGAAAGCTGAAAAGTAATACAAAATACATAAGATATGTTTCTACTCATTAACGTCAAAATTGTGTCGAATGCGATCGGCAGCCGATACAGCTCTACTAGTCATGAAGATTATATAATTTTATTATATGCTATAATATACTGTGTATTTATAATTTTTTATAATTAGATATTGCTTTACTGTGTAAATAAGTTCTTTTAAATTTTATAATTGTAATTTGTTGTGATAATAAGTAACATTATTAAAAATTCCAGTAGTAGACTATGATAGGCTGATTGATTGATTTGATTTGATTTCATTTGATTGATTGAATGAAAAAATCGTTTAAAATGTAAATGTTTTATGCTTGAATATTATTCGATAATATTATTATTATAATAATAGATTATAAATCATAATATAATCTTTTCTAAATATCCGTATTTACATTCGGTTTAATATTACACTGCTTGTGCGTGTTTCGTGTACATATTTTGTTACGCAATATTATGTTTTAAATTATTATATTTTCTGTGCAAAATGCGGACTTTAAGAGGTTGAAGAGGTGCATGGTGTGACGAACATAACATGTTATTTTTGTTATTAAGCCCAGATATGTGTACATTGTAAGTTAGGGGTAGTTAGAGGTAATGTTTTATCAAAATTCATCATGTGCCTATATTATTGTTTTTTTTTTGTTATGTGTTAATTTTTTTCTAAACTAAAACAGTTACAAAATCCTGGTTAACGTTTTATTAAAGTATTAAGTTAAATGAATGTGCAATAATTAGATATATATAAGTCTTATTCATGACAAAAATCTGATTTTGACTTTCGGTCAGGTGAGTTTGAAAAAATACGCCTACTCCTTAATCGAATAAAAAATATATGTATATAAGTGTATATAATTGCTAATGATCTTACGATCACTTTTTTAAGTCTTGACATCTTATAAGTATTACGTTTCATACAATTTTTTTAGCAAAACATTGTTTTTCTTTCCCAAATATATCGGTAAAATGAATCTTTATAACGTAGTAATCAGTCCTTCAATGTTATGTTACATGCTATCATAGATGCTTATGCTTTCATTCATAATACACCGAAGTGAATGGTTGATGCTATATAAGCACTTGATTTAGATAGATAATAATGTATTTGTAATCACAGTGATACATTATTATTCTTACATCACTTGATTTTATTATTCGTTACATAACAGTTTCGAGTAATTTTATGATAAGGTGATTGATTTATTTTATTTATTTATTGTGACGTCTTTTAATAAACAAAATAAAGTTCGAAATTCGAAAAATCAGAAGGAGAATGCCCACGGATAGATAGATAGGTACCTACTCTTAAGCCAAAAGTTGAGTATTGATAATTTAAGTGTTACCAAAACATTAAATTGAAAACACCATTTTTAAATAAACTTATTTTAGAAATATATTGTATTTGATTTAATTATATTTATCGGACTGTACTATTTTACAGTTTTTCGGGATGATAACAAAGAAAATAACAAAGAACAGAACAAAGAATAGTAAAGAACAAACATCAAATAGTTAAACAAATGTAACAATAGCTAACCAACCGCGTCAAATATGCGTGTATTTGTATTGGTCTGAGTGTTTCTATGTAAATATTATGTATTTAAAAAAAAAAAATTTTACCAGCGTTTTAGAATCGATAATTGAAGCTATGCTTAGTTTGAAGTTAGTAAAATATTATAATTATTGTAAGAAAAGTATTATTTTCTAAATATAATTTGGAAATAATATTAAAATAAAAATAATAGTAGCAAGAATAGTAGGTAAGGGTACATTTTTAACAAAACCACAAAACTCCGATTGTATTGTTTGACCTTCTACCATTTCTATTTATGTTTTTTGCTTCTTTGCTTTATGTTGTTTGAGTTGAGCTTTCAATTCCTTTGTCATTACTTTTAAAAGTGAATTAACATAATTATTTCAGCATTTAACGTTACCTGTCTGTGTACCACAACAATGGCAACTATACGAGGTCTCAACTGTTTCTTGAGATTAGCATCGTTTAAGTATGCTCAGGATTCAGTTATCAGACAGTCCTGAGCATCGTACAGCTATTACGAGCCTGGATATCACCTATTGTGTATTTTCACCCAACTTAACCACAAAATATTTCACAGACAATTTCTTGTTACAATAAAAACTTTCGTGAGTGGTATTCATATTTATTAAAAACTATACGGTTTTACTCACGTTTGTATTTCGGGGATGCCCGACTAGTTTCGGACCCGACGGGGGCCCTTTTTCAAGGAGTGAAGCGTCCTGCCGCGACGGTGTCAGGCGTCCCCGAAATACAAACATGAGTAAAACCGTATAGTTTTTAATAAAGACAATTTCTTATTAGGTACTACTGTTATTATTTAAATGAAATATTTTTAACTTATATATAATAATAATAATAGTCGCCATAATAAATGACATGAAGGGATGATATTATGACGCTAAAATGAGGTTAATCTATACAGGGTTTAACTTTAGAACGTCAGCAATTACTATTTGTGGCTTTCCCTGCAGTAAAATCACACTATGATGAGCGTAGTGGGACGGGCCATGCACCAATCGTGCTTGCTAACCACATTCCATCCCTTTTTTTCACCTTTGCGAGAACGGAACAGTTTTGACCGTAGACAGAGAGCATTCTCTGTCTACGGTTTTCACACTCCTGCGTTGACATTTGCTTATTGCCATAAAAAGATAGAAAGAGATAACAAGATAAGTTTATGTACGAGTTACCGATGCTGTTTGCCGCCATTTTCTTTTACTGAAGCATTGTCTGACACAGGTTGATTAATGATACTTAAATATGTAAGTACTACCTAATGCCTTCGCGCGAAATTAACGTATAAGTAGTCATTATATTATTTTTTTATCATATAGGTATATACTGTAATTTAGGTTAATATTTTCACTTAGTAGATCTTAAAATAATCCCAGTTTCATAACTGTGTGTGTGTCAAATGACGCAATTTGGAGGTACAGGTATATGCATAACATTCTACGACAATCATTTGAGATTTCACTTGAGATGTAAATCCAAACTCTGTAGACATCTCTGCTAAACGACATATTTAAAAAAAATGTCCGGCCCAGGGTCTAACTACCACATGCAAAAAGAGCGAAAGATGAATTGAGGAATGGATCTAGATGCTTTCTATGTACTTAAATTATTTATTAGCATTACGACACGGATCTGGTAACACAAAAGAGAGAGAGAGAGAGAGAGAGAGAGAGAGAGAGAGAGAGAGAGAGAGAGAGAGAGAGAGAGAGAGTTCTGAAAAAAATGTAAATTAATATTGGTTAGTAACACATACTAAGAACATTTCCTAAAAGAATGTCCGGAGATGACTTAAATGTCCGTGTGAATTAAGCTAATATACATACCTGACATGAACATCGTTAAAAGATAAAAAATCTTCAAGACGAAACGTTGAGTGCATATTTTATTTCATTATTGTTGAAAGTGTATACATAAAAAGTGTCATATTACTTGCATTATGTGTGTTCCTTATGCTTTTTTTCTTAATATTATATTAAAAGCATAACTTAAGTCTAAAAAGATTAAGCATAACTTTAGTTGTGCTTTTGTGATCAATTAATAAGACTTTTTAGGTTCCAAAGAAATCTATATAAGGTAAGGTTATTTAGATTTTGTATTAGTTACTTACTTTTAAGTTTTGTCAGTTTTTTCGTATAAGAGTCGATAGATTTGACCTTACTTCTAAGTATCGAGCACTTGACGATACGTTTGCGATACGAAAGTAATTTTTAATGTTCGTGCTGCTGAAATTAGTTACTTTTACGCACGATAGGGGCGCTGTACAAATCCCATACAATTTTTTGTCGATAGCGATACGAATACTTTTTCGCAAGTCGTTCGTGCTCGAGGCTCTAAACCCTTACAATCTTGATTATATTTTGAAAGGTAGTAAGAAATGTAAGAAGAACTACATTTAACTAGAGAGCTTCATATATACAGAATTTGTAATACAAAAAACGAAGACGAAGTTATTATAGGCTCTAACAACAAAAAATAACAATGTGTAGTAAACAAACTTGATAGTTTACTGCATCAACTGTTCTTTGGAGAGCCATGCTTCGGCACGTATTGACCGGAGTGATACCACGGCCTCACAGAAAACCGGCAGATAATTTCATTGCTTTTTGCCGCGTGACTGAGGTTACCGGACGCCCTAACCCTTTCCTCTACCACACTCACCGCTATTCCCGCTCTACCCCTCTTTCCCCCCTCTTCCCCTACTCCCACCGAGCGATTGAAACGCGCCGAGAGCAGCGCGTTTCAATGCATACATTTACATGAAACTGGTCTCGAAGGCAGCGGTGCGGGGAGTGGGCGGCGAGCGGCTTACGAGAGCATTGCCGCGCCTCTCGCCGCTCCGCCGCGCCGCCGCCGCCCCGCTCCCGTTGACTTCGCGTCCGAGGCCTAAAGGGCGGCAACGGACCTGTGACTCTTGAGTTGCAGGTGCCCATGGGCAGCGGTAGTAATTTACCATCAGGTGACCCGTCTGCTCGTTTGCCCTCTATACCATAAAAAAAAATCAAACGGAGCAAAACAGAAAACAGAATGAGCACACACCACAGCAAAACCCTGACGGGTTAACATAATACATAGGTGTAGAATTGTGTCAGGCGTCATCCATTTCGTGACGTTTTGTGGTTGAAGGTTGATAACGATGAATCGTCACTATACGTAACAATATGGCTGCGTGCGGACTTCGTACTTATTGGTATTGAAAGTCTGTTATCGTTATTGCGTTGAACTTCTGGCGATCAACGAAGCCATTATTGTGTAATAATTATCGGCTTTATTTGCAGTTCAAGGACAGATTTATATCTTAATAATCACTGTAATGATTATCAGGTTATCTTACGTGCTTTTTATACTACTAAAGTTCAAAACAAGCACCTGTGAAAGCATTTGTAAAGGATCTTGATATGGTGGTAGGATTTAAGACTGTAATCAATCAAAATTGGATGGAAATATATATAAATAGATTTAATTAAAAACTAATTTCTATAAGATATAACAAATGGTAATAAAATAAATACACCTAAGGGTAACAGTGTTATAATTATAAGGCAGTCTTTTTATATCCTGATATTTTTAAAGGTTACATGCAGACATAAATAGGTTATTATTTTTATGTCACCCGTTGTACTATATACATACATAATAATTTAGCAGTCCTAACTAAGTTAAGTCGGTATTATTTCAATCAATCAGCCTATTTCTGTCTAGGCCTCTCCCAATGTGCACCAAGCTTCGATTATCAATACAATAAAATTGAAGTGTCTGTAATGTCAAAATAGTGGTTTTTGTAAGCTTATACAGTTATTTGCACGATATCTATGCCTAAAAATCAGTTTTTAAATTTTTTTCAGTCAGTCTGTCTGTTTGTTCCAGCTGATTTCTGGAACGGGTGAACCTTTCACTGGCTGGCAGATAGCTGGTGTTATAAGGAGCCGCTTAGGCTACTTTTATTTTGGAAAAAGAATTAGGGTTCCGTGCAAAATATATAAATATGTGAAGCGCCAAGGCAGCCGGTCCTTCGCCTCGCGCGTCCATTCTATCCCAGCTACCTTCTTCAGGTCGTCAGTCTGTCCGGCTGTGTTATAAGTGGATACAACGTTGAAAAATTTATTTGTTATTTTTTCAAGAAAGAACTACCTACCTTATAAATTCCAGTTCAAGTTGCCTAAAAAAACTCAGAAACAACTAATGATCCTCCTGAGGATAGGGAGGATCACCTTATCAGTTGTTTAGAGGATACCTCAACAATGACTCGAGAAATAGGTACTAAATTCCTAGAATAAAATAAAATACTCGACTTGAGGAATTAGAAAAGCTACTTTAACTACTTGTAGATATTTAAAACTCCAAATCAAATCAAATCGAAATCATTTATTTCAATTAAACCCATTATAGGTATTTTTGAATTGTTAGGAGTAGTAGTCAGTCGTGAAGCTAGTTGCCTGTTCCGATACGTAGATCCTGTGAAGAAGAACAGGCAAGAAACTCCCAAGTACAATTTTTCAACATGTTGTTTTACAATTTTCTTGTTACATTGATTATAAGCGCAAATTAAATGTGAGGACAATGTAATAAATATTGTTCTAAAATATAAACAGTCGCGCAACCTACTACTATATGTAAGTAATAGAAGTTCGGACTTGACCACCTCCATCCAACAAATAACTTATCATTAAAAAAATCAGTCAGTCGTAGGACTGCACGTCAGAAGTGAAAACATAACTTCACAATGTATTTGCATACACATACACACACACATCTGTATACATTATAATTAGGTTAAAAATAAAAAGTAGGTAATGACATATCTTAATGTATACATAGGGTACGCTGTAAGTTCTGCGCTCCTGGCCGCTCATAAATGTTTGAATTTCGAATGTTATATTTTTTTGAACATACGAAACTCGGCTCCGTCTTACGAATTTTCGATCAGGGTCACGTGTCCTGACGCGAGTTTAACATTTTTTACTCATCCCAAAAAGAACGCAACGCCGCTAATGAAGTTTCCACTTAAAAAAAAACTGTCTTAGTTAAAAACTGATGAGATCCCCTGAACTTACAAAAATCCCTTTAGGCTCGCCCCTGAGCTCACCAAAAAAATTACTCCAAGGCAAACTAGGTACGCCCATGAGTACCTATTGTATATGTGTAAGTATCAACTTAGATTGAGCTGCTCAGATTCGATCATGTTTCATAAAAGGTTAGGTTCGTAAACTTTAACGGATTTGTGTTTTATTAAATAATATTATATACTGTTTTTACCAACTTCAAAAAGGAGAAGGTTCTCGATTCAACTGAATTTTTGTGTTATGAGATATCTTCGCCCGTAGTAAACCGATTTCAATCATTCTTTTATTATAATTAGTACTCAATGAAAGTTGGTCCCATTTAAATTTGAAGAAAATATTCCACCTTTAAGGGATGAAGAATACAGCTTATTACAATTTACACACACGTCACACGTGAAGGAGTGGGAGGGGGGTGAGGGGGGAGGATGTCCAAAAATCATCATGTGACGTAATTTATAAATGGCCCCTTATCATGATTCGAAGTTGGTTATATACTTTATTTTTAAGTTAATTTAGTAAGTAAATGAAATCGTAATGGCTGTATCACCTGAATTTCAGTGACACAGTGTTAATACTAACTTTTAAACCTTCGCGTTCCATGATATAATTATGTATTTCCGTGGTCACAGACTGACCCAGGACCCAGCCTGTGCTAGTGCGACCTGGTCGAAACGTCATGCAATTCAGAGTTATGTAATACCTTTTCATGATCGCGTTAATGTCCGTGGACATTCATAATTATGACACAGTATTCAAGTAAAAAAAAAATATTCAGCCTTCTTATCACTTTACCGGATGTCGCCTCTTTGCGGCCTCGGCGCACTCACATCTGTTGTGATTGGTCGTGATATTGGGCCAATGGCAGCCTGTCTACCTGTGGCGTGATTTCTATAGTTTATATATATATATATATATATATATATATATATATATATATATATATATATCAATGAGTAAATCTCAAACGAACCAAATAATAACATCAACATTTATAATGTCAAGTACTTAAGTAATAGTTTTTGACTTGCTTTTTTCTGTTATTTCCATAAAAAATTACTTCCCATCTGATATTAACTATCACTGCAGCAACTCTTGGATTATTTTTTTTTTTTTGTGATTTTATAACTGGCCCCAAAATGTTGAAAAGTGAATATTTCACTAGCGGCAAGCGAAGTGATTATAAAAGAATATGTGGTTTTTATCTTAAACATTTGATACATACAGATAGAAACCCGGACTTACCCGCTAAAAAGCCGGACAATTGGTGCCACGGCCGGCCGGACGCCAAAAAAAAAAGGATTTTTGACTAAAAGTTCAAATAAAACTCATATTTTATATAAGAATGTTTTAATCGCTATTATCATTTCATATTTTTCTTTGGTAGAAACCTGCTTTAAAAGCTCAATCTTCTTAATAATTAAGCGAACCCGGGTAGAGTGAAGTCTTAAGGTGGCAGTAGGAGAGGAGGGGGACGGGGGAAAGAGTGGAAAGAGGGGAAAGGGGAAGGACGGAAATAAGGGAGAGGGAAGGGTTAGGGCCTCCGGTAACCTCACTCAAGCGGATGAAATGCAAGCATTGCTTCACTACCGGTTCTCTATGAGGCCGTGGTATCGAGCCGAGTCGAGTTGGCCCATACGTGCCGAAGCATGGCTCTCCCACGTGAATGTTTCATCTAAGTCATAATTTTTTCTAAGTGTAGCGTCATTTGCCGGCGTAGAGGTCAAGAAAACCAAGAAGATGTACCGTTGCTGTTCTTGTCAATGGAGCAAGAATCTATCATATAAATATATACTTTCTTCATATTATATTTGAATTGGATGTTATTGATTCCCCGAATTTAGATTTAGGAGCATTTTTTTTGTATTCTACATCAACTAATAATAATGATAAAAAATCGAGATTATTATCATTGTTTATGTTTTATAGTAATAATAGTCCAGTTAAAGCAGTTTGTCAATCGAAAATCAGAAAGGAAAGATTATTTATAAGTGTGTATTTATATTGTAACCGATTTAAAAAAGGGAGGAGGTTCTATGTTTTGTTATATGTATTTTTTTTATGTAGTTCACTGATATTTCCATCAT
Source organism: Callimorpha dominula (assembly GCA_949752705.1). Lineage (NCBI taxonomy): Eukaryota > Metazoa > Arthropoda > Insecta > Lepidoptera > Erebidae > Callimorpha > Callimorpha dominula. Next base: position 4,141,038 of record OX457000.1, on the reverse strand, counting down.
CTATAGACAGATTTAAAAAAATATTTTTCCCTTTGAAAGGGTATGCTTTCACGGTGGTCCCACCAAGTTCGGATCTGATGATACTATCATCATCGGAATAAAAACGAGGGAAAAAGCGACAAATGTAGTGTGTTTGTTGAATATTCTTGTAATCAAGCAATACTGACGTTTAAAGTAATGAATGTTGCTGTTTTGATTGTACTGTTTACTTGACAGAGTTAAGGTCAACCCAGGTGCGCAAGCGATTTACACCGTAGGGAATGTGAGTTATATTGTTTTTCTGATTTATCCGATACCTTCACTATCATGCAGATGTTTGTAGAGGTTTATAAAAAAAAGGAAAAACATTTGCCATAATTTTAAGTATCATTAAAATTGGTTTCTTAGTTCTGAGGTTGTCGACTGTAAGTAAATTTTCTCAGTTCTTATAACCGGTTCACTGTCCCCATACAACACAGAAATTTTATTCAGTAATGTCCAAAGTTTTTGTCCTTAATTCGGCTACTATTGGTATGATTTCGCTAATTCTTTTTTTTGTGTTTGTTATTGTCAGGAGAAGTTTCTCATAAAACTAGAAAATTTAATGTACATTGGTTCGCGCTAGCACCTACGGTTATTCTCGGGGACTTTCTTCCTAGGGTATACCCGAGTCCCTTGCAATAGACTTATTTATGACGGAACACCGTGTGGTTTTAGTCGGTTCGATTTTGACATACCACTTCACTGGCAGCCCCAGTGAGGGTGATAACCCGAGGGGGTTTCTGAGGAGGAAAGTATCTGGCAGCTCATAAAATGTCTTTTAATGATTACCCAAGTATCACAAATATATTAAATTCAGCTTGTATTTTCCATATTCACGCCTGTATATCCTCGAAGGCAGCTTTAGCCCCATTTCTTCTCTCTTTTTTTCCTAACGTAAAGCGGCCATAGGTTCACCGGACCAAAATATGTGCTTAGCAGTACGTAGTCTGGTTCCCAACAGACAGTTACCATCCGTCTACTATAGAAACCACGGTCTACTATAGAAACTACGGTCTACTTAAAACAAAAATGTTTGGTCAACGTGATAATCGAACTCAAGAGCAAACGCAAACCGAAACAGTACCAAAGACGCAATCAGCTCCCATTTTTTTTATGGGACATCCATAATTCGATATCGCACAAACTTCTATAAGAACGGTCTAATCTAAAGTATTTGCAAGCCCTTATCAATATTAGCAAATAATTTATCTACAGACTTTGTTAAATGTCGAACATTTCACCGGCTTTAAACTAACATTAATGATCGTGTTCATTTATGACTCATAGTTATGTTAACCGCATACGCACAACTAAACAAACGTTGCCTGATTGGGTTTACTCGTTACCAGATTCATTCAACTTTGAGTCGTGGCAGTGACAACACACTTAAAACACCTGTTGAAATGGCGCTCACAGTTTTATTTTTATTTATCCTCTATGGGTTTTTATGTGTGACATCTATGTTACCTATTAAAAACACTGTACAGGGTCAAACTAAAGTGGACGTTAGTGTTTCCGGACTTGTACAAAGTGATAAATTGATTCTTCTTGATACTTACATCGGTACGGTGAAGCGTTCTAAGAGACAAGTGATTAAGAATGGTCGATGTTCAAAAGGACATACTTGGTGTCAAGGAAAGTGCAGGACTATTCAAGCGTGAGTGTTTAATTTAATTATCGGTCTTATTGTGAAATATCTTTAAAGCATATAATGCATTGTTTCTGTTCCGTACGATGAATTGTACATGTAAGTTTGTCCGCACAAATATTGAAAGACTTACCAAGTTTTTTTAAAACCATAGACTTCTTAAGGGTTTTCTGTAATCTTTATGTATAAAGAACTATTTCCGGAATTTTGAGCTAAGTAGCTTCGGAGATAAGGCGGAAGGAATGGTAAATTTTCATATTTTTTTTAAATAACTAAAAAGCTATTAATTTTAAAATTAAAAAAGATATCCCCTACAACAAGCCTTTTCATATGATATGTGACACGTTACAGTTCATATTTTTTTATTTGTTTTCTAACACGGCCCCCAAAAGTGACCACCGTTTTCAAAATTTAGTAGATAAGATAGATTCGAAGCAAATGGGCTGTGACAGACGGACAGTGATTCTATAAGGCATCCGTTTTTCATTCAGATTCAGACGTACCCTAAAATACAGTTTGAAGTATTCCAAGTTTATAATAATAATAACTCCACACATCTCACACACGGCCGTCTGATTCCAAACTAGGCAGAGCCTGTACTATGGTAACCAGACTGCTGATAAACATACTTATATATTTTTAAATACATACATATTATAAATAAATTACACCCAGACACAGAACAAATTATGCTCATCAGACAATTATTTGTCCTGGGTGGGAAATCGAACCCACGACCTCTGGCTTAGCAGTCAGGGTCACTAACCACTAGACCAACAGTATTGACTCTATATGGCATTTGTGACTGTTTTAATAGAGCAATGTGTTATCAAAGATAATTTTCTTGGTCAACCATTTAAATAGCAAATAATTTCAGCCAGTCACCTCGTACAGATGATTCGTTATCAGGAAAATTTTCTTTTTTGTTTATTTATATATACTAACTCACAAACGTTACACGCAACATCGACTGATGTTGAGTTTGGTATTGCAAAAATTGATCAAATGTTGTAAAATACAATATTATTGTTATGTGTAAACCAACCTATTGCGCAAATACTAAAACACTCAACATGATATAAATTGTACCAGTTGTTCGATGTTACGTATAGATAAACACGTTTTACTTTTTATCCATTTGAATTAAGAATGTACTACATACAGTTTCTATAATAAATACTTTTTCAATTACAGTAGTTTCCAACTTTTTATAAATAGAATACTGGCAGTATAAAAACAATGATGACAAAAAAAAATTTACTAATGTTATAAGTCTATGATCAACAAGGATATTAAAGATAATTGTTGTACGGCATTTAATGTTACCATATTGCTAAATGTTGCCACATACTTACAAATAATTAATTCCAAATGGATGCATAGTAAAGAACGTCAGTCATATTTATACATAACAATGGTGCCGATTCTATTGTACACTCGACTAAACTAAAACCTGACTTAATTTCTTCGTATGAAATCAACCTAGTGTTCTTCGTAATAAGGTCTATTTGTTACTAGCATCTATTCCTCAGCGCCGCTAAATTTCAATAAAACCTGTCAACGTATACTCAACTTTATTTCCACGCAGCGAGAGTCTTCATTTATTCAAACGCTGTATAATTGCCGTATAAAAACTTGTTCCAAACGAACAAGGATGACGTGTTTTTAAGCTACACCTACGAAGACGCTTACTAAAAACACAAAGCAAAAGAGATGGCATTCAACGGATAGCGGCTCTTGCTACGTGGTATTAAAGTTTATTTAAGCGTATCAGACTAGTCGACAAATAAATAGCTTATTTCGATAGCGACATATGTTACCTACTTGTTTCAATTTGAAATAAGACCTTGTTTTTAAGTGCACAAGGTTTACTTCTTATATGAAGAAAATTTAGTGAATTTTAATTTAGCGAGTGAAGTAACAGAATTGGGGCCAATGTCTTCTGTCTATCTGTAAAAATACAATCCTCATACCCTGGTATATACTAATAATATTTCATTATCGTTTTAAAAATAAACTTTACTAATAAACAAATAATATACATAGAGTACACACGCGTTTAGACAGTGTGGCTACGTCTCACACAAATAATTGTCCCATATGGGTATCGAACCCATAACACCTACGTCACTTAAATCACTGCGTAACCCGTGCATAGAATGGATTTAGTTATTAGGTTATTGTGCTATAAATTGGATGACCATCAAACTTAAATGCTATCAATTATTTTAATGTATATGTAAATATAATGATTTCCACAAATATTTATATTTCAACCTCATGAATACAAAAATAAACAAGTTTTACTCATAATAAATATAAAATAACAAAAACAAGTTACGTAATACTAATGTTATATTGTTTTCTTTTGCAGGTGTGACAAACTAGAAACAGGTGATTATGACTATTAATAAGACAAAAGAAGACTAAATCATAAAAACTCACCAAACATGTAAAGAGCATGCATACCTAATATTATTAGTTCTGCCTCTATCTTTCGAGGGTAGAATATAAAGGTAGATAGAGAAGAACTTGAATTGATGTAATATTGCAATTTCCAGCAACTATGATCACTTTATTACAGTCATGCGTTGAGCATTTGGTGATACCTAAGTGTACTTAAGCTGGAAACCATAATACCTGCGAACTGTTCGGGTGACAAGATGGTGTGACGGTGTTCCAGGGATGCGTACCTGTAATTGCTTTGGGATGCGAGGCATGCGAGAAAATGAGCTGTACGCTGTGTTGAAGACTGGAAGAGGAGAATGTTTTTGTCTCACAGAGTCACAGAGCTGGCTTTAAGAATGAATTTTGCCATAAAATCTTCAGTCAGATTATATTTAATTAGAAATAAAGATCTCTCTAGCTTACAACTTATATAAAATAAGATTTTTTGTTTGTTTTTGCTTTATTATCGCAGGAATTCAAATCTGCCATCCCATATAAATAAATTCCTAATCGAACACAGAAACATATTTCAATAAACCCTAATTAATTAAGCATGACTTAATGAATCATACGTTCATCAGTATACATTTCATACATGTTTATATATTTTTTTTTCTTTATAGTTTAATTTGATCGAGTCATAATCATAGGTTTTTTATCTGCGAATAAGTTTTGTGTATTAATTTATTGCTTTGTTACTTTACTCGTATTTTCCTTTAAAGCTAATATAGTACAAGATCCAGTAGTAGATCTCTGTAGGTTGTACAAGTTAAAAGAGGCGGTTCCCAATTTTATTTGAATTTTTTGTGTGTTTACCGATATCTTCGCCAATTGTAAACAGTGTTTAATGATTATTTTTATATTTGATAGTAATTTGTAGTTCCAGTGAATAAAGTGATCCAGTGATCTTTGACTGCAAATGCTTAATTATACAAATGGTTTCACATTAGTAGTGTATTGAATATCAAAGTACCAGTGAAATTGTTTTTGTGTTGTTGTTGAAAGTACCAGTCAATCTGTGTGGATCATGCCTCTTGTGCGAGTGTTAAGAGCGGTTATATATTGTTAACTATAATTATTTTTATTGTTGGAACGGTAGGAGTTGATAGGTAGAAATCGTAACATAACGAAGAAAAAATTACGAGACGTTCATACTTGTTTACATCACGTGTTAGTTTAGTGTGCTTGATGGTCAGAGTATACTTCTGTTAAATAAAATCGTTTTTGTAAAAATTGAATTAAAAGCGAGCTAGTTACATTCTCTGATTATTGCAATTTTGTAATGGAGGTTCAAGATTTTGAATCTGCAGCGTGTAATAAAAACTAAGAAAAGTAACACTTACTTAACTTCGAAAAGTAATTATTTGAGTGTTAACTTCGTTCCTTACGAAGGTCCCCCTACCGCACACATTTCTTTTTAAAGTATTTTGTATGTCAATGCAGTTGTGAGGATGATTTTATTCATATGATATTTTTGTGATATTTATGTGATAAATTTTATATTTATTTTTTATATATTATGTAAGTATAGAAATATTAATATGGTAAGTCTAGAATGGTTTGTAACTAAATAAAAAAATAACAGTGTAAAAGTTACCAACACAATAGCATAGCAAAACGAAGCAGGAAAAAAAAAAATTTTTTTTTTCTTCCTGCTTCGTTTTAGTGTTTTTTTATTTCAGTTATGAAATGGAAATAATGTTGAATAGATTAATAATGTAAGTGCTAATCCTACTAATATTATAAACGTGAAAGTTTGTGAGGATGTATGGATGTGTAGATGTATGGATGTATGGATGTTTGTTACTCTTTCACGCAAAAACTACTGATCAGATTGCGATGAAACTTGGTATGTAGATAGCTGGAGACCTAGGTAAACACTTTTTATACCGATATTTCCACGGTACCGGGACTTAAGCGTTTAAAACCGCAGGGCGCTGCTAGTGTATAACATTAGAACAGTAATCAGTACTCGTACGATATTTAAAATGCCGAAACGTTATCAATGTTTAAATTAAAGTTTGTAAAAGAAAATGAATTGTACCTTAGACGCTGAAATAATTGATTTCTTCTCACAAGGCTCAACCATTTGGAAACGGGCGGTTATAGATCGACACAGGCAGATGTGATATTATGTTATATTTTTTTTATAATTGACATTTGACAAAGCAAACGATTTTTTGCTATAAAAAATATTACTAGTTACGTGGGTCACACATTACTAGTATTCTTGTTATCCCCTCCAGCTCTAAGCTTAGTTAGGAGTCGGTTTACACCGGTAGTGCACTGGGTGTGGTTCGAATCCGCAACCACTTGATCGCAAATCCGACGCCTTAGCCATTACGCTACCGCCATTGCATGCCGCCTACCTATTGTTGCGGTGACTCTGTGTGTGTTGATCTATAATCTGAAATTGTAATAACTATTTTTAAAATTTTCATAAAATTGATCATCAAATTTTCAGATTTCGAATAATTGATGATCTATTTCGAATAATGTGAAAAAATAAAATCTGATAATTTTGCGAACTATTAATTCCCATTTTGTTTAACTATTATTTTTATATATGTCTTTAGAATTTATATCATGGCTTGTTTGTATTATCTTTTTTTTTTTTGTTTGTGTGGAAACCCCCTCGGGCCGTCACCCCATGGACTGAGACATATGCTGAGACATATGCTCTGTGAACTGAATATCTGAAATATAAACTAAGTTAACTTAAGATAGCTTAGACTGAGAGATGTTTCTTGTAAGCTAAGGTCTTAGTTTTATATGAGTTTAATTCATATGAATTATGGTCACCAGCTAAGTATGTACCTATATCATTTTACTATTGCAATCCTCTTAAAAACTGTAGTATATTTGACAAGTAGAAAATTGAACTCTATTGCCAGTAATATATGGTTAGTATTTGTTATTTGTGTGCGTATATCATGTTTAAAGTATATTAAAAATAATATTTTGTGGCATAATAATAATAATAGGCAATTATACATTTTCATCACTTTTGTTTTTAAATGTTGTTAGTAGTTAGTAATATAATAGTCAATAGCAAGTTTTTAATTTATTTTTCTTAAATATTAAACTATATTATTGTAGTATACACAAAGTGTATGATTGTATTTGAAATGATTAACCGTTAAAAGAAGTTGGGTTTGCCTATTTATAGATACTTATTATAACTTATATGAATTACCTAAATCTCATTAAAATTCTGTCCATTACTTGGATCATGATACTAAGGTTGTGCTAATATGTTGTTAGTTATAATAATATGTTAAAAGCATTTCGTTAAATAAATTATTTCAATACTTACATCGGTTTTCATTCTCTTATCAAATATAAACATTTACACATACATCGTCAAGAATATAAATTCTTGATGTCTGGCAAAATACTACTGAATGATAAATCTATACTAATATTACAAAGAGGTATAGTTTGTGAGTTTGGATATTTGGGGTAATCTCCGGTACTACCGACCCGATTTTGAAAATTCTTTAAGTGTTAGATAGCCCATTTATTGAGGAAGGCTATAGGCTATATAACATCACCCTACGACCGGGGAAAATTTACAAACGAAGACGAAGATGCGCGGGTCAACTAATAAATTTATATTTACATTAAAAGAAGTGATAAGGTTTAAATGCTCTGTGCTCACCTACTCAAATCTAGAATATCAGTGTGTCAGTTTTATTGTCAGTGTAAAACTGACAGACTATTTGGCATTATCTAAAGAATATTATTATTCTCAAATTACAACTGCCGAGGTCAATACCTCGGCAGTACTACTGAACGGATTTTTTATCAGGCAATCCTGATAAAAAATCCGTTCAGTAGTTTTTCAGTTTATCGCGAACAGATAGACAGACGCGGCGGGGGACTTATTTTATAATATGTAGTGATATACGTATTTAGATTGCTCACATAATAAAACATTTGTTGTTTTAAGATTCTTAGCAAAATTATTTGTATAGCGAAATTTATTTTTGTTAGGAAACGCGCAAGTATTTTAGAGCGACATCCCACTGATATTATAAATGTGAAAGTTTGGATGGATGGATGGATGTTACTCTTTCACGCAAAAACCACTGATCCGATTGCGATGAAACTTGGTATGTACATAGGTGGAGACCTGGATTAACGCATAGGCTACTTTTTATCCCGATATTCCCACAGGATCGGGACTTACGCGGGTGAAATCGCGAGGCGCTGCTAGTTTTAAATAGTTTTAAAGGGCGGTAGACAGTCTTAACACAATGAGACTTCTGTACGTGACAGCTAAAGTTGACACCAAGTAATAAAATAGGGTAATAAATTATGATACAACAATTGGTACGTTCCGGCTCTTCTATAAAGCCAAATTGATCGAGTTAAGTAATGAAAACTTATAGAGTGTCATACATACGACCGATGGACCAACTGCCATTGGCAAGCAAAAACATGGCGTTGTTGGAAAACAAGAGCTCCCTTTCCTCTATCTTAATCCAATGTTTTAACAGTCCAAAAAAGACCAAGAAGCCTGAAGAACCTGGTTGCGGTGCTTCCTGAAAATACCCCAGTGAACCCCAAGTGACTACAGTGGCTGCTGTGTAACTGGGAGAAATAAAAACGATAAGCTTTTTGATATGATATACTACCGCAGATTTTCCAAATGGTTCACAAACTCTTAAAGAAAATAATTCTGCTATTGACATGTTGTATCTTACAGATATGTCTGTACGGAGGTCACACTGAAAGCTTTTAGAAACTAACGGAATGATATAGAATACTGTTAATATTTTTATTGCTTTTCGAAGTAGTCTCCGTTCCTTTCCCAGCACCGTCGCATGCGATGGAACCATTGACAGAAGCAGTGAGCCCACTCTTTTTTTGCTATCTACTCCATGCCTTTTTCGGCATCTTTAGGGTTCATAAAACGAATTCCTCTAAGTTTATCTTTTATTATTGGAAATAAATAAAAGTCACAAGGTGCCTGGTCGGGACTGTAAGGAGGATGACTTATCAGCTCCACACCTTCGATAGACAAATATTCAATAACCCGTAATAAATCATTGAGTGAAAATTGTCTCTAGTCAAGCCATTTCGATGCACGACAGACACTTTTTAAAATTGCCGCCAATTTGTAAAAACAAATGACATATTATGGAGTCATTAAACATCTACAGATTCCCAAAGAGTTCCTAATTCGAAATTTAAATAAATGTTTCATGGTTTTGCTGAAAATTTTTCCACAATCAAGACTGGGCCTGATAACCTATCGTCTAATCCAGTGATTGACGGTTGCATGATATTAATTGACCAAAATCTGGATAGTTTGTTTTACAGCATGCAACCATCAGTCATGGCTTTTGGAATTGAGTGACGCTTGCATAGGCGTCTTAGTTTCGTGAAATACACAGTAAAATATACTTATCACTCTATGCTACATTGAAATGTCATTGACATTAATCAAAACCTACCTACGTCAAACGCGTCATAACTGAACTTCGAGATTGATAAACGTTCAACGTAATCGTCTCACATGTATGTATGTATGTGATAGTATCAACATATCTTTATCATGAGAGGTTGAACTTGTAACTTGTACAGTAAGAATAGTAATTAACATCTGAATATCTTTGTAGTTCAAGGTCAAGTACGTATATGAATATAAGTGATACATCGTATCCGTCAACTTATTCAGATTATATAAACTTATGAGACATACAGCGGTTATGTATCCGCTGTTTATATAAGCGGCAAAATAGTGACGACTTACCTACTGGAATTACTCACTACTACTGTCACTGAAACGATTCATAGGAGAGAGAGGTAAGAGATCATAGTGTAGCGTACCAACGTCGTTGGTATGTGTGTCGTACTGGTGTGATATGACATCTACATCGCTTCTAACTTTGTAATGTAATGAATTAAAATTAAAAATAATTTATTTCAATTGAACCAATTATACGTATTTTTGAATTGTCTATATAAATATATAGTTTCACATAAACCGCTGGGTCACAGTCCACCAGGCACAGCCATCTAGTCTGATCGGATCATCCTCCCGTTGTCTCCGGAACATCCATTCTAACAACATCATTATCATTTTTTTAAAGAAAACAAATAGATTAATATTGAAATTGTTTTATTAAGGTACATTAAATATTGTTTTTATTTTGATGATGTAAAGCCAAAGTCATAAGAGTCGTCCAAACAATGTCATTCAAAATACAACTATGTAAATATGAAGTTAGTGTTTAAATTTATTTTTTTTATTATGTATATTTATTAATCAAGATTATTAGCAACAATAGCAACTCCAACGGGATTATTGTGACTATAGTCACATAACACATTATGTTTTACTAAAGTATTAAAATAATGATTTCACCATCCTATCAGTCTTATACAATAAATAATAATAACTTCACACATCTCACACACGGCCGTCTGATCCCAAACTAGGCAGAGCCTGTACTATGATATAGTGACCAGACTGCTGATAAACATTCTTATATATTTCTAAATACATACATATAATAGATAAATTACACCCATATACAGAACAAATGGTCTTGCTCATTACACAATTATTTGCCTGGGTGGGAATCGAATCCACGACCTCTGGCCCAGCAGTCAGAGTCACTAACCACTAGACCAACAGGCCAGTCAATAATACATACAATAAACTTTTGAATACTTTTTGTATTAAATAAACATTATAAAAACTATTTTGTAATAGGTACATCTATTAAAGAGGAACTTAAACTATAACTTTTACTATTATTACTTTTTTACGTACTTATTAAACTTATAGGCGTCCATTAGACGCTCATGTAAACGTAAATCACCAAAAGTCGTGATTGACGGATGTTCGTTGGTGATTGATGAAATAATATCGACATAAAAATCTCATCATGCAACCGTCTATCACTGCATTAGACGATAGGTTATTCGTCAATCACCGTTTTGATTGTTGCAAAACTGACAGCAAAATCTATCGTGTAATGGGCGCCTTAAAATCATTCATCAGCCATAAGTAGTCATAACACATTTTTAAACTGTTCTTATATTTAGCTCTTTTGTTCAAAGTTGATCTTAGCAGCACAGTTTTATTCTATTAGGTACTTTATAACAGTTGACTACACAGACTAATATCTTAAATGTATGTAATATGTAATAATGTTAAAGTAAGAAAGATGCTATTTGACATCAAAATGTATTAAATATTTTCTGCGCTCCGCGGTGTCACCCGATAAAAAGTTAATTTCTGCAATGTAATCTACATATATCCATGTAGTGATTTAATATAATTATATTTATTACCATGTTTGTCCTTTACATTTTTACACAGTTATTACGTTTTACAAATACACTAATACTTAATTTTGTAAATTAATATCACTATCACTATCACTCACAAGTACTCACAACATGACCTCACGTCTCGCTGTGGGACACAAAATTATGTGATATCTAGAAACAACTACAACGTTATTCCGTGCTACGCTTATCGTTTATCATCTAAAGTCCCTAACAAAACAGCTGCCTACCTAACTTGCGATTTCTCGATGCCGTATGTATGTATGTATAATACTTTATTTAAGTACAATTTCCGACTTTTATAATATACTAGCAGTTTCCACGCAGCTTCACGTGTACATATGTATATATTTTGCGCTGAACCCTAATTATTTTTCATAAATAAAAGTAGCTTATTTTACTCCTTATAACACAAGCTATCTGCCAGTGAAAGTACCGTGAAAATCGATGCACCCGTTCCGGAGATTAGCCGGAACAGAAACACAGACAAATATAGGTTTCGTGGAAATCAGTCCACCCGTTCCGGAGATTAGCCGGAACAAACAAAAAGACAGACAGACAAAAATTTAAAAAAAATATCGTGCAAGTAACTGTATGAGCTTAAAAAAACTATTATTTTGACATTACAAACATACACTTCAATTTTATTTACTTGTATTGATGACGATTTTTGACTGACTGATGACTTTTGGTCGCTCTTCATTTGGATTTTGTCAATAAATCTATATCTTACAGCATAAATAAAATAAAATTCATGATTATTTTTGTTGTGTCTTTTGAATTGAAACGGAAATGAGGAATGGAGTTGGTCTCAAGTTTTTAATATCAGGATTACATTAAAAAAATCGTTTTTTCTTCTGGAATTTCGAATCAGTAAAAAAATTACTAATCTACGCTGACTTCGTCAGATTTAATAATATATAAAAGTATGATACTCAAAGACTTTTGTCTATATTACTTAGGTACTAATATTCAGACTGATATTTAGTCTCACACAGTTACCAAAGAAACACAATTAGGTGCTTTCATAAAATTAACTTATAATTACTTCAAGTTATGTACTAAGTTTAAGTAACATAAATATTTGGCATAATTGTAAAGACATCTAAGTAAAGTTACATCAAAGTTAAATATAAGATATACCTTGAGGTAATCCTCAAGTTAAGGAACTTCAATATTTGGTATACATTTGAGTAATATTAGGAAGTGAATCATTTAAAGCGAATGTCATGAATACTTTACAGTGTTGTCATGTAGATAACGTTTATCTTTATCACAGAATGATTATTTCACTAAATGGTAATAATATCGACTATGACTAGTCAGTACATTTGTATCCTCAAGTACTAAAGATAAGGAATGCCTACTAAAATAAATAAGTTAACTAAAAACGATCTATGAAATAGTAATAAAAATCTCGAATGTTTATCATTATTAGTTATTTGGCCGGAATAAAAAAAAAATACTTCCTAATTTACTGGTATTTACACAATAGATTCTTGCTCCTTTGACAATAGCGGCAAAGGTACTTCTTGATTTTCCTGACCTCTACGGCGACAAACGATGCCATACCTATAAAATATTATAATTTATAAAACATATCATTACAATAACGCTGTACTTGGTAATAATACACTTGCTAGTATTAAAGTAGTGTCATAAATTCAAATAGAATAGAAATGTATGACGAACAAAACGACATAGCAAAAAGAAGTTAATAGTTACCTAATAGCCAATGAATGAGTCTTGATATTATAGAAGATTGGGTAATCTAACGATATTTGGATAACCTTGCGTTTAGTGGCAGTAGTAAATAATTAACTCGAAACGCAAATAAAAATAAAGAAAAAAGAGCACAGATTACGAAAAAAAAGAAGCTAAATATGATAATATGGTTTATGGTTACTCACCATTGCTCATAGATCCAGTTTAAAATTGTAACACAACTAACAATCAACATTAATGTGAACATTAATGATTTAACTTGCAGTAAGATGTAAGACACCTTCTTATTGTAGACATTAATATGAGGAATGCCTTTGCTCTCCACGGTTGTAGTTGGGTGGGCGCTTTCTGTCACTGTAGTTCTAGTGGCTGTGAGTGAAAATGTCGGCTCTGACGCCAAATTGGAAAATGTCCAAGTAGCCGTAGGTGTTGGTTCCACCACCGTTGAATCTCTAATAGAAAGGTCTTTTGCGACAGGTGTAGGTTTGGTCACAACACTTCTTGTCTCTGTCGTTGCGGGACTTATTTCGAAAATAACAGGAGTTGAGTCCATTGTAGTGACTGTATCTGCCATTGCTGGCATTGTTACCAGCTCAGTTGGAGTTAAATTTGTTGTAGCAAATGTTGACGTTGACCATACAAGTCTTGGGTTGGTTACAATAATCTTTTGTTGAGTCACCGTGGGTCTTTGTTTTGTTACAGTGGGTTCTGTTACTGGGTGTGTAGGTCTTGTCTGTACCACCGTAGATGAAAGTTCATATAAAATGTGGTTTGGTTCTGTTACAGCTGTTTTTGGATATTTCCCTGTAGGCTTTGATTCTATAATAGCAGAGCTTGACTCCCTCACGCCCGATGTTGATTTAGCCGATACTGTTGTTGATTCTGACATTGCAAGTATTGGGTTTGTTACCAGAAACTTTTGCTGTGTCACGGTGGGCCCTACATTTGTTAGGGTAGAATTTTGTTTTGTCCTTGTAGGTCGTGTCTCTACCACCGTAGATAAAAGCTCGTCCAAAAAGTAGCTTGGCTCTGTAACACCTGATTTTGACTCTTCAGCTACTGACTGTGATGACTCTGTCATTGCAGGACTTGAGTCTGATACGCCAGGTTTTAGCGCTGTTACTTTTGGTGTTGATTTTGTAACAATATAATTTAGATCTGTCCCTGAAAATGTAGGCTTTCCCACTGTGTCTGTATTTTTCCCATTAAGGATTGGCCTTGTAGCTGTAGATTCATGTCTGTTCATTACAGTACTTTGCTCGGTGGTTATATCATGTCTTAAAAGAGGCACCACTGACAGATTAATATCAGCCTCCATAGTCTCTACAAATTTGTCTTCCTGTACTGTTGTTTCAGGTGTCTCTGCTTCATTTGTAATACCGATATCATCGTAATCTCTGTCTTGTATTCTAAACAAACAGAACAAATTCTGATTATTATTAATAAATCTTAAGGAATAGAAATTCTGACGGGAAAATTCTGTTTTGTTAAGAAATGGACAACAAAAATGCCCGGGTTTTAGGCCCCAAGCATAGTAGCTCAAAGAAGCTGAATAATAACCATAACATGGTTTTTGATAATCGTACTATTTTATCAGTTACACGTTTAAAGTACATACAGGCTATAATGCCTGTATGTACGTGGGGTTACATTTTGGTTGACAAGCAACAATAGGAGTATTTTGTTTCAAATTATATTCTAAAACAAAGTCAGTTCGGTAGTTTCAGAGATAAGGAGGAGAATGGGGGAATGGTCAACATTCATATATTTACTTAAATAACTTTTAAATTATTCATCTTCAAACTATAAAAAAAAAATATATTTTCAACCCTCACAAGAAGTCCTTTTATTTGAAATGGCACACAGTACACTTTGTAATTATTTTAATTTGACCCCTAAAAGAGATGCCCCCTATATTCTAAATTTATTACTTATTACTATTTATTACTCGGTGTTTGGGTCACAAGAATTTATATGTGTGTACCAAATTTCAACTTAATCGGTGCAGTAGATTCAGAGTAAATTGACTGTGACAGACGGACAGCCAAACCCACGTGGTCCTTTAAGGTCTCCGATTTTTCACACGGATGTATTAACGACGAACCCTAAAAAAATCTTAAACTGAGCGTTGTTAAATTATTGCGAAAAAGTTAACGATATCGATAAATGTAATTTTGACACGAAATTTTATGACCCATGACGCCATGTGTTAAAACTTATTTTTAAATTAAATTATACTTATAGCTTGAGAAGGTTGTCTTGTACGATTCACATAAGTTCATAATTTACCAGTAAAGTCTAACGAGGTAAGTTACCTACGTAACATCATCGACTTGCTCAGCGCTTGCTAGCTAGGTGACTACTCTTTTCTTTTAATTAGTTAGAGATGTCCAGACGCTCCAAACTAACGAAATGACTTACTTTATCAAATTAACAAATCCTCTACATAATATATAATCAGTAATGGTTGGGTTTGGAGTGGCAGCATCTTGATTGCAAAATCGCTTTGCCGGTTTCGTGATAAGCAAGCATCTTACAGCTGTAAGCCATATATGCTCTTATAGTGTAATATATAACAAATACCTATCAACATAATTATCTTTTAAAAATAAGTATCACCGACTTCAATGTGCTTTTCAGTGGAAAGTAGATGTATATTGTTTAAAAAAAAAAAGAAGAAACAGCGATGTTTCGGAGCAAACGAAAACATCATCGATGTTTACAATTTTTAGATATATTTAAATGAGAACACCTGGAAACTATACCCTTTGAAACAAAAAAGAATTTTCAAAATTGGTTCAGCCGTCATTGAGTAAACGGTGAACATACATAAAAAAAAAAAGATTCCGACGAATTGAGAACCTAATCCTTTTTTGAAGTCGGTTAAAAAGACATTTCAATTGTAGTTCAATAAACCGCAACATCAGTAAACTGATAACTCTCATAAAACGAACCTAATGTAGAACAAATTGCTTCGGTGAATCATTTGAGTTGAATGCGATTCAATGTAGAAGTATTAATATCTAAAATTATTTTGAGTAAAACACTTGATTAGTATTCATTAGTTATTTAAAAAAATAATAAAAAATTTAGTTACATTAGGTGTTATTTTACATAGCGATTGAATTTTCATTTCGCATTGCAGTAAATATTTTATTATATTTGAGAAATAAAGTTAACATACACAAGTCAAGACTTAGAAGAAGTAAAAGAAGGAAAACTAATTAATTCTTATTTAAAATAATTAAAGTATAAAACTTACTCTTTAAAAGTTTTGCATTTTCCATAATACCAGATTCTTTCTTTAGAACATCCGTTTCCAACAATGGTTCCTCGTGGTTTTCTCACTAATTTTAACATACCAAACTCATCAACACTTAAAACTGCAATATTTGTATTTTGTAAAGGCTTTGAAATCCCAGTAGGGACGAAAATAATGTTGATCACGACAAGCATAACCAATCTTTTTAAGGTAACTAACATTTTAAAAAATGTCATAATGATGTTGAAGCAGTATAAAATTTCACAACTATCTGAATTTTTTTTATCTTATCCGCACGCTCGTGCCAACTCAACCGTTCCGCCCGAGAGCTCAGGTGGTACTGTCAAATGATAAGGGATGTGTAAGCTGTCCAATTGTGAAAAGCCGTTTTCGCGTAAAACGTGTCGTGACTTGCCTTTACCGTCACATTCAATCCTGCGTTTATCGTTATCATTATCAGGACACTACAAAATGATATTGTCCTATAATCAATTTACGCAGTACATTACTCTTAGCTGTAAGCACAAATGTTAATGAGCATAGAGCATATTTCGAATACATTTAGAGAGTTCTGTTGTCACTCAAAGTTTCTGGTTACGAATGCAGCATAATTGCGTACATGTGATAGAAATAAATTTACGAGTACTTTAAACATCTGTAAAATTTTATATCTATATGTACGCATTGTAGCAAACCAACCTCGTTGGTCTGGTGCTACTTGCAAGTCTTACTAATATATGAGTGGGTAGTTAATTCGAAAGTAGATCAGAGTTTCAATTATAAGCTGCGAAAAAGAAGAATAGCAGCAAAAGGTGAAGAACAGAAAACTGCAGTCCTTTGTGGATATCCGGGACTCTGAACGAAGAATAATCTATTATTTTATGGTAATGCACATTATATTAGTTAATATTAATATTAAATTACAAGGAGTATAATTTACAATCCGAGATATTTAAAATAAAGAATACAGCGGTCGCAAATAAGCACCTTTAGGTAACTTTTTCCAATGCTCCCAATCAATTTATTCAATCTGCAGTGCTCCAATATTGCAGTATTGGAAGAAGTTTTAAAGTATTTATATTAAATGCAGATCAGGGATCATATGTACTTCAAAAGAAATGTACTTCAAGTGTTGAAATAGAGTAGAATGTTCTTAGTTTTAAGTATGTTCTGATTTGGTTATTTCAATATTTATTGTCAAGCTCAATTTTTTGCGTTAATTTGTATAGTTAGATACAATTGATGGTAATATAGGTTCTCAAGAAGTAGCATAAGGTCCTATATACGATGACTTAGTGCAGGAAGTGTATAGATTCTGAGAAGATAATGTTGTCTTAATGATAGGTCAACAATCAGTACCAACGAATATTGATAACTTCATTAGTAGCTTCTTATAAGACATGGTGTTCCTCAAGGCAATGTCCTTGGATCAAGTCTCTTTCTGATATACATAAATGAATTCTGTGATAAATATATTATACTTAAAGGCAAAATATTATCTTATACAGACGAGACAGCACTTAATTTCTGAGGAAGGGCTTGTGCTGATGAATATTTAGCATTTCAGTGCCAGTAGTAATTCCAGTAAGTCAAAACTGTTTTGCTACTAGTTCCAATGTGTCGAAATTCTCTATTTCCAATGTGACGGAATTGACTACTGCTAGCTCTAAGGTATTGGAATTCACTGACGCTGGTTAAAATGTGACGGAACTGACTGCCGCTAGTTCCAATGTGTCGGAATTGACTGCCGCCAGTTTCAATATGTCGGAGCTAACTGCCGCTAGCTCCAGTGAGTCGGAACTGAATTCTTCTAGTTCTAGTTAAATCACTAAAACAGTGACCTTAATCTATACGTATGTGTACATATTTGTACTTGAACTACAACGATAATTCAGATGCTAATTACTACTTTATCTAACTGTTGCAAGTTCAACCTCATAATGATAAAGAGACATTGATAGTATCGCATACATATGAGACCACGTGACATGTTTGTCAATCTGGGAGTTATGACGCGTTTGACGTATATGATTAATGTCAATGACATTTCGACGTAGAATATTATCTATGCTAATATTATAAAGAGGAAATATTTGTATGTAAGTATGTTTGTAACGAATTGGCTCAAAAAGTACTATACCGATTGCCATGAAATTTAGTATGTAGATAGCTGGAGACCTGGATTAACGCATAGGCTACTTTTTATCCCGACATTCCTACGGGATCGGGACTTACGCGGGTGAAACCGCGAGACGCTGCTAGTGAGTGATAAATTATTGTTTTCTTTGTATTTCACCAATAAATTGGCTCAAAAGCATAGCCAACCTAATAATGAGAGTTTGATGACAATTTTACGTATGATGTGATTTGTTAATAGCCAAGTTCTTTAGTTTAAGATTTTGTAAACCCTTTGGTAAAACGGGGGTCGTAGATCACATCAAATAACTCTTCTTTTACCGTACTTTTAAACGTATTTTATATATCCTAGCTTCACAACAAGCAGTCATCACCATACCCTTTTGACTGAAGTCTTTGCAGAAAGCACTTCAACCAAGTGCTCATAACTGTCACGTATATTTTTCAGCTTTTTGGTCTCTTCTAAACTTTGTTAAATAAGAAGACAGAGTTTTCTTGTTTAATAAGAACTACATATTTTTTGTGTGGATGACACAACGTCCATCGCTGTAGGAGAACATACTGCTTATTTATTACTTCACTCGTTCAATTCAATCAATCAATATTAGGAGGAAAGTACGAGTTGTATCATAATTTATTACCATACTAGCAGCGCCCCGCGGTTTCACCCACGTAAGTTCCGATCCCGTAGGTATATCGGGATAAAAAGCAGCTATCTACATACCAAGTTTAATCGCAATCGGTTAAGTAGTTTTGGCGTGAAAGAGTAACAAACATCCATTCATCCTAACTTTGACATTTGTAATATTAGTGGGATTTCATTACTTTTGCTCAAATTTAGTAACAACGTACAGAAATCTCAGGGTCCTTACACTATGTACTTTCCTCTTAAAACCATTAATAATAACTGTAATGTATCTTGACGATATCATTTGATTTGTAGAAAAATCGTCGCTCTTAAATATTTTCGCCATATTATTTTGCTTAGCAACCTACAACAATAACATATTTTTTATTTATGCGAGGAATCTGAACATAATAAGCGATATGCGATTAGCGTTACAATTAGTAACGAAGATCACTAAACTCAAAACCAAAGCATATCAATAATTTATCAGTATTCGATAATTTAAATTCTGCAATAAGTGCAATGCAAAATTTATATATAAAATAACCTTAATTAAAATATAGGATGTTAATTCAAATGTAGAGATCATTTTGTAATATTGCATCAGAGCATTACGAAATGTTGCATCAAATGTTCATATAAAGAACATGTTGCTACATGTAACAAATTTGACATGTAGCAACATTAATTTAAATGTTCAAATTTTGTAGTTCAATGATTAATGTAAATTCACTTTAAGGTATGGTAAAGGGCACTTCAGAACTTTCGCCACTGTTAAGTCTAGTTCAAATTGTTGTTGATAGACAGCGTTGTACTCAGAAATATTAAATCGCGCTATGGTTTCGTTATACGGCCCACTATATAAAGTCCTAATTAATTTTCTTTGTAGGATGCGAATTTTGACCACGACAGTGTTATATAAATAATATTAAAATGAGTAGTGTAAGACTCTTACAACACTCACTTTAATACTATGTATTTACCACGGTCGTGGTCAAAAATCGCATCCTACAAAGAAAATTAATTACGACCTTATATGGTGGGCCGTGTAACGTGTTCTACTTTCAATATAATATATTTTAGTTTATGTTCCACTTACATTCACTGAATGTAAGTGGAATAACCGGCAGTAAAAAATCGACTCCGACAACTTCAAACAGAGCAAAACGAAGTTTGTGCTGCTGCTGCTGCGCCGTGCAGAGGTGACAGTCAATCCCTTCGTGGAGACAGAGTGCAGGTACTTGCCACATACGTAAAGCATTCACAGGATGATGGTCTCTCTCTCTCTCACAACTAACAGGCTCATGACATGAGAGTCCAGAGTAATGTGTCCTATTTGGTTTGCTGTCTACAATCTCATAATTTTCAATGTGTGCATCATCTGTACACCGATGAGTACCAATTTAACATTCAACACCAAGTGAATAATCTCCCGCCGGTGTTCAACACGATGAATACGATTTCCAAGTTGTCTTGGAACCAGACTTATAAGTTCACATACATTTCATACAAAGAAATCATCCTCACAAATGAATTTACATGACTTGTTACAAAAAGAAATAATTATAATTAGCAATATATATAAACACTCTTAACATTTCAGCAAAGACATGGTTTGTACTAGTAGATGTCACTTGTTGCAATGCATATGTATGTATAGGCATTTGTAGTCTAAGATCCAGTATATATATATAACTTCTGCATTCGTTTACATATTTGGGGCTTTGTTTTGTAGCATTATCTTCAATTTGGAGATGTTATAATTTTGTATATGTACGAATTAACGTGATCACGTAAAAGGTATTACATACCTTTGAATTGGATGACGTTTCGACTTGGTTGCACTGACCATGGTCACAGGCTGACTCACAAAGTTCACGTTCAAAGGTATGCACATAAAAAATATTTAATTGAGCTCTAAAGAGCGCAAAGTGCTGTACTAAAAGTCCTCCTTTATTTACCGTTCCGATACCCTACACATTTAGTGTACGGTAAAGCTGATGTTTTAAGTGTGGGAAAATTGTGTGTGTATCAATGTATTCGGAAGTATCACAAAAATATGGTGCCTACATTACGACCATCGGGGAGAAGAATAGCAAGTGAAGACCATGTTTGCAAAACAACAATACAGTAATACTACTATATAACAAGCTTAATGTACCATATAAAACTAAAAACTTATCGAATTATGAAATTAAAAATAAAATTAAACATTGGCTTAAGGATTTAGAGTACAATGATGTGGAAAATTTATTAGTGATCTTAAAATAAAATCAAAATTTCAACAAATGTTTATCACACACACGCGCCCTCAAACCAGACAAATACATATACACACACACCTTCACCCACCCTCATACTCACTCACATACACACGCACAATATTCTAAAACATCAAATGTAGTATCTAGCTAATAACATGTTTATTTTCTTTTTCTAGCTTGCAAACTGTGTAATTGTAACTTTATGGTTTATTTTTTTTTTGAGAAGGAACTGATTCCTAACATACAGCTCACGCTAGTTTTTGCATCAGAGCTTACACAGTAACTATATATTATTTTTCTTACAATTACAAAAATACTATTATATTACTACGTAATCACGTTAATTCCTGCATTGATGTATATGTATACATCATTTTATCATCAATTCCTAATAAATGTCAAAAATGTGCATTTTCCTGAAGTACCTATGGATGTCAATAATAATTGAAAAGTAAAATGCATAAAAAACACTAGACCGTGTCCAACCCGTAAGCACTGTAGCAATTTATATTCACTATGGCTTATACCAATAAGAAGGATTTGCGGAATTGCGGAAACATTATAGTTATGTTACTTACTTACTTTATATTAAAGTAAGTTCTATAAGTTTAAACAATAATTTACTATCTTTAAAAACAGTCCTTGCGTCTTGCGCCTGCCATTCAGTAATTTGTAAATCATGCAACTACTTTCATTAAAAAATTTGATTTATTTTCCTTCTCGGTTACCTTTTTAGTCCTTTATAAATAAATAAGAAAGGGTTTTGTACCTTTTTGATTTTTAATTTCACATCATGCATTGTATACAGGAAGTCGGATTCGAATTCCTGCAATAATAAACCAAAAACAATTTGAAAATATTCTTATTTTAAATACATTTTAAACTAGAGATCTTCATTTAGAATTCATACATGCCTTAGAACAAAACCCCAAAGCCATCACAGATACACATCTCTGGATTTACTCTCATTGTCACCCACACAGAAGAAGCACAGTTCACAGAGTTTATAACTCCCGGCCTGAGCACACTTTCCACCAAATTCTCAACGGAGAACGGTAATAAAGTTTTGTCAGGTTGCTGGCAATTACAGTATTACATCAATCCAAGTTCTCATCGATCTATCTTCGTTTTCTACTGAAATAATAATATTATCTGTGTTCCTTTACATGTTTGGTTAGGTTGAATAATTTTATAATTTAGTCCTCTTAAATGGTATGCGTAGTCATAATCGCCTGACTTTACTTTCTCACACCTGCAAAAGAAAGAAATATAAGCTAAAAGCTATAAAGTGTAACGTTTTAACAAAACCTTGTTACAGTGTTATATTATAAAAACTCTAGTATAACTAACTATAACTTAACTTAACTATAATTTACGTGGGAGAGCCATGCTTCGGCACGTATGGGCCGGCTCGACTCCGCTCGATACCACGGCCTCACAGAAAACCGTCAGTGAAGTAATGCTTACATTGCATTTCGCTGCGTGAGTGAAGTTACCGGAGGCCCTAACCCTTCCCTCTCCCCTATTCCCGTCCTTCCCCTCTCCGACTCTTCTCCTACTCCCACCGTAAAGGGCGGCAACGCACTTGTGACTCTTCAGTTACAGGTGCCCATGGGCGGCGGTAGTAATTTACCATCAGGTGACCCAACTGCTCGTTTGCCCCTATACCATAAAAAAAAATATATATACATGAATAAATGTAATTTTTTTGATAAGAAATCAGCTGTACGAGTGGACTGGCTGAAATTGTTTGCAAATTAAATGGGTTGACCAGTAAAATGATCCTTGATTGCTGTGAAAAAATTGTAATAATAGATATACAAATCAACAGAGTTGAAATACTGCTATTTTTATATAAAACAACTAAAACACTCTCACGTTTCAATAGTCCTGCACTTTCCTAAACACCAATCACGTCCTTTTGAACATCGACCATTCTCAAGCAACTCTCTCATAGAACGCACCAACGAACCGATGAAGTATCGAAGATTTTTACGAAGCCGGAATCACTAACGTCCAGTTTAGTTTGACCATGTTCAGTGTTTGTAATAGGTAACGTAAATGTCACACATAAAAACCCATAGAGGATAAATAAAAATATAGCTGTGAGTGCCATTTCAACTGGTGTTCTAAGAGTGTTGTCACTGATATGAATCAAAGTTGAATGAATCTGGCAACGAGAAAACCCAATCAGGCAACGTTTGTTTAGTGCATCTGCGGTTAACATAACTATGAGTCATAAATGAATATGTTGGTTTAAAGTCGATAATATATGTTTCACATTTCATAGTTTTTGCGATATCGACACAAATTTAATCATTTTAAAAATTCAAATGCGAGTTCATCACGTTTGTGGTTCTGTGCCGTGGTGGTTGCGAACGTCAGCTCCTCAGTCCGATTGATTAATTATTAAATTAAATTATTGAATTAATTTCTTTTGTAGTTAACAGCATGTCAAAGTCTGGTACTCTGCGGATGGCCAGAGGGTTACCTCTACCGAGCACCAGACTATACTTACTAGAACTAAAACCACATTACGTTAGGAAAAAAAAAAGAAAGCCAACTATGTTGGTATCACTAACTACTCTTCTAAAAGATATAGAGGCTTGGGTATGGAAAATATATTTCAACATCCTAACCCTAACCCTTAGTTTTAATAAACTATAATTGTTATAGTGTTATTTTTCAGTTAGTGAAATTGTGAAAGGCTAGCATAACCTGCATCGGTTAAGGTTGGTTTTGAACGAGTCACACTTGTGATGTGCGTCACAAGGTTATAAGCACAACCACTCATAGGCGGACCCTGTGCTTATTTGTAAAAGGATATGTTAAAGAGAAATACCACTCATTGAATAATCACGATATCTTGAAAAGTACAAATTTAAAAGTAGGTACGTCTTAAAGGGGTACAAGAAGAACACATGCATAACAATCCTAGCTCGTAGAAAGTGGCAAGTAACAATTAGTTTCCTATAATTCTTAGGAAGGAATGGGTAATAAAAAAATCTAAATATGAATGATTCCATGTCTATGTAGTTACGTTTACGATACGTATTTTTTTTAAAGAAATCTGGTATATACACACGTTTGTATCCGATATACGGTGTATGGTCACAGATAAGATAATAGTTACTTCGTAACAGATACATCACTCCCATACAAAAGTGAAAATACCTACGCTATATTAGCCTACAAAATTTAATTAATAATACCCGGCGTTAGCTGCGACCAGAAATATATCTTATTTACGCATTTCGAAAGTTGAGAACGCCTTACCCACCGCGCGACCTTTGTCTGTGTGTGTAACCGCTTTGCCAGACACTTTAAGGTTGTACAAAATACACAAATAATGAAATAGATTATTTATTTGATAATCAAATTTATGGGTGTCGAGTTTTATATAGGTAATGATAAATAAAATTATTTCTCTAACCTAAGTTTAATTTTTATAAGTAATTAAAATATTCTTCACTTTTAATATTGGGTTCGATTCCTACCCGGGACAAATAATTGTGTGATGAGCATGATTATTTTTTCTGTGTCTGGTCGTAATTTATCTATAATATGTATGTATTTAGAAATATATTAGTATGTTTATCAGCGGTCTGGTCACCATAGTACAGGTTCTGCCTAGTTTGTGATCAGACGGCCGTGTCTGAGATGTGTCAAGTTATTATATTATTCTTAAACCTTTAGATAGTAATATAAAATGTGGATTCTGTACACATGTACATATCCTACTAATGGTTGCTGAGTAGACGGGAGAAAGATACTCTGATTACGATGCAATGCTTGCTTTTCTGTAATGTATGCCAAGTGGCGGGATCACTTACAGTACAAGGGCTTCTATCCATTTGATAAAAAAAACTCATGTATTTTAATTAAGATTTAATATGTGGAGAGGTTTAATATGTAAAAAATTACAGTAAGATATTGATTTGTGCCAGAAGCTCCAATAATATGTTTCTCAGTTTAAAAAAAACAATACTGTTTTTTTTTCTAAAATACTGTTTTTTACTCTCCAACTTTAATATACTTTATTTCTCATACAAAAAGTTAGCAATCCTTGTTGCAGTTCACATTTTTTCGTCAGTTTATAATAGCAGGTGTATGATTTATAATAAACCAACGATGTTCAAAATCATACGGTGAAATATATCATAGATATTATCATTATGAACATTTTTACTATTACAACAAAAGTCTACAATTACCGGAGCATTAAAGACAATAGGTATCTGCCTGCTACCTTTAATTGTTTGTATCTTATGAGAGTCCTTAAATCGGCAACCGTTTTATGATATGTGCTTCAATTGAATACTTTTGTATAACATATTATGTTATAAAAAGTATAAATTAACAAATAACTACCTACTCGAATAAATACCTCTATCCGTGCCGCTCTCAATATGTTTTACATTTCAGTCACCTAGTCCTAATTTAATTCGTATTTTAAGAAAATCCTATAGGTAGGTACCATGTCAAACATGTTGTGTGAGAGAAGCAGCCGACAGTTTGCCTTGCCTAAAACAAATGAATACGCGGGCAGTCCACACCTACAAAGTTCGTCGCCTTTCCTAGATGATATGGATTTATAATTTACAGTTTAATAGACTACATTTACTACAACAACATTCACCCTGGCCAAACACTCTAAACCTAATTTAGTACAGTTTGTATAATACATTGTATAGAATATATATAAGCAACATTTATTATTTTTGTTAGGAAGATAACTATTATTTATTATTAGCACAGCCATGCGGCAATGGCGAGTAAAGAACAAACACCTAAAGTATATGTTAAATTATATTGACAAAATAAGTAATGACTAAAATAATTATTCCGACTTATTTTTAAAGCATTTAACAGATTAATAACATCTAGCAATAACGC
This sequence comes from Callimorpha dominula, assembly GCA_949752705.1. Classification (NCBI taxonomy): domain Eukaryota; kingdom Metazoa; phylum Arthropoda; class Insecta; order Lepidoptera; family Erebidae; genus Callimorpha; species Callimorpha dominula. The sequence continues at coordinate 4,114,702 of OX457000.1, read as the reverse complement.
AATTTGCCATAATAAATACATTTACCAATAACATAACACGTCCACTGTACAATAAGTTCGATTTGGCATTTTGTTTTTATTTACGTTCATCGTTCGTGCGTGCGTGCTCTCAGCTACGCGTTGTCGCCCCTACTGACACTATTGCCGTCCACGGCATGCTAAATTGGGAGGTATATAAAACGCAACCTCGAGCGAGTGATGTAGCCCTGGTATGGTACAGAGTCGTACTCTGTTTAATGACGTTAAAAAATTCTAAGTTGAAACAAAAACACGTTTGTTGGGCTGGTATTCATTGTTGGTGATCCTGACTGTTGAGCCTGTAGACGTAGGTTCGATTCCCACTTTGGACAAATATATAATTGTGTGATAAGCACAAGCGTTTGTTCTTTTAATTCAGAATTGCCTTGGAACCAGACTTATAAGTTCGGTATGTTCATAAAACCTACTAAATATCAGGCAACCTGTTCGGCAGTTACACTATTTACATGCATGCGTCAAAGAACTCCTCCGCATCATTAGCTACTGGTAACGTTCCTAGAAGGCTGGCGGCATAGCCACGTTGAATGACAATGCTAATTCTCTGTGCGAGCGAAAACCCCGCCTTCTGGTCACGAGACGTGTCAGTCGCTTAGTTAGTTCCATGTAAATGGCACTCGGCACGGCAACGAGCACTCGAATCCTAACGTCTCGACCCCAAACGGCTCAAAAACATAATTGCCGATTAAAATATTGTATTTCGCCGTTTGAGACTTTCGGCGGATGCAGCAGTAGCGCCGGCATAACCAGCTGTGCTTGGAAGATGTGATGGTGCAAGGATGTCGACGCAAGTTACGTCCACACCAAATACCCATCTTCAAGTGCAATAATAACATACTAGACCATTAGGTTCTCGTACGGCTGCAACACCAGCGGTGACAAGAGCAGGACGGATTATGTCATTGGAATTGGCATGTTGAGATACGGCCTGCGCTTCTGATACAAGAAAAGCCATGATGACCAAGACTGTTGACAGTTTCACCACAGTGCGAAAGATGTGGAGTAAAACAAGTATCTCCTAGACAAAGACAAGTGGCAAGGCGGAATGTGGTATTGTCCAACAAGGTGCCTATTTTGGTAGATGGAACTTCATTATTATTGGGAATTATATTCTCCAACAATAATAATTTACCAATATTTTTAGTTCGTTTCGTTAGATTATTCCAATTATCTTGAACGTTAATAATGAATCAGTCTGTCAGTTTTATACTGACAGCAAATATACTAGATAACATTTTATAAATAAGATAAACCTCTTCTTTTAATGACCCAAAAAAAAAAATAACTTTTACATTATTAAATTTTTATTTAGTTCTAAATACATGGCTATTACTACAATAAATGAATGGAAAACTTATCACATTAAAATCACAGAACTTATTATAATACAAATAAAACATCCTCACATACCTAACAAGACATTGACATAATAAATGACTTATTACAAAATAAAGAATCAACAAATAATTATATAATTAAGAATACATAACCGCTCCTAGCATTCCAGTAAAGGTATGGTCCATACTAATAAATGTCACTTGTTCTTTCTATTCAATACACAAGTGACGTCACCCATGCACATGTATGTATAGGCATTTGAAGTCTAAAATCACTGGATTTTAGACTTCAAATGCCTATACATACATGTGCATGGGTTAGGTTTAACTTCTGCATTCGTTTGTTTTATGGCATTATCACAATATGCAGATTCTGTCAAGAGGCAGAAGTCACTGCAATGCATATTCTATGCTCTTGTGGCCCACTAATGCGGCACCGAAGTATTAACCTAGTGCTGCACATCATGCAACCGCAGGAAATAAAAACAATTACTGCTGATAGGATCTAGAGGTTTCTCGAAAATATAAGTATGAGTAGTCAATTGTAAAGCAAAAGTGCGCTACAAAAGACCAGCAATGGTCGAGGTAGCACTAGGCACTTAAAATAATAATAATATTATTGCATTATTAACAATTTTTAAACTTTCCGTTTCATTATATAATTATGTAAATATACCTGAATTAACGCGATAACGTTATAGGTATTACATACCTTTGAGTTGCGTGACGTTCGACTAGGTTGTACTTGCCGTCGGGTCCGGATGTCTTAATAAAAGCTGTTCCCGGATCCCTCCTACTTAAGGCGCAGTACGGCACACCGTGTGGTTTTAGTCGGTTCGATTCCGACACACCGCCCCACCGAAAACCCCGGTGGGGTGACGGCCCGAGGGGGTTTCCACACGCACAAAAAAAAAAAAAAGGTTGTACTTGTCGTGGTCACTGGCTGACTCACAAAGTTCACCTTTAAAGGTATATACTCGTAATATGTAGTACGTAATCCCGTTAATTCCCGTACATTCATCATTTTATAATCAATTCTTGATAAATGTTTAAAATGTGAATTTTACAGAAGTGCCTATGGATATCAATGAAAATTGAAAAGCAAAATAGATTGTTAATTAATTACCAACCGGTGTTCAGGTCTACACTAAGACCGTGTCAAATCCGTCAGCACGGCCACAATTTATCTTCACTCTGGACTATACACTATTATGTATTCTGTGCCTATACCAATGAGAGCGATATGCAGAATTTAGTATAAATCAACGACGTTATAGTTATGTTACTTACTTACTTCAAATTAAAGTAAGTTATATTACTTAAAACAATAATTATTATCTTTAGGAAGAGTACTTGCTACTTTCGACTGCAATTATTAATGTGTACCTAAATTATGCAACTTGAAAATTTCATTTAGAGGATTTATTTAAAAATAAAAATATTATATTATAAAGGATTTTATTACACGGCATAATGATACTCAATTGTATTTATTATAAACAGTACAGGTCTAACGCAAAGTCCATTATTGAAGCCTTCTCTGTGTGTGGTCCAAGACATTTGACTTAAACTCAGCGCATGTACTTACATGCCTTGCTTAGAACAAAACCCAAAGCCATCACAGGTACACAATATACACATCCCTTGACTTACTCTCGTTGTCACCAGAAGCACAGTTTACAGAGTCTAACGCTCCCTCCCGGCCTCAGCACACTTTCCACCAAATGCTCAACGCCGAATGAAGTGGTCACTAAGTTGCTGGCAATTACAGTATTATATCAATTTAAGTTCTCATCGATCTTCTTTTGTATTTTTCCCGCACAAGGGAGGGGAGAAGTGGTAATATTATCAGTGTTCCTTACAGGTTTGGTTTGGTTGAACAATTTTATAATTTAGTCTTCTTAAATGTAATAGTCATAATCACCCGACTTTAGTTTTTCACACCTGCAACAGAAAACATGTAGATTGAAATAACGTAATTGGTTTTTTCGTTATTCTGCATTTAAGAGTAAAACTTTTTTTTAGGGTTCCGTTCTTCAAAAAAAAAAAGGGACCCTTATAGAATCACTTTGTTGTCCGTCTGTCTATCAAAACGCTTTTTCTCAGTAAACTGTAGAGGCATCAAGGTGCAATTTGCCTACGGCCCCGGAAGCACATTTTCACAGGTTACAACAAAAATGAAAAATGTATCATTCTTGAATATTGTCTCCACTTTACTTAATTACATTCTGTTGATTCATTTCTACATAATGTATAAATATGATTGACGTTCTAATTATACATCCATTTGGAATTATTTCTGTATGTGGCGACAATGAGCAATATGGTAACATCGAGTGCCGTACAACAATTATTATCCCATATGTCCTTATTGCTATTTATTCAATGATCACCCTTGTTTCTATACTACGACTAATCTATTAAAATAGTTGCAAAATACTGTTTTTGAAAATGTATTTATTTATGAACGGTATGTAATACATTATTTATTGAAAAAGAAAAAAAGAACATGCGTTTTTTACACGTAACATTAAACAACATGAACAATTTATAATACGTTGGGTTTTTTAGTATTTGCGCAAAATTTACACCCTACTACATTTGATATATAACCTTTTTGCAATAGCAAATGCAAGAACACTCAATGTTTCAAGTTTGTTTTATTCACTTTGTTGGCAATTATTATTGAGTTAAAATACAAGGAGAAATGGCACTGATAACCGAAATACAGGCATTAGCTAGTTTGGTTACAGTAGCTAAATCCATTTATTCGAAATTAATACTGCCAAGCTATTAACTGTTATGTAGTATTTTTTTTAAATAAAACCTTGTTATAGTCTTGTATACTAATAATAACTCTTGTAAACAAAACTATTACTATACATAAAAGGAAATTTTCCTGAATAAAGAAATCAGCTCTACGAATGGATTGACCAGGAAAATTACACATTTCTGTACAAAATTATAAATGCTATAGAGAATCAATAGAGTTGAAATACTACTGTCTTTTTATGAAAAATTATTAAAAAAATATATAACGTGATCGATATTGGAATTAAACACTCACATCTCAATAGTCCTGCAGCTTCCTAGACACCGATCATGTCCTATTGCACATTGACCATTCTCAAGCACCTGTCTTTTAGAACGCACCAACGAATCGATGTAAGTATCAAGAAGAATCAATTTATCACTTTGTGCGAGTCCGAAATCACGAGCACCCACTTGAGTTTGATCCTGTTCAGTGTTTTTAATAGGTAATGTAGACGTCGCACATAAAAACCCATAGAGGACAAACAAAAATAATGCTGTGAGCGCCATTTCAGCAGGTGTTTTAAGTGTCTTGTCACTGCTACGAACCAAAGTTGAATGAATCTGGCAATGAGAAAACCCAATCAGGTAACGTTTGTTTACTGCATCTGCGGTTAACATGACCGATGTGACGTAGCTGGCGCGGTAAACTAAATGAGTCGTACATGTACATGTTGGTTTAAAGTTGGTAAAATATGTGTCATATTTAACAGTGTTTCTCTGTCCGTTCCAATATCCTTTTTTGGAATTATTCAGAATTATAGAAAAGCCACAAAAACTAACTTTAAAAGTTTTTAGAAGTTAGTTTTTAGGGTTCCGTACCCGTAGGGTATCCAACGGGACCCTATTACTCTCCGCTGTCCGTCCGTCCGTCTGTCTGTTGGCGGGCTGTACCTCATGAACCGTAATAGGGAGATAGTTGAAATTTTTACAGGATGTGTATATCTGTTGCCGATATAGCAACAATGAATTAAACATTTTGTATGGAAGTTTGTCCCTTCGGATCACTTTTAAAAGATGACGATTGTGACGGACTTATCATCTAACTGACGTGCTATACCAAACTATCATTACTTCGTGGTAATTTCTTCCGTGTGGCTGTGTAAACATTTTTAGATTAGATAGATATTTTCGTTTTTTCGTAAAAAAAAATGTAGGTTTAAAAAAAAAGATTTACACCCGGATACATAGGGTCGGCAATTTCAATTTACAAACAATACTTGAGCGACGGACAACGCTGTGCGTTCATTAAAAGAGACCCCTTATGCAAAGTAGCTAGACAGCTATTTTATGCAAAGCATAGCGTCGGTGGGAGTAACAGTTGATGAAAATTTCTGTTTTATTTTATATTTTTTTTAAACAGTCGGCAATAATTACGAGAACAGTAGTTCGAGACTTTCAAACTCCTTACAATTACTACAAAGAGGACGAATACTGTACTTTTTGCACTCGTACCGTTTATTATTATAATTAACTAAAGGGGACTGTGGCATTAACATTTTATTTTTGTAAATGATTAAGTTCTTTTCAATATTCTAACATATTATTATTAAGCGGCGGTAGCGTAATGGCTAAGGTGACGGACTTGCGATCAAGTGGTTGCGGGTTCGAACCCTACCTAGTGCACTACCGACGTAAACCAACTCCTAACAGAAGCACTTCGCTTAGCTGGAGGGGTTAACAAGAATACTAGTAATGTGTGACCCACATCACTAGTATTCCTTACAGAAAAAAAAATCCTATCTCTGCATCCTTATATAATGTTCAAACTACACCGATTTTTCTTTAGCGCATAAAAATCACTACCAAGACCTTGTCCATCAGACAGATGCAATGAAACAGTTTTGTAAAATTTTGTAAACATATTTGAAAATGCGGTCAGGTCAGACGTTTCGTGAAAGAATTCTGAAATTAGGTATTTTTGGAATCAGAATAACCAAATCTATCGATTTTATACTTTTTTGACCGTAAATCGATAAGGCAAACATTTTGGTAATGGGCTCTCATACTATATGTTGTATTTATGTCATTCACACATCTATCAGTCAAATATCGGAGAGACTTTAGCAACGGAAATGGACCAATCACAGATCAGAATTCGATGCAGAGCGTTCGCTTAGTAAAGGGTAACTTGAGTATCGTTTATGAATTACTAGGCTGGCCACAACAAACGCTATGAGAAATTCCTTATTTAGCTTAGCGTTGCTTCCTCGCTACCCATAGCATTGTTTGTGAATACTGGTGGAATTAGTTACTGAAATGAAATGAAATGAAACCTACACACGGCGATTATTAATTTTGATCTGCCATCCTTTTTTCCTATAGTAACTTTGTAAGTTTAGACACACCTAACCTAAAATTTTAGCGTGCCTCAAGGACTTTGAGGTTTTCAAATTGACAGATTTGATTGAAAAAACAATAATTCCACGTCGTTTTATAGTGTTGATTACAATGCCGAGGAAAAGACGCACGTCATAGGTCGTCGAAGTCAATTAAATGGGCGAGATGTTACCTCACGTGCAAACAGCACTGATGACCAGATTGACCAGCCAAGGATAGATATTGGTTATTACCAATATCTACGAATATTGTCAATACAATAAGACTATTGTCTTATTAAATTTGGGAGGGAGGTAGCTTCTGCATAGGTAACAGAAGTTAGCTTACGGATATGCGTCAAGGTTGGGTTAAGGAATTCTAAGGGCTCTCTCGAGTTCACTTGAAACTCATGTGTTTTTGTACAAGAAACCTAAAATTTGGCAATAAGGTAGTGTATAGGTAAGTCACGTCAGCTAAGAATAGATTTTACATTCAGGCCGGATTAAAGAAGTCTTACGGCTCTCACCTCTTTTCATAAAAGTCCTTATTTTTTTCTACTTGAGACCTGACATTTGGCAGGATGGTAGTTTATGAGTAGGAGACGTTAGCTAAGAACGGATTTTGCAACAGGACTGGATGAAAGTGTTCTAAGGCCTTATGCAAGTTCATATGAAAGTACTTAGAGACACTTGAAATTTGACAGACAGGCTCTCGCAAGTTTACATGAAAGTCCTGGGTTTTTTGTACTGGAAACCTGAAATTGGCAGAGAGGCAGAACACGTCAGCTAAGAACGGATCTTGCGACAGAACCGGTTTAAGGAGATATAAATGGGGACTCTCGGAAATTTATATAAAAGTCCTCAAATAAATTGTAGGTGAGACGTAGTTCACCGGGGCACCTAGTTAGATAAAATAAACATGTCATGATATATTATTAATTCTAAACACAGGAATAACAATCACACAAAATGGCACTATCTAAAATGAGACAGGAAGAAAAAACAATGGAAATGGAGGTGGTAATACTTATATTGTTAATCCAGAAATGTATTATAAATTATTAAAGTAGTAGAGTAGAAATCTTAAATAAGTAAAACCCACAAAATTAAGGTAGCACAAAATTAAGGTAGCACAAAATTAAGGTAGCACAAAATTAAGGTAGCACAAAATTAAGGTAGCACAAAATTAAGGTAGCACAAAATTAAGGTAGCACAAAATTAAGGTAGCACAAAATTAAGGTAGCACAAAATGAGTCGTGGGAGAACCATGCTTCAGCAAGTATGGGCCTGTTGCGTTTCGCCGAGGTTACCGGAGGCACTAATCCTCCACCTCCCTTCCCCTACTTCCACCTTAAAGGTCGGCAACGCACTTGTGACTCTTGAGTTGCGGGTGTCCATGGGTGGCAGTAGTCATTTACTATCAGGTGACCCCAAAAAAAAAAACTTTTATATTATTGATTTTTTATTTAGTTACAAACCATTCTATAATTGCAATATGAATATTTCTATAACTAAATATATATTTAATAAATATATTTAGTAAATGTATATCTATTACTACAACAAATGAATGGAAAACTTATCAGATAAATATCACAGAAAATGTCATACCAATAAAACATCCTCACAAAGACATTGACATAATAAAGGACTTTTTACAAAATAAAGAATCAATAAATAACATGAATTAACAATAAATAACGGCTCTTAACATTCCAACAAAGATATAGTCCATACTATTAAATCGCACACGTAGGTTCATCTCAAAAATGTTTAGTTATGCACACCATATAATTCCTTATCTCAATACCTCCCGACCAATAAAACAGATTTAAAAATATCACCACTACTCGACGCTAGACGCTAAATTCACCAACACGGGCTCAACTCAAAATAATCGCACAGGTAGGCATAACTATACAAATCTAATTTTCAGCCCCAAAACATGATGAAAACACAAGATTCCTACAATATCGATCTTCTAGCTGCAAATAAAAAGCATAAATCCATACAAAACAATAATTAGATTTCCACCTTTTTAAAAAAAAATATGCTTTTTTTAAGTTAATACCTGTTTATATCTAAGTGTGCGAGATATCACTTGTTCTTTCTATTCAACACACAAGTGACGTAACTCATGCACAATTATGTATTAGGCATTTGTAGTCTAAGATCCAGTATATAAATTCTGTATTAGCTTACATATGTTGAGCATTATAATCATTTTTTTAACTTTCACTTTCCATGTTATAATTATGAATATGTACGGGAATAAACGCTATGACGAAATAGGTATTACATACCTTTGAATTGCGTGATGTTTATGCCAGGTTGCACTGGCCGTGGTCACTGGCTGACTCACAAAGTTGATGTTCAAAAGTATGTTATACCTATTACCTTACCTCTTTCATTTCCGTACATTCATCATTTTATCATCAATTCTTAATAAATGTCTAAAATGTGAAAATTTTAAAGCAAAACCCATTGTTAATTACTACCAACCGGTGTACAGTACAGGTCTACACTAGACCGTATCAAACCCGTAAGCACTACCGCAATTTATGTTCACTCTGGACTACACTACACTATTATGTAGGTATTCTGTGCCTATACCCAATGAGAGGGATATGCAGAATATACTATAAATACATTATAGTTATGTTACTTACTTTAAATTAAAGTAAGTTCTATTATTTAAAACAATAATTATTATTATCTTTAGGAACAGAAGTTGCGACTTTCGACTGCAATTATTAATGTGTAAATCATGCAACTTGAAAATTTCATCACAAATAGGTACCTGTTGTTTTTTTCCTGTCTCTTATTTGGTCCGGTTCCTTCTTTGGCCCTTTATTATAAATAAATAAGTTAAATGAAAAGTGTTTTTGTGTCTATTCGATTTTATAATTGCACGTCATGCTTTGTACAGGAAGTCGAATCTGAATTCTTGCAATGATAAACCAAAAACAATAAAAAAAAACTTATTTTGAATAAATTTTAAGTTAAAGAGATCTTCATTTGAAATTAAATATAATCTAACAGAGGATTTTATGATAAATGTGTCAAATAGTTTCTTATCACGGCATAAAGATACGTAATAGTATTTTATATACAGTACAGGTCTAACGTAAAGTCCATTGTTAAAGCATTCTCAGTGTGTGGTTGCTGTCAACATCGAAGGATTTTTTGGGTCAAAGACATTTGAACTGAAATCAGCGCATGTACTTACATGCCTTAGAACAAAACCCAAAGCCATCACAGATACACATTTCTGGATTTACTCACGTTGTCACCTGAAGCACAATTTACAGAGTTTATCCGCTCCGGCCTCAGCACACTTTCCACCAAATGCTCAACGATAAACGGTAATAAAGTGATCACCATAGTTGCTAGCAATTGCAGAATTACATCAATCCAAGTTCTCATCGATCTACCTTTGTATTTCTACCCTTCAAAGAGAGGGGAGAACTAATAATATCTGTGTTCTTTATATGTTTGGTTAGGTTAAATAATTTTTATAATTCTTCTATATATAATTCTTCTAAGTCTTTTTAAATGTTATTCGTAGTCATAATCGCCTAACTTTATTTTCTCGCACCTGCAAAAGAAAAGAATATAAATATAAAATTACGTAATTTGTTTCTATTTTATTCTACATTCATGAGTGAATCTTGTTTTTAGGGTTTTCCTGAAAAGGATAAAAGGAAGGGTTCCTTTTATCCTGTACATCACAACATGGTGTTAATTTTTTTTTAAATAAATATAATAAAACCTAGTTATAGTGTTGTATACTAATACTAACTCTTGTATACAACACTATTATTATACATAAAAGGAAATTCAATATAGGAATTAAGAACTCACTGCTCGAAAGTCCTGCAAGGTCCTAGACAATAATCTTGTCCTATTGGACATTTACCATTCTTAGACACATGTCTTTTAGAACGCACCAACAAACCGATGTAAGTATCAAGAAGAATCAATTTATCACTTTGTACGAGTCCGGAATCACGAGCACCCACTTGAGTTTGACCCTGTTCAGTATTTTTAATAGGTAACGTAGACGTCACACATAAAAACCAATAGAGGACAAATAAAAATAATGCTGTGAGCGCCATTTCAGCAGGTGTTTTAAGTGTGTTGTCACTGCCACGACTCAAAGTTGAATGAATCTGGCAACGAGAAAACCCAATCAGGCAACGTTTGTTTAGTGCATCTGCGGTTAACATAACTGATGCGGCATAGCTGGTGCGGTTAACTAAATGAGTCATAAATGAATATGTTGTTTAAAAGTAGGAAAAAAAATTATCACATTTAACAATGTTTACCTGTCCGTTATTATAACCTTTTTTGGAACTGTTCACTCAGTTATTCATAAAGCCCACAAAAACTAACTTAAATAGCTATTGAAGATAGTTTTTATAAATTGTCTTAGTAGCGGAATGAAATATTCCAAAATAAAAAATATAGATAGATAGATAGATAGATAACACTTTATTTGTACACCAGTCTTACAGTAGAATTATCATACATACATTTGTCAAAGCGTATAATAATGGTTTGCGTGAGATCGTGAGGTCCTAGGTTCGATTCCTGGGTCGAGTATATCGGTGCTAAAATTTTTAAACAATATGTTTTATAACTTTAAAAATTACGTTAAAATTACACGCGTCCAGTATATTTGATAACCTGTAATGGTAAGTAAGTCTATACAATGACAGTTCCAGTTATACTGGCCTGGTTATGAAAAAACCATTTTCGAAACTCGACCACCCACACGTTCTCTAGTACATGTAAAATATAAATTAATTATAAAGAATGAATGAATGAATGAAGTATGTCACCTGCTTTTATTATAAACGAAGGTAAAAAATACCTGGAAATTCAAACGGTCATAATCTTAACTTGTAAACGGATAGTTTTTTCTTAAAAAATCATTTTGTAATTGCATGCCCTTTTAGTGGTTTAAGTAATTATCCCATCATCAGATACCCACCTAATCTTAAAAATGCGAGAGTAAGCAAAAGTTATTATAATGCTCCTTATGCAGGTGACTTACTATTTGTAGGTTCGGTAGGTTCACTACCTGGCTTACACATTTGAGCGTATAAGGCTGCGTTTTCACCAGAGATGTGCGAGGATGCGTGGCGAAAGATGTTTGATAAGAACCAATATAATCGCTTCATTTACCTATCGTTGCTCAGCGTAGTTCCTGTGGAAACGGCTTAGCGGAGCGAGGTTTTTGTACTTACAAAACAAGCGAGGGATGGGTGCGAGGGATGTGTGTGAGAGGTGTGTGCGAGGGATGTGTGCGAGAGATGTGTGCGAGAGATGTGTGCTAGACGGTGTTCATTAGAGCTCGATGTGTATTGTACACATTCAACTATTTGTGGTTCAAATAAAATTTTGATAATAAATCAGTTTGTTGTTTGGCGCCGACTCAAAATAAGTTTATATAAACTTAGATAGTTTATGTAAATAAGCTCAATACTTAAGACTTAAGGTTTATTTATTTTTTACTTTTTAGTTCTTTTCGTCGGATTAATTTTTTGGTAAAAAGATTTTATTATATGTTTTTTTTCATCATCATGATGATGATGATGAAAAATGATGATGATTTCTAAACGCAATACCTGATGAAGTAATGAAAAGTAAACAGAAACACTATTCGTTCCTACAATTTTCGAGGGTTTCTCTCAATTTTTTCAGGATCCCATCACCAGATCCTGACTTCCTTGACATGGGACCACCCTTGATGTATACCCTATCTAACGAAAAAGTATAATCAAAATCGGTTCATAAATAACGGAGTGAGGGCTGAACAAAACACATACAAAAAAAAAAAAAAAAATATACGGTTGAATTGAGAACTTCCTTTTTTTTTCGTCGGTTAATTATACAAACTGGCAGCCCTGCACGCAACTCACAGAGTCACAAGTGCGTTGCCGGCTTTTGATGTCAGCTGTAAGGGGGGAGGGGTGTTAGGGCCTCCGGTAAGCTCGCTCGGCGAAACAACGAAAGAATTGCTTCACGCCGGTTTTCTGTGAAGCCGTGGTATCACTCCGGTCGAGCCGTCTCATACGTACCGAAGCATGGCTCTCCCACTAGTGATTATATTTATTTGTACAATATATCACCTTTAAAATTTTCGGTATTTTTGTATCCTTCTACAATTCCATAAAAAGACGGTAACTGCATGAATGGCGCACAGGTTTAAATAGTCACCTTGATAACTGCCATCACGATGAGTGTTTCTAATTCGATCCCCGTATAGAAAAAAAATCGGGATTGTTTTGAATCTGTTTGTATTTGTGTTAGTTATTTGTGTGTCTATAGAGTTTCTCCCAACATAGAGAGTGTCTCTAAGTTCAGGAGTATTTTTTTAATAAAAGAAATTTGAGGTACAAACTACAAAAATAGTTTTATTGCTTTTTTTTAATAATTTACATTTATTACTAAACAATAAATAATATAACTTATCTCACATAGTTGCATTCACAGTCTTCGAAGTTACTCTATGAGAATCCATTATAGTAATAATACTGAGTATTTTCATAAGAAATAAGTATTTATCTAAGTATTTAATCACAGAGTATGTACGATAATAAAAATAAAAATTGCACAACTATACAACCCTTATTTATTTTCGCCATATTTTTTAAAGTATTAAGACATTTAAGACTTAAAACATATTAAAGGTTTTTTTAATTTGTTTTGTAAAAACTTAATTATTTATATATTTTACAATATATAACTCCAGTCGATAGTTTCATTGCTATGGCATTTGATTATGATTGAACTAGTCATGTGACTTAACAGATTCGTATAACTCGAAACAATAACAAATAAATTAGAAAATAACATAATTAATAGAGTAATGACTAGATTACCTTTACACGGTCACTCTCTCAAATCATTTGATTTAAAAGCGTGGCCGTAAGTATTTGGAATGTATTACATAAACAGATAGATTAGCAGCTATTTAAATATTTGCGACTCAGTATTATATGTTTTAATAATGAATACTTAATAATAATATATAATATAATAATTTTACAATAGTTTACTTTTGACAAAGCAACCTGTTGTGCGGTGAAATCATAGATCAACTATGATTTTTACTTAAAAAAACTCTTTATAACTACCGGCTTTTTATTTTACAAACTGGGTTTTATATTCTGTCAACTTCATAGAAGTTGAGAGTAAGAAGTCTGAGCCAGCCAGACTTCTGATTACTTCAGTCATTTACTCTCATTAGGAAAGAGGAGATGAGGTTCAATATATTCCAATTTTCTTCTTTACTGCTTATTCGTCGTCATAATCTCCTTCAGTGAGTTTTTTGTACCTGTAGAAGAACAAACAACCTTTAATTATTAATTTTTTTTAATTATCTAATTGTAGTAAAAAGTAGACATAATTATTAAATTTAAAATCAAACTATTGCATTGATATTGGCAATACATTGTATCATTTAAAATAAGTTATGATAACCTGTTTTTTTTGTGTCGGTAATAGGTGTCATAATATAATATTTGAAAGTATTAAAATACAAAATATATTATTTTAATACTTTCAAACATGTAATATATCATTTTACCAATATTTATCATCAATAGTTAATGGTAATAAATAATATTATTATTCGTTTTCATTACGTAATAGTATAATTACTTTTCAAATTAATAATTAATATCCTAACTATACTACAAACTAATTGATTATTTTATGATAATATATTTGTTTTGTATTTTCAGATATAAGTTATTTAATGTACAAAACTTAAAATTCTGAATAACTTTATACACTTTTATTTTTTATATTTTCAAAATGTTTTGTATGTATATACATTTAGTTTTCGTCAGTTCGGAAATCATTTTTAAAATTCTATTAAATTACCGACTATGAGGTAAGTAACATTTAAAAAATACTTTAATCTAATCTATTTGTTTTTGTCTTAATAGTTATTGAAGAAAAATACACAAAATTTAAAATAAATTAGAATTTAAGGTTTATTAAATTATTGTAATTAAAATTCTAAAAAGTAATTTTTAAAATGTCTTACTTTTTGTATGTGATGCATTTCCTTTTGAAAAAAACTTTTCCTTTAGGGCATCCTCTACCACGCACTGTGTTCCGTCTGGTCCTTACTAAAACCTTTTGAAAATCAAAATTCGAAACTGGTTCAATTTTAGTAAAAACTTCACTTTGCATTCCGACGTCACTGATTTGTAAATCTCGTGTAATAGGCAACGCGAACGCCATATAACACAACAACAACAAGAAAAACACTAAGAATGTGACGGCTGCCATTTTTAAATAAATTCAAGTGAAGACTAGCTGTGGTAGCAGCTCGAAGCAAACTAATGTTATGAAGCTGTCAGTACTACTTTTATACCCACGCAAGTTTGCGACGAGGAACATACCGCAACATGTTATGACGTATAAAATGTGTCATCGGGGGCTTACGAAGTGGTATGGCTATGAGCAATATACTAGCAACATACAAATACCATGCAACATAGTTTTTAATACATCATAAAAAGTAAAAAAAAAAATACTGACATGATAAATTTGAGATTTTAAAGTTCCTTCTGTCCTCAAAGATAGTATGCGTAGAATAATATTATGCTTTCACATCGTCGCGTTAACGACATCCTCTACTCAATTCTGGATTCGTTATTCAATTCAAAAACGTTTACATTGACGTTAAACTTAAAGATGCAGTCGCCACTTTGGACATGATGAGAGATTATAATATATATATTTTTTATGGTATAGGAAGCAAACGAGCCTAATGGTAAATGACTTACGCCGCCCATCGGCACCTGCAACTCAAAAGTCACACGTGCGTTACCGCCCTTTAAGGTAGGAGTAGGGGAAGAGGGGGGAAGATTGGGAAGAGGGGGAAGAGTGGAAAGAGGGAGGAGAGGAGAAGGGTGAGAATAGGGGAGAGGGGAGGAGAGGGAAGGGTTAGGGCCTCTCCGGTAGCCGGTTTTCTGTGAGGCCGTGGCACCACTCCGGTCAAGCCGGCCCATATGTACCGAAGTGTAGCTCTCCCACGCGCTAACTTTATTTTTAAAATTAATTATTATATTAATAGTCATGCAAGTAAGGCAACAATTTTTAAACTATAAGCAATTATTAATTTGCTATCTACGAATGAAATAAAAATGAGTGAAATGAAATTTGATATACACCTATACATTGTGGTGATACTTGTAAGTTTAATAGAAATCAAAACATTTTGCTTTTCCCGATCAAACAGATCTTATAAATCAAAGTAATACGAAAATCGTGACTATGACACAACGAATGCATTGCGCAATGAGTTGACTAACGTTGCGCAACATTTAAGTCCCGTGTAATAACTAATATTGCGTAATAACTAATATTATTTACTAGGAATAAATATCTCAAAAGAGTTATTTCTAAGCTGCCCAAAAAATATAAGTAGAAATCAAAATACATCTGTGATTTAAAGTGCGTAATGGGACATTCAAGGAAATGTTCTTTACGCTCTTTGTAAATCGAAGTGTATGAATGAATATAAATTTTCTTAATAGTCTACAATTATTAAATCTAAATTTGTTACATTCGCCGTTAATTTAATGAAATAGAGTCTCTTGATGATAACACTATTCTAAACAACTCGATAGGAATCATCAAGTGACGGATTACAGGATTGCAATTTAGAATATTTTACTATAGATAATGAATTAAGGTTAACTAGGATATAGTAACAATGTAACTAAACGGTATACGTCGAATATATTGAAGCAACATTAATAGTGTAGATTCACTCATATCTGACGCAATATTTTGTGGCATAGTTATTCAACAACGATGCATCTATTTTCAATTCTAATTACATGTCGTCTTCTTAGAGGCCTGAATATAGTTCGGTTTTGAATATGATTATTTAAGTAGATAAAAACTAAAGTAAACTCCTCGGGAAATTACACTCAAAACCTAGATGTTTCATGCAATATTATAAAATAATCATAATCATTATGCAATAATTTTCATAACTACTGCAAATGTTGCAGATAGGGTCGGGACCGGCCGGTGCGATAAACAGATACAGTAAACTCGAAACAGTACGCTGTAAGCTTTTGTGTGATTCGGACGTTAGTGAAACATTTCATTGAATAATGACTTTTGTTTTTAAAACTTTTTTGTCGTTACTTGCTTTCGTCACTATCTTACAAGACGTATATTTATTGCCCATTGATCAAAATTTTAATCTATTAAGAACTACAAAAGGTCCAGTTTTAAGTTATGATAAAAACAGTGCTGATTTTTTAGTAAGGATCAAAAAAGAATCGGTTAAAGTTGGATCGTGTCCTCGAGGAAAGGAACATTACAATCTAAAATGCAGGACTCTGGAAGAGTGAGTACGATATTATAAACAGCTGTTTAATTAGTATATTATTATGCATACTCGAGGTTGTATATTTGTTCTGTAGAACGATATTTTACGGAACTAATATTAAACCCCTTTCATCTGCTGTAATATTAAATTTACCCAACTCGAGATACCTATACCACAATTAGCTTGTAGCAAGTATAGTCAACTTCTACTATTCTGAGAAACCAATGGGGTTGCGAGTGTTGCAAATTACTAAAAGGTCTTTTATAACAAAAAAATACATCAATACTCTTTGAATACTTTTTAATAACTGCTTTGTTATACAAGATAATCATAAAATGAAACCGAAAGCAATAATAAAGAACAAAACAAAATAAGAAGAACATACTAAATTGTAAATGTAGTGCCAACAACATTGCTAGCGGGGGTTTCCCACCGTCTGACCTAGAATTACTTGCTTAAAATAGCGTATATTTACATGTGTTGTGCTTTTCATTACCGAGATGATTAATAATTTAATCATATACATAATGTTACAGAAAGGTGTGGTCAATTTTAGGAGCGTTAAGTGAGGCCGATAAATAGTGGAAGTAGCTTTAAAAAAAGGTTTTTTTTTTTAAACATGTTGTTTCTAGTGTAGCTGCACATTTGTAAACATACACATATCATGAATTTCTATACCAATTTCAATGATTTTGGTTTTTTATGCAGACATTTTCAGAAAAATCTGGATATTCCAACATCTTTGGTATTACATGTCTGTAGTTTGGTTTTGGTTTGGTGTTACATGAAATATTAGCTTTTGCAGTACATTTTTAAATTAGATTTGGCAGTTCGAAAAACGTTACTGTATTAAAAATCACATTTTTTTTTAATTGTTAGCGCTTTGTGTTATTTACGGAGTCTTATCTATTAAACGACCCTGAAATACGACTACACCATTCTGTATGTTATGTCGCATATTAAAACAATATAAAACGCAATAATACTGTGCCAAGTTCAAGGTCTTTGTTACGTAACACGCTTCTTCAAATACTTAATCTAGGTACAGTTATGTTAACGATAGCAAGGTTACGGTAGCTCTGGTTTATTTCGGGTGTACACATCGATTGCTATGTATATCATACAGTATTCAAATAAGAATTAGAAACAGGAATTGTTATATATCATTATTAGGTTATTATAAATTTTATACCAAAACCGTAACAAACCGTGTACCATTGTATGTGACACATTGTGTACCATTGTATGTAACAAATTGTGTACCATTGAATGAACCACATAATTAAATGTCGTAAAAATTAATTAAGAATCTCGACTTTTACTTGCTTTGAATTATAGACAGAAGTCTAAGACATTGATGTTTTATAAGCCTGTTTTAAATTGCACCAAACTCAGAAGTACTTACCCTATTTCTGTAAAAAGGTTTCTTTCCCAAAAAAAGTTTTTGACCGAGAAATTTTAATATAAATATGACACAATTACGTCATCGAGGTAGTCAATATAAGTATATATGCCATATTCATTTAGCTTAAACATTAGGGCGTTTGTTAAAATAATAAAAATATTGTTTGCCTTCAGAATCAAACGACTACGAGATAATGATTTTGATGACAACGTTACTGAACCTGTAGTGTATGAAGTTGTACCACTTATCCCAAAAGGAATTGTTCAAACACCTGTAACTGTTCAAGAAGAAGATCTTTCGTCTTCCACTACCTATGATATTGAGACTAGTACAGTTACTCTACCTGAGGTGACAGATTCACAATTAGAAAGTACAGAGAGTACACTTGATGCTAACGCCGAAGAAGTACATGCAGTTTCTCCTACACTCATTTTTAAAGATGAAAATGTTGTGGATTCAGAGAGAATGAACAATTTGACATACACATTGCTTATGATTTGCAGTGTCGTTGTTGTACTGACTTGTCTACTAAAATTACTGTAAGTATTATTAAAGTTTTGCTACATATACACATACTATCTTAATAATTCTGAAAAAAGTTCCTCTTAGCAGGTATTTGGTTGCTTTTTGTTAATTTCCTAATGTCTTCAATGAATGAAATTATTAAAAAAAATGTAGTGATAAACAGGTGTTATGTTTAAGTTTTTGTTCATGCATATTTACCATTTCTATTTATGGTATACAATAATCAACACTTTTAACTAACTAAATTAACTTACATTGATTAACTGTAGCGACTACCCAAGTTAGTTCTCAACGGTAGTATACAAGTCTGTTAAGATAACGTGTATTAAATTTACATACATTTATTATATTATTCTTGCAAAAAAAAATAGTTAATACTAGATTTTACAAATACATACAGATCTTATCATCGTTGCATCAGAAATGACAGCAGACCTTTTACCATGTTTTATAACTGACTGTCTTTTAGGTCTGTTATAATTAATTTTGAATTGAATCATGATTATGACTTTTTAATAAATAAAACATATTATAGCATTAAAGAATATTTGGAGGATAGATTTATATCTTAATAAAATTGTAACTCTTTCTATTGTCAACTCAATTAATATTGATATGTAATACGATAAATTTTATACAATTTGCACGTCCCATTGGATAGAATATACTGTGAAGTAAATTTATAAACTGACACCTGTAATACCATATTCGAGCAAATAAATAATTTCATTTCATTTCATGAAATTACGCAAATCATTTTTAAATTAATTTTCTGAAGTGACAAAGACTAAAAGTTTTAATATAAAATCCAAAAAAAGTCACTACAAATATAATTTTAGCTTGTAAACCAAATGGATTTACATTATAAATGGTAATTCCAATTCCCTGAACTTCGAAAACCTGACTATTGGTCATAGTAGCGTCAATTAATCGCTGTGCAATAACTTTATACGGTAAGAGAAAGCTTGGACCCAACAAACCTAGCGGCTCCTCAACAGGATTGAAAATTCAACTATTTCAATATATTATCATAATTGACCATTTAAAGATGTCGGCAGCAGTTCAACGCATGCCCTGACCACTGTGCTTAAAAGGTGAAATAGCGCTAGAGTGTTGTAGTCTTGAAAAGATAGCCTATACCTTTTTTTTAAATATTAGAAGTAGAATAAAATCTTTATTTTTTCTACAGGTATGATTGGTATTTACGAAGAAACAACGATACGGTTTCACATTCGTGCTCTACGGATGACATGTTGTGTGGTTCGACGACTTCACGATGTCGCTTGTGTTCGTGATAATCTTTTAAACTCTTCCAATCTGCAAATCCAAAGTTATAGATTAATGTTATTTCATTTAAGATATTTATTTGTTGTATTTTATTGGTAACATCATAGCCATTATAATGAGTCAATATAATATAAAATAAAAAAAATATAATCAATCAATCTGATCAGGTTACTTACATTAGGTTATTTTTCTACTTCATTTTATTTTAATTTAGGTGCTTAGTAGTAGTTCCAA
Organism: Callimorpha dominula; assembly: GCA_949752705.1. Lineage (NCBI taxonomy): Eukaryota > Metazoa > Arthropoda > Insecta > Lepidoptera > Erebidae > Callimorpha > Callimorpha dominula. The sequence continues at coordinate 4,094,377 of OX457000.1, read as the reverse complement.
TAATATTATAAACTAAAAGTAATTTCTACTCGACTTGTAGACATAATACATATAAAAAAACTCAGACGTCTTCTTTTTTAAGGTACATTTAGATTAACATACGTACGTTAGAAGTCATCAAGAAACAAGCTAATCGTGTTCATGTGAGACTTTACTTCCTGTGATTGTAAATCTTATGAATAACCAACATAAAGTAATATTTATTTATTATAAATAGTTATCTAGTCCATTAAGGGTTTATGTAGCACATTAAAGATTAGATTAGTATTATAATTATGACAGATGTTATATACATCTAACCATCAACTATTGCTCCAAATAGCTTGTATACACTAAGGGCTTTTTTTTAGTTTGCAGTACATTGCGTTCTTTAACAGCAATAAAATTAAAAAGATTTTTAGATACATAACAATGTAACTTTTCTATCTTAATATCGTTTTAATCAAAAGCGTTAGTTACTTACTTGCATAATTTATATATTAAACGAGTCCTTGATTTTAATTTAAAATTTAAAAAAGAAGTTGGAAATATGTTCTTAGTAGCACCACGCCGCGGTTTCACCCGCGTAAGTCCTGATCCCGTGTGAATATCGAGATAAGCCTATGCGTTAATCCAGGTCTCCAGTTATCTACATACCAAGTTTCATCGCAATCAGTTCAGTGGTTTTGCGTAAAAGAGTAACAAACATCCATCCATCCATCCATTGTAACTTATAATATTAGTGAGATTGTTCTCGTATCCTAAATAAAGCAAATGTTATTTTGAATATTAGTATTAATGCTCTGTTATACATAAGCAATGTGACTGTTAGGAAATACCGTTGTAACATATTGTTTAATCATAGAAGAAATTTTTTTTTTTTACTATTGTTGCTCAAATCATATTCAACAGTGTTTAAAAAGCTATAATATGTGCACGACTGTACGTTGTACGTACGTTTGTATTTACAGAAACATTTAGTAAGTACCTATTAGTCTTGTTCTGTAATATAGCTATAAAAGATATATTATATTTGTTAAATAATTGTAGTTATATTTATTTTAGTGAACTGCAATTTAAATGTACAAGATATTATATAATGCCTCCTCACTGTGATATACTTTAGACATATTTTACATTTAATATCTAAGATCGTCGTAATATGTATTATATCGGTTTCCGTAATTTCTTTGTCTTAAAGGACACTATGTCAACAATTGAAATTACAGATATCGATATTAATAGTAAATTATAGTAATATAAATATGTACCTAAAGTAATGTATATAAACTTAGTTACGATTATGTGAGCCTTACCTCGACTGAAAAACAAATACCTATATTTATATTTTATTTATTTTTACAAACTTTCTAGTCAAATAAATTTTATCAACCATTATAAGTGACTTACTTCTTTATTTTCGAACGGGAGTGCTCCTGCAAGTTCTCGAGCCTAAAGCGATCCAGTGCTGTATTTACATGAACTATTTCGAGCCATTTCCAGACCCTTCTCCATCTCAGGATTCGATAAATCTATTGAAATAAACTACAACTTTAATAGATTACAAGAAATGGACGTCTGAAAATCATAAATTTTGGGGGTGACTGACTACCTGAAATGTTGTGAAGGAAAAAATATTAACCCATATGAACTTTAAGGGGTTTTTTATTGCATAATTAATTTTCATAGCTAAACTTAAACAAAAAAAACTTATCAATTTCAGACCCATTCACAAGATTTACATTATAACACGGTTGAACTTGATGCTAAATTCAGATTTGTTGTCTTTCTTTTAGTGGCTTGCTCTTGCATTTACGTTTTTGACCTAATTTATAATACTAATAAAAATATCGAGATCACATAAATTTGAGATCAAAATCGAGACTTCTTATTTCATTTTTATAAAAATAAATAAAAATAGAAGTAATTCCTCTGTTAAAGGCAGAGACCACTATACAATCCTTTTATCTTATATTTAATTAAGTGACTAGATAAAATAATCTAAAATTAGCTATATACCTTAGTTATGGTGACCTTGAGCTTATCCTAAACTTTGATCTAAATAAACTTCTTTAATATGTGGACCAGGATACCTTACTTTGGGTAAATTACTAACACTTATCAATTCATAAATTATTATGTAGCAAAGTAACTTACTTAGATTAGCTATTTTGAGTTAATTTTTTTTTTGGTGTGGAAACCCCCACGAGTCATCACCTCACCTTAGCGGTGCAGTGGTATGTCAGAATCAAACCAACTCAATCCACACAGTGTTCCGTCACAAGTGAGTCTATTGCAAGGGACTCGTTTATACCCTAGGAAAGACATACCACTACACTGCTAACCAAGGTGAGGTGATTTTACCTTGGCTAGCGGTGTAGTGGTATGTCAGAATCAAACCGACTCAATCCACACAGTGTTCCGTCACAAGTGAGTTTATTGCATCCCTGCCGCACCATCTGTTAAGCCCTTGCCTATGAAGGCACAGATTCGGGTTGATGAAGAAGATTTCATGACTGTGCAAACGGTGAAGCACCGATTGCGATACACTAAGAACTGCTGTGGTAAAGGCCCTGTGGACCCTAATGTAAAGGTGCGTGTTGCTGCGCCAAACACCCCAGTTTACATCTCTCGCCTACTAATGTACTACCACCACAGAGGCAGAAGAGATCGCCAAGTACGTGTACCAGAAGCTGAATTACGCGCCAAGAGTGCAGCTGCTTGAGTCGCACCGCAACTTCAACTTCGCGGCGTTCGTGGTGCGAGTACACAACTGTTACCTGCACCAGGTGTTAGATGAAAGCTTTTGGCCGCAAGGTGTGGTATTCCGTCGCTTCAACGAACAAGTACCAATGGACCCAACAAAGACATATAATTAAAAATACAAAAAAAAAAAAAAAACTAGTGGAGTGTTACTAACTTACTTTTAAGATATATTTACTAACACAAAGTTTTAGTATGTATGTATATTTAAATTAGGGTATTTATCTATGGGTCTATACAGCCTGAAATAAATGATTATTATTATTATAACCTTGGAATGAAATACCTGGGAACCCCAGCAGACCAATCCCAAACAAACCCAAACAGTTTAAGAGGCGGCCAACCGCCTCTTAAACTGTTGTTAGCCACACCATTGCGTATGTGCCTTACCCTAGCTAGTGGAACACGTCTCGAAACCGGCTCGGGCCTGCTTCTGCTAGAGTAACGGGCAGCCTCATCCATTACCCATAGGCAAGCGCTCATAGAGGTTGAAGATCATTCTGCACTCTCCGGCACCTGGAGCTTCTTCTTCGGGACGAGAGAGTACTATTCATCTAGCTCTCTCCCGTTTCCTCTCCACCGCTTCCTTAACGGACATCACTTCCTCACAAAATGAAGCGGCGAAATCCCACGCACTCTCACTTTTGACTATGGGCAGAAATGCTGTTGCGCCCACGCTAAGCTTATTAGAGTGTGGAGTTCAGTATCTTCGTGACATCCTCTACAATGACGGCACATGCTCCTAGATTCTCTCAATTATAAACATTTTGAACCTTTTAGGCAAAATTGACAAAATGATAAATAATAAATGTGGGCCAGAAGGAGAGTATAAAAATATAGGTTTTACTTGGTAATATTAATGTATGTGTAATAAAAACAGAACAATTATTTAGAATACATTCCTATTCACACACACATCCCACCCCACGTTCACACACACATTCCACCCCACGTTCACACACACATCCCACCCCACGTTCACGTAGTCATCATTCTTGGAAGGGAAGTGGATTTTATCGAGGAATAAGTGAAATAAGTGTTTTTTTTTCAAGTCTGTCATTGGTAATCCGTTGCGTTATTCAGGTGCATTTAAGTGATTTTTTTTTATGTTATTGGGGTCAAACGAGCAGACGGGTCACCTGATGGTAAATGACGCCGCCCATGGGCACCTGCATCTCAAGCGTCATAAGTGCGTTGCCGGCCTTTAATGTGGGAGTAGGGAAAGAGGGGGGAGACAGGGGAGGAGGGGAGAGGGGGGAGAATGCCGGCATTGCTTCACAGCCGGTTTTTAATCAATGAAAAAATAGGAGGTTCTCAATTCGACCGTATTATATTTTTTATTTTTTTTATGTCTGTTCAGCCCTCACTCCGTTATTTATGAACCGATTTTGGTTTTTCTTTTTTTGTTTAGATAGGGCTTGTTCTGTTTTTATTAATACCTCCAGGGTGGACCCATGTCAAGGAAGTCAGGATCTGATAACCTCGAAAATTGTAGGAACGAAAAGTGTTTCTGTTTACTTTTCATTACTTTATCAGGTAGTTGCGTTTAGAAATCATCACATCATGTAGCTGAGCTGATGATGAAAAAAAATCAAACTATCAAATTTTATATAAACTTATTTTGAGTCGGCGCCAAACAACAAACTGATTAATTATCAAAATTTTATTTGTACCTACGTAAGTAATTAATCATTTTATTCTTTGGCGCCGACTCAAAATAAGTTTATATAAAATTTGATAGTTTATGTAAATAAGCTGAATACTTAAGACTTAAGGTTTATTTATTTTTTGCTTTTAAGATCTTTTCTTCGGTTTAATTTTTTGTTAAAAAGATTTTTATCTATGAGGCCGTGGTATCACTATGCCGAAGCATGGCTCTTTTACTATGACATGAAAGAGAGCAATTGACATTTTGACGAAAGGGATAGAGCTGTAGTGTATGAGGTATTGGCTATTGTTTGTTAAATTCCTAAGTAAGAGAATTATTAGTGTAATTTACTTTTTCGAGTCCGGGTACCTTGTGGCTGTTAATTATATCTTTACACATCTCACACACGGCCGTCTGCTCCCAAACTATGCAGATCATGGTACTATGGTAACTAGCCTGCTGATAAACTTACTTATATATTGCTAAATACATACATACATACTATAGATAAATTACATCCAGACACAAATGATCATGCTCATCATACAATATTTATCCAGCGGTGGAATCAAACCCACGATCTCTGGCGCAACAGTCAGGATCACTCGAATTGAACAGTTGGGAAGTCCCCCTCTATAGAGGTTTATTTTGCTAGTGCGGGAGTAGCCTATTTTATAAAATGAAAAAAAAACATAAAAATTGTTTCACGTGTTTATTATTGAAATAATTTAAACTTACAATTAAAAATGGATATTTACAAAAGTAGAGTAATATAGTCCTATCACAGTCTTTGAAATTGGTCTAAAAATTATTCTACATGTTATCTTTTTAAATTATTGGTGACAATATTAATATATATTTTACACACATTTACATTGTTTTAGAATTAAAAAAAAGATATGCAAGCAAAGGTTATATAATATTTTTTATGTCAATAATAACACAATATTTATTTCAATTATACTGTAAACCTGTACATTTCTTATTGAAGTTGAAACAACCAATTTATTTCTAATGTACAAAAACCAAATGTTATGTATTTGCATACAATGCATTTTTTTTTTAAAGAATATTTTCAACGTGGGTCACACATTGCTAGTATTCTTGTTAACCCCTCCAGCTAAGCTAAATGCTTTTGTCAGGAGTGGGTTCACGTCGGTAGTGCACTGGGTGGGGTTCGAACCCGCAACCACTTGTCCGACGCCTTAGCCATTACGCTACCGCCGCTTTTGTATTGCCTTATTTTTCTAATTAAAACAGATGCTACAAGGAAAGGGCTACGAATATTCTAGGAAATAAATAATTATCCTAAGTATTTTTATCACAGACAATATCTTAAAATACTTATAATAATAAACAATACAATTTAAAATACCGTCATCCTCGTGGATGTAATAGACTTAAGAGGAAAACAGTAATGTCGACCTAATCGTTGCATCGAGGTGCAAAATCACTTATGTTTAGGCGCAATACCTAAACATAAGTGATTTTGTGAAATGGAATGCAAAAAAGGCAATCAACCTCATCACCAAGCAATTTAAGAATTATCTAAATACAATACAAAACGTAAAATTACACGTTCTGACTTTTAACTTGCGTTTCATTAAATACTTAATTATGTATTTATACGGGAATTAACGCGATCACGAAATAGGTTTTATATACCTCTGAGGTTCAGACCAGGTGGTCGAAACGTCAGGTAATTCAGAGGTATGTAATATCTATTTCGTGATCGCGTTAATTCATATATAAATACATAATTACAGATTCTTGTTCACAAAACCACAACTCAAATACCGTAATGATTTTAAATAAATAAGCTATGTATTAGTTTATCATGACTAGATAATATATAATCTATTCTATTCAGACTCAAACGCCATGACTTTAAACTTCATAATTCATATCGCTCGTATATATCGAAGATTGAACAAGTCCTGTTTTGAATCGAGAACTTCATACACTACCACGGTGATGAATCTAGAAGTATGCTGAGAATGCATTTTATTTATCATCCTTAAGTTCAAGATGAAGAGTTTCATTCTTCTGTTCACTATTCATAGTCCCCTTGAATTATTCTTTCATACCTGAAAATAAATAAAACATAAATTATTATTAATGATGATAAATTATACTTACACCAGACTTATTTAATTATTTATAATAGTTAACCACTATTAATTTATTTGCGTAAATAAATACATAGTGATTATAGCTTATATTCTATGTTTTTCTTTATCTATAAAACTTTGTACAAATACAACAAAAATACTTGGCAAAATCTATCAACAATTTTAATCCAAATTAAACAAATATGTAAAAACTCAAATATTTATTACTTTACTTTACTTGATGAATCAATATGGCTATATTTATAATACTTTAATTAATTTAATAATTTTACCTCTTAGAGCTTATACACCTCGTCTTGTAGAAAACTTTTCCTCTGGAGCACCCTCTACTCCTCATTGCATCCCTTTTAATCCTTCGTAACCCTTTGTCTAAACTAGAACTAAGAGCTGGTTTAGATTTAATCACAATTTCACTTTGTAATCCAATATCACTAGATGGCACATTTTGGATAACAGGTAATGAAAATGCTTGCAGGCCTAGTAAGCACAGGAAAAACATGGACATAATTCTTGGCGACATTTTCGCAGATCAACAAACACGTCTTGCTTTGTTCACAGCTCAGAGAGAACTAAGACTCGCTAAGTCTTGATGCCCCTTTTATAGTGAAGCAAAGTATCGTCGAGGAAAATCTGTTGTTTAACTAGTTAATAAATGACACGTGGGTTTAAAACGCGTGCCTTACGAAATACAGATGTTTTAAATGTTGTGCTGAAATGGTTTTTTTTTGTTTTTATTATTCTTAATTTCAATTTGTTGCACAAAGGCAAGCTTCCAGTAAAACGGTGAGAGTGAATAGAAGTTAGAACAAAAAGGTTAGAGGCAAAGTCGTGTGTACGTTATAAGAATTAGAAACAGGCATACCTTAATTGCATAACAATAGAAACCAAAACAGTTTGGTACTATTTTTTCCACTGTTTGTCCATTGATTTTCCTTTTTGTTTTGCAGTTATTGACGAAATCTGGAAATTTTTATTTTCACTATCATTGGACTGAGCTTTGTACGTTCTACTGGAAATTTCTTGAAATCTATCGCACAGGAACCGTAATCTTTTCCGGGATAAAAGGTGGCCTATATCCTATTCCAGAATATAATCTATCTCTGTGCCAAATTTCATCCAGGTCCGTTTAGGCGTTTTTGCGTGACCGAGTAACAAACATCCATCTATCCATCAATTGAACCTCACAAACTTCGCTTTTATAGTATTAGTAGTGATTTAATTAATTACTTTCGAATTCCTCTGCAGCGAACACCAGTAAAATACCATACAATTTTAGAAAATTAGTTACATTGTATCTTGCAATTAACTTCATTAATATAATTTTATTTCTATTATTATTTGCTTTAGTTACGTAGAGGGTTAGTCACGGGAGAAATTCTACGTACTTCGTATACGTAGAATCTCTCCCACACAAACTTTCATCCCCTTAATTTATATTCTCTGGCCTGTTGGTCTAGTGGTTAGTGACCCTGACTGCTAAGCCAGAGGTCGTGGGTTCGATTCCCACCCAGGACAAATAATTGTGTGATGAGCACGATAATTTGTTCTGAGTCTGGGTATAATTTATCTACAATAAGTATGTATTTAGAAATATATAAGTATGTTTATCAGGACTCTGGTTACCATAGTACAGGCTCTGCCTAGTTTGGGACCAGACGGCCGTGTGTGAGATGTGTGAAGCTATTATTATTATTATTTTCGGGACAAAAATTAGCCCATATCCATCTCCAAGGTCTCCTTCATCTCCATACCAAAATTTCAAATGTAACAGAGAGAGAGAGTTACTGTCGCATTAATAATATTATTAGGAATAGATAAAGGTATGAATGTGTATGTAACCAGGACCTGTAGTAGGTATTAAATTACTTCATACCATTCGTCAATATTTTTTTAACTATGAAACTGGGTTATGATAATTTTGTACTATATAAAATAGCTAAATGAACACGAATGTTATCAAAACATGCAGCTATGGTGTTTTATTTTGAAATGTTCTAAATGTTATATGTATCTCTGCAATTTCTATGATTTTTTAACATGGTGAATTTTGTATATGCTTTGCATTTTTCTACTTAAATGTTTTCTACCTTTCTTTAGAATTAGTATCTAATAAGTTAGTTACAGCACAGTTTCATAAGCATACATTACAGGAAAAAGTCCACGGAAACGTGAATGCATTCAATTGCATTACTATAATATATTAGCACGCTAATTGTTCGATTCAAGAACTTAACTAAAAAAAAAATTGCTTTAAAAACTTCAATAAATTACTGTGCATATTCCACTGAGAAAAAAGTTCTTTGGAACATTGTTCCTCTACTCATTTCATGACTGTGACAAAATTGATTCTTACCTTTAAAATAAATAAAACGGTATTTTTTTTTTAAATATATTATTATTATGTTTATTATATTTAAGGTTTTTTGGATGTAATCTTTTGATATGAGACGACTAGTTCAAAGTGGCCAATTAGCTGACACGGCAAGGTCAACCTGAATATTGTTCTTTCGAAACTTTCAGTGTGCGCTAAATAATTAAGTAAAAAATAAATATATTATTTAAAAAACAATCTAAATAATAAAAATAACTAGTGCAGTGCATATATATTTCAGTGAAATTAACGACAGTTACAAAAGAGTACACTACAGGTTTATATAGTTAAATACTTTAGATACTTCATTTTTCTAACCGACGCGACGCGGCGCTTGAAAGACGAGTCAATTCAGAAGTTAATCAGTTCTAAAAAAATTTGTTTACTTCACATTGTGTTGAATAAAATCTGGCTTGCATCTGTTAGTGAACGGGCTGTCTTTGTCTACTCCGTTACTTATGATGTCTCGGGCCTTCTTAAATTTGGGACTACGTGTTGTAATAAGCTTTTATTATTACTTCTATATTTATGTACATGTATTGTGTATATATGTGTATGTTTATTTATATTTATGTATATTTGCATATGTGTGTAAGTATATGTATTGTTATATATAGTACACCGTCAGCTACCAATTACTCCTGACACTAAATCCATCCAAAGGTTGTCTGGTAGAGATCGCTTTTAGCGATAAGACCGCCCATTGTACTCGTACCCAGCATTTAAATTGAATTTAAGGTCTATTGTAAGTTAATATGGTGTACAATAAAGAATAGGTATTTTTTTTTCTTCAAGGATTACCGTGAACTAATAAGTGATACACAGGTTTATGATTTGTTTATTCGTACTTCCAAAAGCGGTACGCAAATAAATTACACATGTAAAAGTGCCTATTTATGCGTGTGTATTACACATATTACAGGCGAAGATTTTAGTGAGACCTTATAACAATTGAAGTCTTAGTCAACGTCATTTGATGGGCAAGTCATTCGCACCATAACGTCTAAGATATCAAATATCCATGACTCACAGTTACGGGGATCAACATGACCGACCAATATACTTAGGAATATATTTATGTAATATAGACGACAATTTGTTCAATTGGTTCTTCCCTTGAAACGGTATGATAGGCGTACTTCCCACAGGAATTACTTTCGATACAGAATTAAGTAAATCAATGGTGATTTCATCTTTTATTTAAGTATAATTTTACTTATAATATTTCTCCAAAGTGTTTGTTTTGAAAAATAATAGACGTGTGAATAGAGCATGATAGTTATTTTATTATTAATAGTTACTAGCTACCATCAGACGGGTTGGCAGAATTATATTCTTCTTTAACCGAGGAACGTCGAAGGAAATCAACCCGTATATTTTTTTTCTAATCATTTTATTCATACTATAGTCAAAGTGCAATTCTTATTCTGTTATCAATAAAAAATACATATTGTTGATATCATCCTCCGCGCCTTTTCCGAATTAAGTTGGGGTCGGCTTTTAGTCTAACTACGATACGGAACTTTGATATTTTACGTGAAGCGACTGCCATCAGACCTCCACAACCCAGGTACTAGGTGATATCGAAGTTTTGTAGTTAGACCAGGTTGTCGGACTTTTTAGGCCTCCAACTACCCGTAACGAATGCCACAGGTGTTCGCATGGCAACCGAGAGCGACGGCTTAACATGCTCTTCGAGGCACGGCGGGGTCTCAATGTATTAGGAATGGTCACCCATCCTAAGACTGACCTGGCTAACGTTCCTTAACTTTGCAACGTGCTAACCTAATTGACTCTACGACGCTAACTTAAAACTCTTATAATTGAAGTATTACAGAATTACATACATAAGTAATATACACTTAGGTACGCCTGTATTCCCGAAGGGGTAGGCAGAGACGAATTAAACATTTTGGCAACTATAATTAAGCCACACTCACATAATAATAGGTGGCAACCCTACTAACTGCCGTTTATTACAAAGGGTATAAAAATTAGAGGTATATGTAGAGGAAAAGATAGATAAGAAGCGAGGCAATGGAAGGAAAAAGATAAAAGCTCAAGCACGCTCGACCGGAGCGATATCACGGCCTCACCGAAAACCGGCAGTAAAGCAATGCTTGTATTATATTTCGCCGAGTGAGTGAGGTTATCGGAGGCCCTAACCCTTCCCTCTCCCCCTCTTCTCCCTCTACCCGCACTCTCAATCTTCTTGAGTTGCATGTGCCCATGGGCGGCGGTAATCATCAGGTGACCCGTCTGCTCGTTTGCCAACTTATAGCCATCCAATCAGTAATTTCCAGATAAACTACCAAGAAAAATAGTTGTAATATAATATGACAATAATTCTGTAATCTCTTGACCTTGAATTATGTATAATTTATCTACTCTATCTCTTGTGTTCGCGAAAGAGATAGATAGTTATACTTAAAGGATAAATTAACTTAACCCACAAACTATTTTCAAATTGTAGACCAATAAAGATACTTACTTATTGCTGGCAACTGAAGGTGTGACTAAGTTATGTGACGGGACTGTACAACTTGGTCCAACGAGCCATATAAATATTTTTTAAAGTTTTCTTTCATCTAGCCTTAAACAACCACCATCTTTGTGAACTATGACCACCACTTTGAATGCTTGTACCACCAATTCTGTGGTTGGTACAAGCATCACCGTCTCCCCCATTAAAAAAAAAAAGGGTGTCACGAGTATTATCTAGGATAACACTAAAACTATCAGTAAGTGTACATTGTGATTACTCCCATGTTGACTTTGTACAGGTATTGTTATGCTCCTTTGAATAGCCCGTAAACATTTCAGTAAATTGTTAAAGCTGAGGAGGTAGGTTTGTATAAAAAAGATGAACAAACACATGAAATTTAAAGTTGATTTATAAAGTGTTTTTCTTATGCTGTTTCGTATTGAAACCTGTCGTGTACCACCTCAAGGAATAGGTAGTTATACTGTAGTCGAACCCACTCACAATCACAACCGGTATTATATCACAGAGCAAAAAATAAAAGAGCTGGGCTTGTGATATCCTGTTACACGAAGTAGTCTTAAAGACGTTACCCACCTGTCAAAAGCAAACAGCCTTAGCGTGGTGTAGCTGTACTTCCTTTTAAGTTAGAGACAGGCGCGGGCAAGACACCTCATGAGGCCCTTTTTGGCTTGCTTCTGGTAAGATAATAGGCTGCCCTATCCGTCATCTCAGGCCAGTTCTCATGGAAGCCAGGGACCGTACAGGGACCATAAACCGTATTTAATCAGAGTAGTATAACGTGCTGTTCTGTAGCTGAACCTAACTACTATTTCATCAAGCAAAACTAATACTAAACTAAGGCGTAGTCAAACAATTTACCTTACAACTCAATTGCTGTTGGTTCCTGAGGCTAACTTGTGTTGAAGCAAAACACGTGTCAAAATATTAATTCGTACCATTGAAATTGTGGTGTAGGCTTAAGAGGTTACTACCACACCTAGAAGGTTGAGTTATTGTTAAGAGAGTTCGATTTGTAATCCCAATCTAACACAACTCGATGAGATTTATTCCTGTCTGGGGTTGACAAATCGAGGTTAAATTGTCAGTTTACCTAATTTCACTAGCTCTATTCAAGAAAAAGTTGCTTTTATATTTATGAATACATGTAATTTTAAATCATAATTTGTCATTGAATGTTACTATTGTTTCGGATACCAGGAATCGAACCTTTTGCTAGTCCGCAACAGTGCGCTGGTCACTGACTGGTTTAGTTACTAATGATGGTTATGATTATAATGATAGCTACGGTTACTATGATGTTTCTGTGTGGACTGTATGTTGACTATAATTCGTAAATAAAACACCAATCTTCAAGTATTTTTCTAGACGAGCTTGACATTTCTGTTTTGCTCTTCCCACAGTCTTGAAGATGCGGTAGATTCGGCACAAAATGTCTATATTACTGTGTTGCTTAGGTCCCTCGAAACTTAACCAAATCGAGAGCCGCGGCTTTAGAAGCGTCATGCTAGTTTCTTTTATTACGAATCAAAAACGTTTAGATCAATATTTCTATAACTATAAATGGTATATCAATAAAATATACATTAGTAGAAAGGGCTTGGAAAGACCTGTCTAATAAAGTATAACACATAAACCTAAGTAACTGCATTACAAAATAATTAAAGAAAAACTTTAAAAAATGTGGTTATATAGGATGGCCCACGGGTGTAAAATAATGTAGACTTCGAAAACTATAAGGTTAAGAATATCTAAGGTTAAGGATAACCTGAGCAACAATATTGTCAAACTGGAAACATAAGTTAAAACAATTTTATTTAATAAATTCTAAGTTATATGCAGAAATATGTCGAACTCATAGTGAAAACAGTACATTTACGAACACCGATAGTCACCTTTTCAAATGAAGTTTTTTAAATTCAAACATTACGACTATTATTCGATATGTTACTAACAGAAGTATAAAAAAAAACAATAAATATTATGAAACACTATAGATTTGTATATTTATATGGCAAAAAACAAGTCTAACACTACAAAGATATTTTTCGATTTCTACTGTTTATATTCAACTATTTGTCCTTATTACTCACTGATAACGTTCTCTCAGTATAGCTTTACACTTTTCACGGTTAGCACTCACAGATTTACTGATATCTTACGAGAAAACGGCACTAAAGTGTCTTTTCACACGATTTTGCGACCACTATTTCACTGAGTTTCTTAATAATGTCTATTTTATACGATCCGAACCTGTCATACCACGCGATAGGACGGCACTATTTTAACACTGCGACGCGATATACGAAATTTTTGTTTCTTTCGTCGCCTGCAGCTAAGTTTTTTTTTTACATAACATTCACGGCGACAGTAATCTAATCCAATTCTCATAAAAAAACCCGTATTTAAATTAGTTTCGTCAACAACTACCGTGTATTTTATGTATAAGGAAAAACGACTACGTAATTATAGAGAGGTGGATGTCCAACTTGTAAAAATGTATGTTGGTATGTTCGCACGCGACGAGACGGGATTTCCAGTCAGAGACACCAATTTTGATATTTTCTGAATTTTTGAGTTGTTTGACCTTGCCTTTGCTTATAACTGGCTTGAATACCTGGCTTTATCTGTCATATAATAGGAATTGGAACGATGTTTTTAAGTTAATTTTAGAATATTATACATCATAAAATATTCGAGGCTCATGAGCTCCGAGTTTAAGTTTCAATTTCTATTTAATCACTACATATTATGAAACAAAGTCCCCCGCCGCGTCTGTGTGTCTGTCTGTCTGTTCAAACTCAAAAACTACTGAACGGATTTTCATGCTGTTTTCACCAAAAGGTAGAACGATTCATGAGGAAGGTTTAGGTATATAATTTGTTAAGGTTTTGTGTAAATTGGTTGAAATATGATGATGATTGTTGAAGATGTCTCTGCTACCCGTGCAAAGCCGGGGCGGGTTGCTAGTATTAAATGTTTTATTTTTGCATTCCTAAATCGTCAATTCTGTTTATTATTAATTAATTGTACTAAATATTGTAGTCTAGGATGAATTTGTGTGTGATTTTTATTTTTTAGTACGTTAGCTTTTGGAGCATTTCAATAAAATGAAATTCAGGTGGCATCAGCTTGCATCCTGTTTACCTTTCGTGTAACACTAACACTATTGTACCTAAAGATCTGACTTTTAAAAAGAGTGGCCATGAGTTTTTTTGCCAGTATTCTTCTCATAAGGCTCTACGCATTTTTTAAACTGGAAGTTATAGATCGACACAAGCAGGCAGTAGATTTTGGTGTTTTCACCTTATTTACCTCGACAATCCAGTACATGCTGTGGCGTCTGTTTGCGCCGATCTATGATTTTAACTCTAGCTTCAATTTAACGTTCATAAATGTCACTTAGTGTCTTAATTGAATAAATTATTTTGAATTTTGATTTTTTTTTTTGAATTGAAAACTAGGTATTAACCTACTTATCAATTCGCTCCAGAAACTTTTCACAAAGTCTACTATACTATTTGAACAATACATGCAGACAGGACAGTCTCGCACGGGCATTTTATTTCAATCAAGGCTGAAGAGGTCTTGATCCAAAAAAAACTTAACGATGGTAGCGCCGCGTTTTAAGTTTTTTATTACGTCGTCAAGTATCGAAGGTTAGATCTACATATGAGACAAAAAATGTAACAAGAACATTGGCGTGATTGACAATTTTTTTCTGAATCTTATGGTGTTTGTGTGTTTGTTAAGTTCCCTTGACAAATCTAAGTATGGTATCAAAATTGTTATTTCATACAAATGTCTACAGAATGTAACGTTTTGACATTAAAAAGAGAGTGATTTGACTTGACAGCCAACGATTCCATAGTGCGGAAATCATCTTTTATAAATAAAATAAAAAATGTATATACAAACCAAAATGTTAAAATATATAATTATGTTGCCTTGTCTACGATCGAACTCAATTGTTTCAGACCCTGGACACGGTTCAGGTGTATAAAAACTTTTAGAAGAAATTAAATAAAAGAAAGTAGGTCCATCGTATAAAATTTTTTTGTCCAGAGTTTTATTAGCCACCTTTGTTGTATTACACCAGCAAAATTGTACTACACTTGAGGGCAATGATTACGGGTCACATAAAGATATGAATCTGGGATACCTACCTAAATATCTGAGACTAGGAATGCTATGGGCGGTTGATTATTTGTCACTCTGTGTTATATTCATAAAAATTTACATAAAAAAATAAAAATCTTATCTTAAAACAAAAACACAGTATTTTTCTACAACTTTACAATTAAAAAAAAAATTGATCTGCGGCTATGCGGTTTGGCTTCAACATCAATTATCTTATACGATTTTGAGGTATATTATCCCATTTCTCTATAAGAGCAGGCATAACTTTACAACAACCAAGAAATTTGTTACTAATTGTTTACTAGCAACCCGCCCCGGCTTCGCACGGGTAGCAGTAACAGCTTCAGCAATCATCATCATATTTTAACCAATTAACACAAAACCTTAACAAATTATATACTTAAACCTTACTCATGAATTGCTCTATCTATTGGTGAAAACCACATGAAAATCCGTTTTTTTGAGTTTATCGCGAACAGACCGAAAGACAGACAGACGCGGCGGAGGACTTTTTTTTATAATATGTAGAGATTAAACACAATTCGTTTTGCTGGGCTAGCATTGTTGGTTTCTGAGATTTTATGTGACCCAGACTCATTGCTCTCGAGTGTATATATTGTGCCTTGTCTTTTTTTTTTTGCAGTGTGAAAGCCGTGCTCTGACGCTCTCTCCATGCAACCTGATGGATTAATTCAATTTAGCTTTTTTTTATTCGTTAATTTCATATGGTCAGTTTAGCAGGATATTTAACACTAACTAGTCATCGTCTGACCTCAGTAACCCAATTAATAGGAATACTGATAACCCAGGTTCAAAACCTGATATGCGCAATACTTCAGAATATATATATTACAAAATTACCCAGAACCGATGATGGCAGTATTCTGATCGCGCCTTTGCTTCTGAAGAATGAGTTTTTGCGTAAATAATAATATAGTTAGCAAAACTGAAAACACACGCTTTAATGGTGAACTGAATTTAAAAGTAAAAAGATTCCTACTATCTACCTCCTGGCATCATCGTTCATCATCATCAGACCATCGTTGTTACTAAACCCAATCTGATGGACAGATTGGACTCGTCAAATTGAATAATGAGCCCAAACTCGAGAGATTTACTTGTAGCCACTGAAGAGTTCTACTATCCACATCTTGGCCCCATCATCAGATCAGCTCCAAGATGTCAAATTATAGTATTGTCATCCGAAACACATATACATACAAAGTTTGATTTCGGTACGACGACAATGCGTCTGTTTGCGCCGATCTATGATTTTAACTCTAGCTTCAATTTAACGTTCATAAATGTCACTTAGTGTCTTAATTGAATAAATGATTTTGAATTTGAATTTGAATATAATTTCATACGAGCAATTTTGCTGTTCTTAATATAGATAGATAGATAGATAACACTTTATTTGTACACCAGTCTTACAGTAGAATTATCATACATACATTTGTCATACAGATAATGTACAAAGGGCGGTCTTATTGCAAAAGGGCGGTCTTATTGCAAAATGCAATCTCTTCCAGGCAACCTTAGGATGGATCAATGTGTTTCGGAGAGACAGTTGTAGTTGGAGGTGCATTTCAAATTTTTTATGAAAAACTATAATTACTATAACTAAATCAATATGAAAATATACAGATATCCTGCATATTTAGTCTACTTATGCATACTAATATAAAACATACATAAACATATAATATATACTTAAGGCTATCATATAACAAACATACATATACATATTTTAATTTATACTCAACATGCTTTAATAAGGAAATAATTAAACTAATGTGATAAATAATATTCATGAACCATTTTCTTACAAATTATTATTGATTGCGCTCACCTAATGGTGTCTGGCAACGCATTCCACATACGTACAGCCTCAACAGCTGACATCGGCATAGTCGAGAATTGGAAGGAGAAGTGCTTGTGCAAGTGCAACCTTAGTGGCAGTCGGAAGAAAGTTACGTAACCTTCGCAAGGACCCTGCTGAAGCGAAGACTTTACGGCTGACTTCTTGCAGCTGTGGTCCCCAAGATATGTATGATGTACTATCCATGTAAATTCCCAAGTTTTTGACACTAGTGCTGATCTTTATTGTGGTGCCATTGAATTGAGTTTGGGGCAGTTCTGACCAGTCAATTCTTGAAACTAACCCAGGGCTGCCAATAACACATACCTGAGTTTTTAATCGATTGACTTTGAGTCCATAACTATGACTCCATTCGCCAATGTGCGACAGTTCAGCATTGACTATGTTAATTGCTTCCGATAGCTTGTTAAGCGGAGCTTGTGTGTATATCTGTAAATCATCTGCATAGAGGTGGTAGTACGAACGTAATTGTTTAGAGTAAGGGAGATAAAAAGCCACCCTGCGGCACACCAGCAGAAATACTGCACCAAGACGAGATCGAGTCTTCAATGCGTATACGCTGTTTGCGACCAGACAGGTGACTACGAAACCAATCAATTGTCCTTGGAGATATGTTAAGAGACTGTAGTATACCAAGCAGAATGTGAAAATCTACAGTATTGAATGCGTTGCTAAAATCCAGTAAGATAAGTACTGTAATATTTCCACTATCCATGCCTAGTCTGATATCGTCCATAATGTGAACTAATGCAGAAGTAGTGCTGTAACCAGGACGAAAGCCAGATTGGAAAGGGTTCAGTAAGGAATTTTTGGAGAGAAAGTTACTTAATTGAAAATGGATACGACGTTCGAGGACTTTGGATAGGAAAGGTAAAATAGAGATTGGACGGTAATCAAAAAATTAAGAGGGTTTTACTTTTTTAGGTAGAGGAATAGGTTGTGCATCTTTCCACGCAGTTGGAAAGACACCACTTGACAGGGAGTGATTTAAAATATTGCAAAGGATGGGTAGGATTTCGTCAAGGATAGGGAGAATCATATTTCGACTAATGCAGTCGCTTCCTACTGCATTTGACGAGATTGCTAGTATAGTCTTCTTAACATCAAAAGCAGACAGTTGTTCAAAGACGAAAGGTGGATAGTCGGGAGCTGGTGTAGAAGAGATATATCTAAGAGTATTAGCTTTAATTGTCTCATTAAAGTTAGACGAAGTAGAGAAATGTTTATTGTGTGAATCGATATCAATATTTTTAGGAACAGAGTCTTGGCGCTACTTTCCAACTCCCAATGTTCTCAGAAATTTCCAGCCTTTGGCTGGATCTCCGTTTTCTACGGATGAGTGGATATGTTGGCGTTGAGCATTTCTACACATCTTATTGCAGTGATTTCTCAGGGATACATATTTTTTCCAGTTAATCTCCGTGGGTCGACACTTGTATTTGTTTTTTGCTGTAGATTTTTTTGTCATAATCTGCCGTATCTCGTCGGTAAGCCATGAAGCTGGTAAATGCTTTATTTTAGTACATCGCAAGGGCGCATGCAAGTTATATAGCTTTAACAAATTTTCAGAGAAAATTTGGACTTTCTCATTAACACACTGCGAGTTTAATAGATCTGACCAATTAATATTACCGGCATCTTCTTTAAGTTTGACAGTATCCATTCTACTGAAATTGCGTCGCACAAGAATTCTCGACTTTGCCTTGGGTGGGCGGATAGCGTAAGATAGAAATATCAAATCATGATAAGATTATGCATCAGCTGGATATTGACCATGTTTGATAACATGATCAGCAGAGGAGACAAGAATAAGGTCAAGAAGAGAACGAGTGCAGTTTGGAAAATGATGTGTTGCATCTAGTGCTAAAAGAGATAGATTACTGCTTTCTACTACACTGCGCAGAATATACATACTTAATTAAAAAGAAAACAACACCAGCCTAACCAAACTCCCTCCCTTTCAAATAAAGGTACCTATGACACCCGTATAATTCATTGTCCACAACTTATTTATTAACCGCTTTACGTCTTCAATATAAACTTTACATTGCACCATATTCCCACAGTTCATTTGACTCAGAAATTATTCAGAAAAACAACTAAAAAATAAAATTCCTCATGAGGTGCTTGCTTACGGCACGAGCCGAGCTCGGCGCGTGTGCGCTTTTTCCTAGGAATGTGAGATGTGTTAGGCAGCCATTAGGTTTTGCTGTCAGTTTTGCCACAGTCTAAACGGTGATTGACGAATAAGCATTCGTCTAATTCAGTGATTAACGGTTGCATGATAAGATTTTAATGTCGATAATATTTCATCAATCACCAACGAACATCCGTCAATCATGACTTTTGGTAATAATTGACGTTTGCATGAGCATCTCATGGACGCCTTAGTTATTAAAAAAACAAAACTACAGCAATCACTACTCACTACACAAGATAATTCGGTACATTATACAATTTAACAAGTTAATTGTAAAATCTACTTACTAAACACAGACCTATTAAATAAACAAATAAATAGTAATTTACGACCCGTTTTCCCGTTGCAATAACATAATATACGATTTAATACCAGTAATATGAAAAGATAAGATTATTAAATATAATTAAATGACTCGTGTCAATTGCTTGTATACTCACATATGAATGATGATGAATATAACTCAGAACATAAACTATCTTCAATTCTAATACCGTACAGACATTTCTCACACAGACATGCTACAGTATACACACATTACACAAATAAGGAATATATTATTGCGTTTCTTCTCGGGACAAATTGATCACATGATCAGAAAATATATTAGGCCACCCACCAGATATATTTTGTGATAATTTGTCATTAAATTTATCCATTGACTACAGTTTATCTTCAAAGCACATACATAATATGTATAGTTCCGGTATTCAGATACATAACATTGACTTATAGTCGTGCATTTACGTGCTTTTAAAGGCATTTAGGATCTTTTTGAATTCAGTTATCTACCTATCTATGAAAAATAGGCATTACAAGTAGTTATTACTGGCCATACACTAATGTGAAAAAAAAAGATACAAGATTTCGAATTAATGCCATGAAATCTTACAACAAAGGAGAATCATTTATGAATAGCTCAGCCTATTTCCCTTAGGGGATCTGGTGATAGCTGACCTGAATTTTTATTACACTATTCAAGTAGTGACATGTCTTAACTGAGAAAACCAAATACTAACTATTGAAAATCTATATTCCTATGAATATTTCTACCACCGAAGTACTGAATAAGCTTTGCTTATAATATAAATTAATCACTTCTCTTCAGTAACCAAAACCAAACAATAATCTGAATATGATGGTCGGCTAATCACAAAACTTTCACTGTCCTTTATGACATATAAAACATCTTACAAGCCATACAAGCAAAAGTAATTAATAAATTAAACTTTTCATGATGAATAAACGTGTAAAAAAACATGACGTAACAATGACGTAGGTTTTGTTATAGCCTATAGTGACGTTAATAAAATGAAAAGAGGTTGAGATCATGTCAGACTGTTAATAACTGTTGAGTCAGTCAAAATATTTATGTAAGTATCTTCTCGTCAGTGGTAATTGTCACTCATAGTAGGAAAAAGCGCGCACGCGCCGACCACGGCTCGTGCCGTAAGCAAGCACCTCATGAGGAATTCCAGTTTATATTTTAGCGGTTTTTCTGAATAATTTCTGAGTCAAATGAACGGTGCAATGTAAAGTTTATGTTGAAGACGTAATGCGGTTAATAAATGGGTTGTGGACAGTGAATTATACGGGTCGTGTACCTATTTATTTGAGAGGGAGGGATGTTGGTTAGGCTGGTGTTGTTTTTTTTATTATGTATATTAAGAACAGCAAAATAGTTCCTACAAAATTAAAACACTAGCGAAATAGGTGACCTATTCTAGTTTACATGCTACATGAGTGAAAAGGAAATAACATATAACTTTATTTTATGTTTTATGTTCTATGAGAAAATGAGAGCTTTCTCAAAACTCTTGACGTCTCTTAATTAAAAAAGACTGATTATTTTACCTAGTGTCTCCTGCCTATAATTATAGTGTAGCGCCTGAACCCAAGTCTAGGCTAAAGTTCACTCAAAGAAAAATATAGTTTGTATCTTGCTTGACGTCAACTTTAGATCGATTTAGCAACACTGAGATCTGAAAACAAGCCACGGGCCAGGATTTAGACTTCGGGTAATGAACTTAAAATTGAATGCCTAATAATCGATGTGATGGACAGATGACATCCCCATTGTCGCGACATGAATTTAGATAAGACCAGCACACAGAGCTGCCGTGGCCTACGCAACAGTGGGTGAATCTCTTTAGCTTCTTTAGGATGATGACATTATAAGTAGAGATTTAATATTATAAGGAATCCGATAATTGCTTACTAGCTACGATTGCGAAAAGTATGAAATATATTCAGGAAATGCATAATATTTATTATTTTATTGCACACTAGCTTGTAGCCCGCGACTTCGTCTGCGTAGATAAAAACATAATATATGGAAAACATAAACTTTTATATCTCTAAACTGAAGAAACGTCTCTCATACAAACTTTCAACATCTAGATAATCGCGAAAATTGTACTTAAAGTGGATTATACATAAATACTATAACAATAATGCTACTAATATAAACTATATCTATTACATTTGTTTTTATTATAAACAAAAAGGTGACAATTCTCTACTTAGTTAAAAAGAGATAGAAATCTCTAACGTGCCATTGAAAGGAATGTAGATAAGGTATGAATGATGATTTAAATATGCGTCCTGAAGTACCTTCTCGACTAGATAACGTGAATAAAAAGAAAAAATGTTTTGCATTTATAATATTATTATGATAGAAAAAACTAATACGTGACGTAATAACAACAGATATATATATATGTCCTATCTATGGTATGTGAGCCTTACTAATTCTAGCAAAGAGCACAAACAAATCCTTTCTCTTTTACATGTGGCAAGGTGGTATGTCGGACTCAAATCGACTAAAACCACACAGTGTTCTGTCACCGGATTTCAAGGTCCGAGCCTCAGGCACGGTCTGGTTCTCAAGTCAGTACCCTAGAAAGGAAATCCCTGAGCAGTCAGAAGAAGGAAAATCGACCTCGGATCGGATCGAATCGGAATCGTTAAAACAACCGTTATGCATGTGACTACACTATGCATACCAAACGGCGCCACAAGACAGGTGAATCCTTCATTCTCATTGCACAAGAGGTAAATAAAAGGGTTATTCACTGGTATTCACTAAAACGTCATGAGAGTGTCCCTTTTAGTTCACACCTTTTATTAATCACATTTTTTATGAGTCATTTCTTTCAGGTCACTGTTTGATTCACCACTTAACGCAATGTTATATAATAAACTATCGTGGCGACATATTCCACTTAGCTGATGACTCCAATCTATCAAAGAAATGAAATCCCTACTAAAACATTTTGCCTATATTTTTTGTCTTGTATAAAAAGGGACGAGCCTATTGCTGTCTACTGATTATTATTATAGGTACAAACTCCATTCTGTGACTAGAAAACCTGGTCACTATTTGACCGATCAAAGAATTGAACCCAGGGCCCAAGGCCTTAATAGTGTGCTAACATAGGGGTCGGGATCAAAGAGGCAGTCCTTTAATTACATTTAAGAGCACAACGCTACAAATTGCGATTAATCAACGAAATATCCGTATTAACTTTTAAACTTTCGCGTTCCATGACTATTATATATATATATATATAATTATGCAGGTATGAATACGGTTCTGGTAAAAAGGTATTACACGGCTTTGAATTGCCTGAGATTGCACAGGCCTTGGTCAGCCTGTGACCAAATATCAGTAGCGATTTTCTGTTGAAAACACGACCTAGACTTTAAGATGATGCATAAGGGGTTAGAATTTAAATCGTAATGTGATCATACAATTACGAGATACGACTTTTTTTTCATTGATAGGCTTATCAATCCAGTGCAAGAATGTTATTTTTTGTTTATATAGGTGGTAATACTTAGCAGTTGTTGAGTACAGAACTGACTATTCTTAGCGCGAAATCGATTAAAACATTTAAACATGTAGTTGGATGTAGAAGTAGTAGCACCACGTCTACATAATTCTATTACAATAAAGGACAATCTTGGAACCTGTTTCAGTTACCATAAAGCGAATCGTCATGAAGTCAGTGAGCATTTACTCATCATGAGTATTTTCTATGACCAATTACATGTACGTCATTGTATATTTGTGGGAAATCCTGCCCTTGACCATGATCATGGTAACGTCGTATGCATAGTAAGTGAATTGTGATGTTAAATCGTTCTAAAGGAACAAGAAGATTTAATTTTTAATAAAAAAACTATATTTATGTATCTGCTAAAGGGTTTTATAAACAGAGATACACTTAACCAGTTTAATGAAGGAGATACATAGTATACATATACAATATGAACGTATAGTTCTGTTCTAAATTTTGTCGTTTACCTAATTACCGCCAATTTTGAATTTGGAACGGTTCAATATTCGAATTTGTTTCAATTCGGAATCTTAAAACAATTGAAAGTATTAGGATTAATGCTTTCACGTACGAAAATGCATCTTTCTAGGGGAAAATGTGCGTGCAATAATTTTTTACAACGTTCGGAGAGGCCTAGCACGGTTTCAGTGTTTTGATGAGCTAACATCTCTGTTCCATGATGAAGCACCATGTCTGTGGATTGTGGGACGCTGTTCTTCCAGTTTCAGTGACAAATCACGTGATGGACGTCCAAAATCTGCCTTTACTGAAGATAACACCATTGTTGTGAGATAATTAATTCTCGAAGATCGTCATGTGATATATCAAGAGATAGAGGTGTTATTGGGCATCTCGAGGACAACCATTCAAAAGATCTTGCACGAGGGGCTTGGTGTAAGAAAGCTTGTAAGCCATTGGATGCCATATTTGCTTTCCGACGATCAAAAGGCCGCCCGCGTCAGATGGTGTAAGAAAACTCTTCAAAGATTTAACCGAGGAGAGTCAAATCACGTTTACAGCATCATCAGTGGTGACGAATCTTGGATCTATGCCTACGATCCTGATTCTAAACAACAGTTTACAATCTGGGTCTTCCAAGACGAGCCAAAGTCAACTAAAGTTGTTCGCTCTCGAAACACTTCAAAGAAGACGGTGGCCACGTTCGTTGCATAAAACGGTCATGTTTCAACGATTGCACTTGAAGATCGTAGAACGGTTAATGGAGAATGGTATACCACAGTTTGTTTACCACAAGTCATCGCCGAACTTCGGAAATCTAACCCAAAGCGACGCATTATCCTACACAAATACAACGCAAGCTTACACAGCGCTCGTCAAACGATTGAATATTTGAATTAAAAAAAACGTAGAAATTCTTGACCATTCTCCGTACAATCCTGACCTAAGCCCTAACAATGTCTTAACATTTCCAAAAATTAAGAAAAATGTTCGGGGTCAAAGCTTTCAGTCCGATGAAGAAGCAGTCGACGCTTTCAAGTCAGCCATATTGAACACGCCTACTTTGAAGTGGAATAAATGTTTTAATAATTGGTTTGAGCGAATGGAAAAGTGTATTAAACTACGTGGTGAATACTTTGAAAAACAATAAAAACCTTAAATAAAGGTTCTAGATGTGTTTTTTCGTCAAACGAAAAAAACTTAAAAGCCATGCCTCGTACTACTGCTATATTAATAAAATAAAAAAAAAACCTACTCTTTTGTAAATCATTAAAAATTTGGCTTTGAATATTTTAGCTATGTACTATGTACGAGAGTCTGCGCCCAATAACATGTCTATTGTTAATGTTGTCATGTCCTGTGGATTTCTACAGAAGAAGATGTTATAAATGACTACAGTTAAGATTGATTTTAAATAATCTATGATGTAACTGGATTGAATATACATAGGTATTTTTTTATCTTTATATATATTTCTTCTGTGCGTGTGTATGTTGCAGAACTCCTCCTAAACGACTGGAAGTTTTTTGTATGTCTTCAGGTGGATTCAAGAATGGTTTAGATTTACAGTATGACCCGATCGATGGCGCTGCGATAGTGTTCCAGTAATAATGATTGTCCCTTGTGGGATCTGAACCCACAACAGTCGGCGCGGCGGCATCACTTTATAATGTGTCATTATTTCTAATACAACTTAGTTGGCTAGTTAAGCACATGGACGCAATCTGTAACCAGTGTACAGCTGGTTACAGGGCACACACACTTGAAACATAGCAGTACCGCAGTAGAAATGTCATAGTATTGTCATATTAACACTAATCTCTCTTCACCTCTCCCTATCTTTGATGAAACTCTGGGGATCTTGCTCTAAAGAAGATAAAGGTGGACTACGCTAATAATAGTCCACGTCTGATTCGTCATAATTTTGCCACGACTAACTGCAGTCTTCTGTAAAGCCACAGAATACATAATAGTACAGGATAAGAAGTCCCACTCCGCCAAATCATTTAAATAAATAGCGACTTTTGTTCTGACACAATAAAGTTGCAATTTAGATCACACAGCGCTAATTGCTTATAGTTATATTCACCTAGAAATTGCCTCTCTTTCTATCACGTAACTCTTATCTGTTCTGACGATACCGCGGCGTAAAGGTGGTTTTTTTATTATTTGATTACCAGTAAGTTATGTGCCTATTACTCTATTTTTGTGATCAAATTAACCTAGGCTAGGTACTAATAACTTAATATAAACGATAATCTAGATACGAACGAATGACGCGACGCAGAGCGTGAAAGAGCATTGAGGTAACGTGCGGCCCGGCCGGCGAACGGCAGCCTACTAAATTTTGGCACGTTTAGTTGACCGTGCCGTGAACTTGTAGTTTCAACTACAAGTTCACGGCAGGGTCAACTGTTACTGGGTTAAATATCTACCTACTATAAATACCTACACTGTGGACTGGACATGACCTATTAAAGCGGACGTTCTTCAAAATACGCACAGCTCGGATTCTGATTACCGTACTTAGTGAAAAGATTTCAATATGACGACTTTACTACATCAGAATGAATGGAATTGATGATTTAATGGTTGTAATACGAATTCCTTTTGATTATAACTCTGAGTATATTATAATGATGAAGATTTATATTTAGACAATATGTACTTAATTTATAAGCGTGTCATTCGCGTGCCTGATAATCGCTGCAGGTAAATATTTCCAGTTATATTAATACGGTAACGGGTATATTTAAGTCTGTATGATATAATTACTAATTAGTCATGAAAAACCAAGTATTCGTCACTACATAAACGATTTGCCGTTATTTTATTCAAGTGAGTGAAAAAAGTTCAAATTTAAAGTCCTAAGAACATTTTCTGCGCCATAGGTACGAAATTATGATTGTAGTTAATGAAATAACGTATAGGCCTGAACTAGCTTATTTTCTAGGACTGATTTGCGTATTTTTGTATCTTTATCTTTAAATTTTTAATATTCTGAAAAGCGAAATAAGCGTTTTCGTGTTCATTCCTTGTTGATACTGGTCCCACAGGCATTGTTGATATTGGGCATGTGTGGTAGGATTAGTCCCAATCACAAATTACTCACATTTCTTTAAATTTGTTTTGAGGATTTGCCAATAAATAAAACAAGTTACACATTTACAGCAGTGTTTGACATTTATTACAATTTCAAGTACAAAATTTTATTTAGCGTTACACACCTACTTAGTACTTATTTACATCCCGAAAACTGTTTTCATTACAATTTTTAAATTGATTACTTGAAGTGGAAATAAGAATGCAAATAAGGAACGCCTTTCTTCATCTCCACACGGAAGCTAGCTAGAGGAGCGACGTGCGTCTATCAAACTCATTACCTGGATGCACAATGCACACTAATTTAATGTTCTAAATAAAAAGGGCAGAGCGCAGTCCGCACACCTGTATGTTGTATACAGGTATTCATTTCGTGCATTCGCATAAATACATAACAAGATCAATAATTTGATTTGAAACATAAGAAAAGACGTTGTAACAATAGCTTATTAAAACTTTCCAACTGTCGATGTTGACACGTAAGTGTTCGAAGGACCATGACAGAGAGGAACGTGTGAACTGTCTCAAGAACTGAGTACTTAGGTACTAATTAAAATTTGTTGTTAAGACAAGTATTGGGTACATATAATAATAATAAATACGTAGTATTGAATATATTACACAGGTCTTTTATAATGAAACTGTGTGCTAAGTATATGTATTTATAATCATAATAATTGAGATAAAAACTATGCTAAGTTGGACCAAACTGCACATAGTGTCAAAATTTTATTTAAAAAGGTTCATTATTTTATGAGTTCATAGCGGACAAATAAAGTGACACTACATTTTTAAAGGTACAACAACTTACTACCTAACGTAAATATCGCCCGATTACTTTTTTAACCCTCGACGCAAGAAGAAGGGGCGTTATAATGTCTGGGTGTGAATGGACCGATTATTAGTTAGTTTTGTTTGAAATATGACTTGTTGGAAAGTGTTCTTAGCTATAATTCAAGAAAATCTTTTTTGAAAATCCTTTCGAAGGTCAGCAGCTCTTCTAACCGTAGAAGAGAGGGTATTTTAAATGTTTAATTTATGCTTCTTCACAAAATAAAATCAGAAGCCAGGTTTGGCTTGACTTATTTTTTGATCTTCCTGATACTGTTTCTCTTTAATACTACTCATGGGAATCGTCATCACAATACAAAAACTAATATTTTTCATGAATTAAAGCAATAATTAAATATTGCAACGATAACAAAATAAGTGGTTAATTTAATCCCATGCCATACACATAAATACATTTTTAGATTAGCTGTTCTTAGTTTAAAAGTAAAGTAAAGTTTTTAAGAATTTCGTGGGAGAGCCATGCTTCGGCACGTATGGGCCGGCTCGACCGGAGTGATACCACGGCCTCACAGCAAACTGGCATTGAAGCAATGCTTGCATTGCTTTTGACCGCGTGAGTGATGTACCGGAGGCCCTAACCCTTCCTAACCCAGGGAGGGGTCCCATCTTTCCCCTACATTCCAACCTTAGAGGCCGGCAACGCACTTGTGACTCTTGAGTTGCAGGTGCCCATGGGCGGCGGTAGTCATTTATCATCAGGTGACCCGTCTGCTCGTTTGCCTCCAATACCATAAAAAAAAATCTGTCTAGTTCACACCAATATTTACAGTGACTAAAAAATATGCTAGTCCAATAGCCTTGGTTTAACTAACAGATACATCACTAATAATTAATGCAATCTTCACGTATTAATTATAATTAATAGGTGATATTGCTTTGCCTCCTTTCTTTTGCCTTGCCAATTTTTGCTCACGGAGGCATGTGAAATTTTAAACACTTCAGGTTTGCCTGTTGACCCCAAACAAAATTGTTCATTAAAGAATTATGGTCGAATTTCGACTACTGGGCAATCTCTAGTTTAAGTAACTGTGTAACCAGTGATTCAGTGATGGAAGTACACATCTTGATAGCGTACTACCTACTGATTATACCGGCTAAAACACCTAAAACGGACCATCCAACTATCCAGTTTGTATAATCTTAGGATATGATTTATTTGCCAATATTAAATAAGCAGCTAGGTTTGCATTAAGCAAATCTATAATAATTATTATAGATTTGCTTAATGCAATTATGTTCATGTTCATCAAAACATCTGATCGTAAAATCATGTCAAATATCCTTTTCTTTTTCGTGTGGAAACCTCCACGGGTCATCACCTCACTGGGGTCAACGGCAAGGTGGTATGTTGGACTCGAACCGACTAAAACCAGACGGTGTTCCGTCACGGGTCCTAACGCCGGGGACTCAGGTGTACCCTAGAAAGGAAATCCCAGGGTACACCTGAGTTCCCGGCATTAGGACCTGTGTTATATGAGTCGTAGTGTGTTTTTGGCTTCGACTAGTTTAGATATTGATATTTGAACAATTTATTTATCCCAAATATATAAGTGCAGAAAGAAAAAAAATAATGAATTTTTATATAATTCAGGTAAATGGATGAGTATTAAACTAGCAGCGGCCACTTGTTCAATATTATTCTTTAATTAACAAAATATATTAAAATATCCGTGCACTAAAAATATATATCTTCTACATGTAATCGTAATCGAGGTTGTCATTTAGTAAAAAAATAACCTGAAAAAAAATGAATATTAAGTTTTAACGAAACGTTTTTGTATAATATTGTAAAAACTGTTAAACTGTTTTCATTTCTAAACATACATAGTTTTATTTTCATTATTATTCCGTAAATTAGGAAGTCTTAGCTAATATAAAACAAATTTTAAACTCAAATTAATAAACAATGAAATTTTTTGCCTAAAGTTCAAATATGGCAATGGGGCATATCGCTAGATTTGAAGTGAGTAATGCTACGAATAAATTAATTAATAGCATTTAACGCTTCAAATTAATTTAGTGCTGAGTCATGTTTTAAACAATAAATGCAGTACTTACTCACATGGAGGTGAAATAGGACCCATGACAAAAAGCTTCCATTTAGTAGTATCACATCGTTTGAGATCATATTACAGGTTTTGGTTTTGTAAGTTCGAATGAATGGAGAGACACAAATTTTACATCACCAAAAACGTCTTTAAAACTGGTTGTGCAGAATGTACAGTTATTTACAGGCTGTATTTGAAAAAGGAACACTTACTAAAACACTGAAATTGTATGCATAAAAAGTAACTTAATTTTTTTTTCATTTAGTAACGGAATGAAAAATTTAAAAATAAAAAAAATATGTACCATATAAAATCTTTAACTTTAATACATTCCACCTACTTTTATAAAAACCGGACGCAAAAACACCTGGAAATTCAAACGGTCATAACTTGTAACATTGTTTTTTTTATAATTAATTTTGCAACTGCATGCTTAGAGTCATGCCCTTTCAGTAATTTAAAAAGGTAAGTGTTCCTTTTTCAAATACATCTAGTATAAGAAGAGAAATTAACAATGTCAAGGCCGTTGCTCGGTCAAATCTGACGAAGAGGGAACAAACACATCCGCTATGATTCGTTCTGATGACGCAACACTAGGTAAATTTTATATCCGCGATCAAAAGTATTAAATCGTGCAATACCTTCAAACCTTCAAGGAAAGAGCGTACTCCTTTCTCAAAGGCCGGCAACGCACTTGTGACTCTTGAGTTGCAGGTGTCAATGGGCGACGGTAGTCACTTACCATCAGGTGACCCGTCTGCTCGTTTGCCCCCTATAATATATAAAAAAAACAGTTATGACATTCTTTTATTTCTTACAGTGTATGTTATTGTGCTTAAAATCGATTCTTTCTTAGATTATTCCATCGATATTATTTAATTCGATTTCATCATCACTACATCTCTAGTAAATTCAAGTTACCGACCTCATGCTATGTGAAAAATGGTACAAATGAGTCTACTTTAAGAGATAAGAGATAATATAGTACTATGCAATATAGCAAATGCTTAACACCCAGATCATATTCTATTACTCATACTAAGAAGATTGCCTTAGACCTCTGTTCATTTCGTATAGAAGATTAATCTCTCAGTTTTATTTGAAATTTACTTTAGAGCCTTTACCTACTTTAAAATTACAAACAGGTCATATTTTTAAACACATAATGCTAATAATAAAAATTTAAATGTACCTATTACTGAAACTGTCAAAGAAGCATGAAGACGATACACATATTTTTATTTGTGTATATGAATATTTAAAAATGTAAATGAAATCGAAGTCCTATGAAGTACACGCAAAGGTTGCCATCACAGAAATCTAAATAAGGTAACCTTAGGTTACCTTATTTAGATTTCTGTGGTTGCCATTTAAACATCGGTTCGGTCGAAGTGGCAGATAGCTGTTGGTTGAAATCCATAGGCTAAAATGATGTGAATGATGATGAAGGATCAGAAAATTGCTAAAACTAAATACGGTAGATAATAGTATATTTTGTACAAGAACCGTTGTTATATACTCCGATCAAAATGTATGTGTGTAAATATTATTTGAGATAAGCCTTCAAATCATAAAGTTATTTCCGGTTTAATCCAGTTTGATATCTAGGAGACGATCGCTGCGAATGAATCCTCATCAGGAAGCTTGGTGTGCAGTCCAATGAAGAAGAGGTTGGGCGCTGTTGTGATGGTCTAGTTCTGCCTTCAAGCCAATGCGTTGTCATTTCACCTTTACCCTAAAACAATTTGAATTATTAGTATATTATTATATTTCTTCAATGTTTTTATAAATTAACAATTTGAAAGGTTATATGTGTGACTCTGTTAAAATAATCTGTTTCCTTACTTTATTGCACTAACTAGCAGCGCCCCGCGGTATAACCCGCGTAAGTCCCGATCCCGTGGGAATATCGAGATAAAAAGTAGGCTATGCCTGGATTAACAAATCCAGGTCTCCAACTATCTTTTGCGGGCAGGCGCTAGGAGGGTTCCGGATGTCTTAATAAAAAATTTTCCCCTATCCCTCCTACTTAAGGCGCAGTATGGAACACTGTGTGGTTTTAGTCGGCTCGATTAGGACACCCCACCGAAAACCCCGGTGGGGAGTCGAAAAAAGCTCTCCAACTATCTACATACCAAGTTTCATTGCAATCGGATCAGTAGTTTTTTCATGAAAGAGTAACAAACATCCATACACCCATACATCTATACATCCACAGATCCACACATCCATACATCCTCACAATCTTTCACGTTTATGATATGAGTAGGATAAAGTACTTTTAGGTAATTGGCTAACGAATATCGTAAAGCTTACACCCGGGTACCTATATTCTTTAAGAAAACGTGTTCAATCATAGTCCAGACTATAGTATAGTCCAGAATAAACATTTACTGGTTAATTTCAGAGTTTAGTTACAGTACATCTGGCATCACGTATAGAATAAGGCCATCATGTTTGAGTTCTATATAAACTGAGTTCCACTTACTGCTATTTGTGTAAAGAATCTCAACGTTTAATTTATCCTTAAATTCCTATTATATGAAAAGATGGCTGAATGCAGTACTGAAGTGTTTCAAGAAATTATGAATCGACACTTAAACACTGTTCTATAAACGTAACACACGTCATTAAATATTGATAGTACTGAATTGATTCTTGATGGAAGTTTAACTATTCAGGTCTGGTTGCAAAATTCAAAGTCCGTCTGCAATCAATTTTTAACGGTTTTTGAGACTTCAGCGACATTCTGAGCTTTTAATTTTAGAATCCTATGTATATTATCACATTTTTCATAAAGTATCTAATTATACACTTATACACTTACCTTTACATCAACCACACCTCTAGGTGTCGTAGTAAACATGCCTGTTTTGTCTAACGCCAATTTTACGTCCTCGGAAATTTGGATTTTCATTGCTGAAAGTAAACACATTTTATTTCGGTAAGTACAAAGACTGCACACTTATATTACTATTAAATTAATTCTAATAAGAAATAAATAGCTTACAATCGGGAATCGGAGAAAGAACACTAAAGCAACTGAGGAAGTTTACCAGCCATGATGACCCGATTCCAAAAGAAATTTATTCCAATCTGTTTTGCCTATATTAGTTAAGTTAGAGCTAACAGTATTTATTGCTTTAAACTTTGAATGTATTTGAACTATACAGTACGCATTTCAATGTTGTTAATTGAAGAAAGTACACTCACGTTCACCAGTGCTCTCCATTCTACTAGCCGTGTTGATGGTGTCACCAAACAAACAGTATCTGGGCATCTTGCTGCCCACTATGCCGGCGACGCAAGGCCCCATGTGTATACCACTCCTCATACATAAGGTCTGTAATGCCATAATAACAAGGGCTTTTTGAATTAGTTGAAAATACAAGTTTCGTTAATGTCTCCGACCCCTTTGGAGAGATTTTGTTTGGTTTCTCTGTACATGACTTGCTCCACACATTACGGTTAGTGACTTTATACTACCATTTTTTTACTTTATACTAATCCAATGCAATCTAATCTGCGTGAGTGAGGTTACCGGAGGCCCTGACCCTTCCCTCTACCCTATTCCCATCCTTCCCCTCTCCCCCTTCCCACTCCCCCCCCCCCTTCCCACTCCCCCCCCCCCCCCCCCCTCTTGTCCTACTCCCACCTGAAAGGGCAGCAACGCACTTGTAACTCTTAAGTTACAGGTGCCCATGGGCGGCTGCAGTCATTTACCATCAGGTGGCCCGTCTGCTCGTTTGCCCCTATGCCTTAAAAAAAAACCATTGTTCAGAAAAGTTTGCATTGGGCAACGTAAAGGAAACATCTTAAATGTCTTATTTGCTTAGTTGTCTCTTTGTATTTCAGAGGTTGCTGATAAATTTACATGCGTGGGTAGAAATATATATAGCCTACTTCATGTTAGACGTTTTAAAATTTCAAATACGTCTTGCGAATAAATATCATGTTAAACTTGCAGTTACTAGTCACAGTGAAACAAATATTGAAATTAATTAAAAAAAATAACGAGAACAAGCAAGCAAATGCCATTTACTATACGTTTCTAGACCAGCTGCTATTGGCTTAATATTGCGTGATATTAGTTAACGACGAATCAAACAACTGCTGCATTCACGCTAGGATATGAGATGCAGTTGAATCCCTTTTTTTACCGAATTTTAAAGCATGCATCTTTCGCTTTTAGTTTTATCTCAAGAAACTATTTGCGTGCTATCAATATCTGTAACTAAATCGCTGCTTGTATTAACTAACTTGCTATTTTGGGTACTACGATTATGTGAAATTTATATTTTTTTATTTATTATCAATCTTGATCGGAACCTTGGTGGAATAACTTCTAAATGCCTCAACAGATTTACATACATATATTACTACTACTACTTACATCATTCCGAGTGACACTGGCTAATATTTTTTTGAAAAAAATTTACTATATGGCGGCTTTTATAAGAAGCCCCGTGGAACCGTAACTGACGAAAAGACCTGAGCAAATAAACCTTTTACTGCTCTACTGTCAGCAATAGATGCAAATTAAGTTCATTCTTAAACACTTTAATTACAACATAAACAATTCACATTGAATACGTTATTCAAATGGCTGTTACCGTTTGTGCATCCATTTCTAACTTAAAACTGAATACTCTCGTTTGAGTCAGAATGTTGGAGCACCCACTGTGACACATCTTATGTACTCGCATACAAAGCATAAAGTGCCTTTGACCAAATATAACCTTTTTAAATATGTAAAGCATCTTCAAGGTTTTGATAAAGTTCACATTCAAGCGTCAGTACTAAGGTTTATGGATAATTAGCGAAACATAGGCACAGATAAATTATTACCTAACCAAGTACCTGATCGGGTCGATGCGGGAGTCTGCATGAAGATGTCGCTTCTAGTAGCTCCAAAGCCATGTTCGCTATTTCTGTGGCGTGTTTATTACCTTAAAACGTTTAAGTAAGCGAATATAGATAAATACATTTCCAGTAAACAATTTTGTACGGATTTAAATCTTTACGAATAGAATATCATACATGATATTTTAATTCAGTAGTCAGGTGGATACAGCTTTATATGTATTATAGAAAAACAATAAATCCCACATACTTTGCATTAAGCAAATAATACAGATAATACTAACAGAATTAAAAATAAATACAGCAAATTACTAAACGCAGTTTTTGCTAGTCAACTTGTTTTTCCAAAGGAACGAACTAATTTTGTTAAAAAAAACCGGGCCGGCAGCAGGCCCTCAGAGATAGATTTCGTGTTTTTTTATTTTTTTTGAAAATTTCAATTTTAGTCCCCGGCTTTTGTAGAATATCCCCCTTCACGAACTTAACCTTTATTTTTGCCTTGTTGTTTTGTCGTCCAAGTTTGAAAGCAATCGGTGCATAATTACGACCTCTATCGTACCGGTAAAATTAAGGTACATACATATATATACATATAAACCTTTATAACTGGCGGTTGTTTTGGGGTCTAGGGATCATAACTAGACCAGTGGATTATATTTTTGGAATGGAGTAGATTTTTGGAAAACTCGATACCTGGTACAAAACCAACAGGGAGACTTTTCTTCGAAATCTACCTAAGAGTATCTTATTTGAAGGAGAGCAATTTTACAATAAACTAATGAATAAACCCTCTAAAGTATGAACATATTAAATGTATTTAAAGCCAAGCTAGCATAGCATTTTTTACAAAACGTCGGCGTTAAGTGGGTTTAAGTTTATATTATTATCGCATTGTATCCCTTGATGGGATACAATGCGATAAACGTTAATGTGAAAATGGGAGCCAAGTTCAATATTAAGAATATACGTGGTTATCGACTACGCCGACAAAAGAATTGAGATCTAAATGATTGCCAAGTTCTGTAGATAATCCTGAAGATTATTGCTTGCTTGCCTATCTATAGTGAGTTAACGAGCCAGTGAAGTGTTTATATAACCGCGTGCTATGGTGATACATTGCTTGAAGGTAACAAATCAATTACCATTTCTCACAGGTAGTCCAGACGCAACCATGTAAGAGTCCCCGATCGTTTCAATTTTATACACATCATAGCACTCAATCTTTTCGTCGAATAATTTGTACACCGAGTTCAGAAAACTGATGACCTGTAAAAAAATACACATTAGATTCCAGGTACCTATTTGCGATGTTTTGGAGTTTTATGCATCTGACAATTTAAGTAATGACGATTTGCTATAAGCATAATAAACAAGACCTACCAGTTTACCGTATTTGCTTCAGATTTTACGTAAGATTTCAGTAATATTGCCTTATAACATTACCTGATAAGGTGTAGACACTGCTGCAATGGCTGTGAAGCCTACAATGTCACTGAAATAGACAGTAACAGACGCGAAAAACTCTGCCGGTACCTGAAACAATACAATTAGTAGGGTAGGGTCTATCCCACAGTAACTGTAAATTTATTTGAGAAAAAGTAGCCTAAGTACTATTCCAGGCCATAATCTATCTCTATTTTGCGTGAAAGAGTAACAAACATCCAACCATCCATGCTCACAAATTTTCGCCTATGTAATACTAGCAGCGCCCCGCGGTTTCCCCCGTGATTGATGCCGTTTGAATGTCATGATAAAATGTAGCCTATATTTTAATCCAGGTCTCCAGCTATGTACATATCAAGTTTCATCGCAATCGGTTCAGTAGTTTTGGCGTGAAAGAGTAACAAACATCCATCCATCCACACTTTCACATTTATAATATTTAGTAGAGTAAGATAATATAGAAAACATCGCAACTCGTTTATATTGTAATGTCAATTACTGTTACATAATAATTATCTAATTGACTGCAACAAGGTCAACGGACTAACGATAAAACAGTATACTATAATTATGACATAATGTGGTAGCCACTATATGTATAATGACCATTAACCGCTATCAACTTTGAATTAAAGACTGCGTAATGCGTATCTACGACATTATGACGCGTAGGATAATATAATATAACAACAATGTATTCATAACAACGTACTTATAGCTACATAATTATATTAATAGTTGTATGATTCATCTACAATCAATACTTACTCCGTTCTACTGACAATTCAGTAGTTTCGATTTCTCAAAATTAACTTCTCCTAAATCCGTCAATGATGACGGCAATTACTTGTTGTCGCCTTTTGTTTTACTGTTTTTTAACCGACGAAAAAAAGGAGGTTCTCAATTCGTCCGTATATATATTGTTTTAAATTTATTTTATACTAGCAGCGCCCCGCGGTTTCATAAAAAGTAGCCTATATGTTAATCCAGGTCTCCAGCCATTTACATACCAAGTTTCATCGCAATCGATTCAGTAGTTTTGGCGTGAAAGAGTAACAAACATCCATCCATCCAAACTTTCACATTTATAAAATTAATGGGATAGTGGGATTCATGAAATCAATATTAAAACTGAATGTGTATGGATTTTAAGGCCATCTGATAGCAATTTTTTGACTCATAATACATTGGTTATTCCCCTGAACGAGCCGAGTGTCTTAATAAGTTTTAAAACAATCTGGGGGTTTCCCCAAAATATATTTACGACTTGTTTCTAATCCAGGTAAAATGTTTAAAATATATGTGTGTATGCGTGATATCATGCGTACCAATAGGGTGGCAGAGCGGGCAAAATGCCACGGGCTCCAGGCCGGGCCGGGTTGGGCCCCTGATTGATGTGGTAACCACTGATGATCGCTGAAAACCATTGATCGATGTGTGTGTTGACACTGGCACCCTAAGGGAGGGCCCCATCCAATGAATTAGCCACGGGCCTCTGATGGTATAGTTACGCCACTGTTCAGCCCTCCGTTATTTATGAACCGATTTTGATTATTCTTTTTTGTTAGATAGGGTATACCTCAAGGGTGTCATGTCCATGGCATCTTGTCTTGACATCCACCCCATGTCAAGGAAGTCAGGATCTGATGATGGGATCCTGATAAAATTGAGAGAAACCCTCAAAAATTGTAGGAACGAATAGTGTTTCTGTTTCCTTTTCATTACTTTATCAGCAATTTGTGTTTAGAAATCACATCATGTAGCTGACCTAATGATGAAAAAAAATCATAAAATAAAAATCTTATAAGAAAAATTAAACCGACGAAAAGAACTAAAAAGCTAAAAAATTAAATAAACCTTTTAAGTCTTAAGTATGGAGCTTATTTACATAAAATATCAAATTTATATAAACTTATTTTGAGTCGCTGCCAAATAATAAAATGATTAATTACCTACGTAGAGCCATGTCTATTTCTACGTAGGTACATATAACATTAGGATAATTAATCAGTTTGTTGTTTGGCGTTACTTTTCCCAATTAGATTTTCTTACAAATCCGTAAAACGTAGGTCTATGTTATTTTAGATTAATCATAGGATTCATCTAAAATCCTCCCCGGTAAATTGGCTTCGACTATCGTTAACGGGGAGGGTGACACATTTGAAATGTCACTTGCCCCGGTAGTCTCGTTGATGTTCTGTTACATTAAGATTACGCAAGCTACAAAGAGGTTTTGGCTGATTAATACTAATCTCTAAAAAGAAATTTAAACAACCCTTGGGAAAATATTTTTTTATAATAAAATTATCACCTAGTGGTTAGTGATCCTCACTGCTGAGCCAGAGGTCGTGGGTTCGATTCCCACCCAGGACAAATAATTGTGTGATGAACATGATCATTTGTTCAGTCTCTAGGTGCAATTTATCTATAATATGTATGTATTTAGAAATATATAAGTATGTTTATGAGCAGTCTGACACCGGCGAGGTGACACCTCAAACCGTCGTTGCGCCATGCGTGCAGTCTAAATGTGGCTGTTCTAATCAATTCTGCCTACCTATTTGGGGATACAGGTATGCGTATATGTATGTATATATATGTGTATGTATATATAAGTATTTTATTTGGAACACAAACAGCATAACATACGTATGTATATTAAATATTAAAGGCAAGGCCTAGTAGGTATTCAAGAACAGTATATTTATTCAAGAACAACTTTTACATTGTGATATGTGTAAGTGTATATTGATTTTAAATTTAAGTCGAGAAATTATAATAAAATAAAATATAATAATATATACATATTATGGATGTTGATATTTTTTTTCTCTTTTTTGTATATTAAACCCAACCATGCATTTAAATTTGTTTTGAAATGTGTAAATTTACAACTTAAAAAATTAATTAGTCTGTATGTGGAGGATTGAACCGAAATTACTGCAATAATTTAAATAAAAATACTAATAGAATATTCCTAGCTACTATAGCTATAGATTCAACAAAGTTTAAGTCAGCGCGGTCCTCTAGTGTTAAAAACACTGAGTTATTATTACTAGCGTATCTCGATGGTTAAAAACAAGTTTAATGAAATCTAAAAACCAATTTCATTCCTCGAGATACGCTAGTAATAATAACTCAGTGATCATTAGCTATACACCATCTGCGAAATGAGACTCTGTAAGGCCCAACCATGAGGAAGTTATAGTAAGCTCAATCAAACTTCTCAAGTTTTAACAAGATTGTAAAGCTTCCAAGGAAACTTGATTCAAGTTTTGAAAGAAAAAAAATATGGTACTTCTAAATTAGTTACGGCAATTTTACATGGCTTAAGATTGAATGATGTTAATATGTTAATTATTTAGTAAATATTTTATTAAGAAACTTTAATTTTATAGTTATGTTAGTGACGGATCTTTTTCTTTATTAAGTTAATAGGCGTTTGTCTTCGAACTCACTTGATGGAAAGTAACAATGAAGATGAAGATGGTACACGCCTAAACTATATTCATCTTCTCAATACACTACGGACGACGAACTTCAACTTGTAATAAAAAACAATTGACACGCGATTTCCCGCCAATTTTTTTTTTCTCAGTCATTAAGTTTCTTATGTTTAAAAAAATATAACATTAGAAATTCAAACATTCAATTTCAATTTCAACAACAAAGGCCAGGAGCGCAGAACTTTCAGTGTGCCCTACGTATAGCTACAAAATTGAAACGCTGTTAAGATGAATTTTGGTTTAACAACAAACTATTGCCCGTTCTGCCGTTTTCCAAACGAAGTTCTAAATTCAGCAGACACATAATGTACATACACAACCATACCTATACAAAAATCGTATTAACTTTTATGAGTTTACGGAATTACATGCCGCCATTATTCATAGACATTACAAGTTATTTATGACGTACTAAGAAATATTAATTCAAAGCGAATCTGAAGTGCTGATGGCTGTACTCTGAATTTTGACCTTCACCTCGTATTTTTTCCGGCAGAAGTATATCTTATGTCAACCTCCTCAGCTACAACTTTGCTTGTTTTAGATAGTAGAAGTAAGTGGCGTAGAAGACTAACACTTCCTTCGCTTCCACAAAATAAAACACGTGGTACCTTAGTATCGGAATGTATTCAGAAAAAAAAAGGCTTGTTAAAGAATGATTTAAGTATTCAACCTAAGATAATTTAACATAAATCGATAAAAGCTTTTAACCCCCGAAAACGCAAAAAGTGTGTTGTAAGTTTGACGTGTCTGTGACGGATTTGAGTGCGTTTTATTTTTGTTTGAAAGGTGACTTGATCGAGAGTGTTCTTAGATATAATTCAAGAAAATCTGTTCAGCGGTTTGAAGATCATCAGCTCCTTTCCAATCGTTGAAGGGATTTTCGAGTCGGGGTATTTTAAATTTATGATTATCTTTAAACAGACCCACATAGAAAAACTGTCAATGTAAAACATTTAATTAAGTTTGAAAGCGATATTTTGTCTAGTAAATGAGTATTAAACTCTTTTAAATTAATTTATCTATTGAGACTTTTGGCAAATAGGCGCTAAATTAATTACTTGCGCATATTGCGTCAATAAATGCTCACTCTCAATTTTTCAAAAGCCTGTGAACATTGGTTTGGGTTAAACGTTTGCTTTTTATATTGATCTAGCAACCCGCCCCAGCTTCGCACGGGTACAAATTATACACCGAAACCTTCCTCATGAATCACTCTGTCTGTTAGTGATAACCGCATAAAAATTCGTTTAGTAGTTTTTCAGTTTATCGCGAACAGACAGACAGACAGACGCGGCGGTTGACTTTGTTTTATAATATGTAGTGATATTATTTTTTATTATAGTAAGACATGGCGTGTAACTGTTTTTTGTACCAAATAAAGAAAAAAAATCACCATCATCAGATCATTTTAATTTGTTAGAGCCGTTTTCGCGACACTATTTACAAACCTATGTATATACTCGAGAATGGCTTGTATTTACATATACATAACTAAAAAACATTTAAAGTATTAACAACAATCAATATATATTTCAATAGTTTCCATATAATTTACACAGCAACAAGAACAGAATGCAAGGCAATGACCTGACAGCATTCACTGTTTATTACCATCTGATCATCAATACAATTTGTTTGCTTATATGGTAACAAAATAGTTTTTTTTTTATTTCATGTCACTCAAACTTTTGCCAAATGTGGTTGATAAACATTAACTTTGCCAAAATGAAATCGAGTTGCGCAATTCTATGCAATATTGACTGACCTGTTGGTCTAGTGGTTAGTGACCCTGACTCCTAAGCCAGAGGTCGTGGGTTCGATTCCCACCCAGGACAAATAATTGTGTGATGAGCACGATAATTTGTTCTGTGTCTGGGTGTAATTTATCTATAATATGTATGTATTTAGAAATATATATGTATGTTTATCAGCAGTCTGGCTACCATAGCACAGGCTCTGCCTAGTTTGGGGTCAGACGGCCGTGTGTGAGATGTGTGAAGTTATTATTATTAATATTATTGAAGTAATGTTGCAAAAATTGGACCAATATTGCTAAAACTGATTATCTTGAAGTTAGACTTTAATTCTCATGGTATTTCTTAACGTGATCAAGATGTATATGTTTTATTCAATATACTTTAGTGTATAACGGGTGTAAGAAACGGCCTGCCAAATCGAAATAGTG
Organism: Callimorpha dominula; assembly: GCA_949752705.1. NCBI lineage: Eukaryota > Metazoa > Arthropoda > Insecta > Lepidoptera > Erebidae > Callimorpha > Callimorpha dominula. Next base: position 4,052,456 of record OX457000.1, on the reverse strand, counting down.
GATTCAGATCATCATTCTGAGTCCATAATCATTGGTATTTTCAAAGTGACATTACAATGAGTAAAAAGAACATTAAATTTTACTATTTTTTATCGATAACTACGGCGAAAACTGTAATGTAATAAATTAAACAACATTTATACAATCAGCTGTTTAGACGGCTCGGAACGTTTAAGGTAATTCACCGTAACGCAAAAAATGATACCTAAGTTGGTTACGTTTACATTGCGAAGCGCAAAATCAAACTAATGACTGTATATCTTTAATCGCATTTTTATGATGAACTGACATTTGCATTGTGATAAGTACCCTCAGAAAGACGTTTTTCTAAGTTCTTTGCCGAACTATTTGTTTCAACTAATCTCTGGAACGGGTGGACCGATTTTCTAGGAAGTTTCAACGGCAGTTAGCTGGTGTTATAAGAAGTAATTTAGGCTTTGTTTTGGAAAAATAATTAGAGTACGGAACTCTAATTCTTTAAATACTCTAATTCTGCAAAATATATAAATATGTACACGCGAGCGAAGCCGCGCGGGAACTGCTAGTATGCATAATGTAATTCATCCCAAGGGTGTCTTGAAGAATTTGACCGTCCATTGTAACACTAACGATTGATTGTGTGATGTAATGTTTGACGATTGATTGTGTCTTATTAACTACTGATGTAATGTTTGATGATTGATCGTGTGTTATTAACTATTGATGTAATGTTTGATGTGCAATAAATTGTCTATTAAACTCAGTGAAAACCTAATGAGCGATTGTTGTAATGTATGTAAGTCAAATACGTCATATGTCCAAGTACATCACTCGTACTTTATCCTCCAGTTGTAATTTTATCCTATGACTAAACAAAGTACGTTCTTTAGTCATAGGATAAAATTACATTACGCATGAGGCATGATACCACGTACATACTGTTACGTCGTATCATGTCTCATGCGTAATGGAGGTATTTACTTTCTAGCATAAGATACCAATAACCTATTTTCCGATTAGTTACGGTGTCTTGTGTACTGATTTGAATATACCAATTGTATTATTTGTTTGAAATCTCAATAGTATGATGTTTTCGTGGTGGTGCAGCAATTTGTATAACAGCAGGCTTGTTATATAGCATTGTAGTGTATGTGTGTATGTGTATACACATCTAGAATAAAAATATAAATCAGTTATGTACTTTTTATCAATATATATTATATGTAACTATCTATCTGTCGTCTCGAGCAACGTGCTCTGCTAGCTGCGCGGTGAGGAAGGGTTAACTAATCCGTTCAACCGGTGCGGAGTGCAGACATAGTGCGTATGCGGCGAGCCGATATTAATATCAATAGAACATTATAATACGTACCTTATAACATAATTAGTTATCTAAAATAAATACCCAAAATAGCAGCAAGCAAAATATCCTTATGCAGTAAATAAATTTGTGCACCAATTAGCGTCATAGATTTGTTGAAAAATATAGAGTTATTCAACTCAGAGTTGTTCAACTTTTGTTGAAAATTGTGTTGTGTTTACCTAGTGTTTAATTGTTTCCATATTTATATTTTATAGTTGAATAATATGTGGATAACGTTGTGGGTTAACATTCTGTTCAATATAAAATTGAACCTGTCTTAATTAATATTAGTGTATAATTGTTTGTTTTTCAAAAATAAATAAATAAATGTATCAGCTAATTTCGAATATGTAGTACCTATAAATATGTTATGCAAATATGCCCTTTATTATTAAGAGTAAATATAAAAGTTAAAACAGCTTTTGGCGCCATTTTAAATATTATGAATTAATTGACTTTAAATTAATTATTCCTAAAAAGTCTTAAAGCGATTTCATGAATTTTATATAGCTTTCTTCACTTAAGAAATATTACATTCATTCAAATAAAACATTCACTTCACAATTTAATCCGTGAATAATTAGAATACATTCTTAGCACATGACGTCATTTATTCTTAAAGACATGTCTATAGTGAAAATACGAAAATCACACCATACCTGCTCTCAACTCTTGAAAAGTTTTTGGAATAATGATGATTATGATCGAATTGCGTAAAAGACAGTGGGGCAACAATTTCTTCTAAAGATTGGTTCAAATTGACTAACCTGTTGTGTTTGTTTCAATTGCTTAGCTACGCTCGGGGGCAGCATTTGATATAATAGGGAGTCACTTAATTCCTTTTCATACTCGAGCTCTCTCGCCTTTTCAGCTAAATTTCTTGCGTAAACCTGAAAATATACAATTGTATATATAGACTAAGCAGCGGCTATTAGAAAAAATTGGACCGATTTTGGGAATGATTTAAAGCCCTAAGTTGTTGCACGCTCTGGCGTCTGTCTGTCTGTTCACGATAAACTGAAAAACTACTGAACGGATTTTCATGCGGTTTTCATTAATAGATAGAGTGATTCATGAGGAAGGTTTAAGTGTATAATTTGTACAAATAAAAATACAATTAGGCACTTATATAAACGTTATACTGCAATCACATTGCTTTATACAAGGAATTCGAACCTTTATATACTTGAATAATACCTGAAGCGATTTTTGTATGCATTTTCAAGCAAATTTAAGTTAGTGCATTTTTAAGTAATTAAGTATTCCACTTGGAAATGTGGAATATTTAATTTGCATGTAGAAGAAGTACAGAAATGACTACAAGCAGCTACAGGCTCCCAGTATATACGTTGACATGTCATAGTACGGAAGGTGTAAACAATGACAGTTCAAGTTATGTACGATGTAAAACAAAACTGTTAAAACATAATGAACTAGCAGCGCTCCGCGGTTTCACCCGCGTAAGTCCCGATACCTGGGGAATATCGGGATAAATAGCCTATGCGTTAGTTTAGGTCTCCAGCTATCTACATACGAAGTTTCATTGCAATCGGTTTAGTGGTTTTTGCGTGAAAGAGTAACAAACATCCATCCATCCATCCATCCTTCCAAACTTTCACATTTATAATACTAGCAGCGCCCCTCGGTTTCACCCGCGTAAGTACCGATCCCGTAGGAATATCGGGATAAATAGCCTATGCGTTAGTCCAGGTCTCCAGCCATCTACATACCAAGTTTCATTGTAATCGGTTCAGTGGTTTTTGCGTGAAAGAGTAACAAACATCCATCCATCCATCCATCGAATTTCACATTTATAATATTAGTGGGATTAGTGGGATTGGGGTCGAAATTAGAGACGAATTATAGTACAGGTATTGTTTTGGAAATTGCAATATTAGAATTCTTGTTGCCTTTGTGCTTGAAATAGGGAAAAAATACCTTTATTCGATACATCGCGTGCATCGTGTTGGTTCGTTACACACAACACTTTTACTTTAGATTGCAAAAAGCCCGGGGATTTCCATGAGTCACGCTGCACGTCTAAGGTGTAATTGTGATAATCAGTTGTGTAATTTAAAAGATAAAATACTTGCCAGTATTAACAGTATAACACAAAGATTTTCCTGTAACAACCGGAGGATATAATACATATGACACCGCATTTCGGCAGTACGTGTTGGGCAGTGGAGTAGCTAAGTAACCAAAGTAAAACCCTGGGGCAAAATATAAACTAGGGCCCCAACTAAACTATTTAAAATCGTTTGTTCCGTATTCGTCGTGTTCCGAATTCGATATACTCCACTTTTGTCGTAATCCAGATTCGTCGTACTCCATATTCAAGTACAAGTTAATTTATATTCAGCATGTTTGAGAAATTGTCACTAGTTCAATTTATAGTTTGTAAGTCAGAGTCCGAGGGGCCCCCTGAGCTTGGGGGCCCCGGGGCACTGCCCCGTCTAGCCCTCTGGTAGCTACGCCACTGGTGGTCACATTTAATAAGTAACAAGTTTATCCTCTGAACTGCAAAAGAGCCGGGCATCACATACGCATTTTAATCGCCATAGCCGTATTACAGTCATGAGAGCCATTAACATGTATCTGGATGCCAATGTGTCATCCAAGAATGTAGGTAAAACACATCTTACGTCATACAGATAGCATTCTTGCGTTATGAGCGAAATATATTTTTAACGGCCCAAAATTGTATACTCGCTTGGGAAGCTGCACATCCTTAAAAAAATTTAAGGTCAACAACATTCTTGCATAATTATAGGTAAAGATATTTCAGATTTCCTAGTTTTTATACACATTGTTTTTAAAATTCAAGTCGGAATCTACATATGAAATGAGCGGCGCGCGGCCGCGGCCTTGGGGAATGCCCCGCCGGAATGAATGAATGAGTAAACCGTTAGTGCGTTGACCTTTCCTTTAGACTATTGCGTAAGTCTTATCAAACATAATTATGTTTTTTGCAATACCTACTTATTATACTTACTGTTACTTTCTATGAGAGAATCTTTTAACTAAGATTTTTTTTTTCTTTTCAGATAGAGTCAAATAGAATGATAAGTTTGACTTTTATGAGTTTCGTTATCGTTCAATGGCTTTAGTGTTATTAATGATAAGTTAACACTTTATCATTGAATGAACAAACCAGTCAATGAAAGTAGTACTAAAACTCACATGTTGGGTGTGTTTGTAAACAGATGTTATCGGGCACATACATAATGTATGGTTGGCACGATCCGTGCGTACTTTAATTTAGTAACACGGCCACGGTCAAGAATCTTAATGATTTCATTGTCATTTCATTTTACGACTTTAATGGCTCGGCGGTAGAATATTTAACTGCAATTGCAGGGGCCGTGGGTTTGATTTCTGACTAATGAAAATATTTGTACATAACATCTTTTTAAAATGGTTTGGCTGTTTCTAAACACGGTGGACAGCTCACATCCCTGCGTCTATCAAAGGGTGAGTGGTTTTGTGAAAAACATCTTTAAGCCTTACTATTATCAAACTGGAATGAGTGACTAACACAAATCGAACCGAAACCGGCATCAATGTGACAGATAGTCCCCTATGCAGAGGATGTTTCAACGCGGAGGAAACGGCCGCCCACGTTATCCTGGAGTGCGAGGGAGTGGCCACACAACGGGCAAGTATCCTCGCGGGTGCGAGGTCGCTCCTAGAAGCCTGTGAACGCCCCAGGAGGCTTCTGTGTCAGCTTATCCGTACGCATAATGAACCGCCTATAAGCCTAAATGCGGAAACAGAGCCCTATACCAATACCAATACTAATCGAATTTTTGTATTTTAGCCAATACAAGTAATTTTGTTTTTTTTTTGGTACGATTAATTATCCTTAGTTACCTCGTTTGGTTTTCAAGACCACAATAAAATCATGAAATATAATATGTACAAGTACATTTGCAAAAAAATATATGTATAAAATGTTTATCCGTGTTCAGGAATCCATAGTACAATCTATGCTTAGTTTGCGTCTGGAAAGGACTGTATTATATGCCAGAACATTATTATATTTTCAATCATTGCATTCATATGTAATAGATACTAGTAACCCGCCTTGGCTTCGCACGGGTAGTAGAGACATCTTCAACAATTATCATCATATTTCAACCAATTTACACAAAACGTTAACAAATTATACACTTATACCTTCCTCATAAATCACTCTGTCTATTGGTGAAAACCGCATGAAAATCCTTGCAGTAGTTTCTGACCCACCCCGGCTTTGTACGGGTATAAATTATATACCTAAACCTTCCTCGTGAATCACTGTCTATTAGTGAAAACCGCATGAAAATCCGTTAGGTAGGTTTTCAGTTTATCGCAAACAGATAGACAGACAGACGCGGCGGGGGACTTTGTTTTATAATATGTAGTGAATAGCAACCGGCCGAATAGCAGAGACATCTTCAACAACCGTCGTCATATTTCAAAAAATTTACACAAAACCTTAAAAAATTATATACCTAAACCTCCTTCATGAATCGCTCTATCTATTGGTGAAAACCGCTTGAAAATTCGTTTAGTATTTTTTGAGGTTGTTACAAACAGACAGACGCGGCGGGGGACTTTGTTTTATAATATGTAGTGATGTAATGTAATGTTATGTAATATAATATAAATTTATTTGTAAACGAGCCCTTTGAATCTCACCTGAATCGTGTTAACCGCATTTCTGACGAGTGCTATGATGATTGGAGATACCACACATACTAAGATGAGTATACCAGCGCACACAACTTCAGATTTTCTCGCCTCATCAAGACTTTCAGTAACACCATCCCTTTAAAACATAAATAACAGAATAAAATCACACAATAAAGAGATGGTGGTTTAACAGTTGAAGATCAATTCAGGCTAAACCGAAATATTTGCCACATTTTCAGCAAAAGTGAACCTCAATATGATAATCATCTCAGCCATACGAAGTTAGCCTACTCTGCTGGAATTAAGCCAATCCTTTTTTAAGCTGACCGACTTGCCAATCAAGAACACGACCTGCCTAAAGAACTCTCGTGAGATCGCGACCGCCTAATAAGCTCAGACTTCGAGTACTCACCAGTAAAGAAAAAAAGCACTACAGTAGCTCTCTGATTGTGTTTTTTTTTTGTATGTGGAAGGTTCCTTCAGGTCACGTGGGGTCAATTCAATCAGAAATATCGATGAATTAATTATATCAAACTTCGTATCTCTATTTGGTAAAATTTCACAGGAGGATAAAGAAAAACATTTTATGAAATAACTTACTATAAAACATAAGACAAATAGCTTTATTTACATTTAAATATTAATTAATTATTCTTGTTTGTTCTAATTATGATTTACTATCTGATAACATGTTTAAATAAATGGACTTGCGTATACTTCTCAAACATGTGTAATGGACTTTTGAAGTTCGTAGTTTTATTTTTTCTAAATAGCAAAAAATATAAAAATAAGTAGGAAATACGAGTTATTCCATCGTGTTCGTTACGGCATTTTACACTAGATGATATCAAAATCAAAAATTCGAAAATTTGGAGTTATGAAGTTTGACAATTAATCCATCGGTATATTATGATGTCCCTTTGGTTAGTTTTGCCTCAAAAGTTTGTCTTGTGCAATGATGCCTGACCAAATCATTAAATACCCTTACAACATCTGTTTTTCGTTCCAGATATTCTTGTATGTGACTGTACCTGTATGTATGTTTGTTAGCCTTCACGCTGAAACGGCTTAATTTTGATGAAAGGAGTGGAGATAGCGTATTCTGTTAATTAAAATAACGGGCAAGCACCATAGATCCTACGGTGGCGACACCGAACAGATGTATAAGAAGCGGATAGGTATACAGGGTGGTTTTTTAAATATTAACACTTACTTAAATCAATGACAGGGCATGACCCTAGCCTGCAGTTGCAATAAGAAGTATTGTAAATAAAATATAATGTTACAAGTTATGACCGTCTGAATTTCCAGGTGTTTTTGCCTCCGTTTTTCATGAAAGTAGGTGGAATGTGTAAAGTTAAAGATTTCAAATCGTAGATATATTTTATTTTGGAATTTTTCATTCCGTTACTAAGAAAATCCAAAAAAAAACTAACTTTGAGTTTTAAAAAATATGTACGATTTAAGATTTACACATTACGATTTTAAATCGTACATTTTTTTTTTTAATTTGGAATTATACACTCAGTTATTGAGAAAATCCATAAAAACTTACTTAAAAAATTCGAAGCTACTTTTTCTGGATTTTCTTAGTAACGGAAGGAAAAATTACAAAATAAAAAATAGGTACTATTTAAAATTTTAAACTTTACACATTCCACCTGATTTTTATGAGAAACGGAGGTGATAATACCTGGAAATTAAAAACGGTCACAACTTGCAAACGGATAGTTTTTTTCTCAACATTTTTTATTGTAACTGCATAATCTAGAGTCATGCCGTTACAGTGATTTAAGAAACTGTTCCTTTTTCAAATACACCCTATATATATTAAACAATCATGTTAGCCTATAGAACCCAGTTTAGAATTACAGGCAACAACCAATGATAATATAAACCTATTTTTGTAGTATTAAATAAATTACTCTGTGATTATTCTGAATTTAAATTACTACCATTTTCCCTATGTTGGGATATTTTAGTTTAATAATACGTAACAGATAAATACGTAATAATAATTAATTGTTTAATAGTAATTAATTGTATACTAATAATTAATTGTTGTCCACTGAACCGTTTACCTAACCGTTTACCTAAACGATTTCAATCCACCTAAGGGTTTTTCCTAACCGCACTCCGTTACGTCTAAGTTAATAAATTCATTAATGAAATATCATTGACCGCAATGCTAATGACGACAATTACCATTCATGAATAGACTTTGGATTGTGTGAATATATATTGGTTATGTGGGAGCTATTTAACTGTGACGTCACTCATCGACAACTTAACCGAATTCAAAAAAATCCTGACTATGAAATACTGATATAATATTTATTAATGAACCCGTTATATAATCATAAAACCTTTTAAAGAAAGTAAAATTAAGAAAAACGGATGGTAATGAAACCGTCATAATTTTACCAAAAAGTCAATAAGTTATTTTTAGGGTTACCATAAATAATACCCAAATGGTAAAACGGGACCCTATTACTAAGACTCCGTTGTCCGTCCGTCTGTCTGTCCGTCTGTCACCAGGCTGTATCTCAGGATCTGTAATAGGTAGACAGTTGAAGTTTTCACAGAATGTGTAAGTATATCTGTTGCCGCTATAACAACAAATAATAAAAATAAATTAAAGGGGCTTCCTCTACTAGAGACGTATTTTTTGGCTTATACTAATAAATCTTGTACAATAGTGCGACTCGCACTTGGCCGGTTTTTTTTAATATCTGTGTTTAAAACGTCCTATTCTAATTTGACTAAAACATAAAATCTCACATGGGGATGGACCGACGACCTGAGGAAGGTAGCTGGGATGGACTGGATTTGGAAGGTGGAGGACCGGGTACTATGGCGCACATTGGGGTCTCCCTATGCCTATGTCTAGCACTGAACTAGAACTGGCTAATAAATTTATTGATTGATAACATCGCAACTCCGTACCTTAATTCATTAGTAGACGTTATCCTATAATATAACGATAAGAGAGTTACAAGGTAGGCGGTTTCCAACACTTATAAACATTTCAGTCGCGCGTGACTGAGACTATACAGGGTGTATATGACATTGAAACACTTACTTAAATCACTGAAAGGACATGACTCTAGCATGCAGTTACAAAAATATAAAAAAAAAACTGTTTACAAGTTATGACCTTTTGAATTTCCAGGTATTTTTACTTCCGCTTCTCATCTTCTCATAAAATAAACTGGAATGTGTAAAGTTAAAGATTTTAAATCATTTTTTTTTTCAAACTATTCAACAATTATTGAGAAAATCCATAAAAATTTACTTAAAAAGTTTTCATTGTCAGATACACTATATATCCAGCTTGATGTAGCTTTGGTGACTCTAATCAACAGAAAGAGATTCATCTAAAGCTATTTAGCTGCGATCTACTATAAGTAAAACATAGTTAATCAAGTGGCTCTGCTCCCAGCAAAACTCCAAAATAACAGAACAGACCTCTTTTCTTGCTAATATTCGCTTCTATTCTGTTCTTCACTTGTCTTGAAAAGAAAGTAAAAGAAGGAGCTATATTTCTGGATAGGACTTAATCAGATACACTAACCTATTATTGGGCACAGTGACTTAATGATTATTTATTTTATACTGATTTTAAATGACCTACGGTAGGTACTTAAACTTATATTAACCCTACCATTTAAATTGAAATAGTGGATTATATTCGTGTATTATATGAACATGACTGTGTCGAATAAAATCTAGGACTAGTGAAATAACCTTATTAAAAAAACCACAACGACCTAGCATTGCTCATTCGACATACTTGCTGGTAAGTAGGGTTGCCACTAGACATGAAATGTGTTGACCAAGCGTCATCTCATTAGTACGAGTACTTATGCCAATAGTATAAAACCGAATACTGATCGTTTATAACGTAATCAGTATCCTACACTGTGCCACGGTTACATTATCTATCTAGTATTCTATCTTCATACAAACGGTCGGAAAGCGAGTCATACCTACGCATCTCAAATTCGGTATGCACTCGGTACACAATCAGTGGCGAATGCGCCGCAGGGACGAACGAACGATGTGATGGTTTTGATAGCAGTAAGCGTGTGATTTGTGTATTTGATTGAAATAAGTATGGATTTTTTATACGATTAAATTTAACAATAAAGCTTTTGGTACATCTCACTCGAGGCGTAAATATTTTTCAGTCTCAAATTTATAAGGCTGTTTTTTTTTAAGTCTAATAAAAAATTAGCAACATTTTTTTTTAAATATATTATAATATTTACAATCACAAAACTAGAAAGAAACTGAAGGAAGGTAGGTAAGTAGCTGAAATTAAAATATTGTATTTTACATATCGCGCGGCTGTAGGTATTTATTTCAAAGACAGCGCCGAGTCACAATACCGTGACTGTACTGAGCTGTTACAAACTCTAATTAATCTTGATAATTGTCACTAGTAGTGGCGATAGATAATTGAACAATTATTGCAAATGACTTGCCGTGTCTAGTTGCGGCGGCTCACACTGGCGCCGTATATATCATAATTGCGCACTATCTTGATAAATAACAGATGATTAAATCATAAAAACATGGTATGTCTTTATAAATAAAAACTTAATGCTGATCATTAGTAAACAAGTCGTTGAATGTATGTCCTTCTCGTATGTCCTGCAAAACGTTGACTTTCCTATCTTAGCAAAACGTTAGTTATGCGTGGATACTTTCATCCACGACCCTAACGAAGAAAAGGGATAGGCCTTCCCACTTTCGCTGCAAAGGAGCTCAGGTTCAGACTTTGTGAAGGATTTTAGATACATGAATGTATTAAACAAACTTAAATAAGTCTTTACAGAGAAACTCGAAAGATCTCAACACAAGAACTCATTAAGTTTTTCCAAATTTAAAAGCACCGCAAGTTGCAAGTTTCTAAATGCTAGTGTAAATGGTTACAGTAACCTGTATGCTAGTTGTCCACCTAGGTGAAAACAAAAAAACTCTAAACTACGTAACTCCTGCTAAATAACTTACCGGATATATTCTCTTAGCTGTCTTTGAACAGCTCTCAACTTGTCCAAGAAAGTGGCTGTCTGATCAAAGTACTCGATGGCATCCGACACGCTTCCATCCTGATGTTTGTTGTCCACAATTTGTTGATTCCTTCAAAATTAAATGTCTTTTTACACTGTTGTCAAATACAGTCAGACCAAAGATACTCTCTATAACACTTATAATTCATGGTTTCTAACACCTTTTCATCTCAAAGCCCAATAATATACATAAGGCTTTACAGATAGTTATGGTCATAAATAAGAGTCCTTTTATTTATGCTAACAATTTTAGAAAAAATCGTGCTTTATAATGCACAAATCTAATTGTAAAACTGACAAATCTAACTTGAAAATTAGTCTTTAAAGCTTATATTCCGCAAAAAAATGGCTGACAAGAATCGGTACATTAACAGGTTGTGAATTGAATGCCCGGTTTTGTCTTAAAATAACAATTTAACTTGTCATGTCTAAATTGTCATGAAACATTGATAAATATATCGTTAAGTAATGTTGCAGGGAAAGCCTTTTCCGATGAAAAACAAAATCAAAATACCTCTTTTCATCCTAACTCTCCTATTTTTCGGGTACAACACAGATTTTGCTAAGTTATGTACCACAGATAATAAGGACAGAGGATAATAATCATATATTGTAACAGTTTCATGTCTCATCACATTCTTCTTATTATCCTTCCAATATTTTGTCTAAATATATTCTGTCTATTCTGGCTATCCAACATTGAGACGCATAAAAAATAATATTTTATTACTTATGATAACACAACTGTCCATGATTCTAAATAATGACTACGAAAATTAGTGAGGATCGATGGCATCGCAAATACGACTGAATGGATCTGGATAAAAGACAAAGATAGATTATAGTCTGTATTAGCACATAGTACGGTTCCAGTGGTTTTATCAAAAGATTTTACCAAAATTTAAATGCTAACGAAATCGCTGGGTACCGCTAGTCGTAACTAATAATATTAACGCGGATGTGGGTTAATTTCTTATGCTTTCACGTCTCAACTACTCAACTGAACATCATGCACTTAAATATTGTCAGAGGTACACAAAAATACATAGGGTGCCTTTTATCCAGAAAAAAGTACCTTCTGCTTTCGAGGGATACCAGAATTCATTGCCGAAATTGAAACCAAAAAAAATATATTTATGTATTTAAACGGAAATTATCGCGAACACGAAAAGTTATTACATACCTCTGAATTAAATACATAATTATATCATGGAACGCAAAGGTTTAAAAGTTATTAAAAAAAACTAGTTGTGTATTGATTACAAAAACCATTGCTGTAACTAAAAACATTTAATTTAGTAAACACAACATTAAATTCAACAACCACGTTAGTACATTAGTCAACGACAGACTTTAGTTATTGTAATAGTAATATTTCAAAGACATGGTCTCTAATTGACTTACTTTTTCTCTAAATCCTTATACTCAAAGCTGTCTTCTTTGATGTCTTTGTGCAATGGTATCAGCGATGGCACCAAGTTTAGCGTGTTGTCTAAAAGATCTCGACCCAAAACCATGTGGGATATGTACCTGCCAAAGCAACCCTGGTTGTAAGTAATTATCCAGAAGTATTTAAAAGTATTAGATAAATTTGATTCCTATTCTCTTCGAATAGAGAAGAAAATAATTATTTCTTAAATGTGTAAACTCGTTCAAATGATATATAATAATATACAGTAGTTGTTAAATACAGAATTTTTTTAAATAAATCATATTTTTTTTTTTCTCTCTGAAATTCGTATATTGTATTATAAAATATTCACATGATCAAAACGAAAGGAATTAGGAATAAAATTACAGAAAACCGGCACTGAGGCATTGTTTTTCGCCGAGTGAGTGAGGTTACTAGAGGCCCTAACCCTTCCCTCTTCCCCTCTTCCCTGCTCGCCCCCTATTCCCCCCTTCCCCTACTCCCATCTTAAAGGCCGGCAACGCACTTGTGACTCTTGAGTTGCAGGTGCTCATGGGCGGCCGTAGTCATTTACCATTTTTACAATACATTAACTTTATTTTAATTAATTTAATAAATATAGTTTAAAATATAATTAACAGTTCATGGCGTATCCACGGCTCTAAATATCTGCTTTGTAGCGGTGAGGCATCGATTATATTAATTTCCTACATTTTCAAGAGAATTTGATTTCCATTCTTCTAAAAGTCATCATAAAGCTCCCTCAAATTTGCCACAATGTTGATTTGATTGACTTCGCATCTAAGATGTTCTATAGGATTAAATTCAGTATTTGGCAGTCTAAGACAGAATCTGATTGTGATTCGAGAAATCCCTTTACTACGCCGTACGTTTTGTTGGACATTGTCATGCTGAAATATTCAGATTACTATCTCATCTAGGACCTTAGACTGAAATAGAATAATATATTTTTTATTACTGCTACGGATTGGCAATAGGCTCGTTTACGTTTATCTTATGTTTGTGTTTCATTAAGAAGTTTTTATTTTATTACCACAATTTACACAGCGATTTATCTCGAAAAAATATAATGGATAGATATGATCAGTCACACAAAAAAGCTGGGTAATAAACCGATTTAGCAAGTCAATAAATAAATACAGTATCAAATATTGTTAAAAGATAAATAAGTTTCAGATTCATTAACAATACTTTTAGGTACCTTATAGTTACACTCGCCTGTGCTACAAATTCAGGATTTTTAGTATGTTAATTATTTAACAATTAGCTTAGCTTTTTGTTCGTAGCTTTTTCTAGGATTAAGTATATGACTCGAAATCAATTGTATTAACTTAAGGTACAACAATTGAACAAAAATTAAATTTTATGGATAAAAGTTGCTTTCTGACTATGAGGATGATGATCAGCAGAAAGCTAATGTAAAACACAAACTGTCCATGTTTCTGTAAAAGTGGCCTTTCAGCGCGTAAAACAAAAGGTGGGTTTAAAAATAACAAAAAAATATTGGTTCAGCGTCATCATATTGCTACCTATTATAATTACCGGAATTTAAAAAAAAAATATCTGGAACGGTGTAAGGTGTACTGTTTCTGGTCCCAGTTGGCTACAAAAACGTTTATAGAATCAAGTGAGAGGACGAAGCAAAAGAACTTCATAGTTTAAACGTCTTCGCTGAATTTAACATACGCGACATAAATGACGGAGCTCCAAAAGACACTAACAAGAGATGGAAAATGTAAGTGACCATATAAATTCAAATTCAAATTCAAATTCAAAAAAACCTTTATTTCATAAAATTGACCATCAATTATTCGAAATCATCGATTTAATAAATAATTATTATAATTAAAAATTATAGATCAACACACAAAGAGTCACCGCAACAATAGTTTGCTTCGTCAAATGTAAAATGATTAAAGAAAACAAAATGGATAACATAATATCAAATCTGCCTTTTTCGATCTATAACCGCCCGTTTCCAAATGGTTGAGCCTTGTGAGAAGAAATAGAATATAATAAAAGCAGCAATAAAGTTCAACAACGACGCTTTAAATAATTTTGGCCAACTTTTACGTTGAAATACCCCACTGTGAGTCGTTCAAAACAGATAGCTAGATAATTTATATTGCCAGTCTGTAATAAAAGTTAGGACTTGGGGTTACATTCGCAACTAAATAAATGTGAGAACAAAATAAGTGATATTCATTCGTCCCCAATAATTTAAAGTTCGGATAGATGACTTCCTACTTCGCCGTTGTATGTTGCAGAATTGTTTGTCTATTTGAAGCAACTAATCTAAATGTGTAGTGGACACATTTGTGAAATTATTTTGCGGTAGATGGCCTGTATATTTAGGAATAGTATAAATTACATAATTTATAGCTACGGATGACCCATAGGAGCAGAGCAGAGACCATCAAAGCGGGTGAAACTGTGGAAAGTGTAAGTAATAATTATAATAAACGCACACCCTCAACATTTTACGATTATGAACTCTACTAATGTTGATTTAAGAGAGTAATATACTTTTTTCTGCAGATAGTTTGATGACATTTTAAATCTACGAACACTACACACCCGGTGCCTAGTAGGTACTAGCTCACGATTTGCACCTCAAACGTTTCAACTTCAAACTATTCAACTGCAAGTTTCGCAATAATTTCCTTAGATTAATTTAACTGTACGGTACAATATCCCTTACATTAAGAATACCCCTTTCTTTCCTGGTGTGCCTTTCCTGTTGTTCATATTGTTTATGGTAAGTTAACGAACTGCATGGAGGTAGCTCAACAATAAAGAAGGATTTATGTCACGACATATTTAACGAAACTTTCACCATCATCACTTGGATAATTGACTATACCGCTGTGCGGTTCCCCAGAAACGTTTGCCTTACACAACCAAATTTTTCCTGACACAACCAACTTATGCCTTACACAACCAATCTCTGGAGCAAATTGTCGCCCGCGGTATTTCCGGGCTTTCACGAGTTTCAAAACCTTCAAGAAAAGAGTGTACTCCCACTTGTAACACTTGTGAGTCTCGAGCTGCAGATGTCTATGGGCGGCCGTAGTCACTTACCATCAGGTGACCCGGTTGCTCGTTCGCTCCCTCTACCATAAACAAACATACCTTTGATGAGCTCGTGGCTGAAGGTACCCTATTGCGAAGTAGTTGATGCCAAGAACTGAAGCGATGCCCTTGCATTCGATACTTCGTAAGAGGTTTTTGAAGCCGACCAGGTACCTGTGAAAAATAAATTAGTGTTTTTATATAAAAATACCGATTTACTTAGGTGATGTAAGAAAATTCATCCATTGATAAAATAAATAATGAATGAATGGCATTTTAGTTTTCTGCAAAGTCAGTTGTTATAGTGGATCAATCAAAAGGTTGAAAGTTTCTTTCATCAAAGGTTTTGTTGTGGGCTGCAATAAAGATATTTGAATATGTGGAGACTATTATATATACATATATTATTGCCAATGCTGAATCACTCCCATCGCTGATTTTAAAGCATGTTTTTGGAATACGTCATCGAGATTATTGGCAAGGCCGTATGTCGGAATCCGGCCAATTCTCAATAGAGCTTTTTTTTTAGTTTTTTGGAACAAAGTTCCTTATAGAAGAAAGATATTATAAATATATGTTTATATCACATGCTACACTTCAGACGCTCGGATGGGGGCTAGACGCAAAAAAGTGTTACAGCAACTACAAATTCTGACCGCAAGTTGATTTATTTAATTTACGCCATCTGTGGATTCTGTGCGATTGTACTGTAATTCGATGTTGGTTGTATACTAATTATCCATAATAGTTTGCACAACTTTTTTATATTATACTGGGTAAACGAGCAGATGGGTCACCTGATGGTAAGTAACTACCGTCGCCCATGAACACCTTTCACTGATAGCGTAATATTTACTATATTTTGAAACAATTTCTTATATTTTTAAAAATATATTTATATAAAGCGAAACGAACTTCGTTACACCGGGTGTCCCAAAGACAGCTCAAGCATTTTTTAAAGACAACTCCGCCTTTATTAATTAGTTGTTCGCAATCTAACTTCTGTATACAAAAGGAACGCACCATTCTTCTTTCATTTCATTATTCTTCGAGTACATTAGTAACCTATAATTTCTGCTTAGTGACGCAGTAATTGACAATCGAAGTAGGATTAAAACCTATTTAGTTTCCCACTGCGGTTTAATGACGTTCACAATGACGGGTGTCCTTATATGGTCAAGAGGTATGTACCTAGAAATTTACTTTTGTTTCATTAGAAGAAATGTTAGCACATAAATACATATTTATGCTATGCGTTAAGTCTCCTTGACTGACTCAAATTGTTAATTTTTTCCTTAGAAAAGCGTAGTAACGTGGGTAGCATACGATGTATTCTTACCAAGTATTGCCTAAGGATTGTAATCATAGACCTAGTGTCTAAGTTGTAAAGCTAGAACATTTAAATGTTAATATGGCTTTAATGTGTATTTTATTCATAGAAAGCACTGTTACTTAATCTTAACTAATACGCTCGAGAGCAATGAATCTAGGTCACATAAAAATGCTGACTAAGCTAAGCTAGCATTACTAGTTTCCGTAATTTTTAAGTACCTTTATGTGACGCGGATTCATTGCTCTAGAGCAGTGTTTCCCAATTAGTGGTACGCGTACTCCCAGCGGTACGCGAGGTTGCATGAAAGGGTACGCGGAGCAATCACTTAACTAAGAAAATTAATAAGTAAAGTATTAGTAATTAGGCTAACAGCAATTGTAGAAATATATTTTTAACCGATCAATGTGCGAGTCAGTCACCTTTGATTTTAAACATTTTTATTGAGGGGACAAGAAATGGCTCTTAATGTTGAAGATGGAGAAGAAATATTAAAAGCAAACAGATTTTTTATTTAATAAGGGGTACGCGAGTTTCAGGTCTTTCTTGAAGTGGTACGTAGGAAAACTAATTGGGAACCACTGCTCTAGAGTGCAAAAGTGAGTATTTATTAGTCTATTTCTTTGTTTCATCATGAAATTTTACACACATGTTGTCGGAGGTACAAAAAAAAGAAGATAGGGTATCTCTCATCCAGGAAAAATAGTAATGTTCTCGACGGATACCTTAATTGATATATGATGATTGATGATAGTTAGTTAGATAATAAAAAGTCTTAGTTACATCTTTAAAAATAATCATTCAGTTGTCTGAATCAACTGTTTCACGGCCGCATTCTTCGGCAGGGCAATCATCCACACACACGACGATAAAACTTTCGTTGAAAATTTAACGAAATTTTACCGTCTCGTAAGCAAAACGAATCGTTTTTTGTTTATTGGAACGCGGCATAAGAAAACAAAACTTAACTTTGGTTTTAACGTATTATGTACTACCATAACACGTTCATGTTAAGAATGTAGTGATATGTCAACAGTATATAATAATATTAAAACATTTCAAAAACGGCATTTAGTATATATAATAGATTATATTTTAGTTTAGTTAATTATATTTATTTTCATCAAAAATAATGATAATGATGCAGGCCGCTTCCAACCGGTCTTCTTGGAGGTCATTAAGGGAGGCCCATGTCCAACAGTGGACGTCCTATGGCTGAAATGATGATGATGATGATGATGATGGTCAAAAAGGAAACAGACTACCTAGAACCGTCTGACCTAGAAATAAAAAGTTTAATACCCAATAAGAGAATGTCTCGCTTTTGTTCCATCATTCAGTGAATCACCACAAGTCACATGAAATTGTAGCCAAATAAAAACTAGAAACAACAACAACTGACATCATACATACCTGAAGCATAATCACAGAATACATAATAGTACCAGCATGATGTGAATCAATTAGCTACATCTACATACACATAACACACACTCACTCACATACACATTTTTATGTTATTTCCCTTTTTTACATTTTTTCTTTATATTAATATTTACTGTTTTATGTTTTTATGATTTTAATGTTGACAAGTCTGTACATTTTATTAAGGGGAATACACTGGCTCCTATAATACAGTTTTTATACTAGCTCAGGGGCTAGGGATTCAAATAATTGTAGCTCAAACAAATGTCAATAAAGATATTCATTCATAACTGTTTTCGTCTTTTTCTCGTGACGTCATCTTTCACACAAACTATCTCTTTTCTTCTACATTGTTGACTATTTCCTTATAAGCTTTTAACAGATATGTTTGAAGTTTATAGGTACTCTGAAGGCTATATTGAATTAAAAAACGTGGGAGAGCCATGCTTCGGCACGTATGGGCCGGCTCGACTCCGCTCGATACCACGGCCTCACAGAAAACCGGTAGTGAAGCAATGATTGGATTGCATTTCACCGCGTGAGTGAGGTTACCGGAGGCTCTAACCCTTCCCTCTCCCCTATTCCCGTTATTCCCTTCCCCCTCTTCCCTCTCCCCCTCTTTTCCTACTCCCACCTTACAGGGCGGCGACGCACTTGAGACTCTTTGAGTTACAGGTGCCCATGGGCGGCGGTAGTTATTAAGCTCGTTTGCCCCCTATATCATAAAAAAAAATATATATATTGAATTTGTATTTCAGCGTTTGAGTTTGTATAAATGCGATTGTGAATATGTTCACTAACTTAACTACACATATCTCACACACGGCAGTCTGATCCAAAAAATAGGCAGAATAGAGAAATTACACCCAGACACAGAACAAACTAACATGCTTGATGAGCAAAGAGCAAACAATTATTTGTTCTGGGTGGGAATCGAACCCACGACCTTTGGCTCAGCAGTCAGGGTCACTAATCACTAGACCAACAGGCCAGGTATTTTTATGTTACTACTCAACTGATCATTGTTGTCATTATTAATCTAGTAAAAAGTAATGTTAACAAATTATAAGTGAGCTGATTGACAAAATATATATTTAGGTACGTGAGCCAAGCCGTGGGCAAACGCTAGTTATACTTAAATAAAAACAATCTTCCTGTAATGTTAAAGCTACTTGTTGGATTTCTAAGGTACTTTTATCGGGAGCTTATCTATTAGTTAACGCTATTGGTTCGATAACTTGTGAAAGTGCGATTCCGAACACCGCAACAAAGGACAAACTCGGTTTTAACGTACATATCGGTTCCATAACTTTATTTTCCGTATTATTTCAAGCAAACTGACAATAAATATTGGCTATTTCTTAAAGGATGAGCATAATATATTATTGAAACAGCGCCAGGTCACCTTATTTTATTAGACGCTGGTTATAATATAAATAAACCTACCATTTATGGCGAATTAAACTAATAAAATAAATTATAAATTCTTAAACTTGAACAGATCCATCTAGAGGCAACTTTTGCAATTGTTTATCGTTCGTATGGTTTTAAATGTTTCGTTGCGTATTCAAAAACGTAATGACAGTTAATCAAATTTTATAAAAATAATAACTTGATACTTCTCATAAACGGTCATCCAATCCCAAACTACGCAGAACTGGAACTATGGTAACCAGATTGTTGATAAACATACATATATACTATTAAATACATACATATTATAGATAAATTACACCCAGACACAGAACAAATGATCATGCTCATCACACAATTAATTGTCCTGGGTGGGATCCAACCTACGACCTGTGGCTTAGCAATCAGGATCAATAACCACTAGACTAACAGGCCAGTCATCTAAGTCCAGTTATACGTATCAAATACATATTTTTATTGTTAGTTCATATATATCAATCTGTTGCAATCAAATTCAATAGCTTACTGGAATTCAACTGAGAAATTCAGAAACCGGGCATAACTTGTCTATATTAGGAAAGAATACAACCTATTAAAATGAGATCCGGTGGTTGATGCAAAGGTCTATGCTAAGGCTGAAATAGATTTAATAGGAGACGGTAAATATGGCATTCATAACAGGCGTGGTACATGTAACGCCAGCGTTATTGGTAATGGTATCAGCTAATAAACTGAAAGAGCCACTTGCACAAAAATTACCATGTTAGAGGGCTTGGCAACAGTAATTCTGATTTACGGGCATATCAGCATATGACCCTGACATTCTCGAGTTATTGCTTACACTACCCAATTCATCGGTATACGTAATATCTCAATTATTCACAAAACAATTATTATTAGTTATGCACCAGACGTCTACAGAATCAAAAAAATGATTTTACAATTAACTCTCAAATAAAGAAGTAGGCGTTTATCTGCAAACTCAGGTGAGTTTCGTCAAATTCACCTGATTGTAAGACGAAGATTGTACGTACAGTTGATGATTACATCATAATAAAAAAACTCCTAAAACAATGTGTCATTCTGTTACAACATATAACTTTAATTTATTCCAGGAAAATGATTGCAGAGACTATGCGCGATGGTGACACATTTAAATTTAGAAGTTATTGATTGTCATGATTCACCATGTTTTATGGGATTTTATTATTAAACACTTGGTCTATGAAAAATTCTTGGTAAGTAATATTTGGTGTATGAAATGAATGAAAGGGAAATTACTTTAATTGTAATATTTCAACACATAGAGCTTGTACTCGATAGTTCGGAATCTGGCTCCCAAACCTATGAAGACGTGGGCTGCTGCCAACTTAGGGAGGCCGACACCTCCTGTAGGAGGCTCTACGATGGTATGGTATCTGGTGGCCGCTTACTTTTGGCTTACGTTTGCTCCGTAATCAAAGTTCATATTTAGGTAATCGTGAACGCAACACCTTTTGTGACGTCAACGACATATGTGGTGCTAGCATTCCACTGAATGCGTTTAACGCTTAAAACAAAGATTTAAGTGTATATTTGACATTATTTGAATTAAATGAGATCTTCGCTTTTCTTCAAAACTGTCTTTGTATATAACAATGCGAATCAGTAGTTTAATTTTTACAAGTGTTTTCTTATTACGTTAAACCCAAAATTTTAATACTACATAACAGCACTGTAGTACATTTTAACTGCGGTCATTTGTAGCGTAAAACAACTTCTTTATTCTCCAATAATGTTTGCATTTGAGTGAAAATCTGCTGTACATTTCTTTAAATTTAAATGCAAAAGCAACCTTTATAAAATTTTACCTTCTTACCTAAATGAATAAAAAATATATCAAACTGGTACAAATAATCAAACTGGTGTCTACCAAAAGATCACCATACCTTGTCAGCCCACATTCCGCATATCCCCAACAATCTAAGAAGAGGTCAAGGACTGAAGCGGAGTTTCCTCAAAATACCAAAACATAAAAATATCACTGTCGCTAGGCCAACACAGTTCCATATTTCAATGTGAATGTATTGCAGTTAACTACTCAAGTCAAGAGGTATAAAAGACTACAACCTCCGTATACTGTCAAATAGCAAGACAGTGACCTCCGGTCTCATTTATGAATTACACCAACCTCTGGAGCCTTTAGCCTTAGCCAATAGGATATTCCTCCGATGAATTTCTCATTTCATTGCCCATTACCTCGTGGCCCGTGTCCCGGCAAGGAAGAGATCTACAACATTGCATCCCATTTTACTTCTGTCGCTTCTTTTTCCATCCAATTTCGGTCCTAGGTTTAGCGACTCGTGAAGTGCACAACAGTCACCGGGCCAACATACCTAGCCGCAGGCAGTCCAAACTGATGCTGCCGGAAGTCTCACCAGGTTTAACTTGCAGAATGCTCAATCTCAACAAACTCGACATCGGATAATTTTAGGCATCTATTCACCATGAATGTTACAGACAACCCTATGTGCATAAGTTATCTCAACGTGGAGAAAACAACCTCTCACCTTATCCTAGAGTGCATGGCCACACAATGGGCAAATATACTCACGGATGCGAGGTCGTTCCTAGAAGCCTGTGAACGCCCCAAGAGACATCTGTACTTCCAGAAGGAAGTAGGCTGGCTCAACTAACCAGCTACATCTGAACGCATAATGGACCGACTATGAGTCTAAATACGGAAATAGAGCCCACCCAATATCCCGTACCCAAAAAATATCACACATTACTGAAGTAAACTTATTATAAAAATTAGGTTGTTCCCAGATCTCGGCAACTCACCTTGCCATTGACCACACAACAATGTGAGTTTAATCAAATACCAGTTAGCGTAAACTGATGATGTGGTTTAAATTGTCATATAAAGTATGACAGTGCAAATAACTAAATCAATTGGGTTCTTCTTTGACTACAACAATTTATAGATACACGCAGCAGTTGTATTTTAAAGGAAATCAAACTGCTGCGTCACAAAGCAACTCGGGCCGCATTCTGGATTAGCAAATACCAACATATCGGATACGTAATATAAAAAAAAATAACCTGTTAAAATGGCTTGGCCCTAAACCGGCACACGTTGTCCTGGAGTGCGAGGGAGTGGCCACACGATAGGCAAGTATCCTTGCGGGAGCGAGGTCGCTCCTAGAAGCATGTGAACGCCCCAGGAGGCTTTTGTGCTTCTGGAAGAAACTAGGCTGGCTAAACAAGTCAGTTTATCTGAACGCATAATGGACCACCTATGAGTCTAGACGCAGAAACAGCGCCCTATACCAATACCAATACCAACCTTTAAAAATAAAACCTTTGCTATTAAATGTGTGTCACATTACACACCACTACCAGTTTATAAAAATTTCCCCGATACACAAGTTCCCAGAAAATATAATATTTTTTTTTATTGTCATAGAAAACAACAACGCAGTTACCTTAATCAATTGTCTACTAAATTAACCTCAAAACTTGATAGGTGCATAAAGTTGAAATTGGAAGGAAAAATGCATTAACGATGAGTCAAAAGTAACAAGTTTCATAGTAAAGGTTTTGTGGTTGAAATGTAAATTACTTTTAAGCTACGTCACAGAGGATTCCCATAGACAAACGTAATAGCTATATAAGTTTAATGATATACCGATAGATTAAAATGATTCACTTTATGAACCTTTGGTATGCTATGTTTTGAAAAATAAATTAGCAACAAAGCATATTTGCCGATTCTAATAATGGTTATGCACTGTCGGCGTACATACTTTTGATATGGTAGGAAAGTAGTGTCCCGGGGCCTTCATTCATAGGTCCCTTGCAAGAGACTCATTGTGACCGAACATGAGTGTGTCATTTTAGTCGATTCGATGCCATCATACCTACATATGTATCACCTTTTGTTTAGGTTTTTCATTTTGAGAAATCAATTCAATCAAATATTAATGGTTTTTGAAGATAAATCTTAAATTATATCGCGAAATATGGGCGACCTCTAAAATCTACCTACGCATAAAGACTTACAGAAGATTTTACTTACTATCAACTGTAATCGTAGCTTATACTCTTACTAAATTAACGCTTAACTTAAGACTTTACGGAGATGGTAAATACTGTATAAACATTTAAACATGATTCATTTGTGTGATATCATCCTACCAAAATTGTAACCACTACTTACCCAATATTGTTTTTGCGCATTTCTATCTCCACATTTATGAAATTTGTAATTTAGGATATTATTAGCACTGATGAACAGTTACCTCCTGAGATACAGTCTCAATTAGTTCAGAAGGTACGAAACTACATTGCTGAGACTAGCCTAAGATGAACATAATTTTAGTGAAGACACCATATTTTTAATTAATAATGTACATTTGTGCAACCACTTATTTTGGAATAAAGAATTTGATTGATTGGACGGATTGATTTATATTATAGCGAACTTTCAAAGTGGGGCTTAATGAAGCTCATAAGATCTCTAAACACGATTCATATGTTGAACGCAAACACTGCGACTTAATTGAGTTCACGCAATCGTGCAATCAGTGGTGGGTTAAACTTTGCTCTTTAGTGTTTGCTAAACAAACAGTTTACGGGTTATAGCTTTCCACTTTGAGCGATATTGTCTATATTGTATTGGCGGTATAGAATAGAAAATCTTTTTTAGCACAAAGAGAATCTATCAAACCCTAGTACTTAGTATATATTTTTTAATGTTCGTTGGTCAAGTAAGATGATTATATTTAATAAGGTTAGTATTAACATTAGCAATGTTCACCTACCTAGTTAATATACGCTAATATTTAGGTACATATGAAAACTATTCATACAGGTGGGAAAGATTTTTATAATTTAATTAATCACAGCCCTGATTGTTATACGAATTATAACAAAGACTTTTTTGTTTGAAATGATACATTCATTTGATATTTTGATCATAGCTCTTGCGGTTGCAAATATACGTCTACTTAAATATAATATGCTACAAACTGAATTGGAATATTTTACATAGCGCACAAGTTACACCACTGCGAGTGTTTATTAGCAACGAAAACCGCTTACCATCACGCGAGTTCTTGGCTTGTTACCCAAATTGAGGTATTGAAAACAAAACGCATTTTTAATGTTGTGGTGTAAATTTATGTATAATATGGGTAAAAACCACACCACAGGTCGTTAGATATAAATGATTCACCTTAGAGTGACGAGTATTGAGTGTTGGCGTAAGTAAAGTTATGTTAAAATAACTTTTGAATGAATCAAAGTATCCTTGACATTGTTAAGACATATCGAACTTTATTATCAAATAAAATAACGGTGTGTGGTCATTGAATCATTATGCTAATAAACAGAATACGTCAAATTCGAGCTTTCTATTAAGATGAATCGCTTGGAAGTGGAACATAAGGCGGCTACGCACTTTATTCTAGAATCGAATAGAGCAAAGCAGGTAAGGCAGATTTTTGTTCTTATTGTTACAGAAACCTAAATTGACGCGGGACGCCATCTAGTCACAAGTAGCGGGAACTAAATTAAAACGCACGGGCCTTCTTTTGACGAATAACGGAACTAATCTGTCTATCAATAAGAATGTTCTACTGAGTTCTAGAAGTTCGAACAGCGGTAGATTGTTGGAGATGTTTTAGAAAAGTTCTCAAGCTTTCAATAAAGTACTTACAATGCGGTATGGACATTCAGTTCTAGTTAAGCGATACTGCTAGTAACAAGTGCGAAGTATAGCGAATAGTGAGAATTGTATTGTTCGAGTAATTGTAATAATTGATAATTATTTAAATAAATTGTGTCTATTTCGTTATAAATTGGTATGCCGATGAAACGGCTGTATTTACTTAGAATACATGAGAAGATGTACGGCTTAAAGATGAAAAAGGCTTAGAGAAAGTAGATAGATAGTTGGAGAAAAATCTGCCCACTCTAAACATATCAAAAACCAATTATGTATATTTCTCTCTGCACACTTACGTATACAGCCTAGCGAGGAGTTTAATATAAAAATTCATTTATCCGAAGATAGTGCAATAGTGCAAAGAATTAAAAAAGTATAGAGGGAGTAAATTAAGCCGGATGTTTAATATCTCGGCAGGGAGCACTAAAAATCTCTTGAACGAGATGTACGGCGCATTGGTGCAGTCTGTACTACCCTACTGCATTCCAGCAACAGCAGCAGGGGTGGTGCAGGGAAAACCAAATTTATGGAGGTAGAACGAGCACAGCGGGCTCTAATAAAGTATATGTTCCCTTCCCTTCTATTGACTTTGCTTCTTACCTACTTTTCCCATTCAATATACTCCCAATTTATCCATCTTTCATTTACAAAGTGCTCGGTTAATGGCAATAGGCTTACCACCTTTTATTTTTATCAGTACGTGTGGAAACCCCTCGGGCCGTTACCCCACCGGGGTTTCGGTGGGGCGGTGTGTCGTAATCGAACCGACTAAAACCACACGGTATGCCGTATTGCGCCTAAGATATAGGAGGGATCCGGGAACTGCTTCTATTAAGACATCCGGACCCCTCCCAGCGCCTGCCCGCCTGCTTAATTTATTAGGCGACGTCCGGCCTCCGCCGCCGCCTCCTTCTGCGAGATGACATCCTCGCAGAAGGATGCTACCGCGGTAAAACTTCTGTCGCTACCGGCCATGAAGCGTGTAACGGCCGGTAGCGAGAGATCACCTCCGATTACTGCAGTGAGGACCCGACGCTGCGTGGCACAGGCGGAGCAAACTGCCAGCGTGTGCTGAGCCGAGTCCTCACTGCAGTCGCAGTGGTGGCAGGCGGGACTCAATTCCTTCCTAGCGACCGAGTGCAGGTTCTTCCGTAAGCAGCCGTGCCCGGAAAGAACCTGCGTCAGTCGGAAGGAAAGGGTCCCGTGCTGCCGCCCTGCCCACTCGACGATGACCGGCTGGAGAGCCTCAATAGGCTTACCACCTAGTACGTGACCTAGCAGTAGCGTAGTGATTCAGCTAGTTCAGCGTCCGCAAAAGAAAATTCTTTTCAAGCCACGCAAGAAGCGGCGGTAGCGTAATGGCTAACGCGTCGGACTTGCGATCGAGTGGTTGCAGGTTCGAACCCCACCCAGTGCACTTCCGACGTGAACCCACTCCTAACACAAGCATTTAGCTTAGCTGGAGGGGTTAACAAGAATACTAGTAATGTGTGACCCATGTTTAAAAGACTAGTAGTCTTTAAAAAAGAAACTACCTCCAGTTTTAAAACGTGAGGATAAATTCCTTGCCGCGTGCATCATCTCAAAAACAAACTTATGTCAAAACAAGTCTTTAAGGCCCCAAAGTTGAATTAATTCAATGTTATAACATCCGCTTAACCTTATGAATCTTATAAATTCTCTGAGTATATCTCACAGTGCCAAAAATAAACTAAGGAAAAGTTATGTCCTACTAATATTATAAACGTGAAAGTTTGTGAGGATGTATGGATGTGTGGATGTATGGATGTTTGTTACTCTTTCACGCAAAAACTACTGAACCAATTACGATGAGACTTAGTATGTAGATAGCTGGAGACCTGGATTAACACATAGGCTAATTTTAATCCCGATATTCTCACGGGATCGGGACTTACGCGGGTGAAACCGTGGGGCGCTGCTAGTAGAAAATAAATTGCCAGACCACATTTTAACTTTTAGGATTTTCACGTTACACATATATATTATGACGTATAATTATGATATGATACGAGAATGAATGATATCATATTCCGGGTAAATATTTAGGTTGGGCAGTTCAAAGGTATAGGGTTCAAAGGTTTCAGGTCCTATACCTAGCCTTAAATCCCATATTTCATAAGTATACGAGACTTTTTATTATCAAACTACATGTAATTCAACAGGGCAAAAATGATGGTTAAGTTCGTGAATGGGGATATTCCCCCCAGAGGGGCCGGACTGTACCGAAAAAACACGAAATGTACCTGTGCGGGCCTGCTGCGGGCCCGGTTTTTTTTAGGGGTGCCATGCACGGACAAAAACAAATTTGCTGCTGGGTATGCTCATGTTAAGACTAATAGAAATAGACGAATTCGTGCATAGAAATACATATTTGCACTGACTCTAAACTTGCAGTCGAATGCGTTATCACCGCAGCACATATTATGTAGATCGCCAAGAAAATATGCGTAAGGTACTCGAAATTCGTTATGGACATCCCTGGATCATCAGATCATCCTATGGATCTCCCTGTATCGTGGAGAACTTTACAAATGTGTGATGAGCAAAGAAAAACTAGACTCAAAACATCAATTTAATAATAACACAAATAAATTAATATCAAATAAGGCGATCGAACTCACAACAATTGACGTGATAGTAGTGACCTTTTAAAACATATCAAAAATGTATGTATTCAAGTATTAAGTAACACAGGATATTGGTTATGACCATTAAAGAAACGCCTGACGTCTGGCTTCTTCTGATTCATGTGGTGGGAATTTTTATGTTACTACCTATTAGCTTTAAAGCAACATCAACATTCTATTCAATATTGCATTTTGTGCAGCCACGAGGGCGAACCAAACTCTTGCAAGGGGCGTTAACAAGCGCGATTTGCACTCTATACCTTATATCGAAGAAAATATTCATTTTTTGCTGTGCTCTGACTGAATTCACAAGAGAAGCATTTTGTGTAATGTGTCATAGACAATAAATAATAAAAATAATATCTAATAATAACTACACACGTCTTACATACAGCCGTCAGATCCCAAAGTAGGCAGAGCCTGTACTATGGTAACCAGACTGCTGACAAACATACTTATATAATATTTCTAAATACATACATATTATAGATAAATTACACCCAGACACAGAAGAAATGATCATGCTCATCACACATTTGCTTGTTCTGGAAGGAAATTGAACCCACGATCTCTGGCTCAGCAGTCAGGGTCACTAACCACTAGACCACAGATAAGATAATAGTTACTTCGTAACTAGACCAACAAGCCAGGCAAATATACTATGTCCTACGTTTTAGAAATATTAAGAAAGGTATTTATTAGATCGCTACACTATGGAATTAGCTTAAGCACCTGCAATGATAGTTGTATTGTGAAATAAAACAAACATTGGGAGACCCATGCTTCGGCACGTATAGACGGAGTGATACCAAGGCCTCACAAAAAACCGGCAGAGAAGCAATGCTTTCGTCGTTGTATTTCACTGAGTGAGTGAGGTTACCGGAGGCCCTAACCCTTCTCTCTCATTCTCTTCCCCCCTGTCCTCCACTTCTCCTACTCCCACTTGAAAGGCCGTTCACAGGGGCATCGATAGTCATTGTATCTTTAGTATCTTTAGAACTGCAAAGTTAAGTTTTATTTGGAAAAAAAAAGCTGATCTTCAAGGATTTATGTTCGAGGTGGATGAACTATCTACATTGTATATACGGAATCATCGGTTCGCGAGTGAGACTCGCACTTGTACGGTTTTTTTTACGCAAACGAACATTTTGACCAAACATCGATCGAACGCTAAACCGTATTGGTACCTGATCTCGTGAAACGTATGTATTACGTATGAATTCACACTCTATAGCATTATAAAACCCTTTAAAACAATATGATAATCATTAAATATTGATTAAGTTTTTATGTAGTACAACTGTGAAAAGGTGAATTTTTATTTTATATTGAAATTGGTTTTTTATGTTTCTGTAGAGTCTCAAAGATACGATTACAAATGATACCGAAACAGTAAGAAAATAAGGAATTGGAAATAGATAGGGATCTAACTACAAACAAACCTCAGCTAATTAATTACAATGCTATGCGTAGAATTCATAGAATTTGTGTACATGTCTTCGTGGTGGCACGTG
Source organism: Callimorpha dominula (assembly GCA_949752705.1). Taxonomy (NCBI): domain Eukaryota; kingdom Metazoa; phylum Arthropoda; class Insecta; order Lepidoptera; family Erebidae; genus Callimorpha; species Callimorpha dominula. The sequence goes on along the minus strand of OX457000.1, from coordinate 4,022,818 downwards.
CCTCACACGACACCTCTATATGAATCATAATTGCGGTAAAATCCACTAGTATTATTTGATGATGTTAATTCATATGATACGCTACGATAATATGAACCTTGTCAGGGCTCTGATGATGGGTTTGTGGTTTTCTGGTTGATACACTTTTGAATGTTAAAATACTTAGACAGTTAGAAATGGAAGACTTAAGGTCATCACACACTATAACGGCACTGCAACGGCACAGCTACAGAACAGCGCGGCGGCGCCCCCTAAAATTGAGGCTACAGCTAGCCGGCAGCGTGCTTTATCATGCGTCGCCGGCGAGGTGCAAGCTCGCTGGCGGCACGCAGTCAGCGCGCTGTAAGCGAGCTTACAGCGCGCCGACTGCCAGTCGAGTTGTATGCTTACAGCAAGCCCACCGTTGGCTTTGTCATATTGACATTATGAAATATAGTATACGACCACGTTTTAAAGCTCAGATTTGAATGACAACCTAATTGCTGGGATGGAGCCGTGCCGTTACCGTGACGGTATAATGTGTGATGAGCTTAAGGCTCAATAATGAATAAACGCTGATAAAGTCAATAATACACTTCACAAAAAATAATAACTAATTTTGTTGTTTACCTATATATTTGGTCACCATGTTAAGTAGTTATAACACTAAATGTTATCATTCATGCGTCACTAAACCTATCCGTCTTACCTATCGAAGCAATTTTTGTTCACCTATTTTATGTCATTTACGGAACACGTCAAATTCGTGCTCATTAAGATACCTTGGAAGTGAAACATGAGGCCTTTTACTGCGTAATTTATTCTAGAATCGAATTTAGCAAAGTAGGAAGAATTTTGCTCTTATTGAAGCCCACCGGCAGAAAAAGCACATCTTCACAATAGAAAAACGCGGTTCATCACCTCTATTAGTGTATCTCCAAGTGTTGGAAAAGTTGAAAATGTGCAAGTGATAGAAATGTTGTATACAACAACAAACAATATGACTTTCATTAATAAATCACGGGTCAGACACAATATCACCACTATTGTTATAAACTATCAAAATCACTAAATAATAGTAATTACTTTGTTGTTAGTACCTCAATCAGCACTCAAATGATTGTTATCAACTTATAATCCATGCCTGTCCTTTTAACACCCCACTTGTTTTAATCGACCAATAGCGTAGCACTACCGGCATTTATTACTAGTTACAGTAATGTCTATTAACTCATTTCGATTAAATAGTGAACTATTTCATCATCTATTATAATTTGCCCCTATTTTCAATCAAATAAATACGAGTTTTTGATGTGGTGGTTACGCATCATGCATATATACATATGGTCCCTTAAATAGTTATAACTCTTGCATTAATAAACCTATCCCAGCATGAATATAGCTCTAGTATTAGTACCGTTGCACCGCAGTTTACTGTTCTTCTTCAGTCTGTTTTGATTCCAAAAGAAATATGATGTGCCCTATATAATGTTATATTTGATTAAACACTTGGAAATTGCAGTTATATATCTGTCCCCAAGCTTAATGAACCTCCAACGTACCACGTACGACCAAGTACGTGTTTGAGTTGATCTATTTTATTAGCACCATCTGTTATTTAGACATCCTAAATATATTATTTTAGGGAATGTATGCGTTTCTACCAGTTATTCGGCGTGTTTGAGGACTGTTTAATAATACTCAATTGAAAGTTAATTTATTTTATTTATCAGAAGATTAGGTACACAGTTTCAAAGTCGAGAGAGTTAAGGCAAGGACACACTAGCGCGCGGAACACGTTCATATTACAACTGCTTAGTGGGCACTACTGTGTGCCTACACTATAAATCATCGTGAAATTTTGCGTGCAAAAGGACATATTATTATGAGTGAGTCAAGTTACCGAAGTCCACACGCCCAAAAAAAAAAGACCCTAACCCTTCCCTGTCTCCTATTCCCGTCCTTCCTCTCGCCCCCTCTCCTCTCCTCTAATCCCCTCTCGTCTTCCGCTCTTCCACCCTCTTCCCCTCTTCCGCTACTCCCACCTTAAAGGGCGGCAACGCACTTGTGACTCTTGAATTTAAAGTGCCCATGGGCGGTAGTCATTTACCATCAGGTGACCCGTCTGCTCGTTTGCCCCCTATACCATAAATAAAAAAAAAACATATATGGTACTTTTAAATGAGAAAAAAAGGACTATTTTCGAGGGATTCCAAATGATTGACAAAACCTATATTCACGTGAGCGAAGCCGCGACCAAAAGCTACTTAGAATGTATTTGGAACTAGCTGTGCCCGCGACTTCGTCCGCGTGGAATAGTGTCTTTGGGTAGAATTTTTAATTATTTAGACTAATTGACGATACTTCCATACAACTTTTCATCTCCACCTTTCAACCCCTTACACCCCTTTTTTCGCATTAAAAAGTAGCCCATGTCCTTTCTTAGGCTCTAGACTATCTGTGTACCAAATTTCATTTAAATCGGTTCAGTAGTTTTGGCGTGAAACGGCGACAGACAGACAGACAGATAGACAGACAGAGACTTTCGCATTTATAATATTAGTAAGGATGTTACGGTTATGTTAACTCATCCGTGACATTTGTTAGCTTTTAAATCTTGTGGTGCTAAAGCCTTATATTAGACTATGTAGTGATCAGGGCTGAGGCCAGTCTGTAGGGTTCCCCAGTACTTTGGATTTACTTATCCCTTTAAAGTTGGACGTAAGCTCTTTGTATAACCAGATATTGCTAAAATACCATGGTACATCCAGAATATTGCGTATCATTTAAGACTGCGATAAAGAATTGAGTTGATATCCACACGTTTAAGTTTGACGTCTATCTCCACAAGAGGAGAGTACAATGAGTTTACTTTCAATATTTTCTTTTTAGTTTACTCGGGTAAGAAAACCAGCTTTATAAGACTTACCTCCAAATCGTACTGCTATCTGTATCTTTGATTTCCTTTGTCAGGTGGTGCAGGAGAGCAGCGTTGGCATTGGTGTACCATTCGACAGCTTCAGTCATGGATGTACCGGCATTTATGCTGGCCCTGTACAAGTAATACTCTATAAATATATATTTACCATATATACGAATACTTGTATATTACTTGATTTGCTGTTAATTTCGAAAGTCCCTGATAAAGTCAAAAAATGTTATCGTTTCTGGTTTTAGTTTTACTAGTTGACCCGCGCAACTTCGTCCACGTTCATAAATTTTCCCCGTTTTTGCAACATTTTTTATTAATGCTCCACTCCTTTTGATTATAGCGTAATGTTATATAGTCTATAGCCTAGCCTTCCTCGACAAAAGGGCTATCAAACACTTGAAGAATTTTTCAATTCGAACCAGTAGTTCCTTAGATTAGCGCGTTCAACCAAACAAATAAACTCTTCAGCTAATACTAGTATAGATATGCATTGTAGTCACGTGATAACATAAACTATGGGATAAAAAATAAAGGAAACTGATAACAAAAATTAATCAGTATAAAATAGAAGAATTGGAATGTAGTTATAAAAGGGTCGTGTGCCAAGAGCCGCTTATTCTTCTTTCGATCTCTCTCTCTCTCTCATTTAATTTCTAAGAAAACGGAATGAAACAGATAATCCGAGAGGAGGCTTCTCTATTTGTTGTATCTTTATTCTGTGCTTTCATTACATTAGTTATAATTAATTTCACGAATTTAAAATCTTGCATAATGCTTTTCTATAAGTGCTTAAACTTCAGTATCAGTAAATATTATTAGACTGTTCGTTTTCCTATCATTTTAATGTGTCAAAAAGGAGTGCATATTAATAACTGATTAGATTTCAATAAAATATCGCAAGTCCTCTTTTCCTTACTAACTAAACGATAAATTAGGCAAACAAATGAAATATATATAGTTATTATGATTTTTTTAAGATTTCGGTCCTCGTAAAGAAATAAAAAAGAATCCTTTTTGGATCTCTTTGTTGTCCGTGTGTCTGTCTGTCTGTCAAAACATGTTTTCTCAGGAACCCGTGGACGCATCAAATTGAAATTAATACCAAATACATTATTCTGTGGTTCTTTGAAGCTGTAAAAAATCAAGCTTCTAAGTTAACGCAATCAAAATATACGGCCATTAAGCCTTAGATTTAAACAAATTTGAACATTTTGCAGGTAAATCAAAATCTATAGGGTACTTCCCATTGACGCAAGAAGCAAGGTCTGATAGCACAAGTAAAGGAAAAATTTGAAAGTTATTAGTGTGTTGTTAAATCACATTAAAAAAAAATAGTTTTTAAGATTACAAACTTAAATTTTGCGGTTGGATTGTCGACTTGGTTATGCATCGCAACCGCAAAGTTTGTATTTCGATAAAGACGAGCAAGTCTTTGAGAATTGATTCCCGAGAAGGAGGTACTTACAACTACGTGCATACAAGTTTGTTTGCTTACGGAACCCGGAAATAAGTGAGTGGAAAGTAAGAAAAAAAAAATTTGATCACGCACATTAAACACACAGAGTGAAAGTTCTGACACTCGATATACTCGATACGATTTGACAAAAACGACAAAAATTCTTGAAAGGACAAAAATCGTAACGTAATGTACGCCTCTTTTACTTTATTTAATACTAGCAGCGCCCTGCGGTTTCTTCCTCGTAAGCCCCGATCCCGTGGGAGTATCGAGATAAAAAGTAGCCCATATGTTAATTCAGGTCTCCAGCTATTTATATACCAAGTTTCATCGCAATCGATTCAGTAGTTTTAGCGTGAAAGAGTAACAAACATCCATCCATCCATCCATCCACACTTTCACATTTATAATATTAGTGGGATTCTTTGCATGCCAGTCAATTCCACCAATATTGGTATATTTTATTGAATTTAAAATTAAACAACCAATTTAGCACAAACGTCGTTGAACCCTCAAACAAATAGGAAATCCTTAATCAAAATTCTGAACACGTACACTTGAGGTTCTATAAAGTAAATAGATTGGTGAAACGAGCACAACAAAATGAATTGTGTAAATCCCGATCCTGTGGGAATATCGGGATAGAAAGTAACCTATGCGTTAATCCAGGTTTCCAGCTATCTACATACCAAGTTTCATCGCAATCTGTTCAGTGGTTTTTGCGTGAAAGACACATCCATCTATCCATCTATCCAAACTTTCACATTTATAATATTAGTGGGATAGTGTGATTAAATTAACTCCGTCTGGCTGTAAGTTTAACACATTTACATTCTGAAGTGAAACTCTGAACTGATCGTTCAGAGTTTCACTTCAAAATGTTAATGAGTTTTGGTAAAGTATTTTAGATTTAGAATAGGTAAAGGAGCTTAACAGGTGTAAAAGATTTGGGAACTACCTCCGCCCTTCAAAGAGCTAATGAGAGATTTTTACGTTTTTCTTGCCATTATCAAGAGCACAGTATTTTTTTCCGGTTTAAAAGTACTCGATATCATTTATTTTAACCCTTGCTACGTATATCTTAAATTTCGTGATGATAGGTTGATTAGTTATGGCGTCAAAACGCAACAAACAAACTCACTTTCACATTTTCATCACAAGTTAAGTGTTGCCCGCAAATAAAACATATAATAATAAAAAAGGTAACAAAAACAAAACATCAGAAATGATTTCTGGAAAAAATGTAAAATAAGATTCATCTATTTTATTCAATGCCTATTTTGTCAACTTTAGGGGTGGTATTACTTCTTAAAATGTAAATATGACCAAATGGAAGTTAAACACACGTGAATAAGAAAAACGCGAGAGGTGTCTTTAGTTCATTACGTTATATAAAAATATGTTTTATGGACTGTACTCGTATAAATTGTATTAAATTAGTGAATATTTAAAAATATCGAAATAAAAATTGCGCCATCTGTGATAGTTGCGTAAACTAATATAATATTGATAATTAGCATACAACCAACATCAAATTACAGTAGTATCGCGCAGAATACACAGATGGCGTAAATAAAATAAATCAAGTTGCGGTCAGCATTTTTCGTTACGCTTACACTTTTTGCTGCCTATCCGCCAAGTATCTGAATGTACCTAAGTTTTATGTAAGATTTATTCATATTTTATTATTTTATTAATTTTTTCTCCATACTTCACTTATACTTAATGATTATTTGCAAGTTAACATTTAAATCCAACCTTAACCTATATTGAAAACGAAGTATTGTTTGTTTTTAAAGTTGTGTACAGTTGTAACTGGACTTTAGGTTTTCTCATTGTTTATGTTTATTGTGAAGGCCATTCTTTGTATATCTTGATCTGTTGTTTGTATCAGTACCTATTGAATAAAATAACATAAAATAAGGAACGAGCCCGCGTGAACGCGTGCGTATGGAACGCATAAAATATTTTTCCGAATCGGTTCATAAATGAAGGAGTTTTAAGCTAACAAATATAAAAAAAAAAATTACACCGAAATGAGAATCTTATCCTTTTTTTGAGGTCTGTTAAAAATCAAACTCTTCAGCGTTATTATTTTAGTACAAATAAACCATAAACTGGAAGCTGGACATAGGCAAACAGGTTCTAAGCCTTATAGAGACTCAAGTTATCACTTAGTTTCGTTATGGCTATACTAGCTTTGACTCGCGTCTTCACCCGCGTGGGTATCACTTACCACGGCATAGAGTATCTTATGCGTTAATCCAGGACATAAATTATATGTGTGCCAAATTTTATCCAAATCCATTTAGTACTTTTGTATGATATCCATCTATCCTCACGATTTTTCGGATAAATAGTATTAGTACGATTTGTCTAAATATATTGTTTTACTATGTATAACATAATATATTACTAAATGCATTATCAAGAAAAAAATGTTTAATGCACGCGTATGTAAAACAATGCTTGCATTGCTTTTCGCCGAGTGAGTGACGTTTCCTGAGGCCCTAACTCTTCCCGCCCCCTTCCCTCTCTTTCACCCTTCCCTCCACCCCTTCCCGCTTCCACGCTTCCCCTAGTCCCACCTTAAAGGCCGGCAACGCACTTGTGACTCTTGAGTTGCACGTGCCCAGTGGCTGCCCGTTTGCACACTATACCATAAAATAAAAGTAAAATCTGACATTGACGGGAGCAGGATGACACATCACACATGATTGTAAGTATTTAAACAAATAAAAAACTGTGTTTCCTTCCTAAGGTATCTAAGTCTATCACATGAGCTTTGGTTTTTCCTTCACTTCGCTCTCTGTAATAAGAACTTATAATATTCTATATATAAATGTGATTCAAAATCCATTTCTTAAGTAATCCGTAATAGAACATGACTCATAATTTTAAGGAAAATAGTGTCAATATTGTAATAAACTGTGTTGGACTTCCTACAATGTTAAGAGGAAAATTGTTATAATCAAATCAAATCAAATCAAATCAATCTTTATTTGCCAACCAAGTGTACATAAATGGTCTTATTATAAAAAAATTGTCCCAACTTAATAGCCTTTTATGGCCAATTTTGAGAGAACGTTTATATCATTAGAACAGATTATTAAAGCAAGCATTATAGAAAATTACATTAAAGAATCAATAATATAATATATGCAGTATGATTATTGAAAAATTATTACATCATGCAAAAATACCATAAACAATAGTTACATGTTGTACCAATCTTGAGGTTACTTCGTCGAATATCTCGTTGACACACATTGTTTTTCGCCGCGTGAGTGAGGTTACCGGAGGCCCTAACCCTTTCATCTCCCCTATTCCCGTCCTTCCCCGCTCCCCATTCTCCTCCCCTCTAATGGCCCTCTCCCGTCTTCCCGCTCTTTCCCCCTCTCCCCCTTTTCCGATATTCCCACCTTAAAGGGTGGCAACGCACTTGTGACTCTTGAGTTACAGGTGTCCATGGGTGGCGGTAGTCATTTACCATCAGGTGACCCGTCTGCATTCTTGTACGCCATCAATATGGCAAATCATAGCGATAAAAAAAAAGAAAAAAAGGAACAAAAGAGCCAGTTTGTTTTTAAAAATTCTTTTCGAGACTTTTGAATCCGTAACGTGATGTGCCGATCCGATCCAATCTTTTCAACATTGGATCATGGGGTTACGATCTTATCGATTTTTGGATCGGATCGAATCCATGCGTTCCCAACAGCGAATCGATTCAACTCAAACAACACGAACGAAAATTCGGGAACCTAAGTTCTGATTAGATATTTATTACGTAATTTACGATTTTGTTTACTTGTAAAAATAGTTGATAAAGATTTTATTGTGGAATTATTACTACACATCGTATTGTAATTAGCCTGTTTCTATTGACAATTCACTGCCCAATGCTTCTAGTGAAATTAAACTGCGGCTTCCAACGAGATGTCCATGTTCAACCATCACTCCATTCCCTATTCTGCCCTGCCTGCCCTATATATGTTTTCCTGTTTACACTAATCTTAACCTAACACGATGTGCTTATTATGTTTGTTTGAAAGGGCTAGCTTTGATTGCAATCAAAGCCTAAATTCTCCAAAATACAATTTGTTAGATTAATTACAAATGTTACGACTGAAAGCAAAACCAGCAAAATAACAGCTCGCACACATGAAATTCGAATTATTGTTGCCAGGATATCCGAGCTCTCTAACATAATCCGTGGGAAAATCTTTAGCTAAGTAGCTGCTTTAGGATAATACCGACGTGTTTCCCATTCGCGTGTGCTCAAACTCCGCCGCCGGCGCGGTAAGTTACACACACACTTCCCGTAGTGACTAATCAAACGGCAACTGTCGTAACCACAGATAACAATTAAATTTGTCTGGACCGTTAAACAAAAAATCTGGGTCCGCAATATTTTAATATTTTTTGGTAACTGTTTCATAGCGTAATTTATGTACTCATGTATTTTATTATAGTAACAAGTATGAATTCCTTCTATATTCATACTTAGAACCTAACTATTTTCATTCTACTTATACACAAAATTTATACCATTTCATTTTCATATGTTCAACCTCAAGTTGGGCGAGAACACAATGTGCAGATTCTGTCGAGAGGTATATATTCTATGCTTTTATAGCCCACTAATGCAGCACCGAAGTATTAAAAAGAGTGCGCAACAAAAGACCATAAATGGTCGAGGTAGCACGAGGCACTTACAATAATAATAATAACTATTTTCATCGTAACGTGAAGAACATGTGTGATACAGGATGTTTTTGTATTATTTAGCATAATTAAATTTAATATTCATATTGTTAATAACCCACATCCTAAAAAAAATACGGCGTAAAGCTTTTAGTTTTATGTATCCCATTTATATAAATAAAAATCAATGTTGATCAGATTGTGATGAAACTTTGAAAGGGTCTTTCGAGAACGCCGGGTTACAGCGAGGGTTACTGTTCCAAAAAATTAAGATTTATGAGAGAATTATTGAGCCTCGAAGGTAGTAAAAAAACGTGTTGCTATGCCCATATATAGGACTCATGTTTTCAATAGGTACTAGCTACATAAAAAAAAAGAAGATTTATGCTTTATTGCAAATGTTTTCCCTCAGGTCAGTCCACCCTGCAAACTGGTAACGTGGACCACGTGAAGTAATTAACGTACCTATTTTAACAATTTAATGTAGTTTACATTTTGTTAAGTAGGTAGCAAGAATAAAAAAAATGGTTTTGCTTCTAGACTCAACTAGTTTATCATTTATCATAGTTTAAAAATGACTTAGTAATCTATTGATGACAATGACTCGATTTCTCAAGCGCCGAAACTAGGGGTTGCAATACCGTATATTTTTATCAAAACCGATGTTTTCGGTACTGACATCAGATAAATACCGGTATTCCGGTATTTTCGATATTTCCGGGATTTATTTGTTTTATTTATTTCACTTTATTGTACACCTTTAAATAGTACATATTGTAAAACAATTTACAGATGTTAGGGTATAGCAATCGGCGGTCTTATCACACACGGCGGTTTCTTCCAGACAACCTTTGTACGGATATTGTCAATTAAAAGAATTAAAAGAATTCTTAAATTAGAAAAAGGAGGAATTTAAAGAAGTTGTAGGTATACATTAATTTACATAAGTAATACTAATTAAGTATATACTTTTTATGGCAGTTTAGTGTGAATTCCTGGATTAAAACAATTTCAAATAAAAATAAGTTGTGTGTAAGTGTATTTAAATCTATCGAAATCCAAAAATCATCAACAAAAACATATATATGTATTTAAGTAATACTATTTTTTTTTTTTTTAATCTAGTCTCAGTCAATTACCACAATTATTATTGACCATACAAAAGCATGAGAGTACTTACAGTACCTAATATCAGGATAGGATAAAATCTTAAAAAAATCAAACCAACTTTAACGAAAAAAATATTAAGTACTAATCAGCTCTAATAAAAATATCTCCAGACCTGAATATCTTATTGAACCATTATAGAAATAGAAAATCACCAAAATAATAACTTGATGTGTTAATCTCATACCAAACATATATCTGTATTTGGTTTAATGAGGAAATTCTAATACAATTTTCACAGTAAGGCCATCATAAATTTTAGGTATGAGTTTCTTTTTATCTTTGGTAGAGCGATGTAATGAGATCGCAAAAATTACAACGTGTCTAAATTAAACTCTTGTCACTCAATCGTCAGCGCAAATGATTACATAAGTAACCCGATGAAGAAAAAGCAGTCTCTGACTCTACACTACTTGTAGGAATAATTCTTAATATATTGTAGTCCAAATCAAGATATTTTCTTTTAAAACCACCGTTTTCGTAAAGAGCCATTTCTATTTTGATTAAAGTATTAATTAAGTATGTGGCGAATGCAGAATTTTCAACATCCGCGGATGCGGATCGTTCAGGGCTCACATCCGCGGATGCGATGCCGCGGATCTTAATATTTAGTTTCAAATAAACTTTATATAGGGGCAAAAAAAAGTAAATTTGTAATAATCTTTAATATTTATATTAAAAACATACTTAATTAGTTATTAATATGTGAAAAAAAAAATGGTGTTTGCAAATTTTATTATATTTAATAAACAGTAATATCGCCTTTTTGAGTTCGAGTCTGTTTCGCAGAGGTTCATAAACGAAACCAGCGCTGCTGTACAACTGTTCACTACGAACACGGTCTGGTGGTGTCAATAATAACCTGCAATTGCTTTTCTTTACTAGAGCTTTAACAAATTAACCTCTTCTGGGTGCATCAATTTTAGATGATTTTTCAAAGACAAGGTGGTGCAGCCCTTGCGAGAGTAGGTTTTATTGCATATTTTACAATCAGCCTTATCCTGGTTATGTTCATTTGATTTAAAATAATTCCAAATCTGACTTTGTGGCAGTACCATTGTAAATTCAATTGTTAAATAATATACCAACTTCAGAAAAATCCCTTAAAACACAAAGCTCTGCAGCTAAGCTAAGCACTACCTATTTACAATAACATTAAAAAAATTAAATGTTCATACGATAAACGCAACTAAACACTTGATTAACGAGAAAAAAAATATACACTAATAACAAACGCGTAGGATCTTGTCACCGAAATCTTCACTCCTATTGGGCAATCAGCAACGTGTTTACGGCACATGCCAGTCGCAGACCCTACCCCCTTTCTTTGTCTCGACTTGCACTACATCTGCATACGCATGAGCATCCGCATGAACATCCGCATGGATTATTGCAGATGCGGATGCAGATGTCAAAAGCGATGCGGAAGCTCCGCTATTAAGGATGCGGATGGGAATATCCGCAACATCCCTGGTATCAATGTCTGGTGAGGAAACGGTAACTCTTGATAAATAAGGACTATATAATGTGTGCCAAGTTACAACAACATCGGTTCACAGATGAAAACTCAGTGGGTGAACAATCATTTATTGTCTATTTTTCTAACCTTTTGGTTATTTTTATTTTAATTTAAACAGGACTAATTTTAAAGTATACCCTATGAAATAAAAAAATAATTAACAAAATCGGACAACCCTGTAAAAAATTGCACGCCACGCTAGTCGCTACGAGGTTGGTCGGATATCGTCGTATGAATTTGGGAGTACTCGTCGTAGCTTCTAATCGTTTCACGCAAATCTTTTAGGCGTGATATGAATAAAATCACGCCCGGTTTTTATTTAGTTCAAAGTTGAGAAATCATCTACAAAGGCATTGCCGAATCTCACCCCAAAACCAACAAGCACATGCTTGCACTATAATTATTTAGCTATTTTAATGAATTACAGGCAAACATTTGTACCAAACGGACCAGCAACTATTCTAAATTAATAATTAAGAATATTGTAATGATTTTTATTTGCCTGCATTTTCAAACAATGGTCCCAATTCTGTTACTTCACTCGCTAAATTAAAATTCAATTTTCTTCATATAAGATGTAAACCGTCTTAATAACTATAATTCAATAAAATTGTGATCCTGGTTACATATTTAAAGCTTACACATAACTACTGGTTTTAAGGATAACGATTAAATTGCTGACAAATAAGTACATAGCTGATTTATACATTTCGAAATAACAACAGCATCGGTATGAAAGTAGCTATCATTTATTATTGAAATGAAATAGCATTTTTTTACGTTAGAGTATAAAACGAAAACCATAATCCAATTCATTTAATATTATCTTATTTTGACTATTAATTATGTTATGACATTGGCCAATTTCGGAATCAATTCTTTACACAATCAATATTATTGATTAACATATTTCTTTTTTACCTCACAATTAAATAAATACTATAATCTAATTCAATGATCCATATCTATGACATTGAGTAAGATCGAAATGAATTTTACCCTAAATCTATATTATCAATTCACATTTATTTAGGACTTTGCACAAAATTGAAATAAATTTTTGACACAATCAATATTATCAATTCACATCCCTAATCATTACCTCAAGCAGTTGTCACTTTGATCATTCAGTCAGTGTGTACTTTTGTTTTCTTATGATAATATATAATAATAATAACTCCACACAACTCATACACGGCCGTCTGATCCCAAACTAGGCAGAGCCTGTACTATGGTAACCAAACTATATATATATATATATATATATGTATATATATGTATATATATATATATATATTCTGGATATTTCTTTTAGTACTCAGCTATTATAACGGATTCTAATTACTTGCAAATGTACTACTTTCATGAGACCTGGCTTTGATAACGGATACTTAAATGTGTATATTGAGCTAATTGCAGATCTGCTGGCAATTCCATGCTTTTCGATGATGAGTAAATTTTTCTCTGTATACAAATGGACAGCACCTCGTTTAGTAAGCACATTATGCCCTTTACTAACGCTAAGCTATTTGCTGCTAATGATTTGACATGATCATGATGATTATGCATAGGAGTAAACAATTGACTTTTTTTCAGGTTCAAGTTCATGATTATGCACTTCATGTTGGACTTTGGCCAAAAATACTATTCACACTTCATCTACAAGCAGTGTTGGTTGAAGTTGTGTACTCTGCTATAGGATGTTGGAACCTCATACTCGTTCACATCAACTAATTTTACTAAAAACATTTACCATAAAAAATATAATTATAGAAAGGCTGACATAATTGGAGATACATCAACTGACATATTTATTTATTTTGTTAACATACACCTATTCACACTAAAACATTTAATAATAATAATAATAATCTGTATAATAATAATTTGTAAACTGGCAACACTATAATATGGCAGTCGTAAAATTTTCACCTCTTATCCAATATTTTTATTTTTCTGTATTTACAAATCCAATTATATATATTTTCAATAGTATTTATAAAAATTAATACCATAAATAAATATTCATATGAAAAGGAAGTTTTAAATATGTAAAAAACCAAAAATATATGAGTACGACATGACGTTTATAAAGTCATGTCTAATATAATTGAAATCATCGATAAACGATGGAGCCATTACATTAAAAGAAGAAGAATATGACTGCTAATGTTAACAAGATCCAGAGCAAGGACTGCACCCTTAACATCCCCGGACTCGTCGCTCAGCTCCGCCGCCCGGCCCCCGGAAACGGCATCAAGCATACCGGCCGCTGTGGATGCGTCGAGCTCAACATCAAGTGGCGAGTTTTTCTCTCCGCCGACATCGCCAACACCTGTACGTCGGCAGGGGAGAGGCCGGCCACCGACCTGCTTGGGACCCCGAGGCCCACCGGCTTCGAATAGGGCCCCCGCTACCGGTGGTAATGTGCATCGCATGAAATGGACATCCTCGATAAATGAGAACGTCATGCGAGCATATTTTGTGGTTACAGAGGTAGGAACTAACCTCACTGCGTATCGTAATCATATGTTGTCTCTGTTTCAGGAACTTGAACCAGCTGTTAACGTTACGGCACAAAGGCTATCGGATCAAGTACGGGCTATTCAACGATGTCATTTGTTGGATAACTCCGTGCTTGATGGGCTACGCTTGGACTTGCAGAATAGCATTGTTACTTCTCCCCTTCACAAACAGTGTCACAATCAATTTCTGGGTTGCTACGACTTTACCCAGCTGAGGGTGGAGAGTGGTACTTCATCTGTAAGTACTCAGTACAATGAACAGGATAAGGAACATTTTAGAAGGTGCTATTAGAGAATATTGGACCATGAGCTATGACAACAGACCTCGTTTACGTAGATACAACTCTATGCACTTTCTTGAAGGCATGGCCAGGATAGTCCATCAGCAACTTGCTGTTAAATATAATCTTGTGGCTGTCGAGTTACCGTACTACAGGTATGTGCCCGACCCAGTTCTCGAAAATGGTCGTGCAACATTGTACTGGGATCGATCTATCATCACTGACAGGACTATTGTTGCCAATAAGCCTGATATAGTGGTGATAGACCGATTAGAGCGCCGAGCAATGATTATTGACATCACCATTCCCCATGACGACAATCTCTTAAAAGCCGCTTGATACGGCACACATAGTGAGGAGGTTTCTATCTCTGGAACCCTAACCACCGGTAGCTTGGTCCCTGTACCCGATACCGGTGGGACACTATTTTTTATATTTTTAAATATATTTGTATTTATTTTTTTATAGTGAATGTATTTAAAAATGTAATTTATATGTATATTAAGTAAATAAAGATAATAATCTCAATTGGCCAAGAAAAGCTGTTCACTAATAATTCACTTGCTGATTTTCTGAAGCATAATAATTTAGATAGAAGACGAGCCCTGTTTGAAAGCATAACAGTGAATAGTGAAAACCTTACTGATTTTCCACAAATGGAATATAATGATTTAATTTTAATACCATTGGGAGTTTATCAAATCAAACTGGTTTGTTCACATTACGGTGAATACGTTACACGGTCGATCAGAATCTAATAAATGGATTATGGTTATTGAAAACATGCCACGTAAACATCGTTGGCATAATAATGTCTCTCGAAGACGGGGGTCCGCCATGGCAACCTCTGTTATGACAATGTCGTACGTATGTCATAGCACCTACAACTTTAAAATACACAAACGTGTGTTCTACATAACAGTCTCCTAGCTTATGTAATTAAGAATAATAGCAGGTCTTTGGGGCAGATAAGAAATGGTACTTTTTATTTGCCATAAGCTTGTAAACCATGTAGTCACAATAACAGCGGTGTTAGCACACATATTGATAGTAACGCTATTACTTCCAAACATATAGTTGTGCCTGCCTCGCACTTACATGTAATTTAAAGTAAACTAAATTTCAGAGCTTTGTGCACGTTCCAGTCATATCCAGCTAGTGAGGAGCTAGTTACCCAACGAGACCAAATCCTTTTGTGAGCAATGTATGCTTTTAAGAAGTTGCAGTTTTAAGTATTACAAGGTTAGTACATAACATGGCAAAGTAATAGTGGCGTTTTAAGGATAGACTGAGTTGGTAACTATGTTTATTTATTTATACACATGATACTGTGTCCTGATAATTATGAATATTTTTAGTTGTGATTAAATAAAATTAATTTAACAATTATTTGTACTAATTTCTAATAAATAAATATTACAGTGTCTAAAATTAAAGGGCTGTTGATCGGTACTTAACCATACTTTTAGCAAGGACTTGTTTTTTTTTTCTATTTATTTAAGGAGTTTTATTCATTAGGAATATGCCAATTCCATCATAGCCTCCTTTCTCAAAGGCCGGCAACGCACTTGTGACTCTTGAGTTGCAGGTGTCCATGGGCGATGGTAGTCACTTACCATCAGGTGACCCGTCTGCTGGTTTGCCCCCTATAATATAAAAAAAAAAATAGTAGCCTAAGGTAAACATGCTTACAAATGTTATTGTTACAATATAATATACTTAGTAACTAATGTCCCTGATGGGGACCAAACAACCCAAAGAGGCTTATCACTGCTTCCCATCGAGGTGTTGCCAGTAGACCGTGAAGCATACCTGCAAGGACTTGTTACAACGGATTTCTATATCGCACGTTACACATAAGACGCTCGCGCTGACGGGGTCTAGGCGAAAAAAGTGTTAGCGCAACGAAAAATGCTAACCGTAAGTTGTTTTTTTTATTATCGCCATCTGTGGATTCTGCGCGATACTAATGTTATTAGATGTATATTATTAATTATCCATAATAGTTCGGGTTACTTTCACAGATGGCGCAATTTTAATTTCGAGTTTTTTAAATATTTTATATTTTGATACAGACACCACACGTTTTTTTCATAAAATAGGAAGTATGTCTAAAACACTCTGCATAGCTTGACATTCAAAGTATTGTTTCAAACAAACTACAAACATCTTATCACACAATTTTATTTTCCCGTTAAAACCCTCAACTATTGGAGTCGTAAATTACATATTACTGGGTAGTCCGTTTTGTTATTACACCTACGATGTGGTAAAAGAAGTATTCACAGTGTGTCACGTAAATTTCTTGAGGAGATACCTACTAATAACGAAAGGTATTACAACTACGCTTGGTTTGGGTTATATTTACCAGAATATAAATACAAACGATTTTAAACTTTGGCGATACGTATAATTATACTCAATCTTAACCGTGTTTTGTCATAGAGGTAAATAAATACCCTCTATAATTAATAATTCTACACCTTAGATTTAGGATAATATAATCTTCTCTTGTTTACAATATCAACAAGCCTGTAACTTGCTTATACGAGTACTATCAACCATTCTAATGCTAAATATCAACAGCAGTCGTCGCTTCACAGATTTAAATCAATCTAAAGATATCTTTCTGTTGTGATTATTCTTATTTCAAAAAGTATAAAAAGATAAAGGAAAAACAGGATGTTTTTTTGTTCCTGCCCTTGCCGGTTTATGCTTATTAATGAAGAATCATGATGCATTTGCTATTTATCCGTAAATATTCAACTTATCTAATATGCCTATAACCGTTTTTTTTTTGTTGACGATGTGGAAGATCCTACATGGATGTCCTCCGCCTTGGGGGGCGAAAGGGTGTGTCGTACTCTTACCGCTAAACCTAGCCATTTCTGTTCAATTGATCTACCCTACTAATGTTAAATCGTCTCCAACTTAATATTCTATTAGACGAATTAACAATATGCCTTATAACTTTATTTTTTAATGTCAGATATTTCATCTTTTTTTTGATTTCATCCTATTGTATGAATGGCCTAAGCATCAGCCAGCCACTCACTTCATTAAATAGTGTAATAGTTGCTACGGCTGAATTAGTAAAGAAGCTAGGCTGTTCATTGAACGGCTAATTAAGGTAGTTGGCTGCGACATATACTTAACAAAGTGATAAGAAGCAGTTGAAATACTAAAAATCCAATTAACTGTAAATAGATATAGTATTCTACAACAGAAGCACATTAATTTATGCAAACAAATAAATTAAATTTCATTACTGTGTTGAAAGTGCTACAAAGAAGTTTCGTCTTTTGTATAATTCATTCATTTCTTTTTATGATTTCTCCAATAAATGGCCTATAAATACTTAACGATCATTTTATGAAGAGGCTGTTCATATTAATAGTACTGATATTTTCCCTTGTTTTCTATTTATACAAGTTCGATAAGGCATATGTCTCATTATTTCCGAAAACAATCGCCTATATTTCGATCAGATTAAATAATTTATAACATGATTAATAAATAATTTTTACCCTCGTCATCACCTAGACTGTAACGCCCTACTACTGCACATAATATAAAGTTATAATTATCTTTTAAAAAAAAGTATCACCGACTTCAATGTGCTTTTTAGTGGAAAGTAGATGTATTTTGTTTAAATATAATTAGGGTAGGCCAATTAAACGTACTGCTCAAATGCGACAGCGATGTTTCGGAGCAAACCAAAACATCATCGATGTATACAAATTATTTGATATTTGTTGATTTTCAAGAAACCACTGGACTGATTGCGATAAAATTTTAATGGGACCATCTGGGAAGTGTACCCTTTTAAACAAAAAAGAAAATTGGTGCAACGCTCTTCGAGTAATCGGTGAACATACATAAAAAAAGATTCCTACGAATTGAGAACCTCCTCCTTATTGGAAGTCGGTTACAAAGTATATCAAAAAGTCTTGCATAACAAGCGGAGTTTAGAAGATAATTGAAGCCAAACTATTATTATTTTTAAATAAAACTAGCAACCCGCTCCGGCTTCGCACGGGTAGTAGAGACATCTTTAACAATCATTATCATAATATTTCAAACAATTTACACAAAACGAATCACTATATCTATTGGTGAAAACCGCATGAAAATCCGTTCAGTAGATTTTCAGTTTATCGCGAACAGACAGACAGACGCGGCGGGGAACTTTGTTTTATAATACTCATATGTAGTGAAAAATATATATGTTTTACAACAATGTAACGTTTCAGTCCATAATATAATTTGAGCTAATTATTTATACCACAGCGAAGCGATACTTTGCTTCGATAAGATCCGTCATGAAGGATGACCTAGAGATGGTGGCATCAGCCGGTATCTCTATCTCATCCTTATGTTCCGTGCCAAGACTGTTCCGTCTAGTAAATAAAGAAAGCTATGGATAGTAGGAAGAGTGCATATAATTTCCGGGACAGGATTAGCATTATTATCTATCTCTTGCTGTCGGGGAGCTCAGCGGGTACCTGAGTATAAGGACTAGAGTAACCCATCATCCATATTTGGCTCATGCATAGGTAATTTTTTACACTAGTTATGTATTAGTTTTTTTTCTTCTTTCTTTATTTTTACATCCTAGCAGAAGTAGGTCCGAAATAGTAGTGTGACGTGTTTCGCGTGCTCCGTTCACGTCTGTAGCACACCTTAGCCTTGTGGCTAAGGTGTAACTACTACTGAAGTCTTGCTGCTATGATTTTGTAATCATAGCAGCAAGACTTCAATGGTTTCACCATGACTTGCCCGCTGTGCGCTAAGCGGAACAAAAGCCAAACTGCCTGAACGTATAGATTTTATTATATTTTTTTGTTTTTCCAATAGAATTCGCGCTTTCTGCTCAGATGCCGTGCCGTGCCGTGCCGATTTAAGGTTCACAACTACTTCCACCTAGAGTGTAGTTTGAAACTTAGAAATCGCTAATCGCTTCAAAGATAACCGTAGCTTAAACGTATTGCCGAATACGATATTTTTTTGATTTACATTCACGATGTATAGCAACTTGTTTATATGTGTTAAGAGAGTAGATATTTACATAAGGAGTAATTGTTTAACATGTTACATAAATAGTTTTTTATGCGGGTAAACGAGCAGACGGGTCACCTGATGGTAAATGACTACCGCCGCCCATGGGCCGCCCTTTAAGGTAAGGGAGTAGGCGAAGAGGGGTAAAGGGAAAAGAGTGGGAAGAGGGGAGAGAGGGGTTAGAAGGGAGGAGACGGGGGAGAGGGAAGGGTTAAGGCCTCCGGTATTGATACTAGAAAGTAAATAGGCAGCTCGGAGCGATAAAAGTGTAACTTATTTATAAGATAGGTATCGCCGGTTTCTTGGTATTCTTGGGCTGTATTTCACAACTCAACGTCTGTTGCAGGCTATTTAGTATGACGGGGTGGATGGCTACTATTTAGTATGACGGGGTGGATGGCTACTATTTAGTATGACGGGGTGGATGGCTACTATTTAGTATGACGGGGTGGATGGCTACTATTTAGTATGACGGGGTGGATGGCTACTATTTAGTATGACGGGGTGGATGGCTACTATTGCTATTCCAGCTCTTCAAGATAATTTATCAAACACGTACACAATCTATGTTGTTCCTTGGAATATCTGATTTGATTGACAGTCAAAACTAAAGTTCACATTGGCTAGTTATTAGAATTCCTAGAGACGTGACTGATGTTGCAAATGTTTCTATGTACCACTATTATTGGATAAATGTACGTAAATTTAAGTAATGTTAAGCTAATCAGTACCCAATCAATTACTAGCTTATTATCCGGAAATACATTAATTTAATTACGTATATAAAAGAGTGGTTGGTTCATGGGTTTTTAACGAGCCACACAAACACCATTACTGTATGAAGGAGTGCCGTTATGTCCATTATAGTGTATTAGACTATTAGGACACTATGGAAAATATTATGAGTGCAACATGCACGCTTTCTGTAAAATTGCTTGTGTTTTTCCTCAATTACTCTCTTTAGAATAAATAGTTCAAGGTCTGTAATAATGTCATTGAATAGTCCATTTAATAAGTAGTTTTTTATAAGTTAGTGCATGCCCGAAGGTCGACATTGGACCGTAATTCTTTAATTTAATGATAACAATAAATGTTCGTTGAAGGTAGGAAAAAATTGTCTCCCAATTTTTAAGTTCGTTCGTGAGTTAGTGCTGGTCATCTCTGGACTGCTATTACTTAAACTATAGTAGATTATGTTACATTTTCCTCATATATAATTAAATTAATTAGCTAAAAATTGTAAAAGAAAACATGTCAAAAAAAAACCGGGCCCGCAGCAGGCTCGCAGAGGTAGATGGTGCTTTTTAATTTTTTTTTAAAATCTGTCACCCAGTCCTCCCCTTTGGGGAAATATCCCCATTCACGAACTTAACCTTCATTTTTGCCCTGTTGTACCTTAATTTTACCGGCACGAAAGAGGTCGCAATTATGCACCGATTGCTTTCAAACTTGGACGACAAATCAACAGGGCAAAAGAAGGTTAAATTTGTGAATGGGGAATATTCCCCCAAAGGGGGTGACTGGGGAGCAGATTTTTAAAAATATGGAATTTTTTTGGATCGTTTAACATTAATAGCATGCCCATAGTAAATACGAACATTTTTTAATATGAACCCTAAATGATTCCATCCTTAACTTGTTGGGGGAAACCAAAATTGGTTGGAAAAAAATTCGTAGCTCCGAAACTGTAAACTGAAAGCTATTTTTTTTTGATTTTACTCTACAATGTAGACTAAAAATGTTTTTAATGCGACTTAACCGACAATTGTTTTGGGGTCTAGGGATCATAACTAGACCTCCTGTAAAGAAGTTTTTGGAAAACTCGACAATTGGTACAATAGGTAGACTTTTCTTCTACCTAAAAGAGTGTCCTTGGAATTTCTTGTCTGTTCTTCTCCATACATTGACTTGACTTACATTCTTACATTGACTCCACTCCTGACAATTCAAAAATACCATCTGATTTGATTTGATTTTTTGGTAAAATTCTGTAGGCACAAGAAAGTTGTGCAAAACATAAATATAGGTAAGTCATGTTTACACAAAGTTACTTTCCGATGTATAATATTAGTATAGACTATAGGTACAGTTGCATACACGTGTATATTTCTGAGATGCCGGACTCCAATACATTTAAGTTATAGAAAGTAGCGTCTTTCCTTAGCATGACCGATCGCTACTTCGATGTTTTTATTCTAGAGATATCTACAAGTAATAAGTGAAACTTGCTATAATTATGGTGCAATAGCGGTGTACCGATCATGATACATCCGATGTAGTAATTAACACAGTAATAAAATTTGTCTCAATTATTTTTGATCGATCTTTGTTTGCTGGAATGACATTAATTTTGGGGTTAAGCTCGCTTTTGTTTGTACCATTGTCATCATCTGTGCCTTTTCCCAACTAAGAGGGGGTCGGCTTTTTAGGGCTCCAACTACCCGTAACGATTGTCACAGATGTTTGTATGGCACCCGGGACGTTTAACGTGCTCTCCGAGGCACGGAGGCGTCTCAATGTGTTAAGAAAGGTCAGTTTAACTTTGTAGTGTGCTAACCTACTCGGTTACCACTTAGCCACGAGCCTTTGTTTATACCATTTCCTTGTATTTAAGATACTGGCGGTTCCCCGTGACTTCGTTCTATGTGCTATTCCAGACTATAATCTATCTCTGTGCCAAATTATATCACGATCCGTTCAACCGTTCTGGCGTGATATTAATCTATCCAATCATCCATCCATACATCCATCCATCTATCCATCCATCCATCCATCCATCCTTACAAACTTTCGTCTTTAAGTAAGTAAGGTTGGGAAGATAGTAAGTAAGACTATACAGCGGTTTTTAAACTTTCGCGTTTGATGATTTAGGTAATTATGTATATAATAATACGGGAATTAACGCGATCACGAAATAGGTATTATATACCTCTGAATTGCCTGACGTTTCGACCTGGTTACACTGGCCGTGGTTTTTCGAGACGTCAACGTCAGGCAATTCAGAGGTATGTAATACCTATTTCAATCGCGTTAATTCCCGTATAAATACATCATTTTAATTTAAAGTGTTTGAGTTTGTCGAGACATGAACTCTTGTGCAATTTTGTGTGATGGATTGGTAGGATATGTTATGTAAGACCAACCGCGCTCTACTAGTTCATTACTGCGCGGTGCGGTGGAACATTGCAGGAGTTGTAGTGCGCGCAATATCATTAAAACCCTGTATGACAAAGTTGCGGCGACAGGCTCTTTCCTGTCCGGTGTAAAACTAGTAGTGCGCGCATTGTCTAAAGGTTTATAGGTTTACAAAAATTATTAAATAGAGGTTAAGTAGAGGTTTATATATTCTGAAGTTATTGAACATCTAGATAAATCAAAATGAATTATCAAATGTGTTTATAAGCACAAAACTAGAGAACGGGTCGACCTATTCGGCTATTTTTAGGGTTCTGTACCATCTGTAATGGAATAAACGGAACCCTTATAGGATCACTTTGTTGTTCGTCCGTCCGAAGATCAGTCTGTCTGTCAAGACCCTTTTTATCAGGAACACGTGGAGGTATCAAGCTGGAATTTATATCAAATACTCAAGTCTACTGTCCCTTAGAGCTGTGAAAAAATCAAACTTCTAAGCCAACGCAATCAAAAGATACTGCCGTTTATGCCGCATATTTCCGCAAATTTTCGACACTCCCGTGAACTCAGAATATTGAAATTTGGTACGAAACAACGTCTTATAGCACAAAAAAGGTAAAATGGCGAAAACCGTAATTTTTTAGATACATCATATAATAAAAATATTTTACGGAACCCTCGGTGCGCCGAGTCCGACTCGGACTTGGCCGGTTTTTTTTTCATATTTTCGTTAAGCCACAAGGAAGGATCTTATGGAGAGAAAAAGCGTAAAAATAGCGAGGAAAATAGTAAAAACAACACTTTTCTTTTCCTATACAAAACACAGGGTAAATAATAATTTAAACACATGTCCCCAACTGCGTCTTTTAATAACTTTGAAAAGGGTAAAACACAGCAGATTTTTGTTTGAATCGTAGTAAACTAAACACCGGCACCCACTTACTTACGTAATATTTTGATTATAGTCTAAATTTATAGGTACTTATATTATACTACCTTGTAACTCGTTACAGACAGGTGTGGTCATGTCTCAGAATCGTTATTCTACTTTACGACACTAATATATGACTTTTCTGTACCATTCTGTATAATTCATTGGGTGTGTGTGTACCAACGCCAGGATTAAGCCGCCTGGCTTACCTGAATTTGGCTTGTTGTTACGTCACTTGTTTGATGTAACCACAGCTACCTATCATGAAAGAAATTATACATAAATGTAGATAGCTTTTTTATTGTCATTGTTTTTGTAATGGTACGGTACTAACAGATGGTACGTGAGGTCACGTGAGGTCATCACATTCCTTTTTATAAAAATAATTACTAAGTTATGATCTGGATTCCAAGGTTGGCTTAACAACCTGTTTTTTCTTTTTGTTATTTTTATTTCAATTAGAGATCGTCTGCTGTTCGAATTTGGATTTATTCTGTTTATTTTATTTAACATTGTTTATAGTTTTTAGTTTTCTGCACTTCTATACATAAATTTTAAGTAGTGTTAGAAATTTTACGTGCCTTCATTCTTGAAATTTTCTCAAAAATGCCTACAAAGAATTATCTTCACGTATTTTATATAGATATTTTATATATATATATATATATATTTCTTTTTTCGTTTCTTTATATACATCAATACAACAATTTATGTTTTAGCATACACTACATTATTTTAATATGACTTTTTTATGCCGTGAAAATATAATTTAAATTAAAAAAAGTGTGATGTAAAATAAATTATAGAATTAAACAAAAAACTCAACTTAAAAGTCATAACTAAAATGTGAAAAATCTTAAGTAGGTAAAATTAAAAAATAAGGTGGTTAGTGAATTGTTTGTGTGTATATTGTATATAACATACACACAAACCACCATTGACTCTGCAGTAAACAGAATGTCTGACGATTTGTAACTAAGAAGCAAGAAATCATTAAATGAAACCAAAAAACCGGTCTGCATTAAAAATATTAACTAAAAGTTACTCAAAGAAAAACTCCAAGTTGTATTTATTTTAGTAATCACCTTTTTAAGCACTTCATTTTGATACCCTACTAGATACGTAAGTATTTGAGATTTGTTTTTAAAAACATGCATTTTGGCGCCAAAAGCCTACTATTTTCATTCTTAAAATTTTAATATACCCCGTAACACTTGCGCAATAAACACGAGTCTAACGACATAACATTAATCAAAATCGCTTCAGCTGTTACGCTTTAGCAATTACGAGGGAGCTTAGGGAGGTACATACATACATATATAGTCACACACATATCACATAACGGTCCTTTTTTAGCTTTCGCAGTCGGGTAAAAACACTGGTGCTAAACTTCCATTAAAAAGGGGTTAAATCAAAATAAAAAACTGCACTGATTTAAAATGGTCGACAGGGAATCGTATTTTGTTCTTTTCATTAACTGCTAATAAAACTCAACGCCGTACGATTAATCTCGGTTAGTTGTGATCGGGAAGTAATAAAAGATCGTTTAGTTTACCTGCAGTGAGACAATTTAAAGAAACGATCGGGGCACCAATCGCGTTGCTTTATTACTGACAAATAAATTCTACTAAAGTTTAAGGCAATGACTCTATAATACTGTGACCTTTACAAAAAAATAAAAGCTAGTAGCGTTACAGTTTTTTTTTTATAATATAGGGGGCAAACGAGCATACAGGTCACGTGTTGGTAAATTACTACCGCCGCTCATGGGCACCTGCAGCTCAAGAGTCACAAGTGCGTTGCTGGCCTTTAGGGTGGGATTAGGAAAAAGATTGAAGTTTATTTAAGCGTATCAGACTTTATTCGACAAATAAATTGCTTATTTCGATAGCGACATATATTACCTACTTGTTTAAATTTGAAATAAGACCTTGTTTCTAAGTGTACAAGTTTTACATCTTATATAAAGAAAATTTTGTCAATTTTAATTTAGAGAGTGAAGTAACAGAGTTAGCACCATTATATATACGTAACTAATTTCCTCGAGAGAGTGCAGTCTTGGTTATACTAACTTTCCTTTGAGTATTATTAAGTGGTGTGATCGAAAGAGAGAGAACATCGAGAACTTTTATTATCATGTCTTTTCTCTTTCTAACTATTGCATTGGGAGCCTATCACTAAATGGGAATATTCCTTCTGCCGTTTAAAACCTGTCTTTTGATGTTGATATTCACAACTATGATCTATGTTCGTACGTTCGCTAGTTTTGGGATGTTTTTCTTTTGTGTTAAGACAATCCAACAAATATCGATCCAACAAGGGATACAGACATAATGTCTTTTTTTATGGTATAGGGGGCAAACGAGCATACAGGTCACCTGCTGGTAAATTACTACCGCCGCTCATGGGCACCTGCAGCTCAAGAGTCACAAGTGCGTTGCCGCTCTTTAAGGTAAGAGTAGGGAAAGAGGGGGGAGAGGTGGGAAAGGGGAAGAGTATGAAGAGAGGGGGAGAGGGTTTAGAGGGGAACGGCGGGAATAGGGGAGAGGGAAGGGTTAGGGTCTCCGGTAACCTCACTCACGCGGCGAAAAGCAATGCAAGCATTGCTTCACTGCCGGTTTTCTGTGAGGCCGTAGTGTCATGTTATGTCTTTAAATAAACTGTGCTTAATTCATCTTGTTCAGTTGACGAATATATAAAATTAACAATATATCTTAATATCTTACCTTAGTTCTTGAAGTTCAGCTTCAAACGAATCTCCATCCACCGGTTTCAATCTGTCTTTGAACACCAGTCTAGGAAGGGATCCCATCTGAGCTATGGCGATGTTAGTCCCCGTGAACCGTTGCGATAGATTTGACCTGCACAAAAAAAAAAAACAAGTATTTATTTTGTATGAAATAAGGTACAGTACAAACTTGTATTCGGGTCAGAAGTCCTCACGTCACTCATATTTAAATAAATAAGTTTAGAAATCACAGCTACAAAAGATCCAACATTTTTAGATTTAAAATATCTGGTTTGTCATAGGGCCTAAAACTGACTGAGAGTAATCTACGAAGTCAATGACGTCATGGCAGTTTGCTTGTGGTTTCTGAGAGGTTATTTTTACTATGCAACTTAATTTTGACGAATGCAAGGGAAAGGGTTATCCGAACACTTGTTAATGAATTGTAAACAAATCCAAAAAAAGAATAAAAATAAATGGAAATAAACTTTTTTTTTATTTATCCGATAAGAAGGTCAACTATTTATCACAAATAGAACCCTTTCACGAGCATAAAGACAGTAACAGCCAGATACATTTCGATATATATTCGGAATTCGAATAAGTTCGGCCAAATCATCTAGATACTTACCTAGATGATTTGGCCGAATATATTTTATCTTTGTTCCCTACTTTCTACTAAGAGTACCGGATGACATATTTCTGATGGAAATATTATTTTATACCACCACATATTAGTAGCTTACTATAGTTTTTTCGTTGGTATGATTTATACGCTGCAATAACATCACGCCACAAGCGCGGTGGCATGTTATATACACTAAAATCGAAAATGATTGTGTCAGAACTACAAATGCCTTGAAGAAATAGGTGTCGTGAACTTTAAGAGGTGGGTTCACTATCTATCGCAAGATAAATACCAACCTTAATGTACTTCCGTTGGTAAAGATGAAGAAAGCAACTTCAGATCTCTCTTGCTGCAGCCTCGTCACCAGTTTACCCAGTTCAGTTGCCCTACTGACCTGTTCAAATAAAAAACTTAAGTCAAATAATTTATTTGAATGCGTACGTTGTTTTCAGCTTGCGGTGGTAACATAATTTGAAATTATTGATTATTGGCTTATACTAACTTTTAAACTTTCGTGTTCCATGATATAATTGTGTATTTACGGGAATAACCGCGATCACGAAAAGGTATTATATACCTCTGAATTTATTTTATTTTATTGAGGGTTTTAAATACCTAATAAGAGTATTCTTGGATAGATATAGGTACTATTTTCTCACAATAGTAGTCTAATACCATACATGTGACAGAAACTAATCAATTTTTTTTCATAGTTTGTACCGTTATATCATTGTATATGTATCGTTATAGTACTAGGCTAGCGGTGCTGGTACTTCCTAAATCGGGCATGTTCAATTTGAATATAAATCTGCTGTCTCATATCTCTTCCAATCATCAAAAACATTTGTGACAATCGGTATAGGAAGTTAATACACCAAAATTTTAGCCTCCCAAATATTAAAACAAAAATAAAATGTTGTTAGTTATTTAATATTAATTATAATATGACTGATTTGGTTGCTTTTAGTTATAAAATGTTCGCAATAATCAAAATTAGGATTTTAGAGAATGAAAAAAATTCAAAGTTTCCCGAAAAATGGGGAAAACTGTTTTTTCCGTTAAATTAAAACAAATTTATTGAAACTTTGACCGGACAACGTATATCGGGTTAGATTGTAGGCTATTGCCGCGTTCCAATTAATCGAAAACGATTCGTTTTGCTTACGGACGGTAAAAGGTCGTTGAATTTTCATCAAAAAATTTACCGTCCGTAAGCAAAACGAATCGTTTTTTGTTTATTGGAACGCAGCATAAATAAATTAACTACAGAGTATTGATATCCCAATGGTTGAAGGAGCTCGATAGTTGCAACACGTCAAAATTGACACAAGAGGAAGTTTTCTCTAAAATCTTGTTTGTAGCATTTTGAGCAGACCATTAACAAACATAGACAAAATCTCTGAAAATCTAGAACAACATACCGAAAATTGGCATTACAAGTGTTCGCAAACAAAACAATAAAAGTTAAAGTAACTACACTCATGAGATTACACTGGAAAGTAGCGATCATACATAAGAATAATACTGAACAAAATTTTTCAGAACTCGTATAATAAAATATTTTACTTCGCGTGAAGTTTAAAAATCTAATTTATTTATTGTCAGAACTGATAAATGTAATCTCGGCTAACGGTCGCCGCTCCTGTCACCACCTCATGAAAATGTATGAGGCACTTTCATTAACAACCCTTTAGCTACCATCTATGTAGGTACATTAATAACTTTGATAAATAATTGTTTCAGACCATAAAAAAACAACAGTTTTAATAATAACGTAATGTGTAACCTTACGCTGTTATGTTCCTTATAGAGTTAGTGGTGCTGTTTAATGAATTTTGGGTAAAGGGTTTACCGGGTAATAACATCGCTTTAACTGGTAAACCTTTTACCTAAAATTATTTATTTGAAGAACTATTTCTTTATTTTGTACTAGATAAGGTAGCGTCTCTAGTGGGACTTCCGTATGAACAAAGATTCTCTTGTGTTGTTCTTGTTTCCAACATTTTGTAGAAATTCTACCAGTTTTCTAAGTAGGTAAGTATTAAGAAAGGATCTCGAAAACACTTTTTTACCTATAAGATTAGTTCCTGAGATATTTTTAAATTTTTAATGGTAAAAATAATCATACTTAAGTAACAAAAAAAGTTCCTTTTATTATTTTCCTTTTCTTTCACTGTGACCTCATTAAAATGTATGAGTTATCTAAAATTTACCCTCATTTGAATGTTTGAACCTTGTTACAATGTCAAAGTATACATGTTGAGACAAACATTTAAAAGATTCTAAGTGATGTTGAAAATCCTATTGTTTTAATGTGTACTACGCATTTGTTAATGAACTTTCTCATAATTACTGTGAGCTTAAGCTGTTTGTCACGGTCGCGAGGAAGTAAGTAAAACACCAATGTTGGTTTAGTGTGAAACGCTGTAATGATTTTAATAGCGAGATATAAATATGTAAATTTATTTAGAGCAATGTTTTAGTTGACAACAACTAAAACATTGTTCTAAATACAAACATCAAAGCTACAAAGCTTTACTTTGTCATAACAATGTATTTGTCGGAATACAATATCTTCTGGTTTATAATATTTTAAAGTTTATTTTTATTTCACCTTCAGCACTTTCTTATTTAATCATAATTTAAAACGCTGTGCCCAGAGTTAATTACGGCTGCCTAAAGCTACTACTACCTACTAATATTATACGTGAAAGTTTGTGAGGATGAATGGATGTGTGGATGTATGGATGTATGGATGTATGGATGTTTGTTACTCTTTCGCGCAAAAACTATTGAACCGATTGCTATAAAACTTGGTATGTTTATAGCTGAAGATCTGGATTAACACATAGGCTACTTTTTATCCCAATATTCCCACGGCATCGGGACTTACAAGGGTGAAACCGCGGGGCGCAGCTAGTAATATATAATCCCATCAAAAACATTAATGTAAAAATGGGAGCTAAGTTCAATATTAAGAATAAGAGAAGAAGTCAGGGCCTCGGGTAACCTCGCTTACTCGGTCAAACACAACAAAGCATTTCTTCAAGCCGGTTTTCTGTGAGGCCGGGGTATCACTGCGGTTGAGCCGGCCTTTACGTGCCATGCGGCTCTCTCTTCATTGAACAATAAAAAATTTTACACAAATCAAATAACTTGCGATAAGTTGAAAATTCTATTTGTATGCTAATGTACTGTTCCTGTTTTGTTCTCTAAACAGTATGTTGAAGTTATTAAAATGAGCTTTCAGGATGATGTATTCGCTTCATCAATCACCTGTTATAATAATAAATCACGGATTTCCGCTTTAAATGAGACCGATACTTTATCGCAAAAAAAAATTAAAGACTTCTTATTCGTTCAAGTTTCTGCAAAATGAGATGGTTGATGGAGGATGATGGAGGATTAATGACAGGGTTCAGACATCATAAAACAATTTTGGAGACTTCCCTCATGATCAATTACCGTTTGTGTTCTGTATCGTCCTCAGCTCCCATTAACTCGTGACCGGTAGCAGCCAATATTTTTAAATGTTTTGTAGGCAATCGAGCATTTTTGATTTATAGACGGTGCACAAAGGTTTAAATAAAATGGTTTTACGATACATACTTGTTCTTCGACGTCGGCTACGTCCCTGCCATTGGTGATGGAGCTTTTGAGTGACAGAGTAGTCTGCACGATGAGCGCCAAAATAGGAATGAAGGGGAGCAGCAGCAACCTCCACAACTGGCAGCGGCGGCTCTTACACCAGCGCTTTATCTTCGGAGCGCAGCTAGATTTTTCTTCATCTTTTATGTTGGGTGACGCTGGAAGAAAAATAATAGTTATAATTGTTTTCTGGAAATGTTGCCAGCTAGAGAGAGAAAATACCGGTAGCATTGTTATTAACACGCTTTTATTAACTTGGTATGTATGTATGTATGTAACTGAAACTTTGAACGTGATTTTCACCCGTTCAAAACGTCAGATTAATTAGAAACTGCACACTTATCGAGGACCGATGACCATGCAATAATTTAAATTGTTTATTCTGTGTCATTAGCAATTTTATATATCTGAAGACATGGCAGTGTCTTGCGCCAAGTACGCGTTTAAAATAAATATTCCGAAGAGGGAGCCTGAGAGGCGGCAGGCGCGCAAATCCCAGTCCTATCAGTTGAAAAAATTTAAAACTACGCATTAATGATTAATTTAAGTAAAAAGTGAAAAATAAATAATTGTTTTAAAAACACTCTGAATAGAAAACCAAACTAAAAAGTAGAAATGAATTTTTAACCAACTTAAACTAAAAATTTAGTGATTAAGAAAAAAATTAATTTTATTAAAATTTATTATGGAAAAGCGTGGGGTGCTTTAAGTTATTTTCATAATGACTTTACTTTTATCAATATCTGTCAATAATTATATTTATGACAATTGTCATCAAGCACCCCAGGCTTTCTTTCTTAATTTAAATTTATTAAAAATTATTTTCTACTTTTTAGTTTGGTTTTTTATTAAAGCGTATTTTTAGTTTTTCTTTAATATAATTTATTTTATATAAACATAAAATAATAAATAAATAAAATAAAAAACTGTTTATTGCCAGAAAATTAAAGGTACATGTACAATGTAAGAATGTCCAATGGCCCCACACTAGGCAAGCCTGTCCTGTGGGTACCTAGACGATTACTAAAACGAGTATAATAAACATCAACATCGTCTCCACCTTCTGATTGTTTGCACTTAATGTAGTTTTAGTATAGAGGAGACGCGATGGAGACGAAATAGCTGCACTGAATATAAAATTTTGGAGACCCAACTCACTATGGGAATACCAAATTAGTTCATTTTGTAAATGAGGAAGCTAAGTACATCCAGTTTGTTTTGGTTATAAAATTTCGATATTCTCTACCTCGGGCATCTTAATTCATTATATTGTTATGATAAGGTAATAAAATTCAGTTAGGTGTATTACTCTTACTTCAATTATTGTTGATACCTACCTACCGTATTCAGTGTGAGCAAATCGAAATAAGTAGAAGTTTGTATTTCTCAGTATGCCTTTAAAATTACAGTTTCAAACACTAATACATTGAATCGTAAAGACAAAAATATCTGGAGCTAGGTAGTGCCGAACATAAAATGTTGGAACTATATTGCAGGAAGGTATTATTTACTTGGTTATTTGAAAGCAAAAATCATATTGGCAGTCAGCCGAGCGCAACATTACTGTGATCACACAGTAATTTTGTTCAACTATTGCGTACAGGGACCGTTCAATAGTATGATTGCTTGATCGGATAAAACATTTAACGATACTCTCTTGTTCTAACTATTTTAACTATCTAAGATGATTTAACTCCGAGAAAACAAATAATGTGGAGACTGAAGTAAATTAAGAACGTCTATATTAAGCATTTGCCTTTTTAAAACGCTTTACTTGTAAGTAATTAACAATGTAAACAAATCTTGGAGTCAATTTTAACCTACTTCTAATTTTAAAATCGAAATTAAACTTTGTATGTTTATATAATTAATTAGGTTTTTGGGAATTAACGCAATTTCCGTTTAGCCTCATGTGAGTCGTTTTGACGAGTCCAACAGTTTACTTTTTAATATGGTTTGCTATTAAAACGTGTTTTGGTGTTTGTTCTTTTGTCTCTCATAAACCACAGATTTTTATTTTTTGTGCATATGCGTAAGATCTATCTCAGTGATGCTCATATGCAGAAAACACATCATTGTGTACCTATTTTTTTTTTAAATATGAGGATGTTTACAATTGTGAGCGTTATCTTGTGTTGTCTGTTACTTTTTTATACAAACATAGAAGTTCTACTTTGTAAGTGACAGGACAGACTAGATGAAACTGTAGCCGTCTGTAGCTTAAAGATAAGTGTCATAGTTATTGATACTTTTTTGTTACAATTTTGTTACTTCTGTAGTACTCTTAAAATATATTTTTGGTTTTGCATGTTTACTTATAAATGTGGAATCAATTTGTAAAAATATAATATAGTGAAAAAAACAATATACAGTTCATTACCGT
This sequence comes from Callimorpha dominula, assembly GCA_949752705.1. Classification (NCBI taxonomy): domain Eukaryota; kingdom Metazoa; phylum Arthropoda; class Insecta; order Lepidoptera; family Erebidae; genus Callimorpha; species Callimorpha dominula. The sequence continues at coordinate 3,989,744 of OX457000.1, read as the reverse complement.
ATATTATTTAGTTTGGTATTGAGTGTGTTTCACAAATATACCAAAGGACATACGAGCGTAGCTTACACCTACACGTCTCAAAAAACTACTAATATTACATTTATGTAATATAGTAACTATTTATAGTTCGAGATATTGAAATACCCACACTCAACACGATGACAGTTGAAAGCTTTTACACAATATGAATTTGCTAGACACTTGTCAAGCTACAGATATATATAGCTCGACATGTGTCTAACTAATTCATAATGTCACGAACAGCGTCTAACATTTATTTAACCATATAAATAAAAATTCAAAAGTCTTGATTTATCATCATTGATATTTTGGTCTTGTAAGAGTGTATGCGACCTACCTATGTATTTAATGCATATCGGCATTATTGTTAAGATAGTCATGACATTGTATATTTAGTAGCAATAAATTAAACAAACGATTCTGTTTTCTACTCATTTAACATGAATATCACGAACATGAATGAATATGATTGCACGGATGGAGCAATGGTTTAAGTGGTCACCTCGCCACTGCGCCGCGCCGAGTGTTGTGGGTTCGAAAACCACACGAGACTAAATATGTGTGATCCACAAATAGTTGTCCCAAGTCTGGGTGTGCTTTGGGTCCGTTGTTTAAATGTTTGTGAAGCCCCCCGCGACACAGGAATATTCCTAATGCGGGAGTTGTCTTTTTAAAGAAACAAAAAAAAAAATCTAACATAACATAACACACCCCAAACAATGGTGCGTTGGGGTGTGTCAACATCACCATCTCTGTTGGGCAGTAATAATCGAAACATTTGGTCCTTCGAGTCATGTACCCCAACATTGGTTTGTCACTGGAGAAAGTCTGAATACTCGTACATCCGGTTTATTCTATTAATAAATAAGCAAAGGCAAAACAATTCAGAACCTTTTCCTCCTTCTCTTAATAGCTTTTAACGCGCTTAAATGATATCAATCGAAGCATTTGGGCAACGACTAGAGCATCAGACCAGTCCTGCGTGAGCCAATAACTATATGAGCTTAAAAACTATTATATTGACATTACAAACATACACTTCCTGCCTTTATCATTTACAATATCCTGTTACCCTTTCAAATATCTGCCGTTTGTAATTCAAAATCAAAATCAAAACCATTTATTTCAATTAAACCAATGATAGGTATTTATGAACTGTCATTAATAACGAACAGGGTAAAACCGCGATCCGTAAAGCAAGGCTTCATTGTGTTTCGCTGAGTGAGAGAGGTTACTGGAAACCCTATCTCTTCCCCTCTCTTCCCTCCCTTCCCCTACTCCCACCCTTAAGGCCTCCAACGCGCTTGTGACTCTCGAGTTGCAGGTGCCCACGGGCGGCGGTAGTCACTTGCCATCAAGTGACCTGCCGGCTCATTTGCATATCCCATAAAAAAACTTATATTGGTTGGGATGAAATAACATTTCAGTTATTTATTTAAAACTTCTGCAAATTTGTACAAAGGCGGACTTAATGCCCAGGGCATTCTCTTCCAGTCAACCTTGGGGCGATGTAGAAATGATATACGGTAGGTACCAAGATGTGTTGCACTTTTGATTGATCCATTTGAAGTTATTTATATATGTTAAAATAATCAAGACAAGTTAATAAACATATATAATTCACGGGATACACACTATTACTTACATATGTACATAGATACAAATCAAATCCGATCAAAATAATTTATTTCAATTAAACCATTATAGGTATTTTTGAATTATCAGGAGTCGTAAAGCTAGTTACCTGTTCCAATACGTAGATCCTGTGGAGAAGAACAGGCAAGAAACTCCAAGGACACTCTTTTTCAACATGTTTTTTACAAGTCTCTGGTTACATTGCTCATAAACGCAAATTAAATCTGAGGACAATGTAACGTATTGTTCTAAACTATAATCAGTCGCGCCAACGACTACTATATGTAAGTATCATATATATGTAAGTAAGCAGTTCGGAGATGACCAGCCCCAGCCATTGTCCACTTTAACCATATCAAAGGGAGCCGAACGAATCGACAGATACGCCACCATCGGCAGCGCGTCTAAGCGAGCATGACATACTCAGAACTACTATTACATAATATACGTCATTAATTCATAATATATACACAAATCTATACGTACACACACATACATCATATACATAAGTATACATAAACTATGAATACCGCAGTACAGGGTCGTGTACTAGCTTTCAGCTTATTCTGATAACTCGTTGTAGAGAACAAACGAAAATCGTAGACTTTGTTCTTAAATATAAAACGGTTTGTAGACATCCTGATTTCGACTGGGAGCGTATTCCAGAGAAGAACTGATTGAACGAAGAACGAAGAGTTGATGAAATCGGAGATGTAAAGGTAAGAAGAAGTAGATTATTTTTTGATCGAAGATTTCGGTCGTGATTTGAGCACAAGAACTGAAAGTAGAGAGCAAGGTAAGAAGGTGGAGATGGAGAATTGAGAAAAGAAACAAAGGTCAGAGCTCGCAGATTGCGGCGCTGGCGGAGCCAATTTAATTTGGAACGTAAAGCAGACACATGATCATACTTGCGGAGATTGAAAATAAATCGAATGCAGTTATTGAGAAGGCGGTCTAGCTTATTGAGGAGATCTGCATTCAGGTCGAAATAACACACGTCAGCATAGTCAATTATTTAACATTCTTCTTCCTCAAATCTTATTTTAGCAAACCAAATATTTATATAATCATTAACCTAGGCAACCTGAGGCAATAAAACGCGAAAGACAGCCTTTGATCATCTGTAAAGCAGTTTGTTCATACCTTAAGTATATAAGCCATAAAGCTGATTACTTAAACGAGGATACAACTTAATTAAAGAAATATAACATGTTGTTTCCTTCGTATTGTTATTGCTACCTAAATTTTATCACAAGAATGAGTACACCTTGTTCTATGTACGATAAGCTATGAAGAAAATGGAACGTAAAGAAATAAATTTATATTAAGACTTCACTTTTAAATGTTAGTAGCCTATTTATGCGTTGATACCGTTAAAGTTGGATCATTATTGAAACAATAATTTATGTAGGTAATCATTGTTTGTCTGTATCGAATGAAGCTATGAATTATAAAAATAACTTGAGACACCTCACACACGGCCGTCTGATCCCAAACTAGGCAGAGCCTTTACTATGGTAACCAGACTGCTGATAAATGTATTTTATCTACTTTATCTATAATATGTATGTAATTAGTAATGTATATATTAAGTACATGCATAGTATAGATAAATTGTACCCAGACACAGAACAAATTATCGTGGTCATCACACAAGTCAGCGGCGGTAGCGTAATGGCTAAGGCTTCGGACTTGCGATCAAGTGGTTGCGGGTTCGAACCCCACCCAGTGCACTACCGTCGTGAACCCACTCCTAACACAAGCGTTAAGCTTAGCTAGAGGGGTTAACAAGAATACTAGTAATGTGTGACCCACGTTACTAGTAATCTTTAAAAAAAATAATATTTGTCTAATCCCCTGGCTCAACAGGCAAGATCCAACAGGTCCGTTCAGGAGCACTTAAATGTTTGTAGTATTTTATTTGAGATAAGCATATTTTTCTTAATGTTGTAAACTGAACAGCGAATCGAACTAACTTAAAAAAAGAAAACACTATATCTTAAGCGAAGACATAAAAGCTTGTATGACGAATAATATAATCTATTATATAATGTTAAAATACCTTTAGATTATGCCACTATAGAACAGTTAAAAGATGAGATATAAAATGTTAAACCAACTCTTTGCGGCTACACGAAGAGAATTCCAAGAACTATTAAATCTATGAAGTTGACTTGAAACTTGGTTTTTTTATGTTCTTGACGTTTTTCAAAAACCGGGCAATTTAACAATAAAAATCGTTTTGCTATAAAAAATCTAAAGGAAGGGAAAGGGTAAAATATACGTTTGCTGCAGTGGTTTTTATTTCCGACTGTTTTTATCTGTATCTGGTGATTTATACTTACATTAATACGTGAAGGGATTCGTACGCATTTTTAAGAAAAACTCGCGAACGGAGGAACGTGAAATTCGTAATAAGTACTTAAGTTTAAAGAAGTGCAGAAAGTTAAAATTATTAAACACATAGAGCTACACGTATCCAGTATATATGTTGACCTAACATGGTAAGGAAAGTCTATACAAAGACAGGTCAAGTTATACTGGCAATTGAAATAAACGAAATAAATTAAAACTTAATGAATTATGGTTGAAATTCGACCACCACGCAATATCTAGTAACATAATAGGAAAGGAGGCATTTTGTTGCATCATTATTGACTGACTAATTTTGATCAGACTTAGTAATAACTCCTCAATTTTAAACAAGACTCCGTTTTATAAAATTTTGCAAAGGGGGACAGGGAATATCTCCACTGCTCACAGAAGAAGCACAACCAAATTATTGTACAGTACATTCAAACAGACTTATACCGAGTCAGCTTTTGATAGGATTCTGCTTGCTTATAATGCAATTTTGCCGGTGCTCCGTGACCTAAACTTTGATGAGAAAAGACGAATAATGTAACTTAGTTATTGCAATTGCGCTTATAGAAAAATATATTCATAGTAGCCTACTTATAAAAATGAAGCATCTATTACTGAAAGCGTTGAAACTTTTTCATGATGTGATATTTACTCCCTTTTTTTTTTTTTTTATTTTACGTGTAGAAACCCCCTCGGGTAATACCTCGCCGAGCACTCGGCGAAGTGGCTATGTCGGAATCGAACCGACTAAAACCACACGGTGTTCCGTCACTGTCCACAAAGCAGGTAGTCTCGCAGTCATGAGTAGGAGCCGTGTCCCCCTTCAATTTAGAAAGGCGCGCGCGGAACTCGTCACGCCATCGTCTCGGGCCTATTTGCTTCTCTTTCGGCGCCGGGTTAACTTTCCCAGCGCCTTAAGGCCAGCGCTCATGGAGGCCGTAGGTCATTAAGTGCCCTACGGCGCCTGGTGCGTCCTCTGCGTGACGGGAGAGTGCTAGTCCTCTCCCATTCCCTTTCCGCCGCCTCTTTGGCGTACATCACTTCCTCGCAAAATAAGGCGGCAGAGACCCACGCACTCTCGCTTTGTACCATAGCTAGCACCATGGTCTCTAGCGAGAGGCTTCCCACACCTAGAGCTGTCTCAAGGTCATGTTGGACCCACGCTGGACACTCCACTAGGGTGTGGAGTGCAGTATCTTCGGGACAGCCCCCGCAGTGATGACACTCAGGCGTTGGCTCCCGGCCTATGCGACACAGGTACTTCCCGAAGCAGCCGTGCCCAGTAAGTACCTGCGTCATCCGGTAAGAGAGGCTGCCATAACGCCTCTCTAGCCATTCCTCCATGACGGGCCTTACCGCCAGAATTGTGGCGTGCCCCGCGCTCGGTTGCCCAAGTCGCTCTTTCCACTCAGCCATGAGGACCTGGTGGACCTGGAACTTTTGGGCCCTGATTTCACAGGGCAAAAGCCTCAGGCCACGGTCAAGCGCCTCCTTGCGCCATTGGTATGAGGACGCAAGGGCTTTCGCTTCCAAGTCCCACGGCGGAGTGCCGGCTAAGAGACTTGCCGCTTCAAATGAGATTGTGCGATATCCCCTTATGACCCTGACGGCCATCCACCGTTGCGGGCGTCGAAGGAACGCAACGTTACGGTCCGTCAGAGTCGGGGCCCAAACTGGAGCCCCATACAAGTGATATTTACTCCTTGGATGGTACTGGCAAACTACAATAAAACTTTTAAATCTAATATAGAATGATTCTTAAAAAAATATCCTTCTAATATATTATTGCTCTTAGAATATTATAAACGTGAATGTTTGTGAGGATGTATGGATGTGTGGATGTATGGATGTATGGATGTTTGTTACTTTTTCAAGCAAAAACTACTGAACTGATTGCGACGAAACTTGGTATATAGATAGCTAGAAAACACATAGGCTACTTTTTATCACGATATTCCCACGGCGTCGGGACTTACGCGGGTGAAAACGCGGAGTGCAGCTAGTTTAGTATATATTTAAAAACAGAACGGTAGAATAAAAATGTAAGCGCGACCTCACTTGGATATTGGGAGTTGATTAAAAATATCACGAATGATTATTAATTTATTCATAACACAGGAGTCACACTAAAAGTTTTAAGAAAATAAAAAACGGAATGACATGGAAGCCTATTAATATTTTTATTGCTTTTCGAAGTAGTCTCCATTCCTTTCTAAGCACCGTCGCGTGCTATGGAACCCAGTGAGCCCACTCTTCTTTAGGGATCTCTTCCACGCCTTTTTTCCACGCAGCCACGGCATCTTCAGGGTTCATAAAACGAATTCCTTTAAGTTTATCTTTTATTTTAGGAAATAAATAAAAGTCGCAAGGTGCCAGGTCCGGACTGTAAGGAGGATGACTCGCTAGCTCCACCTCCACACATTCGATAGACAAATATAAACAGTGGCACGAGATGGGGCTTCGTAATGAAATGCCAATCGAAGTCTATCGTAATATATTTGTTGAGTACGATCGTAACGAAAGTCGTAATAAATCATTGAGTGAAAATTTTCTCTAGTCAAATCCATTTCGATGCATGACAGACACTTTTTAAATTTTCGCCAATTTGTAAAAACAAATGACATAATATGAAATCATTAAACATCTACAGATTGCCAAGGAGTTCCTAATTCGAAATTTAAATAAATTTTTCATCGGCTGCTTTTCTTACTGGCCTATTCTATAAACTCTCTGTGTGACCCACATAGTAATCTTAAATAATAATATTTGCCATTTCAAACTATTTAGTTACCTTTTGCCTTGATTAGTAATGTGAGTTATTACGTCCGTGTTTTTTTTAACGGAAATCTATACTAATATTTTAAAGCTTAAGAGTTTTATATTTGTTTGTTTAAACACGCTAATCTCTGGAACTGCCAGTCGGATCCGAAAAGTTTTTTTGTATATGATAACCAGATTCATGAGAAATTGTACAGGCTATGTAACATCGCGGTACGAGTGGAGCAGTGACTATAAAAGCGGGTGAAACTACTGAGAACGGGTAGTCTTGTTTAAGCTATGTAACTATTTTGAAGCATGTAGCTTACCTTTAGAGCGAAACCATAGCAGCGAGACCGCAATGGTTTCGTCATGTTGTCCGTTGTACGCCAAGCGAAACAGAAGCGAAACTAGCTGCTTTATTATGATTCAATTGGTTTCCCGTGTAATTTCGCAGAGTTTATTTAGCGATATCGCTGGTATGGTTTCGTGGCGGAGGTGTGCTAGAAGCCTACGTTTTATTTTATGTAGTATCATCCTTTGTTCGGTCCTTTATTTGCTTTCAGAAAGGCATTAGATATTCATTCTATGATTTCTTAAATCCGCTTTTGATGTCTTCTTTACATCTGCTCGAGTTTTAAAATGCGCTTTTAATCCTTAGTTACAAGAAAAAATTACGCTAATAGCCGCACAAATTAACCCAGTTCCTTACATTTTTTTTATATAAATAGAGTCCTTATAGAGGTAGTAGATAATATACTCTTCTCTTACGTCTACATTTTCTTACTAGTACTTGTATCTTATCCGTGTCTGCAAATATTTGTGTCCCGTACTATCTCGCGGATAAGAAGGTCTTGTGAAACAATAGGGTTTAGGAGAATCCCACTTAATCCTTATTGTTGTTTCACCTTGTACATGGGTTCCTGGATTAGCAAGGATGGTAATTAAGGGAATAACGGTCCAAGACCTCAGACAATGCAAACTCATGTATGGTATTAGGAGATATTTTGTGACAAGCTCTAGTACAAGTTACTTTTGAAATGTATGAGTGGATAGAAAGTATTAATATCATAAAATCTAAAAAAACTACCTAACCCAATTTAAGAAATACGCCTAAAAGAGGTACTGCAGTCGCACCAGAGCCTTTTACCACTTACCTTTACAATTTTGTAATATAAAGTAGGTAATTTATAGAAAACTCAAGCCTTTGACAGATAAAAGGTCTGTGTCTGTGTCCGATAAGTTGTGAAAGTGCGTTTCCGAATACCGCAATAAAAGACAAACTCCGTTCTCCGTTCCGACAAATCTGTGGAACAAATTGTCGCCTGCGGTATTTCCAGACCGAAACGACCTTCAAACCTTCTAGAAAAGAGCGTAATCCCACATCATAGGCCGGCAACGCACTTGTGACTTTTGAGTTGCAAGTGTCCATGGGCGGCGGTAGTCACTTACCATCGGGTGACCGGTCTGCTCTTTAGCCCCAAACACCATAGAAAAAAATCTGACGAATGTGTACCGTTTATCGGTTTCAAAACTTTATTTGACGTTTTATTTCAAGCAAGCAACGTCGTATGTTCGTAGTTTTTAGGTTACATCGTGTTATTAATAAAACAAAGTGGCAGCGAAAGCTAAATATTAACATTATTCAATTTCGATGTGTGTATGTAAGTAAATGAGTAGCATTCCCGTCATACATCGCAAATATGAATTACTAGCAGCGCCTCACGGTTTCACCCGCGTAAGTCCCGATCCCGTGGGAATATCGGGATAAAAAGTAGCCTATGCGTTAATCCAGGTCTCCAGCTATCTACATACCAAGTTTTTGCGTGAAAGAGTAACAAACCTCCATCCATCCAAACTTTCACATTTATAATATTAGTGGGATGTGTGTTACAACAAATACTTATTCATATCTTTACGCTGTTATGCTACTGATACATTTCAATTAATCGATGATGATGACATTGAAGTACACAAAACCACGGTCTAAAGTCTTCTGCTACTTCTAAAAGAAGCGTCTCCTCTTTTATAGTAATAAGTCAGACCACTAAAAAAAATTCTTATCTATTTTAATCATTTGGTAATTTAGTTTTAAATGTCAAGGATATCGTGTTACATACATCCTTTAGTAAATAGAAAAAGTATATTTTTATATTATTTTCACATTTCGATCGAACTACACAAATAATGTTTGGAAAAGCAAGCCTGTCTCAATATTTCATTCACTGAAAAAGAAGAAATAACCAACCAATTTTTCATGATCTTCCATATCAGCTACATCGATATTTATAGTTTGGAAACGTATTTGTCCAACGGATCAAGATATACTGGTGAAATAGTGATAAATATTCTGTCTGTTCGGATTTTCTACACGCTGTTAAGTGACGCATAATGTGTTTACACACTATTTCTCTTTGCACGTAATCCATTATACATAGAGTAGAGAGAATGCTATCACATCAGCCAAGGACAGCCAGCAGTGAAACGGGTTTGACACATAAAGATCACAAAATACATTAGCATTATAACAAATCAGTGAATAGTCAACATTTATGATTTTTTCAGATCTGTTTTACTAGTATTTGACAGAAGATTTTCGTGGTGCCCTGTAAAGTAAGATTTCTTAAGCGACTTTGCTAAGTTTCCCAACATAATTACACAATTCCTAATTCCCAAGAAAATATCCTAGAAAACCAATATTGTAGATTAATTTAAAAAACTTACCTTTAAATTTTATTCGAGATAATGGCACACTAGATTTTAATTCGAAATAGAGAATCCCGACTGGGTGACTACCCCAGTCGGGATTCTCTGCAGCAAATCGCTTTAATTCAACAATACTAATGTTGAGTTGTACTTATACGAGTGAGTGGACTTGCTATACTTGACTCGAAACGTCAGGCAATTCAGAAATATGTAATACCTATTTCATATCTCTGAATTGTCTGATTTTCGACCAGATTGCACTGGTCACAGGCCTAACAGTGGATTCGCTAAAGTATCATGAAGAGTTTATAGACGCCGGTACTCTTGACCAACATCGCCTTAAGGTTAATAACCAACTTTTTATTATAAAGGAAAAGATAAGAACAGCTTGGCATTATAACGAATTGTCACCCGGCACACTCAAGCTAATCTTAGAAGCGTGGCTTACTTTTGTATACGTCGCGAGACATTACCTAGATGTCTTGAATCAATGGAGTGTACCGGCCTCGTTGTGTTGTTATTACCATTAAACTGACACATATTATTTGAAGAATATCCTTTTATCTTGAGTCCAAAGACAAAAGCATGTATTACGTGTTCGCAAACTAATAATACGCTAATAGTTTTTCAATATGAAAGTAAATATTTTTTAAGCTAACTTGCACTTAAGTAGGTAGATGCGAGAGTCGCTATTTATTTGTATTTAATGGGCTCAGGCAAGGTATCGTATTTCAAATTAACCGAGGCGGGATCTGCAAAATATCACTTTGTTTTGGGTAAGTCGGAAATTATGGTGGATTTTTGCACAATTCGTTCCGAAAAGTCGTAAAATATTTAATTTCACTATGCGCTCGCTTGAAACCATGGGCATAACACTGCCCTGGTTTTCTTACTATTTTCTTACATATCTCTGTTAATATGAATTATAGAAAAATCTTTCACTGGAATCAGGAAGTTGCTTAATTCAAATTTACAAAAGTTAAAAATAAAACATTTTTATTTCATTACATAAACAGTAAAAATCGCAATATGTAAAAAATGGCACACTATTTCCAACTAGTTTTAACAATACATGAGTATTTAGTCACTCCTAGAACTTTCACAATTTATTATTCATTTATTATCTAGAAAAAAGTTTTTTCTATGATTAAATATACCCATCAAAGGTCATAAAGATCGGATTAGTAGTTTTCTATTAGTAGTAGGCTAATCGATTATTTAGTAGGCATTAGCGTTATGTTGGTTTGTGCGTTTATGATCAGGTGAAAATAAAACTTGTGAAGTGAACACGCTTTGATTAGCTTCACTTGTATCTAACTAACCATGTAAAGAAATTTTGGAAATTAATTATAACTTATATCTAATTGTCGTATCGCAATGAGACGTTGTGTGTATGTAGTTTGGAAAACTTCTTCTTCTTCTATATTTTTGCACCTTGGAGCTGATCTGATGATGGAGCCAGGAGGTGGATAATGAAACTTTTCAGTGGCTACTAGGAAACCCCTCGAGTTTGGGCTCATATGATTCGTTTTGACATGTCTAATAGATTGGGCTTGGTGACGATGGTCTAATGATGAAGCCAGGAGGTGGATAATGAAGCTCCTTTTTACTTTTTTATAACTAAACTTAAAATATTTAATATAGAATTCTAATTTGAAAACTTACTATACTCTTGATAATTTATCAAATTAAGATAACATTTCGTTAGAGAGAGGATAAATTATGAATTAAGCCGTAGGCAATAAATAGATGTTGGTAGAAAATCCGAATTTATCCGTAAATGTCCGTTTAAAAAAAAAATAAACAAAACCATTGAATTTTTTATGAAAATGAAAATAAAATTTAAAGTATAATAAAGTGTCCATTTACATAACTACAACTATACATAACTATCCTTAAGTATGATCAAACCCTTCTTTCAAAAAGATATTTAAAATCATAGGCAGAGGAACTTAAAAAAATCTACAAAAGGACGAGAATGATGTATTTAACGAAAATCTTGATTCATTTTCTTTAAAAAAATTTGTCGAAATTATACAAACTATGATTTTTAAATAAATTCATAACTAGAAATATAAGCTCTAATATTTAAAGAATAAAACAACAATTGTCCTTTCTTCAGCCAAAATGAACTTTGTTTTAGGGTGGTATTATCGGGTTGCCAACCCTGTAAAAAAATGCGGTTTTCCGGCCACTATTTCTTATAATTTAAAAGTAATAAGTATGACACCTTTATTTGATGAGGACACCGATCCTCGTTTATTCTTTATTTATTGGTAAAAAGCTTAGAGCAAGAACAAAACGTTCTCTGTGCGTTTTTATTTTACTATGACAACGCCAATTATTGTAAGCGATTAACGATAATAATAATTTATTGTGATTTAAATATCATAAATTTTTTTCACATTCCACGTTTTTGAAAGACATATGTAACATAATATAGAATAATATAATGGAAAACAACTAGTGAACTGATTTAATCGCATATCATTGAAATGGTTCATATTGATTATTGCGATATTGGTTGCCGAGGAATCGTTTAACATACGTAAATATTGAAAAAAGTCCTACTTCCATTAAAGTCCTAAGAATTCCTACAACAATTCCTATAAATATAGATTTTCTGTTGACAGTATAACGCGAATTGAAATACTTTTACCGAGATGCGGAAGGCTCAATATGGACCAAAGGCTTTGCCTCTACAAATATGTCCAAAATATCCGTACTTCATTATTGGAAAAAAACCGAAATCCTTAGAGATAAGACTCAAAGGATTACAAACTCTAAGTATTATCCGTCAGCAGATAAAGTATTATTTTTTTTCGGTTGAGCTTTGATGTTGAAATTAAAGAGTAAACTCTTTCCAAAAATTCAAATATGCTAAGAAAAAAAAAAACAGTCTGATAAAAAAATCTGTATTATGTTCATTAATCAACAAACTTGAAATTTCTCAAGAAGAAAGTTTGAAATTTATTATGAGAAAACGGTTGCCTAACATCAGGTGTATCTGGTGTTCTTGTACGAGTACACATAATTAATTTCTTAGTACTTACTCTATTTTACGACCGCTATTTGTTTTTAATGTTTTTCGTATTGCTTGTAACTAATTCCTTTTATGACATCAAGTGTCATCAAGGTGACATTGGGAGTTACTGTTACACATCTCACTGTTTCTCTAGTACATCTTCTTGAACAAAGCGAAGCATAAACAAAATCCCATCAGTAGTTTTTCCGTTTATCGCGAACAGACAGATAGACAGACGTGGCAGGGGACTTTGCATCCAAATGCGTTTAGCCGTTTTTGCGTGAAAGAGTGACAAATATGCATCCAAACATCTATCTATGCTCACAGACATTCGCCTTTAAAATATTAGTAAAATGACCTTTGGTACTGTGCTACTGTCAAGAATTTCCTAACACAAGAACTTATAGATAAACTACACTTATGGATCATGCTCGTCACACAATTATTTGTCCTGGAAAGCAAAGTAAACAGAATTTGAAGAAGTAATGACAACCATAAAAAATCCTGACTATAAAAATATTGAATTATATTATATTGGAAATGATAGATAAGCGTCCATAAAAACTTGAGTCTGAAAATTATTATTCTTAAAGTATTATGGTGAAAGTTTTACAAAGAAGGCGATATGATAGCGGTTTAATATGATGTAAAAACTCAATAATCGAAAACCAATAAAACTCAGCATCAATAATAAAAGGCAACTGCGAGTTGAACAGGCGTGGAGAGGATTCTAAACGATGAATTGCAGATGTAGGATTCCACGCACAATATTGAGAAATTTACCATATCATTTTAAGACATAGACTTTTCTGTTATCTATAAGTAACTGTTTTCTGTACTTTTTTCTGTATTTTTCACTGTTTTCTGTAAATTTTTTTTATTCTTAGTCCCCGTAGTTTCGGAAATAAGGGCGGAATAAATGGTAAATTTTCATCTGTATTTTTAAATAATTTTGAAACTATTACTCTTAAAAAATACTTTAACAAGAAGCATACATCCATACATCCTCACAAATTTTTACATTTATAATATTAAGTAAGATAGCATATTTATTCCACGTGGTTTTATTTTTATTCACGGTATAATGTCTTGCAATGAACCGGTTGTTTGTAGTACCACCCTCGGTAAACCCTTTCTGACACAAGCATTTAGGTAAATAGGAGGGGTTAACAAGAATAATACTAGAGTGTGACCTACGTTACTTGTAACCTTTAATAAACCCGAAAGGACTGCAGCCTATTACGAGGCCCATTGATGAAGATTTGAAATTGAAAAAATTGTTTGTAAACTTTCGCGAATTTAGATATACATATTGGATGCGAGTTTACATATCTAATACCAAACTTAGGATAAAAATACAGATACAGATATAAATACAGTATGTGGTAATTTAATTGGTTTATACTTAAGCGTTGAGAAACAGTAAATATATAGCTTATTTATAATTACATGTACTGTGGTTGAGCGTTAAATTGTTGTTTGTATAAAATAAGCACATGTCTCGTATAATAAAAAGCATAAACAGATTTCACAGCAATCTTACTTAGACAAACAATTGAGAGATATTGTTTACATTTTCACAAATTGAATTGAAAAGGAGCTTATTCAATTCGAAAGCAAAATGTTTACGTGCAAGACGTGGTTCTCGCAAATGTACACTACACTTAATCCATATTACAGTGCAATCTTATGTAACGCAAAACAAAATGGGGAAGTGCACAAACAAACGACGGGGTGTAGTTGTGTACCTACTGCTAGTTTTACTGAATCCAGAACTTGCCAACAACTAAGCGTTCGACGCAGCTATGAATAGATTAGAACTCGTACACAAAAAACACTTTGTAGTATATTTGTTTCCGTGTTCTACATTCTGATTCAAGGTAGAAAAAATGGTGATGACTTTTGGTTAAGAACATAGACAGTCGTGAACGTAATTTTGCCATTATTATCAAACAGGCTTTTTCCAATAACTGTCAGTGTTGCACGTTAATTAGTTAAAAACTACTTTTTATTTTCTGAATTCTACTAATAATATAATTTTGATGTTTATGTGGAGGTCATAGAATATCTAGTATTTTTTATAGAAATGTCTTTGTTGTAGAAAGATAACTTCTTCAAATTGTCTTCTAAATTGTGACAGTTTTATAAAATTACTTCTAACACTTTTAGAGAGTTGGTTGTGTTTTGTGTGCGACGTACATTAATTTAGGAACTAATTACATTATGTGTATTTAATTGTTTTATATTTTGTTTATAAATATCATCTTCTACGCCTTTTCACAACTAAGTTAGAGACGCCTTTCAGTCTAACTACGAGACGTTCGAAATTCGATATTTTACGTGAAGCCTCTCTCATCAGACCTCCACAATCCAAGTATTAGGCAATAACGAAGTTGTGCAGTCAGACCAGGTTGTCGGACTTTTCAGGGCTCCAACTACCCATAACGAATGCCACAGATGTTCGTATGGCAACCGAAACCGACGGCTTAACGTGCTCCCCAAGGCACGGAGGGGTCTCAATGTGTTAAGAATGGTTACCCATCCTAAGACTGACCTGGCTAATATTATTTAACTTTGTAATGTCCCAAACTACTCGGTTGTCACATAGCCAGGGGCGCCTCATCTTGTCTTTATTAGACCACCGTCCATTACACCAGAAAAACTAGTACCGCTTAACCTTATTAATGTAGATCATTCCAGGTATTATCGAAGAGGGCAACACGAAGTGACTATTTATAATTCGAACCGACCACCCGAAACCAACAGCTGTTTACGAGGGAGCTATCAAGGTCATTTTCTAACGAACTCTGTGCCCTAATATGAGTTGTTACAGTTATCTCTATACATTATTTTAGTTAGCCACCATTTTATTTATTTATAGGCTGGCGGACTAAATACATACATGACACTAGCCGAAAGTAATTAAAATATTTTGAACTTCCATGCATTTAAATTACAGGTAAACACAGAAACGCTTTAGAATACATACATTGTGAATTCAAATTTATATTAGTCTAGGAATAAAACAGGAAAAGAAATGTATATGATGCAGAGATTAAAACTGAGAATTCATTTTCACATTTTATTAAAATGGAAATCATGGATTCTTCATTGCATATTGATTTATACAACCTGTCACTTCAACAGGGGATCTATCCTAGTAGATTTAAAATCATATTTATGGCTGACTATCTTAGAGATCGTCAGCGTACGTAGTAAATTAGAATATAATGCGGTTATTTGGGCTTCTCAAGGGTGGACAATCCATCGGTACGTGAGTCTATTCATCTCTACGTGCCTGACAACTACGTGCGTGGTTGTGGTCGTAGACAACATCAACTGCTTGCGTATCCATCATTTTGGCATATTACAAAAACTAGTAAAACCGTTACAGCGATCAATTTAATAAATGATTTTTTGGAAACTAATCTAAACGCAGACCTATTTTTGATAAGATTAGTGTATTTAGTAATAATATAATGACATACTTAAATTGTTTGGAATAATTCTATTTTTTTTTTAATTGTGACATTTTATTGATATATCATGAGTCATGACATTCCTTATTTTGTTGACATTTCTATTTTCAAGGAATTTGTACATATTTTTAATTTGTTCATTTTTTTTTTTACTTATTTGATGTATATGAATATTCAGAATAATTTATTTGACATAGCATGTAAGCGTCTTGGTGCAGAAACTGTAAGCTTATATTGTTTAAATAAATAAATGAATTATTATCTGAGTTTTTAGGATAAAGGTGTTATGTCCGTCACTGTTACGACTAGAGCTGATGGCGTAAGTCCCGATCCCGTGGGAATATCGGGATAAAAAGTCTAGCCTATGTGTTAATCAAAGACTCCAGCTATCTACATAACAAGTTTCGCCGCAATCGGTTCAGTAGTTTTCGAGTGAAATAGTAACAAACATCCATACATCCATACATCCACACATCCATACATCCTCACAAACTTTCACGTTTATAATATTATTAGGATAACCTACGGGTTACAGTAAAATAGCAGCGATCTAGTATAAAATAAAATAATAATATACCTATTTTCTCCATCAACTGTTTACTCATTGTCCTTTCGATGAAGTCGGAGATAGAATTACAACTTTTCAACTTTCATCTTATTTTCATTCCACGTGATACACGTGAAATACCAATTCTAAACGTACCAATGTTGATTATTAAAATACGTACTAAATATTAATAAAAAAAATGAAACATAGACAATTATGGTAATTCTTATTAACATTAAAAATGCTAAATAGATCGAATGAATTACTGAAAAGTAAGTATTTTGAATTATTATTATTTTATAGTAGGAGCAAAATGATAGAAAATAAACCACATTAAAAATAAGATATTGTGTCACCAATTTCTAAACCATTTGAAGACCAATTCACTACTTTGAAAATACATACATACATCATAAATGATTTTCACATAATTTAAATCGAGTTGACGGCAAAATTAATTCAAATCTAACAATTTATAAATTACTTACACATTTCTATATCAATTCACGAATAAACACTGTCACAAAATGTTTATTAGGGGATGCTTTCGCGTCACAGCTACTGCCGACTACCACCCCCTGTGAGGGTAGTAAGACTACTGAATGTTGACGCTCTTGGTTGTTTACACTGTTGCTTAGAACTTGTGATATTTACTAATGACCCAATAACGCAGCTTAATTTTAAGATTAAATTTTTTTGCACTGTTACTACTCTATTGTTCACTTTTATTTAGACTATTACGTATGGTCTATGTAATTTATATGTTACTAGCTGCGCCCCGCGGTTTCACCCGCGTAAGTCCCGATGCCGTGGGAAAATCGGGATAAAAAGTAGTCTATGTGTTAATCCAGATCTCCAGCTATCTACATACCAAGTTTTATCGCAATCGGTTTAGTAGTTTTTGCGCGAAAGAGTAACAAACATCCATACATCCACACATCCATACATCCTCACAAACTTTCAAGTTTATAATATTAGTAGGATGGTATTACGTATCATCCAAAGGTTGCCTGGAAAATATTACTTGTTGTGATAAGGCCGCTAATTGTGCATTTTATGTTTAAGTTGTTTTTTCATAAATGTATAATATAATGTGTTTGGTGTACAGAGAATAAAGAGAACTTACTTACTATGACGACAAAGTTTGACGATGTAAACAGCGCTGTTTCAAATGTGATTCACTGGTTTAACGATAACAACTCACTCATTAATTCAACGCATACGGTTCACTACCTAAACGTGAAATAGGTGAAAAGCACTATAATTGTTCAAGAAGCGTAGTAATAACTAGTAGATACCACAAAATTTTTACACATTACTCTTGATGCTAAGTTTCGGTAAGGCTCACATGTTGATACTTGTCGGATAGACTCGGCTCTGCACCATATGCAGTGAGAAAAAATCGTGTACTGTATAATATTAAGACAGCCAGATTAGTGTATTTTTAAACGACTTCAAAAAAGGGGTTCTATGTTCCGCTGTGTGTATTTTTTTTATGTATATGCACCGATATTTCGTTCGTTCTTAAGCTGCTTATATCCCCAAGTATACGAAATTATACAAGACTGCATATACATAATTTTACAAACTATAAACCTTGTACAATTGGCGGCCTTATCGCGTTCTGCGATCTCTTCCAGGCAACCATTGGATGGAAAGAGAGTTTATGTATGGCAAGAGGAGTTGCAGTGTATAGTTATATTACACGTATAAAATTTATTGCGTTTCTGTAAGTGCGTTATTGTAAATACATAATTATATCATAGAACGGGAAAGTTTTAAAGTTAATAATAATTTTAAGTCCTAGTAAAAAATTAAAGTATACAGTAAACTGAAAACTATGCCTGAGGGGCTATTACTCAATAGTGGATTATATCACCTCATATTAAAAAACAGTATCCCCCGCCGCGTCTGTCTATTTGTCTGTCTGTAGGCGATCGCAACTCAAATACTACTGAACAGATTTTAATACGGTTTTCACCAATAAATAGAGCGATTCATGAGAAAGGTTTAAGTATATAATTTGTTAAGGTTTTGTGTAAATTGGTTGAAATATGATGATGATTGTTGAAGATGTCTCTGCTGAACGTGCGAAGCCGGGGCGGGTTGCTGGTGAAAGATAAAGGTTATGACAAAACTATGTGGTGATTTCTTCTCACAAGGCTCAATTATTTGAAAACGGGTGGTTAGCCACCTTTTTGGCACCGACAGATTGCTATCTTAAATGTTTGCAATAAGGCATTATTTGACAAAGCAACATATTTTTGACATTAATATCGATCTATGTTTTTTTTTGTAGAAAAAGACGACGAAATATTTGTATGCATGTATAATTAATTAATTGTCTTTGCCCCTTTTAAAACACACACACATATATATACTGTATAGGTACTTCCTTCCTCGATAAATAGGCTATGCAACACTAAAAGAATTTTTGAATTCGAACTAATAGTTCCTGAGATTACCGCATTCAAGCAAACAAACAAAGTCTTCAGCTTCATAACATTAGTATAGATTTTTTTTCAATAATTATAACACTTTATTTAAGCCAATTACAATTTGTCTAAGAATACATTAAAAATATGTGTGTGTGTGTGTGTGTGTGTGCGCGTGTGTGAATGCGTGTGTGTGTTAGAGTTATGTGTGTTTGACTGAGTTTGTGTGTTTATGTTATTAAATTTTTGGTGGGAGAGCCATGCTTCGGCACGTATGGGCCAGTGATACCACGACCTTACAGAAAACCGGCAGTGAATCAATGGTTGCATTGCTTTTCGCCGCGAGAGTGAGGTCCTAACCCTTCCCTCTCCCCTATTCCCGCCCTTCCCCTTTCTCCCCTAATTTCGAGTCAATGTTTTTATTTCCCCCTGGATCGACAAAATCAAATTTGCACCCCCCCCCCCACCCCCCCGCGGATGACAAAGATTAATTCCCCCCCCCCCGCCTGGGCTAAAAGCTGGGTACGCAGATGAACATAACCTATATAAAAACTTGTACATCTCCATTTAACCCTCATTAAATATATATAATTACTAATCCATGATCTTTGCTGCAATAGCCAGATCGAGTAACAGGTATGCGACCTTGACTTTCTGGAGCTATTGCTTGTATCCCCCGATTAATCGGTAAAGGCAATAAATATCCTTAACCTTCCCTTCACGCATACATTTCACTTTTAATATACTCCCAATTTTAATACGACGCCTTTAATACCTAAAGTTCTTGATTAGGAATGTAACGATATATCGAAAAACCGATAAATATCGAAATATCGAGAATTAAATATCGATAATTATCAATTACCGATATCGATATACCGATATCGACTTAATTATATACATATATCGATATATTCTTTTAAACCTTTCATCCCTATTCCTTCTTACGTGAGTGGAATTTTGAAATTATAATTGTCGTAAACGTAGGGGTTTAATCCGCTTCTGCCTACCACTTCAGGGCTAGAGGCGTGAGTGTGTATATATATATATTTGTATATTATTATGTACTATTCCAGTACAAATATCTCGGCGCAGTGAATTTAATAAAACACTCACTTTGTTTCATAATATTTACTCAGAGTGTGTCTATAACCTTATTACTTAATGAAAATGCTTCCATACATTAACGTTGGGTACAATAGAGACTTTTGTGGTATATATTCGTCCACAACTACAAAGGTTGTAAAGGTGACACAAAATAGCTTATGTTAGTGACATATAATTCCTAAAATCGGATACTAGCTCTTCAAGTTTCGCGTACCATAATATCTAATTCTTCATACTTTGAGGTAGGTAATTTGGTATGTACACTATGTACAGTCAGTCAAGGTACGCACCATCGCGTTAATTCTCATAAATATAAAATATTTTGTTAAAAATAAAATCTTTTAGAAACACCTGGACAACACGGTCGAGTGCTATTAGATAGAAGATTGGGTTGGCACTTACAAAATTAATATTTAGTTAACTATCATATTTGTTACTAAGTTAATAGGGTGTTAATTAATACTAGAGATCGCCTGGTGCTCGACCCCGTAGCCCGTGTAGCATTTTGTAGCCGTTTTCGCATAATTTTTAAATATAAATATAAAAAATGTCCAAAATGTTCTACGACTATGACGGACACGGTTATTACGACAAAAAAAAAGAATAAAAAATTATGCGTAATAAAAAAATACTAGAGATCGAATTTTTACCATAATTGATTGTTTTATTTTTGTAAACGTATGTTGATCCTACTAATATTATAAACGTGAAAGTTTGTGAGGATGTATGGATGTATGGATGTGTGGATGTATGGATGTTTGTTACTCTTTCACGCAAAAACTACTGATTCGATTGCGACGAAACTTGGTATGTAGATAGCTGGAGAACTTTTTTTTTTTGTTTTGTGCTTGTGGACCCCCTCGGGCCGTCACCCCACCGATGTGTTTAGTCTATTCTGTTCTATCGCGGTGAGCAGTAGGACGGTCGGGATGTGTTTAGTTTATACTGTTCTATCGCGGTGAGCAGTAGAACTGTCTGGGTTTTTTGTCTATTTTGTTTAATTTTAACATATTGATTTAAAATTTTATATTTCTGTACTTTTTCTACATATAAACTTTAAGCATTCCAATTTTCATATTCCTTCCTCCCCGAAATTTGCTTAAAAAGGGGTACAAATAATTCTCTTCACGTGTTAATTTATTTTTAATTTATAGAGTAATATAATTTATAAAGTACTTCAACAATTTACGTCTTGAAGCTTTCACCGTAGGTCTTTGCTACGACTTTTGTAGAACTGCTACGACATTTTTCTCTTGGCACTAATTGGTAAGAGAACATGCCAAATACAGTAAATTTATTCATTTCTTCGCCCTAATTACGAAGATATCTAACTTGAAAAAATAAAATATGAATTGAGTTCAACAACCTTGCCTTGTCTTGCTTATATACGGATCTCGTTTCGAGCTAAGCGATGATAACTATTTTAGGAAATAATATGTAAAATTCATCTATTGAATATAGAATTTGTAAACCTCTTTGCAAACTAGTCGATTATATTGTATTGTATGTACTCACATTTTTATCTTGCTTATTAAATAAATTTAAATTTGGAATTCAGTTGAAAAAGATTACTGAGATATTAACAAACCGATTTTCTTAGCGGCTATCAGAAACAATTGAGGTCATCTTATAGGCACTAACGGTGATATGTACTTTGGGATAATATCGCTATAATAAATGTCACCTGATCTTTGTTAGAAACCAAAAAATCATTGATTTGGCAGCTTTATATAGAAGTACTATAACCTAAAGCCGATAAATTGAAGATTTGCGAAGTTTTAAGTACTCATATGGCATCATTAAGGTATACCTCAAGAGTTTCCTTTCAATTCGTATGACCTCGTTAACCTAATTAGGAAGTGAATGAGCAACTATAGGAAAGCTACCACATTACTCTCGATACCAGTTACATTAGCTGGGTTGCCATTAAATGACAATTAGGGAGCCAAAAGGTTTAAGTAAATCTATTTTTAACCAATTGAAAGAAAGAATAGGTTCTCTTGTCTCCTAAAGGCATCATACAGAAAGGTTCAACAGTCAGCCA
This sequence comes from Callimorpha dominula, assembly GCA_949752705.1. Taxonomy (NCBI): domain Eukaryota; kingdom Metazoa; phylum Arthropoda; class Insecta; order Lepidoptera; family Erebidae; genus Callimorpha; species Callimorpha dominula. The sequence goes on along the minus strand of OX457000.1, from coordinate 3,967,624 downwards.
AATTGTGCCGGGTTCCTCGACTCTGGTCAAAAACCCTTATGACGTTAAATCCTCCTATGTCTATTTTATGCAAAAAGAAGTGTGTGTATGTGCCATTCACACACGACAGAAGTGTAACTTCAGAAAAGTAGCCTACGAGAGAATAAGAAATAAAAACTAAAATCAACAATCAACACAAATAAGTCACTAATGTTAATAAATTTAATTTTAGATAATTTATATAAAAGTTATCGGTCAAATTAACACAGATGTGTAAAATAACTAACACTAATTAATTAACCAACGAATTTTAATACGTAAATGCACAAAAATAATACACGTGAATGATACACCACGTGAACTATGACGCATTTTCTGAAGGCTTCGTAGTACGCAGGCGCAAAGACACGTGCTGGCATACGAAGATTATAGGAAACACTGTATACTTGTATTCTATCTCATTCATTCGCAAGCTAAATCCTATTTATGAATATGTTTGTTTTTTTTTAGTGTGACTTATTCGTTTCATCGAATTTTCAAATCACAACGGTTCTAAAGAAATTAAATCAGACACAAAGTATACTCTGTGGATCATACAAATAATTGGCGTAAGTGGCAGTTTAATGACCACTAAAATGATCTGTATTTCAATTATATGTATACCTAGTTACTTCTTACTATTCCTGTATGTTTATTAGAATATATAAGCACAATTTTTTCACTAATATTTACAAATAGTAAATAATAATAATCAAAATATTCAATTTAAATCACTACTGAATATAATTTATTAGCACATATATAATTCGCACTTGTATGAAACTAAAACACGTGTTGTGAATGTAGAAACATTTGAATAAATATTATAAATATGAAAAAAGTGATCAGAGGTGACAATCGTGCCAACATGCGCGATTAATAGAGGTTCTATTTCTATTTCGTTGGTAGCTTTTTTTCGAGACTTCACGAGCGGTTTAGCGGGCAACTTCACTCTCAATAATGAGCGGTTTAGCGGGCAACTTCAACCTGTTACTTTTGTGTTACAGTAATGCGCACGCATCTTAAAATTTCACTCTCATCATTTTTTCATAACGCGCCTAAAAAGTACTATAACTTCAAAAAGCACTGTACCCGAGATTGAAAAAAATTAAAAAAATTACTACAAGCAAGGCAAGGCCTGCCTGATAAAACAAATTAACTTCAAGTTTGCTCCTAATAACGCCCTTGGGACTCTGTCTTGAAACACTGATCGGTTGAATATTCACGACCACTATCGGTAAATTCATAGATGTTTGACCAATCATCAATATCTCAGAGAGGAGTAATGCAAGATGATCGTGGATTAAATCCATGAAATAACCATTATTTTAACATATTTATAGAGTTTGTCGATGAAATCGGTTCCTGTATCTATGTAACGGAGTCTTTGAAAGTGATTTTCACCCACTTTAAAACGATTGAATTGAAACGCATTCTTAACAAGAACCGATGACAATACACTATTAAAGACTAAAAAAGCCAAAATAAATAATAGTTTAAACAATATTTAAATAAAAGCACACTTTTGTAACTAGCTGAATTAAAAAGTAGAAAATAATTTTCTTTAAGTTAAAAAAATTGAGTGATTAAGAAAAACCACACCAAAACTACCCATTAGATTATTTTATATCTGGTCATTATTATTTTTTTCCATCCCAAGGTTGCTTGGAAGAAATTGCTTTTAGCGATAAGGGCGCCCTTTGTACATATCAATTTTTATAAACTTACTGTAAGCAATATTTACTGGTGTACAATAAAGTTTTTTCTATTCTATTCTATTATTGTGCTAATAGAGGAGAAAAATACCGTAATGTGCTGTACTTGGCAAACCAAAATAATATATTATTTTATCTTTAACTAGCTGAAGCCGGTGACTTTGTCCGCATGGAATAGAATTTTATTTTGTCCGAATATACAGAAGTGACATAAATGTTTAGGAATTTTTGGAATCAAACTAATATTTTAAATGTGAAAGTTTGGATGGATGGATGGATGATTGCATTGCTTTTCGACAAGTGAGTGAGGTTACCGGAGGCCTTAACCCTTCCCACTCCCACCTTAATGGCCGGCAACGCACTTGTGACTCTTGAGTTGCAGGTGCCCATGGGCGATGGCAGTCATTTATCATCCCGTCTGCTCGTTTGCCCCCTGTACCATAAAAAAAAACCCTGTTATGTCTATGTATACTCTAAATTATATTTCTTGTTGTATATAGGTTTATTGTGTTTAATACTACCTCTACCTAATAACAATATTATAGTACTAAGCTTATTGATCATAAAAAACTATAAACTGTGAAAACTCAGAAGACAATTTTTATAACTTTCAAAAATCTGCAATTCCAAAATGCAATTTCTTTATAAATATATTCCAAATTAAGGAAGTACGAAATAAATGCATTCCCATACCAAATAAAGCATATTATAAAGAAAATTTTATCATCACTGCGAATTTCCCTCTGTAGACAATAAAGTGATTTGGTATGATAATTGTTTAAGCAAGTGGAAGATTAGGATGTTTTGCAAAGATTCACGTACTTTGCATAGCATCTGCCTGCTTGTGAACGCTAAGCGAGAATCACTTAACGGATTTCATAAATATTTTAACACCCGAAATAGGGTTTGTTTACCTTATTCATTAGCGAGGCGTCAAAATTGTTCAAGGTATTGCGGGATTTTGACAAGAAATTTAGTTTAAAACGATATAGCATGATATCCACTCTTATTGGTGATAATACATTTACTTTTACTTTTGGATTGTTAACTTAAAACATAATTACAATGAGAACAGATTTTACTTGGAAAACCCAAATTCTTTTAACTGACCTGTTGGTGTAGTGGTTAGTGATCCTGACTGCTGAGCCAGAGGTCGTGGGTTCGATTTCCACTCAGGACAAATAAGTGTGTGATGAGCACGATCATTTGTTCTGTTCCTGGGTGTAATTTATCTAAAATATGTTTGTTTTCAGAAATATATTATGTTTATTAGCAGTCTGGTTATGATTGTACAGGCTCTGCCGAGTTTTGGATCAGACGGCCGTGTGTGAGATGCCTCAAAACATAATTATATTCTTGAAAGGGTTAATTAGATGTTTAAATCGGGACTTAATCGCGATAATATACCGACCGAATTGCACCGGTTGTAGTCACGGGATGACTAAAGAACCACCCGTAACTATATATGAGCGGAACAATTCTGTCGAAACATTGGTTAATGGAAAGAGATATCATACCTTGCAAATGTCATCGCAATCAAGATGTGTTTACATAGGCTGCACTAAAAGTATCGGGAATGGAATATTTCCACTGTTTCTGTCATATTAAAATCTTTTTAATTGAAAACACCTTGGTTTTAAAAATCGAAAACCATTTATTTATTTAAAAAAAGATTCTCGGTCTTATCACAAGGTTTTGTCAAACTTGTTTAGTCGTTGAGAAAATGGAATTGACTCGAGAAAATTCAAGAGCGATGATTTATTATGACTTTCGAAGTGGTTTAACGCAAAAACAGTGTGTTGACCGGATGATTTCTGCATTTGGTGATGAAGCCTCATCCAAAACCACAATTTATCGCTGGTCTGCTGAATTTCAACGTGGACGTGTGAAGCTCAGTGATGATCCCCGTCAAGGTCGTCCAAAAACTGCAGTCACCCAAGAAAACGTTGATGCTGTGCGTAAGCTGATTGAGGAAAATCGACATGTGACATACCGCAAAATTTAGGCAACTTTAGACATTGGCATGAGTCAAATACAAATAAACCTGCATGAACAATTAGGTGTAAAAAACTTGTTTTCCGATGATATCCGATGGATACCGCATTCGCTCTGTGAAGAGCAAAAAGCGGCTCGCGTTACTTGGTGCGTCAGAACTCTCGAAAGATTCCACGCAGGATCTTCAAATGCTGTATACAACATCGTATCAGGTGACGAATCCTGGATATACGCGTACGAACCCGAAACAAATAACCAGTCACGAGTTTGGGTGTTCGAAAATGAGTTAAAGCCAACAAAATTGTTCGTTCATGGAATGTTGCAAAAAAAATGGTGGCCACGTTTGTCTCCAAAACCGGCCACGTTGCGACTATTTCTCTTGAGGGACAAAGAACGGTTAATGCAGAATGGTATGCTAGCATTTGTTTGCCACAGGTCGTTTCTGAACTCCGTAAAGAGAACTGCAACCGCCGCATCATCCTCCATCACGATAATGCGAGTTCTCACACCGCGCACAGAACAAAAGAGTTTTTAAAGCAAGAAAACATAAAATTATTAGACCATCCGCCGTACAGCCCCGACCTAAGCCCTAATGATTTCTATACTTTCCCTAAAATAAAGAATAAATTGCGTGGTCAGAGATTTTCATCACCTGAGGAAGCTGTGGACGCCTACAAAACGGCCATTTTGGAGACCCCAACTTCCGAATGGAATGGTTGCTTCAATGATTGGTTCCATCGTATGGAAAAATGTGTCAAATTTCGAGGAGAATACTTCTAAAAGCAATAAATACATTTTTAAATAGTAATGTTGTGTCACTTCCTTGATTCCCGAAATTTTCAGTGCCGCCCTCGTAAATAGCTAATCTGTTTATAAATTGCGAACGTTTTAAAATAACTATTCTTGTCCGACTTCCTATTAATTAATATATTTCGCTAATAGAAAAGTTTGAATAGATCTTGATAAAATTTGTTTTGAAGGTGGTTTTTATTTGTCAATCAAGTGTATGTTGAATAATAAATTATAATTAAGGCTTAAGCTTTGAAGGTAAATTTTATGTTAAATACCTATATAGTAATTACGAAGCCTTTGTTCCTTTGAAATATATTTTGTGACATTGATATTCAAAGTCAATTCAAATACGTGATACATGAACCAAGTTTAACACATTACATGTTTGTATGTATGTCTGTTATATGTAGTTTTGTACAAAAAAGAGAATTCGTTATTTGGTTACGTCAACATAAGGTTGTAAAGGTCACGCTTTTTAAACCGTTCTCCCAATCTTTGTACACATGGGGGAACTATACGCAGAAGGTATATAGAGACCTGCGCCAGGCCTATGTCACTTGATGTACTTGCGTACGCTAAATACCTACCGGCCGCTGGTCCGCCGGCTTACCTTATACGCAGTAGTATGCCCACACCTGCATCACGCGCACACTCTTTTATTTTTAAAGTACAAAAATCTTAATTAGAGATCGTATTGATATATTCTTTAAATACTGTTAAATTCATAGTGAAAATTGACATGGCTGTTTATGTGCATTATAAGAATGTAGATAAAGTAAGTGAAAAAAAAGCCAGGTAACCGCACACGTTTTCGGTGTTCATGGGGCTGCCGCGTTACTGCAGTGCGTCTGGCATGTTTGCTGACAGCTTTAGCACAGCGCTTAAGGGCCCTATTTCATTAGGACACCATAGTGGCACGACCAGTTGCGCCACCGTGGTGTCTAAAGCTACCAAGCGAGAAACACCAAAACAAACACTAGGATTGTCAGTTTCAAATTCAATTCAATTCAAATTCAAATTTCAAAAAATCTTTATTTCATAAAATTGACCATCAATTATTCGAAATCGTCGATTTAATAAATAATTATTATAATTAAAAATTATAGATCAACACACACAGAGTCACCGCAACAATAGTTTGCTTCGTTAATTAAAGAAAACAAAATGGATAACATAATATCACATCTGCCTGTTTCGATCTATAACCGCCCGTTTCCAAATGGTTGAGCCTTGTGAGAAGAAATCGGGCAAACAATCTCACGGCCACTCTTTTAAAAAAGAAAAACCAGACAGTTTCAACAATATTCAGTAAATATCACATCATTTTGTTGTGTGCTATTATGTTTTTAAAATTAAAAGTGAATAAACTAGAAAAAGAATATGACACGAAAGAGACTGAAAATTAAGTAAAAAATTAAAAAGAAGAAAGAAAAAAAAAAATTAAAAAAAAACATGAGAGATGGAAAATAATAAACATATTAGCTCACATTAGATATCAATTCCATCCCAAGCGTTTTTATCCTGTATATAATCGCCTACTGAGTAATAGCCCTTAAGGCATAGCTGTCGTTTTACTGTAGACTTAAACTTGTTTATACTTAACATTTGAATATTATCTGGGATTTTATTATAATATCGCACACATTGACCTTGAAACGACTTGTTAATTTTTTGGAGCCTAGAGGCAGGTACAACAAGTTTATGTTTATTACGCGTGTTAAAAGAGTGTATATCACTTTTTTTACAGAAGTGATCTTTATTTTTATGAAGGTAAACTAGATTTTCATAAATATATTGGCACGCTACCGTCATTATGTTAATTTCTTTAAATTTCTGCCTCAGTGAATCACGATTTCCTAAGTCATAAATTGCTCGAACAGCCCTCTTCTGCAGCACGAAGATAGATTGAATATCGGCGGCATTCCCCCACAGTAGAATACCATACGACATTATACTATGAAAATAACTAAAATAAACTAATCTGGCTGTTTCAACATCAGTCAGTTCACGAATTTTTCTAACTGCGTATGCTGCTGAGCTGAGTCTATTCGATAATTTATCAATATGAGGGCCCCATTGAAGCTTAGAATCAAGAGTAATGCCTAAGAATTTTGTGGTATCAACTAGTTCCAACTCTTCTTCATTAAGTAGTATAGTCGTTTTCACCTGTTTAACGTTTGGAGTAGTGAACCGGATACATTTAGTTTTTTCTCCATTAAGAAGTAAATTGTTAACGTTAAACCAGCGAACCACTTTCGAAATAGCATCGTTTACGATGTCAAAATTTGTACACATACGTTTTAGCCTAAATAAGAGTGAAGTATCATCCGCAAACAATACTATTTCGTGGTTGTTCTTAACAATATAAGGTAAGTCATTAATGTAGATTAAGAACAAAAATGGCTCGAGTATAGATCCCTGCGGAACGCCCATTTTTACCACAGACCCTGGAGATAGCTTGCCATTAATATCGACTTTCTGAATCCTATTACTTAGATAAGAAGTAAGAAGATCCAGCGCCGTATCTTTGATACCGTAGTGATATAATTTCCTGATCAGAGTTTCATGAACAACACAATCAAACGCTTTGGATAAATCGCAAAAAATGCCTAGAGAATCGTGGGCATCCTCCCAGGCATCAAATATATGTTTTACAAGCTCTACACCGGCATCAGTTGTAGAGCGACCCCTTGTAAAACCGAATTGCTTATTATGTAACAAATTATGGCAATTAAAGAAACTTCGCATTTAATCATAAACAATTTTTTCAAAAATTTTACTGAATACTGGTAGTACAGAAATTGGTCTAAACTAAGTTGGGTCTGAGGTACTGCCAGATTTGAACAATGGAATGATTTTGCTAGATTTCATCAGATCAGGAAATACACCACTATCTACACACTGATTAAATATAAATGATAAATGACTAGCAATTACAGTAATAACAGATTTTGTAATGATTACAGAATTTCCCCAGAAGTCAGCTGTTTTTTTTAGATTTAGCGTGTTGAAAGCTTTGATAATTTCAGAAGGACTGACATGTTGAAACCTAAATACACTGTCAGTCCTATCAACATTCTCCTTCAAAATTGATTCTGCAAGAGCTGGTGAGGAGTTCAAAGATTTAGTAGTTGACACAGGAATATTAGTAAAAAAGTTCTCAAAAACAGAGGCTACTTCTATATCTGACGTTACTTGTTTGTTGTTAACTTTCAAACTAAACTCATTGCTTTGGTTGTGCTTGTTTCTAGTCTCACTATTAATAATGTTCCAAGTGGTCTTAACTTTATCATCGCTACTTTTAATCCTTGAACTCAGAAAACGAGACTTTGCTAATTTACAAAGCTTCCTAAACAATTTAGAGTATTCTTTGACATATATGTGAAATTGTTCACTATTATTATAATTTCTTTCATCATATAACTCATAAAGTCTCTTTCTGCTCTTGTGTAAACCTATAGTAGCCCATTCACTAAATGTGGCATTACCTTTAACTACAATCGTTTTGGGTGTAAAAACTGAATTAAATTCTGAACAAAATGTATAAAAAAAAACATTGAAGGAAGTATTAGGGTTGGAATCTATATCTAAAAATGGTATGTTGTAAGCTATCTCTTGTTTATTTTTAAAATTTTCAAAACGTTTGGCAGTTTTAGGTATTGCCACAATATTTCTCTTTGCCACTTTCTCGTGCCTATTGTAAAAATAAATTTGTTGACCGCAATGATCAGAATCTAACTGATTTATTATTTTCTTATCTTTAATTACAACATCTGTGAATATATTATCTATGCATGTGGCTGTAGTGGCTGTGATTCGTGTAGGCTCCAAAAACAAGTTCTTCAGATTATATGACTGGAATAGTGTCCTGAACTTAGTCGCTGAACCAGAATTTTCTAATAAGTTAATATTAAAATCACCACAAATAATTACTTTTTTTTTAGATTTTGTTACTTTATCTAATACTGAATCCATAACACACTCAAAACAATCATACAAAGCTGAAGGAGGTCTATATACACTAATTACAATAAAACGCTTGAGTTCTATACAGGCTATTTCTGCAGTTCGTTCAACCGATAAACTAACAATGTCATGGCGCTCTTTAAATTTAAATTGCTTATTTATAAGTATCATAGAGCCACCATGTATTGCATTAGCTCTGCTGAACGAGCTACCTATCTGGTGGTTATCAAAATTGAACATGAACTGATCGCTTTTTAACCAATGTTCAGTGATGCAAAAAATATCAACAGCATTACAGTTCATGAACAATTCTATTTCTAGGTCTTTGCCCATCAGCCCCCTAATATTCTGGTGAACCAGGTTTATGTAATTTAAGTTCAAAATTTATGTCGAAGAGTTAACGGTTCTTTTGCTATACGTACGACGAGTGGGAGGGAGGGGCATCCCTGGTAGCGCAACTGGTGGCAGAGTGAGTGAGATGGCAAATAGCTTGATACATATTAATGGTTGCGCCACCAGCAGGTGATTTGGTCGCCGGCAACAACTTGGTTGCGCCACCAAGTTGTTACCAGGTGAGATACCCTCCATACAACTCTACACATTTTGTTGGTGGCGTGTTGGTAGCGCGACTGGTGGCACCACTATGGTGTTCTAATGAAAATGGGCCCTTAGGTGACAGGTGGGGCTCTCCAACCAATCTTGGGGCGATGGATACAGCAGGCTGCATGCAGTAAAGTAAAGTCGAACGGGCTCAACCAGCTTAATTTAAGTTAAGGCAGAATAATATACTTTGTAAATCTGTATTTGTACTAACATTATAATGGAAGAAATTCTGAATTAAATTTATTTATCATTAAAAGATTTGACTAGTATTTTCACTTAATATATCTTTGATCAAGTGCCATATGTGTCAAAGGGCAATGCCCAAGTAGGGCAGGCTACAGTACAGGCCCTAGAACACTATTATCTTTTCAGAGCTTAATACAAATATACCCAGTAGGTACTATCCAAACGGATTCAGAAATACTTCCGAACTAATAAAAATCACATCAATTTCCGCTATAAAAGTTTTGACTCTGATTACTAAAGAACTTTTATCGTGGGAGAGCCATGCTTCGGCACGTATGGGCCGGCTCGACCGGAGCACTTGTGACTCTTGGGTTGCAGGTGCCCATGGGCGGCGGTAGTCATTTACCATCAGGTGACCCGTCTGCTCGTTTGTATGCAATAAAAAAAATGTTATTTAATAGCATACTTTATACATGTTATTACCTAAAAAGTTACAAATAAAAGACATTCTTAAAAAAATACATTATTTTATTTGAAAATACCACATAGAAAAATTTGTTATTCGGCCGGACCCCTTATGTCCGATTGCGTGGGCAATGTAATTTCTTCTTTAACTAGCAGTGTAGTAAACGCAGAACTAAATAGGCGAAGTATCTACACAAAGTATTTTGTTTGTCCTTTAAAGTAATTTCGTTGGTTCCCTATTTCGCTACGTAGACAGCCATTATTAATTAAGCGAGTTATTTACAATCTATACTAATATATAAATCTGAAGAGTTTGTATGTTTCTTTGCTTGAACGCGCTAATCTCAGGCACTACTGGTCCGATTTGAAAAATTATATCAGTGTTAGATAGTCTATTTATCGAGGAAGGCTATAGGTGATAGAACATCACGCTAAGATCAATAGAAGCGGAGCAGTGACCATGAGCGCAGGTGAAACTGCGGGGAGGGCTAGTTTATTAATAAAATATTTAACATAACATTTGATATGTTCATATACATATTTTTTTACAGTGATTTAGATATATTTTCATCGGTTGGTTAGTACATAGAGAGGTACAGTTTTGTCATCATTACGGGTATATAATTTGGGTGTCATTTCTACCCACCGAAATTATGATAACACTAAAAATACATTGTCATAGTGGTCATAATAACGTTTTGTTGTCAACAAAAATACACTTTAACTTCTGTCATAGGAATATTTACAATGGTATCAAAATTAATAAAATAATTAAATATTTATTTATGTTATCTTATACCTTTTTTTTTATAAAAAATATAGTTGTGTCATTACTTTTTATTAATAAATAAATGTTTTACTTAAATGTAATGTAATTTTTTAGTTGTGTACACTGAAATGACACCTTTTCAGTGTTGTATTTTTTTTTAGTTGTATCCCATACTAATATCACAGCTGATTTGTAACCAGTAAATATAAACTATTGTATAATAGCTTGATTAATTTTTAACAGTTACCACCAAAATAATGAAAAAAGTCATGCCACTGTGAATAGCTGATAATAAAATTGTACACCAAGTTTTGTAGACTATCTATTTGCAACAAAAAAAAGGACTTTTTTTCTAAGAACCGCAAGAAAGCCGTGGGTAAAAATGAATAACTTAATACAAGGGCAGCCTATTAATGTTTTTTTTTATATACAGGTAGGGAATAAAAAGGAATATTGGTAAATTATAAATTAATTTTAACTAACTTTCATTAAAACAATATACAACTTTTAGTCTATTTCGTGCTACTCAAGATCTAGATAAAAAATATTCAAATAAATATTGATTATTAATCAACTTAACTAAACTGATCATCATTAAATGATAACAGATATCGATATTGAGGGGAGAAGTGCGAGACTAAGGCTCACTGTTTTCTGATAAGCCATTTACACAAAAATCAATTAGGGAATGTAATTAAGCATGTAATAAGAGGTAACTTTTTATTACGTTTCTTAGTTGTTTTATTTCAGATAATGGAAAAATCCATGTTGATAATAATTTGTAGTCTATCACAACTACTTGATTTAGTAAAGTCCCTTTGGTCGCTTTTGACGCTTCATTGATAGACCTTAGCTCAAAACCGTTATTTCATACAAAAACACCTACCTACACATTTGCATATTTCGAATTTTTGTAACCCTAAGTTTATTTTGGCGTTTCTTCTCAATGCCAGTTACTGGAAATGTTGCTACCACACTGGTTTTACCAGAATTAATTGATAGGTAAAAATATATGTACAGGTCTACTTCAACAAGCACAAATTAAACATTTAAAATACCCTCGAATCAAAAATCCCTACAACGATTAGAAAAAAGCTTATAGCTAAAAACACTTTCAATAAATCACCTTTAAAACGAAAATAAACTCAATCAAAATCGGTCCATACGTTTAGGAACTATGAGGCCACAAAAAAGCACACAGATATATAGTTAAACTTATAACTTCTATCCTTTATTTATTCTCATTCTCATTCTAAGCCCATTCTTAGAATGAAAAACTCAACATAGTTCAACATCATCACGAGCTACAACGAATGAACTACGCAGTAACTACTAATCCTGCATCGTGCAATGAAAGTTCGCGCGTCGATTAGTATATATTATTATACAATCGCGGGGCCACGGTCCGCCAGGCTTCATCACCGCGGAGGATCCTTATTAATATGCTCATAACACCCGTTCCTCCACAATAGGTTTTTACTTTATAAGGTATTTCGATTGAAATCGATGAAACATCTACCAAAAATAAGGAATTAATGGAACGATAGAATGGAATCCCAGTTCAGCTTGACACAATAAAGGTACTGAAATTAGTTTAATGAACCACAATGGAAATTTATTAAATCATTAACGAAGCATTCAGATATTTTATACCTAACCAAAAATATACAAAAATAAATTGTATGAGTCGATTATATTACAAAAACCTTTGAACTGTTACTACGGTTAGTGTAACGTAGTCAAAACGGCAAACAGTTCAATGATAATAATAATTATGTACATAGTCAAATATTTAAAAGTTAGGACTTTTAAATATTTGACTATGTACATAATTATTATGTACATAGTCAAAGACTATGTGCACAACTTAAATGTTTTAGGAAACATTTCAGTTTTATGTAAAAAGATTCTACATTTTTAATAAATCATTTCCTTTTTTTATACACTTCATAATTCATTTACAAATCATTGAGTTTTAACTCCGTTAAAATCAATTAAACGTATCTCTGTAGTCAAATCGGCAATATAATGTCAATAAACTCTTGATTTTGTTACTATTATTCGAGCTTTCAATGATAAATATTTGATAAAGTCTCCAAGACAGATCCAAAAGTCAATATTTTCTAAGAGCTTAAATACGTAAAATTAACAAAGTTTTAGCGAGCCTCTGTGCTTAATTAGAACCAACTCTGATTTAAATACCAATGTACTAAAGTAGACTTTATAGTGACAATAAAATATTCTTTATTGTACACCATAAAAGAGAAACATTGAAGACTGGTACAATCCGAGGTCTTATCGCTAGTTGCGATTTCTTCCAGACAACTTTAAGGTGGACAAATACGATGGGTTAGTGCATAGGGCATGCACGTGTACCAACTCAGCTCATTAGCTTAGTTAACTATATGAATGTAAGAGTAACTAAATACATAATACCTTAAATACATCTTATAGGTTCATACACAAATATATATAAAATACCTTTAAGTTACACATATATATAAATGCAAATATTTAATAAATATTCAATATTGTCCAACAGTGATCAATTTCATAAAAATTTGCGATTGAGTATGTTTCATTCAGGCAATGCGGAACGCATTGCCTGAATAGGCGATCTGCATGTTTTTTAAAAGATTTGTGAAGGAAATTTGTGGAGTTTAATGGTAATTTCAGGCGCTAATTTCAGTGGTCTATTCAGTGTTTTATTTACGAACTCGAAACGTTCTTTGAGATAGGTGGGAGTAAGAAGAATAAACAAAATATTGTACAGTAGGGCGAGAATATGAGAGCATTTCGGCAAAGCAAGCAAGCTGATTTTCTGTGAGGCCGATCACTATATCACTCCGAAGCCGATCATAAGCAATCCGAAGCATAGATCTCCCACGATTAAAGTAAAAGTGAAAGTGAGTGTGCGGAAGCTCTCTTCAAATTAATTAAACCCTTACTATTCCTTTATCGGACTACTAGGCGCAGACAGAGGTTCCATTATTTTGTTGTCGAACGAGTTGTCGAGTTGTCTTTGACAGCTCCTTTCTGGTTCGAGTCAAGGTGTGGAATAAACTGCCTGCAACTATTTTTACAGTACATAGGTTTCTCTTGTTTAGGAGTGTACCATCTTCGTCTTCATCGTCACTTTCCATCAAGTGAGTTGGAAGAAAAACGCGTATGCCATTTCTGAATTTAAAAAAAGTTTAACTTCTCGAACACTCCTGTTAATCAAGGTCCATGACACTGAAATTGCATTGGTGACGAGTTTTAGGCCTTGCTTTAGAAGGGCGAATTTTGTTGGACAAAAATAGAAGAATAGAATAGAAGATTATAATATAACGAATATAAAAACGAACAAAACAGTTATTGAGAAGAGAAAAAGTTGAAATCTGAAAGTGGTAAGTCGGTGATAAAGAAAGAATAGATAATTTGCAAAAGTCTATGATCGTATGAAGAGAACAACGAGAATCATTTTTAAGTAAGCAGGTATTAAAATCACCCTTTATTTTAAATGTAAGAAGAAATAAGATTTTTGACAATATTTGCAAAAAAAGCAAAGAAATTAACGCGCAGAGAAAGATAATAATATACACACAGCAGGACCTTTACGTGGTTGAGTAAAACTTCAATAAAAATGTGTTCACCGGAATCGCGTGACGGTGACTGTGCAGATACATCAACAATTGTAAATTTCAAATAATCCCGGAGGTATATAGCAACAGTCAACCGGCACTACCCGTGCGATAGTTACGAATTAGTCAAAAGCTTGGTAGGGTATAGTTGTGGGAAGTGAGACAAGGTTTTAGCCAAGCTGCCGAGATAAGAATAGCATGAAAATTCTTACAGTCAAAAGTCGCCAACATCAGGAAAGTGAGCCGGTATGCTTTGGGCATTGATATGAACCACATTGAAGCCTCAGGCAGCATCAGAAAACTGACTCTTTAGAGCCAGTAAGTATCTTTCTTACGTATCTTTTTGTATTTGTAACTACATATCATGGTTTACATTTATGTTGTCCCTGACATTAGTGAAGCAAATTTGACCACTTTCTTCTAATTAAAGTATTTTTTTTACCCATTAAGTACTTCCTAAGTCTTAAAAATGCTTAACTTATTACAATTAATGTTACATAATTCGTTCTCTTGTTTTTTTGTCACTAAGAAAATCGCTTCTTGTCCGGTTACTGACTTGATTTACTCTTCATAAGTCCAATTCACTTCACAAACACTTAGTCTCACGTTAGTCTCAACTTTTAATAGTTTTGCCATTAAAATTAACTATCTTACAATTTACAGCTCGTAAGACCGGGTCCAATGCATGCAGCATATGCAATGGCGTGTGGTAGGTAGTTCTGCTCATAGTTCCCTGTAAACAGATGGGACCAAGGTCCCTTAGCAAAGACTGCCACGTCTTCTCCGCCGTGAGTCTCTCGGGCCGTTGGGACCAGAGATGGGTACGTATAATCCACGTTACCTGAAATAAAAAAATAGTTTTATGTAATCTTGATTTCTTGGCAAATGATACATAAGACGAATAAACAAATGTTCAACCTAAGTTAGGCAAAAACACAACATGGTGATTCTGGCGAGAGGCAGAAGTAACTGCAATGCATATTCTATGCTCTTGTGGCCCACTAATGCGGCACCGAGTATTTTAACCTGGAAATCGTGCATCCGCAGGAAATACAAATAATCACTGCTCATAAGATCATGTGATTTGTCTAAGCTGTGTCTGTGCAATGAACTATAAAGCAAAAGTTCGCTACAACAGATCAGAAATGGTTGAGATAGCACTTAAATTAATAATAATAATATGATGATGAAAGGAATGATAGAGATAGATTTTAATATTAGTGTTTGTGACTGTTTATAAATCTATCTTTAATAAATTGTTAGTTTTAGTTATATTAGTTAGGTTTCGACACACTTATTAGGGATACATTCACGTACATAGCTGACTGACTAAAAAACTATTGTAGTGATAGCTCAACTAATTACAATAGTCTGTTACGAGCTACATAAAAAGTATAATGCTCTATCATCATACCATTAACTTAAGTATAACAGATTTTAAAAAATTACAATGATCTAGTAGGAAATGTAAAATGTATCTAGAATAAATTTTTGACTGAAATACTTTCAAAACTGTCTTGAGTATTATTTTTATCTATAAATACAAGTATATATCTACTTATTCAAGTTACTCCTTAAAAAACACTACCCTGCCAAGAAAACGAATGAGGCGCTAAACAACCGCTATATTGAGTTTTTTTCAAAATATTTATAGCTTGTGTCACATGTGTACGTGAACCCTGAAAACATTACACTCCTTCTTTGGCCAGTTGTGTTAAATATAGATTTTTATGACCATAAGATCAATTGTTACTGTTTTGTAAATTTTATTAATGGGATATAAAATAAGAAGACCAAGAAATGCTTGCATAATGGTGAATATAGAAGATTATTTTCAAGGTTATTATAATTACGAACTTTGGGTACAGTAGTATTAAATTTCGGTTGAACAATATTGAACACAAGGTTCTCTAATAAATGCTTTTTCAACGATATCATAGAACATCTCTTATACATATACCGAGTGTTAGTGAAACGCTCCCGAAAACGAAGACAGACGATAGTGCTAATGACACCTTAATAAATGGGTCAGAGAAAAAATCGATCCTGGTGAAAAAAAACTAGCTTTTTACAGTTTTTTATTAGCAGTTTTCACGCTCCATCATGTTAATACAGCTAAATGAAACGACAATTTTATAAAAATAAATCAAAAACCGCTGACACTCGGGTCAGCGGACGCGCGGGTGCCAAACTCGCGCCTTTATAACAATCAATGTGTGTTTGTTCGTATTTTATGCGCTGCCGTTCCGTTCAACTGATCATCGTGAAATATTGCATACACGTAGCCAGGGATGCAGAAATAGACATAGGATACCTTTCAATCAGAAAAACAAGGAATAGACAAATTAATTTTACGCGAGCGAAGCTGCGAGCAAAAGTTAGTTTATTCATAAAAACATTTACAATAAAGCCGAACATAAAAGATAATTTCCTTCCAAGTAGAGAATCATGTATTGACAGTGATGTAAATATTTTTGACAATCGCTTCTCAGATGAAGTGGCCACTTCGCTTCAGATATGTATATTGTTGCGTGTCTAATGGGTTGGCATGGACGGTATTATTATAAGAAAAATATGACTACAATAACCAAAACTTATCATAATATATTTATAAGAAAAGCTTAATATTGAATAGTAAGTTCTAAAAATATGAAAACATCGATAGTGGTTGAGACATGGAATTTATAAATCAAATGGAAATGGTAAGACGAATAAAAATAACTTGAGACACCTCACACCGCCGTCTGATTCCAAGATAAGCAGATACTGTACTATGGTATCCAGACTGCTGATAAACATACAACATAACATCACTCACTATATTATTACTAAATACATATTATATATAAATTACACAAAGACACAGAACTAATGATTGTGGTCATCAAGCAATTATTTTTCCTGGGTGAGAATCAAAACCACAACTTCTGGCTGCAGAGCCAGGATCAGGAATCACTAGACCAGGAGGCTCGTCTATTGTATATACAAGAAGTATCAGAAAGGTGTAATCATATCTATAGAGTAAGATCCCAGAGCCACCAGACCTAAATTATTTTCTGACGTACAAAATGTGTCGTATTGAGTAGCATTAGTAAAGTCTGTGAAGGTATGCATAAATGCTAGCTTGAGCCAGCGGTCAATTTTCAGATACCTACCGGGTGCTAAAGTTACATAAAATCATTGGTCACTTGTCTTAATTCCAGTGCTGTTTAAAATATGTTTATATATACAAGTACAGCCCACAACTTCATGAAAAAGTTATTATCAATATTTCCCGATTGTTTTTGTTGTTCCCTTTTGTCGTTATATTTGTCCGACGGTTTATAGTTCGAAAATATAAATTAAATTTACTTATAGTTTAAGTGTTGATTTTAATCTGGTGTTTAGAGAACTAATTTAATGCTATTAGTAAGCAACCAGAAGAATTCTGAAGGAGAGAAATCCTCAGCCCCATTAAAATTTTTGCCGTGAGCATAAGCGCGAGCGCCTATAAGTGGACAAATAATATTAATTTATCCTACATATGAATACAATATTAACTTACTAAGATCATCCAAAATTAAATTATGTCTCTTATTGTTGACTTCAGCTTTATATCCTGGTCCGTTTGCGTAGCTCAACGTCGTGAAGGGAAGGTGATCGGATGCGTTCATCTGTAAATCATATTTATTTCCTTATGTAAATATGTAATTGTTATTCTTAACATTAAGTATCTTTTCTTTTCTTATGACTACAGAATCCGCTTTAAAATAATAGCGTAATAGTTATCGTATCGATTTTGGTACCGTTTTAATCTTAACGTTTACGTTATTGACCAAGAGATGAGTAAGACATTATTGATAATATCCAGACAGTTCTGAAAATGCATGTTACTATATTCAATATTGCAATGCACCATGCTTTATGAGATAGATAGATATATAGATACTATTTTCAATATTGCAATGTACCATGCTTTATCAGATAGATAGATATATAGATACTATATTCAATATTCCAATGCACCATGCTTTATCAATAATGTTCATTAGCTATTGAGTAAAATAATAAAACTAAGTATGTCTTTTATTAAGTCATCAAATTTTTTACAGGCATTAATTATTATCAAATCAATAAATCAGATAAGTACATCAAGAAATCATTTATTTTAATCAAATCTATTGTTACAAAAAAAAAAACAATAATTATAGATAATCTGACTGATGAGTTTTTAATATTAATGACTGCCTGACAATAACAAAAAATATCTATGACAGGAGCATTAAAAAATACCCTCTACTAATAAAATTATTACTTGAGTAATTTGTTTACTTTTGAAACATTGATTAAATATTAACTATGTGATTCGTCCAATGATGGGACAATAGCGTAAGAGTATGGTTTATTAAGTTAATTAACAATATACTTCTTATTACCTTGTTAGAAAGTCCCAATATATCCGAACCCCGCTTACTATATCCGCTATAACTCATAGTATGACTGTGGTCGGAGGTGACCACAACCAAAGTATCTTCTATGTCCACCATCCGCAGCGCAGCTTCGACCGCTTTAGCGAATTCCACAGTTTCATCTAACGCCTTACGAGCTTTGGTCTCGTGGTGAGCTGTGTCGATTCTTCCACCTATAATATAAGGTAAATACGAATCAGTGACAGCATGGAGCGTGCAGCAGTGATCTCGCCCACTATTGCTGCATCGAGTGCTATAGATTTCATTCCATATATTCAATTATTTATTAAAATTAAAACTAATATACTATTTTATGCAATTTTCATGGTAAAAAAACCATAGATTATGAAAGGTAAGTACCTAAAAACAACTAAAACAAGCAAGCCACAATGTCAAGGCTGACCTGTGCCAACCAGTAATACTACAACCGACGACGAGCATGACAAGAATAATAGTAACAACATTCCTTAAAATTTCCCGAATTAAACACCACAATAGGCATCATTAAGGCGAGCATGACGATTATTTTACTTAACGATTCATTTACTTTACGAAACAGAATGAATGAATGACTCCCATAATCTTGATTTCATGACCATGATGTTGTACATTCCTAGATAAACTTAATGCCAATAGACCCAGAACTAGAATTTACTACTATCTACCGATATCACCGTATTAGCCCAGATAAATTTGATTCTATACCTATCATAATACCTTACTTACCAATTAAATATACTTGCGTATACATTCTTAAATGGCAAATCGTATAGTTTTTTTACAAGGGTGCCATTGTGCGAGTCTTTGTGCCGCATTTGTTTATGGACTATAGTTACTTCTTATTGTTAGATGGAGATTACAGCTGAATGCAGCAACTAAAAAAAACATTACAATGATGAAACCATTACCTTCGACAAACAAGAAAAAACCATCGTTGCCTTTTGACAGTATTTGTATGGCCTTTTGTGTCATTTCACTAAGACTTGGGTCATCTTCTTCAGCTTCCAGATGGTACGGCATATGGTCAGGAGAAAAGAGTCCTAATACACTATCGTATTTCGTTACATCAAGATTCATCAACTGTTGCCGGTCGTGAATATAAACAGGCTTATAGCTATTATTTTCCTTGTTGTTGATCCATTCAGTGATTAGGTCGGTTCCATCGCTTCTATAGCCTTGAATACCTTCGACATCTCTTTGATAGTTGGGAAAGAAATTTCTACGGCCACCGCCTAATACTACCTATAAAGAAAATAAGAGTACTTATAGTATGTTTTTGGAACGAATTTGAAATTAAAGTATTACTAATGTACAGGTAGTGAGTAATACGAGTACACTAATGAAACCAATAGATGTTATTAATAAATAAGGTATTTTACTGTATGAATGTAATGATCAAAAACATAACATAATGATAGATTAGGCAATATGGAATCGGTAAATGTTAGTTTCAGTTCATAAATAAAATTTAGAAATTATTATTATTTCTTTTTTATTGTGAAATATCATAAGCGTTTGTCTTCCAACTGACCTGATGGAAAGTGCTTTACTTTAAGATTTTTAGTCTTTTTATCTGTCCTTTTTTTTAATATGTTATAGGGGGCAAACGAGCAGTAAAAGTAAGTAATGTAACAAGATGGTAGTAAGATGATAACTACTCAAGAGTTACAAGTGCGTTGCCGGTCTTTGAGGTGAGACTACGTTCGAGAGTGCGCTCTTTTCTTGAAGGTTTGAAGGTCGTATCTGTCCGGAAATACCGCAAGCGAGAATTGCCCGTCTTTAAGGTGAGACTACGCTCGAGAGTACGCTCTTTTCTTGAAGGTTTGAAGGTCGTATCTGTCCGGAAATACCGCAGGCGACAATTTGTTCCAGAGTTTCGTAAGAACGGCACAGTGGTGGATTTCCAACTATCCAAGTGATTTAGATGATAGTTCTGTCGCGTTAAACGATAACGAAATGCTCCGGCCGGTACAAGTCCGAACAATTCCTCAGAGCTCTCCCCATGATACAGTCGACAGAGAATGCAGAGTGAGGCTACATATATTTTTTTTTTTTGTTTAAAAAAAGACTACTAGTAACGTGGGTCACACATTGCTAGTATACTTGTTAACCCCTCCAGCTAAGCTAAATGCTTGTGTTAGGAGTAGGTTCACGACGGTAGTGCACTGGGTGGGGTTCGAACCCGCAACCACTTGATCGCAAGTCCGACACCTTAGCTTACGCTACCGCCTATGCGCACTGCCAAGGGTTTATCCCGATGTGACATATCCTGGCAATCGACGATTCTAGCCGCTCTCCGTTGAATGCGGTCCAGAGATAGAAGCTGGTACTGGGGTGCCCAGGCATAAAAATGAGAACAGTATTCCATATGCGGCCGAACCTGAGCCTTATAAAGTTGTAGGCGATGGGCTGGAGTGAAATACTGTGTCGATCCAATCAGCACACCAAGCTTCTTCGAGGCTAATTTGGCCTTACCCTCTAAGTGTCTGTGAATGTGATGCCAAGGATGCCGCTACTGGCTGTGGCAGTTAGGGAAGTGCTCTCAAAGCGAGGTGATACGACAAACGGTATCTTTTTGGCGGTGAACGCACAAACCTGTATCTTCGTTGGGTTGAATATGTATAAATGAAGTCGACCCCAATCTGTAACTCCTTCTAAGGAAGCTTCGATTTTGACACAAGTTTGGAATTGGGATTTATATCGCCTATACAAAAAACCGTATTCCTTGAAAGTCCTAAAGTACAAATCTACCCAGAGTTAAGACTTTTCATGATAGGATATTTTTGCAATAAATCTCGTAAAAATTTTTGTTGTTCAAATTTAACGGAATGTTTAAACATCTAGTTTACACTTATCATTAATCAGAAGGATAGTAGCTCATTTTAAAATTGACAAGGGTGAGCAGATACCTAATAAACATCTACATTTTACCGTATAATTTGTCCCCACCTACGTAATAGACGCCAAGCTTATTGCCGCCAGCCGGCCACTTTGGAAACTAATGAATTTGGGAAAGTTGAGAGTATATTAAAAGGGAAAGGTAAGCAAGAAGAGAATAACTCCTTAGTTTTATGATTTGGCTGACTAATCGCTACATATTATAAAACAAAGTCCCTCGCCGTCTGTCTGTCTGTTCGCAATAAACTCAAAAACTACTGAACGGATATTGATATGGATTTGAACGGATAGAGCAATTCATGAGGAAGGGGGGTTAGATATATAACTTGTTAAGGTTTTGTGTAAAGTGGTTGAAATATGATGATGATTGTTGAAGATGTCTCTGCTACCCGTGCGAAGCTGGGGCGGATTGCTAGTATAATATAAGTCACACATTAGTAATTTTGTCCTTTAAGCTGAATGCTTGTGTGAGATTTGAATTTATGTTGGTAGTGTTTTGTACATAGTAAGGTATTAGGATGAAGACTGCAACCACTACCCTTTTTTTTTTTTTTTGTGCGTGTGGAAACCCCCTCGGGCCGTCACCCCACCGGGGTTTTCGGTGGGGTGGTGTGTCGGAATCGAACCGACTAAAACCACACGGTGTGCCGTACTGCGCCTTAAGTAGGAGGGATCCGGGAACAGCTTTTATTAAGACATCCGGAACCCTCCTAGCGCCTGCCCGCAAAAGCGCGGGCACCACCTCTGGGTAAAGACCTCTCAATTAGGCGACGTCCAGGCACACGCGGACGCCGCCTCCTCGCGGGGGGCCACTATAGCGGGTGGAGAGGAAAACCCGTCCCGTCCACCCGCGGCCACACTCAGGGCGATATGATGCGCTGGTAAGCGCGCCTCCGCCGCCCGGTTCGCCGGCGGCGAATTAGGTCCGATGGGGGAACCCCACGCAATGGATTTTGCGTTGAAGTCCCCCAGCACTAGGACGTGCCCAGACGCTAGTCGCCGCATCGAGGTCTCCAAGTTGTTGAGGAAAACCTCGAAATCGCTCAGACTCCGGTTTGGGGAGAAGTAGACACCATATATGGTGATTCCTCCCCACTCGGCAGCAACATATCCATTACCCTTGTCTCTAATCGACAAGGGCGGGGAATGAGCCCCCGTGGAGCCGACGATTGCCACGGAGCCGTCCCGGTCACCCACCCAGTTTGGACGGGGAGGAACGTAATAGGGCTCCGCGGCTACGGCTACACCAATCGACCACTCCGCCATGGTTTGCAGGAAAAGATCCTGGGCACCGGCAGAGTGGTTTAGGTTCGTCTGGACAAGGAGGCTAGAGACTTGGTCCATTTATTGGACCGTCTCTACAACCTCCTCCATTAGCGACGACAACGCCCGAATTACATCGGTGGCAGCCTGGGTCGATTGGCTAGCCCCTGATGATTTTTGAGTGCGGGGAGGCTTGCAGCCCCCCTGTCCCATCTGGTGACTGGCGGGAAGATTTCCCGCCGCACATGCTGGGCAGTGAGGGGCAGCGGAGCATTCCGCCGCCTTATGCCCCGGTTGACCGCAGCGGAAACAAAGCCCGCTGCAACCAAAACAACTTGCGCATTTGATGCGGGTGTGTCCCGATGATAAGCATTTAAAGCACCTCATCGGTCTTGCCGTCAGGACTGTGACTCTAGCGTTCACAAAACCGATGAGGACCCTGCCGGCGTCGCCCAAAATTTTGGCCGACGCTACGGGACAACTTACCCACACCGCGCCGAGGCCCCCTGGACCGGGGCGGATGGTGCCGACCCTGATGTTCTCCACGTTGCATCCTGTGTTCTGCTGAATTGCAACGCGGACATCTTCGACTGTCACGGAGTCGTCCAGGCCCGAGATGCGCAGCTCCGCACACTTGGTGGGCCTGGCGATCTTGACACCATCCGAGGCTGCAAAAATTCCCCGCAGCTTCTCAGCAAAGGAGTCTGCCGTTTTTGCGCCTTCAGCCCCTGGGAACTCGAGGACTCGAGCTCCCGTCTGGGCGAGACGCATCCTCACTCCTACTCCACCAAATTCACCGGCGAGACTATCCCTTGCCTTCTTGAAAACGGCCGCGTAGGATAGCCCGCCGTCTCCTGCTCCCGGCAATACGGTAACCACAACGGCCGCTGTTTTGGTGGCTGCAACTTTCTCGGCTTCTTCGTGGCGGTCACTGCCACGGTCAGCGCCTGTGACGGAGTAGCTGCGCTCTTCGTAGCCTTTTTGTTCCTATTCCGGGACGGCTTCTTACCTCCCCCGACCTTCTGCAACCCTTCGCTGGAGGAAGCAGATGAGGAGGGACCGGGCACGATCCCAGCACCAGAGGGAACAGTAAGTGGGCTCGTCTTTTTAGGTCCCGGAGTGCCAAGCGGAGGGAATTCTGCCGCTACTTTGGTCGCAGCCTTAGGCAGTTGCTTGGCCTTCGATGTGGCCGCCTTTGTGGCGGCTTTAGCTGGTCCGGCAGCCTTCGGTGCGGCAGCAGGCACTGGTGCTGATGTCGCCGCGGCATACGACACAGTCACGCGGCCACCCGAAACAGGAAGCGGTGTCGGGACAGATGAGGTCTTCTTCGCATCCCCAGCAAGTGGCGGCCGAACAATGGGGGCCGGAGGCAGCCTTGCTTCCAGGCCCGCAAGGTGCCCATCCATCATCCTCCACACCGCGTCAATAATCTGACGCAGGTGGGAATCAGGAACTTCAGAGGGAGAGTGGGCGGAGGAAGTAGGCTGCACTGCAACCAGGCTTGGTGCCTCGGGGCACTCCGAGCCCGCTCGAAACTGGGCAAACTGAGCGCTCAGATCGGCAACCTGCTTTGTCAGGCGGTCGTTTGACGCCGTAAGACGGTCATTCGCCTCTTGAAGGCGCGCCACGTCCTCGATGAGACTTTCAACGGCCCCAGACACGGCGGATCAGGAGTCCTTCAGGGCCCTAACGAAAGAACCCTTCAGATTAGTGGACTTGGTGGCCACTTTGTTTATGATGGCCACCGCCGCGCATGTCCTCTCCTTCAACGTCACCGGTGTTTGAGGGACGGAACCCCCTTCCACCGGCGCACGGATCTTCATTAGGAGATCAGCCATCTCCTCCTCCGCGACGATTTCACCCTCTGCACGAGCTCGCGCATACACTTCCGCCTTAGAGAAGGCGGAACCGGCTGGCGCCGGGATCGGTGTACGCGATCTGGACCTCCCTCTGTGGCTACTAGCCACTTTCGGAGGGAGCATATCTGTGGACGTGTGAGCATCATCGTCCCCCGAGTGGCCTCGTTTTCTACTCTCGAGGTCACGGAGCGCAAGCTCCATCTCTACGACCTCATGAGAGTCCGCTTTGGAACGTAACCGTTCCGACCTGCGACTGCTCCCAGAAGTCGATCAGACTTCTGGGAGCAGTCGCAGTCGCTCCACTGATCGAGTCGCCTGAAAAGCAACTTCATCGTCGGTCGACGAAGCTTCAGATGCTGTCCTCCGACTCCTCTGATTTTTTTCTTTGGTTGATTTTTCTCCTTCTTTTGTTCGTCATTTTGTTTATTATTTTGTATTTCAGATTCCATTTTTAAACCCACGAGTTGGGGAGAACTAAAGGTCGACCCGGGCAGAGATTCCCAATACCCGGGCAAGCGAAGGTTTATGCCCAACCGAGGGGTCCGCAGGTGCCCCGGCTGGGAGTGCGCTTGCGAATGAACTACCCATCAGCCATGCATCCCCTGGTCACGCACCAGAACACAGGATTCGGGGTGATTTTTTAGAGAGATTTTCTTCCTCGCAGTCCGGGCGGCTAAGCCAAGACCCTCGTCCCCGATCGGAGTCGCGAGACATGACCACGACTCCTTTCGGGATTACGATATGCCGACGGTGGCAAGAAGAACTAAGTCTTCCCACGCCTGCTCGGTGGCAGTGTGAATGCACGCCGAGCCCGTTCTCTTTCTCCAATGTGCACAGCGGAGAAACGCCGACCCGTGGAAGAGTCCCTCCTTCGTGATTTTTTACCGAGGTTTTCATCCTCATAGCTCCGAAGAGCGAAGAGCCAACAGAGGAATCGACAGACACGCCCACTCTGTTGGACCAAGCCTCGACCAAGTGGCCAAAGAAATATGGCCTCCTCTTCATGCTAGAATATTAGCCGCCGGCGATGACGCCCTCCTCAAAAGCAGAGGAGGAAAAGGCAGCGTCATCGCCTACGTTTCCAGGGTGCACCACGTGGAGGTTTTCTAGACAGCACCCCGCAACCACTACCCTGCCCTCAATTGTGGTTGAACTACGGATGATGTGTGCGAGAAGAAAAAACTAACAAAAATACTTATCATATAAACATCGAGATCATCAAGAGATTTTCTACTCGATAAGATTTTGCTTCTTAATTGTTAGAGTTCTAAAGATAATTTGCCGTGCGAGTAATTGAAGGAAACTTACATCAATTTTGCTACCGACCCTTCCTCTAACTAGCTGCAAGGCTATATCTTCGCACGGTGTGCTTAACGGAGGAAGGTCCGTATCAGCCTCCCACCTCCTGTCAGCGGAGTGGGCGTACGATGCCGCAGGAGTTGCGTGTGTTACTCGCGTTGTGGTTACCACACCTGAAAGTAAGATCTAATAATTAAATTATCCTTAATCATATTTTGAGTACATTTTCCAATTAACTACCAAGTGCCGCCATAGCAAAATAGACTTCAATGCCATCTAGCACAAGCAGCAAGCTGAACTACATGATAACTAATCCTAAATCGTGCAATGACAGTTCTTGCTCTTATATACAACTTTTTAACATAAACCGTTCAGTCTCGGTCCGCGAGACATGATTTTATTTTTGATTCAATTATTTGTGGTTCTAAGCTATTTTTAGGATATTTTCATCTTGGGACCGTCCGGTGTTACAAGAGCTACAGAAGTAGTATTATGGGTTGGTTTACTGATATCATATTGCAAGTCACGTACCTGTTTTTTTTCCTGCTGTTTGAGCCCAGTCCATCAGTCCAGTGACAGAGTATAAGCCTTCATTCTGCGCCTTACAGTCTCCTCTTTTAGCCCCAGCGCTGAGACCTACGGTTCCACTGTTGGCCTTAACACCAGTCAAGTAAGCGGTACCGCTGCAAGCTGAATCAGCTACGTTGTGATCTACGCAGTACGTCTAGAAAAGCCAAATTCAAGGATTTGTTGATTATATTTTGTGAATAGAACTGGTATGTATACCCTTCACCTCTCCCCCCCCCCTCCCCCTTAACAGCAGCCGATGATGTTTTCCTTACTAATGAAACCCAATGATAAATTGAAATGTGTGAGGTGCTTCTTCCGAAAAAGTCTGAAACATCACTTGCCATTAAGATATTTTTATTACAGGTAGGACTTGAACCAATACAAAGAGCACTAGCACCAATGGCAGAGGTGCGCGCTTTGCTAAAGTTACTTCAGTTAAAGTTAAGTTATGAGTTTGTAACCGACTTCATTAGTTTCATGATACACACCATGCTGAACTAAAAACCTCAGGCTTAATGTAATTGTTTGAAGTTTCATCTCTTATTTTTAATGTTTGTTAAGACTAAAAGTATCCAACACTTTGTTAATTTTGGGGTAGAAGAGAAGGACGGGAATAGGGGAGAGGGAAGGGTTAGGGCCTCCGATAACCTAACTCATGCAGCGAAATGCAATGCAATCATTGCTTCACTGGTGGTTTTCTGTGAGGCCGTGGTATCGAGCGGAGTCGAGCCGGCCCATACGTGCCGAAGCATGGCTCCCCCACGTTAACCTTTAACGTTACGTTAACGTTAATACCTCTAAGTTGCGAACCTACTTAGGATAAACAAGTTATTATTTATTTAGTTCACACGATAGAAGATTTGGTATGCATGAATAAAATTATACCTTAGCCAACCCAGTATACGGGAAAACCTCGAAACTCAGCTTAAGTTCTTCCCCAAAGTGTCCATACTGCTGTCCAAGGTACACTCTGGTGGCAGCTAGCGTGGTGATGCTCATTCCATCTCCAAGAAATAGAATCACGTTTTTCGCTCTTCTAATGTTGAGGATGGCAGTGACCTGAAATGGGTTTAGGGTAAGAATAAAGCTGCTGCTAATATGTTACCACAAAACAAAGTGAAATCTTTAAATGTAAAAACTTTGTTTGCAATTTTTGTATAAAATTCAAAGAATCCAGTGATTGGACCGAAAACAGTGGAAAGTTTGTGGACACTGTTAATCTGTTACTTTTTTTATTAACAATTGCAGAGGTATACTTAGGGCTTATACTATTAGGGTACCTACTCCTAAGAATCTACATATTACAACATAATTCAAATTACTTTTGAATGTAACATCCATTGAGCTTGAACTGACCAGTGGTCCTTGTTTTTCTCATCAAACTGATGGTTGGTACCTGTAAAGTAATAAATACATACAATTACATGTTTAATTACTAGAAAAAATCTAGAGATAGTGGCAGCAGGACTAGTGTCACAACATGTGTCTTACGGCACGTGCTTTCAAAGGTCATATGTGTCAACTCGAGTAACATCGTTCTTACAGGATTTATCCCACTAATCCCACTAATATTATAAATGTGAAAGTTTGGATGGATGGATGGATGGATGTATGTTTGTTACTCTTTTACGCAAAAACCACTAAACCGATTGCGATTAAAGTTGGTATGAAGAAATCTGAATGAACGCATAGGCTACTTTTTCTTATTCTACCGAAATCAGGACGAAGACGGGCTGCATCACACGAGGTTTCAACTCTATCTGTCCTTTACCTATTCATTGAAGTATTTATTGTTATACTTCAACCCGGGCAGTATGTCGGCGCACCAGCAACGGGGGAACGGATCGGAACAGGAACGGGGGAAGGACAACGGCGCGAGGAGGGGTGCGATAGGACACTCCGCGGTACACATCCGCCCGCGACACTCTCTCGATCATTTTAATTTGTAACGTTCAATCATATCAATAGAATTTATACAGTCCACCATCCTTTATTTATATCTACTATGGTCGTAGTAACTACAAAAACATAATGCATTTAAGGCCTTCCTCTATTGATATACATATGAAGACAAAATAATATTTTTATTCTTACACGACAGAAGAATGCAACAATGTGAGCAAATTTGGGAAGTATATATTATTATTTAAGCAATCCTAATGATTTAAAGAATATTTTAAAGATAAAACACAAGATGTAGAAAGATTCTTGCTTTTTTTTAATGTCTTAAATTACACGTAGCAATTTGAATGTTTTTCATAGACTACCTCGACATGCATACTGTATTTTGTCTGAACTCATTTCATACAATCGGAATTATAATTAAAGGCAAAAACTTAAAAAATATAAAAGTTATTTTGCTGATCTTTTGTCGTGACGAATACTTGGTAAAAATGAAATAGGAAATCTTTATATTTAAACATTCGTTTCACGTTTATCCGCGATGAACTCGTAAAATAATGAACTGATTTTAATGAAATTGTGCACACTGTATGCAGTTTAATACAATAATTCGAAATAGGATAGTTTTTATCACAATATTTTTATGGCAAATTGCTTAGCCACAGCAACGCGTGACTGGTAATGTATAAAGTATCTACTATGAACAAAGAAAAAGCAGCAGGCCTGATCAAACACAATTATGCAGATAATTTAATATTCATAAAAATACGATCACGTATCGGATTCCCCGTTACGGAGAAACCAGTATACATACATTTTTTTTTATGGTATGGAGGACTAACGAGCAGACGGGTCACCTGACTAACCGTAAATGACTACCGCCGCCCATGGGCACCTGTAACTCAAGAGTCACAAGTGCGATGCCGCCCTTTAAGGTGGGAATAGGGGATGAGGGGGAGAGGGAGGAAGAGCGGGAAGACGATAGAAGGGGAGGAGAAGGGAAGGACAGGAATAGGGGAGAGGGTTAGGGCCTCCGTTAACCTCACTCACGCGGCTAAAAGCAATGCAAGCATTGTTTCACTGCCGGTTATCTGTGAGGCCGTGATATCGAGCGGAGTCGCCCGATACGTTCCGAAGCATGGCTCTGCCCCGTTGTGACAATAAAATTATTATTTATTAATATGCATCCCGAGTGAGACTGGCAAAATTTTTTTTTTTTTTATTGGCGGGCAGTAATTTTTTTTTAATAAGAAACTTGTTTCCACGTGCAGTACAAGAATTGTTCATATAACTTTCCGAGTTATCATATTATGGTTGTAAAAGGCTAAAACACTTTGAGGACGACAAGAAGAGAGCTAATTTTGAGGTTATAAGTTAAAGCCTAAGGATCGAATAGGTTTAACAAAAATTTATGTAATTGCAAGTATATATTTTTAAACAGTTTTATCTTTGTAAATGAATATCTGTATCTTAGATCCAATTTTTAATGGTTATATTTATACCCCAGGATCAACTTCCAACCAATTGAACCAGGACGATAAGCATCAGGAGATACCTGACTTTTTCTTACACCGAGGGTGATACGGATAGCATGCCTTTGTGGCGACTTCCATATACAACTTCGCAACATCAACCGTTGGGCCGCAGCCCGCCAGGCATGATCACCTAGTCTGGTCGGAGGATCCTCCCTTTGTGTTGGAGGGACATAACACTCATTCCTCCACACCTTCTTTGCTGAACACAAGGATGACAGCCAAAACAGGGTGGTTAATTTTTCCTATTCAAAAATAAAAAAAAAATGAAAAAAAATCTACATCAATCCCACAGATCTGTTCTGTTCTGTCTGATTTATCTATATCTACATTCGAGGGGAGATAAAAACAAGCCGCCACCATAGTGTAAAAATGTGTTCTATATTTGTCACGAAGAGTGATACTTTAACTAATTTGTCAAACTTATATAATTGCTCTGCTTCTGCAATTAAAATAGTCACAGTAATATTAGTGGTATTCGACCCATTTGCAACCTACAAGTGAAAAATAATAATTCCAATTTCTACCCACCGCAGAAATTAATTCCGTTCTCAACTCAAATTAGTAGTAACTACTATAGCTACATGATATCCGTTACGTAACGCCAGCTAGACAAAAAGATCAGCTGTCATATATCAGCCTACAATTACATATTTAACAAATGTAGAATCACAAAATTTATAAAAAAAGGTTACAAAAATTTTAGTTGAACCTGTTTTAACAAATTAATTGTAATGATACATTTATGTATAATTATATGTATCACAATGTCAACTAGAGCAATAGCAACACCTATTAGTGTTATTTTCAACTTGAACCCCGTGCCCATGAACTTGAAGTCCTGATCCCGTGGCAATATCGGAATAAAAAGTAGCCTAAAGTAGTAGGCTACTTTTTATTCCGATATTCCCAGGTCCAGGTCAACAGCTATCTACATACCAAGTTTTCAGTTCAGTAGTTTTGGCGTGAAAGAGTAACAAACACCCATACATACACACATTCTCACAAACTTTCACGTTTATAATATTAGTAAGATATTTTATAATTTTAAATAGTTTAAGATTATTTTACTGTCTGTAGGTACCAAAAACTATAAAACTATGAATCGCAATGGGTTAAAACCGGAATATTTTTTGAGTTGCAATCGAAAAAAAAATATTGTCGGTTGAAAATATGGGTAGAATAGAAAAACACACTACTGATTAGGTGATCCTAACATAAGGAAGTACTTACTCAATACACGCCAAACCAAAAGTGATTTAGTGTTTCATACTTTCGAAATAGGGATTAACCGTACAACTGTCAGACCATTACCCATTCAATTTGTTTCTATTAAGCCACTCAATGCAGACACGTGTCGGGAAATCCCAACACGTGTCTGCATGTCTCGCGTGTATATTTATAACTTTTGGAGTCAATGACACCGCAACAGGGTTAAGGCCGCGGACAGCTTTCGTTCAATAATATCACGTATTATTTGTTTACCGACCATTGTTTGAATTCCGAACAGTTCCTGACCTTAATTTACGGTAAAAAATAGGTCCTAATAGTAAAAAACGTTTGAATACACAAAGTGACTTTAAGATAAGAAAAAATAAAATCATTTTGTACTAAAAGGTGGTTTCCACTGTTATTTGTTATGATTACTGTTTAGGTCAGTTCTCAAAGCCATTTGCTAGTTCAATAATGCACAAACATTACACAGGGTAGATAAAATTTAAGTAGCAATTCTTTCAGATCTCGCACCATTATTCATTATGTATTGGAAAGTTCGGCTATAAGTTCAAGGTAATTCCGTTGAAAATTGCATGCAGCTGTAATGCGAATTTTATTATTGATTGATAAGAATAGATAAAATAAATAATAGTAATAATAATAACTTGATTTGATCCCAAACTAGGCAGGGCCTGTACTATGGTAACCAAGCAGCTGATAAACATACTTATATATTTCTAAATACATACATATTATAGATAAATTACACCCAGACACCGAACAAATGATCATGCTCATCACACAATTATTTGTCCTGGGTGGGAATCGAACCCACAACCTCTGGCTCAGCAGTCAGGGTCACTAACCACTAGACCAACAGGCCAGTCATATAAGGTATGGGTAGTGACTGGATACTATAGTACATTTAATAGTACAGTACTAGAAAAGTTGAGGAGCGAGCCTCTAAATGTTAGAGTAAGTTTAGTAAGAGATAGCTTTAAAAGCAGAAGAGGTAGATACAGGCCCAAAAGCAGCGCGCGCTTCTCAGAGGAGTACGGCAGACGGGTGATGGTTACACACATTGACAGGACTCGTCAGACTCTAGGGTGATATCAGTCAATGCCTGTGGTGGTTTTACGTTTGCAAAAGTCCGGCAGACCCTGTCACCAAAAAAAGAAAAACAAAAGACAGACGACCCAAGAAAAGAGAGAGAGACTTTTTATAAAGTTGGTAACTGGCAAGTATGTCGATTGATTTAAGAACAGCGTCGTGATGATTTAGACGTGATACATCTTTAAATTTGCTTTCATAGTGGGAGGCAACTCAGAAAATTTATGTTAACGCAATCAGGGGATAGAGTCTGGTGTTTTTCAGTCAGTTATTTTCGCTTCAATTGCATTAATTAAATCTGTCGATTACAATATTTGCCAAACAATTAAGTACATTAAGCACAAAGATGAAGATTTTTTTTTTAAAGTACATCCTATACCAGTGCCTGTAAATCTTGCTATATATAAACTTTTTCGTAAAAATAAGTTCAATAAGTGCACGGGCCCGCCTTTTAAAAAAAGATTACCGGAGCCTATAAACACTTACAGCATGTAAGTCGTTACCACAATCCTCAATAAGAAACAATATCAAATTGAGAACTTCACCTATATCGAAGTTGGTAAATGACACTACTACTTATAAACAACAGAAATGACCTAATGAACCTTAATATCGCTCGTATACGTTTCAAGATATTGTGGCAAACGTCTTTTCTAAAAATAGCTCGTAATTTTAAAGTTCTGAAGATATCATCATTAAAAATAGTTTAATCTTTATTCTTTTATGTAGATATGTAGTTGGTATAGCAAAACTAATATACATGTACAATAAAGAGATCCAAGTCATAGCTGTGTAGAGCAAAATTCTATCCACAATACACTTTACTGAATGAAGGGATTAACAAGAAAATATATACGTTTATTAGCAGTAAAATTATTGCAAAATCTATCTTCAGGAAATTAATTTGTAACAGCGATATCTAGTTTCTTTGCTTTGAAGCTTCAACAAGTTATCTTCCGTTTTAGTTATGACATACACCATAAGATGGCGTTAGGAGCATATATTATTATCATAAACTTAATATACTAAAGTTTATGATTATTATCATAAACTTAATAATACTAACGTAAATTGTTGTACGCCTTATTTAGTCTTCCTTGTCATATTCTGATCGGTATATTTTATTAAATTACTACTTGTTTATTCTATTATTCTGAGATATGACTTAAAAAAAGCACTAGCAGTAAATTCACTTTTTTATCTTGTAATTATAAAGTAGGATGCAAGAATAAAAGTAACTAACCCTAATTAAATCACACTTTCGAATCACAATTCAGACCAATCGTGAAATAAAGTGACAACTGAAAGAAACAAGGAAACGATTTTGGATAAATGAGTAGGTACACACTTTAACAACACAACGATCGAAAAAATTAAACCTAAGACTACGAATAATAATGTTCAAAGATATTCGTCGCTTCCAAATTCAAAATAATTAACTCTAGCAAAATTATTTTTCCATCTTTTATCATTATCACCAAGAAGTTTCAACAAGCATAAAATGTTTCCTCACAGAAACTATGTTCAGGTGTACTTAAAAGTTGATCCACTTAATTTATAATGAAGTGTATAACATTTAACAAGTTCCATTTATTCTTTGTAAATAGCTTATAAGGTTCCTTAAGAATTGGGTTATTGAATGCAATGGATTTTTCAAATCCGATTGGGAGATCCAGAGATTAATGCGTTCAACTTTAGTAGTGATTTCAATCAGTTAGTATCTACAGTGGTGTGTAATGAATTTCGGAAAACATAATGTCTATCCAGAGTACTTATATTACATACTATATTAAGTATTGTTATTACTATAAATACTCATCTAAGTACGTGAGATGTTCATTGACTGAATAAATAACTCATATCTTCCTTGTCTGTTTATATACATAATTAAGTATACAAACTCATTATTAACATTTATATATTATTTAGGATTTAAATACATTATCATTATTTGTCATTCGTTATTATCGACGCCATTGTTGGAGCACAATACGTATTTTATAGTAAGTACCCTAGGTTAATGTATAGATGTGCCAACTCGATAAAAACACGACTCAAGTTAGCTCGAGTTGAAATTCACGTAACTAACTCGAGTGAGTTCAGCAGCAAAGTTCTGAGAAGGACGATGCTGAGTAAATTATTTGTGACAAATTACATTTATTTGACAAAATTGTTGTTAGTATCTAATGCTCTTTTTGACTTTTTTATTTTTTTGGCTTTAATCGATGTATTGTAATAGCAACAACTACAGATTTAATATTAGAATATTGTTTACCTTAACAAGAAATAGGTAATAGGGTAGTTTTATCAAGTATTTTTTAATTAAATAAACTACTTGCATGCACCTAAATAATGGTAAATTGTAATAAGCCGTATTCATCCCTTAATTTTCCACCCTTAGAGGTGGAATATTTTCTTCAAATTTAAAGGGCAAAGATATCGCGTAACATACACACAATAAAAAATGTTGAATTGAGAATATTCTCCTTAGAAAAAGAGATAGAAAATATCTTGTAAATACGTTTGTGTACACCATGCCCAAACCGAGTAAAATCCAACTCGAGTTAAGCGCGACTCGAGTTAGTAAGTGTAGTTGACTCATTATTAGTTTGTTGTAATGACTTTTTTTTATATTATAGGGGGCAAACGAGCAGACGGGTCACCTGGTGGTAAGTGACTACCGTCGCCCATGGACACCTGCAACTGCGTTGTATGTAGTACGTCACAAGTGCGTTGTATGTAAATAAACAAAAGTTATATTAATATCTTCCTCATTTATACAAACTTATTTCAATAAACAGTCTTGCATAGTGTACACAAATTTTAATTTCAAACATTGTTATTTTAAAAGTTTATTTAATGAATCAATGTCCATTACTTGCACAACTGCATAATCAAATTTCATACATACTCGTACTTACTGTAGCATTGCATTAGGTTATAATCAACTTTATTACAGTGTAGTATTTTACACAATTATATTGAGTGTTTAGTTTCTATTACTGTTTAGAATCTTAATTATTTTATGAGTTTTAATTATTCTTATTTTACCAACTTTTTGTATGAGATTTTTCTTCTGTACCTATATATATTTTTGAAATGAATACTTCTTTAATCTTTATATTAATACTTGAAGAGAATTCTTTGGACCCCTTTTTAAGAAAATTTCGCGAACGTAGTATCGTGAATTTTGGAATATTTACAGATTATATATAGAAGAAGTGCAGAAAGCTACAATTTTTAAACAATATGTCTTACAACTTTAAAAATTACGTGTAAACGGCTTATTGAAATTACACGCGTCCAGTATATGCGTTGACCTGTCATGGTAGGTCTATACAATGACAGCTTAAGTAATACTGGTAAAATTCGACCACCACGCGATCTCTAGTATGTACCTATTGTTGTCGCCACATTAAAAACTCTTATTTATTTTATTAAAAATAGGGACAAACTATAATAGATGATAACACAGTTCACTATTTAATAAAAATAAGTTAATAGATATTATTTTGACTAGTTTTACCGGTAACGCAATACTATTGGTCGATGGATAAATATTAACAAATTGTGGGATTATAAAAGGGTAGGAATATGTTTAGAACGATTGACTTGAGTGCAAACAGAGGTACGAACAACTTGGCAGTTGCTGTTAGTAAGTGATTTTCATAGTTTATATCAGTGGTTTTGAGACTGTTTCTAACACTATGTAGTATGTATATTTATGTGAGTTTTGTTTTCACTTCTGATGTTCATTCAGTCCTACGACTGACAGTCTTTTTAAGTGGTCAGCGACTCCGCTCGCGTAAAACATATTTTTTTATCCGTCGCGAAGATTTAGTTGTTCTGGAAGCAAGATACCCTGGGCCTATGTCCCTGACAACGTATGTGCAATTTGATTATGATCGGTTAAGTAATTGAGTAGTGAAAGCTTACAAGACAGACAGATAAACGTACTTTTGCATTTATGATATTACTAGCCGCGCCCTGCGGTTTCACCCGCGTAAGTCCCGATCCCGTAGGAATATCGGAATAAAAAGTAGCCTATATGTTAATCCAGGTTTCCAGCTATCTACATACCAAAAACACACGGTGTTCCGACATAAGTGGGTCTATTGCAAAGGACTCGGGTATACCCTAGGAAGGCAGACCTTGGCTGCCTATTTAATAGGCAGCCACACCAAAAGAGGCGCGCGCGGAACATCTGACCCCTAACTAGGCAGAGCCTGTAATATGGTAACCAGACTACTGATACACATACTTAAATATTTCTAAATACAAACATATTGTAAATAAATAACACCCGGACACAGAACAAATGATCATGCTCATCACACAATTATTTGTCCTGGGTGACTTGACTCAGCATCACTAACCACTACACTAAGAGGCCAATCAAACACTTGCCACTTGGTAGACAAACAAACCCACGGCTCGTCACATGGGTTGTGACGTGGGTTGTGTAAACGTAAGTTTAAATACAAGTGTCACCTAAACAGATAAAAATCATAAAGTATGAAACCGGATTTTATTATAAATATTATTTACTTGCCCATTAAACCATCATGTTCAACCTTCCAAACCAAACCGAACGTTCAACCTTCGCCACTGATACATTTCCTGTTATTATATACTTCTTATTAAGTACAACAAACGTTATTACTGCACCGTAACTTATACAAATACCTACTAATTAAATATAACTTAGAAATAAATTCATTATTTTATAATCACACTATAGTGCAAACCGCAAGTTTGTACAACAAGATCACCGTAATTAATTAAGACTAAAAACAATACATATTATTATTATTGATTTGAGTGCCTTTTGCTACCTCGACCATTTCTGGTCTTTTGTAGCGCACTTCTGGTTTACAGTTCACTGCTCAGACTTATGGCTTCGAGAAACCTCCAGATCCTATCAGCAGTGATTGTTTGTATTTCCTGCGGTTGCATGATGTGCAACCCTAGGTGAATACTTCGGTGCCGCATTAGTGGGTCGCAAGATAGCTGGAGACCTGGATTAACATATAGGCTACTTTTTATTCCGATATTATCCATTACAATACATATCCTAACTGTGGTAAGTAATTTATATTATAAATATGTTAGCAGAATTCTATGTACGCATTTTTTACGCCAACATGCTAAAGCTACAACTTGTAAATAATATCCTACTAATATTATAAACGTGAAAGTTTGTGAGGATGTATGGATGTGAAGATGTATGGATATTTGGATGTTAGTTACTCTTTCACGCAAAAACTACCGTCTAAACTAGCGTCAGATATTAAGAGAGGATGTTAAGTGCACCCGAAAGAAACCCTCATTCAATAATCTGACGATTCGGAAGCGACGCAAGCTCGCAGCGGCTTTTTGAAAAAGAAAAAAAAAAAAAGTCGCCGTTTTGACCAAGTTGAGCGCGTCAGATTTTCATACAGATGGTTCAGCTTAATGTCCTAGACAAGCTGACCAATAATCTGACGATTATTTGGAGGGATTCTCTTAATCTGACGATTTGAAAAAAAAACATGTATTTTTATCATTAAATGTGTCAAATGTGGACGGAAAATGGCATGCAAATACAAATAGACTTAACTATTTATATACATATATAAAAGCGGATAGATACTCACTCACTCATCTACTGACTAATCACGAAATCTGGAAAACTACTTGACCTATGAAAGTGAAACTTGGCAGGGAGGTAGTTTATGAGTAGGAGAAGTCAGCTAAGGAATGATTCTAAGCTAAAAACAATTTTGTTAATTTACGAATACCATTGAAATTCCAAATTTCTTGAAAAACATATTCCAAAGTGAATTGTTTAGATCAATCAATATATTAAGCGTATCAAATCGCGTACAAAAAAAAATAGTCGTATAGTAGCAGGTACAAGTTGTTTTTATTACGTGTGTGAAAGAATATATACCACTTTTTTTACAGAAGTGATCTGTGTTTTTATGAAGGTAAAGTAGGTTTTCATAAGCCACAGTCAGGATGTTTAGTTCTTTATATTTCTGCCCTAGTGAATCACAACTACTAACGAATATAGTTTTATGCGACATTATGCTATGAAAATAACTAAAATAGACTAATCTGACTGTTTCAATATCAGTCAGTTCACGAATTGTTCTAACTACGTATGCTGCTGAGCTGAGTCTATTCGATAATATGTATTTATTTTAATTAATAAGAATTTCGTGGTATTAACTAGTTTCAAATCGTTTTATTTAACCATTGCAGTGTTTTCCACATGTTTAACGTTTGGAGTAGTGAATTGGATACATTTATTCTTTACACCATTAGAAAGTTGTTAACGTTAAACCAACGAACCACTATCGAAATTGCATCATTTAAAAGTTTGTACTCATACGTTTTAGTCTAAATAAGAGTAAATTATGATGAAGATGAGGTAATTAAATAATCGGTTTGCACGCACATAAACAAATGGACAGAGTATAGTGTGAAGGTATGAGAGAGTAAGAGATAGAGAGAATGTAAAAGGGAAAGACAGGCGTGGAGTGGGAAATACATACTTCACTGCAGCTGTATGTCATAAACTTTCTTTACGATTTTTGTAACTTCGGCTTGTGGAAATTATATGTTTTCTGTTATCCTCGAATTATTTCCTTGAAAATAAAAAAAGATATCGACGATTTTTTTTGCAAGTTTGTAACCTTCCCACTGCCTTGCGTCACGCTCAAATCGTCAGATTATCAAAATGTATACTTGTCAGCATGTAATTAACCCACCGTATCTTAATCTGACGCGCTCGACAATGTCAAATGATCGATTTTTTTTTGCAAATTTGTAACCTTCCCACTGCCTTGCGTCACACTCAAATCGTCAGATTATCAAAATATACACTTGTCAGCATATAATTAACCCACCGTATCTTAATCTGACGCGCTCGACAATGTCAAATGATCGAATTTTTTTTGCAAGTTTGTAACCTTCCCACTGCCTTGCGTCACGCTCAAATCGTCAGATTATCAAAATGTACACTTGTCAGCATGTAATTAACCCCCCTTATAATAATTTGCCGCGCAGGAGTAAATCAATAAATCCCTTAATGGCCTCCCCTACTATTATAGTACAATCAACCAGGCACAAAATAACAGGAAAAACAAAATAAGTTATAAGTCTCATACGTCATATTTTGTAAAATTATTGAATTTTTAACTATGTAAACAAGGCAAAATGTGTAAAAAAAATTGGCCAAGTAACCTTCGTCCAAGAATTACACTGCAACGTATTAAAATTAGTGATTGGCCTGGTGGTGGGCAAGAAGGTCACTCCGTTAACGGGGTTTATTATATCTTATATGAGCTTCTTAAGACAGAAGATGGGTCTGCTTCGTTCTTAAATTATATTATCATCAGGTGTTAGCATGACTTGACGTGGTCGTTAAGTGATTAGGACATGCTGATGGTTGAAAAGTCTAATGGGATATCGGAAATGTGATTTTAATGATATTTGAATTACCTAGATCAATATCTGGCAACTACTCTATAGTTACCGTGAATGAAGCACAGTTTATACTAATCTATATCTACTAATTTTATAAAGCTGAAGAGTTTGTTTGTTTCTTTGGTTGAACGCGCTAATCTCAGGAACTACTAGTTCGAATTGAAAAAATATTTTAGTGTTGAATAATCCATTCATCGAGGAAGCTATAGGTTATATAACATTACGCTACGACCAGTAGGAGCGAAGCATTAATGAAAAATGTTTCAAAAACGGGATAAATTTACAAACGCTGACGAAGTTGCGCCGGTCAGCTAGTATTTTGATTCTTATAACTGGTATTTGAATATCGCTAACAACTTGAACTCTGTTGCGGCCTTAATTGTTACTATCGAAGCGAAAGACGAGTTGTATTGTCAGCGTAATCAGTTCGGTAGTTTGGATTATGTGGTTTAGTTATAAGAATACGATTGACATATGTAGGAACGTGTGTATATATCAATGATATGTCGTAAACACCAGTCAAAGTTCGAGGGTAAATATTGAAAAACCCTTTACTTTAGTAGCATCTAGGCGTACGGGAGTGAGCGAGGAAATAATCAAGGCCAAAACAATCCAGTGCTACCTATATTTACACCACTCCAGTAACAGTGCTAGCTAAATTTATATGATCCATTTTAGGATTTTTTTAGACCTAGACCCCTCTTTTTTATTTAATACTAGTAACCCGGCTTCGCGCGGGTAGCAGAGAAATCTTCAACAATCATCAACATATTTCAATGAATTAACACGAAATCTTAATATTACAAATTATACACCTAAACCTTCCTCGTGAATCACTCTGTCTATTAGTGAAAACCGCATGAAAATCCGTTCAATGGTTTTTCAGTTTATGGCGAACAGACAGACAGACAGACAGACAGACAGACGGTGCGGAGGACTGTGTTTTCTAATATGTAGTGATTTTCATTTTATTTTATTCAGTAACCAAACAGACGGCTTTCTCGGAAAAGAAATTCTGCTCGTGTGTGAGTGTAAGTCCAAAAACGAGATAAATAATTGTCGATAACTCCTTACTTCCAAATGGTACCAAAGTGTACGAAACCGTTCATCATGAAATTTTGCCCACACGTTGTGAGGGTTACCTTTTAATCAGTAAAAAAGACTATTATCAACGGATAGAAAAATAACTATAAGCGGACTAAGCCGCGGTCAAAAGCTAGTACAATAAGAAATACAAATATATTATCAATTGTGTTGTTATCTGGTGTATATAAGTTAAAAAGAGCAGCTATCTCCGTTGGTTTGGCAATATTCTTAGTAGAATGGCAATATTCTTTCTTATCAGATCTATAAATACATTTATACCGTTTGACCTTTGCAATACATAATAATAAGCAACTTTACACAATGCAGTAGAGGTCGTGGTTAATTTGCTCCTAAAAATACTGGTTATCAAGAATATTGAACTTGATACAAATAATTTACAACAAAATCAAATGTTTAATTCTATTTAGCGCCTTATGTTTTCCTTTGATTACTAACAGAAATAACGTTAGGAGCTATTGCTATTACTAATTCTCAAAATACATTTTGGTCTAACACATTCTAAGTTTCCCTAACTTGTGATATGTTTACTTTTTAGGCAAAACAAATATGACCAGATGACCAAACTGTATATTATATATGTATATATGTATATATGTATTTATACGAGAATTAACGCGATCACGAAAAGGTATTATACATACCTTTAATTTTTTTCAGCCAGGGAAGACTGAAAAATTAAACATAATTTAAAAGGACCAGAACGAATTATATTTTTTAAATGTTTCATTTGTCATTTTTTTAAATAAACACTTAAAATACGCTTAAAATATAATTAAGTTTATTTCTCTCAACAAGTTTAAAAAAACAGATGTAGCTGTAAAAATTGAAAGTGTTGGCAAAATTACAAATATTGTGTTTCTTTTTGGAAAATGTAAATCACAAAACAAGGAAACGATATATTGTAAGTATTGTTCAATTACAATTGAACAATACTTACATTATTTAACAGAATTTGAACGCAATTTTACTCAAAGCAAAATCATGAGAATGTATTTAATTTGATAATTATATACTAACAACAATTTACATTCATTCAGTACATTCTCATACTTCTCAAAACAATATTTCTGCTTCAGATTATTATATATTTATGGTTTAGTTAATGACAACTACGTCCTCGGGCCACCGTAGTCTGGAAGTATAATAGAAATTACACGATTGGCGCAATATTTAAAGTGGTTGCTTCGCCATTTCGCCACGCTTAGTGTCAAAGGTTCAAATCCCACCACGTCACGAAAACTTTATGATCTTCAAATAGTTGTCTTCAGTTTGGGTGTTCTTTGTGTCCGTTGTTTCATTGTTTGTGAACACACAATAATCATTTCTAGTACGGGAGTTGACTTAAAAAAAACAATCAATATTAAAGACTGACGAAGTCAGCTTCTCAGTTTGAACGGCCTGCTTTTTTTAACCTTCGTATGATTAGTAGTAGTATTTTCCTTGGTCTTTCTGCTGATTTTTATGTTTGACGTTTCTTCTTTTAGAATATTCCTTATAATAATCGTATATCCTGATAACAGTTTGTCCAGAATAGTTTACCTACTGCAATTATTCTTCTCATTTTCTCCTTAAAGTTTTTTCAATTTCTTCTAGAATTATAGTACTCGTCTAAATACAAATAGCGGTTATGCACCACTTTTATTTCATACTAACATTTTATAGGTACATATTTATATAATTTGCGCGGAACTCTAATTCTTTTTCGTAGATAAAAGTACCCTAAGTTACTCCTTATAACACCAGCTATCTGCCAGTGAAAATCCCGTGGAAATCCGTCGGCCCGTTCCTGAGATTGGCCGGAACAAACAGATAAAAATTTAAAAAACTGATTTTTAGGCGTAGGTATCGTGCAAATAACCGTATGAGCTTTAAAAACCCCCATTATTTTGACATTACAAACAGACACTTTAATTTTATTTATCAAGCCACTCAAGGTAGCAAGTAGAAGTAGGCAAGAAGTAGGATGTAGTCACGTAGTAGTAAAAAACTACTGCCTGGCTATTATCACTTCTCACTGGTCAACTTGTCACTTGTCCAATGATAAAAGATATTTTAGTTACTTGAGTTCTTCAAAACATTGTTTTATTTTATAGTTAATCAAGTTTAATGCCCATGTCATTTATTGCTCAGATAAAAGATAAACATTATAATGCGACCTTTTCAATCGAGCTATATCCGTTGGCAACGGCAGAGAAGAATTCTACATGATAATATACAATAACTACACGAAATAAAATCGTGGAGCGTAGCATACATTACGTGTTTACTCAATATATGCTGAAATTGTACTGATATCACTTATCAAAGTATAGCCGCTTGAATTGACTTGAATAAGAAGTCTTCTAAAACTAGGCTGCGGTAGCGTAGCGTAGAAAATAGTGCAATTATTTAAGTAGGTACTTAAATTACTAAAATTAAGTGCAGGAAAACATGTAATGAACAATAAGGTGTAAATTTAAAAATCCAGTCTCTTATTTTAACTGACTTTAGAAATAAGGAGGTCCCCGAATCAGATAAACGTTCATATCGTTTTTGCATAATTTTTGCAAGTTGATAATTGATTTTAGTGTTTAATTTTTATGAAATACAATATTATATTCAACTGTTATTGAAGAAATAGGATAAAAAAAAAATCATAGAGATAGTTACTCAAATCTTATCAGTATAATACACTAGCTGATGCTTACTTGACAATAAATGCGAATAATTGTGCATTTACAGAAGAAAAGGAGCAGACAAGGGATATCTGTAACTAACGGGGATAAAACTATAATATAGAATTTCAGATTAAATAAAACGAAGCAACCTACGTTTGTTATTATGGTTATTATTAGATAGATAGATAATATTTTATTTGTACACCAAGTTTTACAGAAAATATGATCCCAAAAATCATAATAAAGTATTATAAATGTTAAAGTTTGGATGGATGGATGGATGGATGGATGTTTGTTACTCTTTCACGCTAAAACCACTGAACCCATTGCGATGAAACTTGGTAGGTAGATGTAGATAGCTGGAGACTTGGATTAACGCATAGTCTACTTTTTATCCCGATATTCCCACAGGATCGGGACTTACGGGAATTTGAAAGATGGATGTTTGTTACTCTTTAACGCAAAAACCACTGAACCGGTTACGATGAAACTTGGTATGTAGATAGCTGGAGACCTGGATTAACACATGGGTTACTTTTATTACAATATTGCACTGGGATCGGGACTTTTGCGGGTAAAACCGCGGGGCGCTGCTTGTACATAACAAATGTAGCATTCAAAATGTCCAAAGGGCGGCCTTATCCCTTAACGCAATCTCTTCCAGGCTACCTTAAGATGGATTAGAACGATTTTAATGAACTGGTGGTAATCGTTGGCACATAACAAAAACATGATATATTATGATTTATGCTAGAATAAATTTCACTAATATTAGCTAGCTGCACTCCACGGTTTCACCCACATAGGTCCCGATGCTGTGTCAATATCGGGATAAAAAGTACCCTATGTGTTAATCCAGGTTTCCAGCTATCTACATACCAAGTTTCATCGCCATTGGTTCAGTAGTTTTTACGTGAAAGAGCAACAAACATCAATACATTCTCACAAACTTTCACGTTTATAATATTAGTAGATAGGATAACAGGATTTAACTAATTCTGTTAATTTTTCAAATGCTGCTCAGAGGTTTCATCCAAGCATGAAGATTGGATTATTTCTCATTTCTTGTTTAGGAGATTATGTCTGTAGGTAGACAACCTACCTATATATTTTGCCGTGTTCGAAGGACAACTATGGTATTTCGCGTATTAATTTGCTTCCGAAATCGTATACCATAGGCTGGACCCGGACCCTTTTGTCACTTTAATATAACAAACAAAAATGTGTGTGTCAGATCCGACGCACGACTGGAGTTTACTCACTCTCTCTCTCTCTCTCTCTCTCTCTCTCTCTCTCTCCCTAACTCCCTCCCTCCCTAAATATTCTGTATATATTTACACATATATATAACATAAAGGTATACACATATTTACTTACATGCGTCGAGAATAAGGAGTAAACTCCAATAAAGCATAAAAAGCACAATAAAGCGTTACGCTGCCCTCCGATCACTAAATTTTACACTTCATATTTTTTCTTAAGGAGTAAACTCCAAAAAC
The DNA here is from genome assembly GCA_949752705.1 of Callimorpha dominula. Lineage (NCBI taxonomy): Eukaryota > Metazoa > Arthropoda > Insecta > Lepidoptera > Erebidae > Callimorpha > Callimorpha dominula. Next base: position 3,922,660 of record OX457000.1, on the reverse strand, counting down.
CGTTAGTCGTAGAAATGCACGTCAGAAGTGAAAACACACACACATCTGTATACATGTATCTGAGCGTGACGGTAACGCGAATTCAGTGCTTTTTCCCCATACCAAAACTGTCAACAATTAATCTTTTACAGATATCAGAGTTTGAAAACACTATGGCCTCATTATATTGTAAGCATATAAATCTAATTCAATCAATCACATTTATTTATATTGATTGATACTCACTGGAAACTCTATTGTGATATATGATCTCATTATGGAATATTGCATGAATGTTGGGTGCGGTTAGGTGGACTCAAATACCTCCCGGACTACGTGCTTCATATGGATTGCATCAGTTATGATGCTTTTGCTTGCTGGTTTCGCGGCTTTTTTTAAAAACACTTTTATTGCTTTCACTTATTACAAACTATGTAAACAAATCTTGGAAATCAATATTAAGCTACTTGTGATTCTCGTATCCAAATGAAATCTTGTATAGAAGTTAATATAGTAGTTTCGATGACAATACCATGGTAATATTATCTATCCAGTATTCTATCTTCATACAAACGGTCAGCAAGCGAGTCAAACCTACGCGTCTCAAGTTCGGTGTACACTCGGTACACAACAAGTCGCGAATGCGCCGAAGTGACGAACGAACGGTGTGATCCTTTTGTAAGCAGTAAGCTTGCGATTTGTGCATTTGATTGAAATAAGTACAAGTACTTATTTAATAAGGCAATGGATTTTCTACACTATAAAATTTAACAATAAAGTCGTACGTCAAGGCGCAAATATTTTATTTAATATTTAATATAAGGGTGTTTTTTTATTAAATCGACTAATAAAAAAATCTATTGAGCACTTCCTATTTCATTCACAACGAATTTTATGTTTTTAAATGAAAAATATTCTATAATATTTATAAAGACAAAACTAGAAAGAACCTCAAGTATGTAGATGATATTAAAATACTGTAGGCGGGCAGCCCTTTCACGTGTTTACGTACCGCGCGGCTGTAAGTAATTGTTTCAAGGACAGCGCCGAGTCACATTTTTTTTTTTTATAGTATAGGGGGCAAACGAGCAGACGGGTCACCTGATGGTAAATGACTACCGCCGCCCATGGGCACCTGTAACTCAAAGAGTCACAAGTGCGTTGCTGCCCTTTAAGGTGGGAGTAGGAGAAGAGGGGGAGGGGGAAGAGGGGAGAAGGGAAGGAAGGGGTTAGGGGAGAGGGAAGGTTTAGGGCCTCCGGTATCCTCACTCACGCGGCGAAATGCAATGCAAACATTGCTTCACACCCGGTTTTCTGTGAGGCCGTGGTATCGAGCGGAGTCGAGCCGGCCCATACGTGCCGAAGCATGGCTCTCCCACGTAAAGACAATACTGGGTAGATGATATTACCGTGACAATACTTAATTATAATTTGGCATTTTGGAGTTTATGATGGAGCCAGGAGGTGGATAATGGAACTCCTCAGTGGCTACCAGTAAATCCCTTGAGTTTTGATTCGTATGATCCGTTTTGACGAGCCCAACAATTTTTTGTTTAGTAACGATGATCTGATAATGAAACCAGGAGGTGAAGAGTGAAACCCTTTTTTAATTTTTAATGCAGTTCGCTATTAAACGTGTTTTTAGTTTTACTTAACTTTAATTATTATTAGTCGGTTCTTGTCATTTGTTTTAATAATTTCCTGTTCATTAGAGACCCTTAGCAACGCAAGCATGTAAGCTGTGACTCAATGTAGGTTATTATAAAACGGCCCACACTCAATCTGCGAGTTGTTAAAATAATAAACCGTTTATAATACCGTAGCAGTTTACGACATCACGAATTGCTTTGCTAGTACTGACGTTAACTCTCACATACGTATAGGTAAACCTCAATTCAGTATTACAATCATTGAAAGTATAATTGCAATTTTTAATAAAATGTATATTCGTTCTGCATATAATTTAATAACTTCGCACAAAATTACATATCAAGAAAATGAAATTGATCATCTCTGATGTTATGCGATATTTATTGAATGTTTATGTAATAAAATATTGAATTTTTTACTATATTTAATAACATTTTAGAGCAAACATAGTTACTTGTCTTCTAACATTGCACATGCAAGTAATTTTAAAGACTGGTCTTATTCAAAATGGTCCAAAACTGATTTAATTGCGAACACCCATTAACATTAACAACAAAAAGACCGTAGTCTAAAGAAAAAAAAAACCGGGCCCGCAGCAGGCCCGCAGAGGTAGTTCGTGTTTTTTAATTTTTTTGAAAATCTGCCCCCCAGTCCTCCCCCCCCCCCCCCCCCGTTTATCCTCCATTCACGAACTTAACCTTCATTTTTGCCCTGTTGATTTGTCGTCCAAGTTTGAAAGCAATCGGTGCATAATTGCGATCTCTATCGTGCCGGTAAAATTGAGGTACATACATATATACATATATATTCGACTGGCCTGTTGGTCTAGTAGTTAGTGACCCTGACTGCTGAGCCAGAGGTCGTGGGTTCGATTCCCACCCTAGTCTGGGTGTTCTTTGTGTCCGTTGTTTGTATGTTTGTAAAGTCCCCCGCAACACAGGAGTAATTCCTATCGCGGGAGTTGTCTTTTTATAAAAAAAAATAATAAAAAAAACTAAAAAAAAATAAAAAAAAACAAAAAAAAATATACATATATATAAACTTTTTTAACTGGCGATTGTTTTGGGGTCTAGGGATCATAACTAGACCTCCTGTGAAGACATTTTTGGAAAACTCGACAACTGCTGAAACCAATAGGTAGACTTTTCTTCGAAATCTACTTAAAAACACTTAAAACTTTTCTAATCTGATTGAAAATGTATATCACTGTCCTCCTTTACATTGTATGCATTAATTTTCTCCCTTTACGCCTTTGGAAGAAGATAGCAGAAAACGCCACAAAATTATTAACGCCTATTCTTGCTAAGTATTTCACTTTATCTTTATTGAAATAACTCTCATTTTCCTTATTTATCACGTTCTGCATTCTCCTGGCATTTTATTTCCCATTAGCTAACTGGAAAAATTTTAAGCATGAAAATAGCTCATAGAATTAAGAAATTATGTTTGGTGTGAATGCGCTCATTAACCGATCAGAGCAAAATAAAGCTATTTTATATTATAAAGAAACTGTAATAATAATTATGACCTTTATAAAAGTATGTATACATAATTGCCAAGAAAGCGTAAAAACTTGACTCAAATAATTAATAAATGATGTTTAGTATAAAAGAGGTCATAAAATGAACAGGGTAAAATAAGCCTTTCATAATAAATTTTAATAATCAGTAATCACAAGGTTTATTATCGTATATTTATACATAATAACCTATGGAATAAATCAGTTAATCAGTAATCTTTTAAGTAGGAAACATGGTTGTTAAGTAAATGGTTCTTAGGCTGCGTTTCCACCAGAGATGTGCGAGGATGCGTAGCAAGGGATGTGTTTGTTAAGAACCAATAGAATCGCTTCATTTTCCTGACCTCGCTCAGCGCAGCTCCTGTGGAAACGGCTTAGCGGAGCGAGGTTTTTGTATTGGAATGTGTGCGAGAGATGTGTCCGAGGGATGTGTGCGAGGAATGAGTGCTAGACGGTGTTTGTTAGAGGTCGATGTGTATTGTACACATCTTTGCACCGCTCATTTGGGCACCGTTTCACAGCGTCGCTACGCATCCTCGCACCGCTCAGCGGCCTACCACATCTCTGGTGAAAGCGTTCACATCGTTTCACAGCTTCGTTACGCATACTCGCACTGCTCAGCTACCATTACCAGCTATCTCTGGTGGAAACGCAGCCTTAAGCGACGAACTAGAAACTTAGGCAACTCATTTAAAGTTACAAAAAACGTAGCGAGTGTAACCTTATGTTGTTTTTAATCTTCATATTTGAAACAATGTACACAAATTTGCACCTAATAGCTATAGTTTTAGGGTACAATTATATTTTAATTATTCCATGTTTGGATCAATATTTCACCAATCGTACCTAACCATCATAATCGATCGCCATCTATATCAGTGCTAGGAATTAGTATTGTAAGTGATCCCTTCATAATCATAGCACAAAAAAAAATAGTACAAGTACAGAAGACTCACTCCGCAAAATCATTTAAATAAGTAGTCTTGCTCCCACACAATAAAGTCGCAATTCAGGTCGCAAAGCCCTAATTACCTTCGGTTATATTCACCTAGATGTTGCCTCTCTTTCTATCGCATAACTCTTTGTTCTGGTTTGTCTTTTTTTTAATAATTAATTATTCTAAACATTTAATTACCAGTAAATTATATGCCTGTTACTCTATTTTTGTGAACAGATAAACCTAAGCTAGGTTCTTATTAACTTGATAGTTTAAATACGAACTGATGACGTGACGCTGCGCGTGAGTAAGCATCGAACTAACGTGCGACCCAAAAAAAATAATTGTGAAGGTACTCCAAATTTAATAATCATAAATAAAAAAATTAAAAGACTTGAAAATCCCTTTAACGATTACAAAAGAGTTATTGATCTTCAAACAGCTGAACAGATTTTCATTAATAATATATATATACATATATATTATATATATATATATAATATATTTATTTAAAAACAGTCCCGATCAAGGCACCTTTCAAACAAAAAACCGCTCAAATCGGTTCATCCGTTTGGGAGCCACGATGCCAAAACAGACGCACAGACACGTCAAATTTATAACACCTCTCTTTTTGCGTCAGGGGTTAAAAAGGGCCAACAATGGAGTACAATCAATTTTGTAATTGACTATCTTACAAGCAAACATTACGTCATTAGATTCCAACCGACTGGCTTGAGATTTAAATTTTAAAATATTTTAGTTAGTCATCCAAATTGGGAGATAAGTGCCAATTGTAACATTCTGTCAGTGTTAAATGTTTTAAACTTCTTTCAAATTGTTTAATAATCACTAGAATATTTATTACTATACTTAAAAAGATTTCTAAACCTGAAGATCACCCAGATGACAAAGTCGTAAAACTTTACACCCAGATGGTTGGTTTAATTGAAATAAATAATTTTGATTTTGGTGCGGTTGTAATATTTTAAATCATTTTACAGTGCACAAGTCCTAATTATTGTAACACGTATACTGTCATGTATGTTTATAAGGTTTAATAAATAAATTTTATTATTTTACAGCAAGCCTTAAGCAAGCAATGATGATATATGAAACAATCATTTGGTTTTCATCATATTTATTAGTAACATTTGCTAATTAACAAACTTCTCCATATATATTGAATTACTATTGCTAGCGTCGCACATTGATGAAAACAATATTGAACAGAACATAAAATAAAAACAAAACAAATCAGTTAGATACTTACTTATATTATTTTAAAGCCATAAAGGTTAGCCAAAGCATGAGTTGTATGATAGTGTATGTCAAATCAATAAATGTTTATAGATAACTGCATCAATTAAAGGGCGTAACTGTTCAAGCTGCCTACCATTTAAATTCGACCCTGTGTTTAATCACACGAAGATTACACCTTTTTATGTAAATTTTCTATTGTTTATAGTTTGGCATGCGTGATATAAACCAGGTTGAACTAATATTTAGGTATACATTTATAAAACTAATAATGTTATTACTCCTCCCAAAAATAAGTTTAGCAAGCAACTATCCAAATAAGTAATAACCAATAACTACCTTTCACCTTCATTATTCGACTAACAATACCACCTAGATCCAAGGTACCTTGAAAAAACAAGTCTAATAAACATAACGGAGTTACATTGTGAAATATGACGTCGATGACAAGTTCATGTGGTCATCTACACTAATCTTATAAAGCTAAATGGTTTGTTTGTTTGGTTGGACGCGCTAATCTCAGGAACTAGAAGTTCGAATTAAAAAAATATTTTAGTGTTTGATAGCCCATTTGTCGAGGAAGGCTATAGGCTATATAACATCACGCTTCGACAAATAGGAGCTCTATCAAAGTGGTAGTGCCAAATCATCAATAAAAATTGCAAACAAAATTTGTAGCTAATTTGTTACTAATTCCCGAATCTCAACTGGTAATTATTATTTGTTGCTGCATGCTATAATGAAGAGTCAATATTTTGTTGCTTGCGCCATTTAAAAAAACACAATTAAAAAAACGGTAAATCAGTGAATATCAGTCAAACTAATAAGCGAAAATGTGTTGCTGCAAGTAATTAGTAACGAAAATAAAAAAAAAAACAAAGGTAAAAAAAATACATGCTGTCTTGAATTTCGTTTCCCGAATCTCAACTGGTAATTATTATTTGTTGCTGCATGCTATAATGAAGAGACACATCAGACGACATAGAACATACATAGAAATATGAATACATACAAACATACTACATAGAGACATATGAAACTAGCAGTAATTAGCGTGGTTGATGTCGTATAGAATCACTTGATCTAATATTCATATACAAGTTTTTAAACAATTTTATTGATTGCCACCAAATAGTATCTAAAATAAATTTTAACATCCCTCGTAAATACCCTAGGCAGCCCATGAAGCTGCTATACCCCTATCGCGAAAAACAGTCCTTGGCTTCAACTCTCCGATCCCCAGAATCAGTAGGATGTATAACAAATTCGACAACTAGCTAGATATTTTCGGCTTATCCATTTACAAATTCAAGAACCAAGTCCACCGCAGAACTAACTCCTATTAAACAATTATCAATTGCTAACATTATTTTTCATTTTATTTACATATTATTATCTATTCACTGTATTGTAACATTAGCATTATACATTAGCATTTTAAATTAAGTCCGTATGTTTTTTTTGAGAACTGTATTTGCCAGTTGATACAGTACGCTTTTCATATATCAAAAAGTATGTTAGTTGTAAGAAAAAGTGTAACAGTTGTGGGTAAACCAATAAATAAATACACAATATCCTTGTCTTTTCTTTGTCTGCCCTTCGATCTACCTTTCCTTTTAAATCTTTAACTCTCAAAATGCCCGGTTCTTTTTTATGGTATAGGAGGTAAACGAGCAGACGGGTCACCTGATGGTAAATGACTACCGCCGCCCATGGACACCTGTAACTCAAAAGTCACAAGTGCGTTGCCGCCCTTTAAAGTGGGAGTAGGAAAAGACTGGGAGGGTGGGAAGAGGGGAGAGGGGAAGGACGGGAATAGGAGAGGGAAGGGTTAGGGCCTCTGGTTACCTCACTCACGAGGTGAAATGCAATGAAAGCATTGCTTCACTGCCAGTTTTCTGTGAGGCAGTGGTATCGAGCGGAGTCGAGCCGGCCCATACGTGCCAAAGCATGGCTCTCTCACGTTAGGTTAGGTCTGCTGATTAAGGTGCCTGTTGTGGTATATTGCCACGAGTGGTTTGAGCGATTTTCTTTAAAAACAGCCGCTCGTTCGCTTTTGATGGATATCGCAGCAAAGCGTGGCGAGCTTCAATTTATTTTTATTTTTCATGGAACAGCTGCCGCTGAAAACGTTGAGGTCGTCGAACGGATGTTTCATGTTTTTAATTTTATTCAAAGAATTTCGATGCTCAATATCATGTTTCTCGATAACCAAACCTACCGGAAAACGCCGTTCGTTGTCAATTAGTCAGGGACTATTAAAGTTTATTAAGTAAATTCCTAAAGCAAAGTGAGGTATTTACCGCGTATTTACCGAAATGTTTATGAATCATTTTATCAAGGTACTTTCACTATCTTTTAAAGTTAAAATAAATTGTACGCGAACGACTAAATGTCCGAGACCTTCAGAGAGCCCTGGCGAAGGTACAACGAAGTCTGATCGACTACTGCAATATACCGTACAGAGCTGTTTCCTATGCATACAATAATTAGGCTTGGTGCTGCTTCTGAAAGTTTCCACATGGATCACATCGACTGCTTTGCCCGTGTTCGTGGATATCTTAAGAACCAGTAAATGATGCAAGTGGAGCAATTCAAGCAGAAGTACAATCATCTCCCCTCTGGCTCAAAGGAACGCATAATATACATCCCATGACGTTAAGTGAAAATGCGAAGCTGAAGAATCACGAGATTTTATACCAAGAAACGCTGCAAAATTTGCTAGACCGGTGTAATACCAAGGATGGTCAATAACGAAGAAAATAAAGACTGCAAATGTTTCCGTTTTTATACTGAGTATAATAGCAGCATTTAACAGAGCATACTTTAACGTGATGAACTGTAACTTTTTGTTTCTCCAGAGAGTGGATTTGAGGAAGGTCATGACAAAGATTATTTAGGGAGTCAAGAGCCCATTTACCATCGCAAGATGGCTCTTTCGTAGATGGGTTTCGTATGTTTCGATGGTTTTCGTAGATGGCGCGTTTAGATGAATTTCGCAGATGGTATCTGATGGTGGTGGATGTCTGGTGCGACTTCTATCTGAATCAGATTTTGGGCTAAGCCAGTTTTAATGGTCATCAGTCGGTGGTGGTATCCTCTCTCAATTAAAATGACACGCGTTACTTTTAATCTTAATCAGCAACCTGTTCCTGAAATTGCCCGGCAAAGCCGAGAAAAACTAGAATATTTATTGTTTTTTTTTAATAATGTTTAACCTGTAGCTGCAAACCCACCCTTTATGGAAAACGAAATTACACATTTAGCATTTCTAAGTAATTTCTTGAACGTCTGAACACATAAAAAGCCACTTCACTGTCTACTTAAAGTAAATAAAATCATCTGTAACGATCTAATCAAAGACGATTTAGAACAGTGAGAGTATACATTATAATTATGATTATTATTCTTATATCTGTAACTGAATCTTACTGGTATTAGGAATGCGAAACTTTGGATGGATGGATGTTTGTTACTTAATCACACCAGAACGGCTGGACGGATCTGGATGAAGTTTGGCACAAAGATTATAGTCAGGAATAGAACATAGGCTTCTTTTTATCGCGACATTCTTACAATAGCTAGTGCGTGAATAAATCTTTGGAAAATCTTTTTAAACGACTGAAAGAAAAGGAGGAGATGTTCAATTTGTCGGGATTTTTTTTTTATGTATGTTCCCCGATTACTCAAAGACGCCTGAACCGATTTATAAAATTATTTTTTTTGTTTGAAAGATTATACTTTCTAGGTAGTCCCATGGACATTAGGTCAGGATTTGATGATGGGATCCTTGACAAATCGAGGGAAGTCTTAAAATTTTTTTAGGCGCACTTGAAGCGATTTGGGTATTTTTAGCCGCATTGAAGTCGGTGATACTTTTTTAAAAAGATTGAACTAAAATTGGTTAAATTAGTGGCAATAACAAAGTAACGAGGGTTGAGTCAGATAATTCAAAACAAACATACCCTCAATCTCATAGTATCGCAACTTAGGCATATCAATCGTAAAAATATAATACAAATTATTCATAAAGTTAAATACATACCTTTGTGTATACTCCGTCCACTGACATTAAATAAATTCACCGTTAAAAACACAACTATTACAATCCGTGGCAACATTTTTACTTTTAAAAAAATACAATTAAAAAATACACTAATAAAACTCAAATTACTTTCAGAACACCATTTTAAATATATAACGAAAAAGATTTTATTACTTTATAAGCACCAATGATCTCAGTTCAACTGCCCTAACAACACTGTTAAAGAATTACTTCAGTAGTCATTTAAAAGTGCAATTCGAACAAGACATTGACTGGCGTGGAGTGTGCAGTGCTAATTTGCTTTTCACCTTGAACTGAACCTTGACATTGCGTATAGAAAATGCATTCTTTATAATATTGGACCCTTTAGTAGAACGATATTAAATTGTGCAATATACAGCGAATGCTTATCAATTTGTGTCAATTTTAAATTGTGCAATAAATGTTATTAGGTTACAAAGATTGATCATGTAAATAATAACACCTTGAATGATTGCTCTTACGCACGCTAAGATACGCTATAATATATATCGCCAATCAACAAGAGTAACTACAAACTAGTTTACGTATGTAGTTTGTTCTTTTCATAGATAATAAACGCAAAAGAATTATAAAAGGTTTCCTTAAACAATACGCGGTAACCCGTAAATAGGTAGGTAGATATTGCTGACTCAAAAAATCAGGAATTATTCCGAATGCCTTAAATAATGGGTATAATTTAAAAAACGAATTAAAATATAAAATAAACCTATACTTGTCAACCTATAAAAATAATAAGTTTATTTATCCACGCGTGATGTTAGAATGAACTAAAGAAGTTTATAAATATATTCATTGTGATATAATTTACTATAATATGAAACGGAGTTATTTCATTTGAATGAAATAACTCCGTTTCATCATGTTGAGAATGAAAGGATTCCGGAAAAGTCATTGTTAAAAATGATTCTACTGAATACTATTGCGATGACGACATTACGATATGGTACTGTAAATATAATTTATTTATTTTAATATATGCACTACCTTAGGTACAATATGATGTTGTATTTCTTGCTTATATTGTTTTTTATATCCGACCTAAATGTTGTCGTTCGAATATTTATTAATAACCAAATGAATATTTTATAATAAATTAAACCTATATAAAGTTAAATAAACTTAGATCGAACTTAACAATTGTAAAAATCGAACTAAAATTAATAGGTTTATCTTTAAAAGTTCATACATATTATTAAAAAATTCAAGTATGTACACATTATTAAAAGACAAAATGCAATGGCCGCTCCATACCCGGCATTCTTCCAAAGTTCCTTATCGATATTGTTAAATTACATAATAATCGTGTGAAGTAAATATAGCACGTAAATAATTACTGTCGCCTTTGTGTATACTTATTTTGATATAATTATGTATTTACAAGTTTATTAACTCTTGCGACACTATGAGTAATTTTAATTAGATAGCTAGCCCTAATCTCTTGTTATTGGCACCTAAATAAGACAAAACAGTGCACGGGTTACAATGTATAAGCTTATTTAGTTTTATGCATAAAAATACTCAATATTGTTAATGGTAATGTCAAATAAGTATAAGGTTGATTAAAAAATAGTACATATGCACATTAAAAAGGTACTGTTCCTTTTTTATTATATTCGTGGGAGAGCTATGCTTCGGCACGTATGGGCCGGCTCGACCGGAGTGATACCACACACACAGTAAAGCGATGATTGCATTGTTTTTCGCCGAGTGAGTGAGGTTACCGGAGGCCATAATCCTTCCCTCTCACGGCACGGGGATTTTCGGTGGGGCGGTGTTAGAATTGAATTGTCGTGTGCCTAAAATATGAGGTATCCTGGGATAGCTTTTATTAAAATATCTGGACCCCTACACTTTCTACACCCAAAGTAGTTCTAAAATTACGTAGGGTTCTCGAACAGGGATAAACACACTTACATGCTTTTTTTGTAAACACCTACAAATTACACAAAACACCAAATGCAAATTAATAGACTTATCATGTATACAAGTATTCGTATTGTTCGTGAAGTGAACCCGAAACTTCAGACGTTGTAATCGAATGCACTCTCGTTGTGGCCCTATCGATAATTGACCTTGAAAAATAGTTAGATATTTTCGATAGTGCTATCGAAAATATCGACATTTTTATTCGTTCATTCATTCAATCCGCATACTATCGGTGCTATCGAAGTATGATGATATCTATACTCATAAACGAAAAGTAATACTAAAGATAGTGTTAAAATTATTGATAGTATTGTAAGGAATACTATCGACAGTATCCATATTACCGATCACTAGCAATAATATTTTCTTAATGTTGTCTATCGATAGTATTATGAAAGTCCATAATTTTGATAGTACGACAGATTTTCAAGGACACGATAGTGTTACGATACTATCGATAGATAAGTTGCACCACTGAGTTCGTCGTCCTTCTTTCTCGTGGGTGATTATATCATTTATCATCATCTTATTAAATAACGAAAACATGGATTTTGTGAATCAAACTGTCTTTTTAGGGATAACGCTGGATTCTAGATTACAATGGGGCTCTCACTTAACATCTCTCTATAAACGGCTAAGCTCTGCAGCATTTGCGGTAAGGAAAGTCCGCCAATTTACAGACATAGATACTGCACGACTAGTTTATTTTAGTTATTTCCACAGTGTCATGTCTTATGGCATTTTATTATGGGGGCGTGCCGCAGATATAGTATCTATATTCGTTTTGCAGAAAAGAGCTATCAGAGCCATTTATAATCTACGTAGTCGCGATTCCCTCAGGGATCTATTTAAAGAAATCAACATCCTGACGGTGCCTAGTCAGTATATTTATGAAAACATCATGTATGTCAGAAAAAATTTGCATCTCTTTACAAAACGGCGTGAAACACATAATCATATTACTAGAGATGGAAATAAATTAGTTCAACCTAAATTTAGATTAACAAAAGTGCAAAAGTCTTTTATGGGGTACTGTGTTAAGTTCTGTAATAAAATACCTCCTAATATTCTTGACTTAATGAGAAAAAATTTAAAACTTGTATAAAACGCACACTATGTAAACAAGCATATTATAAACTTGATGATTATATGGCTGATAACACTGCTTGGCAAAATGCTGGTCCAGCTCCACAGCACTGTACATGAGTAGGTAGTTATGGTGGTCTTTAGATTCTGCTTTTTCTGAATTTTCACTTTTGAATTTTATTTTTTATTTGACATGTATCTTGTGGATATTTTAATTCTTATTTGTGACATTGTTAATTTTACACAACATTGATATTATCTATAGGTATACTGTGATGACATTGAAGGTACTACATTTTTTTAGTTATTTATTATTATGATTTGATTGATTATGAAGCTTAATTTAGAAAATTTTGAATTGTTCATGTGAGAACTGTGTAGTCACTTATTTAGTTAAATTTCCTATGTTGCTTGGCAGTTCTGAGTATGTCACGCTTGCCTAGAAGTCCTGCTGATGGTGGCGTATATGTTGGGTCGTTCGGTTCCCTTCAATATGGTTGATCGGTACGATGTCTGGCGTGTGCGTCATGCTCGTGAACGGGTGCCGTTGGTCGGGGCTGGTCATCTCTGGACTGCTATTACTTAAATATGTATAGTAGTAATTAGCCCGTCTATGTATATTTTAGAATAATGGGTATTGTCCTCACATTACATTTACGCTTATAAGCAATGTAACCAGAAATTTGTAAAAATCATTTTGATAAAGAGTGTCCTTGGAGTTTCTTGCCTGTTCTTCTCCATAGGATCTACGTATTGGAACAGACAACTAGCTTCACGACTGACTTAGTCTGACTGACTCCTACTCCTGACAATTCAAAACTTCCTATTATTGGTTTAATTGAAATAAATGGTTTTGATTTTGATTTTGATTTAAAGGTTAATCTAAGTGAATGTTTTAATAAAAGCTGTTCTCAGATCCCTCCTATTAAAGGCGCAGTACTGCACACTGGGTAGTTTTAGTCTGTTTGATTCGGACACACCGCCTCACCGAAAACCCCGGTGGAGTCACAACAGCCCAAGGGGGTTTCCACACGCACAAAAAAAAAGTGAAACCTACATCTATTTCTTGATAGCGCGAGTGAAACACGACAGCACCACCCTCTCTCACTCGGTGACGATGATGATGGCGGTTGTTTATGTACTCTGGATGGATGGATGTACTCTTTATTGTAAACAAACAAATAGATTACACAATATTTTACTTATATCTACTTACTAGCTAATGTTATGTACAATTGGCGACCTTATCGCAATTTGCGATCTCTTCCAGGCAACCATTGGATGGGTAGAGAACACATAGATGAAAAGAGGGGCTGCAGTGTACAATATATCTAAGAAGCCTATGGAAGAAGAAAATGATTATATATAAGTGCTATTTCGAGATACTTAGCATAAATTTTGCAAATAAATATTAGGATGGTAGGTGTATAGACATAGATACACAAATACACATACTTACATAAACTCATATGTACACATACACATATATATATATATACACATACATACATACACACACATAAATAATACCTATGGAGATATAATTATAATAGTACCTAGTAGTACATTCACGAAGACAAATTGAGTTCTTTCACTAGTTTTTTAAAATTTGTCAACGTTTGTGCACGTCTGATCACGTCTGATGGCCAGTGGCAATTCATTCCATAGACGGACAGCCTTAACTGTAAAAGATTTGTCCATAAATTTCGTGATATGTGTTGGCATTTTTAGCTTAAGATTCTCAGACGACCTCAGGAACCTAGAATGCGTGTTGTGCAAAAATTCAAAACGTTGTTTGAGATAGGGAGGAGTGCTGGGATTGAACAGAGTATTATACAGTAGTGAAAGGATATGAGTATTCCGGCGAAGACGTATAGGTAACCACTTGAGCTTAATCCGATATTCAGAGACATGGTCATGTCAACACTGTGGACATTTGCGTAGTCCAAAAATTAACCTGATGCAGAAATTTTGAAGTCGCTCAAGTTTATCAAGTTGGTCCTCGGTGAGATCTGTATAGCTGCCATCTGCATAATCAAGGATAGGAAGAAGGAGTGATTTTGCCAGCGCAATTTTAGTGGCAACCGGAAGAAAGTTACGCAGTCTTCTAAGGGACCCTGCAGTTGCAAAAAGTTTACTATTGACTTCTTGCAATTGTGGACACCAGGATAGATCTTTGTCAATCAATATTCCAAGGTTTTTCACTTTATCTTGGATGGGAATGAGAGCACCATCGCAACTAATCTGGGGTTGACTTGACCAATCTACTTTTGATCTCATCCTGGAACTATCAATAACAATAACTTGCGTTTTTGCAGGATTCATCTTTAAGCCATGCTGCTTGCTCCAAACACAGATATGTTCTAAATCTATGTTTATAGCACCTATAGCTGTTGGTTATTCTTCTGGAGAAGCTTGTGTATAAATCTGCAAATCTTCTGCATAAAGGTGATAAGAAGAAGAAAGTTTATTCGAGATTGAGTTAATAAAAACTGCGAAGAGCAAAGGGGATAGAACGCCACCCTGTGGTACGCCAGCAGATTTAGTGCACCATGCAGAGAAGGTGTCTTTAATGCGGATGCGCTGTCGTCGACCGAACAGGTAGTTACGAAACCAGTCAATCACCGTTGGAGATATGTTAAGAGAGGACATTGTCCCAAGCAAGAGATCGAAATCAACGGTGTTGAAGGCATTACTGAAATCAAGTAAAGCTAAAACCGTCAATTTGCCATTTTCAAAATAATTATATAAAGGGTCTTTTAATAAGGACGGGTCGATGTTAAAATTGAATAAAACAAGTTGTGTGTGAGATATTAACGAAATTTATTTTTTATTTGAAAGGCCGATTTATGCCATTATGGATGGAATATGACATCGTTCAAATGTCCGCCTCGGCTTCGTATGGTGGCACGAATCCGAGAGGTCCAATTTTTAATGACTCTGCTGCATAGATCCGGCTGAATCTGAGCAATGGCCTGCGTTATGTTGGCTTTCAGGGCAACGGTCGATTGTGGCTTATTGGCATAGACCTGCGACTTCAGAAAACCTCACAAGAAAAAGTCTAGCGGAGTCAAATCACACGATCTTGGTGGCCAATTCACGTCACCTCTGCGACAGATAACCCTACCCTCAAACCGTTCATGCAGAATGTCCATTGTCTCGTTCGCTGTGTGGCAAGTAGCGCCATCTTGCTGGAACCACATGTCGTTCACGTCCATATTGTTCAATTCAAGCCAAAAGAAATTGTTTACCAATGATCTGTAGCGCTCGCCGTTGACGGTGATGGCCTCGCCAACGTCGTTTTCGAAGAAGTACGGACCAATGACGCCGCCAGACCAAAATCCGCACCAAACAGTAACTTTTTGTGGGTGTATTGTCACCTGGTGAACCTCATGTGGATTGTGGTCATCCCATATACGGCAATTTTGCTTATTAACAAAACCATTCATCCAAAAATGTGCCTCGTCGCTAAAGATTATTTTTCGGCCAAAATCGGGGTCCTCTTCCAAGCGTTCCGTGGCCCATTCAGCGAACACACGGCGTTGTCTGTGGTCATTAACTTTGAGCTCTTGGGTCAGCTGGATCTTGTACGGATGCAGGCCCAAGTCCCGACGCAAAATTCTCCAAGTTGAAGTTTTGCGAAAGGCTGAGTTCTTGTGCACGGCGAAAAACACTTTGCACTAACGAACAGTCATTTTGATAATAAAGTTTTATCATTGGTGATTGGCATCAGTGACTGAATAAGTAAAAACAGATTTGACAGATGCCGCCAAACCAAAATCGCCGCCACAGATTATTAACATCGACCCACTCTATTTGAAAGACCCTTTATAAGTGCTATTTCGAGATACTTAGCATAAATTTTGCAAATAAATATTAGGATGGTAGGTGTATAGACATATATATACAAATTAACATACTTACATAAACTCATATGTACACATACACATTTATATATATATACACATGATGCTTTTTTAGTAAGTAGCATTTTAATGTCTGGAGTAAGCCAAGGTGATGGAAGGTGTTTTACTTTTATTTTGCGGATTGAAGCGTGTATGTCATATAGCTTGGTCAAGATTTCTGTAAATATTTTAATTTTGGTGTCTGTAAATATTTTAATCTGAATTATGTAGAGGACCCCAATCTATGTTGTCAGCGTCCCTGCGAAGGCCAACCAAATCCATGCCACGAAAGTTGCGCTCCAGAAGGATTTTTGATTTTGGTTTTAGTGGTCGAATTTTATAAGATAAGAATATGAGATCGTGGTAGCAGAAAGAATCAGCTGAATATTGGCCATGATTTTCAACACGTTCTAGGGAAGAGACAGCGATAATATCAAGGAGAGAAGGTGTACAGTTAGGAAAATGATGGGTGGCATTGCAAGGAAGAATAGAAAGGTTATTAGACTCTAAGCAGGAACGAAACGTGATGGTCTGACCTTTCTGCCATGGTTACAGTGTTGCAGTTTAGGATTTTTTTTGTTTGCCAAAAGGAGGATTATGTGTTTGACCTGTATGTCCTTATTTTCCCTATGTAACTACTAATCGGCGGAACCGATTGTGATAATTAGTATACTAACATAAAAAAAACAGGCTGATTTTTGGCGACAAAATGTTTGTTTTAATTTTTCTTCCCCATCTATCGAGTGGGGTATCAAAAAGAAGGGTTTTTAAAATATTTACAAATAATTTACAACTTTATATTTATTACTTAGGTTTTTTTTTATTTAATGATTTCTTGTTATTCCTCGTTGCTATGGAGAACTAATACTCCTATTCGATGCAAATCCGTATTATGTCTTGACTGGGATCTTTGGAAAGTGAAGTCGAACGCTTCACTTGCGCGCTTCTTCAGAGCAAAGGAGGGTCTGATCTCCATAAATTGTTGAAACCGTAGGCGATTGGTGGCGGTTCCACTCAGAATAACTTGGGTAGAAAGGGAAACTTAAGTGTTATGTTTTAAGGGAAGTGACGACTTGTCGTATACATAGTTGCATCGTAGGTAAATATACCAAGTATAACCTTAGATAGATAGATAGGACATTCTTTATACTCGTAGTACACCAAATTGGACAGGAATGAAACAGTTAGTTAGTAGCTGTTTATACTTAGCGGCAAGTACAATGTCCAAGATCCCAGTCACCCCAGCCTTACGTGATTTTAGGAAAGATGAAATTTTTAGTATCGGTAGTATAATATAAACATAGAAAGGAATGGATACTCGCTAAGCCGAAAAATGGCCCTGCGTTTTACAGGTAGGAGGTATCAAAGGTGGAAAAAAACCATGCTAACTTACGTCAAAGTAGCAAGGCTGGTTTTTACATATGTGATATTGTTATAAACAAACATATACAGTTGCCAGACACTTCCTGTGGGCCATAACTTTTGACACTTTAAAAGTCGTAAAAAAATGAGGGAACTTACGTCATTTTAGGAAGGCTGAATTTTATATATATTATTCAGTATAATATTTTAAAATATTTTCCAATGAGCCAGACAAATCTGACAAGCCAAACATCCCCCCCGACTCGTTAAAAATTCCGCTGCGCGAGGAAGCGCGAAAGCATTATTCAAGTCAATTCAATATAAATATATTGAAATTTTATTATATTTAGTTTTAATTGTTGTAACACTACTGTTTACACTCGTTTATTATATATTCAGATGTATGATAATTTTATAATACGTAAACACAATAAAAAGTTTAAATTATTGTAACACTACTATTTACACACTTTTATTATAAACTAGCTGTGCCCCGCGGTTTTACCTGCGTAAGTCAAATTAACAACTTTCGGATTTTTTCCTTCACTTGTGTTGTCAGACCTTGCTTCTTCCCAAATTTCATGATTCTAGGTAAATGGGAAGTATAGAAGTTTTCGACCCAAAACCTATAGGGAACTTCCACTTGACCTAGAATTGTCAATTTTGGTTAAAAGCAAGATCTTACAGCACAAGTAGAGGGAAAATTCCGAAAAATAAAAAAAGTTGAAAACTAAGGTAAATTTTGGTACTTACAAGTTTTCGCAAAAATCTAAAGTTACCCATTTTTAGGATTCCGTACCTCGAAAGGAAAAAACGGAACCCTTATAGGATCACTTTGTTGTCCGTCCGTCCGA
Source organism: Callimorpha dominula (assembly GCA_949752705.1). NCBI lineage: Eukaryota > Metazoa > Arthropoda > Insecta > Lepidoptera > Erebidae > Callimorpha > Callimorpha dominula. Next base: position 3,904,098 of record OX457000.1, on the reverse strand, counting down.
AGGTCTGTCTGTCTGTCAAGACCCTTTTTCACAGGAACGCGTGAAGGTATCTAGCCGAAATTTATATCAAATACTCAGATCTACTGTCCCTTAGAGCTCTGAACAAACTTCTAAGCCAACGCCATCAAAAGATACAGCCGTTTATGCCGCAAATTTTCGACACGCAAGGGAATCAAAACCTACAGGGTACTTCCCGTGAACTCAGAATCTTGAAATTTGGTACGAAGCAACGTCTTATAGCACAGATAAAGGAAAAATTGCGAAAACCGTAAATTTTTAGTTACATAATATAATAAAAATATTTTACGGAACCCTCGGTGCGCGAGTCCGACTCGCATTTGGCCGTTTTTTTATGGTGTTGACTCAGGACCTTGATTTTTATACACCTAATAGGGACTATAGACCTCAGTATCTGGTATAAATTTTAAACTTGCTAGGTTCACCCGTTACTGAGAAAATTGGTGGTGACACACGGACAGACGGACAAGAGAGTGACCTTATAAGGGTACCTTTTTTACCTTTTGAGGTTCAGAACTCTAACTAACAACGCACTTACTCAGAGTAGCCACGTGTTGTAAGACAGATATATTCACGCGTCAGATGCATCTCAGTTGTACTTATACGTTTGAATAATGCTCTAATGCTCTCGCGCTTCCTTGCACAGCGGAATTTTTAACGAGTCTGTTTGGCCCGTCAGATTTATCTGGCTCATTGAAAAATATTTTAAAACATTATACTTAATAATATATATTAAATTCAGCCTTTCTAAAATGACGTAAGTTCCCTAATTTTTTTACGACTATTAAAGTGTCTGTCAAAAGTTATGGCCCACAGGAAGTGTCTGGCAACTGTATATGTTTGATCACGTACTTAAAAACTAGCCTTGGTACTTTGACATAAGTTAGCATGGTTTTTTTTTACCTTTGATACCTCCTACTAGTAAAACGGCCCCGCTTTCAACTTAGCGAGTATCCATTCCTTTCTATGTTTATGTTATACTACCGATCCTAAAAATTTCATCCTTCCTAAAATCACGTAAGTCTGGGGTGACTGGGATCTCACTCTACAAGGTCCTATCCCTAAAATTAATTTTCGTATAAGGTTCTAATTTATCTTGAATTATATTCTTTGTTAATTAAGTCGATTGCATTGTATAATATTATTTATTAATTCCAAATTAACGTGATCACGAAAATATATTACATACCTCGGAATTGCCTGACGTTTCGACCAGGTTGCACTGGCCCTGGTCACAGGCTGACTGACCAGTCAGCCATAAAGAATATTATTTCATGCAACACGAATTAATGGATGTATAATAATTATTATTGACAGTTGACATCATTGGAAGCTAAATTGCATCCTCAAGGGTTTTGTTTTTCGTTTTGTACTACGAAACCTAAAAATTTGCCAAAAAAGTTATAAGGATGGTTATCTTTCCTCTAATTTACTACAGGTGTTCCTAAGAGTAGAAATTAATGTTGAAGACGTAATGAGGTTTGGTCGGTTCGAGTCCGACTTGGACACTTTTTTCAGTTTTCATACAACAAAGGTAAAACGAATAAGTATCTCAGAAAAATAACAGATTTATATTTAATACTCACCAATGGCTCTTGATAGCGACAGACGCCTAATAGAAATCAAATTTCACGCTGCAACATGTTGCAAATATATTTTTGAACTAAAACAACACAAGGTAATTGTATGCAGATAATTTAAGCACGTGAATAGACTAATATCTTGTAAACGTTCGATTCAACATACGATTAAATAACGGGAATCATCGGGAAGGTTTTGGTATATAGGTAACACAGACATTTCATATACTTCTTCCTCGACTCAACGATGGTTGAACATGGCTACATCAATTATTTTGTGGCCTCGGTTGGTTTAACCTGGTAAATATAAATGTCAGGCAGTTCAAAGATATGTAGGTACATACACATACTACTGCGTTAATTCGATCATATGTCATGGAATGCGAAAATTAAAAAGTTATTATAGTATTGGATTTGAGCAACTATCTGTATTTAAGGGCTTGATCTTGCAGATCAAATTTAGCGACTTGTTTGCGGATCTACTCATCATTTATTTATTTATTGATCATTTATGTTAATGTGGTTTCCACAGAATTAGAGAACTGAATTATATTTTTTTATTGTATTAAAAGGCTCCTCATGATACGGACCCTTCTCGTAATCCTAACTTTCTAACAAATATTACAAAGCCAAAATTCAGTTTGTTTATGTTTACTGATTTCGCTTTCACACGTTAATAACTCAACTGGTCATCAATGAAATATTTCGCAAACCCCCGCCGCCAGCACACCTCCTCCCGCCGACCACAAAACTATGACTAACGCATTCCTGAACCCTGCATTTCATTCGTGCGACTATTAAACTATAGGTTTATACATAATAATGACATTATCGAACCCGTGTAATTTTTATATTTTTAGTTTGAAACCAAGGCTTTTAATATATTAATTTGATCAAACTTGTTATGCGACTGTATTTAATTGTGTAATTTAGAATCCTCATATTCTATTCATATTATCATGATTGAAAGGAAATATTGAATATATATTGACAGATAGACATATTTCATAATATATATGGAATAAATTGGAACGGGTTAGCCGTTAACATGTTTTTTTTTTCTTTATTGACTAAAACGTTTACAATGTTTTATAATTTAAAACACTAAACCACTCGCTAAAACCACGTAGGTTTTTATGCGAGCGTAAGTTCGCATGATAATCATTAAAAATTACACATTTTATAGATACACATTAATTGTCGATGTATGTACACCCACATGTACGCAGCACATACACACATACACGTGCATACACACACACAACATTATTTACATAATATTATACATTACATTATTTTCATCCAAGCTTATGAGATAGTAGTTTACATATTTTCCATTAAATGTTTTTGTAAAGTTTTTTTTTTTATAAGGTTTATAAGTGATATATTTATGAATTATTTGTTCTCGTAAACCATTTATAATGTCAGGTAGTAAGGACATGTCATCAGCTGTCTGGGGCAAACGGTTAAGTAGGATTTTGACATCGAAATAATAAATATAACAAATAGTCTAATATAAGTCTGTTTTGTGTGATTCAAAAACCGGCATTTCACCATGTTTTTCTATAACATACAAGGTCCACAACGTGTTTGGTTATTTATTGATTTATGAGAAAGTGCTATAAAATCTACTTGTTATCATTGAAAATTACACAACGCTTACAAACGTTGTATACTTATGTATATTGTTTGTATTTGCTAAAATATGATCTAAATTGCACATGACAAAGAGTATTTTCATTTTTTATTCATTACATTTCACAATTATAATACGATAAATTACATAAGTACAAAATAAATGTGTAGGTATTATTCAAAATCAATAAAGAGTAAAAATAAAAATATTTACGCTATTTTGGAGTCACGTTCATATTCGCTATTGAACAAAGTTTTCATTACTCTGCCCAATAGGTGGGGCACATTATTGGTACAGCCCGGTAGATTTGCTTATTTCCATCGCCTACATTATATTGACTACTCACCTTGGACGTTTTTTAAACTGCCTGAACATCCTACTAATATTATAAACGTGAAAGTTTGTGAGGATGTATGCATGTATGGATGTGTGGATGTATGGATGTATGGATGTATGGATGTTTGTTACCCTTTCACTCAAAAACTAATGATCCGATTGCGATGAAGCTTGGTATGTAGATAGTTGGAGACCTAGATTAACACATAGGGTAGCCTTTTATCTCGATATTCCCACGGTCCCGGGCCTTACGCGGGTGAAACCGCGGGGCGCAGCTATTTATGAATAATGCTAGATTAATCACTTGATTCATTACATATACACAAATAACCCGTAACGAATTTTAAAATTAGTGTGTGTGGCTCTTATCAAGAGTTGTCATATACTCTTATCTTCTCTTACTGGCGCCTAATTGTAGTCATGTTTTGGTATTTATAATAGCAGATATCCATAGTGAAATATTTTTAATTGGCTTTTAACATTATCCGTTATCAACTTATTTATAATATAATATTTTTTTTGTTATAAATAGATTTTAGTCAAATAATGTACCTTAATGTTGTAATAATCTAAACTTATTCAACGTGATCGCACAACACTAAAATACCTGTTAGTCTAGCGGTTAGCGATCCTGACAGCTGAGTCAGAGGTCATGGGTTTGACCCCATCCAGGACAAATAATTGTGTGATGAGCATGATCATTTGTTCTGTGCCTGGGTGTAATTTATTTATATATGTATATTTATTTATTTATTTATTTATCTCTTTATTGTACACCTTTAATGTAAGATACAATCAAAAAGTATTATAGTATATTGTATGTATTTAGAAATATATAAGAATGTTTATCAGCGATCTGGTTACCATGGTACAGGCTCTGCCTAGTTAGGATCAGGCGGCCGTGTGTGAGAACTGTCCAGTTATTATTATATAATTTTATCCTACCTAAAACAGTTTCGTTGGTTTTATATTGAAATATAATATCAATATAATTATATTACTACATGAAGACAATATTCTTTGTGCCTGTTTTTAAGCAAATACCGCACACTAAGGAATCTCATATTTTGCATACCTAGTTAAAATTTATATGTAGAAAAAGTGCAGAAAGCTTCAACTTTAACAAAATTAACTATATTAATATCTACACAATAGCAGTCCAAGTTTTACTGGTCATTGATATAAAACAGTACATTTATTTATTTATTAGGATTGCCAACAAATGATACACACAACAAAGGAAATGAAATTACAAATACATTACTTGTGCTCATTCAATTATAGGCAACAACAAATAACACAAAGAGAACTTGTACCGTTAAATTAAATACTCATTACACATAATATATCTATACCTTACTCATTACATACATACACTTAATACATACATATTAATTATACATTCAAAACTTAATAAGTTATGGTCGATATTCGACCGATAAAACAGTCCCTCCTCCCCTTTAGGCTTTACCCTATGGCCAGTCGCACTGTATTTTATGCATAAACGAGATAAATATAATAACTGCATTTTTGAACAAAGTTTTACTAAACCTTTTAAATTGGAAAGTATTGTCTGAGAATGTCTTCGGATAGCTCAGTGGTTCAGTGAATTATAGTGTATTGATTTTGCAAAATATGCAATTTGCAAAAAGATAAGATCATCAGGCAAGGTGTGATTGAATACACTTTTTCGTATAATGTAAATATTGTATTTAAAGAAATCCTGTTTGGTGCTGACGTGCTGAGATCTTGGGTTCTATTCTCAGAGACCTTGAGCAACATTTGACTTTAAAACAAAACTTTATTTCAATCCTAGACTTGGATAGACAAAATTTCAATCCTAATAATCCCATGGATACCTAACGTTAGCTGGCCAAACGTGGGTGTCATAAACCTTTGCCTTTTCCTCGACGGAGTTGCCTCTTCGAGAAGAAAAACCAGTGACACGTAATACCTTGATTTTAGATACAGTTATTTTCAGACCAGCAGTCATTTACATATTTTTTGTGTTATTTTGATTAAGATTATTTGTATAAATGTTATAAGACTCGGACTTCCCGGTAACAGCCAGTTTGGGTTACAGATCAGCGACCCTGATCAGCTCAAGATATATCTTACACTCCCCAATTTATGAGCAATATAATTTGCCTTCGGCTACCTTTCCTTCTTACCTACTTATCTCTTTTAATGTACTCCCAATTTCCCCTTGTTAATACTAAAAGCGAACACGGTTGACGACCACAGGCTAAGTAGGACCAAATTATCTTTGGCAAAATGCGGGTGTTAAATACGCCTCTGCCTACCCTTTCGGGGATACAGGCGTCAGTGTATGTATCGATATAATTATGTACAATTTATGCAAAAAATCTGAATAATTTTGAAGTGCTGATACTAAGGTGGCTTGGTTTTAAGCTATTATTCCTGTTTACAAACATAAGCAACATCATTGTCGTCACTCTGGACATTCATATTTTGATGCTATTCATTTCATTGAGTAACTCACATCTCACTCACTCACACACTCATAAAAGAGGAAAACCCGTTTATTAATAAAATTAGCGACATTTCAGTTATTAAAAACTGAAAACGGACAAACTAGTCTGTCGCGAGCTGGCGTTAAATAAGGTCATAAAGTCATCATGAATATTTTGCGTGTATTAGCAATTCTCTTCGTCTTTGCTTTCGCATTGAGTCAAGCTGCCGATGACATCAGTCATCGAGTTAAAAGACAAGATGTTATAACAGATTATGATAAGTGTCCTTTAAATTACGTCGTTAGATTCATCGAGAAAAAGAAACACTGCATACCGTGTGACATGTAAGTACAACTGTTAGTATTTATCGTGTGGTTGTAATCATTCTAAAGCGTTTACTACCTCTAAGAAATTGGTATAAGTAAAATTATGTAACTAACTTTACTTCTTACTACTTTTTTATGGATGATTGGTATCCTATGTCCTTTTCCATATCCCTAACAACGTAAATGCAAAATTTCATGATCAGATCAGTCGCGTAATCAAGGCGTATTATCGAAACACACAACTATTTTTAAGATAGGTTATTAAAATTAGGATGCCGTGTTTTTGCTTCTACAGTTAAAAAATTGTAATGCAGTTCTACCGCAAAAAGTTGTAAGATCTAATTGTACCTACTTAATTGGTTAACAAACAATATTTTATGTTGATCGTATCAATATGAGACACCTTTATTTCTTTATATATAGTTATATAGTCTTTATGTATAGTTTTGTGTTTTATACACAGGTTTAAACTGAATGTAATTTGGGAATATACCTAGTTACATTATTATGGGGTCCAAAATGTCATTCATGGCTTCGAGAAAATGATGGTACGGTTGTGCCTATTTTATTTTTTGCTTGAAAAAATTTACTATTGCGAATTTTATTAAAGATGTTTATTATTATAAAAAAATAGAAAATAATTTTAATAAATATAGGCACATATAGATATCATTGGGTAAAAATAACAAAAAAGTTTATACAAAAATTTAATTATTTCACTTCGAACACCGTGCTTCACTGGTGTCGACCTCGTTCTTCACTATTATTGCCAACAAAATTACTTCTTTAAAAGTATAATCGCGAGAAAGAGATCTTATCACTTTTAATTAATTCTTTTTAATAACATAATAGTACAAAACAAAATGATGTACTAATAAAATTTACGAAATATTGTTAAAAGTATCTGGTTTTGTAAAAGAGTGGCCGTGAATTTGTTAGCCCGATTTCTTCTCACGAGGCTCAGCAATTTTAAACAGGCGGTTATAGATCGACACAGGCAGATATGATATTATGTTATAATTTTTTTTTATAATTTTACATTTAACAAAGCAAGCTATTGTTGCGGTGCCTCCGTGTGTGTTGATCTTTAATTTTAATTTATAATTATTATTTTTTTGAATTGACGATTTCGAATAATTGATGATCAACTTTATGAAATGAAGATATTGAATTTGAATTTATTAACTGCAACTTTAGGTCTGTTTTTATACTCTCTTTGTCCAACTTTCTTATTTTTTGAAAATGTTATTATTACCATACTGATTACGAATATTAAACAAAGCAAATGTCTTTAATATGACTTCCAGACAAAAAAGCCACGGGGATGGTTACACATCTTTCTAGATAATTTTTCAAAGGCATTTGGTACGATCTCTATGTATACCCTACTAAGGAAAGTACTTGTGTAATAAGACTTGTGAGTAGATAAATACAATTAAAACTTGCAAAGAGTCACAATAACATCTCTGGATTATTTCAAAATGTACGAGCATCACATTTAACGAACCATCTCTCTTGACCAACTTGGTTTCTCAATGGTAACCCACTTTTCCTACTTATCATTTTTTTTTTTTTATTCATGCATCTCGTCAAACCCTTGCTCAAGATTTCTGGGATTAAAATCTAAAAACTTTAAAAAATCTTAAAAGCTTTATTGAAAAGCACCCATATTTGATGATAGACTCCAGTTAATTGTGTTGACGTTTTTAAATCAGTTTACTTGCTGCTGCAATATTTTTTCCAGAACCAATCTTCTCCTGAGTTCTCTTTATATCTGAAAATTGAAGTCAAATTTTAACATACTAAATTACTACAAAGATGGTGTAAAGTTATAAATTATAATAGAAAAATTAAATCTATCTAACACACCTGAACATAAAGAACATAGTAAGAAATTGTCTACCAACCCAGATCCGTAACCTTCAAAACGATTATAGAGATGAATAAGATATTCAGCTCATGCCCTACCCAAGATTGACAGTAGTGATTATTGAGCACCAGAGCAAAAGACAAAAAGTCAAAATATTTTAGTACTCTCAATGAAGTCATCAATTCAGTTCTAAATTTAAGAAAAAGTAGACAAAGGTGCTAACTTGATTGTTGCTTTCCCAGTAAAATAAATTATTACCACGTCAACATTTTACAAATATTTTTATATGTTTTTCGTAAATTTTCCAGGCATAACCAAATAACTCTTTAAAAGGTAGTCCAAAAGAACGACGATGATAAGTGGAATAGTGCAAGTGGAGTAAGGGTAAATTAATAATAAATAAATATTCCCTTTTTGAATGAACTCGATCGCGTAACACGTATTTTTTTTTTATTTAACTCTTAAAAGATACATAAATTCACATTATTTTTACGACACTGTGAAACCACTAAGGTTTATAGTAAGTACCGTTAGTTCTCGTTCAGATAAGTGGTCGATACCTAAGGTGCTACGTTTCGATATTTTATACAAGATAAGTTAATAAATAAAATCATTTGGAGCAACAACTAGTAGTAATAGTATATATATAGTTTAGCATACGGGAGTAGATAAATACGTTTATTTGTGGTTGTGTAGCTGATTCAGGAAAAAATATTCATACGAATAGATTTGAATAGCCCCAGGTTACACTCTCCGTGATGTAAATACTCAGCCTGTGACCATTCACGTCATCTACGTTTGTATATATGATAGACAGTAAAACTTTAAAAGTTATTGTGTAATGAAACTTCAATAGAAATCTAAATGTAACTCACCTTTATGAGAAAAGTGTTAATAAACGAAACAATCAAACAACAAATCTTGAGGATGTAAAGAAAAATATGACGTAGATATTGTACTCACGTATCGCATGGGATGCAGTGTTTGGCGTTTTTTATAAATTTACGAACACGCCCAGCAGCACAATTTGGGTCTTTTATACCAAATTGACTCGTTACTCGATAGTTACCCTCAATATCAGCAAGGCCTAATTCAACAACTAACATAATTACGATGGTTATTAAATACAATGCTTTCATGATGACTTGTTGCCTTAACTCACTAGATAGCTTACCTACTGACTAAAGAACAACGCTGCGTATTTATACATACGTTTACCGACAGGAAATTGCTTAAAAATTTATTAACACTAATAAGCTATAATGTATTTTCGTACAAGTATTACTGTAGTGGGGGTAAAAAAAGTTTTGTTCTGAGATACTGAAATGCTCGCAAGCACAGAAAGTTAATAAAAACGCAGTACTGAACATTTTATCTAAATAAGACAATAAAGTAAAGAAAAAAATACATCAATAGAAAGCTCGATTTCTTTTTCTATTTTTAAGTTACATTTTAAAAGTTATACCACGGATATTCTCCATTAGATATTAAGAAATATATTTACCGCGTTTATCTCGAAACCGCCATTTTGCAAGTACTGCGTTTGCAATAAGGAGGGCAGTATTGCACTCCAGGAAAAAATATATAAAAATGTAAATTGTAAACATGATGCTAGAATCGCAGCCTTATCATATAATTTCTTATAGGCATCTTTTGCAAATAAAATAAAAATGACGTAAGTTTAATTTATTTAACTTAAGAGATTTGTCAAAGAAATCTCGGAATGAAATCCGATGGTATTTTCAAACTCTGGATTTTTATGTGTGTTTCTAATATCGAGAGTACAAATACTGTAAAGAAGAAGTATAATATGAGCATTTCCTAAAACACACAACGGAAACACGAAATTCAGTGATTCTCGTAAACCTACGATCTTAATAAAAATAAAATTTGAAGACGCTCTAATCCGTTAAGCCGTTTCTAAGATCGGCAGGAGAGTACTAATGGTTCATAAATATTCCTACAATTTAAAGTTAGATCTGGGGGTAAAACAACCGTTGTATCAGTAAGTTATGGGTTAATATTGTTATTTCATAGCAAATTATACGAATCATCGTGTATCAGTTTGTATAACAACAAATAAATTCATAACAACCGAATGCTTGGGCTGCCTTACGCTTTACACCACAGCAACGGTAACACTTTAACTTTGGCTCTCCGCCAGTGCAACTCCAATAATTCTGAAAACGTTTATAAAGTCTATAAAATACATCTTGTCTATGAAGATGGCACTACTAGCGGGCTCGGAGAAGTTAAGGAAAAGCAGAAGCGGTAATCAAAACAAATTATTACAAATTCTGTATAAATACTTCTGCGAGTATTCTATTGTACCTATTATTTACCAGCAGAAAAGTACATCGTCTTGAATAAATATCTACTTCATGCCAAGCGGTGTTATTTTTTACGCAAATTGTGACACCTTAAAATGTTGTGCATGTAAGTTTATTACTTCAGTTATATTTTTAGATGTAAGTGATAATGTAGCAACTACTAGTTGTGCATAAATAAATAATTACAGAAGGCTTTGCAAAAATTCAAAGAACATTTAAAGAAATTTTCTACCAACCCAGATCCTTAACATTCAAAACCATTATAGAGATGAATAAGATTCTTATTCAGGATTGACAGTAGTAATTACTCAACACTAGAATGAAAGTCAAAATATTTTAGTACTCACAATGAAATTATCAATTCAGTTCTATATTAAACAAAAAGTAGACGAAGTTTTTAAACGTGTTTCGGAAATGATCCACTCAAACCGAAACAACTCTTTAAAAGGTGGTGCAGAAGAATAATGATCATGAGTGGAATAGTCCATAACCTTAACAACCAAGTTTGTTGTAAGCGTATCGCGAAAAAAAGGTGTCTAAGGCTTCCAAACCGTCACCTAAAGACTGACGAGGGGGAACGAGATTCACCAAAGTGAACAGGATTGTAAGCTGGATTTGGGTTATTAACAAGCAGAAGTTTAATAAGACTGCACTAGACCACTAGAGGTATTATTACTGTACTGTGTCTATCTCTAATGTGGTTTTTACTCATAGCCCAAACAGCGGATTTTGCTACTTGAGATGACATGACTCTTGGACCATTAATCGAGCTTGCTTCGGGTTAAACAGGAGGTGTTTGCAGCCAGTGTAAACCATCAAAGCAGGAGAAACCCGTCTTGATTTCTACATCTTTATCTTTTGACCGTTTTTTATATGATACTGATGGTAAATGACCACAGCCGCCCATGGGCACCTGTAACTCAAGAGTCACGAGTGCGTTGCGCCCTTTAACTAGTTTGGAACTTGTAACGGTTCATCATGATTTGGGCCCAACGATGTATGGGAGATGGGCAATCTTCTTTTTGCATGCGTTAATGAAATAATATAAATGCGTTAAAAACAGTTTTTTATACTATTTTAAATAATTATAGAATTGTTATTAAGATATGCTAAACAAGAAGAAGCTTTATTTTGTTAATTATTTAATTTAATTTTTTTTAAATATGTTGTATCCTCTGGTCTCATAAAAATCGGTGGCCTCAAAAAAAGTCTCACAAAATAAATAAATTCGTTATAAAACAGAAATGAAGTGTTTAATTTTATAGAATTATTAATCTATAAAATTAAACACCTAATTTCTGGTCCACTAAAATGTCGAGTCAACGAATGTTTACGGTATTTAGGGGAAAGGCGAACGTTAGGAGTCTAAGGTTAAGAGCATCCATTTACATTTGGAGGGGGTTGGGGGTTGTATGATCAAAATAATAAATTATTCTGAAAATATTTTATTAAATCCACATTACTAGATATTTTTCCTCTGAATCCTTACTTTGCGCCATACAATGTGTAAGCCATAGCGGATCACGGCCCATATACTCTTCGTAACTGTAAATAAGAATAAATCTATATATATATGTATATAAATCAATGATTGTTTGTTTGCCCCTATGCGTTCCGAAACCATTGATCAGATTGTAATGGAACTTTGAAAGGGTGTTCTAGGGAAGGGTTCCTGGCCCAAAAACGGTATTTAAAAAAATGGCATTGCAACGCAAGCCGGGTGCAGCTAGTGTAGAATTAATTAAAAGGAATAGGTCTAAGTATTTCATACCTAAGTTGTATATATATATATATTTAATACTTTAAGACTTGAATACTATATTTACTGCCTAAAGTAGGTTCTAACTGAATTTCGCTATCTCATTTACATTAATTTATTATTTATTGGACTTTTGATACCATTCTCCTCACTCGAAAGACCATATGAAAAACTAGCGCACAGTCTTTTCTGAGACTTTAAAAGATAGATGACGTGGCGGAGCCCTTTTGTTTATTTTTATAAAGTTTTCTAACTCGCGGTTGATTTTCTATCAAGGTTACAGGTTAATATTATGTGTGACTGAATATTTTTGAATATAGAACTGAAATAAAACTGATCCTAAAAAGTAACAAAACTGTACTTACATGTAACATGGTATGCAGTATACTTTTGTATCAATGAATAAGCGTAGGTACTCATCTACACAATATGGCTCTTTAATATCAACTGTTTTTTTTATTATATTGACGAGGTCAATCTCCTTTTTATCAAAAAGACTCAATGCAAGAGCCAACATGACTAGGTTGGACAATACAAGTAATATCTTCATATTGGAACGTGTTCACTTGACGCTAACGCACAGTAGAATGCTCGACAGCTTGACTGTTAACTATATTTTTTCTTTATATTATTTTTTTGTATTACATGGAATATAATGCAGTGAATAGTAAGTTGTATTGAATAAAACATCACATATTCATTGTTTTACAACAACTGAATCTGTATAATCAGAATCAATTACATATCATCGTCATCACATCACAGCCATTAGGTCTACTGCAACATAAGCCTCTTCTTAAGTCTGTGACATAGAATAATCTCTTCAACGTGGATAAGGTCGTCGTTCCATTTAGCTGACATTATCCATCCTAGATGACCTCATTATGGCATCGCTGTCGAACGAGCTATGTAGGGATATGATTAAAAGGATCGAGAAACTCCACTCCACTTTACCATCAAAATGGAGGGGTATGCAGAGAACCGGAGTGACCCAAATTGCCGGTCACTCTTGCCTCGGTGGAATCTTACTACTATGATACATGCGAAACTAAGGATGGATAGATGTTCGTTACTGAATCACGCCACAACGGCTGAACGGATCTGGATGAAATTTGGCATAGATATAGGTTATAGTCTGAAATACTACATAGGCTTCTTATCCCGGAGAAATAATAATAATAATAAATTTATTCATTTATAGTTGGTACACATTATTACAGATCTTATATAACATTAATTGGCTTAAAAATATATGGGTGCCTGTACTAGGGTAAACCTGTGCCACAGGCGGTAAGTGCATTTACAAATTTTTACTACATTATGCAATTATTTAATAATAACAATATTTATTTAATATAAATGTGCACAAATAGACTTAACTGTGTGGTAATTAACAATATAGGAACATTAACATTATGAGACTATTATTTATTTAACAACAGTAATTAAATATTCAGTCTGGTTGTAGTCTAAACTTTGCAGATACTGACTGACAAGATTTTTTGCTTTAAAATAATTGTCGAAGATGTCTTTTTATTTATCTTGTTGTAAAGAAAAGGACCCAAAAATCCAAAAAAATTATTTGTGAAAACAAACCTCGATTCCGAAATTGTGCTACAGACAATATCTTTCCGTCTCTTTGTGTATAATAAGAGAAATATACGGTTCTCGTAGGATAGACTCAGAAGGTTCCCGGAGGACTCCTTCCTAGGGTATACCCGGGTCCTCCTGCAATAGACCTCCTTGTGACGGAACACCGTGTGGTTTTAGTCGGTTCGATTCCGACATACCATCTTACCGTTAGCTCTGGTGAGTTGATGACCCGTGGGGGTTTCCACACGATAAAAAAAAAACACATCAAAATTTCTACTCAAACGAAGTTGCGGATAACTGATAGTACTCGTAATAGCATAAGAGCAACATTTCCGAGAAAATAAACATGAGAAAGCACTTAAAGATAATAAAATCTGTCAGTTACGATACTGTTGTTTATAGATTCTCTTGAATTTAATTCAACTTATGAAGCATTAAAAGCTTTATTATGAAAAAAAAACCTTTTTAAGAAAAAAATTAAACCGACGAAAGAAACAAGGAATTGAAAAGCGTATAATATACTAGTTAGCCTAACTAAACTTCTACAATAATCTGAAATTCTGAATAGTTATGATAGCCCAGTCAACCTAGCTGTTTTATGATCAAAAATGGACATTTCGATGACCACGCATTTTTATTTTTGGATAAATAGTATAACAATGCGCTGATTAGGAACTTCGATACCCGCAGTCTGGGGCGTAATTTTTTTTTAACAACTTAATAGAAAAAACAGACTTTTTTTTACATTTCATGTAATAACACCTTTTCAGTATGTTTTTCGTCATTTATGCCCAAAGCATTTCTGTTCTCCATTAAATTACCTACAAAATGAGATCTGTTTATAGTCACTAAATGCTTTTGTTTAACAGCAAATAAAGGTCAAAGTCAAAAAGGAGCATTTTTTCAACTTTTACTAACTTTGAAAGGAACCGTATGTAGAAGTCTGAAACTTTCTGAAATTGTAGCTTGTAATGATACTATAAAGTGCTATAAATTTCAGTTAAATCGGTTTTAAATCGTTTGATTTGATTTGCATATACCTACCTAGTTAAACACCTAAAAGAGATAGTTTCATTCCAAGGTACTCACTAACGTTATGGCAAATGCCTATCTTCTTAGAGATTAAAGTATCTATGCAGAGATTGTGAAATAAAATAGTTTTCTTTAATATAAGATACATCTACGTAGGTGTGGTACCTAAGTAGGTAAATACCTAGTCTAGGTTTATTTAAAACTTCATTTGTTCACAGAAGTAAAATAATAGGCACATAACTGGTTATTAAATATTTAGATTAATTCTTCTTACAGACGACAACCTTAACGGCATCAGAACAGATAAGAGTTATGCGATAGAGAGAGAGAGGCAAGTTTTAGGTTAATATAAGCCATTTGGAATTAGCGGTGTGCGATCTGAATTGCACCTTATTGTGTCGGAGCAAGAGTCGCTATTAATTTAAATGATATTGCGAAGAGGTCCTTCTGTACTAGTACTATTATGTATTCTGTGACATAGGCTACTTTTTATCCCGATATTCTCACGGTACCGGGACTTAAGCGGGTGAAACCGCGGGGCGCAGCTAGTTTTATATAAAACCTGTTACTATGTATATTTTATTATCATCTGATGTCAACTTTAGACGTTAAATCATTAAAAGATATAATATGGTATGTCGATCGTACACTTGACTTCTCAGAGTAGAAGTTCAATGATGGTGCAATGGGATTTCATATAATACTATACTATACTTAGTGGTAGATCTCTGTTCTAAAGTTTTGACAAACACTCACACACGTATACCCGACCATCTATAAAAAAAAATGTGTGTGTGTACCAGAGTACACAGGTAAGAAGTGAAACTTCTTTACGACATATCATTTTTCTACTATTTGCAACTTCACGAAAATGGGGTAGATAAGGCTTAAGCCTTAAGAAATTATAAAACGAAATATATAATCACTCTCACTTTTCTTGTAAATTCACTTAAATTTGAATAAGTCTTTTTATTTTATCACTTTTAAATTAATATATTGTTATTCTTATTTCAAACCAAACTTCAAAACTAATTTATTATTGTTATTATTATAATATATTACATTATATTCTTTACGTCACTATACTAAACTTTGATAAAAAAAGCAACATGGCGCGTAACCGAAAAACGTGAATAAAGAAGTTTCACTAAAAAAAAAATTTTTTTCGATCTACGCCATCACAAATGGTATCAAAACATGCGTAATTTAACACATATTACGAAAAAAGTAAAAAAACTAGATTTGCGTGTCATCTTGAGGCCTCTACCACACTTTGCAGTACCTACCTATGTATGTCTTACATTTTTACAGACTTAAACCGTAAGCCTAAAAAATACAAAAATCAAGTTTGAAATGTATTTTATTTTTGAAATTATTTCAAGAAAGCAGAAGGAAACAAGCTGAACAAAATAAAGGATATAAAATATGATAAAACTTTAAATTTAGGTAAACCTGTTTTTGTGTCCAAAATTTGATATTTTTGCTCGAAATTCAAACCTGGTTTTAGTAAAATCATCTCTTGAATTAGCGTCAGTTACATTTTGTAAAGGCTCTGTTATTTGTTTAACACATCTTTTAACACATTCTATGTATCAAAGACATTCACCAATTTCAAAGCTCTTGAAATAATTTAAAGGCCTCATTAAAATACCCATGTCGAAGAAGCGGCGGTGCTGTAACGGCACTCGTGGCATATGTTGCACAATTGAAGAGTAATTAATCTATAGCAGTAATAGGTAATTTTTGGTGGTTTATCCCGCATTTAGTGCTACTTTCAGTTTGTTTGGTTTTCATTATACTTGACAATACCAGCTCTCGAATGTGGTCCCTATCGTCAAACATACATAGGTTTTCTAGGTGAGTAAAAAGAGTATATCTTTCGATACGTAACAGATCTCATATCTTCGGGTAACAATCGAGAGTGCATAATCAGTTGCAAAATATGTTTGATTCTAGCGTTAATAAACGTCTTTTACTTGATTAGGAGCCAAATCGGAAAGCATACCTACTAAACTTTAACCACGTAGTTGATAACAGTTAGTTGCAAATTTCTGATGATGTAACAACAACAAAATTCGTTCAACATTCGTCAAAATATTGTTGTAAAAGCAATCGCATATAATATTTGATCGGATAGATCCTTCCCGTTATATTTAAATTTTAAGTCGATCCTGACAAATAAAATAAATTTAAAGTCGACTCTTATGGTTAGTATCTGCCGATCGTCAAGTTCTCTATTTGGTCCCAATATCGAACTTATTGTTTAAAAATCACAAAATCCACTTTTAACACCATCGCAACTGTACTTTTTAGCATAAAAATTTGTTTGGTTACAAAGAAAACACTCACGAGTCAAGTCAAGAATGCCCTCGAAACAAGTTGACAATTGAGGGAATTTGCAGGATGACACCTAATACATTCGAAGCCATCGGTAACATGAAGCATGCAAATCAAAACCTTGTGTACGTATTACACAATTACACTTAAAAAGAACAAAAAGTTTTTTTGTTTTTTGTTCAAGATCGAAATTAAGGATAGCGAAATATCACAATAAAAATAAACATTTATTAAACTTTGAAGATCGGTAGAGGCCTAGAGATATGGTTTTATTTAATTTTTTTTAAATATTGGTACTCTACGATCTAGCGGTAAACATTTTCAGGACACCACACGCACACGATTACAAAAGCTTACGTAGGTACATTGTATGTACGCACTACACTTATGTTATTGAATGTCAATCACGTTTTGCATTTGTATTGTTGTTTGATTTTGCTTGACCGTTCTTGCTTTTCCTTGTGGAAAAGTACCACAAATCCCATATCACATTATTTTGTTGTCGTTTTAATACCCTATGTTTGTTTACCTTTTCAGATACGAGGAAAACTCTGGACAAGACTACATTTGGCAAAAATATTGCAAATAACCTATACCACCAGCCATATAACAACTCTCGTAACACATTACTTAAAAACGTTTACAAAAATCTACCTTAATTATGTTTAAATAAATGTTTCTGTAAGCAATTGTAAATAAATTGTTATCATTTTAGCAGATGGCTCGGACATCCCCTGACCCTGACCTATAGAAGGAAAGGGATAGTCTTGCCTTATTAGAATAGTTGATCGAGACACAAAAAGAGACTCAAACTACCTCAAATTAAATTGGAACTATTTAAGAGAAATGCATATTGCATGACTATAAAATTATATGATTATCTTCCAAATGATCTAAAAAACTTTGCTCAAACATCAATGAATACTTAGAGGACAAAATAATAATTTAAACTCATAATTCTGACATTTCCACTTCCCATAATTTGAAATTTTAATTATCAGTATTTTTTATAATTATTTTTTTATTTGAATATTATGCTTCATTTTAATTATAAATCAATAATGTACTTTATTATATAACGTAAATCTTTAAAATAGAATGTACCCACCTTAAATTTAAATTAGATGTTTTATAAATATCGAAATATACTATAATACCTATTTGCACGCCGAAAGTGGCAGAATATGTATGTACAGACCCTGTATTCACCATATTCTTGGAAATAAATATTGTTATTATTATTTATTATTATTATTATTTCCTTTACAATTATGTATGTTCACCGATTACTCAAAGACGCCTGGACTGATTTGAAAAATTTTTCTTTTGTTTGAAAGGGTATACTTCCCAGGTGATCCCATGGTCATCAAGTTAGGATTTGAGGATGGGATCCTGGAGAAATCAAGGGAACTTTGCAAATTTTATAGGCACGAAGCGATTTAGGTATTTTGAGGCACACTGAAGTCGGTGACACACGTTCAATGACACACGTAAAACCCCGGTTTAGATAAGGCTCTTAGGGGCCAAGAATACCGTCCATCACGTGTTAACGAAATACCAAAATACCCACATAAGAATACCGTATGGTTTTTAAAAACCATTACGTAAATCACCTTGCTGAGATCCGAAGGCGAGGATCTTTTCAAGAAAATATTGAAGCAGGATTTATTTAACTCAGAATAAGATTATGGCATCGTCGTGTATCAGTTCTTATATACATTATAGGTATAGACTCAGCGCAGTCTAAGTAACACTGCCTTAATCTTTATATGCATATAATAAGAGGTAATACATTATGTATGTAATTACAGTGTACTTCTTGATCCATATCACAAAAAAATTGATTTAGAAACAACATGTGTCAATTAAGCCGAGGGTCAGCATATTTGGGCATATCTAGCGTATGTGCATGTGTTTAAAACATCGTTTTCATGCTTTCTGATTTTTTTTTATGGTGTAGGGGGCAAACGAGCAGACGGGTCACCTGATGGTAAATGACTGCCGCCGCCCATGGGCACCTGCAACTCAAGAGTCACAAGTGCGTTGCCGACCTTTAAGGGAAAGAGTAGGGAAGAGCGGGAAGAGGGTAAAAAATGAGGAAGAGGGAAAGGTTAGGGCCTCCGGTAACCTCACTCACGCGGCAAAAATCAATGCAAGCATTGCTTCACTGCCGGTTTTCTGTGAGGCCGAGAGCCGGCCCATACGTGCTGAAGCATGGCTCTCCCACTTGACAATTGTTATTGTTATTATACAAAATGATTCACAATTATTTATGTAACTCAGGGGTTTTACGAGGAAAACTAATATATTAAGTATAGTGCACTTAATTACACGCACTTAATTATTCATTTATATATAGCATTTGTATTTTATTGCAATATTTATTGCATCGTGAGCTAGCATCAAGTTAAGACGTTCCAAGATGAAATCAGTGTATTTTATGTTGATCGTAATCATGTTTACTCTTGCAATTGACATTTGTGGGAGTAAATTAAGTCTGGGAAGAAATACACCACACTTTATTGTAAAAAACCCCAATTGTGCAGCTGGATACGTCCGCGTATACATTGACAACGCGAAGAGCTGCATACCATGCGACATGTAAGTCTAATGAAAATTTTTGTATTCAATTTCCGTATGAAATCTGACGTCCTTAGTGATGCGACGATAGTGCATTCAGCTGCAGCGTTAGAGGTCGCGGGTTCGATTTCCGCTCCCGGTTAAAATGAAGTTCCTTTATCTATATATAAAGTACCTGAGAGACCGAGCTTCCCTCATTAGCTTTTAGTGAAATTTCGTTTCCCGAATCTCAACTGGTAATTATTACTTGTTGCTGCATGCTATAATAAAGAGACACATCAAAAGAGGTAGCTACAAAATAAAAATATTTTGTTGCTTGCGCCGTTTAAAAAAATCTCTTCTTCATCATACCCACCAATGTTTTTCTTTTTTCATTTTCGTTACTACTTACTTGAAGCAACAAATTAGCAACACATTTTCGCTTATTAGTTTGTGTGATATTTAATGATTTACCGTTTTTTCCCTGCTAACTTCATATGAAACTAGCAGCAATTGCGATTTTTTTAAACGGCGCAATCAACAAAATCGCCATTTTAGTAATTAATTAGCATCAAATTAGCTACAAATGTTGCAATTTTTATTGAATTTAGCTGAATTAGCACTGCCACCTTGATAGAGCTTCACCTTGCCAACGGTAAGATGGTATGTCAGACTCGGACGGACTAATACCACACAGTGTTTCGTCACTTGTCCTCTTGCTGGGGCCTCAAATGTACTTGGAAAGGAAATCCCTGTGGGAGCTCTAACATCTAGTAATTCTTCCATCCAAGTAAATTATAAAACGATAACACAATTTGAATATATGTTTTTTATATTAGTGGTTCTTGATTTTTTTTTAAATTGGAAAAGTACCAAATATGTATGATGTAATGTACTAGTATGAACGTATAATGGTTACTGTGATACGATTTGTACTCAAATTGTATCTTTCTTTTCGCTTAGATAATTTATACCATCTATCTATTTAGTAATATTGAAAAACCCTTCAATTGCTAATTTTTTCAGGTACGAGGAGAACTCTGGACGTGATAGCTATTGGGAAAATTATTGCACAGGCATGAAACGTTAAAAGCAACGTTATTCTTCGTCATAACACCCACAGTGAAAAACATCAATTAACTAATTAATTACTTACCAAAAATGTACATTAAGCGCATTTGCATAAAAAATTACAGAATACTTAATATAATAAAATTTGAATTTCGAAAACAATATGAGAACTGGTTTGGTGTCTTTTTGTACCCATACAAGCAGGGAGCAAACATTACGTAATCCTAAAAGCATTCAGAATTATATTAATTTGGTATACAGAAATGGTTGCAAACCGACATGTCCGTCGGTATCGGTTATCATCGTAAACAATTACTGGTATTACAGATACCGGTCATCATAGTAAGGAATTACCGGTCTTCATCGTAAGCAATTACCGGTATTACAGATACCGGTCATCATCGTAAGCAATTACCGGTATTACAGATACCGGTCATCATCGTAAGTAATTACCGGTATTACAGATAACGGTAATTCCTTGCCATGTCTTATGACCATGAAAAGTACCATGTAATTGATGCAATTGAGGGATCCAGAAACGATTAAACGATTTCGTCAACTTCAGATTGGTGCTGGATTGAACATAAAACCACTCACTCACTCTGATAGTATTTAATCGAAACATAAAATTCGATTTACATTAAGGCTATTATTATGTTATTCCTTTACTACTCACAATTCATGCAGCAGCTAATACGTCACTAGTGATAGAACGCTACAGAAGGAGGTTGGTTAAGACTGCACCCAACATAAGACTGTGTAATACTACACTAGGTCTGACGTAATGCTGTATTTTTATGCTGGCGACTCGGGCCTCCAGGCTTTTTGATTGGGTTGGCACCCTAAAGTGACACCACTTACTTAACAAAAAAATATATAATATAAATATGTACAACAAGTTTTGCATATATTATAATTTTTGCATTCCTTCACTTTCGCCTAAGTTATCGCCTGATAACATTTTATTGTGATAATTTCCATATACCTATGTTTTGCCTCGCTGCTACGTTAATAGGTACAACATAAGCAAGGCTATGTTGTACATGGCAGTGTTTCTTACCGTATCTTTAAACGAGATTACAACTACAAAAGTAAATCTAAATAAGTTTTGGAATCCCGCTAGGAATACATGTAACTACGGGCTGACTGGCAGATTTATCTTACTAATTAAACTATGACTGGCAGATTCGTGGAGTCTTATTATCCCACTACCGTTACCGCAGACTACTGGTGAATTCCAGACCTGACAATCGAAGAGTACGAACAGAATAGGACCACACTATGGCAGTGGAGAGAAGTTTGGCTACGGATTCAAGAAAAAACCCGCAAAGTCTTAAATCACAATGCAAAAGATTCTAAGCAAAAAACTAATTTAGTGGTAATTGACCGACAAAATTGTAGGTGTAAAAATATGAACAACACTCAAATATTAAATGACGTTAAGAAATAGTTTTTTTCTTATTAATATTTGAAAATTAAAAAAAAAACCTGGCTACAGACAGTAGCTGTTTTTGAAACTTGCTTTAAAATTATTCTCTGAAAAAAGAGTTTCATATGAAAGGTATAGAACCCAAACTATAACAGGAGCCGTAAAAATGGCTTAATACTTGTAGCTCTGAAAAAGGCTTAAGTCTTAAAAAAGGCTATAGCCCCTTTTACAAAGACTAAACAATTCCTTTCAACGACTATTCTATGAGCCCAGCTTCAAGGACTCGGCAGCTTAAAATTTCGGACTAAAAGACTCGGGTCTTTTTGAAGTCTTTACCCGGTAATAAAGGGCCTGAAACTAGTCGGGAAAACACACGTAAGTCAAACCGTAATCATTCGGTTTGACTTACGTGTGTTTTCGTGTTGTTTGTTTAATATTATCACTGTTCTAGAATGAGACGCACATGTTGACTCACTGGTATGTGTTTGAGCTGCGTTTTCTACGTCAATTCTAAAAAAAATACATGCCGAATGATTCAAGTGCCTTATTATACTGACACTGAAAAATATAAGAGAAAACACCAAACTAAATCAAGCATTCGAATGATTACCGCACAAACGCTTTATATAAATAACAGTACGTCAATAAATTGTTATCACTGTTCTAGAATGAGACGCACATGTTGACTCACTGGTACGTGTTTGAGCTGCGTTTTCTGCGTCAATTCTAAAAACTATACCTTTGGAATGATTCAAGTGCCTTAGTATCCTGACACTGAAAAATATAAAAGGAAACACCAAACTAAATCACGCATTCTGTGTGCTACCGTAAATGAGTACATTTCAACATGAAATCATTATTGTTTCCTATCGTCGTTGTGTTTGTTCTTGCATTGTACCTGCCGGATAGTGAGGCTGGCCGTAAAGTTGAGAGAACTTTGACAATTGGTATTAAAGATCCATATTGTGCAGTTAAGTACGTCCGCATAATTGTAGATAGAGAAAAGCACTGCATACCATGTGATAGGTAAGTACCAAACATTTCAGTATTTAAATAAACCTTAATTATTAGTGTAGATTTCAATCACAAAGTAATCCTTTTTCTTTTATCAATGTTTAAAAAGCCCTGTGGATTATCATATCAATGGGTTTAACGGCAAGGTAGGGTTTTGACTAAATGCTATTATATGGAGTAGTCATGAACTCGCGGGATTTTTTGCCGGGGCTTAGCTACGGTGTATAGTAGGATGCACTATAGACTCTAGAAAGTAAATCCCTGAGGCACTTGCCAGACTTGACCGCGTTGAAAACATGTGACCTCACGGTCGGAGCGCTGCCGTCTTGCGCTTGCTTCTGCGAGGACCATGGTTAGGTTAAGGCTGCGATTGTTTGCACTCTGTACCGCTATGTGTATTTTCTGTGGAGTAAAGGATACATGACTCCTTTTTCCTTCTCTGGGCCTCCTCGTAAAATGAGACGGTAGAATCCCGTGAATTCTCATTCTAGACAGCCATGGCCGACCGACACCCACCGCTGCTGTATCCACCTAGAGCACTCCCTAGAGTGCGGAGTTCAGTTCCCTTGCGGTACAGGAGGCTGCCTGGCCTGGCAAGGTACCCTCGCGGTAGTTCTCGCTGTGGTAGCACTCGTAAGTTGACCTATATGACTCAAATTTTAACCAAAGCAGGCGTGTTCAATGAGTATTATAAAGATAATATGTGGCAGGCATAGCATTTCGTACTTATTAGCAGGAAAACAAAACAATATAATTAGTGGTCTTTAGTTTTGGTTAAGTGTTGGTTATATGTGTATTGTTTTGATTGTGTGGGTGTGAAAGACCAATGTTTATTTTCTCGATAAAAAGCAATGAGGTTACTCACACATTTTTAATTCTTACACGCTGTTTTAACCCAAAAAAGGTACAAGTAATGAATCGAAACTTAATAGCGGCTGTATAAAACATATAATAAACTAGCAGCGTCCCGTGGTTTCACCCGCGTAAGTTCCGATCCCGTGAGAATATCGGGATAAAAAGTAGCCTATATGTTTATCCAGGTCTTCAGCTATCTACATACCAAGTTTCATCGCAATTAGTTTAGTAGTTTTGGCGTGAAAGAGTAACAAACATCCATCCATCCATCATCCAAACTTTCACATTTATAATAATATATAGTACGATGCAACTCGGTAAAAGGCTATTTAAATTAATTAATTTATTAATTTAAAACCTTTTTGCTTCCCGAATAACATGGCTGGTAGAGAAGCAATTGAAGCCACTCTGTTAGAAGTAAGTCCAGTATACGTATTTTACTGTTTTAAATTGTGTTCTATTAAATTATTGTTCTGTTTGTGTAGTCGGTAAGTCGATATGTATATTCATACATGATTATATTGTCTATAATTGAACTCAATTTTTTTTATTTCAGTTACGAAGAATATTCGGGACGTGATTACCTCTGGCACAGATATTGTCGTCACCATCAAGGCGATAGAACGAAAAAAATCGGTCCTGTGTAATTCAACATCGGGAATGGGGCACACAATACGTACGTCAAAAGTAGACTCAAGAATGTACCTTACCCAATGAGATAAAGAATTTAAATTGATGAGTGATAATTTTTTTTAATGTTAAGCGGTTGAGCACTTCTGGCAGATTCATGTAATGCATTTCATAGACGGGCTGCATTGACCGTAAAAGATTAGGGTAGGTTTGTGAAGAGCTGTGGGCGGAGACTCTGACCGCCCAGAATAGGGCACGCCTCTGTCGCCCTCAGAGGGTTATGGCGGTTAGAGCCATACGTGGATACCGCACCGTGTCGAAGGAGGCGGCGTGCGCGTTGGCCGGGACTCCCCCGTGGGATTTGGAGGCGGAAGTGCTCGCCGAAGTATATCGGCGAACGGCTGAGTTCCGAGCGGGAGGCGGCAGTCAGCCCCCGCCCGAAGAGGTACGCGAATGGCGTGAGGCCGCTCGCCGAGCCACCATGGCTCGTTGGTCGTCCCGGTTGGAGGCTCCACGTGCTGGCTTTGCCGCCGTGGAGGCACTCCAGCCGGTCATCGTCGAGTGGACAGAGCGGCAGCACGGGACCCTTTCCTTCCGACTGACGCAGGTTCTTTCCGGGCACGGCTGCTTCGGGAAGTACCTGCACCCGGTCGCTAGGAGGGAACTGAATCCCGCCTGTCACCACTGCGACTGCAGTGAGGACTCGGCTCAGCACACGCTGGCGGTTTGCTCCGCCTGGGCGACGCAGTGTCGGGCCCTCACTGCAGTCATCGGAGGGGATCTCTCTACCGGCCATCATACGCTCCATGGCCGGTAACGACAGGAATTTTACCGCGGTCGCGACCTTCTGTGAGGACGTCATCTCGCAGAAGGAGGCGGCGTAAAGGGTCCGGGAGGACGATCTCCACTCGGACCTAATTCGCCGCCGGCGAACCGGGCGGCGGAGTCGCGCTTCCCAGCGCCTCATGCCGCCCTGAGTGTGGCCGCGGGTGGACGGGACGGGTTTTCCTCTCCACCCGCTATAGTGGCCCCCCGCTAGGAGGCGACGTCCGCGTGTACCTGGACGTTGCCTAATTGAGGGGTCTTTACCCAGAGGTGGTGCCCGCGCTTTTGCGGGCAGGCGCTAGGAGGGTTCCGGATGTCTTAATAAAAGCTGTTCAAGGATCCCTCCTACTTAAGGCGCAGTACGGCACACCGTGTGGTTTTAGTCGGTTCGATTCCGACACACCGCCCTACCGAAAACCCCAGTGGGGTGATGGCCCGAGGGGGTTTCCACACGCACAAAAAAAAAAAAAGGTTTGTGGAGAGCAATGGTATGTCTGGCTGGTTTTTCGATGATCTCAAAAGCCTGGCATGTGTTTATTTTAGGAACTGAAAATGTCCTTTTGGGATAGGTTACAGGGATTAAAACAACATTGTAAAGTAGGGCAAAAATATGAACATTTCTTCTTGACTTAGGTAATACGAAATTTAGAAATTGGTCATATTTACGTAACTCAAATATAAACTTCATGCAGATGTTTTGTAGACGCTCAAGTTTATTGAGTTGGTCTTTAGTGAGATCAAGATATTTTTTACTTATTGAGCCGATGTCAGATCGGCGTAATTTAGGTTTAATTTAGGTGGGAAGGTGATTGGACTAATGCAGTTTTAACGCCAATGGGAAGAAAGTTACGCAATCTTCTCAAGGGTTCTATTGATGCAAAAGTTTTAAGACAGATATCCTGCAGCCTTCCTGATGCGCGTGCGTAAGTATTTGCAAATCATCGTGTATCATCGTGTGCATACAGGTGGTAGTTATACCATAAGGTTAATAAATTTTGTGAAGAGTATTGGGGATAAAATGCCACTCTGTGGTGCACCACCACGAAGAAAAGGGTTCTTCGATTCAAATAGTAACTATGAAACCTATGGAGCACCATATGAAGTATGTTAAGAGAACGTAGTATGGCTTGTAGTATGTCGAAATCGAGTAGATAGAGTCATCGAAATTAGTATTTGAAAAATTATTTTGACACTTATTTATTTTCATTTGCCCTCTAACTATAATTTGAAATTGTTAAGTAATACGTGTTTTCTTTTACGCTTAAGGTGACAAAAATCATAAGATAAACCTGATCGTATAGTATTTCAGTTCATTCTCTATTCATTACCAACCCCATATCTAATGATTTTTTTGAAAAGACTTATTATATTTGTAAATCGGGTAAACGAACAAGTATCTAACCATTCTAATGTCTCAACAAGTTTCAGTGGAAATGGTTATTAAAACACCGGAAATCAAATCATCTTACTAGTCCTTTTAAGGACACTTGACATCATTTTAAAGCACATATAGTTCTACCGTTCCAGTTTTAAAGTGTGAAGATGAAACCCCTGCCGGTGGCAAGTAGATAGTAGGCACTGAAACGATACACCAATCTCTAGCTAAATGGACATGTTATTCTTCTCAAAAGGAAAGGACCATCGAAAATACTTGAGGCGAAGTCAAAGAGCTGGAGTTTCTGAAGGATTGACAGCATGACCGCAGGCAGAGACTTTGGTCGCCGCTATTATATTCTTACTCACCTAAACTCACATATTACTTGCCTGTAGCAATATGCACGTTACGTGTATATTGCTACAGGCGAGTTATACGAGGGGTGATCAAAAAGTAATGATAAACGGATATTTCTAGTAATAATAAAATTCTAAAAAAATATTTTTTCAACTCCCTAATCCTTCACAACTTCCCTGACAAAAAATGGTATAAATAGGACGTCATTTTTAAAATATACATTCATTTGAATACTAGCAGTCGGAGTGATAACATCAAAATGGAGAAACATGAAGTGCGAAGCGTCATCAAATACCTGTGCTTGAAAAAAATGTCCACCAAAGACATTCATACTGACTTGGTGGAAACATTGGGAGACTCTGCTCCTCCATATTCTACAACTGCACGCTGGTGCAAGGAGTTTAAGATGGGAAGAACATCCACGGAAGACGAACACCGCGAAGGCCGTCCGTCCTCCTCCCTCACTGAAGAAAACGTCAAAAAAGTTCAAGATCTGGTTTTGGCAGACCGAAGAGTGACCATTCGTCATTTAGCTGAGAACACAGGCATTTCATTTGGTAGCATTCAAAGGATCTTAACTACCGAGATGAACATGAGAAAGGTCTCTGCACGTTGGGTCCCGAGAATGTTAACCGACGAACAAAAGAAGAAACGATTCGACATTTCAAGGACCAATCTTGAAATGTTCCAGGCGGATCAAGATATTTTTTTGGCTCGATTTGTGACTATGGACGAAACGTGGATTCATCATTTTGATCCCGAAACCAAACAACAGTCAATGACATGGAAAAGGCCATCTTCACCGACTCCCAAGAAATTCAAAGTTTCAAGCTCTGCCGGCAAGGTTATGGCGTCTGTTTTCTGGGATGCTGAGGGAATAATTATGGTTGAATACCTTGATAAGGGCGCTACCATAACAGGCTCCTACTATGCTGACCAAATCAAAAGATTGCGAGAGGCCATCAAGGAAAAAAGACGGGGTAAACTGCGCGCAAAAGTTCTGTTCCATCAAGACAATGCATCTGCACACAAAGCTGAAGTTGCGATGGCTGCCATTCAAGAAGCTGGCTTCCAGCTGCTTGAACACCCACCCTATTCTCCAGATCTAGCCCCCAGCGACTTTTATTTGTTTCCTCGGCTCAAGGAACACCTCCGGGGCCAGAAATTTGAGGATAACGGCGAAGTGATGGCCGCTGTAGAGGCATTTTGGGAGAGTCAAGATAAAGATTTTTTTTTGAAGGGTATCGTTGGTTTAGAAAAGAGATGGACTAAATGTATTGACCTATTAGGAGACTATGTAGAAAAATAAATTTTATTTTTAAGTATATAGTTATTTTAATGTACCCATTCTCATTACTTTTGGATCACCCCTCGTACGTGCAGCACGTATAAGCAATGGAGACATACTTCTTCACCATCTAGTGAAGACAAACCTAACTACGTAGTGTTAGAAAAAGTCTCACAACCACTGATATAAACTATGAAAATCACTAACAGTAACTGCCAAGTTATTCGTACCTCTTACCGCACTCAAGTGATAGTTCTCCACTTATAATACATTCCTACCCTTTTATAACCCCACTGTTCATCAATATTTATCAAAAGACCAATAGCATTGCGTTACCGGTATAACCAGTCAAAATAATGTCTCTTAACGTATTTTTATTAAATAGTGAACTGTGTTATCATCCACCATGGTTTGCCTCTATTTTTAATAAAATAAATAAGAGTTTTGTTGATGTACTGAGCATGTATCGCGCAATGAATGTTCTCGCGCCAATCGCCAGGCATGATGACTTAATCTGATCGGAAGAACCCCCTTTGTATTGGAGTTTTTTTATTGTATTCCTCCAGACAAATATTAACAAGCAGTTATGGCTCGGCAAGCCCAACCATATTTCTGAAGAGACTTCGTTAGAAATTAAGATTTGTAATTCTACGGCATGGTGGTGCGATGTTTTAGGCGTGTTGCCGACATCCACACGCCTACATCGAGGATGTGAATACTTTTTTAGGATTGAAAGAGGCATTTTTCAAATCAATAAATGGGGTTTTTCTAACAGGAAATTAAAGCAGAAAAACATAATTATAAACATATTACTTATGTGAATTAGTTATTAGCACAAGGGAATGTTGTAGCATTTTAAAATTAGTCACTCTTTTATGTACAAATTACGAGTATGTACCTATCTCAGTATAATAAAATTACAAATAACTCATTATTTCAATGAAAACAGGTGAAGTGTAAGAAGCTGAGATGAACGAAAGTACAGACGTAGTGACTTAAAACCTTCTCTGTCTCCTTCAGTCTGTCTGTCAAGATTATTTTCTCAGGAACCCGTTGACGCCTCAAGTTGAAATACGGTTAATACCAAATACGTATGTCTGCGGTCCGTTAAAGCTGTAAAAAAAAATAAGCTTCTAAGTCAACGCAAATAAAAGATAAGACCATTTAAGCCTTAGATTTCACCAAAATTCAAATCATGGGCAACTATTATCTCATCTGTGTCATAGGTAAAACCTATAGGGTACTTCCCATTGAGCTAGAAACATGAAATTCGGTAAGCAGCAAGGTTTAACAGCACAAGTAAAGGAAAAAGTCCGGAAGTCGTTAATTTGTTGTTATATCACATAAAAAAATAGTTTTTGTAATTACAAATTTATATTTTGCGGTTGAAAAGTTAACTTTGTCGAGAATTGATGTATGAGAGAGTATTTTTAGAACTGCAAAGAGAATTGATTGACCAATTCAATCGTGGAAGAGCTAAGCTTCGGCACGGGCCGGCTCGACTCCGCTCGATACCACGGCCTCACACAACACCAGTAGTGAAACAATGATTGCATTGCTTTTCGCCGCGTGAGTGAGGTTCCCGGAGGCCCTAACCCTTCCCTCTCCCCTATTCCCGTCCTTTCCTCCCTTCCCCTATTCCCACCTTAAAGGGGGGCAACGCACTTGTGACTCTTGAGTTACAGGTACCCATGGGCGGCGGTAGTCATTTACCATCAGGTGACCCGTCTGATTGTTTGCCCCCTGTCCTGCCAAAATTTAAAGAATTGGTTTTAATTTCTAGCGGGCAGTTACCCCAGAAATTTTTAATAATTGTTCAACTTTTAAAGTTTTTTCTCTGATTCGGACTGTTATTAGCATACGTAGGGCGCTACAAAAGTTTTGTGATATCTCCTCAAAAGCTCCTCATCGTACGTTAATTTTTTAAGGCTTCTATTACTTGCGGTTAAAATTCTTCTGTATACCATTCAGCAGTCTTCGCTTTATCAAGCACAACCGTAGCCAATATTCCTCTCTTAGTAAAAAAAAGTCTACCCTACAACGCGACGACCGTAGACCGTCGAATCGTTCATTCGTCCGCTGAAATAACAACTATGATTAATTTTACCTATTTGGTTCATTGAAGTTTTAGTGGCAAATAATTTAATTATAAGGTTTAAGTTCTTTTTTAATATAGAGTAAAATAACTAGTTTGTTTATCGGTCATTATAGCGGATATTATTAGTATAAAAATATTGTGATTCATTGTAAAAAGGTACTAATAATAAATAGTGTAATTAACTTTTACAAAAAAATATTTGGGTGCACCTGCACTTTATTAATTTAAATATCTACTTAACATTTATTTTTAAATTACTTAATGAATTTAAAAACAAAAATTGTAAAAACACTAGTCTATTAAACTAATGTCAAGGTCGTCAAATATAAACGGCGTAGACATCGTTGTAGACGGAGTTTACGTAGAAAGTTTGCATAAGTTGACACTTAGCCTACTCGAAAATTTAACTAGTCGAAGAATTTAACTAGTTGATCAACTCGTTGATGAAAGCAAATGGACCGTCTAGTTTTATTAACCTTTTCACCATCGCTAGTGCAAAGTACATAAAACCGCAGTGTTTTGGTTTTCAATTGTTATTATTTTTATACAAAATGATTCGCAATAATTCATATACCTTATTGGTATTTACACATTGAACAGTTTTAATACAGTTTACCGCAAAATAACCCTGGGCCTGCTGATAGGCCTACCTATATGAAGGCAGGCAGGTAAGGTAATTAATATTAAGAACAATTGTAGTTCTATGTATATGGTAAACAATAAAGAATATTCTACTCTATTCTATGCTAAGGTAGGTAGTTTACTTTTTTCGAATTGAAGATGGATAAATTAGGAGTATATTGATAGGGAATGCAATGAAAGATAAGGGTTTTTGCTTCTACGGATGGGTTTGGAAATGTCCTAGTATATTATAAACGTGAAAGTTTGTGAGGATGTATGGATGTTTGTTACTCTTTCACGCCAAAACTGCTGATCCGATTGCGATGAAACTTGGTATGTAGATAGCTGGAGATCTGGATTATCATATAGGCTACTTTTTATCTCGATATTCCCACGGGATCGGGACTTACGCGGGTGAAACTGCGGGGTGCTGCTAGTAAGCAATATCTCGAGCAGGTCCGTTAATGAACTTTCCTGAACAATGTATTATGAATTTTTATTCACGTCAATTTCAAAGACTTTGTTTTCATTTACTAAGCGGACATTTTCAGAAAAAAACGGGCATATCTTCAACATCCTTGGCATAAAATACTCATAGTTTCATTAATGGTAGTCCTCTTTCTTACGAAATATTTGATTTATCGGTCAAAGTTAATATTTTCAAATTTTTCAATTAAATAAAGGAAAAAATACGTTTTGTAATTAGCGGCCGGATCCGAGGCAGCGTTACGGTAGTGCGCTAGCCGCGCGGAGCCCTATTTTCAAGTTCCAGGAGTAAATTTTTTTGGAAATTTCCTCCTCTTCAGAATCTTTTTGATTCATTTTTCTCGCACCATTAGCTTTTGAGTTATTCCCGAAAAAGAAGACCTCCTTTTTTGGCACCTTTAATTGTTTATAACTTTTGCAATTGTTAATGTGAAATTTATGCACATTTTTCTAGACATCATTACGAATCCAACGAGCTATCGCACGTATTTTATCAAGAAAGTATAATATCAAGAAAGTATAATATCAAGAAAGTATAATATCAAGAAAGTATAATATCAAGAAAGTATAATATCAAGAAAGTATAATATCAAGAAAGTATAATATCAAGAATTAACATGTTTTTCAACTTGTTTGACTAGACTAATAATATTAATACGAGCCGCCCGAGCCGGGGTTCGTGATTAGACCAATACGCCAATTTGTTACGAAGTAAACACAATTTATTTTAATGAGATGCAATAAAAGCAATAGTCACAGTTAACAATAATAAAATTCTCAACGATACTCGCTTATACTTCGCTATTTTTATCTTATTCACTCCTTGTATCGCAGAACTGGAAAAAATCCACACCGATTACTTGAGTGTTTTTATACCGCAGTCTCGTCTCATAAAAAGTTATATAAGGTTTATGGATCTTCCCAAAAATTCTCTTAATGTAGGCGACCACAACATAATGTATTTATTATGTTGAGTAATAACGTTGCGTCAAATTTTTCACAGAATTACTTTCATTAATTACTCTTTTCAGGCAGTATTTTTATTATTGTGTGTTAAATGTAGCTGATATCCCTCTTGAAACTTGAAGGCAAACTGAAAGAGAAATACTTACAAACAAACATTAACAAATACAAACTAGTCATCGCCCGAAGGTCAAAATAACATGTTTTATTAATAATAACACTGAAGCTCGTTAATAGCTACTAACGAAAAAAAACCTGGCCCGCAGCAGGCTCGCAGACCTCAAATCTCAAATCTACCTAGATTTCGTGTTTATTAAATTTTTTGAAAATCTGAAACGCTTCACGAACTTAACCTTCATTTTTGCCGTTGATTTGTCGTCTAAGTTTGAAAGCAATCAGTACATAATTGCGACCTCTATCGTGCCGGTAAAATTGAGGTACATACATTTAGACATATATTATTATATATATAAACTTTTTAACTGGCGGTTGTTTTGGGGTCTAGGGATCATAACTAGACCTCCTGTGAAGAAATTTTTGAAAAACTCGACAACTGGTTCAAAACCTATAGGTAGAATTTCTTCGAAATCTACCTAAAAATATACGATATAGGTTGTTAAACAGAGGATACAAAGGTACTGAACTGTTTTGTATTTACCTATTTTAATAATAACTTTGTGAGGATGGATGGATGGATGTTTGTTACTTTTTGACGCAAAAGCGGCTGAACGAATACGAATGAAATTTGGCACCAAGGTAGATTGTAATCTGGAATAGCACATACCTAAGCTACTTTTTATCTCGAAAAAATGTACTTCTCCCGTTGAATAAATTTCACCAAAATTTCCATGCGAACGAAATCGCGGACAAGATCATTTATATTTTTACAACACAAAATATAATAATAATTGTTTGGTACATAGTACACAGCGCTCTACATACCTCAAAACAAGCTACTAGGGATTCTGGAACACTCAGAAACATACTTCAATAATTATTTTTTTGGAAATGTTTATTTATTTTATTACCAATGAACGGGCAAAGGATCCACGACCTAAGCCACCATTACCACACCATACCATACGACCTAATATTGCCATATTTGCGCCAATATGGTACTTATTATTTATTATGAGCGAAATTTTGTATGAGAGACCAATCATTTTTCAAATTAAGGGATATAAACATTCACCTATCAATTCATCATCATTTGTATAACTTCGCTAGTCTATGGCACATCCGATAATGGTTCTATTTCCATCATTTCGGGTATTTTTATGCTGAAAATCCAGAACCTTGGTATCACCGTCGTATAATCACACACTGTATTCACGACCCAAATTTTATTGAACACCTAGATTAAAGCTTATGTCATATATTGTCATATACTGACCTGTTGGTCTAGTAGTCAGTGACCCTGACTGCTAAGCCAGAGGTCGTGCGTTCGATTCCCACCCAGGACAAATAATTGTGTGATGAGCATGAAAATTTGTTCTGTGTTTAGGTGTAATTTATCTATAATATGTATGTATTTAGAAATATATAAGTATGTTTATCAGCAGTCTGGTTACCATAGTACAGGCTCTGCCTAGTTTGGGATCAGACGGCCGCGTGTGAGATGTGTGGAGTTATTATTATTATATCTTTTTAACAAACATTGCTATTTGCATTGCAAGAAGGACAAATTACATATTTTTCATAATTATCCCTATATTAATTAATAAAGAATCTAAACCCAGAATTTTACTATGTACGGAAACTTGTTTACATATATTTGATATGTAAACAAGTTTCCGTACAGAGGAAAATTACAATGATTCTTAAAGGTATACTGTATATAAATAAACCAGGCAATCCAACAGGCTCAGTTGAAGCTTGTACTTCAAATTGGCCGCTTGTAAACCTTAGAATGAAGACAGTGTATATGTTATTCCTCTTCATTGTGTTAACGACACTGTGTTCTGCCAGGCCTAAACTTACCAAATTTGATCTTCATGGTGCCCTTCGAGTGAAGAGACAAGCCCTCCGTGTGAGAGGGATGTGTCCAGTTCTACAGGCAAGATTTATAAGAAACTGTATTTCTTGTATAAGGTTTGTTATAATTTGTACTTCTTTTTTTTGTGCGTGTGGAATCCCCCTCGGGCCGTCACCCCACCGGGATTTTCGCTGGGGCGGTGTGTCGGAATCGAACCGACTAAAACCACACGGTGTGCCGTACTACGCCTTAAGTAGGAGGGATCCGGAAACAGCTTTTATTAAGACATCCGGGTTATAATTTGTACTCCAACCTCTCTAGAATAAAAAGTATAAAGGCACCATGGACATGGCAGCGAATACAATTTATATCCCTTCTTCTAAACCGATTTTTAACTGTACTTAGTAATTGTATTAATTCTGCAATCAAATAAACAAAAATAATAAACGCGAGACACTGAGTATTGCGATCCCGACAATATTGGTATAATTTTAAACTTTAAAAAGGCGATATGTCACCCACTAGTACCGACTTTTTAATTTTCTCGTCTTATAAATCGATGAACGTCGGCTGCACACATGAAAAAGCATGACTCATTGTCACGTTCCGCTTGAGATGAGCGTGCAAGCGAGAGCGCTGAACAAGCGATAGAAAGGCCTAAGCGTTCGGCTTGTGACGTGTG
The DNA here is from genome assembly GCA_949752705.1 of Callimorpha dominula. Classification (NCBI taxonomy): domain Eukaryota; kingdom Metazoa; phylum Arthropoda; class Insecta; order Lepidoptera; family Erebidae; genus Callimorpha; species Callimorpha dominula. The sequence goes on along the minus strand of OX457000.1, from coordinate 3,868,579 downwards.
GGTTTTTTTATGAAATTATCGTCCATAAATCGACTTTACAGACAACCAGTTTTTTTTAATGATTTGTTAAATTTTTGCATGCTATTTTCATGGCTAAATGGGCCTGTTAGATTTATATCAATTTTGTAATACCACACTTTGTTACCCCATTTAAAGCAAATAAATAATTTGAATTTGAATTTAATTTAAAATTGAAGGAAGTGAAAATATAAAACTACTATGTACTAGAGTATTGATCGTAATGATCGTGGTCGGGCGTGGTCATGGGTAGACGATCGCTAACTCTATTTAAATGTTATTTGTTTTAAGTACCTACAAACTCCGCAAAACAAATCAGCCATAGAACTAGCCACTGTTACTTTGGAAGGGCATTAGCCGTAATTGGCAATTCCTCGTTAAAGAAAGATAATTTTATATAACCTTATTAACCTTATTTACCTATCTACAGCTTAAACACTGATTTCTATAACTAGAGTTATCAAGGTGCATAATGAAGGCGGTAGAAAGTAGATCACTTATTGACAACTATTTATCGTAATAAGAACAGTGTATAAATTTGAAAGACTATGTAAATACAACCCTACATTTATGTTGTAGGTTTGAAGAAATAACCGGCAAGAACTGTCAGGGGGATCCAAAGTATTTGCAGACACATTTACAAAACATCGCGGCACTGAACAAAATATAACCATTAAAATTCAACAACTTCATTTATAATTGAAAATCAAAAAACATGACAAGTATTGACATACCAAAGATGAAAAACAAAATGATGTCCAAATTATGTTAAATGGAAGGTGAAACTAATACACAGGATCTTACTGCATATGTAAGATAGAAATATAGAAGTTGTACGTCAGAGTCGCCACATTTACAAACTAAATGTTCCTAAACAAAGAATAGATTTATTTTGCAAAATTCCTACTGTATGGCAATTCGAATTTATAACAATTTACAGAAAATATATAACACACTACCATGAAATTTAAAAAACAACTACACGCAATTTAATTTCCAATTAATGTTACTATGATGTAAAAGATTATCTTAATGACAAAGACATTTAATACTTCAATGTAACGACCATATACCTACTACCGACCCATGTAATGACAGACCACAAATTAGCAAAAAATATAGTAATAATTAAAATTTTTAATAATATATTCAAATTTTTGACATGCATTATATACTATTTTGTGTATGTTAAAATGTAATTTATTAGTGACAATATTTTAAGTAAAGAATAATAATTCTACGCCTATTAACGGTAGAATATGTGAACACTAATTTGGAATATAACTCCTTAAATGTACCATATTCTAAGAAATAAATATATTATTATTATAATCTTTTTTTTTTATCGTGTGGAAACGCCCACGGGTCATCACCTCACCGAGGGTGAAGTGGTATGTCTTACTCGAACCGACTATAACCACATGGTGTTCCGTCACAAGTGAGTCTATTGCAGGGGACCCGGGATGTCCTAGGAAGGTAGCTTATTATAATCTACCTAAAACGGAATATTAGTAACATTAAACTGAGTAATCGCTTTAAACCACCATCAACATGAATCATGTCATGGCAGTTTTTCTTTATTTACCATTATCAAATTTTATTATTGAAATAAAATATTCTCTAAATATGAGTTGAGATACCATTTTTCAAAAGCTTTATTTATTATTTTTACTAGTTTTGACTTATGACTACCCTATTTTGGGTAGCTACATACTTCTAGCATTGGCATTTTATATATTGCTTTAGGCAAGTAGTGAAACCATCTATCCAATCATCCATGAGAATCTTCCACCCCGTCACTAAAAAGAAAAGAGATTAGATTAATTTATGTCAGTCCTCTTTCTTAAGCTTTTTTCTGTCAATGTTTATTTTGCCAACCTTATTTTGTTAATTGAACCACTTCAGAGGTACACCCAGATGAAAAGGATCTTAAGATTATCTGAAACAGAACTCTAGATATCTATTATGTACTCTAGATTTATTCGTTTCATTTGACAATCAATCAAGCTTTTCTTGAAGGAATCTAGGAAACTGATGATTGGTGACTGTTCAAAATAGAAAAGGTTTGTAATAAAATCAAATAGAACAAGAAATACACTTTATTTTAATAGATTTTTTAATAATAAGTTATTGTTTTACGATCGAATGAGCAATTCCATTAGATTTTGATGATAGTCTTGTAGCTGTGGTCCGCGAGGACTCTCGTTTCTGACTCCGCCTTCTTTACCAAGAAGCCAGAAGGTTTCCATGTAGCCTTTACCCTAAAACAATATTTTTGGACAAATTAAAACAAACTTACCATCTTATCTCCTTAGAATTAGTAGGGAAGTTGATCATAACTTAACTTACCGCTACATTTTGAAGTCCTCTAGACTGAACTTCATATTTCCCAAATTCGTCGAGTGCGGTCTTAGTTGTAAATGATATGTGAATTTTCATAGCTGTTAAAAGAAAACATTTTTATACATTTTTTTTTTGATTGTTATTAAAATAAAAAAGAAACGAAGCGTTAAAAATATTATTTACTCTTATGGAATACTTATGAGATTTGAAACTCACTAGTTGAAAAAAACTGTACATCATATTTAATACATTACTAGCTATTAATCTACAGAGTTCTTCCCCGGCCCTTTATGTTACATATTTTGGAATTTACAGACTAAATGCAATATGTATATGAGCAGGTGAAACATCCCTTAAGTTTTTTAGAGTTTGCTCGTAATTATATCCCTGATAAAATTGGCATCTAAACGTGTAATTCTCGGTTCTTTCTCACAGTTCGATTAAGCCAAAACAAAGTCGAGACTTGAGGGTAAAGTTGGGGGTTTATCCTCCCTTTTTCTATAAAAACCTGTTTGCCGAATAGGCTAACAAACTGACTAACAGATCAAAGCTAAACTTAAAATACTATGTTTTTAGAATAAAACTACGAGGATGACTTATAATTTATACTGGTTGGATATCAAATTAGATGTTATATTATATTAATAACTAGTTGAAATATAGATCATTTAAAAACCTCCAAGTGCTATGCTTTCAGTGACATAACCAATGACTTTTGTAGTGCAAAATAAGCATTTTCTAGTGCTTCTAAACATTAAAGAAAATTCACTACCGTAAAGCTGCAGTGTCGGGTGATACCTTCGCCGGTGCTCTCCATGCGGCTGGCGGTGTTGATGGTGTCGCCGAAGAGGCAGTAGCGAGGCATGGTGGCGCCTACGACGCCGGCGACACACGGGCCCGTGTTGACGCCAGCCCGGATCATGAGCGGTGCCGCGGGCCGATGCGGCACAAGAGCACCTTCCAGGCTGCGCATCAGTGACAAGGACATGTCAGCTATCTCTGACGCGTGCCGGTTACCTGTAACATCCTCTCTCCTAATTTGCTGTGCCCAACAGGGTCCATATTGTTCATAATTACTTTTTATATACCACCTTTGTAACATATGGAATGCAATAAAGAATACAAGATACAAGATCCACGTTCGTCACTTTTATGCTAAACGGCTTAAATGGATTTTAGGACACAGTTATACCAAATTGTACTTATGGCTTCGGAAAAATGTTTTTACACGGTAAAAGAATTCCTCAATTATATATATTTATAATCATGGTTAATTTTGCCATTTAAATAACGACTACAATACTATTACATATATTTTTATTGTTTGTTCTATAATATAATGATGTATTTAAACGGGAATTAACGCGATCACGAAAAGTTATTACATACCTCTGAATCGCCTGACGTTTCGAGCTTGCGCTGGCCTTGGTCACAGGCTGACTCAGCCCTAATCGTGTTAATTCCCGTGGCAATACTTTAGATTAGATGAGACTTCTACTCGTGTAACACCTTTGTAAACCACATTTCCAGCAAATAAATTTCATTTGGAGGGGTCCGACTTCTAGTTATAGTTATGCACCCTTGACCTGTTCGAACAATTGCCTAAACTCCCAAGTCCATCTGTTTAAGCAAGATTATTTTCCTTCTTTTCTTACCTGCCCGGTTAACGGCAATAGGCGTGGCCCTTATTACGTGATTGGGCCAAATTATGGCTGGCAAAACGTATTTAATACCGTAGGTTCTCTGCCTACCCCTTCGTTTTTACGGATGCTACTATAAATACGACTCTAAAATAGGAAATACGACTCTAATCTAAATTTTAAGGCACCAACTACCTGTAACGAATGCCACAGGTGTTCGTATGACAACCGGGACCTAAGGCTTAACGTGCTTTGCGAGGCACCGAGGGGTCTCAAATTATTATGAATGGTCATCCATCCTAAGACTGACATGGCTAGTATTACTTAACCTCGTAATGTGCTAACCTACACGGTTACCACTTAGTCATATAATAACATATAATACATGAATATTTATTAACTTATAAACATAATATTATACAACCATATTAATATCCACCATTTATCAAATATTTATAAGTATGCGAAGTCCCCTCAAAAAAAGCATGATTGATTGACTTGATTACTGATACATATAAAACAAAAAAATCTGGAACAGATTGTGGTTGGTGAATCACTATTGTGGGCGTTTATTAAATTACAGTATAATAAAATATTGTAAGTCATAGACACAGAATACATTATATATTATGTCCTAGTGTTTTTATTTTATTATCTTTTTATTTTATTTAAAATAGCTTCGTTGCTGTGGTTTTCTTAAGAATCAAAGTAAAGGACTGCCATTTATCGAATTCTTTAAAAAAATGAATGATAAAATGATTTCCATTTATTTTTCAGGTTAATATAACCAAAAAGAAAACATTGCGAACTGCACGTATTGTTTTTTTTTTTTGGTTATGGCTTAATAAAAAAAATGCAAGTTATAGTAACTTTAAGGATCAACGATAAGGACATATAAAAACATAAGGTAAGTTTAAATAAGTAAATTTAAGAATTTATCAAAATTATGTTTTATTTTATTAGTTATTTCATCAATTAGTACCTAACCTTCCTATTTGTTTAATTATAGTACAGACCCCTAAGATATAACTTACTAAATTGTCAGAGGTATCTATATAACTCCATATAAGGCCCTATCAATTTAATTGAGCCTATCACGGAGGTACATGAAAAAATCCACTTCGGTAAAAGGATCCATTAAAATTTTGATAGGTACATAAATATGAGTGCTCTTAGCTAGGTCTTTTCGTGTTTGTATGACACCTCCTGCATCTATCACCGTGGTACAAACTTATTTATTTTAATAAATTGCTTTTATGTTACATTTGCAAATGTTAGATATGCAACAAAGGAAAATACTCTGAATGAGTAAATAAAATTTTTGTGTAATAGAGCGTAACGGAGCTGATTACCTGACTACAGCTACGGCTTATAAATAAATAAATAATAAGTTAAAAAGCCTTTTTATTTCATTACAGAAACATTTAGAGTAGGTATGTTCAAACAAACAATCTTGTTGTAATGCTAATTAGTGTTTTCTTTAATATTTAACTAATATCTATGATTAGTCGTTAGTGTATTTAGTATTTTTCTATCTATTTATTAGTACTTAATTTAATTATATTAAATTTTTTTTATTCTGACTTACAGTTTTTTTAATGAGTAAACTATTCTACTTATATATTATATACAATATATATGTACACCCAGATACACACATGTATCCAAGTGCATAAGTATAACACCGCTACCTCTTATAGGAGCTTTTATTTTACTCCTTCTGCATGTCATTATATAACTAGGTATTAGAGACTTCTTAGGTGTAATATTTTAATCTAGATGCAGTATTTCTAAAAATAGCCATAGACGGTAAATAAACTCACCATTTCTTTGAGGCAATCCCGACACGACCATATAGGCATCGCCAATTGTTTCAACTTTATACACATCGTAATGAGTAATTTTTTCGTCGAACAACCTGGCATAAATATTCACAAATTAATTCCAACATTCAAAAATATAGATACAACTAAGGAGACGGAAGGCAAAATACATGTGCCAAGATTATTTTTTTAAATACCTAGATTGAAACGACACAATAATAATAATAACAATGTGATGTGGATTCAGCAATCATTGTGCCGATAGTCATTTCGGCCCATGGGTTAATTGCTAAGAGCCTCGACCAACACCTTCAGAGGCTCACGTTAGGCAGCTGGATTAAGAGCCTAATGCAGAAGGCAGTCCTTCTCGACACGGCACGCATAGTGAGGAGGTTTCTGTCTCTTTAACCCTAACCACCGGTAGCTTGGTCCCTGTACCCGATACCGGTGGGACACTATTTTTTATATTTTTAAATATATTTGTATTTTTTTTTTATATTATAAATGTATTTAAAAATTTAATGTATATGTATAATAAATAAAAAAAAGACAATAATAACTCCACAAATCTCACACACGGCCGTCTGATCCCTAACTAGGCAGAGCCTGTACTATGGTAACCAGACTGCTGATAAACATACTCATATATTTCTAAATACATACTTATTATAGATAAATTACACCCAGACACAGAACAAATTATCGTGCTCATCACACAATTATTTGTCCTGGGTGGGAATCGAACCCACGACCTCTGGCTTAGCAGTAAGGGTCACTAACCACTAGACCAACAGGCCAGTCAATTGCGACATAGTGGCAACATTTAATGTAAGTCATTGTCGTGGATGGTTGCACTGTGTTTGATTGTTATTCCAGTTGTGTATTTTGATTCAAGGCACTGCCAAACAAGACATGTATGACTTCATTTGCCTTGTGCTTACTTTGCTGTATTCCGGAAAGTAGGCAAATGGGTGTGTCTTCAGCTTCTAGGTATTGGGGCACGATGTCAGTGAAAAATTCTATCACAAACTACAGTAGACTGCCCCTATGATTTTATAAAATATATAGACAGGCAGAAAGAGAAAGAAGAGAGAGAGAATCTGTATAAGATACTGTGAAATTGATCCTAAAAACGTTTTCTTAGTTAAGGATCTCAGTAATTTCGTTTGACACATAAGGTAACAGCTTGTAGGGGCTTGTTGGGTAGGTATCAATTTTAAAATATAATATTGAGTAAAAACGATTATTACATCATAGTTGATATTTAAATATTCGAACGTATGTATGTATTCGTCTAATCCTCTCGTAAACTTTCACATCCTAGAATTATAAATGATCCGTGTCATATGTTAAACATTTTCCTCACCGGATATGGCATTATTGCTCGCTGCCAAGAATGTCTTTGCATTAACTTTTTAACCGACTTTATTGCCAACTGTTTCTACCTTGTAGGTACTACTGTCAATAAAAAGTTGTAAATTTATTTTGTGTTTTGAAGTTGTGAAGAATGTTTAGATATTCCTATGTATAAGTAAAGGAACGTGGATGTAGCCAACGGACCTGTACAGCATATTGAGCATATTTATCACCTCCATGGGAGTACTACTGGCCGATATGGTGGTGAAGCCGACGATATCGCTAAAGAATATGGTAACTGCGTCGAACGCTTCTGCTGGAACTTCGCGCTGCGCCCGCAGCCTGCGCAGGACCGGAACGGGCAGCATCCGGGATAAGAGCAAGTCACTTTTCTGTTTCTCCGCTACCAATTTCTGAGTGCTCTGCTCTATTGAGTGCGTGAAGGTCTGAAATCAAAATAAAAGAGTGTTTATTATGTTTTAAGTTCAGTGATCCAAATTATTTCTATTTAAGGTACATAAATGGTACATAACCATTTATGATTTATAATCTTTTGATCAATATTTTGCTGCATCGTTAAACTGGAGGTAATCGTTCCTCTTAACGAATGTATCATTTACATGATATATTTGACACCGTGCACCATGACACAGTGTTGTAAGGAGGGTAATGCAGTTTGCTGTGACAAGTTCAATCCAGCCTTGGAAATCCTTTATTTTAATATCTAAGTGCACCGGTGTATTATCATGGCAATCTAAGTAGCCCCTTATCTGTGAGTATAGTAGCTCATAGGAGTGATCACTCCTGGTAAGTATAAATGGGTAGAAATTTGTAGGAACATTACTTGGCATTGATTTTATTTGATTTCGTAAAGCAATTGATAGATGAATAGATCTCCCGCGCCATGACAAGACACTGTATCTAAAAACATGTCAATTTTATGTTCTTTTGGAAAAAAATACATTAAATCACTCACTTGGTGAAATACAATCTAAGCATTGCTTAACTGCCGGTTTTCTGAGAAGCCATGGTATCACTCCGGTCGAGCCGGCCCATACGTGCCGAAGCATGACTCTCCCACAGTATAAATTATTACAGTTAAGATACTACTCTTTGAGAATTAAAGATTTTTTAATATATTTATCATCAGATTAGCATAGCCTTTTATCAGCTATGTAAAAAAAAAAACACTACGCATTAGGTAATTTTGTGTGTTTACAACTACAAATGTGTTCTGTCGAAATCTATAAATTCACAAAAAGAGAATATTAGTTATTCCAAAACACTGTATTTATAGTTCTTATTTTATGGTATAGGGGGCAAACGAGCAGACGGGTCACCTGATGGTAAGTGACTACATAGTTTTGTGATAACATCACAAAACTATGTAGCATATTGAGTTAGACTTTCCTTGACTTCTGAATCGCTTCACTTGGAAGGAGTGGGTTAATTTTCAAACAATGAAAGCATCCGGTGGCGCTGTATTCTCTGTATTAATTAATAAAACATTCTTGCTTACACTATCTTACTTCTAAAGATCGATAATATTAAAGACATGCGATCAGGTCTTTGTCACGAGAATGTTAATAACCTCATGCTAATCGTCGAATCTTCATATAGCAATTTAAAAAAATCATCTTATATGTACATAGTTTCCATGACCCCACGTTTATTTGCAGGAAGGATCTATCTAATAATAATACTTCTTTTTTCACTCGTTCTCGTATGCCATAAAATTTTGTGAATATAATAAAATACAAGAGGGGCTCGTGGCTAAAAGTGGTATCTTGTAAATACTAGCCAGGTCAGTCTAAGACGGCTGACCATTCTTAACACATTGAGATCCCTCCGTGCCTGGGAGAGCACGTTAAACCATCGGTCCCGGGTGTCATACAAACATCTGTGGCATTTGTTACGGATAGTTGGAGCACTAAAAAGTCCGAAAACCTTGTCTAACTACAGAACTTTGATATCGCTTAGTACTTGGGCTGTGGAGGTCTGATGGCAGTCGCTTCACGTAAAATATTAAAGTTCGGCCATATCGTAGTTTAGACTGAAAGCCAACCACAACTTAGTTGGGAAAAGGCGCGGAGGATGATGAATAATATACAAGATATATTTTTAGGGCTTGATTCTTAATGAGTACCCCCATGGGCGTACCCAGGTTTTAGCCCAAGGTTGCCAAATCAAAACACAAATTTTATTAATAAACTACTTATCTCGTTTGCAAGTTGTTAGACGAGTTTTGTTAAATTCCATTAAATCGGAACAACATTCATTCCACAATTGCCAAATTAACATTAAATGGCTTAAATAAATATGAAAAAAAATCTGAATACCTATATATACAAATCTTGTCATAAAGCGAGTAAACTGGATTGCAGAATAGAATAGAATAAAGTTTATTATAAACCATTAAACCTTACAGTGTGTACATAAAATTTATATGTACAACGGCCTTATCGCTAAAAGCAACTGTTTTACCGTTGTGCTGCATCATCTCCGGATCTGTTCAATAAAACAAAACCTCCAAAGGATCAATACTTTAAATGGCATCTGAATCGGTTGCCGTCGCAAAAATGTGGTCACATATATTTACATTATTTATATAAAATGTACGAGCCAGAGATACTTGTGCCAGTCGCAATCGAAGCCTTAAGTTAGAAAGTGGTCGTGGATATGTGTCGAATAGTGGTATTAATATGTGTTTGCGTGGGTGCAGCTGCTTCTACGGTTATCGATTTTAAAGATCAGGCCGCTACATCTATAAGACCAGTTAAAGAACTTGTGTTTTACGCGTTTGTAACAACGTCTAGTGATGACTTTAAGTTTACTCCAGTTAATATTAACGATGTGAATAAACAAAAACGGACAGCTATTAACGGTAATGGTTGCGGAAAAAACACAGCGTGGCTTATATATCGATGTGTGCCCTGCGACGTGTAAGTTTTTTTATATCTTGACATCAAAATAGTGGCAGAAGTGACGGGGTTCAAATTATATGACAGTGTAACATAATCATTACACGTAGTTTTAAAGACTAGTCTCTCAAATGTGATTATTTGTAATATAATATGGTTCTTTCTACACCATTTGTTTGGCCAAGCGGTCTTTTAATGTTCATAACGGTGAATTTCATAATTCCAATACGAACAATTCATCATTAATAAATGTAATAAAGGTTTTCAGTAATGTTATGAATAGTTTTAAAATCAGTAAAAACCATCTTTGTCGGATAACTTTATTTAAGTAAGATAATTAAAAGATCACATGTTTATTATTAAGAAATCCTCATTAACGGTATAATACACAACATGGACCTACGGTATTATTGGTAAAAAAGGAGAATTTAAAAATAATTTTCTTTACTTTTCGGTATAAGGCGGTAATGGCTTCACATATACTTTTAATTTTGGTGCAACTTTTGATAAAAAATCGTGAACAGTTAAATTCCTATAAAATAATTTAAAAATTTGCATCGTGTATGGTTACTCCTTCCATTTCCTCCTTACATTAAGTACTATGTTACTGGCGCCACAAAACTGTTTTCTATTAAATTTGTTTCAACAGCCCGATCATGATATACGTAAACGATATTAATTATTGAAAACATGTAACGCAATAAGCAAAGCCAGGATTTAGGTACTCCGTCATGAAGTGGAAAAGGAGAAGGAGTATTGGAGAGCTTTCTCCTTCTTGTACAGAACGCACTGGAGGTTTCAAAATGATCACCGGCCTGAGGAATATGCAGCCAATCATTTTGTACGTGTAATATTGTGCAAAGTGCGGCGTACAATCCATGGACTAGAGCAACTGTCAGGTCTCGTTTGTCTGAGAAGGAGCTCTAGTACATTAATCGGTACCGCTTAATCAGATTGTTATGTATGTACCTAATGTCTTTTTTTTAGAGATAGGGGGCAAACGAGCAGACGGGTCACCTGATGGTAAGTAACTACTACCGCCTATGGGCAACTGCAACTCGAGGGTCACAAGTGCGTTGCCAGCTTTTAAGATGGGAGTAGGGAAAGGGATGGGAGAGGGTGAGAGAGGGGAGGAAGAGGGGGAGAATTGAGGGTCAAGGCCTCCGGTAACCTCACTCACTCGGTGAAACATACTTGCCAGAGGCCGTCAAGCCTACCCAGACGCGCCGAAGTATGACACTCCCACTAGAAAATTAAGGCTTAAGGTGCATCTGCTCTCACTCGCACATCTCTGCTCTGATTTATTGCTTCACCTTTGTTATCGACTTCCAGATGGAGATCCGGAATACACAATAACACACCATTTCGATCTTTATTCATTAGCCAGTATAAAAATCTGCACTGTAATAGATAAAAAGGTCGAGTATTTTTGATACTCGATGCTGCAACGCGGATCAGTGTTTTTTTAATGTATATTTTTTACTACTACAGGTACCTGGAGGATCGTGACCCACCATGCCCTCCCGTCAAACGTTAAGCTATAACAGTGATGACTGATGACAAAGTACACGAAGCTTTACTTTATAGGGTTTTTTTTTTAATTTATACGGTTTATTATTCGCTACATAGCAGAATTGCAATAAAATAGTTGAATAATGCTACTATGTTCGTATAGCACTGCCATGAATATTCAAACCAAACACAACGGTTTATAATCGCGTTCAATTTAGGGTACCCGTGACCATAATTAGTTTAAGTCGACCGAAATGTTTGGATACACACGTACACATGGAGTTATACATTTATCTTAAGTATTAAAAATAATAAGATTTAGTTTAACTGAAGACCACGTGTAAATAGTTTTAGAAATTATGTTTAAAATAATGTATAAATTGTTAATATAGCAAACGCGTCTTTGTGTGATGGATGAGTCATGATTAACGATTAAGGGTTACTGCAGTTTTGAATAATATTGTAAGTTTATTATCATTGAATGACTGAACGTGTTGTCAAAGCACTTGAATTTATCGTACTTAATTATTTATTGATTATATTATTGTTATGTCTAATATTAAATGAGTTTATATACCTACATCTTTACTATATTTCAGTCTCATTTACCTTTAGTTACTCAAATGGGATTATAGCCTTTTCAGGTATCTAAAAAAGGATTGCGACGTTTAAAATAGAGACCATTAGCTACCTACAAATTACTAGAAAATATTATTTACTTCACTTCCGATAACGTCATTAAAGCACGCAAGCTTACTGTTGTGAAAGGAGGTTTCACAGTCCTTCTGTAAAACAAGAGTACGTAAAATAACGAAAAAAAAACTTAAAAAAAAATAGGCGTGATACAAAAGTAATTTTTACATTCTCACTGTATACCTAACATCTGAAATTTTTGTTATGTACTTTTACGTTTTATACGTTAAGTAACGTATTTTTTTTAAATTAAACTTACAAAAGTTAAAACATTACCCAAAACATTGGGATGTCTAATCGTCTATGTCTACGCCATGTGGACGCCTTTTCATGGGTCACTAGTCAAAAGAACGGTGGAACAATTCCAAGTAAAGATACTAAAGATATTTATAGATATACTAACATGAAATCAACGATGCAGAATATTTAAAAAGAAGAAAAAAAAATTAAATTTAACAGTGATCAGTACAAACAATAATTCGGAAATAAATTCGTTGGGCGTAGCGCAATCTGAGTAAAAATATTATGTAATGTATACAACGCCCTACGATTTAATTTCCAAATTATTATCTAGCTTTTAGTACACCATCTGTATCATTACCGTCTCTGTATAATAATAAAACCTTTTCACTTAAAAACATTTTTTTTGTTGTTTTATTTTAGTGTTTATACTTTTTTTTCATTGTGCATTGTAACTAGTCAAGCCCTTTCGTTTGACATCCATATTGAATGGGTTGTTAAAAAATATGTAATCCAAAATTTTGTGGCGGCGGCCATCTTGGATTAACAATGATGTTGAGTACAGATAATTGTATTGTCATAAGAGCTAAAGGTGTGTACCAAATTCCAGATCAATCGGCTCGAGCCCAAGCCCAGGCCCAAGCGGCAGGGTGAGATCATGTTTCAGTTAATTAAGTCTTTAATTTTTTTAAATTTTATACTTTTTTTTAGATTGCACATCAAATTGTTAAAATAGCTCTATATGTGAAGACTTGTAATTGGCTTTCAGGTGACTATTTAAATTTGTATCGTATTTAACGTTTGTAGCTGTAAGTCTTCCATGTTCTAAATAAATATAATGCATTGCACTACATATCACTACATATTATAAAACAAAGTCCCCCGCCGCGTCTGTCTGTCTGTTTGCGTGAAACTCAAAAACTACTAAACGAATTTTCATGCGGTTTTCAGCAATAGATAGAGCGATTCATGAGGAAGGTTTTGTGTATATTTATTATATATATATGAATATATTTTTGAAATGTTGAAGATTTCGTTGCTACCCGTGCGAAGCCGGGGCGGGTTGCTAGTAAACGATAAAACACGCGTATATAGGTATAAAAATCTCAACCCACTCAGAAGGGCTGCAAATAATTCCTTAGAAGGAGCGTCCCTGGTATCGTGTGTTACTATTTTAATGCAACTATTTAAATAAAAATCAATGTATTTATGTTTATCCTCTATGCCAGAGAAATCTAAATAAGGTAATAGAAATGGTATGTAGCGCTGAGATCTATCGAGAACGCATGTCGCCAGGGCGGGGCTACATCTACATACACAAATAATAACTACACAATCACGCGTACATATGCACCGAGAATGTTATCCAAACTGAACTAAGCCTTATGATTATTCACTAAGGTTGATATTACTTCGTATTGGTCCGCTCACTTCACACAAGGATAATAGATTCTGCATTTGTGGTAGTGATTGCGTAATCTACACTAGGGTTTGACTACAGGTAATACCCTAATACCAGGGAACCAAGGAATAATAGAAAAAAGTTATTAGTGGGTCCGTGCTTTATTGTTAAATATAATTTATTCTTTAAAAAAATTATAAAAAGATGAAGTATTAAAAATTACTGTCCTGTAAAATGAAGATATTTATTAAATAACTGTCTTTTTGGAACAATTTCAATTGCATTTTTGCGTAACAATTAAGGCGAATATCACATTTAATTAAATGAGTGACGTGGTTATCAGTCGTGGACTGATCATATCGGTGAAAATGTATGTCATCAAATATTAAAAAAAAAAACTTCACGTTATTCTCGCATTGCAAAGGATTTTTTTCCTTTTTTATAAATCGGTTAAAACAATATAAACCTGAACTTACTACATTGAACAAGTTCATTATGTTATTTGTAGGTACTGCAGATTTTAACAGAGTACTTCGTTTTGTTGATATATTGAAGTCATCCTCCGTAAAATGAATCGAATAAATCAATCAACAAATAAGTTATATCCACTTGTCTTTCGTATCTACATTCTATGGGAATCTAAAATAAACGAAATAAACCAATAAAATAATATATTCACTTAAGAAAACAATTTTTCATGTTTCATTTTTACCTTTTAATGTAAACTGTACAGTTTGTGAGTACTACTGTAGGTATCCTAATATCGTTTAGCACATCTTTAGCTCGCGACGATTCTCTGTGACCGTGCCACTAGAAATGCTAAAGCCAACACTATTATTCATTGCGTTATATACATTTCTTTTTGTAAAACCAAACTGTCGGATAGCATCCAACATAACGGGCAATGTAAGTAGTAAGTAGAAATAAAGCCCCAAATTATGCCAGTTGTACTATTTATTGGTAGAGTTATGTTTTAAAATGTACTTTTATCAAAAACATCAATAAAACCAAAAGAAAACACTTACCGATGAAAGTTATCTAAACGTTATCCCTTGATTAGTGTAATTATACGTAGTAGACAAATTGCCGCAGTGGGCAATGCTACAAAACATCATTTTTACAACCGCACTTGCCGAGACAACTTTCACGAGTAACTGAGCGTAACATTGCGCACTGATGGCGTCTGAATCACCAGCGCGGCGACAAGTTTACGCGTTCATAGCACTTCTATTACCTTATTTAGATTTCTGTGCTCTATGCATTTCGAAACCATTGATCAGATTTTGATGAAACTTTGGTACGCCTGGGGACGCCTGCGAGAGTTTCTGGATAATTATATAATATAATAACTAATATTATAAACGTGAAGGTCTGTGAGTATGAATTATGAATGTTTGTTACTCTTTCATGGAAAAACTACTAAACTGATTGCTATGAAACATGGTATGTACACTGGATACTACAGCTGGAGACCTGTATTAACATATAGGCTACTTTTTATCTCGATATTACCAAGGGGTCGGGACTTACGCGGGTAAAACCGCGGGGCGCTGCTAGTAATGTAATAATAATAATTATTAGTAAAGAATAGAAAATAATAGCATTGCATTAGTTAGTTATAAAATAAAATGAATTGTAAAGTACTGAGAACTCAAAAGACGTGTGACTTTTCAAGACAATTTATTAGGTTGCAGCATCTTATCAGATATAACCACTAGACTGTAGACTTATATATGCTGTATAAGGCAATACCAACTTCTTCCATGCTTCTTGTGCACGTGTGTCCAATTATGATCGTTGATAGTTGTAATTAAATCTGTAATAGATATATGTTCTTACAAATAACTTTGCGTCATTCTTCATATGCAATGTTTTTATTTAATTCTGAAATTTTGATGGTCCGGAAGTCTGTAAATTAAAATAAATTACACTGACACATATTAAAACACTTTAGAGAATTTCCATTAAATCGGATGCACAATTTGCAAAGGCATAAAAGGGAAACAAAGCAAGTTTAATTGTCTATTTATAAGTACCTACACACGTGAGTCAGACTGCCAAGATGATTTTATAGGTGCGGTTGGGCTTCCCTTCCCTCATTTAAATTATTACAGATACCTATTAATTTACGAGTACTTATAAATGCACAAAATGGACTGGTGACTGAAATGATCTATCTATTGTTGCTATTATCATAATCATCTACTCACTTTTCACTACACACATATACTTAGTACATGCAGTAGTGTTTGCGTATATATTATAAGTGAAGGTAAAAAGTCTGTACATTAGGTAGATATTTTTATATGGTAATCG
Source organism: Callimorpha dominula (assembly GCA_949752705.1). Classification (NCBI taxonomy): domain Eukaryota; kingdom Metazoa; phylum Arthropoda; class Insecta; order Lepidoptera; family Erebidae; genus Callimorpha; species Callimorpha dominula. The sequence continues at coordinate 3,852,315 of OX457000.1, read as the reverse complement.
GTCTGGATTTTTTTAATAGGAGACATTACATAATAGTATATTTATTAGGTGCTCATGGAAAACTAAAAAAAATCTCAATATGTTAAGAATGGTCACCTACCCTAGATTGACCTGGCTAGTATTACTTAACTTTGTAATGTGCTAACCTACTCGGTTACCACTTAGCCACTAGCCCCTCTCTGCTCTAAATAACTAACTAATAATATTTATCTGCTGAAATTAAAATTAGTTTTAAATTACCATGTTATTATCTTTTTATGATTTATAGCGTATTATGAAATATTCCTTTCCTGTCATTGCCTTTATTTCATACCTGCCTTTCCCTTTCAATATCTATAATGCAAATTTTCTCATCTTGAATTCAAAAAGTACTCGGTTGACGGCAATAAGTTTACCCCTATTAAGTTGGTGGGACCAAAGTATAGGTGTGTAATGCGCCTCTGCCTGCCCCTTTTGGGGATATAGGCAGTTTATGTCTGTAGAAGATTACACATTAAAATTTTGGTAAATGACTTACCTATACGTCGAAGATGGCACTGCGTTCTAGAGTTGTTTAATCTTATTTGCGTTAAGAAACGCAATCACTACAAACAATATTGTATATAACTTCATCTTGGCTCAAGTATCGACTATCTTGGCACGGCTTACGATCGACTATGCACAGACTCGAATGGAATTGTGAAGAATGAACAAAAAGTCCTCATTTATATAAACTTCCCGTCATGACTACACTTAATCAAGTGTAGTATGTTACGAGTCAATAAAATGTCTGTAGCTGGTTATTTCACAAAAAGTCTTAAACGTCACAAAATTTTTATTCTTCACTATCTGACCCGACAGACGTTGTCCTGTCTTAACTGTTACTATGAATATTGAATTCAAATTGGTAAAATTTGTAGCGCGCATTTTGTCAAATGCTCATTCTCGCTTCTTAATAGGATTGATATTAGCTATATATCTGCACGGATGGCGCAATAGTTTAAGTGGTCACATCGCCAATACGCCGAGTGTTGTGGGCTCAAATTCCACTCAGGAATAATAAAAATTGTGTGATAGTTGTCCCGTGTCCGGGTGTTCTTTGTGTCCGTTGCTTGAATGTTTGTAAAGGCCCCCCGCGACACAGGTATATTCTAAATGCGGGAGTTGTCTTTAAAAAAAACACAAAAATAAATAAAGTCAGCGCCAAGCAACCTCCTTCTTTTTGTTCGCCGGTTAAAACATTTGTTTGACTTAACAAAAGCGAATGGGAATGAAGTAAAACTCAATTACACTGTTTTATATTTACTATTAATATTTATTGTTCTTCATTTATCATTAATATTGTACTGCCTTTTATTTCCCCCTACGTTATACTTAAAACTTACTTATATTTGCATAGAAATATATTAAATTTTATCGAAACACGCTAAAAAATAAGCAGTAGATAATAAGTACGTAAAAACTTTGAATATAACAATGAAAAAATACGAAAAATATTACAAAAAACAAATATAATATGAATGATTATACAAACTAAAGCAATAACAGCACCGAAGGCAATTTTTCTCATATGTGGATGAGTTCTGTCTCTTTCTTTACTATTTCTGTAAAGAAGAACAACATATTCTATATAAAATATTTTCTATTTATAACTAAGATTATTCAAAGTACGTCTACCACAAGCTTATGGTAGAAGTACTTTGACAGCGTAATACCCAGCTGGGTGTTAGGTTGTAAAAGGAATGGATGCAACGTAAGAAATTGAGAGTGTTCATAGGCAACGGTAACCGCTTACCACCAGGCGGGCCGTATGCTTGTTTGCCACAGAGGTAGTTTAAAAAAATGCAATGTGCAAAAGATGCAAGATATTATTGTATTTAATGATCTAAGTGCGTTAACTCTGTCTTTGTCTATTAAAGTTAGTAAAGTTAAGTATTAAAATATTAAATAAAGGGTGTCACTTTAATGCTTGGATAAAATAAAATTAGGAAAACAATGAGTAATGCCTATTGCCTAGTCTACTAAAATAATCTGGACGAATTATAAAATTCAGATTTTAAAAACATAACAAAGGTTACACACATACCTCTAGAGCTTAAGTTGAACGTAAAAATTTTTGAATGAATTAGTACTGCTGCCTAAAAGTTAAGTGACTTTCATACATGCGTACACCTAATTATATGTACATAAATATTTTAACATTACACCTCACAAGAGGAATAAAGAAGTGGTATTACTGTAAATGTACATCAATCAGAGCTAATCATTTCAATGTGATTATGTACGAAGCACGTGTAAAAATAATTTAATTACATGTTAAAAATGGTTAGTACACTTAATAGTGATATTAATTAGCAGCCTAGTAGAACTTTTAAAGATTTTGATTGTAACGTTTGAAACAAATAATTATGTTAGTGGTGCATGCGTGGTTATTGATTTATTTGGTGCGAGCTCAATACTTTATGAATGATAAAATTAACGTTTTATTTGTTTGCAAAAAAAAAAAAAAAACATAGACATCTGTCTAACGGCTTTATAAGAAAATTAACTTTTCTAATTCTCGGGAACAGTACCTTTTTTCATGATGATTGAAAGAAAGAAAAAAAAAAGTAATTTGGTACAATCAAAGACATTTAATTATAAGGTAGTACCCACCCATAATAGGACTCACAACACTAGAAACATGTGCCTTATTTATAAAACTGAACGGTGCGACCTCTTAAAAAAGAAAAAAAAAGCTCTTCTAGTTAGGTTGATCGGTTGAGTAGTTAGTAGGTAGGGCGTTAAAGCATAACATACAAAGAAACAAATAAACAAACAGACTCACTCTCCGGTCTTATTATATTAGAAAATACCGGAATATAATATGATTTCCGGACAAACTACATGACGAAATTTTTTAAAACTGCACGACAAAATCAATTTTCCCATGAATTTGAAAAACTGAGTAAAATCTTACCTTTAGATCTGTCTACAAATAATTAGAAATGTATCTCAATAAAATTAATGTTTACATTTTATTATTTCTTTTAGTCAAACCAGAAAAAATTGGATGCTTTCTGACCTTTGTCATATAACAAACCGGTATATTAATATTTATAAAGAGAATCTGACATATTGGATTATTAATAGCCTTTAAGCGAATAAGAAAAAATTCAACTTACATCAGAGGGTATGCATCGATCGCTAGTAGTGGAAGAATCATCAGGACATCTAATTCCCAAAGAAGCTAACTCGACAAAGCCGAATGCGCCGATCAGCGAGACCAAAGCCAACAATATTCCATACAGCTCCATGTTGATATGAATACACTGGTACAACTCTTAGTGATGCAGTTTAGAACACATCTACCTTTTATAGGTATGTTACCGCTAAGTAAAATATTCAGAATTCCGAGTTTTTTTAAGTGAAAACTTGTTTAGGCACGTTGGGCACTTTTGGTTTGGGGAAAAAGCACTGAACGCGTGTGACCGTCACGCTCAGATACTTATATACAGATGTGTGTGTTTTCACTTCTGACGTGCAGTCCAACGACTGACAGTTTTTTCTAATAATTGTAACACCAACTGGTTTCTTGTTATTAGTACTGGCGAAAACGCGAACTGTCAATCACAAATCTGAAGACTTATAATTTTTTATTACAGATGTAAGAGTCGTTTTGCTCACGTGTTTATGTCGGTGATGCCCGACTAGTTAGACCCGACAGGGGTCCTTTTTCAAGGAGTGAAGCGACTTGCCGCGACACGGATGGTGTCAGGCGTCACACTGGGTTGGCGACGCTGCCACCGGTTCTTTTGCCTTTCGGAACGTGCGACGGCTTATAAATTATTGTTTTGTCTTTTTTTTTTATATCAACTAAACTTTTATAGTATACTGTCATAGACAGTATACTATAAAAGTTTAGTAAAAGTCCTAATAGGTAACTACTTATCATAGACAAAATAGTAAACCCAGACCGATAACATTAATATACATATGGCACTATGTGCTTGTAAGTTACGTAAAAAATGTAAAAAAAAATATTGACACATTAAGATAAAAAAAAATATAGTAATCATTGTGACGTCAACAAAATACTGCACTTGTTTTCACCACAATTACTTAAAATATAGAGTAAACTTATAAAGGGCCTATGTACTATTTATGTAAATAATTACATAAATTAAAATATAAAGTTTCATTGAATTTAATAAATGGACTTGTCACATAATAAAACATTTTAGCGGTTTAACACATGCAAGTTGTTTCTATTAGAAGTTCTAATTAACGTTATAATTGCAATTAAATGATTTGAAATGCATTTGGGTAAAATTTTGCACGACAACAAGTCAACAACAAAAAACAAGAATGTATAAATATAAAAATGATTTTGAAAAACGATCTCATCATATATTGTAGGTATTCAGATTTTCTAATAAATACTTAAAACAATATTAATGTTACCTTCAAATAGACTGTACGATTCTTATGTCCCTATACAAACCAATAATAAACAAATACCATCACAAAAATATGTATCTGCGTTAGAAGTTTCTTCAAATAACGGATTCAATATTTCAACATCCACATTGGTGACGTTACTCTTAAGGAAAACCAGGCAAGTTATTATGCTAAAATGTATCATATCACAACACCGACTTGAAAACAATACGTAAACGAGTTGCTCATCATAAGTTCCAGCTATAAATGCTTAATAATTCAAACAAAAGAATCACGCTAGGATCATGGGGTTCGAGTGCTCGTTTCGGTTATAAGGAACTAGCTAAGCAACTGATCGACACTTCTTGACCAGAAGGCAGGCCTTTTTCTTGCACAGAGAATAAGCATTACCATTTTTTTTTTTTCAAATCAATCTTTATTTGCCAACCAAGTGTACATAAATGGTCTTATTATAAAAATTTGTCCCAACTTAGCAGCCTTTTACGGGCATTGCAAATTTGAGAGAAAGCAAGCATTATAGAAAATTACATTAATGAATCAATAATATAATATATGCAGTATGATTATTGAAATTTTTTTAAATCATGCAAAAATACCATTAACTTAGTATACCAGCGTAGTGTACTAAGTTTATGCAATATACAAAGACATAAGTATTTATAAGACATTTTTCATCGACATAAATATATTCTTATCAAAACAGTTTTTTTTATTTTTATGTATTTTTATTAGCTTAATGTTTAGGTATATTAATTATGTTGTTTGTGTAAAAGATATGTAATTTGTTATTTGTGTTTTGCTTCAATGTATTCTTTAACTGAATAGAAACATTGTTCCATTAAGAATGCTTTTAGTTTTTTTGTGAATAGTGTAGCTTTAGTTTCAGTTTTTATGTGGATAGGTAATCTGTTGTATATTTTTACAGCCATGTAGTAGGGACTTTGGTTTAACATTTTAATCCTTGATGGTGGTAGGTATAGTATGTCTCTGTGGCGTGTGTTTAAATTGTGAATGTCTTTTACTTTTGTAAAATGAGTCATATTCTTGGATACAAATATGCAAATGTCAAATATGTATAATGATGGTAGTGTGAGGATGTTATATTTGAAGTAGGGCCTACAACTGTCACGATTTCCAATTTGAGCGATAATCCTGATACATTTCTTTTGTAATATAAATAAATCCTGAAAGTGTACACTATTTCCCCACAACATAATGCCGTATCTTAACCAGGAGTATGCGTATGCGTAGTATGCTGACAGTGCGGTTTTTTCGTTTGTGCTGCATTTTAGTTGGAACAGAGCGTATGTGAACCGAGATAGTTTATTTTTAATATGTTCGATGTGCGCTTTCCAGTTGATGTGTGTGTCTATAGTTATACCAAGTAATTTGAATGTATCTACGGTTTCTAGTTGTGTGTTATTGTATGTTGTGTCAATGTTAATGGGGTCGTTTTTATAGGATCTAAATTGGATAGTTTTTGTTTTGTTATAGTTTATTTCTAAGTTATGGTCCTTGAGCCAGTGATTTACTGTGTCTAGAGTTTCCTGAAATATTGGTGTTGGATTTTTAGTTTTGTCATAAGTGATCAATATTGACATATCATCAGCGAATAAGATGGGCAATGTTTGTTCCTTATTTAGTACTTTTGGCAAGTCGTTGATGTATATCAGAAATAGCACACAACCTAATACGCTGCCTTGTGGGATTGAACATTTTATGCTCCTTTTTTCAGATCGAACCACTCCAACCTCATTTGTGCTGGAATCGAAATGGTCAATTTGAACTATTTGTGATCTATTTTCCAAATATGACTTAAACCATGTGTAAGCTAAGTGTAGTCCATTCAACTTGGCAATGCTGCCAGGCAATTTTATGACGCATGCATGTAAAATAGTCCGTATATATGTATTTTTAATTAGTTTTAATGGAATAATAGATATAAGAACTTGTACTACAATAAATCTAGTAATAAAATAAACTTATTAAATTAGTTTTAAAAACAAAAAAAAAAACAATAATTATTAATAAAATAAATCAATTTAACCATAAGATGTCCACTGTTGGACACAGACCTCCATTATTGACTTCATATAACCGGTTGGAAGCGGCTTGCAAAGGTTTCCTCGTTTCCTATCAACTGTTTTTGGAATCTATAAGTTCTCCAATAAACTACGGATTATTAAAATTTGCTTACAAACGGTGATCATCCATACAAACACAACCACTAATCACTTTAATTAGAACCATCATAAAGTCTTAATGGCTTCTTTAAATGTTTTATTTTAAAGACCACGTACCTGTATTGTGTAAGCAATATGCCGTAGTAGAAGCAACATAACAGGCGCTGCCAGGAACACAAGCACTAATATACCGACTCCGATGCATAAAGTCCGTCGAGCCAGCCATACGACCTGGTGAGCACGCTCTCTGTATAAAGAAGGAAAGATAAATTTACTTTGGTCTCTATTTTGAATGCCTGCCTTTTGTGTCAGAGTAAGTTGCTTAACTTCTTGTAGATTCCATTACAACAGCTCGTTAGTAAACTCTGACTTTAAGACAGTAGCCAGTTTGAGTGACAGGTATGCGCCACTGACCTTTGAACTTTGAACCCAATCCATTCATTTAAGCAATATATATCCCTGCCTTTCATTTCATTTCCTTACCTCTTCTATCTATCTTTCCCTTTTAATATACTCGTATCTAGTCCTAATTTTTCCCATCTTAAATTCCCAAAGTCCGGAAGCCCGGTTGACGGCTGGTTATAAGCCTTCAACCGGGCACTTTGGGAATTACGTGAATAGGACTAATTTATCTATACTAATATTATAAAACTGAAAAGTTTGTTTGTTTGGTTGAACGCGCTAATCTCAGGAACTACTGGTTCGAATTGAAAAATTATTTTAGTGTTGGATAGCCCATTTATCAGCTAAGGCTATATAACATCACGCTACGACGGATAGCATCGGAGCAGTGACCATAAGGCAGGTAAAACTGCGGGAACTGCTAGTAATAAATAAGTGTGGATGTTTAATAAGCTTATATGCGTGTATACCCAATTTGAATGATACCCGAAAAGATTCTTTAGACGATTGAAAAGTATGCTTACCCACCAAATCTCCATACATTATTCTGAATAACTTTTAACCGATCCAGGTAGCTCGGCCACTCCATAAAATGCCGGCTCCAGTTGACATTCAGCTCAATGTTGGATTGATTCACGAATGCGTGAATAGAAATTTCTTTTAGACGCCCAAAGCTGAAACAAATATTTTAAATAAAAATAGTTATTTTTTTGGTAAAGTAACTTTAGGAGCAAATCGCATTCGTCTAAGCTTATCGAATCTGTTTTTATGTGTCTGCTAACCACTCGATTCTGAATAATTCGAATCGAATATGAATAATTCACCTATCATGTAATTTCTGAGTGCACTTGAAAAAATTAATGTAACCCTATGCTAGACAGCATTATAATGAATATAGATTATAATGAAATAATGATTGTTAATAAAATGAGTAAGAGTCTATGTTGCTAGCAATCTGAAGACTGCGATGTTTCGGAACTCGTGATACATGATTGTTCAAAAACAACTTCGCAAAACAGTTAATCATACAACAAAATCATAAATCTAACAGGTGCCAGAAAGTGACAAATTACTTACGAACTTAAGGAATACATGAGTTTAAATAGTTGAAATACCAATGAAAATTATTCAACTGAATACTCACAAAAGTGAAACTTCTTCCAATAATTTGGTTTGACTCATAATTTTTGCCGCCTCTAAGTATTGAGCAGTAGAGTTCAAAGTGCTTCTACCAAATTCTACATGCATTTGGATATTTGACATGATAGTTGAGTCCATTTTGTTGGTACTTGATGAGATTGCCCCTAGCACCAGACACAGGGAGAAGTCTTCTCTGGATTTCAGCAGTTCAGATGAAGCTGACAAATGTCTAGAAATAATAGAAACATAAAATCTACACTTTGTTTTGTACTCATTGAATTGAATTTCTTCGCCTACAGCGAAGAAATTCAATGAGTACAAAATCACAATAAATAGAAAAACAATCCCAAAGCTATTTACACACCTAAATAGCAATCGGGTTATCCTACTGATATTATGGACGTGAGTTGGTGGTGATGTATGGATGTTTCGTGTTCTTTCACGCAAAAACTGCTGAACCGATTGCGATGAAACGTGGTATGTAAAAAGCGGAAGACCTGGATTTACACATAGGCTAATTTTTATGTCGATATTCCTACGGTATCAGAAATTACGCGGGGGAAACCGTGAGGCGCAGCTAGTTTTTATATAAATTGTCAAGCAAGAATCGGCCCAGATGGTGGTTAAGGTTTACTTTTGTCCCGTTTGAATTGCTTTTGTACTAGGTTTCAAACTTTAATACCCATATTGTTTTTAAGAACACCCCCGCTAATAAAATAGGCATTGCTAGTACCCAATATTACTTTTATTTATTTTGTTGAAGTAGCAATATATATTCAAGATTAAGGATTCCATTCGATTAAAGGCGAATAAATAATCTATTATCTAAACAACAATAAAACAGAATTGAAGATAGAAACCATATATATGTTCAAAGAAACAGATATAAAATGCTCAAAAGAAACAGAGAGAAACGAAAAACATTATATAGATAAAATAATATAGTAGGTGTAGTAAATAATCTATTGATTTGGAACGTATTACAATTTGGTAGTTGCCTGTGTTTACAATAAATTATTTCATAGTCTTCGTGAAATTAAGTCTTATGTATTTCAAAAATATTATTTGTCGTTTTTACTTTTAAATTTTAATACAAGCATTTAAAGAAAATGGTTTGACGATTTCTAGCAATGACGAAACAATTGTTATTTCATACATTTTTGTTATATAATGTACCGTTTCGTTATCACTACACCACTACGTTTTTTTTTTATGGCATACGAGGGGGGCAAACGAGCAGACGGGTCACCTGGGTCTGGGTCACCGCCGCTCATGGGCACCTGTAACTCAAGAGTCACAAGTGCGTTTCCGCCCTTTAAGGTGGGAGTAGGAGAAGATGGGAAGGGGGAAGAGGGGAGAGGGGAAGGACAGGAATAGGGGAGAAGAAAGGGTTAGGGCCTCCGGTAATCTCACTCACTCGGCAAAATGCAATGCAAGCATTGCTTCACTGCCGGTGCCGCCTGTGAGGCGAGCGGAGTCGAGCCGGCCCATACGTGCCGAAGCATGGCTCTCCCACGTTAAATACTATACACTACATATTATAATTACTACATAACGAACGAAAACTACTGAACGGATTTTCATGCGGTTTTCACCAATAGACAGAGTGATTTATGAGGAAGGTTTACGTTTATAATTTCTTAATATCTTAACATTTTGCGTGTGTTACGCTACATAAAAATATATTTAATGGATTAAATAAATTGTTTCAAAATATTGTAAAAACTCGAAATTAAAACTACACCATCTTTGAAAGTTGGCCTAACTAATATATGGATATAGTACAACATCAAATTACAGTAGTATCGCGCAGAATCCACAAATGGCATTTTTCGTCCCACTAAAACTTCTTTCCGTATCGCCGCCGCGGCCCCTAGCGTCTGAAGGTGTAACATACTATAAGAAACTTTGTTTCAAACATTTCCAAGCCGATAGGCCAGGCCGATACCATAATTTTATTCGTCTGGAAACCTTACCTCACCAGAGCTAACGGTAAAGTGGTATGTTGGAATCAAATCGACTTAAGCAGCAGGATGTTCCGACAGAATAGAGTTTATTGCATGAGACCCGGGTATACCTTAAGAAGGTAGCCTCCGGGAACCCCTGCAGACCTTGGTCGCCTCTTGATAACAGTGCAGTACGGAGGCTTTGCCTCGCACTAAATTTAGGACTGCATTCCTATTCCTTGTCCTCGCGACAGCTGCTGCAGACGTTGGCTCTCGGCCTATACGACACATGTACTAACCGAAACAGCCGTATCCGGTGAGTATCTGCGTCAGCCGGTAGGAGAGGCTGGGGGTACGTATTGGCTCATTACGTCACCAGCAGCTAGGTTCAACACGTCCGCTCTCGCCAACGGCTCGCACGCGACTGTCTCCCCACCACCCGTGTACTCGAGAGAAGTATACAAACACTGCAGTCGCAATGCCAGTAAACTCCCCTTGATCTTCCTATATATTGAAAAAAATTATCCTTTCTCTGGGCGATCGGGTAAATAAGGATGAACCTACTACAGTTTTTTCTCTTAGACTTTATTTTCCCGTCTAACAGCGTGAGTGCTCGTCGACGTCTATTTTAATAATGTGTCCGCAGTGTGGCGGTTCGGTGTCTATATGGTAACTCGGTTTGATAACGCAAAGACCCAACAGTTGCACGATTGGTCGCGCCACTCTGGGGTCCTACTGAAACATAGCCTTAAAAACGGCAACACCTGGAACTGAGAAAACCCTATCCTGCCAAAAAGCTAAAGCAAAAATAAATTAACTAACGTAGTGCTGTTGAATTGTAATCTCCTGAACCCCATTAATATAATACCCACCTCTTTTTAGTACAAGCCGAGTAGTTGAAACGATTAACAAGATACGAGTTACGAAAAAGAAGTGACGTCATTAGAAATTTCTACAAGTGAAATAGCAACGGGAAAAGAAATAATTATTTCTTGCAGGACAGTGACAAATGTGAAGTGGAGTGAGATACACCAGAATAATATTTTACAAATGTATCTAGTATGTATACATTATTTTATATATATGCACTATGTAGTATATTATGTAGACTTATTTATGAAATACATATTTTATAACAATGATTATGATTTTAATCATACACCACACCCGCCTCTGCATCACTCAGACGTTGATTGGAACAAAATATCTACGGCATCAGTCTGCCTTATGCAACGTATTTGCTGGAAGCGTATAAATGAAATAAAATAATTCAATTATGAAATCATGTCATAAATTTTACACGCACATACATATAGTACGGTTCAAATCCAATAGCAAACTTAGCGCCAATTTAATAATATATATCCGTACTTGTAATCCTATTATTTATTAAATGTCCTAGGTAGGTTAAAATACTGCGTTCCATTGAGTTACATCGTATTTAATCTAATCCATCTATCTCTTTAGAGGACAAAGGCCTTTCATGTTCCGGAGTTAGTGGAAGCTGAACCGTTGTGAAACTAAAATCGTTAGTAAAACAGTTTTCGAAGCTTCCAATCCTTTGTTTTATCTTTCTATTAGTCCATTTTTATAGCCATTTTTATGTATGTCTATGCTGCTTATAGGGTCGGCATGTTTCACTTCTTTATTGTGCTCCGTGACATTTTATTCCATTATTTTTTGTTTTTGTTATGTTGCTATTCAAAGTCAAATTTAAATTGTTTTAATATGAATTGACTTTGAAATTTACCAACTTCTATTTCCAACATCATATTTTCAGTACTTATACTTTTAGTTTCATGTAGTCATGTTTTGGTGGGTGATTAAACAGTAATAATTTTAAGTAGATAACACCGTGGCACATGATTTAAAACATAGAGATAAAGGATATAAGTTCATAATTAGGAAAAAACTAATAAAGGAATTTAGGTAGTTGATAATGTGAATTGTCAGAATTATTATTTAAGGTTTTAAATCAAAGTTATTCTGTAACTGTATGTATTGGTAGTACAGAAAATAATTATATATTAAAGAGGAATGAAACGCCGATTATATTATTCAATCAGAAGTCTCAGACTTCAGACAGATTAAGTTGTTTACGTTAGCGTAAACAACTTAATAAAAAGTATATTTAAGCAATGTAACTTAGTCTATAAACTTACTGCCACAATGATGACGTAGTTTCTTTCACGAGTCTGGTCACGTACAGTAATAACACAGCATTGATATCTTCATAAATTTTCATACGTTTTAAAACTTCTACATTGTCCAAGCTCCTGAAATGATGATGAAGATGATGTTAAATACTTTGACAGTGATCAAAAAATATATGGCTATCATCAGTACGCATGTACGTGATTATTTATTCAAATTGTGATTATTAGGAAATACGTTCAAACATGTTAGTTTGATAATGTTCCGGCTTACACTCTTCCATTTTACAATGTTATATCCGTTGTTGTTAACTATTACATAAGAAAACATTTTATTATACAGAGTCAGTCAGTCCAGGAGTCGAGTAATAAATGAATATTTAACTTCGGCTATAATTGTGAAGTCGCAATATTGGTGACCCCGACATGATTATACAGCAACGGACCTGGTTTTTGCCTGCCGGCTAAATAATAACCCAGAATATACCGTAACATATACAGAAGTTACGCATTTAAGCACATTTCAATTGGTCTCCCACCAGAAGGTTTTGCCATTGAAATTTCAGGAGGCATTATATACGCGTAACAGAAAGAAAAAAAAAACTACTTTTACTTACTTACTTTAGTACTTTAGTACAACTATACCTCAGAAAAGCCATAGCTCACCATCAGACACATCATCTGACTCAGGTACCTATACAATTTCGTCAATTTCAATTGCCAAAAGGTTGCCGCAGTTTTAGACTTACTCACCACGGCTATGGTTGGCACAATTTGAGGCTATAATTGTACCTCCTACCCTTCAACCTAAATTCAAAGAACAATGACAAGACATTAATTAAATGAAATAATAAAGCGGATCACGCTTTTGAACGTTGTAAACAAGACATCTGAGAAGCCATAACAATAGCATTTCTTGGGGTTGACGCTCCACTCGCCAGTTGACGGGTGCTAGTTTGAAATGTATAGGCGCTGTACTACAACGAGTAAAAGGAAATTGGAAACCACTCGCTTTCTTTTCAAAATCATTGAGTGACACACAGGCCAAATACTCTACCTACGACTGAGAGTTATTAAGAAGAAGAAAACCATTTTATTTTGCACAAACATTTGACGCACACAAGGCATATTTAAACAAAGAACATGTATATTAGGAAAAGAAGCAAATGACAAAAATAAAAAAACGAAATTAGCCTTATCTATGGTCGGATAAAAAATTTGTAGTCTGTGGTAATCTGTCTGTGGATTCTCTGTAATACAATTGTCAAAAAGTATGGAAAAAACAATACCGTCGTTTTCCAATTTACATGTTGCTATGTGCGTCACGCATGTGCAAAATCAGGTATATTAATTATATTAATCATTTATATGGCAGTCAAACATTTTAGACAGATTGAAGGCCGCGTATTTACAATTTATACAGATCATAAACCTTTGGTTCAGGCTTTCGACAAGAAGCCATCATTGGTCGATCCCCTAGAATTATTATGAATAAAACGCCCACACCTGCCCTACCAAATTAAAAACACTATATTTGACAGTTTCCATAATTTGAGTCATCCTAAAAAAAATACAACAAGGAAGCTAATTACATCAAATTATATGATGAATATGAACAAAGATATTAACAAGATGTGTGAATCATATTTACCGAGTCAGCGATCGAAAGTAAATTGTCAGACAATATCTGGTGATTTCGCAAAATTTACGCCAGCAGGAAGATTTTCTCCAAAACAGATTGATATAGTCGGACCCTTAACAGCTTCACAAAATAATAGGTATATCCTAAACATGATTGACCGTTGTACATCATGGCCTGAAGCTTTTCCTATTGCAGATATTACTGCTGAAACTATTGCCAGAGTGGTATATGAAGGATGGATCACCCGATTTGGATGCCCCGACTACATCACTACTGACCAAGAACGACAATTTGAGTCAGGGTTATTCAGAAATCTGGTTAACGCACTACGCTATATCACTCACAGTCAAATTGAAAAGTGGAAAGATTACATCGGACAATGAAAGCAGCATACATGGCAAGAGCGAACACTGTTAATTGGACTAAAGAATTAGCAACTGTCTTATTTGGATTACGTACCAGTCTTTGACACGATTCTGTATACAACAATCAAGTTACCGGGAATAGTTTTTTGGAAAGCAAAACGAAACAACTTATGATGATTTTGTTTAGGAAAACATTAGCCGAAATACAGCCATACCACAGAGGCAGAGTACAAATAATATTTTCATACATCCACATTTATCTGTACGCTGTGATAGATTACGTCCAAGTCTGACACCTCTATATGAAGGTCCATTCCAAGTCATCAAACGATGGCAAAGAAACCAACGTGTCAATAGACCGTTTGAAACCTGCATTTTTGATAAGTGAAAATGAAACACCACGAATATTAGAAAAGACGCGTTATGAAGAACATAGGCAAATACCATCTAAAAAGGAAGGGGGGAATATCTATGGCTGTCATTAGTACGCAAGAAATACAGTCAGTCCAGGAGTTTAGTAATAAATCAATATTAACTTAACTCCTCTATGATTGCGAAGTCGCAATAAAATACATTTATATACCTTTTTGAGAAAATTTGTGCAGTATTTATGAGACATTAATCGTGTTTGTTACATAAACGAATATGTGAGGTATCAATAAAACGTATGTATTTGGACCTGAAACTGTAATTGAACATCCAAATAAAGTCTAGCAAGTAAAATCCATGTCTTCCAGGTAGAAAACATGGCTCAAATCGAAGGAAACATCATAAGATTTTATTTTCAGCAGCTATAAAAGGTATAATTAACGTTCACTACAAGTAATGTTTTTCGGACAAAGTTCAACGCTACAAACAAACAATCTACCTTAATGTTTTCTTCTTAGGAGTTTTTGCTTTAAGATCTTAGGACATATCATCCTCAATAAAAACTCATTGGAACAACAAGTGGAACAAAAACACCATCCACAAGATAGATGAACCTCATTAAATCGTCTACGAAGTGTTCCCTCACGTAAAGTACCCGTGATGCCACAAGTAGAGAGAGATAGACAAGTCTCGCAAAAGCTACAGCGAAACTATAAGACGATTCATGACTACGACCACTCGACGTACGACTAAGTAGAAACAATATAGTGTTAATTTATCCACATCCATTGCATCATTAATTATTTTTTCATAGTCTATTCTAAAACAAGAATACGTAAGTATAAGTAAGTAAGTATAGTTTAATGGCCATTAAACGCTTTATGTAAGTTATTATAGTTGATATAAGTGCTAACATTTAGTCATTCTAACATGCAAAAACTTTTATTAAATATTACAAAATTAAATAAAAATGGTAATCAATTGAAAACTAGTCTACGAACGAAAATTAAATCACCATTTATAATTATTAAAAACATTGTAAATGTCAATAGTACAAGTGAATTAATATTTACGGTCGTTCAATATACATATAAAAACAGTTTTGTATGAGCCATGATTTCAACTGTTTTTTAAATCTAGATAAAGGTAGTCGTCGTGCTACCTATGGATCTCAGTTCTTAAAGGTAGTCGTCGTGCTACCTATGGATCTTAGTTCTTAAAGGTAGTCGTCGTGCTACCTATGGATCTCAGTTCTTAAAGGTAGTCGTCGTGCTACCTATGGATCTCAGTTCTTAAAGGTAGTCGTCGTGCTACCTATGGATCTCAGTTCTTAAAGGTAGTCGTCGTGCTACCTATGGATCTCAGTTCTTAAAGGTAGTCGTCGTGCTACCTATGGATCTCAGTTCTATCAGGTAGTATCCTTATACATGCGTTTTTCATTACACAATTACACAGTTCAATTACCGTTTAAAACTAGAAGCTATAAAGCGCGAAAGTAATCAAGAAACTTGCCCACAGTTGTAAAAGATCCCGTAAGAAAATTAAAGCAAACTAGTTATAACTTTTCTAAGTTAGAAGATTATGGTGCTGGTTAAACTTTAAATTTTCCAAGTATCAAGCACTTTAGTTGTTTAAGTCACACAGGGATTACGAGTACTACTCACAGCACTTGTTTGCTCTGATCGGGGTGGTGCGATTGCCATTAAGAATATTTTACGAACTATGTTTAAACATAATTTTGTAGAAGGCTAAGCTTTAATATTTGTCTGCAAACTTAAATAAATATTTTTATTATTATCTAGTAAGTTGATTAAATTGAGTGTAGTTTCTTCACCTTCACGTAACCGTTAAGGTAACGAAAGGACGCTCAAATTCGAAATGTTATAACTAGACACCGAATTACATCCATTTGCGTATATGCATAAGCAAATATGGCTTCCTAATTTCAGTGTTATTGCATATTTCATTTTTCCGAAACATGCATATTGGATGGAAGGGAGGAAAGGCGAGTAGGTACCTCAGAGAGGTGTTTAAAAAAAGAAATCAGCAAATATTTGTTTACATTAAACCGTGAATTATTCATAAGCCAGTTGATCTAAAAAGCAATGACTATCCCGGTCTGAAAACTAATATGAAGCACAGAGAATGGATGTGTGAATAAGCAATTTTAGACCGACGAGTGAAATTGTGAGGCAGATCAACGATGCTATTATATCACCGACATGTTGAAGGTGATGCTGTCGAGTATTTTTCTGTAGACAATGACATAGACACTGAGCAAGTGACATCGTACCCCGTAGAGTTTATCAACTCTTTAGAATTGTAAGGGGTACCTTCCCATAAGTTGAGGCTGAAAGTTGGTGTTCCAGTCCTGTTAATACGAACTGTCGATGCACCAAGACCAGAATGCAATATTGAAAGAGCCAGTCATTATGGCTGGAATAGCAAAGGGAGACTATGTATTTTATGGTATGATTTGCCATTCTAATTTAAAAGGTGACGGTTTCCTTTGAAAGTAACTGGTGTACATTTAAAATAAAAATCTTTTTAACAAAAAATTTAACCAATGAAAAGAACTAAAAAGCAAAAAATAAATAAACCTTAAGTTCAGAACCTAAGTAATCATTTTATTATTTGGCGCCGACAAAATAAGTTTATATAAAATTTGATAGTTTATGTAAATAAGCTCAATACTTAAGACTTAAGGTTTATTTATTTTTTGCTTTTTAGTTCTTTTCGTCGGTTTATTTTTTTGTTAAAAAGATTTTTGTTTTATGATTTTTTTCATCATCAGCCCAGCTACATGATGTGATGATTTCTAGACGCAAATACCTGATAAAGTAATGAAAAGTAAATAGAAACACTATTGGTTCCTACTATCGAACCCACAAAACTTTCATGTTAAAACAACTAAAGTTAAAAGAACCAAAAATAGAATTTGCAAAAATGTATTAAATCATCTTAGATTTTGAAACGTAAACACCCCCCCCCCCCCATACACTTTTGGTTTTAAATAATTTAATTAATATAGAGATTGATGAAAATAGATTAAGTACTCGATGTACTAATTCTACGCAGACGAAGTTGCGGGCACCAGCTCGTAGTTTATAAGCTAATACAATCTCTCTTCGCGAACAGTAGAACATTATTTAACTATTCCATAACATTCTGCTATTTGGGAATAGTAATTGTCCCTTAAATATTTCAGGTATTAACTTTTAATAAAATTAAACATTGGTTTTATGAGCGAAGTACAGTCAATAATAACTTTGCCGCCTTAGGCGTTAAATAAGGCTCTCGTTGTGCACAACGAGAGCCTTATTTAACAGTGCACTAGCAAACAATCTGGAGCATAGTGATAGTCACTTGCAAGTTAAAAATAATCAATAAAATTGCCATTTTATGTAAAAAATTAATTATTTTTTTTATGGAAAATATACCTAATTTCAATTAATAAAAATACTGGCCAATATTATCGACATACTTTTGCCATTTCAATGGAATTTTATTGACTCTGCTATACAAATCCTTGGGATGGAAACGATGAACGCTCACGGTATTTTTGTATTGTTATTTTTTTTCCTATAAACAGTAGTCCAAATAGCGAAAAAATCAAATCAAAATTAGGGAAATCAGGGTTGTACGATAGTTGTCAGAGCCTACCTAGAGTCGTTGCTCATGTTGTTTTGAGCCGGTCCGTGATGTGGAGAAAAGGATAAGACAAGACTAATTGATAAGCCGTTGTTCGACAGAAAGCTTGCCGCAGAGGTTTTTGCACTAGCTACTATAAGAATTGGGAGTCTTTGTATTTGGGATCGGCAAGGTTGGTTCTTTCATATGAAACATACGTGTTAAAACTTAATAGCAACTTTAAGAAAAAGGTTCATTCATTTATAGTGACGATTGGCAGTTCTAGTAAAGAATAAATATTTGTAAAAAATGGGATTTGAGTTTTAAAATTATCGTGCATAAACCTGGCCCTATTCTTCTATTAATAACTTGAGATACCTCAAACACGACCGTCTGATCCCAAAATAGCAGAGCCTGTTCTGTGGTAACCAGACTGCAGATAAACATACTTATATATTTCTAAATAATAATAACTTCACACATCTCACACACGGCCGTCTGATCCCGAACTAGGCAGAGCCTGTACTATGGTAACCAGACTGCAGATAAACATACTTATATATTTCTAAATACTTACATAATATAGATAAATTACACGTAGACACATAACAAAATAAATGATCGTGCTCGTCACACAATTATTTTTCCTGATTGTTAATCGAACCCACAACCTCTGGCTCAGCAGTCAGGATCACTAACCACTAGATCAATAGGCCCTTCAATATGCCAAAAGCCAATATAGTATACCCGCAATCGCTGTTAAATCCAATTTTGTCAATCAGTATACAAATTATATTAGCAATGAAATTCACCATTAGCATCAGGCATAAGAATTTTCATCTAAATTATGAAACGTCAAAGTAACGGAAAAAGTCTTTGAATAAAATGTTGGTAAACTGTAATATGAATAAGAGATAAAACTCCATATAAGAATCCGAATAAACCATCCTCTTCTACGAACACTTTTATTTACACAATGATGTCTAGCTTAATAGTGAAGGATAATACTCACTTGATATTCATGACGTCTTCCCTAAAATGACTGCGTGAAAAAAAGCAATGTATTCATTTATTTGGCTAAATTTACTACTCGGTATGGTAAGGTAAGAAAAATCATTTGCAAAAAAAAATACATACAGAATACATACACTATAATCTACACAAAATACACAACATAAAAGTTCATACACAAAGTATTTATGATAAAACCAAAATTGAATAATAAAGAAATTATGTTGTCATGAATCTATGGATGTTCAACTTAATACGATAACACAATTGTCTCAACACAATTATTACTTCAGTAAATCAGAGAGGATTTAAATGTACGCATATGGTAAAGAAGATAATAGTACGTCCGAATCTAATAAAAGTGCACTTATGTGTCCCTGTCACTACTTCGTTCACTAATCACCACCCCGCTAATATACGACACGGAAGTGGTGTTGAACGTTAGATAAAACCTAAATAAGTACTTCATTGCTTGCGCCAAAGAACACTTTAAGATTTAACTTTTAACATGTTCAAAAAAGGTGCATTAGCAAGATGGACAGAGGACCTTGTAACGATCGCAGGTCGCAGTTGGATGGAGGCCGCTTAGTACTCAACGTTTCCAACGTTAAAACTTGATTTATCAAGAGATCGGTTATATAATGTAGATATTGTTATTGGTAATGTTGACACATGCAATTAACATCTTCATTTTCGTATTATTCGTCAAATTAAAATTTTTGGAATATTCTAGATTTCTAAACTTGTATATAAATATAATATTCTAAGAGGCTCGGAAGTAATCTAAAGAAAGACGAAACGAAGATCGAAAAGTCGAAGTTATGAGTCTAATAGGTTCGATAGGCGTATATAAGGCACCGTGAGCCGCACAGCCGGCAGTCCGTAAAAGTCTAAGGAAGCAAAATCAAGAGGAAGAGGAAATACCAAGAGGAAGAGAAAAGAGAAAAAATACGAAGAAAAGGAGAAGCTATGTCAGAGTTACGCTACATCAAGAGAGACACGTCACTCAGTCCGGGTGTCTACGTGTAAAGAACAGAAAATAAAATACCATCACAGAGAGGTCGTCGTTTCCTTCCCATCCCGTACCCACTTCTATAACAATATATTTTATTACGTTACGCAAACTACAAACCTCCTTGAAGTGCCAACTTATTTTGAGTGACATGACATGACTGAAAGCTGTAACTGTTTGACTCCGAAATGAAATCTTTAGAATAGATAATATAATATATCAATACTATAATCCAAGATGTTTCTGATAAGTATGAGTGGGCAGAATTTTAAAGTAGAATAGAATAGGTAAAAAAAAATTAATTCCCTTATATTAAATTAATAGCTATAGTTATATATAGCTCCGTTTTTCAACTTTAGTTTTGCTTATTAATATCTAACTCTTTTGGGTTGGATCAAGCATATGAGTTCATTTTAGCATACTATCACGTACAATACAATGTTCCTGGACCTCTAAGAATCTAATAATGATTTCATACTAAGTACGAATGTTGAATATAGTATGATTGAACGTTTAATGCTTCAATATTATGAAGACCAAATGAAGGGATTGTATTGAAATAGATGCGACTGAAATCTCTTTGCCTTTAGGCCTTAATCTTGGGATAATATGCCATTCCCATGAGCGGCCAAGGCCAGAGATAATGGTTCCATTTGTATAGCGCAAGAAATTCCTTATAGTTACGTACATATATATGATTGCAAGTGGCTTGACGTCGTAAGGGATGACATGCGTGCCAATGGACTCACTATTAGGGATGCCGAAGATCGTGGGAAGTGGAGGAGAAAAAGTCGGAAGGCGGACCCCGGGCACCGAAGCGAAAGTTTCGGTTGTAACCGGGAAACAACGCCATGATGATCATGATGATATATATGATTGCACAGATAGCGCAATTATTAATTATTTTAAAATAATGGCTTCACCACTACGCCATGCCGAGTGTTATTGTTTCTTCACGGTTCAAAAGTTTAAGCAATCAAAAAGATTCTGTCCAGGGTCTGTTTCTGTGTCACTTTAATAAAATTAAATGTTTGTAAAGACACAGGAAGTATTCAAATAGGTAATGTCTAAAAAAAAATAATTGTTGGCATAATAAATATTATAACTAGGTCTTGGTCTGGTGTAGAATATGTATTATATATACGAACCTGAACCTAATCTTTACTATGAGAATTATAGAATTGGTGATCATCTTGTCTAGCGCTGGGAATTATGAACTACCTAAGTTCTAGTTTGAAGCATTGCTTCGTTTGTTTGATAAATGGTTAGAATGTGTTCAGAATATAAAATAAAACGTGACTTCCACAACGAAAATTCTATCTGAAATTAAAAAATGATCTTCATGAAGTTCCAAATCTAAAAAGTTCTGTTATATGTAGAATCAAACAGTTAATTTGCGATTTATGTTTGAGAAGGTATTGTAAATATATATATTCAGCAATATTGTTATGTAAGTTTAAACATACATACTATAAAGTCATGATGTGATCTTGAATTTCTTCTTTAGGAACAAAGTTGAGGCAGTCGTCTGTTATTTCAAAAGCTTCTTGAAGCCGAATTCTGTAACAAGAATGATTAAAAAGGCTTGAGTTCTTAAATTTTATACTCTTTTACAGCCTACGTAAATTCTCCGAAATTACCAATGAATGAGTAGAAAGGGCAGAAGTGGACAAGAGTTAACCAAGTGAACATTTTTCTATATGTATAAATGAAAATAGTTCGTTGGCAAGCTTTCATCGCTACATCTCTCGAGAATGGCAGAATGGATTTAGCTACATTTATTTTAAAATATCTATAATAGTACGGTAGGTTAAATATGTTAGGTTTTAAGGCAAAGAAAAATTGGAAACAGTTCCCGGAAATTTATAAAATGTATTAAAAACAGGAAGAGCCTTTTCTATAAAATGAAAACGATCACAAACAAATGTATAGAAAATCGAACAGGACAATTGTATTGTCTGTCGGGATGGTCGGGATAGTGTCGAATTGGTGCTTATTTGTTACATTTTAAAGTAGTGTTTTTTCTTTATTTCTAAGACTTTTTTAGCTCTCTCATTAATCATCAATATGTTACGGATCAATCATTTTAAATAGATGGCTATGTAAATCTTTAAACTTTTTACTTTTTATGTAGAGGTTGACTAAAGATGCAGAATTGTAATTACGAACATAAAGTTTGCACAATAACAATGAAGATATCACAGAGGTTACGTTTCATTTTGCGTGCGTGTTTGTTCAATGTACCAAATTTTAAATACAGGTATACTACCAACCATCCATGAGAATATAACTCATGTAATTGTTAGTTGTTAATACTATAAATATAACCTTAAATAGAACTCTACTTCAATGTTTTTTTGTTTTATTAATAAACGAAATAGAAAGAGCAGATAAGGTCATTAAAACAAATCAAGTAAAATGTAGTTATTCTTTAAACCTTTTTTTTTTACGTGTGGAAACGTAACCCATCCCATCACCCTCAGGCAAGCGCTCATGGAGGCCGGAGATCGTCTCGCTCTCTCCGGCGCATGGTGCATCTTCTTCGGGACGGGAGAGTACTAGATCTCTCCCGTTCCCTTTCCGCCGCCTCCTTGGCACTCATCACTTCTTCGCAAAACGAGGCGGCGGAATCCCACGCGCTCTCGTGCTAGACCATAACCATCACCATGATTTCCAGTGAGAGGCTACCCACACAGAGGATCATCGCGAGGTCAGCACGTTGCCGCGCCCACGCAGGGCACTCCACCAGAGTGTGGAGTGTGGTGTCCTCGCGACAGCTCATGCAATGGTGGCACACAGACATTGGCTCCCGGTCTATCCGACACAGGTACTTACCAAAGCAGCCGTGTCCGGTGAGCACCTGTGTCATCCGGTAGGAGAGAGCGCCATGTCGCCTTTCCAGCCAATACTGCATGGTGGGTCTTACCGCCACAATTGTGGCGTGCCCCGCGCTGGGTCGCTCAAATCGTTCCTTCCATTCAGCCATGAGTACCTGGTGGAGCTGGGACCATTGTGCCTCAATAGATCCCAGCTCCTGCTCTTGGGTCTCTCTGCGCCATTTATAAAGTGACGCAAGCGATTTAGCCTCCAGGTCCCATGGCGGTGTACCGGCTCTTATGATCCTGACGGCCATTACACGTTGCGGGCGTCGTAAAATTGCGATATTGCTGGTCGTCAAGGTCTCTGCCCAGATTGGGCGGGTGCCCTCCCAGGTGCACACCGCGCAACACCCAGTCGTAACCGATGTTCCAGAGGAGAGCACGACATTTCTCGTCGACCGTGTCCTGCCCGACTCGAGTACTTCTTGTAACCTAACATCATTGACTTTGTGGTTTGTTTGTTATAATTTGCACACCCCCTTTTTTAAATTATATAATTTATCAAATTTATTTATTAAATTTGTTTATTAAATTTATTTATTTCCCCCCCTTTTTATTTTCCATTACTTTTTATATTTTTTTGTTGTTTTGTCTTTCTTCTAACTAAATTTACTTTCATTTTTAAATTTTTATTGCATTTATTTGATCTTTCTTTATCTTATTTTGTATTCCAACCTTCTGGAAACTTTTCTGGTTGCAAGTTGAATGTAGATTTTCTTTTGTGCCTTTAAACTTTTTAGCCTTTATTTTAGGACTCTACTGGGATAAGCTCAGTCAGCTTTATCAAAATAAGAACAACCTGTGTCAAAACCATAATGGAGTTGTACGAAAATTAGGTTTCAAGTATTCCAGAGTCTGGATTATTACTATTTACATTTGGATAACGGGCACTGTTTAATTTCTTGAAGCCTGAATTTCAAAATCTCAAATCAAACTTTTAATAAAATAACTGACATTTGAAAGAAAAAGCATTTATTTCACATAAGTAACGTGACACAAAATAAACAAATTGAAACAATAGAAAAACAGGAAATACAAAAAATCAAAAATAAGGCGACAATTACCTTGCACGCACTTGCACGTCACTTAGTGAAATTGGTCACCGCTCAGCATTTTCAGCGGTGACCGTGTGGAGTAGGTAGTATATTAATATAGCTACGATATCCAAATAGTAAATAATT
The DNA here is from genome assembly GCA_949752705.1 of Callimorpha dominula. Taxonomy (NCBI): domain Eukaryota; kingdom Metazoa; phylum Arthropoda; class Insecta; order Lepidoptera; family Erebidae; genus Callimorpha; species Callimorpha dominula. The sequence continues at coordinate 3,827,983 of OX457000.1, read as the reverse complement.
AAAACTGGGTAATGTATTTGTGTTTGTGGCTGGCAACACTAGTGCGCCTATAAACCCTTTCATTGGCCTTGTAAACCCCAAACTTCCGGGACGCTTGTAGGCTCTGTCAATTTAAATGTAGGTTGAAGCCGCCATATTTATTACTATTGTTGCCCATATAATGCGTTTGCGACGAGTCTTGAGTTTTTGTGTTGTGTAATTGTTGTGAAAAGAAAAATTAAAGTGTCAAGTGAGGCGCCACAGAATTCATAGAAATAAAAATTGGGTTTTTTAAGCGTAGCTTTAAGTCGATTTACAATAACGGAATTCAAAGATGTAAGTTTTGTAGGCAATGTGAAGACGGTCAATGTGCCGACTTAAACGTTAAAATCGGTTAATAATTGTTGTAAATAATAGTTCAATAATTTTTATTCTGTCAAAAACATTTCATGTTCCTTTAAACTTAATAAACATAACAACAATTAATAATAATTTACCGAGAAAATGCATTTATTAATTAAAAAGGTCTCAAATGTAAATTTCAATCTCAGTCAGTTACTACCATAAAAAGTGACTTTTCCAGGGCTCATTTTATCTTGTCGGGGGTTGCGGAAGAATGAATGGCGATTCTCGCTCCCCCGATTATGGGCAAGCAGTGGAACACCGGGGTGGTTTTTAGTCGGTAAGAGTCGTACCTTATTCGTTTCTATACTTCTTATAGTTCGTACCTTTTCATGGATTACTGCTGGCATACATACGAAAGGGGAAGGCGTGTGCATGAGTGATATTCACATAAATTCTTGAATAATAAATACGATATTTATCTCTTGGTGCGTCTTTGCGGGAAAGGACAGTGCTTATTCTCTCCCGTTCCCGTTTCGCCTCTTTGCCTAACATCACCTCCTCTCAAATGACGTGACCTGCTGATTTAAAAGGCTTAAATCAATGTTTTATTTTATTGGTTGTTCTTTTAGTAAAAAAAAAAATTTGAATATTTTTTCGGTAGGTATATTTGTTTCCATTTTGTAGTGTAGTGAGTGAGTTAAGAATGACATAATAAAGAGAAAGAGACGGTTTAATGATTTGCAAATCATCCGTGAAACACTCTGTATCCGCGAAATCTTCTAAGTGGATACAAAAAAAAGCAAAAAAAAAGCTGTCTACTATATCCGTGAAATGCAATGAAACCGCTATATCTGCGAAACCCTTTGTATCCGCTGTATACGCGACACTTCCTGTATCCGCCGTATCCGATACTCTCTGTATGCGCGAAATCCCATGTATCTGCGATATCCTCTGCATCTGTTGTATCCACAAAACTCATCAGTCTTCCTAAATAAATCGAGCCCGTTCCAAGACCAACACACGGCAAACCGCAAAAAAGAAAGCAAGGTGTATGTAATCAGATCATTTCCCTCGAAAGATACTTACCCCACATTAACCTCCAGGCTCAGGTCAATATATAATCGTAACCTCGCTTTAATACTGGTTGCTGTGTCAGTTCAATAAAAAATATGTTAACTACACCTATTTTATATTTTTATTTACAAGTCATTTAACTAAAATATATAAATACAAGCGATTAAACTGTACCGACCCTAGGTCAGTTGCAACTATAGTTATTCCGTAGTACCTTTCTTATAGATAGGTGGAAGGGAAAACTCATCCCATTAACCCCCGTCTACATTCTGGGCGGCACCAGGCGATGGAAACATTTGACAGTATCTGTGCCTCCATCATTGAAGGACGATGCCATGAACATAACTAGTGACTAAAAGACAGTGGCCAATTTGTTTGCCAAACAATTTGAAAAATCATACACTATAGAACCACCAAACACACCAAATCCATGTATTAAAATGCCGCGTATTGATAAAGATATTGTGGCTATTACAATTTCACCGGACTTTGTTTGTAAAACCTTGAAATCATTTAGTGATACAGAATCTCTGCCCTCTATAGTATTAAAGTAATGTAACAAAGTACTCTGTCGTCAGCTGGCACATATAATGAATGTGTCTCTTAAGGCAGGAAGAAGAAAAGATAAGGAAAAAACAATACCAACTCAGGCAGGGTATGCAAAGCTGATAAACATTTTACAAACAGAACCTAAAAAAAAAAATAAAGGAAGCAACAGCATGATAACGCATACACAGTATTATTTTACCCCTTACGAACTACTTTCAGAAACCTTTTATCCCTGTTTCCGTTTACGATTTACGTTCCGACCTCACATACCTCGATTACAAAAAAGCCTTTCACAATCGTTTAAAACTCTCACTAGAGAAGGTTTATAACAATAATAATAATAATAACTTCACACATCTCACTCTCGGCCGTCGGATCCCAAACTAGGCAGAGCCTGTACTATGGTAACTGACCTGCTGATAAACATACTTATATATTTCTAAATACATACATATTATAGACAAACTACACCCAGACACAGAACAAATTATCATGCTCATCACACAATACTTTGTCATACGTCCAAGAGCATGAGCTCGGGCGAATCCATTAAAGGATTGATGACAATCCTTTAATGGATTCGCCCGAAATATACTTTGATCCTATAGGTTAATAAGTTAATTAATAGTTATCTTAAAATAGTTTTGCCTTATGATATATCAGTTATAAAGCCTCACATGAATAATTTCCAATATTTTCTTGATAATTCTATGACACTTTGTGAAGATAGTGTAGTTTTCGGCTTCTTACAATGCCGGAACATTTTCGGATCTCACTACACACACTTAAATGATATCCCATATGATTACGAAGGTATAGCGCATCTCACATCTCATCTTACCAAATGCAGTGCGATACTAGGAATAGTTGGAACTATATTAAAGAAATTATTTGGTACTGTAAATTAAGATGATGACATCCGCTACGATAATGCTATAAGAGAAGACGAGGCAAACCAAAAGAATATCGCTATCTTCATGACAGAAAATATTTTAATTACGTCATAATTTTTTTCCGAAATAATGTTCTTGAACTTTAATAAAGAAATAAACTTTAATATTGTATTTGTAGTATAAGACCCTCTCGTATATACAGCAGAGTTGAACTCCCCACCTTCTCCAGTTCCCCATGATATTAATAACCCTTGACGAATTCTACTATCATTACTTATTCCAAATACATCGGCATTAGCGACAGTTCCGTCTATTGTAACTTAGTCAGAGTCCTTAACTTAGACAGTCTAGATACCTGTAAAACCATCGAAAATGATAATATTCTTTTGCGAATTCCCCTTCAACAACGTCGTCCTGTAAAACCATATTAATCACTGAAATACTTACCTCTATTCCCTCAGTATGCGGAACCAAGTTTATGCATGGTTATTTAAATATCTGGCATCCGCTCCGCAACAATAAATACTTGTATATTATAAGTCTAACCTGTAGTGACAGTCAATCTCATCTATACTAATATTATGAAGCTGAAGAGTTTATTTGTTTGGTGGAACGCGCTAATCTCAGGAACTACTGGTTCGAATTGAAAATAATATTTTAGTGCTGGATACTGGATAGCCCATTTATCGAGAAAGGCTATAGGCTATATAACGTCACGCTACAAATAATAGTAGCGGAGCATCAATGAAAAATATTGCAAAAACAGGGAACATTTACAAACACGGATGAAGTTGCGCGGGTCATCTAGTGAAATATATTTGTTAGTGGTAACTATAGTTGTACGTACAGCTTTCTGTAAAGATACTCGTTTAGTTTCACAACAAAATGGAACTAAAATCGATGGTTTCTTTATTCTTAATACCTCTTGTTAGCTTATATAATTTATACATACCTAATTAATATAATTATATATTATGATACATATTTAATATAATTTAGTACCTCGTTTACCGGTGTTAAACCTGGAAAAGGTAAATTCTTTAGCTTATTAGCTTCTGATAATCTTGACATGTTAAATGCTGCACGTTTCTCGGTCGTTGAAAGCGGTTCAGTTCTGATTCAGTATTCATTAAAAATGGGCGTAAAATAGATAATTAAAACAGATTTTTATGTCTTTATCAATTTGGTTAATTTCTTGTATTTTATATTTTTATTTTAAACAAAAAGAAACTTCTCAAATGTATGAAATTAAGTGTCACCGAACTAATGCTAAAGGGCCCAATCCTTTTAATAAAATGAACCGTATACCGTGTAGTTTAATATAAACCGTACATTTTACGCACAGTAAGCAGTTTTTCTCTAATATATCAATCAATCATCCGTCCATTCCCACACGAATAAATTTCAAGTAAATCTGACTATAAAAATTTTACTGCTCAGAAATTAATTCCGTTTTCCGCTCTATCTCTTACGATATAGAATAATACCTAAATACGTCCTTCATTCTTTGTCTCAAAAAGCATTAGTAAAGAGAAACTTCCAAGTTCTGGCGGTCTATATCTTTGCGGTGTAATCAGCGCGTGCTTTCTTGTATTTCGTGTAATTTTAGTAATCTCACTGTAGGCAATACTCGTATTTAGTGGTGAACAATAAAGTTTATTCTATTCTATTCTATTCTACCAAGTTAGAGACGTTTTCTTGTCCTGATAAAATGGTTAGATAGACCGTAAATTGTATTTATTAAATTATCCATATCAGTAGTAAAGATGGCACTTTTAGGTTATATGGCAAACCCAAGTTACGTTTTGATGCAACTCTGTACAGGATTTCATACAATATGTCATATTGTAGGTATCAATTTTAAGTAAATAAATACAACATTTATTCGAGATTAGGTGTGTGACAAACTGAATCCTAATAATGTACCAAGTAAATAAAACCAAAACAACAATGACCCGGGAAAAGTTATGATGATGGTATTTTTTAAGTTATGTACGATTTTATTCCAGGTTTTTTTTGTAAATAAAATATTAATATAGGCCATGAAAAACCAAGTTTGGTTTTGATGTAACTCAGTACAGGGTTTTACACATTCATGAGCATTCTCTGTTTACACTGATTTTTAAATTATTCCATTCCGACAAAAATATTTAAATAATTTTCAGGTGGTTCAATTAACAAATATTAAGGAAACTTGTATCCAACCGACCGATTTCGGCCAGTCACTAAATCACAAACACCTTGTAACGTATACTACTTGAGGAACTGTCAAAATAATTATGGAAATACTTCGAACTGGTATCCCCATCCGTTTGGCTTACAATTTATATTCGTTATTAGTTACCGTCCCATTCGTAGAACCCAAAAATAAATTACCTAACGGAGCGTTTTTATAGGAACGGTTTTTGCTTACGCCTCGTTGAAAACTACCGTCCGTAAGCAAAACGAATTGTTTTTTGATTATAAAAACCGGGCAGACGTTCCGTTTTCACGTAATCTATCATAAATAATAAATGTGGTAAAAATATACTTTGCCACTAGCTACTGCTTTATAATAATATCTTATATCATAAGATGATTAATATAAAAATATAATAACAATAATAAATATTTTAGGTTCCACTTTGGTGGATCTCTTTTTAATAATGGCTAGTGTGAAGATTAAGATATTATTATATTTAGAATCGAAATGCCAAATTCATTTGAATTAAGAATTCATAGTAGGTAGGTTTAGTTATTATAATATTATAACTATTTTTTGAATTTAAAATTCAAATTCAAATTCAAAATCATTTATTCAATTAAGACACTAAGTGACATTTATGAATGTTAAATTGAAGCTATAGTTAAAATCATAGATCGGCGCAAACAGACGCCATAGCATGTACTGGATTATCGAGGTAAATTAGGTGAAAACACCAAAATCTAATGCCTGCTTGTGTCGATCTATAACTTCAAGTTTCCAAAATGCGTAGAGCCTTATGAGAAGAATACTGGCAAAAAAACTCATGGCCACTCTTTTTAAAAGTCAGATCTTCAGGTACAATAGTGTTAGTGTTACACGAAAGGTAAACAGTATGCAAGCTGATGCCACCTTAATTTCATTTTATTGAAATGCTCCAAAAGCTAACGCACTAAAAAATAAAAATTACTCAGTGATACCGTTGAAGGTTTGAACTTATTAAACATAGAAATCATTCAAGGTGCACATCTACCTTCATTCAGTTAAAAATCTACTGTTAAAAATAATTCGTGACTGGATTAAGAGGCTAGAGTTGCAGTTGATCGAACCAAAATAATAGTATAGGCTAAAGCATCGCTGACTAGGCCGACCAGTCACCCCAAGCAGCACCCGTTCAAGAGTATGACGCATGGACCAGCCATCATCTCCTTCGCCATATCAGAGGGAAAGAAATGACCCGCCCCATGCCGACGCCGCAAGCATTTGAATTGAGTAGGAGAAGTGCATCTGCAGTAATGGTCAGGAAATAAATAACTTTTGATTTTTTTTAATGTTTGTATTTTTTTTCTATATAAAACGCTCATTTCCTAGGTTTAACACCTAATAAAATAATATATTTTATATTAAATTAGACTATTTCTACTATATAACATAAATAAAAATAAAAAGTTAATAAAAAATCTCATTGAAACGCACTTACGTATCGAGGCTAGACGACAGCAGGTATTGTGTGATGATCTGGCGCTCGTCTTGTATACTGAGGATCAGCTCTTCCAATGACAAAATGGTGTTTACCTATGGAAAAAAAGAACAATCTGTTAATAAAATAAAGGTCAACTGAGATTGACCAGAAAAATGCTTTAGCACTTTTAAAATGTGAATAAGATATTAACCTTATCCCATTAAAATAGAACTGGAAATCGTATGCAAGTAGTAAAACCAATTACAGCCTATTGCGGCGTGCCTTCTCACGACTACGCGAACATGCTTAACAACGACACGCGACGGACATATTGTTCGCGACAGGTCAGTCGATATCCTGTCAATCAGATACTGGTTAGGGCTGTGTTTTATACCGAATTCCAGTTCACCCAAAAGGAAGAAGACGATTTTGAACGCACACTGATTCATAACGTTATAATGGTATATCTACAGATAAAGATCGTTATGACATGTCCTTAGCTACTTGACGCGTTACGTAAAAAAATACCTTATCACGTAGTACTAAGCGATAAAATTAATTGAAAAGCCAGATATAGTTTTCAAACATTATGAATAGTTAAAGAAAGGAGAGTTTTCCGAAAACACAACAGAAATGTTTTTTATTCAGATCAAACGTGGGTGAAAAATAATTTAACGTTCAAAAAGTACTGGTAAATATAATCTATAATATTTTCACACATCTCACACACGGAACAAAAATAAATTCTCACTAGTTCCGGGAATAGTCTCATGGTAAAAACGGACTTTTACCTTGTAAATCACACTACTACCAGTGTGGCTAGCTTTTGAAAAATGGGTAGTGAAAAAGCTTAAGCCTTTACTCGCAGAATGTAGTGTTGTAGGAACGGATAACACGCTTTACAATTATTAGTAAACCCCCAACAAAAAGTTAACAAAAAACTGCCAAAAAAAAATTATTGGCAAACCAGTTTTCTCTATTATATAAACATAGATATATATTTACAGATACAGAACAAAAAAGGAAATAGAAGATTTCATATAAAAGTCGGAGAAATCAACGACGTAGATTCCTTATTTGTTTGTAGCGATTAGTATAAGTTCATTTAATTTAAATTATATATATAAAATATTATAATATAATATTATACATATAAATTTTACTTTCAATAAAAAAGGTGGTAGTAATTTTACTCTCATTTTGTTGCGTACAAAAACAAATATCAATAACGACGATGGTATGTAATGACACATCACTAGAAAATTGCCATGTAAACTTTTCGCGCACAATAGGAATACATGCGCGACTCCGCGAGCGTGTACGAACACTCGCGTTCTTCTTTTACTAAAAGCGTCTTAACTACAAAATTCCAATCCGACATTATTTAAAAAAGATGATAATTGTTCGTCTATATTCTCTGATGAATTGCACACTGGCTTAATGTGCGAGCTACAAGCACCCTCCTGAATATCCGTGGCTGCTCGAACATACGCGCGACTGCTTGAAAATGCGCGAGGCTGTTTGAGTTTATGATATTTACGAGCATTTACAAGCGCCATTTTTATGCTAGGTATGACTGGTGGCGACCATACTCGAGCATTTATCCGCTCAATTTTAGTTGATTCTAATAGGTTGAGAATATTTGACAGTTTTAATATTAGTAAATAAATACTTTTAAACAGTCAACTTTCTGCATTTTACAATTCAATATAATTTACTGTATGTGGCTTGTAGAGAAACAAGTACAAGGCCCGCCTGATGATAAGCGGGTAGCACTTCATATAAACAGTCACTATATCAGTGGTGTCACTTGTGTGTTGCCATCCCTAAACCTAAAACCAACTCTCTAGTAGAGAAAAAAGATGCTAGTAGAGCTGCCTCTCCGGTGTAGGAGTGCTAACCCATTTAGGAACGTTACGTTTACGTTGCCTCCTTCTAAATTACGGGCGAACCATTTTAATAATTTATCGAACAACAGAGGATGATAAATGTCAAGGAGAAGAGAGATGTCAATTTACATAAATGATTGTATAGCGTTACAAGTATCGAAAGTGGTTTTCGAATCTTGGAAAGGTTTTTACTCATTTTGTTTCTTACTAGCTACGCTAAAGTGACGGATAATACTTTTTATGAAAAGAATCTGAACCGATTGTCAAATAGCCGTTTCAATTGTACGTATGAGCCGCTCCAGTTGTAGTCAGTTTGAATCGTGTGAAATTAGTCGAATTAATTCCATTTCCATAAATTAAGGAAAATATTGATATTTTGGCTTATCCTTTTGCTAAATATCGTAATAAATGCATGTTTTGGGATATTTCCAAACAGTTCAAAGTAACAAAGATATTACCTACTTTAAAAAAGTTCCAGCTAACTATAGAACCGGTCCAGATAAAAAAAATGCAGACTTATAAAACACGTTTAAAGTAACAACATTTTGAATCAGCAATAATTTGGATAAACCCTATACGCATAGGGTATGTTGACACCTTAGTTGACGTTGAGTAGCAGACTTACTTTTCGATCTCAGTTCTGCATCAAATACTTGTAAAAACTCAAATAAAAGGAGACAAATGTAGAAAGAGAAATCAGGACAAGGCTCGCAGATAAGATTTTAATACTATAAGGCTGTTAAAATGTACAAAAATTCACCACACGCTTTAAATGTATTTATAATGCCAATGCTTTAAAATTTAACCGAAAATCATGGCTTCTGAACAAGTGCTATTATAGTATGGACGCCATAATGTAGTGCCATTTTATTTTGTACTTTCCGATCCCTGTAGTTGCACCCGCGTCTCAAGTCACTCCTCCATTTATGAGGGTGTTAGCGAGACGTTACATACCCTATAATTTAAATATTAGAATTAAATTAAATATTAGAATAGTTAGATGTTTTTTAAATTGTCTACATTCCAAGCCTATTTTTTTTTTCTGTAAGCCGTTTACTGACAGATCTGTGTATTTTTTTTATGATTTCATTTCAATGCGATTGTCTATGTATATTATTGTATCTAATTCTAATCATTCATTAATAATAACCAACACTACGATTATTATTAACGAATGATTTTTTATGCCTATGTATGTGATACAAATATTTTGTTATTAAATAAATGACTTTCATAAGGCCATAAAAGAAATTATGGTGTAGGAAAAATCGAGAATGTTTAAATAGAGCACAATATAAGGTAGAAAAATATGTAGCTGCACTGAAATGACATTTCATAATATGACAGACTAGCAGTTCCCGCGCGGCTTCGCTCGCATGTTCATATTTATATATTTTGCTCGGAACCCTAATTATTTTTCCAAAATAAAAGTAACATAAGTTACTCCTTATAACACCAGCTATCTGCCAGTGAAAGTCCCTTGGAAATCGGTTTACTCATTTCGGAAATTCGGCTAATCTCCAATCAGACAGACAGACAGACAAAAACAAATGGACAAGACGTGTGAGTCTGACTCGCGCACCGAGAGTTCCGTAAACAAACAAACTTGTAGGTATGTATGTATAGTACGTCCATCTCGGGAATCAATTCTCGAAGATTTTTGTCCGTCTTTTCCGAAAGACAAATTTAACTTTGCGGTTGCGATGTACGACAAAGTCAACTTTCCAACTCAAAATATAAGTTTGTAATCACAAAAATAGTTTAACAACAAATTAACGACTTTCGGATTTTTTCCTTTACTTGTGCTGTCAGATCTTGCTTTTACCCTATGGGTTTTGTTTTACCTGCGAAATGGTCAAATTCAGTCAAATCTAGGGGTTTATCGATCTAATTCTACTTTAAGTTCTACGCATAATTTTAGGCATAGGTATCGTGCAAACAACTGTATGAGTTTAAAAGAAAACTGACTGGCCTGTTGGTCTAGTACCCTGACTGCTGAGCCAGAGGTCGTGGGTTCGATTCCCATCTGAGTCTGGGTGTTCTTTGTGTCCGTTGTTTGTATGTTTGTAAAGTCCCCCGCAACACAGGAGTAACTCCTAATGCGGGAGTTGTCTTTAAAAAAAAAAACAGAAAAAAAACTATCATTTTGACATTACAAACAGACACTTTAATTTTATCTATTTGTATCGACGATGTTCCTAACATCAAGACATGAAATGCTCCTTGTCGCATTTTATAAATACCTTTAATATTACTCGGACAGATGATGATATTCTAATGCATTTGCTTTGTATAATCAAACAAGTATAAGAGTATTTTTATCCAACGTGACATCGAAAACTTAACTAAGTACTAGTTACATCCCACTAATATTATAAATGTGAAATGTGTTTCTATGTTAGCTTTCACACCAAAACTACTGAAGCGATTGCGATGAAACATGGTATGTAGATAGCTGAAGACCTGGATTAACATAAAGGCTACTTTTTGTCCCGATATTCCTACGGGATCGGGACTTACGCGAGTGAAACCGAGGGCCGCAGCTAGTTTGTAATAAAAGTCAACAAGATATGAAAGTTGCAATAGATAAAGAATTGAAGCAATTCTAAATAAAACAGTTTTCAATTTCCTTTTAAAACTGTTGAACCGTATGAAAATCTCTATCGAATGCCAGATCCAACTAAACGTGGTGTGCTTACAAGAATAAGGAAAATCTATCAAGAACGTTCAACAAAACCTAAACTTATTCTATTTGTTATTTAGTTCATGGTTTATATAAATAAAAGGCTTCTTGTTAAAAAAAAAAAAATCATGACAGTTTATTTAACGTTTTTAGTTAGGGCGTCTTGATTTCATCTAACGCGTTATTACAAATCCTGCATCATTCGTTGATATTACGTATCCATCCATTAGGCCCTGGACACCATCTGGATCTATAATACTCATTTAGACAAATCCAACTAAGACTAAGCACGGTGTAGTTATATTATGTTGGGTAGATATTTTGTGATTACGGTCACGTAAGGAATCCATTAGACCCTGGATACCAACTAGGTATGTAGTGTACTCCATAAGACAAATTTTAATATAACGAGCTCAACCACGATGAATTACATTGAGAAGATGAAAGTTCATTTAGCTACACCTCCCGGATCCATCTATCACAATCACCTGGTCCTTTAGTAATCACAAAAACAAAGTTTTAGTACTACTTACTACACTAATGTATACGACTATTTGTAATATATTTATGAGTAAATTAAAAACAGGGAACGGCACCATTGTAGCAGTAAGACTCGTCATGGAGGATTGGATGGAGAGACGACATGGTTGCCTCTCTTATCGGCTGAGGCACTGAAAGCCTCGGCCAGAACTTTCTATAGAAATGACCGTATGGAAGTAAGGACACAGGTGATTTCGGGGTATGGCTGCTGCCAATGCCCGCGTGCCACCATTGCAGAAGCTGTCCTTTTGTGTGTGATTTCAAAGCTAGGGCAAATCAAGATCGTGGCCTCGTGGTGGCTTTTGGTGCGTGTAGATTCTTGGTGGGAACCATGGTCCGTGATCCGAAGCAAGAGTTCTGCGAGGAAGTGATGCACACCAAAAGCGGGCTCGGGAGCATAAGCACGCATGGAATGGTGGCGTAACGCATCCCATGGACGTCTCTCTATGTCGAAGGGAAGTAAAGCCCCCACACACAATTCGAAGACACCTGATATTCTGCCAGGCAGGCGAAGGCATACCTTGACTCCCGACTCTAGGTTATTGCAATGTAAACGGTGTGATTTTAGTCGGTTCGAGTCCGAAATAACCACGTAATCCTGCAATCAGTGAAGTGGTACACGTGGGGGTTCCATACAAAAAAAAAAGTAAAAAAAATACAATGTGCAGCAAATGACTACCACTATCTACTTGATAAATATTTTTGGCAGTGACACATCTATATAAGAACCAAATAAAGGAATGTTGTCTCTGTCTACCCCGGAGGGTAAACGGTGTGTGTTTATTTATGTATCTGATTAAATTATAATGTTACTTGTATGAAATTACCTCTGTATCTAAGTATAAGGAGGAGTCGAGAGTCTGCGATAGTTGGGCCATGATGGAGCAGTTCTGTACGACCAGAGCGACATGTGGTACAAAGCATACAATCAGCATCTGAAGGAGGAAGATTCTTCTACCACGTCTGCAACAAAAAAAAAATATGGTAGGGAATTAAATAGGATTTATTTATGTACGGATTTTTCCAAGTGCTCTTATAGCAGGTCTGACCAAAATTTTTTATTTTTTTAATACACTTTAGTTCAAAAAGTATTATTATTATAGCTTGGTAAGAATAGATTATTATAATTTACATATTTTTTCAACATTTAGTATCTATTATACCTACTCTATATTATTCACCAGCATACGTCATAAAATACAAATGTCTAAGCTCTTACTGATACGTAATAAAAACAATATGGTACGTTTTCTGTTGGGGCCAAATCAGTAACCGTGGGTAGATGAATGCTCAATAAATTTTTTTTACTAACCATTGCTAAAATAAAAATATTTCAAAATCATCATAAAATCTACGCCAATTTCATCGTTACTGTCCTCTTCAACTTCTCTTTTATCGATAACGAGCTTGCGTCCGAGCTGCATTTCCGCAACTCTGGTTATTATTTATGACCGAGTCTGCTAAGTAAATAATTTTACTTTAGTACCAAAGGTGTTGCATTACCAGTATTTCTAGCAAGAAACCAGATTAAAAGAATCGTTACATGCATCGAGGTCATATTGTGTGCCAATTAGTAAACTAGTGTGGTTAGGGCTGCCTATTCCAGTTACTTTTGATGATAATTGGTACTGATGATTAATTTCTTTATTTGATGATTAACGTTAAAGCTAAATGTAATGGCAATAAGTCTGATTTTAATTTAGGTGCTTTGTTATACGATATAGTAATAAATAAAATATTTGGCACTTATTAAAGTTGAGACGTTAAAAATGATCCATGACATGACACGTCATCTTTACGTACGTGCCTCTTGACTCCGTCCAAAGACGTGCTGTGAGAATCGTCGACTATCCCAAACTCACAAGCGGTATTGAACCCTTAATCCTGAGGCGAGACTTTGCCTCCTTGTGTGTGTTCTACCGCTTATGTAATGGGTTGTGCTCTAAGGAACTATTTGAAATGATGCCCACGGCCGCATTCTACCACCGCACCGCTCGCCACCGGCAGGGCATTCATCCTCACACGAGGAGTTTCCTCCCGCGAACGCTCCGGCTGCAAAATGAGCTCCCTGCCGAGGTTTTCCCGAGGGTCTACAGTACGGGGTTCTTTAAGAAAGGAGTGTTTAGGTTTTTAAAGGATCAACAACGCGCATGCAAGTCCTCTGGTGTTGCAAGCGGCCATAGACTACGATAACCGCTTACCATCAGGCGGGCCGTATGCATGTTTGCCACTGACGTAGTATAAAAAAAACGAGTTGCACTACAGGAGTGCCGAAGTGAAAACTTGAACATTAACGTTGTGCATTTTTGAATATTTTGGAACGTTTAGGGAATAATTTCGTAGGAATTGCTTTATTTATTAGTATAAAAGTACTCTCATTTTTGTGGTTAAATACAATATTGATCTATTGCGCTATCGTACACAAACATGACAATTTATATTCCATTAAAAATTTAACACTTCAGAACTATTACAATTATTTTACATTAAAAAGTTTATCTCTCAGAAAAATCAACTTTCATCCGAGGACAGAGGACATTCGGACATCAGGGTCACGTGTCCTGACGCGAGTTTAACATTTTTTACAAATCAAAAAGTGAACAACGCCTCTAAAGAAGTTTTCACTTAAAAAAACTTCTTTTTTTTTTGTTTGTGTTGTACTAATTTTAATGTTACACAGTTACTTATATATTTATTATTTTTATATTTTAGTTTATTAACTCTATTGTTAAACCATCCTGCCGCTAAATATGTATGTCTGCTATGGTTTGCAATAAAAACAAATTTTCTTTCTTTTCGTTCTTTCTTATCCGTTAAAATCTTATAAAGTAACAGTTGTCAAACACTGTTGTTTTAAACCACAATTCTCATACATTTCGCAAATATAACATACATACACTTCAATATTTAGTGTGAGTTCAATATTTTTTATTTCTTTGAAGGAATAACAAAGTATTTAGACTAAAATGAAAATGTCAACTAAAGCATTTTCAACTCTAGCCTCTTCACTGCCATGTATAAAAGGTATGTTGTTGTACCTCGTGTAAAAAGAATCTATCATGAGTAGCTGATATTTTTGAAATTCTTCTAAAACATTTCGTAACATTTTTCAATCTTTCAATTTTCATCTTATTGTTATTGAAGTTTTCCAATTACTTTGCAAATTACCCTCTTCTGATATTCAACCAATCGTGCGTAAACCCTGGAGGCCATGAATTGTATTTACAAAGGTAAAAGGCAATTTGTGGTAAGAATGCCTATAAGAAGTTGATTATTCAAAAAACCAAGCAATATACCTATTTAAAGATCGACTGCTTTGATCCTACTCTCTATTCTAACATTACAGAGCTGAAGAGTTTGTTTGTTTGTTTGGACGGGGGTAGTGTTAGACTGATAGATAGGTAACACACCATTATGTTGTTTTGTTGTTTTAGTTGTTAGGTTCAACTAGTTTAAAATTAAATATATATTTTAACATTGTTTATTGAGTGAGATAAAGCACGCATATAAAAAAAGATAATTGACTTCAAGTGTGGGTGAAACTAATGAGAGAGGAATAATGGAAGAAAAAATAAGGGACAGCTTAGTTGAGTAATATAATATCTCAGAAAGATAATGTCTCATTACATTAGCAAACTTCCTGAAATAATTCAATATATAGTCACTTTTCTATTTATGACTACATATGTATTTGGCTTCTTAGTACATAAAACAACTTATCCTTAGAATATATTTAAAAACATATTATAGAGGTAGCTATAATAATAATTAATAGCTATGATAGTTTACTATAGAGACCGATCCACACTCCAGGAGGCAAGACGAGGCGACGCGAGTGTGACAGTGTAGTTAGTGCCCTCGCCACTTGCCTTGCCTCATTTTCCCGACCCTCCGTTCTGTAACGGTATTTAGGCCGGAGGCAAGCGGATCAACCACACTCTCGTTCACGCGGCAGTTAACCTTACGGTACGGTACGGTTACCAAGTATGGACACGCAATTGTTTATTCTTCTAGGCTTTCTCTTCCTTTGATTTACCTCTTTTTGATATGCATGTAAGGCTTTTTAATGCTGTAAATAATGTAAACGCACAAAGCTGTCAACGCTAGCACTCTTACAGCCTCCGCTCGCTATAAATCGTGCGAGGGCCTCTACCAGGCGCACTCGCGAGATTGTGGAGCCAGGGTAACATGAATATTAAAAGTATAAGTATTTATTAAACAATTAAGTTGACACAGAGCATACGACCTGTGGTCGTAAAGAGTTTCCAGTGCGTATTTGCACTCTCAACACTAGTCACCAGGAAATATGTAACCCTAAGTTAGTGCTGTTTAAACGCGCGCGGTCTCCAGTCGGAGGGCTCTTATTTGACCTCCCGTGACCTTTTTCCTTCAATTCGTTTAAATCCAAATAGTTTCGTATCCAACAGTTGAGTAAATACGAATATAACTCAAGAAATTTACTGTTAGCTAGACCAGAGGGATGTAATATACAAAATGGCGCAATAAAAACAAGATGCAGCAAAGTGTTTAAGTTATTTTAACTGCCGTGGTCATATAATAATCGACAATTACTGCTTTTTGTGTAATCTGTGAAATATTTATAATAAATTAAGTGTTTTCTTGCTTTACCTTCTAATTGAAAATAGTAAAAATCAGGTATTTGGATCTTTGGTTATTTGGCTCTTTCGTAACTGATCACGTACAGTTAACGTACCTAAATTTCGAATTAATAAGTTAAGTGTTTCCTTGGCATACCTTCTGATTTAATATAAGAAAAAGCAATATTTTGTATTGCTGGTTATTTGGCTGTTTCGTAACAGGTCACGTAGAGTTAACGTACTTAAATATACTCACCCCCTATTACCGTCTAGGCAGGGCGACAGAGCGCCATTTTCCACGATCTTGACGTACAGCTTGCGATACACAAACACCGGTTACGGGTGATTTTTATTTGGCCTTTTGTCGGTATACTGCTGGTCTGGATAATATCAATCTTTCGGGACTTACCAACTCGCCCACTCCTCTTATACAGTTAACAAACTGCAGTCATCATTCAGTTAATTTAATTTACGTTGGTAGATGTATCACTTTATTAAGATATATATACATGGGCGGACCCAGGGGAAATTGTCAGGGTTGTCAAATCCGATTGCTTGAATAGTCTGACAAAAAAAGTAAAAGTGTTTTCCATTGTTTTCTTTACTTTTAGAATACAGATCTGCTATCTATTCCCACATAAATTAAAATTACTATTTGTTTCTCCAAGAAAAAGACTAAAATAAAGTGTTATACTACCGGTGCGCACCCTCGATAAAATGAAAGTGTTTTTCTCGCACAGAATTTAAGCGCGGCATTCACACGTAAGGTTCATAGGTCACGCTTGTTAATCGCATGAAAGCAATAAGTGAATTTCAAACGTACAGTTTTGAAAGCGTGAAATGTCACGCACTGCACAGGGGCGAGCTCCGATGTGTGTAAAGGCCGTACACGAACACTTCGGAGCGCATGACGGAGCGCCGCGTTTGAAGGCAGCTATGGTTAAAAGTGTGACACCCAAGACTGCAGTTAAACGTTCACAAATTAAAGATTAAAATTGCAAAAGAATATTGTAGACGTGTCTTATTTTTAGAAAGTATGGCTTTAAAGTTCATAACTTGTAAATGCTAGCTTGCTACGCTAGAGTTATACCCTTTTAGTGATTTAAGTAATTGTTCCATTGTCATAAACACCCTCTATACTGTATCATATCGACTAACACAGTGCTGCAATAGCTATTCGTTCTTGGTAATTATACGAGTGCCGGAAAAGTACAAATTCTGATTTTTTTTTGTATTAAGTCATACAGATTCCATATCACTTCATAGATTCGCAATATCTCTGAAATTGAGGAAGTAATGATCTGGACACACTTAACATTTCCAGCCTGTATAAATTCTGTTTTTGTGTGTACATAACATGTACTAAGTGTACGTAGGTTTATATTAGCAACAAAACTATTACAATGCTGTGCTTAGAGGTTGTTCAACAAGACCACAGAAGAAAGAAAACAACAATATTACACATTTATATGATTTCGTCAAAAACTAACATCCTCCGCGCCTTTTCCCAGCTAAGTTCGGGTCGGCTTTTAGTATAACCTGGTTAGACTAAAAGGTGAAGCGATTGCCGTCAGACCTCCACAACCCAAGTACTCGGCGATATCGAAGTTCTGTAGTTAGACCAGGTTGTCGGAATTTTTAGGGCTTCAACTACTCGTAACGAATGCCGCAGATGTTCGTATGGCACCCGGGACCGATTGCTTAACATGCTCTCCGAGGCACGGAGAGGTCTCAATATGTTAAGAATGGTCTCCCATCCTAAGACTGACCTGGCTAGTGTTACTTAACCTTGTAATGTGCTAACCTACTCAGTTACCACTTAGTCACGAGCCCCTCAGAAAAATATTGTAGTAATATTCCATGTTTCCACTAATCTTACTCAAATACCATAGTTATCTAACAGTTTTTATACCCGCACTATGATAATATATTAACGCCTTACCACAGTAATTTACGGAACTGAACCAACAAGCATTTTATTCTAGTTCTTGGACAGTAATTACTACTGTAAATCAGTTTTATGAAGTTTAAACTGTTGAATCGGTGTCGATTGGAAGTAGAGCTGCGCCTTTCAGCGCAGTATAAAACGACAATAGATTTTTACTTTTTGATTTCGACTGGCCTAGTCGTTCGATTCTCACCCAGGACAAATAATTGTGTGTATGTAGAAATAATATGTTTATCAACAGTGTTGTTATCATACTGTAGGCTCTGCCTAGTTTGGGATCAAACGGTCGTGTCTTAGGTGTGTCAATTTATTATCACTACATATTATAAAACAAAGTCTCCCGCCGCGTCTGTCTGTCTGTCTGTTTGCGATAAACTGAAATAACTACAGAACGGATTTTCATGCGGTTTTCACTAATAGACAGAGTGATTCATGAGGAAGGTTTGGGTGTATAATTTGGACCCGTGCGAAGCCGGGGCGGGTTGCTAGTTGTTAATATACTACGCTAGCTTTTGGCTGCAGCTTCGGTTGCGTTATTTAGTTATTTATTTTAAATATTTTGTAACTTTGCAACTGACGATCCACTTAAATATCATCTCCTACTTTTCACCTTCAGGCGACGAATCGCCAAAAACTTTAAATTCCTTAATTCAAAATTGGATCTTACAAAATTTCAAACCCTTTTTACATTCGTTGTATTTTGAAATAAAAATAAAAATCCTATCTTAATCTACCTGCTAAACAAGTTTGGAGCATTTATACTTTCTGAGATTTCGTGATTAATCAGTGAGTGGTATTTGGCTTTTATTTACAAAAATGATTCATTCATTTTGAAAAGGAAACGGTTTAATTTACTGTTGTACCTATTGTGTATTGTATTGTGTTACCGATGAACCTCCGCATCGCTGGATTAACCTAGCTTTGTTCCCCTGGCCTCCTAAATCTCGTGATTAAACTCCCTGCCACAAAATCTAGTTGAACCTAGTTCTATGAACGCATCAGTGCTGCATTGCAGACAATTGACAGGACTATGCTACAAAATGTATGGAATGAGTTCGATTATCGGCTGGACATGTGATCAAAGAGGCACATATTCAACAATAGCTGTTGAATATGTGTTTTGGTGAAATCTATTCCACGGGAACCGTTCATTTTCCGGGATAAAAAGTAGCTTATGCGCTATTCCAGATTATAATCCATCCCTGTACCAGATTTTATCCAGATTCGTTCAGCTGTTGTCCGTCCTCACAAACATTCGCCTTTATGATAATAATAAGATTTGCAGAGGCTGTATAAACTGGGTGAGTTTGTGTCTGGCCACTTGTAATAAATCCTTTTGTAAAATATAACTTTTTCAAAATGAATGAACCATTTATGCCAGCCTTGTGTATAAATATTAAGATTATATTAGACTAGCAACCCGCCCCGGCTTCGTACGGGTACAAATTATACACCTAAACCTTTCTCATGAATCACTCTCTGTATTAGTGAAAACCGCATGAAAATCCGTTCAGTAGTTGTTCACTTTATAGCGAACAGGCAGACAGACAGACGCGGCGGGAGACTTTGTTTTATAATATGTGGTGATTATAATTAATGTGAACATATTCAGTTGAATTTCAAGAACAATAAGTTAGGTTCACTGTAATAAAATTATATCGGGTGTCATCTTCGTTAATTGTCTGCGTTACATGAAATTATACTGTTACTAGTTAGTTTGTTAGTTTAAAAGGCCACGACAGTCATTTTCCAGAGAAATAGACAAAGAGAATGTAATTACCTCGACTGCCTCTGTTTCTGTAATGGTCGGCGTTTATAGTTAATCAATGGCTTGCTCTGTGGATGTAGATAAGTAATGAGGCATTATAGACATGTAAAATGATGATCTGTGATTTTCTCAGTCAAAGCAAATATATGTGGTGGAACGGGTGTTATGTCCCTCCAACACAAAGAGAGGATCCTCCGGCCAGGTGAGGTAATAATGCCTGGCGGACCGCTGCCTAACAGTTGATTTTGGGTAGTTGTATACCTATAATAGCAACCCGCCCCGGCTTCGCAAGGGTAGCAGAGACATCTTTAACATATTTCAATCAATTTACACAAAATCTTAACAAATTATACACCTAAAACCTTCCTCATGCATCACTCTGTCTGTTAGTGAAAACCGCATGAAAATCCATTCAGTAGTTTATCAATTTCTCGCGAACAGACCGACGTGGCGGGGGACTTTGTTTAATAATATGTAGTGATACTAATCGGTACGAGAACTTTTATTGCACGATGCGAATCATGAATTACTACGTAAGTCAGCTCGTTTACGCTAGATGATGTTGAAGTATGTTTTTACTGTATTTAGAAGTCACCACACATATTTCAATTCGGTCACAGTTTGATATCATGAAAGTGATCTCGTGATGGAGATAGGAAGTAGAGAACACGATGAAGTTTTGTTGTTTAGCTTATACATACTAAGTATAATCCACCTGCATAAGTATATTGTACCCAATATGTTTGGATAGTATTAAGATATGCTCTTTTTGGAAACCCTGAAATACACACTAATTTTAATAAATATTGTGTACTAGCTGACCCGCGCAATTTCGTCGGCGTCACATAAGATGTGGGTTACAGAGAGGGAGTCATAGACACCGCACACCCAATGGAAGCACTCTAAGTGAATAAATTTTCCTCGTTTTTGCAACATTTTTTATTGATGTTACGCTCCTATTGGTTGTAGCGTGATGTTATATAGCTTATAACATTCTTTAATTAATGGGCTATCTAACACTAAAAGGTTTTTTCTTCGAACCAGAAGTTCCTGATATTAGCGCATTCAATCAAACAAACAAACCCTTCAGCTTTATAATATAATATTAGTATAGACTAGCCGGCCCCGCAGTTTCATCTGCATTTATTGACACTGCTCCGCTCTTATTAGTCGTAGCGTGATGTTATATAGCCTATAGCCTTCCTCGATAAATGGGCTATTAAAACTGAAAGAATTTTTCAATTCAAACCAGTAGTTCTTGAGATTAGCTCGTTCTACCAAACTAAATCTTTAGCTTTATAATATTAGTATAGATATGTTTATGGCCTCGGAAACATAAATACAACATTTATAAAAATCTGTGTGTATTTCGGGGATGCCCGACTATTTTCTGACCCAACAGCGATTTTATCAAGGGATGAATCGACATTCCGTATCGGTGTCAGGTGTCACGCTGCGTATAAAACCGTATATCGTTAATAAATACCACTCAGAAAAGTTTTTATTCCAACACATACGGTATATTTCAATAGGTTATATTGTTATATACATAAACGACTTCATACATCCATAAAACAATACACACGCTACATATCAGACTTTAGACATACATTCATATATTAGACACATGTCTGTGTTATTGGGAGCCCAAGAAAGATATCTGGAATTGATTGGTCAAAGCTACCACACATTTTCTTTATTGGTCCTGTACTACCCAGTTGTATGAAGAATCAATAAGATATTATCTTGCGATCTGAAAAAGAATACAATTTCCAAACTGTTTGCTTCAACAGGTTCAAGGCGAAAGCTACAGAATTTGCAAAAAGCAAAATTGCGATAGCTCTGCAACTTATAAAATTTTAACGCCTTTAAAACTTTTGCATTAAAGTAGCAACCCGCCCCGGCGCGGGTAGTAGAGACATCTCCCACAATCATCATCATATTTTAACCAATTTATACAAACCCTTTACAAGTTATAAACCTAAACCTTTCTCATGAATTACTCTGTCTAATGGTGAAAACCGCATAAAAATCCGTTCAGTAGTTTTTCAGTTTCCCTTGAACAGAGAAATACATAGAATTATTTCCTGGTTAGCCTAATATCTAGCAATTTGCTCAAATAGCGTTCGCCTTAGACCAAGAATACTTATACTCCTTTCTTAAACTTTTAACTTGTTACTCTTAATAACTTATCTAAAAGAACATTTTGTGTTCCTTCAAGCCACAAATGCTTTAGACATGCAAATATATATTTATGAATCTGTGAAACGCCTGGAACAGGCCGCAAGAAAGAGAGTGATTCAGAACATGACCTATTATAGGGAGAATTGAATCCAAAATTGTATGTTTCATGTTACGGTGATTATACCAACGTTGTACACTATACTGTCTGTAATATCAAGCTGATAAATTGATTAATTATAAACGGCGAGTAATGTGGTGCCGATAGTGTTGAAAAGTAGTGTGCAGTATTAGATTTGCTTGTCTTAAGCAAATCTGATTTTTTTTACTCTAACTTTACTCGTTTGGCATGCACTGTGTTCTTGCCTAAAGGCGTGACTGCACCGGCTGTCAGATACGGTAATGATAATGCTAAGTGCCCTGACCCTTACTGCGTAATTTAGTAGTTGTAGATTTTTTGCAAAACACATACCGTGTTAGGTATGTGTTTGCCGTGACAGGTCGGGTCGCTTTATTTATTATTCGCATATATAAAATATATAGGAATAATATTTACAAAAGAAATGGCGTGACGCGGGTATCTTTCATCATTTTTGTCCTGAAGCGATATCTGAAAAATTTTTTCAATAAATTTCTCGATTTTGATATCTTATTGATACAATATTAAAAGTGTATTATTATGTACGACGACGATATTAATGTCGTTGGGGACTTCGTAGAAGTTATGTCTAGACATATTATACATCTGATTGGGTCTAGTTTTTAGAAAATAAATAGCGAGTAATAACACAGTAAAAGCAATGTCCTATTTTGGTAAATTGACATAGGAGCACGTTGCCTATGCCTAGAAACACCCAGCAAGTGATGTGTTAGAAAAACTTTAAGGCTCTGAAGGCGGCAACCTTACACATAACCAATACAAAAACCAAAAGCGAAGCATTGATTTTAATTGAAATCTCATCAGTCTTCATCATTCAGTCTTCTTTGATCTTTCTCTCGTATATTATCGTTCTTCTTGATTGTGTTAATATAGGTTATTTTAAAATAACAAATTAAAAAATAAGTAGGGAGATCAAATCATTGGCCACAGCATCTTTTGAACATGATTGTTGTAGCATTTCAAGAGTATTAAAATGTTGTTACTGTTGTAAGAAACAGTCTCGAAACCACTGATATAAACTATGAAAACCACTAACTAACAGTAACTGCCAAGTTGTTCGTACCTCTGTTCGCACTTAAGTAAAGTTCTCATCTTATTTCTACCCTTTTATAATCCCATATTCGTTAATATTTATCAATCGACCAATAGTATTGCGTTACCGGCATAACCAGTCAAAATAATGTCTATTAACTTATTTTTATTAAATAGTGAACTGTGTTATCATATATTATAGTTTGTCCCTATTTTTAATAAAATAAATAGGAGTTTTAATGTGGCGACAACACTGGCGAACAGTCAAGACCGTCTGCGATGACTGAAAAGCCCGCCAGTAGACCGAAATATCTTGCCGCATCAATCGTAAACGTGGTGAGGCCTGAGGTGACCCAGCAACACTGCAAAGTCTTCTTTACTTGAGATTTTCCAGCCAGACTTCAACATGTTTTGCCATTCCAGGCCGTTCGAGGTCATGACGCCATTCTGGTCTCCTCTTAGCGTGCTCCTCCCAGCGGATGACTTGGATATTGAAGCTGTTCATACCCCGCTTGCAGGAGTATTTAAAACTTAACGGAGGGCGTCCAACCGGTCTCTTAGCGTCTGCAATCAGTCCCACGTCCCGGTATAATTTATCGAAGAAGTCTCTTTGTATTCAGTCTGTGTACATGGCCAAGCCTTAGTTTATTATTAACATATAATTCTCAGGTACATATCAATTCAATATAACAAGCAATCTCAATCGGTAGATAATGTGACAAAGACAAGCTTAAGCCGTGAAAAGACTTTCACGGCTTAATTAAGCTTGCGAGAGGTCGAATTCGATCTCAGTCATTAAATTAATTATATTATTCATAACGGTAGGGAATAAACATCCCTTCCAGTTTTTTAATGCTAATTCTAAAGCTCGTCAACAACTTTAGTAAACAAAAAATCTAGGTTGACAAGTAGAATCAAAAGGTAAATTGGTTTTTACTAATCTGTTTGTCTTTTGGTTTGTTTATTAATTCAATAAAAAATTCATTATATAGTCGCCATCGTAGACAATTTAGATTTCATTTTTAGTAACTTTACAAAAGAGCACTTTAAAGTTTTCAAATTATGTTTTACGTAATATTCCGAAAACGGCTGTTTCTGATACTGAAATCTGAAAATGTTACTGTGTGTATGAGCTTTAAAAAATGTTTCGATTTATGATAAAGTATAATGTTTTCAGCAGGCTTATGTCAAAAACAAAAATCGTCAGAAAGTCACATCCACCGTTTTTCTACGACTGTGACGATATTTGAATTTCACATTCGCCATAAACTGGAAAACTACTGAACAGATTTTCATGTGGTTTTCACCAATAGACTGAGTGATTCATGAAGATTAGGTGTATAATTTGTACCCGTGCGAAGCAGGGGTGGGTTGCTAGTAGAAAATAAATAAAAAGGACAATAATATTAAAACAATCCTATATCATTATTATTAAATAAAACCTTAAGTAGTATTTTACTATTGATTTATGCAATTTCAGGAATAAAATTGTAAAAAGTCACAATTTCAGTATTAAAAATATTATAAAATTATGAAATAAAAAAAAACAGTTATTTCCAGTAATAAAAATCATTAAGAAAAATGTCAATTTAGCAATTTTGAATATGCATAGTATAATGAAACTAGACAAATGAGAAATTATATAGTTTAAAATAGTATTATTAATTATTATCCAAGTACAACCAGCTCACATACCAGTTTCATCAGTTCTGTTCTATGTTTATCTATTTATACATAAGTACCTGGATGACCGAGAGTCGGTTCTTTTTTAACGTTTTCGAAAAATTAAACCTAGCTATGCTGTGTTTTACAGAATAAATAATTTTTCTTTCTTTCATAAGAATCGTTCGTTTAAAGGTATTAGATAGATATAGATGTAACTACTACACATTTTCGATTCTGTTAAGAGGTATCTTTTCAAGTAATGGCTTTTGTAGAATGTGTCAGAACCGTTAATACATTAAATGTAAGCAATAGAGTATGTATACATTCGACAAACTCAAGAAATGTTCATTCACAATACCTTGCAAACAAATCACTACATACATTACTGAAGAATGTACGAAACCTGGTAAATATTTTACACCTAATGCGACAGCCAGAATTACGTACAATTGTAATATTCCTTTTTTTAAATAATTCCAAACTTTTTACTGAGCCACTAGCATCGAAATTGCTTTACACTTCGAAATATGTATTTAAAAAGTTTACGTCACTTTTGTTGTTATATTACTGGTTCACACTTACTTACGGAGTGTAATAATGGATTGGATACATTTTAAAACGTTCCAAAACTGTTCGTTAGCTATTTGCAATCCACTGACAGTAAAGCCTGTCGTAAAGAGTTGACTTCATTTGTGGACCATTCCCACACACCGTCTGAACGAGGAAAGCATACCAGTGATGTTATTTCATAGCTGCACGGACGCGATGTTAAATTATCTGGCATTTTGTTGCACAGCTCTGTTTAATTGTACCTATAACGTCACATAAAGAGCCATCGTTTCCTGTTGTGACGGGTAAACGTCGTATGAAATATCTTGACAAACGGTTCCTACGTGGTTCGCCTCTACACAAAGCATTTCAGGCACTATTCGGCAACAAATGAGGTGTACAAACCCGAGCTAGTGGTGATCTCTTCTCAATTTCTATTCAAACCAGACCGAGTTGTCTTTTGTATATTTACACTATTCGGCAACAAATGAGGGGTTTACAAACCGGGGCTAGTGGTGGTCTCTTCTAAATTTCTGTTCAAACCAGACAGAGTTGTCTCTTGTATACTCTATATAGGTATTTGCCAAAATGCGTTTTCCTATTTATTCAACGACTAAGTTTTGCCCATGACTTCGCTCTCGTTAATATAGATTTCACCAATCAAGTCAGGTATCCCTTGGGAACAGTAGTTTCCCTGAATGAAAGGTTCCTGTGTGTTGATTTCTATACCCCTGAAACCGTGTATGCAAAATTTAACAATGATCGGTTGAGTGTAGTTAAAGTGTGAAAGCGTAACAAAAAAACACATGTACACACACAAACAGATTTATAAATAGTTAGGATAGTCAGAATTTTATACATGTATAGATATGTTATCTAATTACACGTTCGTCCATTAGCGACTTCTGGACCTTAACTGAAAACCGCAGTCGCTTAGTTGGTTTAGAAGATAATTTTGTTTTAGTTTCATTAAAAGTCATTTTATTTTGCAGGGTTACTTACATATACTATGTACGTGTCTCATTATGGGTTTACTTTTTTTTTGTTTTAAATGTCCTTGTTGTTTGCATTGACACCTGAAACTAGCACAAAGCGGTTCGCCTCGATGCAATTTTAATAACGAGACTAGTGACGTACTTCTCATTTGCAGAACTTTTTAGTTCGCCTTTATACCTTGTAGTTTCATAGCTGCAACGTAATATTGTATATTGGTGTGTATACGATTGAGTAACTTTAATGCCATATTAGACTAATTAAATTAGAAACTGCCATTAATGTGATACAACCTAGATTGTAGTTATGACATTGCAGAAAATGAATTTTAAGTCCCATAAGTAATTCCCTGAAGAATCCTGGAAAAAGGTGTGTGTCAGCTCCGTCGCACGACTGGAGTTTACAATTTACTGGAGGTACTCTCTCTTTCTCTCTCTCTCTCTTTTCTCTGTCTCTCTCTCTCTCTCTCTCTCATAATTTGTAGACGCTGTACAGTATATTATATTCTATATATAACATAAAGGTTATATAACATAAAACACATATCTTCTTACATGCGTCAAGGATAAGGAGTAAACTCCAATAAAGCACAACAAAGCGTTAAAGCGTTACGCTGCCCTCCGATCACCAAATTTTACTCTTCATATTTTTTTCATACCGAGCGCCTTATATGAAAATCGATTCCTAAGGAGTAAACTCCAAAAAAAAGATTTCAGGGCAAGAGCCTCGCCTGCTCGAAATATCTGGAATCTCCCCAATCCATCCATCCGCATAAGCAATATCCCTTCCTTCCATTGTCTATCCTTCAAACCTACCTTTTCCGGTAGATACACTTCGGATTTTCCCATCTTTAATCCCCAAGGCGCCGTTAGCAATAGGTTTGCCCCCAATTACGTTAACGAGATCAAATTATAGTTGGCAAAATACGGTGTTTAATACGCGTCTGCCTACTCCTTCCTATATTGGCAAATAAACACACGATTAATACGGTAGGTTAATGGATCATAAGGCAGTTTTACGATCCACTAACCTACCGTATCAATCACTGGCATGTAATATAATACAATACTATCATAATAATAAATAATATCAAAGCGTATTAGCCTTACCAGAACTATCTATGTAATTGTTGTGAACCTGTACGTAACAGAACGTTATTGGATTTCGATATGAGTTATATTCAACTACACACAATATACAACGAATTTGCGCTAGCTTGTGTGGCAAATGCTAAATTAAAATACCTTTCATGTTCAAGGTTCGCGATGGCTTTTGACGGCCATTCCGACGAGGGTCCGATAAACGTTTATGTCTGTAGGTATATTAAATTTGCTGCATTCAATTTCTACATACGATGGAAGTATGTAATAGAATAGAAGTATAACATTTATGAAATTATTAAAAGACATGTAGTCGGAGGTTTGAGTTTAAAATATCTTGTAAATGGTCTTAGTAAACATTTTTTAATTTCATTTGAAAAAGACATCAAAGATCTAGATTTAAAATATTTTTGATATAAGTACATAGGTGTTGTAATTATAAATTTTAGACCCTTCTTTATATGTATTTTTCCTTGTAATCTATCAATATGTATACTCTATGGTAAATCTTACTTAATATTATAAACGTGAAAGCTTGTGAGGATTAATGGATATATGAATGTTTATTGCACAAATAAAACTACGCGTGTTCTTTAGAAGTTGCTTCTTATTTAATTATTAAATATCAAAGACATTATTAACTATCTTAGACACTCCCTCTCCAACAGGTCTAGGCCTGATTAATGATGACATTATCTACTTGAAGAGTAATGGATCTTAGCTGCAAAAGAAACGTGGGAAACCTAGCCTGATGCGATGATCCGGAGCCAGGCAACTTACCTGACACCAGTTGCGAGGTAAATTTTAACATAAGTTTTCTGCCTCGCAATCAAAAAGACCTAAAGCTTCCTCTTCGTTATCGGTTAAGGGTACTTGTTTTTCGCAGCGTCTTGAATCAATTCACCCACGGAAACTACCTATAGTAGACCAGAGGTTCATCAGATGGGCCTAAATCGTGGGGGCTTCTGCCTAGCAGAAGATTAGGCAAAAACAATAATGATCATGTCATTATTGTTTTTGCCTTTCGTTTTTGCCACTATAAGTAAATAAAATGTATACTATACCAACCAACTCCATATAAATCCTTATTGCGCTTAAAATGTAAACTTTTTTAATAATGAAGATTGTAGGTATTTTCATAGCCAAATACCGACGCGAAGTCAGAGCAATTAGACTTGCGCGGCAGTGAGGAACATTATGACTGACTAAAAGTTAAAGTTGTTTAATTAAAATCATTATTCATATACACAGTGCGCAGGTAAAGAAATATGTTGATTATAAGTTCATAAACAAAATAATACTTAGTGGTATTTATTTTAAAGGTTATAATAGATCATGGATCTATTTTAATGTTTTTAATATACATATACCTGTAATTTTACATTACAATTAATAAATCATGATAAAAATCAAAATCAAAGTATGAAGAAGATTTTCAACAGAAATTGTTACTTACAACAAAATTAGAAGTAGAAAGAACTGTTCCCTGGTGTAATTGTTTGAAAATACCGGATAACAGATAAACAGCAACCAACGTAAAGTTATATTAAAAGAGGAGAGAGGAGATATTGTCAATTATTTTCCACTTGATACACAAGTGTCTATAAATACAAAGGGAGATATCTAAAGGCAGATGTGATACACCTCAGTTCAAATTTTATTTATAAATATAAAACATTGTAACTGGCCGATCATCGCGATGTCTGTACTTTGCAGACACAAAAATAAAATAAAATGACGGGTTAAAGACCCGAGGTAAAGACCGTAAGAGCAATGGAATCCAAAACAAATTATTTTTTGAATTTTTGTATATGTTTCTGTATGTTTGAACACGCGTCACGCAGCAATTATTGCACGAATTTTGATACTTAACGCTGATTTAATATCTGGTTCATATTTCATCTTGATACAACGCCTTGAAGCCAAGTTATTAATAATAAATTGTTGGTTTAATGACCTATTTAATTTATTAACACTATAATATTATAAAGCTGAAAAGTTTGTTTTTTGATTAAACGCGCTAATCTCAGGAACTGCTGGTTCGAATTGAAAAAATGTGTTAGTACCCATTAATCAAGGAAGGCTATAGGCTATGTAATATCACGCTACAACCAATAGGAGCGGAGCAGTGCCCGTAAACGCAGGTGAAACGGTAGGGACGGCTAGTTTAGAATAAGACTAGGCAGATCCTCTATTCAGGTTTTATCATACATCAACCATCTGTGCCAAAAAAGTACATCGATTCGTTGCCTTAGTGATAGTTTCAGCATTGATTTTAAATACCTATACCGTTTTACTACGCATAATAAAAAAATTCGCGCAATAGAAAGTAGCTTATGTACTTCCAACTATTCTTATGCGATTCGTTACATCGTTCTGTTTCAGATGGGGTCTTCTTTCAGTCTTTCCCAGATGGGGTTTTCCTAAACAAATAGTTTCCGATAATGGGGCTCCCTTTACGTAGTAAAGCCCGCGCTGTAACTGCACCCGCTGCCGGCGCTGTGATCGTGCCTACTCTATGCTTTCTTTGTGAGCACAGACGCTGATCCCATCAAGTTTGATCTCACGTCTACTACTGCCGCATCTCGCTCTGCCATGGTGGGTAAACAGAAATACATTACAGCGGGCATTATTCTTAAATACAAAACCACCTCTCACTCACACACACACACATACACACACACACACACACACGCACACGCACACACACGCGCACACGCACACGCACACACACACACACACACACACACAGACACACACACACACACACACACACACACACACACATGCACGCACACTATGTAGAACAAAATATAATTCTATTTTAGGTTTTTATTTTTGTAAGTAATTGCATTTATTTTGTATTTTTGATAAGTCATGCACCCTACTTGGTCCAAGAGGGAGCCTTCTGATCTGTAACTCAGGTCTTCCTACTACAGACACCAGTCTCTCACAATGGAAACTATTGTTGTAAATATTATTTATTGTGTAATATAATTGAACTGTAGTTGCCTTTGTGGAAGAAAAATAAAATACCTTTTATTTTATTTCATTTCATTTCACCTTTTTATTAGTCGCTTCAAAATAGCACTTATCATCCAATCCACATGTTCAGGGTATAACATTTTCGTATTTATAAATTAGTCTAATGACTAGAATGCTTGCTCGACAAGCCAATTTAGCCGACCTTTACCGCTACTAAGGCCAAGCGAATGTTATGTGTATTTCACAGTAATATATTGCACAGTATAATATGACCTGTCTCGGTGGCTGCCTTTAGTGCTTTTAGAACATTGCAAGGTACCTTGCGTAATGATATACGCCATCTTAAATTACCTATATTACCTACATACATACCTTTGCTAGCTTTATGAATAATTTCATTACTGGGAAAAGGGATCATTTTGCGAACATATAAAGAATTACGTGTCTACTAGACGGTTTTAATGCGTGGAAATCCTTTAACCAATACAAAGGGCTTCCAAAATGTTAGGTTTTTTTAAGCATCTGTCAAAACTTTCGTAAAAACAAAACTAAATTATTGTTTTATAACAGTCTTATTGCAATATAGTGTGCGTTAAAGCGTCTTCTTTGGCATCTTGCGTTTTGCAATGGCATATCCAAAAAAATTAAATTTAAAATTCAATCTTGCCAGTCAGTTGGAATCTAATAACACAATGTGTTGAATGTGTGCCTTCAAGATTGTCAATTACAAAATTGATTGTTGGCCCTTTGTCCTGTCTTCTTAATGGTTTATACACAGGTAAGCCATTAAGAAGAACAGTTTTAGGTGCCAATTCTTCGTGTGGTATGTTGTATATCGATTTTGAGCTCTTTCCTGTTTTATTTACTAGATTACTTCACCACATATTATAAAACAAAGTCCCCCGCCGCGTCTGTCTGTAAATCACTTTGTCTACTGGGGAAAACCGCATAAAAAACCGTTCAGTAGTATTTTAGTTTATCGCAAACAGACACACAGATGCGGCGGAGGACTTTGTTTTATCATATGTAGTAATAATCGAATATTGTTTAGCAGGCGCACGGCCTCACGTTGGGGCAGATACCCAGAAAACTGCCAAAAAAAAAGTGATTTAGGAAACCTTTATATATTACTCTAAATATTCGACAGGCTTGTTGGTCTAGTGGTTAGTGATACTGACTGCTGCTGCTATATGTCATTTGAGCGTGACGGTCACGCGAGATCAATGCCTTTTTCGCATACCAAAAGTGCCCAACGTGCCTAAAGAAGTTTTCACTTCAAAAGTACTTAATAAGTAATTGTGAGTTGCCAATCAAAAGTGTTCATTCTGAAGAAAGTGATGCCATCTACTAGTGGCATCCATCAAACTGACGTACGTTTGGACAAAATTTTGAATAAAGGTTTTCGCTATTGAGCACTATAGGCGTCATACATTTTCACCTTAATTGCAATAATGTTTTTGTTTATTTTACAATATATTATGAATTGCGCACGCAATACTTTATTGAACTATTTATATTTCTAAAGATTAATTAATAAAGAGTTGACAGAACTCAATGTTTAGATTAGCGTGTATATGTATCTTAGCGTGACGGTCACGCAAGTTCATGTGCACAACGTGCCTAAAGAAATTTTCACTTTAAAAAGATTCTATTTGACAGTATTTAAATAACCCACAGCAAATCCACAGTTTTTGCTACTTTGCTTTACATGAAATGAACTTTAAATTAAAAAATTATTTCACGTAAGTCAAGTACTAAAAATGTATCTATATACATATATCGTTATGTAGATACAGTTTCAGTTCTTGACTTACAGATTGTTTTACCTTAATATAGGTTTTTTTAAATATGAGGCGTACGATTGGGGAGAATAGTTTTGAGTAACGATATTATATACGAGTACTTATGTAATGTATTTGAAAACCGTACAAGTTGTCGTGTCGAGGATTCAAAACAAAACTAAGTGGTTTTACGTTTAAAGTAAGTCAAGCAGCCATGTGTAGAATAGAAGAAAATTAATAAGTATGTATAATAAGTTACTTGAGAGCCTTGACATACTTTCCTTCCCTAATTAAATTAGGATACTTACTGAAGGTACAAGCCTCAAAACTTTTGAAACATGTTGCTAATTATCCAAAATATGCAAAATTTACCAAGAAGCTTATCAATTCATTTGTTTTTATTATTTCATTTTGTTCATTAGAATTTAATACTTTATGCATGCATAGTTAAAATCGTATCCTTTACGAATAATTTTAGTTTTTATCACACTGTAGTAAGTCATACTACTACATAATGTTGTTATTGATAAGAAAAACTTAAATATGCTTTTTTTAACACTGAAGATAACTTTCATCACTATTTTATTTTTCAGAAATTACAAGTAGGTATAGGTATGTTTACGAAAACATTCGATCCACATTAGGTCTAACAACTATTGCTTATTTGATTTAAGGGGTAGGGGTAGTGAGGTGCCCATGGGCGGTGGTAGTGACTACCACCGCCCATGGGCACCTGCAACTCAAGACTCACAAGTGCGTTGTCAGCCTTTAAGGTGGGGGTAGGGGAAGAGGGGTGAGAGCCGGAGTGATTGGAGAGGGGGGGAAAGAAAAAAGGATGGGTTAGGGTCTCCGGTAACCTCACTCACTCGGCGAAATAGCGATCTTCTTAATGGTATGACATTCGTGTAATTATTGTGTATAACTTTAACCAAAATGAATAGTGCATTGAGGGAAACTTGCACATCTCTAAGGACCACATAACATATTTCTAACTACATGAACGTATTTCGACGTTCCTACTAAATCCCAAAGTAAATTGTGGATGTTTGAATATGAACCACCGCCGACGTTTGTTATAATGTCCCGATCCACAAAGAAAATAATGGTTTCTTTATTTTCTACTAAGACAAAAATATTGGCTATGGTTGTGCTTGATAAAGAAATTACTATTACTGTTGCATGGTATAGAGAGAAATGTTGTGTTTGTTTCAAGGATTAGAAGTCTTAAAAATAAACGACCATACTCAAGATCCAAACTCAAAAGAAGAACTGGATACTTGGCTTTTGCGTAAAGATAACGCCCCTGCATATCTAGCAGTCAAACTTACGAATTATTTGCGCAAATAGTCCGTAATTTTGCAAGCTGGAATCAATCGCCCTGCGGCTTTGCACTACTCCCGTTTGAAACTGAAGTGACGCAAGTTTACGAGCGATGAGGAGCTTGAGCTTGTTCCGCCAGGACAACGTTCACCCAGCGGAATCACTTTTTAGCGAATTTCTCCACAATGGCTGCATGCACAATTTTTTTTTTTTACCATACACAATTACACGACGTCATACACTAAATATCTGCATAATTAAAATCTTTAAATTCAACAACATTCCGCTGCGCGAACGCACGCGCTTGGTCCCTGTACCCGATACTTGTATTTTTGATATAATCTGAATGTATTTAAAAATGTAATTTATATGTATATTTACGTGAATAAAGAGAATAATAATAATATCTTTACACATCTCACACACGGCTGTCTAATTCCAAACTAGTCTGGTGATGAAGCAAGGAGGTGGATAGTCGATCTCTTCAGTGCCTATTATATGACCTTTTGAAGAGATATAATAATATGCGTGTGTGCTCCAGAGGGATACTAGAGCAATGTGTTCAGCACCTGCTTTACTCGTATGAAGACTAATTTGAAAAACATAATATATTACAAAGTGCGACAAAACCTATGTAGCGCCCTAGTATTATTGAAATATCTATGCAAAGCAATCTTAATCGGCGATGGATAACGAGACAAAAGATAATTTCACGGTATAACCTTACCAGAGGTCGATTTCGACCTAATTCGCAAAATTATTATTATTAACAACGATTTATCTCTGTCGAAAGTAGTAGTAACAACTCTGTTTCAAATTTCTTTTCACTATTGGTAACATCTATTAAACAAAAATGAATAGAAAATTGTTAGGATTTATACATAAAAGTATATTTCTTCTAGAGCTGCCCAATGTAATTATGTATTATAATACAAGTGAAGAACAAAAAAACCGACAATGGGAGGAGACCAAGAAGCATCGATTTCTCTGGAAACATCTCGTGTGGGGGTACGTCCACCCCCATTGTGGCCAGATGACCCCGAGATGTGGTTTGCTCAGATGGAGTGCCAATTCGCTATAGCTAATGTAACGGTGGATTCAACAAAGTTCCAGTACGTCGTTTGTGCGTTAGAACCTCCCTATGCAATGGAGGTAAAAGACGTTATAACGAAGCCGCCGGTAACTGACAAGTATGGAAAATTGAAAGCTGAGCTTATCAAGCGTTTATCAGCATCGCGAGAACGTAAAGTTCAACAACTGCTGAGGTATGAGGAATTGGGCGATAGAAAGCCGTCGCAATTTTTACGACACCTGCAAAACCTGGCCGGCCCTTCTATGCCGGATGAATTTTTGAAAACTTTGTGGTCGAGTCGCCTGCCTAACAATTTACAAACAGTGTTGGCGTCCCAACCCGAGCTTACGTTGGATAAATTGGCGGAGTTAGCTGATACAGTACATGAGATCGCGCCCGCCGGACCTCAGCAGGTTGCAAGCACCTCCGCATCAGCTCATTCTTCATTAGTACAGGAGATGGCTTCTCAAATTAGTTAGCTCAGTAAACAGGTAGCATTACTAACCACTCGTTTGGACTCACAGCACCAGGTACGTAGCCGTTCACATTTTCGTACTGGGGGTAGGAACAGGAAAGATTCTAGATCTCACTCACGACCACGTCAGCCACCCCCTGATCACCCTCACTGTTTTTACCATTACACGTATGGTTTCCGAGCCCGTAAATGTGTACAACCTTGCGAGTGGCGAGCGGAAAACTCAAAGGGCAGCCTGGAATTAGCGGCCTCTGACTGCCCGAATGGAACGGGCCAGCTGTTTATACCTGACAGACGATCTAAAATGCTTTTTCTTGTTGACACTGGCTCAGATTTATGTGTATTCCCACGGTCAGCTGTTAAGACACCGTGTTATAAAACTAAATATGATTTAACCGCTGCTAACGGTACCGTAATACATACCTATGGCCCCATACAACTCAATCTGGACCTAGGCCTGCGCCGTGTATTTGAGTGGAAGTTCACGATCGCCGACATATCGAAACCAATTATAGGCATCGACTTCCTTAGTTTTTATAACTTACTAATATACTGCCGTAATCACAGGCTTATTGATGGCATCACTTCACTCACCGTGTCAGCAGCTCCACAACGAGTCCCGGACGACGTGGCATCTATAAAAACGATGAGTGGCGACACGGAGTACCACCAGCTGCTGCGTGAGTTCCCGGAGTTGACCCGTCCTGCAGGTAACGTTTCACAATCTAGACCTAATAAACATTCTACAGTGCACTTTATCAGAACAACGCCCGGACCGGCAGTCGCCTGCAGACCTAGACGTTTAGACACAGAGCGTCTTAAGGTAGCAAAGAAGGAGTTTGACGAAATGGTCGCTAATGGCACTGCTAGGCGATCAGAGAGCCCATGGTCATCAGCGCTACACCTGGTGAAGAAGAAGGACGACGGATGGCGGCCTTGTGGTGACTACCGCGCACTCAATGCCCGCACTATACCTGACAGATACCCAGTTCGTCACATTCAAGACTTTTCACAGCAGCTTCATGGATGCACCATAAACCATTCTAAAATTGACCTGGTAAAGGCCTATAATCAGATACCGGTCCATCCAGCTGATATACCTAAAACCGCTATAACTACTCCGTTTGGTTTATTTGAGTTTCCGTACATGACTTTTGCTTTACGGAATGCGGCCCAGACTTTTCAAAGATTCATAGATGAGGTGCTTACCGGTCTAGATTTTTGCTATGGGTATATCGACGATTTGTGTTCTCTCCCCCTGGTCTTCATGAGGCTCACGTACTAAAAAGAAGCTATTGACTCGTCTGGCAGACTACGGCATTTTGATTAACGCAAACAAGTGCGTATGGGGACAATCAGAGGTAACGTTTCTTGGGTATCAGGTATCTGCTTCTGGTGTCCAGCCCTTGAACACCAAAGTCCAGGTTAGTCAGGATTACCCAGTGCCTAAGACGGTGAAGGAGCTTCGGAGATTCCTCGGCATGCTTAACTTCTACAGAAGATTCATTCCGGGTGCTGCAAAAGTCCAAGCGCCACTGAACGCTATGCTAGCAGGAGGGGCTGTCAAAGGCTCCAATCCAGTGCAGCTAACACAGAAGGAATTAGCGGCCTTCAACGAATGTAAGAGGACACTCTCTAACGCCACTCTTCTTGACCATCCTCAACCTCACGCTGAACTCTCTATCCTCACCGACGCTTCCGACGTATCCATTGGCGCTGTACTGCAACAACGTAATGGTAGAAGTTTTGAACCCCTTGCTTTCTTTTCAAAGAAGTTAAACCGGGCACAAAATAAATATAGCCCTTACCACAGGGAACTGTTAGCTATATACGAAGCTATAAAATATTTTAGGCACATGATTGAAGCAAGGAATTTCACCGTGTTTACCGACCATCGCCCACTTGCCTATGCTTACAAGACACCTAGGGAAAACTGCTCACCTCGTCAATTCCGGTACTTTGATTATATTTCACAGTTTACTACCGATATAAGATACATTCCTGGAACAGAAAATGTAGTCGCCGACGGTTTGTCCCGGGTCGAAGAAATTACTAAGGCCATCGATTTCTCAGTACTCGCCAAGTCTCAGCAGACCGACCCAGAACTGCAAGCACTGCTCTCACATGGCTCGTCGCTATATTTACGACCTATTACTCCGGCAGGCTTAGACATAGCAGTATATTGCGACGTTGCTATTCAACCACCGAGACCCTATGTAACACCTTGTTTACGTAGTTGCCTACGTGTTCGATGCACTACACGGTCTGAGTAATCCCGGACGTACCGCTACTGTGCGACTGGTCACACAAAGATTTGAGTGGCCAGGGATTCGCAAAGACTGTAGAGAGTGGTCTAGGTGCTGTCTTCATTGTCAGCGAAGCAAAATCACACGTCACACTAATGCTCCCCTTTCCTCTTTCCCTGTTACCTCGTCGAGATTTGCCCATATCCATCTCGACATTGTAGGACCGCTAACCCCATCTGCTGATTTCAGGTACTGTCTCACCATAGCTGACAGGTTCACACGATGGTGTGAGGCAGTCCCAATGAAAATCGTTGCTGCTGACACCTGCGCGACCGCCTTAGTATCCGGGTGGATATCGAGGTTCGGCTGCCCTACGCAGATTACAACCGATCAGGGGCGTCAGTTTGAATCTGGCCTATTCAAGGCCATAGCAACACTTGTCGGCGCGCATCACTACCGCACCACTGCATACCACCCTTCAGCCAATGGGATAGTAGAACGCATGCACAGGCAAATGAAATGTGCGATCATGTGCCACAACACTACCCAATGGACGGAAGTCTTACCGTTAGTTCTACTGGGCATGCGCACCGCTTGGAAAGAAGACGTGCAGGCATCGTCGGCTGAGTTAGTTTATGGTGAGCCATTACGCTTGCCAAGCCAATTCTTCTCACCCTCTGATGACCATACCCTCGAAGACATCACCAGCTTCGCTACCCGTCTCGCACGACATATGGCCATTCTTGCACCAAAACCTACATCGTGGCATAGAAAAGGACCCTTCTTCGTACCAAAGGAGTTAGAAGATTCGCCTCAGGTATTTGTGAGACAAGATCACGTTCGAAAGACATTGGAGCCACCTTACGCTGGTCCCTACAGGGTACTAAAATGAACGCCAAATTTTTTTTAATAAAGATGCCAGGCAAGGAGGTCAACATCTCGGTAGACCGATTGAAACCCGCATTCACTACTCAGGACGTCACTCCAGCTAATGTTACAACCTCACCTTCACCACCTGCTCCGAGAGATGAGAAGTACACACGGAGTGGCAGAAGAGTCCATTTTTATCGACCGTAGTAACGGTCTCCGAGGGGAGTGCTGTAGCGGAATATATCTCGGCAACCTTCGGAGCCGTTCGGGTGCGCGGGCGCCGCTTCGTTTTGAGCCTACTCCCTCCAGCCAGTGCATTGTTCACATCCGTTCGAGGCACACTCACTCTCGCCTGCTAAACGCCCGCTAACAACGTTTCCGCGTAATTCCAAAAAGCTTTTCCATTTTCGTGCTATTTTTCTCTCTGTGCCTTGTATACTCTTTCCTACTTGCTTTTAACTGTAAACTATATTTTCTATAACTTGTGCTTGTGAACTTTCTACCCTTCCGTGTAACTGTAATTCATCAAATTTAAACGTTTGACTTTCTAAGTGTTTTTTTATTTCAATTCTTCTTACAATTTCTACAACACTTACAGTATTAACTCCACACATCTCACATACGGCCGTCTGATCCCAAACTAGGCAGAGCCTGTACTATGGTAACCAGACTGCTGATAAACATACTTATATATTTCTAAATACATAAATATTATAGATATAATTACACCCAGACACAGAAAAAATTATCGTGCTCATCACACAATTATTTTGTCTTCCGTTGGGTTCCGTAATCGCCCATTACAACATGGTGACTTAGAAGTTGACTGTTTATTACTTTGGACATATTAATTAAGTTGACGGTTTAACGGCCAATAAAATTTGAAAACAAGTAACAACTTCATCTAAGTAATTTTGTTCAAAGGATTTTGTAATTTGTACGAAATTTTGAAAGTAGGTACATTTTATAAGTTGGGCGACTATTACTCTTAAACTGACGAAGCTTACTTAGCCGTGGTACTTTTCCTTCTAAATCTTACACTAGGTTATGTATAACTTAGTTATATACTACCATCATGAATTTTCTAACAAAAATTTGCACTTTAAAGATTAATATTTCTCATTTTTTTTTAGATGTTTTTTCACCACTTCGTCTGCATGATGAATGTATTTTTTTTATTACATCATTCTACTACTCACAAGGCGAACCTATACCTACTTATAGCGACATGGCGAAATTATAAGGGTTCTTTGTTAGGACTACCAAAGTTTGGGAGGAAAAAAGATTACGTTGATGTGTATGCTCTTACATTACTGGTTGGCATAGAGCAAGCGTTACGTATGGTCAGTTTAAGGGTTATTGGATTAGAGCACTTAAAAACTTTACAGCCCTTTTATTTAACTATTTGCAATCCACTGACATTAAAGCTTGTCCAAAGAGATGGCGTCCGTTTGTTTGTAATATATATACATATATTATGATCATTATTGAGTAAAGTGTTTGACATGTAGTGTCTTGTACGAAACACGTAACATCTATACGATATAACGGTAAGGAAAGGATTGCATCCTCATAGCTCGGAAATCACATAAAGCAGAAATTTTCAACGGAATATTTTGACAACATGTTTCTACAAGTTCTGGTTTTGGATGAGACATCTTCAACACTGATTTGGCAACAAATGAGAGGTTCACAAACCGGGGACTAATGATGACTCCTCAATATTTATAGAAATCAGACATAGATGTCTCTTTTATGTATATTATGTTTACTTAAATATTACTGCACTCTAGTGGTGATTATGAACAATAGAGTGTTACCCATTTCCCTGTGCTCATGTCAACAATACTTTTTAGGGTTCCGTTCCTCAGAAGGAGAAAAAAACCCTTACAGAATCACGTTGTTGTCCGTCTATCTGTCTTTCTGTCTGTCAAGCCCCTTTTTCTCAGGAACCCGTGGACGCATCAAGTTGAAATTAATACCAAATACATCAAGCTTCTAAGTTAACGTAAAAAAAAAATCGCAGGTAAATCAAAACCAATAAAGTACTTTCCATTGATCTAAACCATAAAAATGGTAAGGAGCAAGGTTTGACAGCACATGTAAGGAAAAAATCGAGAAAGCCGTTAATTTGTTGTAAAATCACTTAAAAAAATAGTTTTAGTGATTACAAACTTATATTTTGCGGTTGGAAAGTTGATGTTGTCGTAAATCAACGTATGGGAGAGTATTTTTAGAACGGTAAATTTAAGTTTGTCTTTCGGAAAAGACGGGCAAACATCTTCTAGAATTGATTTCCAAGATGGACGTACTAACTACACACAAGTTTGTTTGCTTACGGAACCCTCGGGGTGCCAGTCAGACTCGCACTTGTCCTTTTTTTCTGGATGAAAAGTACTCTATGTTCTTTTTTGTACACGACGGGGGTACAAAAAAGAAAAAAGAGTACTTTTCATCGACGTCAACGTCTATGCAACGTCTATCAAGGTTTAGGCGTGAAACCGTAAAAAAAAACAAATAAAGTCACTTTCGCATTTAGAATGTTAGTTAGGATTTCACGCGTACGTAATATCATTACACGTTCGTCCGCGAGCGACGGGCTGAACTAAAAATGACAGCCATCTGCAGAAAACGCAGAGTGTAAAAGTTAATGATGTTTTGTTTTTATTTAATTTCATTTGTTTATTTTGCAAGTTTTGTTTATTAAGCGTAAGTATACTTGGTTAATTAATGTCTTATCTTTCTTTTGTGCCATATACTTGTTGATGACACCTGAAACTAGCACAAAGCAGATCGTCTGGTTGCAATTAAAATAAAGAGGGTAGTGACGTCGCCGCGTCCTTTTCATTTGCAGGACTTTGTAATTCACCTTTATGCTATGTCATTTTATTTATATTTTATTATTGTCGCTGTAATGTAATATTGTGTATGCGTGTGTACATATTCTTGACTCAGGTAATGGTTGTAGATTAATTCCGTGGCTGGCGTGAATATGTTGACATATCTAAAATTGCTATTTGTCAGGTGGCCATTTTTTAGTTTTGACGGTTATATGTATATGTTGAGATTTCAAATAACGAATATTATTTTGGTGACTGAGTATAAGTTGATATAAGAAAATATCAATGTTCATTCACAAAATCATGTGAATCGTTAATTTGACATGAGGTTTTGTCAAGTTAGACATGTTAATATACGAGATGTCAACATATTTCTAAAGTCGATTGCTCCAAAATTTAAGTGTATTTGAAACTGTAATTTTTTTTCATTTACATTCCTAATGCGTAGGAAGTATTACGACATGTCAATGTGTTCACGCCAGCCACGGAATTATACTTAAACCATACACTAAGTATACTAAGTTTATATTGCGACACCAAAACCACCCACGTATATCGTAACACTCTTATCCATCCAAAGGTTGTCTGGAAGATATAGCTTCTATGTATAGAATACAGTTGTCATATTGTGACGTCTGAAACGTCATTGTTAGCAATGTTGACGTATGTCATTAAGATTTTTTTTCTGAATTTGTATTTAAATATTTCAGGTAATGTTGAGAATATTCTAGGAGAAGGAAGTGATTTAAAGAAAAACAATCGTTACATTATGAGTCTAGAAGATTCGATAGGAGTACATAAAAAGCCGCGAAGCTGCAAAACCGGCAGTCAGTAGTAACATGACTGAAATATATTATACTGACAGTCAGTTCAAGGCTAAGGAAGTGAAAATAAGAGAAAGAGTAAGGAAGAAGACCTCTTTTTCTCTTCGTTTCCTGTCGTTAAGAGAGACACCTAACTCACGGGTGTGTGTAAATAAAGCGTCATTACAGACAGGTCGTCTTTTACTTCCAATCCTGTACTCTCCTCCGTAACAATATTAGACGGGCTGAATTGCCTTTAAATTAAAGAATTTAAAAAAAACATAAAAGATACTATCATGAGTATGTTTATAAATGAAATAATAATTTAAACATTAAGTAATGGTTACAAAAATCCCAGAGAAGGGTTTAATCCTCGAAAAATAATATGTTATATCCATATTTGTGCTTATTTGTATGTAATTTTCTTTCTTTTTCGCACGATTTGCACGTATTTTTGGCAAAACAAGTAGGTATACTAGACCGACTAAGACTACGTTTAGT
This sequence comes from Callimorpha dominula, assembly GCA_949752705.1. Taxonomy (NCBI): domain Eukaryota; kingdom Metazoa; phylum Arthropoda; class Insecta; order Lepidoptera; family Erebidae; genus Callimorpha; species Callimorpha dominula. The sequence goes on along the minus strand of OX457000.1, from coordinate 3,785,500 downwards.
TATAAGCTATCTATGTATATAAAAATTAACCCCTATTTCCCTTGGTACATAACCATACCATACTTGTGTACGTGTACATAACTTGATCACGGAGTTAACCGATTTTATTAATATTTTTTATGTTTTATAATACTTTGTATAAGGTTATTACGGAACAAAAAATTCATAAAATTTAGCAGGAAAACGGTCCCCGTGGGATAAATTTGAATTTCCACATCTAGTCGCAGGCCACAGCTACTTTATTATTTAATGTTACATTTCTGTTGATGGTTTTATCTATGATTTTCTTAATTAATATGTAAGTGTTGTACAGATAAAGTGGTTTCGTATTCATAGGGTTTGTTTTTTAACACATTTGTGTTATTTGCATTGCCCCAGATTTCTATGAGAAGTAGTAAATGCTTGAAAAGAGAGTTGTACAGCGCAGTTTTTTAGGAGTATAGTGTCTTATATAGTGAAGGGTTTTAATAAGTGATGATATTTTATTTTTATCGTACTTAGATTATTTTTCAATTGATAAAAAGGCATAGCGACTCACTCGGAAACGCTGAGCGATGAGCTGGCAAGGTAGAGATCTACAAAGTCAGCGGCAGGCCCAAGTATACTGCTGCCACTTCCCTTCAACTTTCGTTCATGGGTAAGGCAATGGACTCGTGAAACGCACAACAGGCGGCAGGCAGTCTAAACTGGTGCTGATGAAGGTCTCACCACGTTTGATTTGCAGACTGCTCAGTCTTAACCGACTCGACATCAGAATAGTTGTAAGAACCATTACGGGCCATTTGGCCCTGGATCGGCATCTAATTACCATTAATGCGACAAAAAGTCCACTATGCAGAGGATGTCTCAACACAGAGGAAACGGTCGCTTATGTTATCCCAGAGTGCGAAGGAGTGGCCGCACAACGGGCAAATATCCTCGCAGAAGCGAGGTCGCTCCTAAAAGCCTGTGAACGCTCCATATTTATCGTGGAAGAGAGCCATGCTTCGGCACGTATGAACCGTCACGACCGGAGTGAGAGTGATACCACCTCACATAATACCGGCAGTGAAGCAATACGCATTGCTTTTCACCGAGTGAGTGAGGTTACCAGAGGCCTTCGCTCCCCCCTCTTCCCCTACTACCTTAAAGGCCGGCAAGGCACTTATGACTCTTGAGCTGAAGGTGCCCATGGGTTACTGTAGTCATTGACCATCAGGTGACCCGTCTGCTCGTTTGCCCCCTATACCATTAATAAAAAATTCTCCTGGAAGGAGCTAGGCTGGTTCAACTAGCCAGCCATAGTTTTTGAGTCTAAATGCGGAAACAGAGTCCTTAACCAATATCAAAAACCGATAATAGACGATTTGTTTGTGCTAAATTGAGTTATTTATCCGTTCTGAACCCGAGGTATTTTTCACAACATTTTCATCTTTATTATCGATGTTATCGACAGTTAACGAATCATGTTATAGGATAATTTTGTTTTTAGGTTTATAGATAATTTAACATGTCTTGGAAATGTTTATGGTTAATATATTATATGCCCAAAGCCCAAAATGAAATAGAATCGTACAAAAAGATTGTGGTTCAATCAGCTATTTTTATATACAGGCTTTTTTTATACAACATGTTACAGAAAAGTGTGGTCTTATTTTAAAAGCGTTATATATAAACGAAAAATGGTTAAAATAGCTAAATAAAATACTTTTTTTCGGATATTGTTTTTCATATTTCTAACCAACATAGTAGCCATTTGACATATCAATATCAATGATTTCATTGTTTTCTTTGTTTATGCAGACATTCCACGTACCTACCTACAGTTTCATCTATGACTGCACATATTTTTTATCACTAAAATGGCTACTAAAAGCAAAATTATTTCAGACGAAAATTCATCATTATCAGGTCAATATCCTGCTTAAATTACCTGCGGTGTTTTGTAAAGCACAAAGAAAGACTTTGTAAACAAACTCAATATATTTACGAGTTACCTTCGCAGTAAATTTTAAAGGAATTAGGTATTTAAAATTTTGGAATAGTTCCATAAAATGCACGGGAAATGAAACGGCTAACGGATATTGTTGAAACATATTTAACATTTCAATTTAAACGAGTCCAAACACTTTGTATTTAGCATCTGTAGTATAGAAGTTTCTATGACCAGCCTCCGTCTCCATCAACAGATCAGCTTTATGGTACCATAACATTGTCACCAAACTTACACAAGATTGACAAACTTCAGATAAATCCGACGCCAGCAAATAACTGGTTCAAGTTTGCAAGATATGACCCAAACAAACTAAAGACTAACAAACATTGTAAGTCAAACAAGGGCTTGTAAGAAGCGGACTATGACGTCAAATTATTTGTCACTTAATCTTACTTTCGCAAAGATAACGGAATAAAATCTGAAGGGAAAATATTTTTTGTAGAAAATTATTCTGACCTAGTTTTCAAATAACGGGCTTCAATTTCATAATCATTTGAATGGCTTCTAAAGATGATGAGGTAAATGACGTATTTTTTATATGTCTCTATTGCTTTCAAGTTACTAATAGTGACTGTGATTGATGACGTACTTGTTGTGCAAATTGAATAACAAGTGATACTAATTTAGGATAAACAAATCTTATAATTTAACATAAACAATAAGAAAAAAACAAAAAGTAGCATCGTATGCTATATAATCGTACTCGTACACACACTGCGTGCATGGCGCAATGGTTAAAGTGGTCGCCTTGCCACCAAACCGCGCCCATTGTTGTAGGTTCTATTCGAAAGGCAAAATTTGGTTGGTTCACAAATTAATAGTTGTCCCAAGGCTGGGTCTTATTTGTGTCCGTTGTTTAAAAATAAATGTTTGACCTTCCACCGACAAACTCAGTGGCGCGGCGGTAGTGCATTTGAGTGCCAAGTCGGTCGACCAAGGCGGTCGCCTCAAACAATCTCTGCTTAGTTTAGATCCAGGTTTGTTCTTGGATATACATTATATACATCCAATTATTTTAACATTAATCAGGACGGCTATTGAAAGGAAACTAATAAAGAATAAGATGAAAAAATATTCTTGTATTCAAAAATAAATATGTAAGTTTACAAAAATTCAGCTTGATGTTCAGGATTCACTTGAGACCCTAAATATTTGCACACTACCATTTGGTGATACTTATACCGTTCCAACTTCATCCTCCCCTAAGAGCCATAAGCTACTCATAAGTGGGCGAGAGAGCGCAATATTATTATCCCGCTTCGATGATTTATTAACGTGCCTGCAGCAATTAAATAATATTTAACTATAGGCTGGTAATACTGGGTAATCGCCACCTGGTCCAAGCTCCAATTGTTGCAGAAATGCCATACTAGAGGTAGGAGTCCCTTCAATGTAGCATTTAGGTACTTTATGTAATATAAGTAATAGGTAAAAATTCAAATGTCTAGGTGTTAACCCGTTTTTCAAAATAATATAAAATTGTATACTAATGTCATTGCATGCGTTACTTTCTAGAAAAGCCGATTCATCGACTTCTATATACAAACAGTTCAGCACCTTTTTCTTGTCTTTTTGTCAAATGTTTTTCTTTTTTTTCCTGCTTTGTTTAGTAGTTATAGACGAGCTTTCGGAAAAACATTAGAAAAAGTTTTATTGTTATTTATTTATGCATGACCAGTTGATGTCCCTGTAATAAGGACTCTCCAATCACAGAACCGACATACTGCTCCGCGATCCCGACCTATTCGAGCTACCGCAGTCTTAGTCCTATTTCTCATCCGAGCCTTGTGGTATCCCTTACCCTAGCTCCATCACTCTATCCGTTTTCTTTACCCCGATTTACCTTCTTCCTTTGTCCCTTCTGAACACGATTACATTTCCAAGGAGTGTTGGCGTCAGGCAGGTGGCTGGCCTTAAAAGAAACAAGGCCAAAACCGTTTGCAATGGTACGCATTGCGCCAAACCCAAATAAAATTACAAAAGGCGCAGGCAGATGATGATGTTGAATGTCGTTTTATTATTATCAATCCCATCCCAATCAATATCAATCCCGATGGTAGGTGACTGCAGCCGCCTATGGACACCTGCAAATCAGACGTCACATGTGCGTTGCTGGCCTTTCAGTTGGGAGTAGGGGAAGGATAATCATTCACGGTGAGGGCCTCCGGTCAAAGTGTTTTATAAGAATTCAGAAAAAGACATAGAGTTTCATCCAGAATATAACTTCATAAGTTTTCCGCGAGCGAAACCGCGGGTGAAAGCTAGTGATCTAATAAATTATGGCTGAATTTCAAACTATTGGCAACCACAAGTTTTTTTATAACTGCCATATCTTCAGTGTATGAATGAAACAATTGTACAAAAAACTTCCTTTTAAAAACAAGCTTCAATTGGCCAATTAGTAGTTTCGTGTCTTTACTGTTGACCGTTGAGGAGTTTCTTCATCTGGAGCCAATCCAGGTTGCAGGATCAGATCATGCGTATCATAAAACTGCATTATTATCGGAACTGAATCATCATAAAAAAATCAACTCCGTAGAATGGAGCAATCGGTTTCATTTAGCTAGCAAGATTTGGACCCAAACCGGAAAACTTTGGAAGTTAAATTAAAGCGTGTAAAAATACCTACTGTGTAAATACGCTTTATGGTTTGCTTCCTGTGCAAAATATAAGGTCTTTTATTTATAATCTGATGGTAACTGTTCATTTATACGGTTGAGATCAGTAGATAGATCTTTTCTCTTCAAAGCAGTACTCCTTAAGTCGATTTATAATTTAAAAAAATGTCGGAACGTAGCTTTTATCCTTTGTAAGGATATTAGAATATTTCACCCTACAACGTTTTCAAACCAACATCCGTATTACAAAATTGACCAAAAAAGAAATAAAATATAATTTGTTTATATAGCTTCGCTTAATTGAAAATTCTCAACAGTAAACTTTCCTGGAAAATTTTCTTCAAAAGTTTTTCTTTCATCTTTTGACAGTCACGTTAAAACCACCTACCCACGTTATAACATTACTCCTGTCCATACAAACGTTACATAGAAGAAATGTTCTATTGTGATATGACCACCATTGTACATTTTAAACATAAAATATTTGTTTCTGTACTTTTGTTTTTGGTGTATAATAAAGAGACTTCTTCTGCACCGAATATAAGTACCTTGACTTCCTCCTACAAAACGATGGCTAAATAGACCACACTTTACAGCATCGAATGAATACAGGGTGGATAAAGTGGCGGCAAATAGCCGAAACAATTTGTGATCGCAAGTTTCCTATTAAACTAAAAGGACAGGTCTATAAGCCGATCACTAGCCTTGCTATCCTATACGAATTTAAAACGAGGATTATCCCACAAAAAGAATTGATGATAGAAGCACGTAGCTGAAATACGAATGTTGAGATGAATGTGTGGTGTGACTAGGATGAACAAGGTGAGAAGTGAATATATTTGAGGGAGCCTGAAAGTAGTGCCCGTGGATGAAAAGTTGAGGTTATCGTGGTATAGATATGTGATGCAGAGACGAGTGTGGTAAAGAGAGTTTGATGTATAGAAGTTGGCGGGTATAAGAGAGAGACGACCAAAGAACTGGAAATGAATGAAGGGTGTGAAAGACGATATAGCTAAGAATCCCTTCTTAGCCATATCAAACTAAGCAGTGAAATGATGAATAGCAGAGTAGAATAGAAAAATAAAACGTATTGCACCGAACACAAATAAAATTAGGACAACGGGTAAGCAGATGATTGTGTATAATAAAGAGGACTTACATAATAAATATTCAAATAGTATTATTTTCTCGGATAATGTGTAATCCACAAATAGTTGTCCCGAGTCTGGGTATTCTATGTGTCCGTTGTTTAAATGTATGTGAAGCCTCCCGCGACACAGGAATATTCCTAATGCGGGAGTTGTCTTTATAAACTAAAAAAAAGACACAATAAATATACAAAAAAAAATGTACAATTCGAGAGATCGTAGCATCATTTCGTTTAAATATAAGTTTTTTGTTTTTGTTATTCGTTGTTTTGTATTGTTTCAACAAGTTCTTAAACTACGAAACTGGTTCGAAATTCACTGCGTACTTAAAACTCATAACTCTAAAACAACTTAGGTATAAGTAACCAAAGAGTACTTATTTTTATTTTATTTACAAAAAGTACAGTTACAGAATACAGACCTACTTGGCCTGTATTCTGTAACTGTAGTAAATAATAGTAAAAGTAATTTTAGGCACTACTTGTGCCTAAAATTACTTTTATTTCATAACATTTTTAAATCTGCACTCCAATTACTACCGTCAAAGCTTACAGGATTTATACAAGTTCAGAAATGTAAGTGAAGATTACAAAACAAAAAAACAGATACAAATAATATAAGCATGTAGCTAAAACAATTTTTTTTTTTTTTTCTCTTTTTAAAAGACAACTCCCCGCATTAGGAATTACTCCTGTGTCGCGGGGGACTTTACAAACATACAAACAACGGACACAAAGAACACCCAGACTCAGGTGGGAATCGAACCCACGACCTCTGGCTCAGCAGTCAGGGTCACTAACCACTAGACCAACAGGTCAGTCAAATATATATATAGTATATTAAAAAATATGTTAAGGTGCATTCAATTTGCACAAGGATTCCATGAATCTGCTGTGACTATCCACAAATATATCAACATGAGAACAAATATCATTATATTGTCTACACATTCGAAAAAGTGGATTATTTTGGGACACATTATTATTGCTTGTTCGTATTCGAAACAGCTGCAGAGTACGCACAGATCGAGTAGGTACCTTGAAGTGTAACTGACTTAGGATAGTACTATTAAATGAGCCACCAAGGATTTTGTAAAAAGTGGACATGTCACTCATCCATCTTCTTTTATCCAATCCGACCATGTTAAAGTAATGAAGTCGTGCTTCAAATTCAGGCATTTTACGTCTTAAGCCGCATTTCATGCATAAAGCTCTGACAAACCGCCTCTGTATACACTCTATACGGTTTATCTGATTTTTGTACATCGGAGCCCACACGGGTGCGCAGTACTCAATAATACTTGTAACTAAACCATAGTAGAGAGTTACCAGTGAACTGGTTTGCCTAAAAGATTTTACATTCCGGAGCGCGAAAGACAACATGCGATTAGCTCTATTACAAACCTGATCATAATGTGGTCTGAAAGACATAGTTGAGTCGAAATTACCCCTAAGTGGCGAATTTTCTTTACCCCATCTATTACAATGCCCTTGATGATATACGATGATATAACCTGGCACTCTTTTATATTTAGCGACATAAGATTCTCCTCACACGATTTGACAACAATATTAATATCTGACTAGAGACGCTCACAGTCTCGGTGATCGGAGATACGTCTGAAAATTTTAATAGGCTAAACATTCACTGTCAATTTTACTTAGTAAGTAATTGACAAATAACAGGAACAACAGGAGCCCTAAATTTGAGCCTTGGGGGACCCCCGAAGTCACCAAAAATGGAATAGATTCGTACCCACTAAGTGCAACAAGTTTAGCTAGTCGGACACAGCTTATAAACAAGACAAGCGTCCCGGAAGTTTGGGGTTTTCAGGGCTTGCGTCACTTCACGGATGAGGCACCCCAGTGTTGCCAGCCATATACATTACACCCAGTTTATCTTTATTTAAGTAGATTATAATATTTAATAAAAAAATATATGTATATTTATTTAATTATATGTGCGCACCTACTCCACACGGTCACCACTGAAAATCAGCGCTGTTTGGCGCGCAGCAGCTTCCTTGCCAGCGCCATCAGCATCAATGCTGAGCGGTGACCAATTTCAACAAGTGACATGCAAGTGCGTGCAAGGAAATGGTCGCTCTATTTTTGTTTTTATTTATTTTTATTTGTATTTCCTTTTTTAATGTTTTATAACTTTAAGTAATGTAAGCACGTCATTGAAGAAATAAATACTTTTTCTTTCTTCTTTTGTTTCTTTTCTAGTTCGGTTTGATAGATAGGATGTGAGCCACCTATAAAGATTTCCATGTATTTCGACTGTAGAGTAACATAATAGGTTAGAATTAGTTGATCTACCCGTGAGAAACTCATGTTGAGGCGGATTCAATAAAGGAGTGAAATAATTATATATATGTCTATACACAAAGCCCTCGAATACTTCAGCAAACCAGTTGAGTATATACATTGATCTATAATTAGAAACGTCAATTTTGTCACCAGATTTGTAGATAGGATTGACCTTAGCAATTTTCCACAACTCGGGAAATAGTCCCTCTTTAAGAGATTTATTAAATATTATAGATAGCGGAGATACAAGATTAGTCGCGCACAATCGTATAAAGATGGGCGGTATACCGTCAAAGCCAGTGTTTTTGGTCGAATCCACATCTTTTACCCGACTGCCAAGGAAGAGGTATGTTTGTAAATTTCTTTATTACCTCGTATCTACCAAACAGCTGGATATATTTAGAGCGTTAAGGTATCGTTATATTCGTCTAAAAAACCCAAGTGTTCTGAGATAGATGTTTGATAAAAAAATGGCGGATTTTTGGTACGAGTATCGAGTATTTTCTTTCGGTTCATAATTTGCAGTTGGGACCCGCCTGCAACTAACCATAATTCGGGTATTTAATTTAGGCTTTCAGCTCATAATATAGTCTGTTAAACCAATGAAGAGTTTACTTTGTTTATAGCTTATTTTAACTGTGTTTTCTATTCTCAATCTTGTTTCGATCTTTTTAGTTTTTTATTACCATTACTTTTAAATTGTCTTTTTTGCAGTCGGATTTTTGATTTTTTATTATTTATGTTAATAACTTTTGCAATATATCACTATTATTTATATGCAAACGACTAATGGTATAGTTCGAATGTTGAAAGTTAGGACAATAATTTGTAGTTGCAATGGGGTAATAAACTGATGAAAACTAACTTGCAAATAGATTGACAATATCAGTACTTGTGCTACAAACCCTAATCTGATAATATATACGACTAGGAATGCTGTTAGTGACACGCTTACTTTTTGTGTAGCGCCAAAAACCCTTTATATTGACCCTGAGATCACATTCAATTCGCTCTATATAAGTTTTAAATCATTGACTTACAACAATTCTAACTCAAGCTCGTAGCATTGAAACCATATCATAACCTCTGGGGTTTAACGGTTGTACTTGGTATGTGCTTTGTTTTTGGATGCAAGTAACTTAATTAAATCATTCTAAAACCAACTGGGATACCTATTATTAGAAATTTTAGTTTTGGGGTATATTTTTCAATTATTGAGTAGGTTTTATTTTAAAAAAGTTGAACAAATTCATCACATCCCAGTTCTGATACGTATTTCTCTCGGTCAATAATTTATTTGTCCCTTTTACAGTACTCATAATCTTTTTTACGGTAACATAATTTTCTAACTGATGTCTTGTGTCAGTGTAGCGACACCAGTTCTCAATACAAATTCAAATGGCGGATTTCAGGAAGGTAAGCAACGCATAAATGATTCGAGATCCATTTACCATAACTTGTATCCATAGTCCTTCCAAATATTCGGAAAACCATTAATTTTTAAATAAAATATGAAGTTGTTTTGAATATGCAACAAGTACATCCCCACCAAGGCTTTTACTATACCGAGCGCGGAATTTAGCATCTCGATCTCTGCATATCACACAATATCTGTCATCAAACAATTCAGAAGACAATATCGTTTCATCAAGCCAAGTATCACACAAGCCTAATTTAGGTTATTTTACTGCTTACCTTGATAGTTCCCGGAAAATCGAAATAATTTTTATTACATTCTGACCAAATCATACGTAAGTGTTTCTAAATAGCAAATATCTCAAAGACCCCTAAATACATATATTTTGATAATATACATACATGACGGATTAGGGAGTGTATGCTACTGCATACACTCCTGCTCGAGCAGGTCCTGAAACTTAATATGACTGATGCCGGGAAGACCGACCCTCTAACTTAAATAGACTAAAATCGTAATAAACAAGAAATTAAATCATACTTCAATGAATTATACTGTGGCGACTTCCACATACAGCAAAAACGTACTTCAACATCATCTAACGAAGACGAGCTGAACTACGGAGTAACTACTAATCCTGCATCGCGCTATGAGAATTCTCGCGCCAAAAACACACAACACGCACTGCCACACTCTCACGTCGCACTTACACACAAGAACACACACCAAATTCTTGTTTAATACTATATATCTAATTCTGTTAAATTAGCTAATATGTTTAATTAGCATAAGTACCGTACCTACTTCTAGAAGGCTAAATACATTGTATATGGAGGAGTTTGGCGCTTATTGTCGAAATACAGGCTCTGCCTAGTTCGACTACAGTAGCTTGATTCATTGCTACAAAAGTCATAAAATAGCCTTTCCAATATGTATAACAAACACGTAAGTTTGTATGAAATAAATAAAAAAAATTGTACAACTAACTCCCATCGCATGATTAGTATAATATACTCGTACAATTTCCTAGCATCAACTGTTGGTCGGAGGATCCTCCCTTTGTGTTGGAGGGACATAACACTCGTACCTACACGTTCTATTCACAGATTATCCAGTAATTATTATCAACTCTTAAATCATTGAATCTATATATAAATGATGCATTGACGTTCTAGACCACTTCCATAGCATTAATTTGAACAAACATTTGAATGTTATCTATCGGAGAGAAAGAATTTTTATGAATGCTTTACCCTGAACCTAAAGTAAAAAGTTTTTATGAATAGTAAGCATTTATACAGGAGTCTAATGAGGCATACCAAGACTTAGTGAGCGTTTCAGAGTAAGATCATAAATCTTGTTACCGTACAAATCTTAAGATTAGTCGATAGTAAGGCTGCTGCTTCGATTATTCCCACGTAAAGTTTCGAGACTGAAAAAGTGCTGATATTTTAATTAGTTTTAAGCTTAGCTCAAAGGTATAATTTAACCTTCGTATTAAAATAATTAAAATAAATCATACTTATAGATTTTTCAGAAACGTATAATGTCAAAACATCATAGCTAAACCGACGTATAATATGAAAGTTATATTTTCACGCGTGTATATGTAAAGCTATGAATGGTATTTTGTTAATTATTTATTTAACGTAACAAACGTCTAATGTAAGTTATTTTAATTAAAAATGACATTGTCGAGATGTGCTCGATCTCATCGTTGGCACTCCAGCAAACGACTATGCAAATTTTGAAAAAATACGTTGACATGCTATGGGATTTAGCAGCTATCTTCTCGTTGAGGTTCTGTTTTAATTGGGATATTGTCATCTGTTAATTACCAAATACACAACTTTTCAGGTAGAATATATACAAGATAAAATCACAAGGTGTAAGGTCCGAACTTCTCAGAGGCCATGGAATATCACATCTGCGAGAAATCAATTTGTTTGAAAAAAAATATTTGACTACCGTTAAAGTTTCGTTTGACGTATGGCATATCGCTCCATCTTATTGTATCCAGATCCTGTTGTTGTATCCTGCAAATTAACGTAACTGTGGCGCCAAAAATCCTCATGTATTCCACTGCATTCACAGTTCCTTGATTATTTACAAAGAAATACTTACCAAATTTTGCCCTTTGTGCTTATTGAGGTGCCCGTTAATGTGAAAATTTGCCTCGTCTGTAAACAATACACTTTTAAGATTAGAGCCGCTGAGAGCGTGAAGCGCTCCATAATTTAAATTACATGAAGCCACGCATAGTTTTCCACTATCCGCGTGGCTCTTCCTTTAAAGGTTGCCGAAAAACTCAAAGTGTTGCTATTTCCCAAACTTTTGGGCCACCTTGGTACTTTTGATTGTTTTGACGCATGACACCTACCGAATAGTCTCAAAATTCATTCTTGCAGGGTTGATTAATCATGTCCTTTCTAAGTCATAGCGTGCACAAATTGAGTTATTTCTTGATTACGAAATGATATTGAATATTGGTACGATTCTTATCATAAAGCGCGTTTTCTAAAAGTTGCGAAGTGCTTATTTAGTAACCAGAATCCCTAAAGTTTGTATTATATAACTTGGAGGACAAGACATACCCATTACATTTGATACATTTTCCATGCAAATTCTACCCGTTGTTTATCTCACTCTCACGAACATTTTATATAGGAATTGTTCAAATTATACTTATTGTACCTAACCATCCAAGGACTAAAATGGAAAGGGTTATATTGAAGGTCATTTTCTTGAATCCATTTACAATTACAGGCATAATAATCTTCAAATATTTCTTTGTCATCGATATGATTTTTGAGACAAAGATATTTGAAGAAAGGAGATAATAATATTGTTTGAACTATGAGGACCGAGCAAACCAGTCAGTCCATTACCCTACTTCTTGCTACGTATATACCGTTTAGTGACAACGTTAGCATACAAATAGTACGACGTTATAATTGGAAATCCGCAGTAAAATTGTATCTATCCACATCCGTTATGACTAACTGTCAGTGATTCCATGATCAAATTAAAGAGAATATGATTAAAAATGTCACAAATTTAAGAGAAAAGATAAATACTTTTCAAAAATTATTTAACTTAGGTAGGAAAGTGTTTCATTAATTTTAATGCTTAAGATTTTTAAATGAAATCAGAGGTCCAGGTCTCCAGCTATCTACATAAAAAGTTTCATCGCAATCAGTTTAGTAGTTTTAACGCGAAAGAGTAACAAACAAACATCCATCCATTTATCCATCCATCCAAACTTTCACATTTATAATATTAGTGGGATAGGATATGTCAGTTTAGAGAAACAAAAAAGATGTACATATTCGTGCTCAATTAGTAGGTAGATCTGTTTAACTACAATGCTGACCGATTAGACTAACTCACATTAAATTCAAAAAGTAATTATGTTAAACTAAAAACGTACAGGTCTCTGTGCTGGAAACTCGTAACATTGGTTAGAATAATCCTGAAGAGTCAGTCAGACTAGTTACAGCCCGGATGTTGTATACCTAGTGCAAGTTATAAACCAACAATTTTAATAAGGTTTAATAAAAAAAATAACTATAAAAAATATTTAAAACAAATATGATAAATCTACAAACATAACATTATACGTAGGTAGTAGTTTAAATGAAAAATGAGATATAAGTGACAGTGTTGCCCTATTATTAGGGTTGAATTGTAAAAAAATCATACTGTATGTAATTGTAGCGAACTATCTTACAAACATAATAATTATTATTCATAATATGCTTAACAATCCTAAAAATGACTGTCAATAGGTCACCATAGCGACAAACTTTAATTTTTTAAACAAACATGTAAAGAAAATAATGAGTAATAAATTGGTATTTAGTAAGTAAAGATTAAAGAAAGATAATATTTATTTGCTTTTAATTCATTGTGAACTTTCTTTTCGTTTATAATCTTTATTTCATTAAAAGTGACAAAAAGTGTACACAGTTTACTGCCATATTTTTGACATTTCGGTTTATTCATCATAATCATTCGTACTTCTTTCTTTCACTTCTATCACTCGCTTCACTTGTGTTACTGAGACTTAGTGCTTGTGCTACATAGACTTATATCATTAGTTACGAGTTTGGTTCTCGTGTGATGCAAAACATACTAAAATTTTATCGCTTTTAGTATTCGGAGAAAGTAAAGATTCAAATGATTACAGGCCTGTATCAGTCCTACCGGTATCTAGAAAGGTTTACGAAAAGATCATGCTTAATCAATTGCTCCATCATGTTCATGTAAACAACAACGTTTCACTACAGGGCGGTACAACTCACGCCAGTGCCACCTTTTTTCCATCGTATTTTTACCGCCTAGAAGGAAGCTCAGGATGCTCTTGATATCTTTTGTGACCTCTCAAAAGCATTTGACTTGATTGAAGTCATGAATGGCTGCTGCTAAAACTTAGGCACTACGGACAACACAAGCTCCCTGTTTGCTAAAATCTTACCTGAGTAATAGACAACAACAGTTTCAGATAAATGGTGTCAATTCATTAGGGTCAAAGTTAAAAATGGGTGTGTTGCAGGGTTAAGTGGGCCCGTTTCTCTTTTTCGTCTATATTATTGTTGATCTCCCCATTTACTACATAGCTGACGCAAAAAAAGTTTTATTTCCTCCAACATCATAACTAATTAAAGTAGATAGACGCATCTATAGCTTTGACAATGTAAATGATATTATTTATAAAGTTCAAAGTTAATTTACTGCCAAATATTTAGTGTGTATAAATGTTTTACTCACGCGGTAGGACGCCTTACCCCTTGATAAAGGGCCTCCGTCGGGTTCGAAACTAGTCAGGATTCCCCGAAATATACACGAGAGTAAAACCCTATATCTTAAATTAATATGAATACCACTCATTAAAGTTTTAATTCAAATACTGAATGTGACATTGTTTTAAATAAGGAAAAGTTAGATTACTTAAAACATTCTGTTTTCTTAGGGATAACGCTGTATTCTAGATTACAATGGAGCCCTCATTTAACTTGTTTTTCAAAGCGGATAAGTTCTGCAGCATAATAATGCTGTAAGGAGAGTATGCCATCATATATACGGTGATTTAGTACGGGGGCGTAGTGCATATATGCAATCTATATTCATTCTGCAGGAAGAACTACCAGGGCCATTTATTATCTATGTATGTAGTCACGAATCCCTCAAGGCTCTATTTATATTGAAGAAATTAACATCCTGACAGTAATAATAATAATAATAACTGGACACATCTCACACACAGCCGTCTGATCCCAAACTAGGCAGAGCCTGTACTATGGTAACCAGACTGCTGATAAACATACTTATATATTTCTAAATACATACATATTATAGATAAATTACACCCAGACACAGAACAAATAATCGTGCTCATCACACAAATATTTGTCCTGGGTGGAAATCGAACTCACGACCTCTGGCTCAGCAGTCAGGATCACTAACCGCTAGATCAACAGGCCAGTCAGTGCCCTATCTGTATGTTTAAAACATCACGTACCTACATAATTATGACAAAAAAAAAACTGCATCTCTTTTTTTATTTAGAAAGGAGTGTAAGCAATAGCTCGAGAAAGTCAGGGGTAGCCCTAACTCGAACTGCCTATTGCCGGTTAGTTCGAGTCCTGTAACTTATTTTTTTCAACAACATTTTAGATGAACAAAAGTGGAAACATCTTTTATGGCTATATTTGGAGGTAATTTATATTCTCATATGAAAAATTCTTCAACTAAATGTTAATAAAAAAAAATGTTCCTATAAAACGCATGCTTTATAAACCTTTCCAATATTGAAATTAATATGTGCGTTGAGAATCATCTAGTATTTGAGTCTAAGGTGGTTTACTGTAGGTTTATATTTCCCACCATGTTGCATGTTATAAATAATCAAATGTTTTATATCGAACAACACGTTTTTTCTTGGCCACAACTGTTATGGCTATTGATAGTAAATTCGAGAATATGGCATTTAAGAACTCTAACACTGCTAAGCAAATAATGTGTCATTTGAAATATTTTAATCTTTCCGAGGGACGATGTCTTTTTTCTCCAGAGACCGTCTCGACAGTCGAGATCGATACGCCGTAGTGAAAGGTAATGTTCTGTGTACCAACAAATAAAATAATATATACCTACCTACGATGGTGTTAAAAAATGTGTTAAGTATAACAAGAATATAACTAAAACTAAACAGGGGTTAGAGTGCAGTAGAAGCAATAAGACAATGCATGCTGATGCTATATGAGTCATCAAACAAGAACTCAAACACTCTGAAACTCTCCAGGCTAAGAAAGGAGCTGTGAAGAAAGTTTAAAAATATCTCTCGTAAGCCATTATTTATGATCCCAGATGAAGACGACGATGAGTCCGAGGAAGGTTCTTCCATTAACGTTCAAACTCTGGATATACGCAAACTCGTACAAGATATTAGCCGAGAACTAAAAAAAACCTTTAGAGCAATTGGAAAGCTCACTGGAATTTTTAAGTGATCAGATAAACACAATGGAGATGTCTCTCAAAAACCAAAATATCACTATTGAAAACCACTATTAAGAATAAGAACTTGCAAAACAAGAATAAAAATTTGGAACTGAGAGTAGCTGTTCTTTTTCGATAATTTGTAATAGTTTTAAACTCTACACGTTTGATCCTTGACCTAAAATTTATGTGTGAAAAAATGATTCTCAAATAACTTTGAAGGGGTGCTTCTTTAAAGAAATAATTCGCAGAGTGAGTTAGGTATTCACCGATACGATTTTGAAAGTTTACTGTCCGTAAGCAAAACGAATCGTTTCTTGATTCTAGGAACCGGGCATAAATGCGTTCAACTCGCAGCAATTACCTACTCAAGCTATTACCGACAACTTTGCAACTTGTTTCCGTGATTCAGTTAAAGATTTAATTCAGAATTGTAGCAACACATGCCTGGATCAGAATATTCACCATGCCGAGTGCAAGTATATTATTTCAAAAGGTTTCAAGTGAACAAGCACTTCATATACTTCAAATTATAAATAAGTTAAATTCCTTAATATCAAATTTTGAAGACATAGGTAAAGATGTTTCGGTAGCTATTGCTAACCTGGTAATCTGTAGCGTAGCAACTGGTTTATATCCGGATAAACTGAAACTTGTTTGTTTGAAACCAGTCCACAAAATGGGTTCAAAAGGAAATTACCATAACTACCGATAACTTTCCTATCCTCAATAGACACAATAGTTGAGAAGTCGGTGTGTGAACAAACACACAAATTCTATAAAAAACAAAATTGTATACCAAAATCAGTTTGGATTTCAAACTGGTAAAGGAACAAATGAACTACTTTCGAAGTTCACAAATGAAGTAAACTTAAATGACAGAAAGCATGTTCTAGTTATGTTTATAGACTTTTCACGCGCATTTGACACATTGGGTCATAAACTAAAAACTAAATATTTGGTGCAAAAACTACCTCCAAAACCGCAAGTTCACTGTGAAGGTAGATAATACATATAGCGACCTTATAACGGTTTCGGGCATGCGAGATGTGAGGGCACAGCGCAAGGATCTGTATTAGGGCCTCTTTACTTTTTGTCATATGTAAACGATCTAGCAAATTGCAGAGAACTATGCTCGTATTATATTACCAGTTTGCGTACGATACCTGTCTTGTTGTAGCAGAACAAAATGCACAAAAAGCTGCAGAACGTTTACAATCCGACTTAGATGCACTCTTAAAGTGCTGCCATGACGCGGGACTGGTATTAAATGCTGACAAAACTAAACTGTTGCATAATAAATCTCCATACCTTGAGCAATCTCCATTAAATAATATAGTTGTGCACAACATTGAAACACCAGTGTAATTATACTAATATACAAACCGTTACCACGCACACACACCTTGGGTTAATTATCGACAGCAAGTTGAATTGGGGTAATCATATAGAACATGTATGTCACAAACTGAGACAGTTCCTTGCTAATATCACTCTGCTCAAAGATCGAATTCCCTACAAACTCCTTACTTAAAAGGTGCAAACTTTTTTAGACAGGTCAAAAGTAAAATACAGGCTTCGGCCTAGTTTAGACACCAGATCTCCCACAAATTACAAGGATTACCCTGATTTTAAATGTTTTAACTATGATAAGCTGTAACTTGTGGAGATAAATAAATACATTATAAAAAAAAATACACATTATAAAAACATTATACATTTTCCTTTCAAAAAGTTTTAACACTTTCAATGTAGTTATACTTTTTTTCTATTACGATAAATTAAAGTAATATTATTATTTAAAATTGAAAACAAAATACTCACTTTGAGGCTGGGTTAATATGAAAGCAACCAACTTTCACTGACACAATATTATCTTGTTTCTCTGACGGAGTGGTGCAGTGTGAGGAGCAATTCTCAACCTTCAGCGTATTGCTCGTCATATTGCTGAAACAAAAGCATACAATAATTTATTTATTTTGTTTCATTTTTGCCAAGCACTTTAACAACTAAGTAAAGCGCGGTAAGAGTTTATTCTTTAATTTCAGTATGCGCGATGGCTAGAGACATGCTAGCATGAATGACGAGCAAGAAAAGTCTTAAAACATTTTAATTCAAAAACCTTTTTCAAAACCCTTCGAGGGTCTAATGACGGTGGAATGATCTCGCGTGTTATGTTAGCACATAAGCAACTTTACTTTTGTCTTCACCTACCACGGCACCTAGTATGACACGCATCAGCAAAGAGGGTAAATTCAAAGGAAAAGTACATATTTTATCATGCTAATAAAAATTAGCTAATCTATCTATATATTATAAACTAACAGTTCTCACGCGGCTTCGCTCGTCTGTACATATTTATAAATTTTGCGCGGAACCTTAATTCTTTTTAGAAAACAAAAGTAGTCTAAGTTACTCCTTATAACACCAGCTTTCTGCCTGTGAAATTTCTGTGGAAATCGGTCCACCCGTTTCGGAGATTAGCGGACAAACGGATAGTCATACCTAATTTTGAAAACAAATTTTTAGGCATATGTGTTGTGCAAATAATTGAATAAGCTTAAAAATTCTTATTTTGCTCTTATTTTGACATTACAAAGAGACACTTTAATTTTATTTATTTGTATTCATAAAAATTTTATCTTGTTCGTTCCCTATTTTCCAGGTAACTTTTACAATTTTTTTTGCCAGAAAAAAACAAATTATAACTAATATTAACATATAAAAGAACAAAAGGGTCCAGCCATTCACGAGTGATGCACTTATCAACGAACAAGATTAAATTTTTATTATAAATTTTTCCAATTTTTTTAAATTTTGTCAAGACAACGTCTGTCGGGTGAACTAGTAAAATATAATAATATAGTAGTAGCAACTAGTTAGTAGAACAATATTTTTTTTTTAGTTTATCATTAATAAACTTTGTTTACAATCGTTACCTAAATACTAAACTCGCCAAACTTTGACGTTTGATGGCGAGATGCGTGTTTTTTATACTTACTTCTAAAATTATACAGTATTAATTCTTATATTATTTTATCCAACATTATTGTGGACCTATCTCTCGCTGACAGTGGGTTCGACGGTCCCCTCATCATCGAGAAGTGACTCCCTGGATTTCGTTTTCAGCACACCTTTGTTTATTTCAGTATTTTGTCTTAATAATCTTATTTCATTGAATATTTTAGGTACTAAAAACTTGGACGTTCGTTCTCCGTTGTAGTTTGACACCGTCGGTTTAACTTAAGCACTTCTTGTATTGTATTTATTTCTTACAGTCACTTTATTTCCCTCACTATAGTAATGTTCTAAAACTATTAGATACTTAAATTTCCTATCTATAGGTAAAATTTTGCAAATTTAAAACAGTTTATAGTATTCCCTGTTAGACTTATCTCTATTTTTATTTACTAGATCAGTCTTATTTGTAAATCTTTTATATTTCTTAAATAACTAATAAACGTTCGACCATAAATAAAAAGTCCATAGCTAAGTAGTGAATCTGTGTGCAAGTGCGTATTATACAATAGGTAGTGTGTGTTTATTCAGTATTCTATGTAATTATTAGAACTTGCCTACTACAACATCTCAGCTTATCATAAATATCAGGAACATTAAATTTAGTCGTGCAACTGCATTCACTCTTATTGTTATGTAGACATTCATATGTATGTCAAGTTATAGGGATGTCTGCCAAATTAATACATTTTGCGTAATACATTATCGTTGATTGTATGGCGAGCGTATATGCATACATTTAGTTTTTGTTACGTTCAAGAGAATTCCACTGTCATGTGCCCACTTGGTAACACTTTCAAAGTCATCACAGTCACAGTCACACGCACCTTTGTACATCCGATATATCCTTCGACGCATATACCACGCACATGTCATCTGCATACATAAACACTCAACACTTGTTTACAACATTAGATACGCCGTTAACGTGCATTATATATCCCACACATCCATTTCCTTACTACTCAGATCAGCAATTTTCCTGTTCGATAGGTAGTTTTTGAACTATTTATTCGTAGGACCGCGTATACCACACTCATCCATCGCCTGTAATAAAATATCATGATCCAAAGTATCGAACGCCTTTTTATATTAAGAAAAAGGGTTTTAAGCTGCATACCTGAGTCGAGACATTCGTTAATATAATATATATAAATAATAAATCCCGTCAAGGATGTGACAGTACTGCGCCCTTTTCGGAACCCGTGTTGAGTGTCTGATAGCACGTTATGACATTCAACAATAATTTCTTCAATAATTTTATCAATAACAGACAGAATAGCTATGGGCCTGTAGTTAACATACTCAAT
This sequence comes from Callimorpha dominula, assembly GCA_949752705.1. Classification (NCBI taxonomy): domain Eukaryota; kingdom Metazoa; phylum Arthropoda; class Insecta; order Lepidoptera; family Erebidae; genus Callimorpha; species Callimorpha dominula. The sequence continues at coordinate 3,765,204 of OX457000.1, read as the reverse complement.
GTGACTTCCAGACTTATAAATGATATTCATAATCAAATCAGCTTTAATTGTTTTCGTAAATGTTTAATATCCTTTACCCTTATTCCGTCTAAACCTGGTGCTTTTTCACACGACAAAATGTTTATAACCTTTTCTACCTCTAACGCGATAACCTTATTAAACCTAAAACTCACGTGACTTGGCTGTACATATGTGTTTCTTTCTAAAAGTGTTATACAACATGTATGCTTTATATTGTTTTGCACATATTTTTTATGGTTAACTGATTCACACCTTTACACCATACACCACGTCATGTTTGGTAACAGAGACGAAAAGTTTACACTTTTAAAGTTTATACATTGCACTAAATTGAGCTTGACACTCTTGTTAACTTGAAGTTTAGGTAAGTAGGTAATACCCGAGAACACAATGGTACGCAGAGCGCGATTAATAAATAATGCAAATAGCTCATGATTATGGATATTTTAGTGATTTAGTAGCTTTATACTCGGTATTATTAAGCGAGAGTCACGGTTGACCTTGTATTATCGCTCTATTACAAAAATGGTTAAGCACATGAAAAAATGTTAAGGATAAAATTTGTAAAGAATTTTATGATCTATAATTTTTAATTTTTATTTGCATCATTAGAGCCATAGGAAACGAGATATTAAAAAGAAAATAATTTGTGACTTTTGACTTTAAATATTTTAAGACGCGGACACGAGACTTTTTGAGACTTTTGAGACAACATTCATAGAATGCCAAAATTAAGGTTTCAGTTTAAGAGTTTCCAGTTCATTAATTTACTCTAATTTCGAGGTAGACCCATTCTTTTGGCTTAATTTACTAGACTAATATACATATTACTTTGAGGCATATTAACTCGTAATTGCTGCTTTCTGTAAGATTATCTTGTTCGACAAAATTAAATACACAGGCAGCAAAAGTAACGGAAGAAGTAACGAAGTAAAGTAACGAAGATATAAGTAACTATGAACGATTAGTACATATCAGGTAAATTTTTATACTTTTATATTAGTACAGCTACGCTGCGTTACCTTAGTTACCCTCTTACTCTCAAACTTTTCCGTTCCATTATAATGTAATTATGTTGCCAGGAATTCACGCGATCAGTTATTTAAAAAATATTACTAATAGTGGAGTAAATGAGGACAAAAAAGGGGCTCAACTCAACGAATTCGGAAAACAGGTAGGACTGACTCCAAACTTTTAGCAAAACCTTATAAATGCTTTAAATATGAAAGTCCATTATTTAAAAATCTGGCTGTTACCCTAATTTTGCAAAATTACATGTACAATTTTTATTTAAACTCTTGAAATTGTTTGATTCAATTCCCAATTTGTTTCATATCATTTGCATTTGTCAATCTTCAGCTATAACTATTTATGTGTAGTATAGCGCGTGTACTCGGGCGACCCGGCTCTCTGCGTTGGTGGTTGGCGCAGTAAAACTTGACGCCTTAAGCTCATCACACACTATACCGTCACGGCTCCACCCCAGCAATGTCCCAGCATAATGTCAATACGCGCTTACTACCCGCCGTTGTCGGCTTATGAAATATATTATACGACCACGTTTTAACGCTCAGATTTGAATGACAACTTTATTGCTGGGTTGGAGCCGTGCCGTTACCGTTGACAGTATAGTGTGTTAATAAATTCCGTATGTACCGTATGCACCTTTAGTTAACAAGTTGTTAATGTTTTATAAGTGTTGTTTTGTGAAATTACCCGTATTTTTTTTTAAATCAAAGTCCGCCCTGTTTTCGACATTTCTAGAGCTGAAATCTTCATTTACTCCACTATAAGGTTGACTCCGCCTGTAACCACGGCCAGCAACCTGATCGAAACGTCAGGCAAATCAAAGGTAAGTATGTTATAAAAAAAAACGTGACCTTTTAAATACTCACTCATAATCTGGTTAATTTCCTCCGTCAACTTTTATATTACCTTAGTTACCGGTACCTAATTATCATAATGTTATAAGATTAATTTTCTTTTGAATTAAAGGATAACTTCTGAATCCTTAAGAAAGTAATTAAAATCAGCATTCCATTTATCCATGTTCGCTAATACTGTTTTGTAATATACCCTCATCTGCGAACAAAGTTATACAACGAGGTTAGAAGTATGTGGACCTTTCTAAGGCATTATTTATGTTCTGAGTACTCTTTGCTTTTCCTTGTGGTTCAACTTTCCTTTGTAACTTTAATAATAAAACTACTGAGCGATTTCTATGTCACAAAAAGTTGCTGACTACTACAAAAGATATAGTAAAAAGGAAATTCAACTCGCGGGTACACGATTTGGAATGTATTCCTTAGTCAAAGAACACTTGATTGCAATTTTCAACTGCTTTTTAACTAAGGAATACCTTTCAAAGAGTTTCTCATATCATTTAAAAAAGTGTACAACTAAAACATTTTGCTTAAGAGTTAAATCTTTGATTATACATTGTGAGTCTCGATTATAATGCATTGAAAGTTAAAAGTTAAAAATTTATAAATAAAAAAAATGCATTTTTTTTTATTTATTAATTTTTAACCTTTGAAGTTTGCACGGTTGTTGCCATTATTGCACTGACACAATTTTATTTAGTGCTACGTAAGCGTTTCCTTGTGGAAACCGAGTTGTAAGCTGACAGCCAACAGTCCCCTGGTAAGGATAGTTTTTATTACATTTTATGTACTAAATTTATATCTTAGTAACATTATACTGTTATAATGGGTAAATATTCTCCGTGTACACAAAGTAAACATGACTTCACTACATTTTGTGCCACCTTTCAACAAAGTCAAATTAAACAGTCCCTAGCAGCAGTCGCCAGTCAATTAATAGACCAGGGAACTAACTTATGTAAAATTGTAAAGAGAATATATGTATAAAGAAAGTATTAAATAACAAGACGCTCCTACAATGATTAAAGACAAAAAGGCAAATTTAAAAAGACTGTTGTGTGACTGTTAACTGTAAACTGAATATTTAATTACTTAATTTCTAAACTCAGTAATGTTTAAAAAAGATTTCATTTTCGTAATAAAATGGTATTTTTATGTAAATACTCAGGGCTAAGACAGACCCTATATTGTTTTTCCAGATAATGTTCTATATTTCATAAAGTAAAATAAATATTTTTTGTTCACCTGCCGTTTGTCACTAAAAAAGATTATTTTAAATATCCACGAGTTACCCAGTTTATAGAGAAACACCCATTTAATATAGAAATGCAATTCTAGAAGTCTCTATAAAGATATGTTTACACCCGCACATAAAACCTTCGCCATACATATGTATGGCGAAGGTTTTATGTGCGAGTGTAACTATCGTATATTTGCGAATGTGCAAGGGTGATATTTTTCGTCGAAGGTCAGTAAACCTTTATTGGCTACTTAATTAAACATATATGTATATAATATCAAAACACTCGTTATTTTAATAAAAATATGGATAAACTATATTAAATGATAAAACACTTCACTATTTAGTACAATGAGTTAATAAACATTATTATGACTAGTTACACCATTGGCCCTACGCCATTGATCCGCCTAAAAATAATGGGGTGATAAAGAGGCGTGCATTATAACAGGTAACAATGCAAAGGCACAACTGGTCACTACTGGTCTGTTTGAAGTCGGTGCCAAACCCGAAATGCAATAAGTAATACTTAGGAATAAAAAAACATCTTCATTAAGAATGGAATGTAATCGCAGCCTTGTAGGCCTAGCACCGACTTTAAACAGATAAGTAGGTACCTAATGCCTTTTTATTTATTTGTGAAAGGTACGCTTACAGATTACTGCCATTACATGACAGAAAACATTAGGATATAGGTACATATTAAGTCAAGACAATGATGCAAATGTAGCATACACAACATGAAAAACCGGGCAAGTGCGAATCTGACTTACGCACCGAGGGTTCCGTAAGCAAACAAATAAACATTGTATACGTCCATTTCGGGAATCAATTCTCTAAGACTTTGCGGTTGCGATGTACGACAAAGTGGACAATCCAACCGCAAAATATGAGTCTGTAATCACAAAAACTTTTTTTTTTATGTAATATAACAACAAATTAAGGACTTTCGGATTTTTTCCTTCACTTGTGCTGTCAGACCTTGCTTCTTACCAAACTTCATGATTCTAGATAAATGGGAAGTACCCTATAGGTTTTTGACCCAAAACCTATAGGGTACTTCCGGTTGACCTAGAATTGTCAATTTTGTTAAAAGCAAGGTGTTACAGCACAAGTAAAGGGAAAATTAAAAAAGTTTAAAATGAAGGTAAATTTTGCTACTGGTTTCGCAAATCTAAATTTGCCCATATCTTTTTATCGTGTTGAATCAGGACCTTGATTTTTATACACCTCATAGGGACTATAAACCTCAGTATCTCGTATAAATTTCAACTTGCTAGGTACACCCGTTCCTGAGAAAATCGGTGGTGACACACGGACAAACAGACAGACGGACAAGAGAGTGATCTTATAAGGGTTATTTTTTTCCTGACTTTGTTTAAAGACTAAATATAAATTGGGATGTTTACATTTATCATAATACTCCTATTGTAATACTGTGTAGACTAAAAAGTTTCTATTTTACCACATTAGACTATTTTTATTTCAGCATATTTATTAAACATGCAAAATATAACAATAAAAATTCCGTTGAACTCACTAAAGAACTTGGGTGTGTAATGTCTTGTGAGATTAATTATAATTAATAATTATTAGTGGTATTAATAACAGAATTTAGTTTACTCATTAACATATATGTTATTCGCAGAATAAATTAAAATTCAATATCTTTAATTCATAAAATTGTTCATCAATTATTCAAAATCGTCGATTTAATAAATAAAATTGTTTCGCCTTCAATGACGCGGGTATTGCGACACAGCAATTAGATACTATATATCGCAGGCAGGACGGTATCCGCTGCTCGTCCCACCTGTGAAATCTGCCCTAGGGGACGAGGTACCCCAGACAAGACTGCAACCCTATTTGTTGCTTAGACGGCCGAGTGTGACTACTTTGTGTTAGCAACAACCTTAACACTGTTGCTTTAAATTATGAAATTGACAAAATAACAATAACTGCTATGTTGTGCGTTCCTCGATCAGCACTTAAGTGATTGTTATCAAACTTATAATGCACGCCTCCTTATCACCTCATTATTTTTAGGCGGATCAATGGCGTAGGGCCAATGGTGTAACTAGTCATAATAATGTTTATTAACTCATTGTACTAAATAGTGAAGTGTTTTATCATTTAATATAGTTTATCCATATTTTTATTAAAATAACGAGTGTTTTGATATTATATACATATATGTTTAATTAAGTAGCCAATAAAGGTTTACTGACCTTCGACGAAAAATATCACCCTTGCACACTCGCAAATATACGATAGTTACACTCGATAGTTACACCAATAGACTGAAAATGATCATGCATGGACAGTTATCAGTTATGTTTAATGTTCGGTTTAGTGTTCGGTAGAAAATCTTGAGAAAAATGTACATGTAGTCTATATGAACATTAAGAACCTCACCTCACACCTCATCAGCTTGATGTGTCAAAGTATTACCGTAAGCCTGTATGACCTTCAACGAATACCTTTCGTTCATTCTGAATATAAGGTACGTCACTTTTGTCTGGCCCTCGACCTTAAGATCGTTATTAACGAAGAATCACCCGATAAACGCTTCACCGCCTTAGGACAAATTGCCGAAATTACCTGCCAATCTTCAGTTTTCAGAAAAGCCAATTGTGTACAATCGGTAAAATGTTCGTTATTGCCTAAAAAGCCAATGAGTGATGAACTTACTGAACTAGTTTTTTATGTAAAGGATACTAGTAACGTGGGCCAAATTTTACATTTTCTGTGTATTTATTACAAACTTAATTGATAAGACTAAAATACGTGTGACACTTTTAATATAATAGGTAATATTATAAAGGTTTGCTGTCTGTGGTCTCTATTAATACCAGGTACAGGTCACGCTGTTCCAACGTATTTTTGATACAAATTTATTAAATTAAATAACTATCTATAACCCTATTGTAAGGATGTGTCGCACATAATAATGAACTGAATAGGGTTGAAGTTGAAGTGGATGTATTTAATGGTAGATTCTCCCAGTACAGGAGGGTCATAACACGTTTAATAAATACACAAGGTTCGTAGTATTTCCTTACAAATATAGTTATAATCTTATATATGCTGTAGATACATGTATTTGAGTAGCGTCTTGGTTAATTAAGCGTGGCAAGTATTTGTTTTTTGCCACGTGCCTTGTATTTTGCCTTTTTGGGTTCCGTACCTCAAAAGGTAAAAAAGGAACCCTTATAAGATCACTCTCTTGTCCGTCTGTCTGTTTGTCCGTGTGTCACCGCCGATTTTCTCAGGAACGGGTGTACCTAGCAAGTTGAAATTTATACAAGATACTGAGATTTATAGTCCCTATGAGGTGTATAAAAATCAAGGTCCTGATTCAACACGATAAAAAGATATGGGCAAATTTAGATTTGCGAAACCAGTAGCAAAATTTACCTTCATTTTAAACTTTTTTAATTTTCCCTTTACTTGTGCTGTAACACCTTGCTTTTAACAAAATTGACAATTCTAGATCAACCGGAAGTACCCTATAGGTTTTGGGTCAAAAACCTATAGGGTACTTCCCAATTATCTAGAATCATGAAGTTTGGTAAGAAGCAAGGTCTGACAGCACGTGACAAGTGAAGGAAAAAATCCGAAAGTCCTTAATTTGTTGTTATATTACATAAAAAAAAAAGTTTTTGTGATTACAGACTCATATTTTGCGGTTGGATTGTCCACTTTGTCGTACATCGCAACCGCAAAGTCTTAGAGAATTGATTCCCGAGATGGACGTTTACAATGTTTATTTGTTTGCTTACGGAACCCTCGGTGCGTGAGTCAGATTCGCACTTGCCCGGTCTTTCATGTTGTGTATGCTACATTTGCATCATTGTCTTGACTTAATATGTACCTATATCCTAATGTTTTCTGTCATGTAATGGCAGTAATCTGTAAGCGTACCTTTCACAAGTAAATAAAAAGGCATTAGGTACCTACTTATCTGTTTAAAGTCGGTGCTAGGCCTACAAGGCTGCGATTACATTACACTTATTGCATTTCGGGTTTGGCACCGACTTCAAACAGACCAGAAGTGACCAGTTGTGCCTTTGCATTGTTACCTGTTATTAAAAGTGTCACATGAATTGTAGTTTTCCTATTGATTTTTTCACTCTTCAGTGCCCTTTGTTAGTGTTTTTTGAAGTCGGTTCATTTTTTTTTGTGTTTATTATTACGCACTAAGTAGATACGGTATTCAAAACATTACCTACTATGTATGTATATTACCGAACTGTAGTACGTAAGATTATAGTAATTAGCCCGGTACTTTATTTAAATAAGGTAGCGGGATTTTTAGTTTGTCTAGGTGTTTGCTGCACTTGATTAATAAGTTATAAAAAACTGGACAAGTGGGAGTCTGACTTACGCACCGAGGGTTTCGTACGTTGTATAAAGATAGTTAGTCCATCTCCGGAATCGATTCTTGAAGATTTTTGTCTTGAAACTCATCTTTTCCCTTCTAAAAATACTCTCCCATATATCGATGTACGTCATAGTAAATTTTCCTAGCTTATTTTTATGTGATAGTGTAAGCAACGTTTTTTTTATGTGATATAACAACAGGATTCAGATTTTTTCAGGATTTTTCCTTTACTTGTGCTGTGAGACCTTGCTTCTTATCAATTTTCATGATTCTAGGTCAATGAAAAGTACTCTAAAGTTTTTGATTTATCTACGAGGTGTTAAAATTGGTTAAAATATACGGTGTACTTTAATTGCATTGACTTAGAAGCTTGATTTTTTTTAGCTTTAAGGAACCGCAGATATAAGTAGTTTATGTTAATTTTAACTTGATACGCGTTCCTGAGAAAAAGTGTATAAAGACAACAAGTTATCCTTTAAGGGTTCACTTTTTTCTTTTTAAGAAAAGGATCCTAAAAAGACATACAGCCGAACGTAGAAGCTTCTCTTTTTTTGAAGTATGTTATATATAATTTACTGCTACAAAATAAAGTACAAGATAACTCGTATAGTAATGTATGCTCAGAAATAATCGCTAGTCCTTGGTTCTCGCAGTTTATGATGTTATTTTGAATGGCTATGTGAGATGCGGTGTAATAGCATTCATTTAATATGTCTGCGAAATACCGCTGTGTTTCACTTAAACGGGAGCACCAAGAAAACGGAAGCCGATACCTCCCACTTGAGTAGGTACTTGTATTTCGTATTGTGTACACAAAAGGCTTTCTTCAAAAAGTTCTTCACCATCTACGACATTTTTCCAACCTACATTTGCTGCGTACACAAATTACTGTCCAGACCTCACCCAAGATTCGTAAGAAAACAATATTTTACGGTGAAACTTTCTACATTTCGGACCAAAATATGAAAATAATAAAAATATTTGTTTGCTTCTTTTGCTGGCTGGATTTTCAGTTTTTGGATGTTAGAGAGTTTCTGAGATACAATGTTGCCTAAACTTTGTTTTCATAATTTTGTGCAAATATATTCAAATCTGCGCTTAATACATAATAGGCAAGCTGGCAAAGAAAATGCAGAAGAAATAAAAGAAGTGTCAAATGTTTAATTTTATGACACACGAACACTTTCATTGAGTGTCAGTTGTTATAATAAAATTCGTCACTCATCAAATATGGATTGCCTGTTTGTGTAAATACAGTCAGCGACAAGTCTTTCAAAACATATATTTTCACAGACGGCTTTTGAACTAATTCCTATCCTCAAAGGACAAAATTAAATATTTCTGAATCTATTTAGTATTACAGAGATTGTGTTACATTGTTTCTTCGTTTCTTCTTTTCTTTCGTTTGTGTCTTTCCAAAAAAACAGGTTAAAACCGAAATCAAACAGATTTTCATAGTAGGACAATGATCCTTCTAAGGATGTTTCACTTCAGTAAGGTTAGAAACTATCATTTCTTTATAATTAAACACATTTTTATATTTATTGTTCCTTTAAGCATGTGCGGTGACCGCTGTCTGTCAGATCCAGGGGATGAGAGGCACTCGAGTACGCTCATGTCCCCACACACTGCTTAACCCTCATAAATGCGTAACTACAGGAACCATGCTTACCAGAAAGTATTGTGTTGTAAATCAATTGATAAGCATTGTAAATAAGATCAAGGAAAATCTACAGGTTTAATCGAATTGAACAATCGAATTGAATAATAATAACAGTCTAGGAAAAAACAGGTCGTATATAACAACAAAAGGATAATCTAAAGGTAACTTGATGTGGGTCCAGCTGTCTTAATAAAAGCTGTTCCCGGATCCCTCCTATTTAAGGCGCAGTACGGCACACCGTGTGGTTTCAGTTGGTTCGATTCCGACACACCACCTCACCGAAAACCGTAGTGGGGTGACGGCCCTAAGGGGTTTTCACGCGCACAAAAAAACAGGGTAACTTGATGTATTTTTTCCACTGTTGTTCATACATTTTATAGTTACTTTACTAGCTTTTGTCATCGGAATCGCTGGCATGAAAGTTATTTTGCTATCCCTCGAGGAAAGAACTTCTTTTTTTGATAAAAGATACCCTGTGTCCTTTCTACCCCTGACAACGTATATTTGCAACATTTAATTAGGATCGGTTGAGTAGTATAGGCATGAAAGGGTAACAAACAAACAAACTCACTTATGCCGCGTTCCTATAATCAACTACTATTATTGACCGAAATTTATTCAACGAAATTTTTTATTTTTACGTTGAATTATTCAACGAAATTTTACCGTCCGTAAGCAAAACGAATCGTTTCTTGATTTTTGATTTGATTAGATTTTTTACTTGATTAGTCAATATTAGTTGGGATACATAAGTGCCACAAAATTTTAGTTTAAACATCCAATATTCCCTACAATGTCGGATAAGTTTTATTTCTTACGTGAACTCTAATACTCATACATTGTTGGTTGGAAATATAACGTCATCTGACACTGTTTAGTAACTACTTTTTATATTTGAACTTTAAAGGTGGTAGTGTAAAAAGTATTCTCTCATAACATAATTTTTTTTTTTCATTTATCTTATTCCCTTGTGGCAACCCTACTTGGTAATATTTCCTCAAGCTTTACAGCTTTACAGCAAGCTTACGGCTATCATAAAAAACGGCTAAAAAGTGTGTTAAAAGGTAATGTTACTCTTAGACGCAATAAATGAAAATTAAAAAATAATACTAACAAAGTATAACAAATTTAATTACTATGATTAAACTATTACTTGTGACTCTTGAGTTGCTGGTGCCTATGGGCGGCGGTAGTCATTTACCATCAGGTGACCCGTCTGCTCGTTTGCCTCTTATACTATCACTACATATTATAAAACAAAGGCCCCCGCCTCGTCTGTCTGTCTGTCTGCAATAAACTGAAAAACTACTGAACGGATTTTCATGTGGTCTCACTTATGGACATAGTGATAATTGAGGAAGGTTTAGGTGTATAATTTTCTAACATTTTGTGTAAATTTATTGAAATATGTTGAAGATGTCTCTGCTACCCGTGCCAAGCCGGGTTGCTGGTAAAAAATAAGTCGTCAAAAAGGTAACGTACGAAAAAGATGACTCAAATGAATAAAAATGAATAATACGCGAAATTTAAACCAAGGCGTAAGAAACCTTTAACATTTTTTTTTTATTTTAATTATTTTTTAAGATTATTTACTGTTATTTAACACTGTACATACAAACCTTATAATTAAATATATTAAAACGAATTATAAATAATATATAAAAGTTACCAGCTGTTGCCCGCTACTTCGTCCGCGTGAAAATTTCGGTGAAATCTATCCTACATTTTTCCGGGATGAAAAGTAGCCTATGTGCTATTGCAGACTGTTCATCCAGATCCATTGAACCGTTTTTGCGTAAAAGAGTAACCAAAATTCATCTATCCAAACATATAATATTAGTAAGATGTCATCATGTCAACTTAAAGCAGATTTTTAATACTTACAGCTTGTTTTTTTTTATATTAAGGGGGCAAATGAGCAGACGGATCACCTGATGGTAAGCGACACAAGTGCGTTGCCGGCCTTTGAGATGGGAGTATGTTATCATATCCATGCCTTTATTAAAAACGTACTTCATCATTTTGCACTGATAGCGTCCCATCCGTGTAATTTCGAGAAAGTAATGGACATAGTGTATGTTTCTAATTATAAGCCTTTTTAATTTCAGAACAACAGCGGATTGAAGTCCATGTTCAAAAAGCCGAGTCGTCGTTAAGTATCATAAAAACCAATCCGTAGATTCAAACGTAAAACAATAGTGTCAGCAAAGCAAATGTCATATTATTCAAGCGGTGGTAGCGTAATGGCTAAGCGTCGGACTTGCGATCAAGCATTCAGCTTAGCTGGAGGGGTTAACAAGAATACCAGTAATGTGAGACCCACGTTACTAGTATTCTTTAAAAAAAATAACAAACTATATAATAACTAATTCTTTAAAACTGTTTGACTGAATGTGAAATAGACGATATGAAGTTAAATATTATCATAATCGTTATATTTTTCCTTTACATGTACGATTTAAATATACATGTTTAATCCATGTGTATAAAATGGATCCCTATTTTCCTTGGTAACGCCATTACTTGAGAACGGCTTAACAGATTTAATTCATATTTTTTTCTAATACTTTCTAGAAGGTTCTTATGGAACGAAATATTAGGAAAATTGAGCAGAAAATGGATTCCCGTGGAATAAATTTGAATTACCAAGTGAAGTAAGTTGCGTACAATAGCTAGCTTTAAATAAATTTACTATTAGTACCTAGTTTCTGTCCATTTCAGGCATTTAATGGGCATTCCCATATTAAAGTAGTACCTTCCCATTTTTAGTAATTTTAGTATTTGTTAGTAGAATGTGCTACTTCTGACCATTTCATCAAACCTTGCGACGATGGAATATTAATGTGTTGTATCTATGACAAACATTTTAACACAGATTTTCGTAGCTTTTCGTAATGGCCTGTTGAGAACTCTGATTTTCTTTAGTCTATATTACTCCAAGGGGGTAGAGTTGGATGCGTTCACCTTTCAAAGTTGTTGATGCCAAACTAGTGTAGCACTCAATCTTATAATCAATCTTACTTAGTGTAAATTTATTTCGGGTGAGCGGGGTTACCCGAGCTTTTGAGGTCAAAGATGGAGTCGGCAAGCGCACAACTGACAGATAGGTCGAACATTCATTAGCAACTTTGACCGTATAAATACCCTCAAATCTATATAGTTCGGATAAGATATTAATATTGCCATTAAACTTAAGTAATACTTCTCCTTAATCATCTGTTTGGTGCGAAATACAAGACAAACAACTGGAGAGCAAATGAAATCAACGCAATCAACAGATCATTTAATCCCTAGATTTAACCAATTTCAATATTCCGCAGGTAAATTAAAACTTATAGGATACTTCCCATTGACCTAGAATCATAAAATTTGGTAAGAAGCAAGGTGTCATAGCACAAGTAAAGGAAAAAATCTGAAAGTGGTAAATTTGTTGTTATATCTGTATGTTTGTCTGACAAGACCCTTTTCGTCAAGAACCCTTGGAGGCATCAAGTTAAAATTATAACCAAATACTTATGCTTGCAATTCCTAAAAGCTGTAAAGATATCATACTTCTAAATACACGCTATCAAAAGATACAATCATTTAAGCCTCACATTTTTACGAATTTGAGCATTTCGCAGGTAAATCAAACCCATAGGGTACTTCCCAGTGGTGTAGAATCATGAAATTTGGTAAGAAGAAAGGTCTCACAGTTACAAGTAAAGTAAAAAGTCCGATAGTTGTTAATTTGTTGTTATATCACGTAAATTAAATATTTCCTGAGATTGATGAGAAACTTGGAAAGTTGAATTGGTCGTATTTCACATTGTGTTTAGGAAAAAAAAAAACGGGCAAAAATCTTCGAGAATTGATTCTCGAGATGGACGTACTATCTACATACAAGTTTTTTTGCTTACAGAAAGAACCCTTGGCACGTGAGTCAGAATCGCACTAGTCCGGTTTTTTTAGTTTTACTAAACTTGCTGCCCAACAACAACGTGGTAGGTTGCTTCCCCTCCACGATACTTTGATCGAGTCTAGCGTTTGCGAACTACACACTGTAACATTAGATATTAATTACTACTAATAATATAGTAACACCAATATTTATAAACCTAAAAACTAAAATAAATCTGTATAGGAACGCACGGTCACCGTAAGGCCTCGGACACGAAGTCAGCGGGAGTGGTGCGGCAGCGGTGGCGGCGCGGGGAGTGGCGCGTTTTAATGCATACATTTATATAGAACTGGCCTCGAAGGCAGTGTAGTGGGGAGCGGGCGGCGAGCGGCGTACAAACGGTTCTAGTCGAGTTGTAGTATTCTTTTTTTTGTTTTTTAACTGCCGAAGTTTCAAAATGCCCGCCGACGTATTGGCCGAAATTATTACTTCTTTCGGCCTTATAAATTCCTTTAGCCATTCGCTCTTCACTCGTTCTTTCCACATGCCCAAACCATCGCAACATTTCCTTCTCAATTCTTGTCACTACATCTTCTTTCAACCCACAACGTGTTCTCACCTCTTCATTCCTCACTCTATCAGTCAATCTTACATCACACATACTTCTTAGTGAATATGTTTTAAATACCGACGTTAATTTATTAACTTTTCGCGACGTAGCTAGTTTAGTATGTACTGCTAATACGATACAATATGTACCTTAAATAGGTATGGAGCGTAAAATGATGTTAAATGGATGTTTTTTCTTCCATTTATCTCCATAAATGGAAGAAAAAACACATGTTGCGTCGACCCTCATTCGTTACTGTGAGAAATGGGCAGGTGAATGACGCACAAAGTTTTGAAAACATACTTTGGTTAAACAGATGGCTTGGTGTTGAGATAAGAAAAAAAATGTATACTAAAATACAGGATTCTACTTCAATCGTATCCTATCATATTGTAAAGGAAAACAAAGAGAATATTATGAATTTTAACAACGTAATAACAGTGATATACCCGAAGCAGTGCTTATTTTCCTGCTAATGCCAAAAGCAAGGTGTAAGCAGCCATAAAATAATTCCAACTGAATACAATAATATAATTTATGTAATTATAAACACTACATCCTATAAATAAAAGTTATTTATAGTTGTATTATTATGTTAAGTATAAACATATATTACTTATCTATCTATATATATAAAAATGAATCCCAATTTCCCTTGATCACGGCATTACGCGTGAACGGCTGGATCGATTTCGCTAATTCTTTTTTTTTGTGTTTGTTATTGTCAGGAGAAGGAAAAAATAAGAAAGTTGCGCGGATAATTAGAAAATTTAAGAAAACTTAACGACCATATTAACTTTTCTAATGTAACCTTAGCGCTTTTGACATAACTGTCAGTTTGACAGTCGGCGCGATTGACAGAATACGCACAGACTGCAAATTATACCAATTTGAATTCAATATTCATAGCTAAGACAGGACAACGTCTGTCGGGTCAGCTAGTTAAATATAATAACAATATTCTTATATAATAATAACAGTTAATAAGAAAATAAATATTATTTTAATAGAAACATTACTACTACTTACTAGTCCCAAATAAAAAACTCAAGCTACAGTAAATTTTATTTTCATTATATTCTTGCAAAAAAAAATTAAAAAGTAAAGAAAAAAACATCCAAACCGTTTAATAAGGCTCCGTGTAATTCAAGAGCAGGATTAGTAATTAAGGCAAGTATGAATCAAGCTTACGCTTTGTAAATCTCAATTTTATCCTTACACGTATAAGTATACATTTTCTGTTTTTTACCTTATTACTTTAAACGAGCAATTCTTGTATGTATATATGTGTTTATTTATGTATGTATTTATATTTCGGGTATCTCGGTAACGGCTCTAACGATTTTAATGAAATTTTGTATACAGATACAGTTTTGTATTTTAAGTTTAACTGCATAGTTGTATTTCCTGTAAAATGGCAATTTTACAAAAAAAATGTTTTAAAAAAATGACGATTTTACAAGGAGCGAAGCTCGGTCTGAGCTTCGCTCGGTACCTTTTTGTAAAATCATACCCAGGTTCTTTAAATTCAAAGTAAGTAATGGAATTGATTCAAAGCACAGTTTATACGTATTATGTGAAGTTTTTTTTTTAACCTGCTATGTGCGAGTTGAACTCGCGTGGAGAGGGTTCCGTCCGATCAATTGCAAATCTAAGTTTGTACGCACAATATTAATAGATTTACCACGGGTCATTATTGTTAGGTTTTCTTGTTATCTGTAAGACTAGTATTACTTTATTTATTTTTGTCAAAACAAAGAAACTGTGAGATTTATCAGTTTGGAATATAATATGCCTTTTTACCTTGCAGATGTTTTAATTATTCTCTTCTTTAATAAAGACATTCCTTTCCAGAGCCTATACGCCTCACCCCAAGTCCTTGGGCTGCAAAGCACGAGGACAAATACAACAACATGTTTTATTTACAACTACAATTTTTTTGTATAATTACTCTTAAGTAGCAACGACAAACCCAATAACAAACCAAGTGAACTTTCAATACCTAAAAATTATAATTATCATGAAAGATACAGCATTGAAAATCAGTTATTGTTTTCTTTTTTTATGTTCAATCCTAAAAGAAGAAAACAAGTAATATGAACAGTTAAAAAGGTTACAGTTCTCAAAATTGATACTTCATTGGTTCAATATTGAAATATAAAATATTTTATCAAAATCTCAAGTTTAACAATTTTCCATTCCGACAAAATAAATACGTAACATTCACAAGATGGTTCGTTCATTAATAAAACAACAAGATAAAGTAAACAGTCGGTTATTGTTTACTTTAAAACCTTCAACTATCAATAACCACAAGGTTTTAGTTAAGAGTTTTGCTTATCTAGGCGATCAGGATAAACCCACATCCGGGCTGCAACGGACAGACGGAAACTTATCAACGTGGAACAAATTTTACGTAATAACTTGATCACAACTTAGTAATTGGGGCTGTGTATTTAACTAAAAGGGGATTTCATATATGTTTGCCACTTACTTATATGGAATTTACATTCCATGTCTTTGGTATTATACCGCGTATCGCACCCAGGTTAAAATAGGGCTTAAAAACTTGTGCAGTGTTGTGCACCCAATGCTATTTTTACCCTATAGGTCATCACACACTGTACCGTCACGGTAACGGCACGGCTCCAATTCAGCAATAAAGTTGTCATTCAAATCTGAGCCTTCAAACCTGGTCGTATAATATATTTCATAATGTCAATATGAAAAAGCGGACGGCGGGCAGTAAGCGCGTATTGACATTATAAAATGTATTATACGAACACGTTTTAAAGCTCAGTTTCGAATGACAACTTAATTACTGGGGTGGAGCCGTGACGGTGTAGTGTGTGATGAGCTTATTACTGCTCCGTTAAATTAGCCTGTAGAGCAAGAAGCGGACTGCTATTCTAGACACTCGCTCTGTGGGTCAAGACATATGCTAGACTGTCTTCTGCTTTGAAAGACCAAAGCAACAACAAACACTTAGTAGTATGCAAAAAGTGTTAATAACGACCAAAAGAGTTATCGACCAATTGAAATTCACAAACATCCATTATCCGACAACCGGCATAGCCAACAGCAGGTTTACTGCCTTATTATTAACTCAACCGGTCATCGTGAGTTTTGCATACAGGAACAGGACAAAGGGTATCTTTCCCCCAGAAAAAAAGTGTTGTTGGCGAGGGATACCTGAGCTCATTGACAAAATCTGCATTGAAGCGGGCGAAGACGCGGACAAATGCTAGTAAGTAAATAAGATAATAAATCACAAATCACATACAATCGCTGTGATAGAGGGAAGTTCCAATCACACGTAACATCAATATCAGGACGCTTACGCAATCGTCCTTACAAAGATCGGCGAACTACATATTATAACTTTAAATAATCTCGATCTAGCTTTTCTTTCGTTTCTACTGCACCCGCTTTAAGGCTATCCTTTTACTGGATGAAAGGATTTTCTCGATGAATATATGCGTTTATGCAAAACTTCTTGAATATGAAATTTTCGGTTCAGTACAAGGGTTGAGTAGATAAAGCGTTAAAGCGTAACACACACATAAATAAACGCACTTGCGCATTTATAATAATAATAATAATGATAATCGGGTAACACGCGCCCGAGAGTAATGCGTTTTGTGAATCGGGGTTTTTCGGAAACTGGTATCAGTTCCTGTGCTTACACAGCACGAGTCACAGAGCGCATTGACTTTCTGAAACAGAAAGTTTATGCATGGGCAAAGCGTATCCGGAGATACAAAAAAAGAGTGGACCGATATACTCAGAATCGTTCATTTCAAAGGGATGAGAGGTGGGTTTACAGAAGGTGGGAGCAGCCTGATTTAGTGAGTGATACGCATTTCCCAGGAACAGAAATCACAAATTCATTTTGGAGTAACATCTGGGCAATGCCTGTCACTCACACAGAGGGTGATTGGATGCGAGATGTTGATTTTCGTGTGAGCCGATTGATAACATGGAGCCAATATCAATATCTAACATTGATGTAGCTTGTGCAGTTCGTTCGCTGCCGAACTAGAAAGCAGCGGGACCGGACGGACTGCATAACTTTTGGTTAAAGTGGCTCCGTAGCTCACATGCATGTTTGGCATCTCAATTTCAATCATGCTTAGAATCAGGTTCGCTTCCGACTTTTATGACCACAGGCATAACTCACCTGCTCTATAAGTCTGGCAGTGCCACAGATTCCAAAAACTACAGACCAATAACATGTCTACAAACAGTTTATAAATTACTCACGTCCATTCTGAGCGTAAAGATAACATCTCATTTATCCAAAAACATTATAATGGCTTACTCTCAGAATGGATGTCGAAGTGGGGCCCGTGGCACTAAAGAGCTCCTTATACTTGACACGATCATTAATCAACAAGTTCACCGTAACCGAAAGGATTTTGGCGACATGTTGGATAGATTATGAAAAGGCCTATGACTCTGTGCCGCATACGTGGCTCTTGAGGGTGATGGAGTTGTACAAGATTGATACAACTCTATGAACTTTCTTGAAGGTATGTATGCGGCAATGGAGAACGGTCCTTTGCTATCCAGGATGTCAGCAGTCTCACGGTGACGGCGAGTCTATAAAGATCAGGCGGGGTATATTCCAGGGTGACAGTTTGAGTCCCTTGTGGTTCTGCTTAGCTTTGAATCCTCTTAGCACTTTGCTGGAGGGTTCAGGGCTAGGTCAGGTTATATCCTATCTCCTTTTCATGGACGATTTGAAACTTTTTCCCTGCAGCAAATTCCAACTGATAAGATTACTAGAGGTAACTGAAAAACTTAGTAAATGTATCCGGATTTAATTTGGTGTGGATAAATGTGCAGTCATGCATGTAAAAAGAGGCAGGATTGTTGAATCTGATGGGATGGAACTCTCAGATTCCACACACCTTAGATGTCTTTCCGCCAACGAAACTTACAAGTATCTAGGTATGTCACAATCGTTAGGGTTAAATGAATTGTCCATGAAGCAATCGTTACAGGAGCGCTTCTTTGGCCGCCTGAGAAAAGTATTGAAAAGTCTTTTGTCAGGTTGTAATAAGGTGCACGCCTATATTGATTGGGTCATACCAGTTCTAACCTACTCCTTTGGCATACTTAGATGGACTCAAACTGAACTAGATGCCCTGAATAGAAGAGTCCGTACACTGCTTACCGCGTACCGAATGCACCATCCACGTTCGTTGGTCATGAGATTGTATATCCCGCGGAAATGTGGGGGCCGTGGTTTTTTAAATGCCAAGACCCTTCCTAACCACGAGGTATGCAAGCTTAGATAATACTTCCTCTCCGTTGACCTGGATGTGTATCGGGATGTGGTGGCAGTTGACAACGGACTCATTCCGCTTCCTCTACGAAAAGAGAACTGGCGCAAACCAGTAGTACTTACTATTACAGATCGTAGGGAGATATGGAAGTGTAAGGCGTTGCATGGACGTTTTTATCGGGCTTTAAATGTCCCCGATGTAGATTTATTAGCATCAGTATCCTGGCTACGGTTCGGTGACCTCTTCGGAGAAACTGAAGGTTTTGTCTGTGCAATTACAGACGAAGTTGTTATGACGAATCACTATCGGAGATATATCCTGAAAGACGGCACAATTGACATTTTTCGGGCGTGTCATCGTCCCGGAGAAACCCTCAGAAATATAATTTCCGGTTGTTCTCGTCTTGCCAACGGCGAGTACTTGCATAGACATAACCAAGTGGCCAGGATAGTCCATCAGCAACTTGCTCTTAAATATAACCTTGTTACCATTACTACAGGTATGTGCCCGACCCAGTTCTCGAAAATGGTCGTGCAACATTGTACTGGGATCGATCTATCATCACTAACAGGACTATTGTTACCAATAAGCCTGATATAGTGGTGATAGACCGATTAGAGCGCCGAGCAATGATTATTGACATCACCATTCCCCATGGCGACAATCGCTTAAAAGCAGAAAAAGATAAACAAATAAAATATTTGGACTTATCCCACGAGATTGTTGACATGTGGGATGTGGATTCAGCAATCATTGTGCCGATAGTCATTTCGACCCACGGGTTAATTGCTAAGAGCCTCGACCAACACCTTCAGAGGCTCACGTTAGGCAGCTGGATTAAGAGCCTAATGCAGAAGGCAGTCCTTCTCGACACGGCACGCATAGTGAGGAGGTTTCTGTCTCTGGAACTCTAACCACCGGTAGCTTGGTCCCTGTACCCGATACCGGTGGGACACTATTTTTTATATTTTTAAATATATATATTTTTTTCATATTGTAAATGTATTTAAAAATGTAATGTATATGTATAATAAATAAATAAAGAGAATAATGATAATAGAACATTAACACAATATAAAAAAAAATGGTCAGTCCTGGGACTGCACGTCAGAAGTGAAAACACATATACACACACATCTATATGTCATCATGACAACAAATTATGTCATCATGACAACATATTTCATCGAGGTAACATATGTCATCATGACAATCTATGTCGTGCGGCGGGACGGTCACGCCAGTTCAGTGCTTTTTTGCCATATCAAAAGTGCCCAACGTGCCTAAAGAGGTTTTCACTTCAATAATTAAAAAATATGGCTCATACCGGAACTGAGGGTTATGTGGTATGTTAGACTGTAGGATTTTAAGTCGCACGTATTTTCAGATACGTGAATCTCAATTGCTGTGTGACTGTGTGTTAATCCAAGATACAACAGCAAGATACAATCTATCTGTAGCCTGTTGTTCAAAAAAATCTGCAGGGATTCCCAGGGATTTCCTTTCTAGGTTACACCTGAGGCCCCGGCAATAACACCCAATAAAACACCACCTTTACGTTGGCCCCGGTGAGGTGAGGTGAAACTGGTGAGGCTACAATTGCATATTTATGACATTTGGATGAATGTTTTATTATGAGAGTCATACCTTACCTTGTTTGAATATTGTTAGTTCACTTTCAGGTATTCAGTTTTTTATTTATTTATTTATTTGTTTCAAACTTCCTGCAGTTTACATTGCACGAGGAGGACTTAATGCCACATACAACTATCTACATACCAAGTTTTATCGCAATCGGTTCAGTGGTTTCTTTGTGAAAGAGTAACAAATATCCATCCATCCATCTACCATAACTTTTACATTAACAAAGCTAGCAGTGCCCCGCAGTTTCACCCGCGTAAGTCCCGATCCCTTGGGAATATCGGGATAAAAAGTAGCCTAAATGTTAATCCAGGTCTACAGCTATCTACATACCAAGTTTCATTGCAATCGGTTTTGTAGTTTTGGCGTGAAAGAGTAACAAACATCCATACATTCATACATCCATACATCCTCACAAACTTTTACGTTTATAATATTAGCAGGATTAGTGGGATTTTTGCCAATTGTTTCCTGTAATTTTTTTTTTTCAACTTTCCAACCAACACTTAACAACCAGTCATCATGTTGGCTACAATCTAAATATTTATTAGTATTGTAGCTGTCAGATTATCTTTTAAGTAACCAATCATACATAAACGCATCTCTATATTTGAAATTTCTCAATTGTAAATTATACACATTATACACGGATGAAAGTATTTATTAAATATATTCGTTTTATTTTAGCAAATCGGCAGTCGCTGACACTATGTTAGTTTTTGCACAAACAAAGTGATTTATTTATAACTCCTGTAGCAGTGGAGCCATAAAGTCGCGGGGATGCCATAAATAGATCTTTCCGATATAACGTACGTGACTGTTTACCTATATTCGTCTTAATATCTGAACAAACATCGTTCAGTCGTAAAAAATATGAGTAATCTGTAAGGTGATTTCTTAAAATGATAATCACAACGACAAACCCACTAAATCAAGATTTATCGAGTTTTTTCGGGGAGCAACAACTGTACAAGTCATTCGTTTGGAGACCCATCACCGTTAATGTATAAATTTATATACAAAACTTTAATCACGTAAATTTAAATCCTTGCAAATTAATTAAAAAAAGACATTTTCCTCAGAACCGTCTCAAGGCGTAATAGCTTTTCTTTAACAACTAATTTTTTAAAGCGAGTTCAAGACCCTGGGGAAATACGTTTACCGATGATTACACATTACTCGATCGTCCTAATTATACGTAATTAATGTACAATTACAGACAGAGTACATGCAGCCTTAAAAAACGAGTGACATATATGCAATATCAGTCATTTATTGTAAATACAAATTTAAATACCTCTGTTTTCTCTGCGAATACAGGCAATCATCTTGACTGTCGTAATATAAAGGCTTAAAAACGTTTATGCAAAGTTGGTATTTAAATGAATTTGATTGACTTAAGTTACCATTGACCGGAAAGCGCGGCATAGGATTCCAATTAACAAGGTTGTAAAGATCGGAGGTCGTTGGTGTATGCAGGCCACTTCCAACCGGTCTTTTTTTTATGATATAGGGGGCAAACGAGCAGACGTGTCACCTGATGGTAAATGACTACCGCCGCCCACGGGCACCTGTAACTCAAGAGTCACAAGTGCGTTCAAATCAAATCAATCAAATCAAAATCATTTATTTCAATTAAACCAATAATAGGTATTTTTGAATTGTCAGGAGTAGAAGTCAGTCAGACTAAGTCAGTCGTGAAGCTAGTTGCCTGTTCCAATACGTAGATCCTATGGAGAAGAACAGGCAAGAAACTCCAAGGACACTATTTTTCAAAATGTTTTTTACAAATTACTGGTAACATTGCTTATAAGCGTAAATAAAATGTGAGGACAATGTAACATACCTATTATTCTAAAATATAAATAGACGCGCTAATTACTACTATACATATTTAAGTAATAACAGTCCGGATATGACCAGCCCTGACCAACGGCACCCGTTCACGAGCATGACGCACACGCCAGCCATCGTACAGATCAACCATATTGAAGGGAACCGAACGACCCGACATATACGCCACCATAGGCAGGACTTCTAGGCGAGCATGACATACTCAGAACTGCCAAGCGACATAGGAAATTTAACTAAATAAGTGACTACACAGTTCTCACATGAACAATTCAAAATTTTCAAAATTAAGCTTAAAAAATCATAATAATAACTAAAAAAATGTAATACATTCAATGTCAACACAGTATAACTGTAGATCATATCAATGTTACGAAAAAACACAGTATACCTATACATAATATCAATGTTGTGTAAAATTAACAATGTCACAATTAAGAATGAAAATATCCATAAAAAGATACATGTCAAATAAAAAATAAAATTCAATAGTGAAAATTCAGAAAAAGCAGAATCTAAAGACCACCATAACTACCCACTCATGTACAGTGCTGTGGAGCTTGACCAGCATTTTGCCAAGCAGTGTTATCAGCCATATATTCATCAAGTTTATAATATGCTTGTTTACATAGTGTGCGTTTTATACAAGTTTTAAATTTTTTCTCACTTAGTTCAAGAATTTTAAGAGGTATTTTATTATAGAACTTAACACAGTACCCCATAAAAGACTTTTGCACTTTTGTTAATCTAAATTTAGGTTGAACTAATTTATTTCCATCTCTAGTAATATAATTATGTCTTTCACACCGTTTTGTAAAGAGATGCAATTTTTTTCTGACATACATGATGTTTTCATAAATATACTGACTAGGCACGGTCAGAATGTTGATTCCTTTAAATAGATCCCTGAGGGAATCGCGACTACGTAGATTATAAATGGCTCTGATAGCTCTTTTCTGCAAAACGAATATAGATTCTATATCAGCGGCACGCCCCCATAATAAAATGCCATAAGACATGACACTGTGGAAATAACTAAAATAAACTAGTCGTGCAGTATCTATGTCTGTAAATTGGCAGACTTTCCTTACCGCATATGCTGCAGAGCTTAGCCGCTTAGAGAGAGATGTTAAGTGAGAGCCCCATTGTAGTTGAGAATCCAGCGTTATCCCTAAAAAGACAGTTTCATTCACAAAATCCATGTTTTCGTTATTTAATAAGAGGTTACATTCCGTATGTCTTACGTTAGGCAAAGAGAATCTTATACATTCAGTTTTTTTCCCATTTAGCACTAAATTATTTGCAGTAAACCAACCGTGTACTCGCTGAATAATATTATTTACATCGTCAAAGTTATCGTCGCGTCTATCTATTTCAAAAATTAATGATGTGTCGTCAGCAAATAATACTATTTTGGGTTGGTTATCTAGTAAATGGGGGAGATCATTAATATAAACGAGAAATAGAAACGGGCCTAATATCGATCCCTGTGGCACGTCCATTTTCAACTTTGATCCTAATGAATTGACATCATTTATCTGAACCTGCTGTTGTCTATCACTCAGGTAAGATTTAAGCAAACAGAGGGCCTGCTTACAAAGTCCATAATGCTCAAGTTTTAGCAGCAGCGTTTCATGACTCACGCAATCAAATGCTTTTGAGAGAGAGAGCATCCTGAGCTTCCTCCCAGGCGGTAAAAATATGCTGTAGCAAGGTAACACCGACGTCAGTTGTACAACGCCCCTTAGTGAAACCGTATTGTTGATCGTGAAGGATGTTGTTTTTATTAAAATGAAGAAGCATTTGATTAAGCATGATCCTTTCAAAAATCTTGCTAAATACTGGCAGGATTGAAACTGGCCTATAATTATTAGAATCTTTAGTGTTTCCGGATTTAAAAAGGGGTATGACTTTACTGTGTTTCATGAGATCAAGGAAAACTCCTTGATCTACACACAAATTAAATGTTAGGGCTAAGTAGGGAGCAGAAGTTACAATAATAGACTGGACAAGTTTTGACGGACATTCCCCACAGATCGTCAGTCATTTTTATCTTAATATTCTTAAAAGCTTTTATTACAACTGTAGGGTTTATATGTTTGAAACTAAAAACTACGGGACAGGTACGAACATTTTTTCTAAGAAGAGTGATAGAATGGGCAGGGGAGGAATCCAAAGTTTCAGTAGTTTTAATTGGAATATCCGTAAAGAAATCAACGAATTCCTGAGCTACGTCCTTGTCAGAGCTTAAAGTACCTCGCCGTGTCTCTAATTCATACTTATTGTTGGATGTTTTATTCCTACCAGTTTCATTATTAATTATTGTCCAGGTAGTTTTTATTTTATCTTCAGACGATTTTATTTTATTACTAATAAAATTAGATTTAGCAGTCTTACATACTTTTCTAAACGTTTTTGAATGATTGGAGACGTACTGATTGAAAGTCTCACTCTTCACGTAAGGCCTTAGGCCATAAAGTTCGTACAGTTTATCCCTACTTTTTCTAATACCTGTGGTTGCCCAATCACTAAAAGCAAATCTGGGGTACACATTCTTAGTTTTCTTTTGAAAGAGATTATCAAACCCATTGTGCACTACCGAAAAGAAATCTGTGTAAAATCTATTTACATCAAAAACGTTACTTTTAAGTAAAGCCAATTTGCTATTTAGAACATCATCAAACTTCTTTAGGTTTCCAGATGTTATAGGTCTATATTTTTCTTGCACCTTCTGCAAGGGTGTGTTGGCTCTGTAGGTGACTGTCAATTCACTGTGATCTGAAGGTAGATAATTTACAATGGCTTTCTCTAAATATTCGCAACTACAGAACACATTATCAATACAAGTCGCGGATGTCTCAGTTATTCGAGTTGGTGCTAAAAAAACGTTTGTTAGATAAAATGATTTAAAAAGGTTTAAAAATTGAGTAGTACTTGAATTACCTTCTAAAATATTAATGTTAAAATCACCGCAGATTATAACTGATTTATTATTAGTAGAGACTTTCGCCAATACATCTTCCATTGTTTTCTCAAAGATAGAATAGTTTTGAATATTTGGGGGCCTGTAAACGCACACTACAACATGCCTATCCAGCTCAACACAGGATAACTCAACACTGTGTTCCGTTGCCGTCCTTTAAGGTGGGAGTAGGGGAAGAGTGGAAGAGGGGGAGAGGGGGATTAGAGGGGAGGAGAGGGGATGGACGGGAATAGGGAAGAGGGAAGGGTTAGGGCCTTTTTTTTTTTTTTGTGCGTGTGGAAACCCCCTCGGGACGTCATCCCACCGGGGTTTTCGGTAGGGCGGTGTGTCGGAATCGAACCGACTAAAACCACACGGTATGCCGTACTGCGCCTTAAATAGGAGGGATCCGGGAACAGCTTTTATTAAGACATCCGGACCCCCCCTAGCGCCTGCCCGCTAAAGCGCGGGCGCCACCTCCGGGTAAAGAATCTCTTAATTAGGCGACGTCCAGGCACACACGGACGCCGCCTCCTCCCATCCACCCGCGGCCACACTCAAGGCAGCATGAGGCGCTGGTAAGCGCGCCTCCGCCGCCCGGTTCGCCGGCGGCGAATTAGGTCCGAGTGGAGATCGTCCTCCCGGACCCTTTCCGCCGCCTCCTTCTGCGAGATGACGTCCTCACAGAAGGTCGAGACCGCGGAAAATTCCTGTCGCTACCGGCCGAAGGGCTAGGGCCTCCGGTAACCTCAGTTACGCGGTCACACGTCATTGTTTCACTGCTTGTTTCCTGTGAGGCCGTGGTATCGAGCGGAGTCAAACCGGCAAATACGTGCCGAAACATGGCTCTCCCACGTGAAGAGCGAGAGGTCTTGTCAATAAGGCAGGTTTCGCCCACCAGTTGACGTCCTATGGGTGATATGATGATGATGAAGTTACAAAAAAGTATTGGTACACGCCATAGATTAAAAATCATTTACGGTCTTAAAAAAATTTAAAGCGAAGTTATATTTTTTTTAACCCCTAACGCAAAAACGACGAGGTGTTATATGTTTGACGTGTCTGTGTGTGTGTCTGGCTGTGGCATCGTAGCTCCCGAACGGATGAACCGATTTTGGTTTTGTTTTTTTTATTTTGAAAGGTGAATTAGTTGGAAGTGTTCTTAGCTATGCTTGATGAAAATCGGTCCAAGATGGCCGCCGCCACAAAATGGCGGATAACATATTTTTTCACAACTCCCTCAAAATGGGTATCAAATGAAAGTGTTTGACTAGCTTTTTACGTTCATACTATTTTTATTATTTTGTGTCGGGGGTTTTTTAAATTTTTAATTTAATTTATTTTATGTCCTTTTTTATTGGATATACCCTTCACAGTCTTTATTCAGATCTCGCGACTAGCGTAAGGTTATCATGGAGCTTTAATCGTTTGTGTGAGACACTTTCTATATCCGATAACTTTGGGGCCAGCTGATTGATGTGAGTTGATAGTAACTTTTACTGTGTTTAGCAATCTTTTGTTTGGCTTAAATGATATTTAGGTTCATATGAACAGTCGACAAAGAAAATAGTCTACCAGTTTTGACAAAAGTTTCTGTGTAAGCACAATAGCGATAAGATTGAATCTATCTAACAATGAAAGAGACAGATCAAAAACCAAACTTTTATTTATTTTGACCAGCTGTAGTCGCGGCTTGGCCTTTGTTTTACGTACATATTTTTTTTTATGGTGTAGGGGGCAAACGAGCAGACGGGTCACCTGATTGTAAACGACTACCGCCACACATGGTCACCTGCAACTCAAGAATCCCAAGTGCGTTACCGGCCTTTAAGGTAGGAGTAGGGAAAGAGGGGGGGAAGAGCGAAGAGGGCGGTAAGGGCAGAGAAGGAAGGGTTAGGGCCTCCGGTAACCTGACTCACGCGGCTAAAAGCAGTGCCGGTTTTTCTGTGAGGCCGTGGTATCACTTCGGTCGGCCCATACGTGCCGAAGTATGGCTCTCCCACGACTTCTATTACTGAATTAAAAAATATCCCATGTTACTTCTGGATACATAGCTTTCGAAATGTGAAGGAATTATTAAAATAGATTTATTAGTTTCAGAGCTTATCGACTACAATCAAATATTTTTTCTCTCTTTATAATATTAGTACCTATAGATTTATTTATATTTGCAATCATTTGAAACACTTTCTGGAAAATTCTCCAATTCCCTGTTGGCATAAGCGCTCTGAAAGTTTAAAGCCGTCCTAAATTATTTGGACAAAGAGAGAGTTGTCAGGGTTTGTTTAACGTTTTCAATTATTATTTATATTTATGGCATTCAAACTCAAGGCGAATAAAATTAAGATACCGCTACAGTAAATGGACATCTTTTAAGATACGGCTCACCTTATTTTTCTCTTTCGAATGACCATAAATAACGATAGACTTCGGTATCATTATGCAGAATAAGTGGACCCGAGGGCATTGTATTCCTTGTTACCTTTTCAGTTTTTTTTTTTACCTTCCTGAACATTTTTATAATAATATTTATTAGTTATAATATTTTACTACACATTGTTGGTCTAGTGGTCCTGACAGCTGAGCCAAAGAGTATGTTCGATTCCCACCTAGGACAAAAATAATTGTATAATGAGCATGTCATTTGTTCTATGTCTATTCTATGTCTGATAACCATAGTATAGGCTCTGCCTAGTTTAGGATCAAACGGCCGTATGTGAGATGTGTCAATAGGTTATAATTATTATATCTAGATAAAAGACGTAGCTTGTAAAATATATTCTGGACTACGGATAAACATACTTAGACACATTTTGTTTTATAAATACATACATACCCAAGAAAATACAAAAAGACATATTGAACCAAATTTCGAATTCATTCGATTCGATTCAGAATTTCTATGACTAGTCAAAAAAGGTGTTTTGGAAAGACGCATTATAAGAGTTTTGGTGGTTTTTTATTTTCTATTTAGAATGTTTAATTCTTCGATTTAAAAAAATAATTAACCTATCGTCATATACATTAATGATGTTTCTCATGTTAATGTTTCTAATCTCTTGTTTTGACGCATTGCGAATTCCCTTTAGGGATTATCAAGATTTCCTTGATAATAAAACGGTTGGGATAAATGGAACTTGCATAGTTTTTGGTCCTATTTCATCTCACATATGAATTTAAACAAACATTATATTTTATTTATAAAAACCTGTTTCGTTGCATTTTATGTGATCTCTACTCGTCTCGTCTCGTTATATTTACGAACTGTATAACTAGGAGTGAACATAAGTACAGTTTAAGTTCCAAATAAGTGTTCAGTTTACCGAGAGCCACTTAGTGCGGTGACGGAGTTCTAATCGACCCAACACACATACCCGTTGTATAATTTACTATACTTTGAGGACATACATGTATATTCTCGAAGCTTCTTTTGACGGTCCATATTATACGGTCACAAGAAATAGGGCGTGAAGCCTATTATCGCTTACCCGGACACTTTTCCGGACTGAGAATTTTCTAACGCGAATAAAAACACAATAACAATTTCCAAAACTCGAGGATCAAAACAAGGGCACTGAGATTGTATGAAAACATATTCCATGGACCTAACGAAATGGTCTATCAAGATAATTGAACTTTTTTTTAAGTGTAATATCAGGCCAAGATCATCCTTCAATATTCTAAATCTAACCTCGCTATACTGCAAAGTTATTAAAGTTTAAATACCTAATAATAATTGAATTAAGGTGTTTCTACACATTACCGGGACGTGCCCGTGACGTGACCGTGCCGTACTCCGTCAGGAGCTCGAAAAAATCTCGGTACGTACAATTCATATGGACTCGTTCACACATGTCCGTGTCCAGGCCAGCGACGGAACTTCAGTGCCCGGGACGACGCAGTGACGTGCGCCGGTGTTCCGATATTTTCATTGCACGTTGTCGATAACTTCTTTAAAAATGAACAACGAATTGTTAATAGAGACTGTATGACTTCTTTTACCCGAAATATATGGATTCCAAGTATAATAATAATATATAAACTTAAATGGAATGGAATGGATTTCGCAGAATACCAGTGTTGCGGTTTAATAATCGCTACGTATGCTGAGCGATGTCTAAATTTTAGCATTGATGGGACACACATTTTCAGATAACTTTATAAACTTAATTTATAAAGATATTTAATAGTTTTAAGGTTGTACTGACAATACTGGCCTTCATGAAGGCGGTTTTCGCTTGGTCAGGTGGTGTTGCCAGTGAGCAGAAGTAATATACTCCCAATTTTTTATTTTATTTGTTTTTGTTTTGTTTTGTATATTTTATTTATTTTATTGTTTTCGTGTGAAAATTTGAGTCTGTGAGCCAAAATAAATATTTTCTTTCTTTATAGCATGAAATTTTACGTAAATTAAACAACGCAGATAAAAAAAAAAATATGGCCGTGCATGGCCGCGGCCCATACACGGCCTGTTCATGTCCCTGACGTACGACCCTGACGTACGACGTACGACGACGACGTAAGTGACGTTCATGTATTGTGTTAACAGAAAAAAACCCCGGACGGGAAACGGATGCACTTTCTCAGCACGGCCACGGCCCTGTCACGTCCCGGTAATGGGAAGTGTACCTTTATACGTCGAAATTTAGAGAAATATTCATCTGATGTTATGTTTTTTTGGAAACTTCTAGATACCATCTTCCTGAGGGCATGTCGTAACGATTATGTCGCTTTCGAACCGACAAAAATCACTAGTGGATATTATACACGCTACTTTTCGACTAATGTCGCTTTCCTATAGTCAAGAAACGATTCGTTTTGCTTGCGGACTGCAAAACTTTCGTTGAAAATTCAAAGAAATTTTATCGTCCGTAAGCAAAACGAATCGTTTCTTGATTTTAGGAACGCAGCATAAGTCACCCATCTCCGATAGTGAGTTATATTTATTGTTGGCAGACCAAGAAGAGTGAACTCTCCGTCCTTAAAAACACGCGCGATCTTATTTTATTATAAGAGTTTAAATCTGTTATTTAAAAAATCATCACACAAAGATCTCTCAAATTGTCGTATCGCAGTTTTAATATAGGACGTCTGTGTTAGCATCAAGACTTTCCCAACATACGTTAGCCATGAACTGAATATTCAATCAATTATTATTAATTAGTTAGTATATTATAAGCCTATTTAATTGCCGTTAGACCTCTGTGCTATAAACTCAATACGTATCCTTGAAACTTTAATCTATCCTACAAATTAATTGACTTCTATATTTTCAAAGTGGGCCACTTCACTTCACACACATAAATTTCAGGTAATGTTAATTAAATCGTTTTATATATAACTTACTAGAATTTAACTACGGAAAACCAGTAGGAGTTTTAGTGAGTAATAATGCGTCGTCGTGGAGGTTTTTGTTCTTTATATAGCTATGATTTTGTAAATGTGCTCTTCAAGTTGACAAATATCTACTGTTTCATACCTCCTTCTATCAGTTTTTTCCTCTTCAATTTCTCTATTGTAAATATCACAAGGCTTATCTATAATACTTAATATTACTGACATGAAAGTGCATTTGCGGTCTTTGTTTCTGCTCTTGTTTTGACTTCTATATCTGTAGGCACCTGTGTGAACTTGGTTTTTTCTACTTTTTGATAGATTCGATTCGATTAGATAGAGAGAAAAAAGTGATTGCTTTGGTATGGTGTTCACCGGCTGGTTTCCACAACTCAACATCTGTTTTGTGCCTATTTTTCCTGTGGGCGGTTACTTTAAGAAGTAACTGTGTTGTCAGGAAGCAACGTAAGCATGTGCGGATGCGATATTTTACATAAACAACATCATCAAACATTGTAAAAATGTTGCGAATACAATATTAAATGTATCCTACTTTTACAAGGCACAAGACAGAGGCATTTTAGTTTTTTTTTTAAGGTTTTATTGTTTTAAGATAGAGTTTAGTTTTCCATATCATCACAGAAGCTACGCCGGAATCAAAAGTAAGTTCTATGTATTTACAGATATCCCAAAAAACTTGTAGTTTGACAATTGAAAGCAAGGGATCATAACTTATTGTTCCCGAAATAGAAATAGTTCCAGAATCTCAAATTTCAGAACAGTGAGACGTAAACTTGTGTTGCGTACTAAACAATCGGCCATGTTTTACTATTCTATAGTAAGTGCGTACGAACTTCTACCTAACTAGCCTTAAAATATTACATTGATGGTATTTTGGCCATGATAAAAATATTCAATCTCATTCACAAAAAATCACTCGACAATCTCACTTGAACCTGCAAATTTATATATCGTAACCTTTTAAAGTCTATTATGGCTTGAACACATCAGTTTCTCTACAGTCACATCACGACCTCAGAACTGAGAATAAGTACTACTTATTCTCAGCTCTGTGACCACGACAGTGCCCAATATATTTAAGTTTCGTATTTTATTAGTTACATCATCTTAGACGCTGATTATACTGTTTCGTGTTGTGATTCATTGCATCAAATTAATTTCAAATTAGTATATTTTCTAAAGCTAATACAGAACCAATTAAGTTAAGGAAAATCAACCAATTTGTCTCTTAAGCTTCTTATTCTATTTTTATTTCATTTTGCGCAACATTTGTTCGGCATACGTTAATAATATTGAGTTCTTTTGATAACTTTGAAATGTCTGTCAAGGTCAAGAGACTTAATGATTATAAAAAAAATTAAGAAGGTTTTGGTGAATATAGAAATCAAAC
This sequence comes from Callimorpha dominula, assembly GCA_949752705.1. NCBI lineage: Eukaryota > Metazoa > Arthropoda > Insecta > Lepidoptera > Erebidae > Callimorpha > Callimorpha dominula. The sequence continues at coordinate 3,733,033 of OX457000.1, read as the reverse complement.
ACTATTCAAACAACAGGTACATTTTTTATTTCACAATAAATTATCTAATGCGGATAAACGAAGTTATTCTAGTATTGTAAGCTGTAACACCAATGAGTCTCTATTGTCCATCTTGCCGCTCTAATTACCAGAGGGCACAGTAAAGAAACTATGTATAAAAGGGGCGAAGCTGAACTGTGTATTCTAATTATTTTTTCCTAAACTGACCGTCAACAATATTCACTTCGTAGATCTCCTGAAGATTTCCAGACGATATAAACTCCTTAGTAGCAAAAGTCGATATTTAATTGACGTCCATTAACCTTAAATCCACTCCATCGACGGGTAATGTTAGCAAGCACATGAAACGTTTAGTTTTTTCGAAGTGAAATTTCTATATCTCAACCCCCGATGCAATAAGTTTAACGTGTGCATCTATCTGTCTGTGGTATCACAGCACCTAAACGACTGGACCAATTTTCATTTAGTTATATATTTTTTGAAAGTTGACTTTTTTGGGAGTTTTCTTAGCTACAACCCAAGAAATTTGTTCAGTCGATCGAAGATCATTAATTCTTTTGTAATCGTTGAAGCGTCTCCCGAGTAGGCGGTATTTTTTATTTATAATTGTTAATTAAAAAACAGGACGGTAATCAGGAAGATAGATGAGAGTGTATTGTGACTTACTGTAATATTTTGTCATTACTCATTACGGATTTTCGTTTATAAATTAATTTACAACCAGTCGTCCAAGGCACTCATCTTCTCACTATCATTAGCAACATCATTGTTTCAATACGAAGTGTAACTTTAGTGGTAATGAACATTTGGGTCTTCAAGTCTCGTATCATTTAACAAGATCATAAATCAATAAGGTTGTGAAGGAGCAATCCATACATAGAACATAAACTACCCTTTGAGCAAATATATCGTCATCCTAGTGACGTACGCTCGTATGAAGATCTATTGTATTCCAAATACCGACTACCCTATTCAAAGTAATTGCATAAATTCACACTTAACTGCGGTGACGTTGTGATGACATCAGTCTCTTTATTGGTGATTGAAACGTCGCAGGGAAATCAAAGATTTTGACTATGGTCAGATTACGAAGTAACTAATATCTTATCTTGGTTCAGATGACGGGCGTTGAGCGTACTTTAGATTATCGCGCGTAACGCCTGTCATGTGAAAATACTCTTACTTTATTATTTTACACCACTGAATACTAATAATTTCAGTTATTATTTATGTAATGGAATCTTTCAACGTAATTTTCACTAACTTGAAGACATCCGCTTCAATTGATAAATTGCACATGTATCGAGGACCGACCACAATATAAGACTCAACAAAATATATAAGAAAAATTATAAGAATGATATTATACTTATATTTATTTTATTATTTTTTATATGATATATATTTTTCTATTACCAAGTTAGACCACGTTTATCCCGTTTGCCTATGCATAAAAAAAAATATACCATTGGTGTGTGCCCTGTTTTCGCTATTGTCTGACTATTTAGACAATAGCAAAGATCTCAGTGATACACACTCTATTCTCTACTGTGCGGCTGCCGCAGTATGTCGAGTAGTGGGAATTAATTTTGTTTTTAAATATCACTACTACTCGACCCGAGTCTGCTGTGCCAGCCTGGCAGTGTAGAATCGAGCGTCGTATTGCTGAGGCTAGGACACTCATCGGTAAACTAATTTGCTTTCGTTTGGGCAATACGCGGCCAAAAGTGATGAGCTTTGTGAGACAGTTATTTTTGGGGACTGACTTAGTCCTCAACAAACAAAACAAAAAGCTTATGCGTGAGCAAATAGGATACGACGTAACAAAAGGCTAATTGATAGGTATAATCAGAATAGTATATTCCAAAGAAATGAGAGATGGATTTACCGAAAATGGAACAAGCGGATCCATGTGTGAGTGATGGGGGCTTACCGGATGCTGATGTTACAAATACATTTTGGTATAACATCTCGTCGGTACCTGTCATTCATACAGTCTTCTGTATGAATGACAGGCACTGACTCTCGCATCCTATCATCTTTGATATGATGCGAGACGTTAAGTGGTCATGCAAGAGTATACAAAAAATGGAACCTATAGCCACAGAGGACGTAAGTAGTGCAGTCCGTTCATTACCAAATTGGAAATCAGCTGGACCAGACGGACTGCACAACTTTTGGCTTAAATGGTTCCGAAGCTCACATGCTCGTTTCGCATCTCAATTTCAAGCTGCTTTGGATTCAGGGTTATTACCCCATTTTATGACTACTGGTACCCACTAACTCTATAAATTCGGTAGTGCTATAGATCCCACAAACTATAGACCTATTAAATGCCAACTACTAACCGTGTATATACTTGTAACATCTATTCTGAGACTCGCAATCACTACACATTTAAATAAAAATTCGATCATTTCTATTTCTCAAAAGGAATGTAGAAGCGGGACACTAAAGAGCTCCTTATCATGGATATGGCCATTAGCCTACAGGTGTGTTGTAACCGTAGGTCTTTCGACATGTTGGATAGACTATAAAAAAGCCTATGACTCGGTTCCACATGTGTGGCTTTTGAGAGTGCTAGAGTTGTATAAAATTAATAAAACTCTTTGCACTTTCTTGAAGTCATGTATGGGGCAATAGCGAACGCTACTTTGCTATCCAGCATATCGGGAGATTGCGGCAAGCGATGTACCAATAAAGATTGAGCCGGGCATATTTCAAGGTGATAGTCTCAGTCCCTTGTGGTTCGGCCTGGCTTTGAACCCCCTCAGTACTCTTTTGGAGGGTTCAGGGCTAAGCTATAGGTTGCAGAAAGACTATCTAGTTATATCTTACCTTCTATACATTATGGATGATTTGAAACTACTAGCCCCCACTATTTGCAATTGACAGCATTACTGAAGATAACTAAAAACTTTAGTAACTATATCAGAATGAAATTTGGTATGGACAAGTGTGCAGTCATGCATGTAAAGCAAGGTGTGATATGGAATCTTAAGGAGTCAAACTTTCCGAGATTCAACAAAACTCAGATCTCTGTCTGCCACCGAAACCCGACAAGTATCTACGTATATCACAGTCATTGGGAATACCTTAAAAACCTGCTACCTGAAAAGTACTGAAAAGTCTTTTATCGGGGGTAACAATATGCGTGCTTGTAACAGGAAGATTCCTTTCACTATTGGAATGAGAGGGATAGATGACACTTCATATGTTTATGCCTTTATGGTTTTCCCCATTGCTTCCCTTTGGGAGCAGAACTGTCTTCTGTACCTTAACCCTCTTTCTTTTTCTTCGTTTTCTTTCTCTGTTGTTATATAGTTAAGGCATGAAAGCGTAACAAACAAACAAACTCACTTCGGGGAAGTCCATTAATCAGGTGATGTTTTTTTCTGTAACTTTTTAACCCTCCTTCCCCCGTGGTGATACGTGGTGAGGTTTTAGACTAACCCCACCAAAGCCAAAATCACGTGTGTTATTTATTACCAAATATATTTAAAAAAATCAGAATATTATCGCTAAATGTAGATACAATAGCCCGTTTTACAAAAAAATTAAAATTATAAATACACGTGATAACTACTTGTGATATTTTGTGATTTTTTCCGAACCTCCTACCCCGCTTTCAAGCCTCACATGATTTATGGATAATCCCTTTTGTATTGCTGCTGCTTGGGGTTACTAGGCCGACCCTAGTCAGCGATGCTTTAGCCTATACCATTATTTTGGTTCGATCAACTGCAACTCTAGCCTCTTAATCCAGTCACGAATTATTTTTAACAGTAGATTTTGTAACTGAATGAAGGTAGATGTGCACCTTAAATGATTTCTATGTTTAAAAGGTTCAAACCTTCAACGGTATCACTGAGTGATTTTTATTTTTTAATACGTTAGCTTTGGAGCATTTTAATAAAATGAAAATAGGTGGCATCAGCTTGCATCCTGTTTACCTTTCGTGTAACACTAACACTATTCTACCTAAAGATCTGACTTTTAAAAAGAGTGGCCATGAGTTTCTTTGCCAGTATTCTTCTCATAAGGCTCTACGCATCTTAGAAACTGGAAGTTATAGATCGACACAAGCAGGCAGTAGATTTTGGTGTTTTCACCTAATTTACCTCGACAATCCAGCACATGCTGTGGCGTCTGTTTGCGCCGATCTATGATTTTAACTCTAGCTTCAATTTAACGTTCATAAATGTCACTTAGTGTCTAAATTGAATAAATGATTTTGAATTTGAATTTGTATTCATAATATTAAATTAAGATTTGGATAAAATAGAAGTTCAAAATTTTTAATCATTCAATAGTTCAGCGACTGACTAAAAAGCAGTCATTTACCATTTTTTTCTATCTTGAACTGTACGCTGGATTTCTTTCAACGTAGTAGAATGTTTAATATTCATGTATAAAACCTTCAAAGAAGGATTCATTTAGAACTCTCTCGATCTCCAGTTAATGAAGCAAATTAAAATTGATTTCAGAAAGAATTCTAGGGCATTTTGTTTAATGGTTAAAAATAAATATGGATGTCTTTTTATACTACTCACCTATATACTAACTTTTGCCCGCGGCTTCGCCTGTGTGAAATTGAAGCCATTATATTCAGCCATTTTTACGTGAAAGAATAACAAACAACCATCCATACCAACTAATATTAAGTAAGATGTGAAGAGAATTCTTTGTTCCCAAAATGTGAAATTTGGAATACTTGAAATTATTTTTGACAAATGGATATAGCTGAAATTAAACAATCCCACTAATATTATAAATTTGAAAGTTTGTTGGGTGGATGGATTTATAGATGGATGGATGGATGGATTAATAGATGGATGGATGGATGGATGTTTGTTACTCTTTCACGCAAAAACCACTGAACCGATTGCGATGAAACTGGTAATTATGTAAATAGCTCGAGACCTGGATTAACGCATAGGCTACTTTTTATCCCGATATGCCCACGGGATCGGGACTTACGCGGGTGAAACCGCGAGGCGCTACAAGTATGTGTCATAATTTTTAAAATGTATGCCAAAAGGTATGCAGCAGGACCAGTATATAACGTTGACTTGTCATGATACGAAAAGTATAATCAATGACAGTTCAACTTTTTACTGTAAATAAATAGCATGGTTTATGTTACTACTAGCAGCGCCCCACGGTTTCACCCGTAAGTCCCGATCCCGTGGGAATTTCGGGCTAAAAATTAACCTATATGATCATCCAGGTCTCCAGGTATCTACATACCATACCACCGTTTCATCGCAATCGGTTCAGTAGTTTTGGCGTGTAAGAGCAACAAACATCCATCCATCTATCTAAACTTGCAAATTATAATATTAGTGGGATAAGATAAGTCATTGCAATAAAACAAAACATTCAAAACTTAATTAATTATGATCGGACTTCCATCAACAGAACTGTAGTTCAGAAGTGTATATACATGTTATTCATTGCTTTGTGGTCATAGGCAACGTCAAAATATTTTGCTTAAGTTTGACGAATAGTTTACTGGTTACGCGGCCAGTTTTTGTTGTTTTATCATGTTTGTTTATTTTACGAGGTTAAAACAAGCACAATAACAGGATAATGGTGTTTTTGTTTTCATTATTATAAATTGTTTAAAGTATGTACATTATATTATACTAGAGATCGCGTGGTGGCCAGTATAACTTGACCTATCATTGTACAGGTAATCACATATACTGGACGTTTGTAATTTTTCTGTTTTTTGTTTTATTTGTTTTTTTATTTATTAAAAAGACAACTCCCGCATTAGGAATTACTCCTGTGTCGCAAGGGACTTCACAAACGTACAAACCACGGACACAAAGAACACCCAGACTGGGGTGGGAATCAAACCCACGCCCTATGGCATAGCAGTCAGGGTCACTAACTACTAGGCCAACAGGCCAGTCAATATATATATTATATTTCATTAAGCCGTTTTCATGTATTTTTTAAACTTGTAAGATATTGTTTAACAATTTCAGCTTGCTACACTTCACTACATTTTATAAAAAAAAGTCCCAGCCGCGTCTGTATGTCTTTCTGTTTGCGATAAACTGAAAAAGTACTGAACGGATTTTCATGCGGTTTTCACTAATAGACAGAGTGATTCATGAGGAAGGTTTAGGTGTATAATTTGTATCCGTGCGAAGCCGGGGCGGGTTGCTAGTCTATATATAAACTTTAAATATTCCAAAATGCACGTTACTACGTTCTCAAAATTTTCTTAAAAATATAATGATATCTATTAACCTAACTTATCAGACTCGAGGATATTCTAATTGTTAAGTTTTTAAACATTCAAACGATTCAAACTACTGTTTTTCAATTTGTATGATAGACATGATTCTTGAAAACTATCGTGATGAGTGCAATGAAATCGTTACGTTACCGTAATCGGGTACCCAACGCGATGGGTACACGATTAGTTATGACACTTATAAAAAATACTGGGATTAATCCCGATTTATATCTTATTTGATATATATTTATATTTGCTACGTAATTATAGATCAAGTTGGGCAAGGCACTGCTGAGTCCCGGGAATTAAATATGCGTTCAGCTCGAACAGTAAGCAAATGCTTTGAACAGATTACACACAACAGTTTAAACATAGGTATAATCCCGGGATGAGGATAATATGAAAAAAATAGTCAATATCATTTTCTTATTAACATCCCAATATTCTAAGGCTTACAGACTATTTTCGGACAGGTGTTGATCTCAGAAATGTAGATAGATTATTTTTATTTTCTATTTATTGAGTACGCAATATCTTTGTGTCTTATCTTTTGAGATATGACAACTACTGTTATGTTTATATCATTAGTGGTATAATTGTTATTTGTTGTCAGAAATAAATGATAATAGATTATCCTTTTGCGAGTCGACAATTCCTGTATTATGTTTTCTACATAGTACTTTTTCAGTTGTGTATGGACAACCCCTGGACCTTACCATAATGATGAATAATGATATCGGTATCGATTAGACAACAACTGGAGCGATGGCGCCCTTTGGTCTTGTTACCAATAGGTGGTCTCAGCGTGATGATCGTAGGTGGTATAACCCGGCTTTTTGCCATTTCCTACCTCCTCATGCATATTTGTTGATTCCCAGGCTAAGCAACTTACTTCCCGGCACAGCTGTGTGTAGTGGCCGGAAAAAATTACATTAAAATACGTGACGCTCGGTATGGTTTTCGACAAAGATTGTTCATTGAAAGCACGATAATGTACCTTTAGTATATCACACAATATTATATCTTGCAAAGTACGAAATACCGAATGTTATTGATTGCTGATAAGGAACTGTAATGTGTGTATGCTTCTTAGATCTTTCTAAAGCTTTGGATCATCATAAAACACTATTTCTTAAGATGTTCATTGGATTACAGCTTGAGAGGGACGTAACACTAGACCTATATGACCTGTGGCGTAATCTTAAGTTCTGGTCTAATAAAACATTTGAAAATGAGAGTAAGGGAAAAGGGAACTCTGGCGGAAGCCTACAGGCTAGATTACAGTGATTATGATACATCAGTTACGCCAACGACATGGTTCTGGCACAAAGCATAAACGGATTCAAAACATCCAAAATTGACCTTTAAGGAAAGATGCGCTTGTGAAAGTTGATCAATTTTAAAACTCGGGGCACTACGTTTCTGAGTGGCATAGACAGCATTGACTGTCAGGTAATAAGTGACTGGCCATATTTTGGATGTTTTTGAAGAAGTTAAAATTACGCTTTTAGAAGCCTACTGTCCGAACCTACACTCTGAAACTCTGTGAACAAACTACAACAGTTGTTTAATGCCCTGAGCGTTGAATAAAATAACGGCTTTAGAATGAAACTAGGATTGTCCGACTATTTTACTGCGCCGGAAATTTTCGCAAGCTCAAATACAACGGACTAACCCATTAAAAATTACGCACTCGTATATGTAGCTGTAAAATTTCGGATTGCTACATGAACGTAAGTAAAAAATATTTCTTTTTTTACAAGCCTAAAAGCATTTGACAGATGATAAAGGTGAATGTATCTCGTAATAATTATTAGTATTCAGTGAGCATATCTAAAAAACCCTACTCTACTTATTCTAAAACATCCTCTTTCAGAAAAGGGTGAGATTGACGTGTAACTAAAGTGGAAAATATAGTCTGCCTGATGGAAATCAGTCACTGTAGCCATTAGACCAAGATCCGTGTCATATTTGCTTAAAGAAAATAAAACCTATCTACTTTCGGTAATATTTAGGCTCCTTTTTAAAACATAACTGAAAAGAATATCTGATCTTTTAATTACACTAATTTATATGGTTTTTGTCTTTGACTTACAAAGTCTTTTTTCTTAATGCTTGAGATGCTCTATGTTTAAAAAAAAGTCCGACACTGCACTTTCACATTTACAAGAAAAATGCCTACAAAAACATTACAAATTACAAAGCCTTGGCTTTATTCCCGTATGTATCTGTATCTCTTACAATAGACCAGCAGCAGCCATCTAACATAGTCTGGTCGAAGAATTCCTGTTAAATTTCCTAAAAATATTCAAAATCTTAGTGACAACGCTCTCCCTGCTCGTCACTGAAAATGTGCTTGGTTTTCATTAACAAAAATGGAAGTCCGAGTGATGAAAATAATTTTTTTTGACAAACTTTGTCGGTAATCTTCAGTTTTAGTTGCTTAAAAACTCTTGGATATGAACTCCAAGCCAGTTCTTTCCGTATACGAAAGACTCTTCAAATATGTCATACGTTAACATTACTTAAACTTAAAGTTGGCATTCTAAAAAAATCCTGACAAACCATTTCAAACATAACCCTATATTTAACATAATTTTAAAATAGTGCTTAGAAGGATCCACGTGTTAATACATAATGCGTACCCCACATGCTCACACCGGTGTATGAGTAATCTGTATTTACTCCAGAAAAACGACAGAACCCTTGAGTGTATAATACATTTTTAATGGCCACGCGGCTAGGGGGTTAAATCAGTAAAGTAATGTTACACTGGTAACTGTTATTTTGAAACAGAATGCACGACCATGTTTATTTAAAACGGTAGATGGCGTATATAAATGAAGTGGTGTGTTGTCATCAACCCTGTAATGCTCGAGGGCTACAGATTCCATTATTATCGCGTAACCTCAATTTACTGATGACAGTAATCAGTTCCGTTACAAATATTACGATAGTATGATAATTTCGCTCTGAAAACGGCCTTCAAAATTGGACTGAACGTTAAATATATTTTTAACACGCTTTGTCACCCTTGGTAGCTATCTATTAAACGGAATCTTTTAAAGCAATTTCCAGGAAGTTAAGAAGTATGATTTGTTTAAAAAAGTGTGGGTTGATTGACATTATATGTTACAAATATTTCATAGGTAGCTATTTATTATTAAATAACGCTGTTATTATAAAAAAAACTCACAACTCGCTTTTTAACAATTAATGATTTTGTTTTTTTAGTTCCGTTCTCTTTTAAAGTATGTTGTTTTTTAGTTATTTTAAATAATAATGCGATGGGGGACTTTGTTTTATGATATGTAGTGATAGTGATATTTACATGCTTTCAGAGAGAATTGCATATGTTGCACTGTATCTGCAGCCAAACCATATATGCGTGATAATTATCTATAAAAAAAGTATATCCGACTTGCCCATAAATCAAGACAAATTCAAATAATTTATATTCTTAATGTTTCACCCTTGATCCACAATCAGTCCCGAGTCAGGGTGTTCTTTTTGTCCGTTGCTTGAATGTTTGTAAAGCCCCCCGCGACACAGGAATGTTTCTAATGAGGGAGTAGCCTTTAAGAAAAAAAAAGGTGGAATATTTTCCTCAAATTTAAATAAACCAACCTTGAGTAAGTATAAAATCTTTAGTTTTGTGAACTAAAAAAACGAATGGACAAGTAAAAGACCATCGTTGCCAAGCCCACTTTATTGGTCTCGTCAAACCCAAACTTGAAGGGTTTACGAGCAGCGAGAGTCATACTCAAGATTTACACTATCAACCTTCTGGCTCCATCATCAGATTAGCTCCAAGATGCCAAATTAAAATATTGTCATTCAAACTAATTATACAAACAAAATTTCATTTCGATACTAAAATACGATAGAAGAAGGTTAAAATTGACTTGATTGATTTGTTTACATAGTTGGTTACAAGTGAAGCTAGTGAAAAGAATGATTGAAACCGGTATAAAAATTTATGAAAATAAGAACCTCCCCTTTTTTGAAGTAGATTAAAAACCTTTCCATAACTTTTGTAACATTTGACAGTGAATAAAAGAAAATGATTAAAGATGGCCGTCGTGTCGCAAGAAATCGAATTGTTTAAAAAAAGAACTTAAAAAATAAACAAAGCAAATCTTTTTATTTTTTAGTAGGACCTCTTTTTAAGCTCAGCTTTATTTGCTGGCATTATACCAAAGTAAGGGAAATTTCAAATTAATAACCGAGCTCGCCCTTGTCACCCGGGATTTATGAAAGCCGTTGAAACTCTTGTTTATTTTAAGCTCTTGAGTTTTTTTTTCATATGACGTCATGGAACTGCTTGACTGTGGATAAACCTCCGCAGTTTAGAAGACTTTTTGAACCAGTTTTTAAGGCGTAGTGATGAGTAGAGTCACCAGAGCTCCTGATATAAGATTGGCAACTGTCGGGTGACAAACTTGTTACTAGAAGCAAATATAACTACCGCAACCTGCTAAGCATTAGGTGGGCCATATAAGAAAAAATAATGAGAGAGAGAGAGAGAGAAAGAGAGGTATGGAGAGAGACAGGGAGGGAGGGAGAGAGAGAAGATAATGTTTTACTGAAAAACTTAAACAAGGTGTCATTGTTTTCTTCTTACTTTTTGGTTACCCTATTTAGAGTGTATTTTAGAGTGATCTAAAGAAAATATGTTTTTTTTTTATTATAATAAAAAAACAAAAAAATACCTACTGGCCTGCCAAAAACCGATATATGGGGTCATTTACAAATGTAAAAAAAATATATTTGAAAATAGCGGCAAACAGTCTCCATATTGTTTTTTTTATTTATTTATACATGAACCATTGAAAAACATTGCCTGCCCTCCTTTTGTGGGCAGTTTGTGTAAAAACCTAATCTGAAACGATGTCGGTCAGGGCTCGTCCATATCAGCCACAGTTTATGTAGTTTGAAGGAATTAGGCCGCTAAGATCGTCACTAGTTATGTAGTCACTAAGATTTCAGCACAAAGGTCAATAATGGTAGCTTTGTTAGCTTATAAACTTTTTTCAGATCGTAGTAAATGTATAATAGAATTTGAAATAGCAAATTGAATTAAGTATTGAATTAAATAGCAAATAGAAAAAAATACTTGATTTTGACAGTTTTACAACTGTCACTGTCTAGAACTGTCAAAATCAAGTCGTTGTGAGACCATTGTGACAGATTGTGACACAATGAAAAAAACAGACTTAGGGCCCTGGTTTTCGGGGATAAATTGTATCTAAGATTTTAATCGACGCGTCGAATCTTGTCACCGAACGAAATCTTCGTTACTATTGGTCAATACACATGTGCATAGCGCCCGCGGACGTCGAAGGCTCCACCTATTTTCTTTCTTATCGCGACTTGTGGTACATCTGCATCCGCATTAATATCCGCATCGATTATTGCCGATGCGGATGCAGATGTCCAAATCGATGCGGAAAGTCCGCAATTGCAGATGCGGATGCGAATATTCACAACATCCCTAATCTATACCTAAGGTTTTTATATTGTGTGTGTTTAAGGTAGTAAACTTGTTATCGAAATGTAACAGCTCTCATGTCTTCTTTCTACCTATTATAAATAGTAGGGTATAGAAATATTGTTGCCTAGCTGAAATGGTGATCTCTGGAGTGCTATGTGACCCAAAAATGCCTATCTGTACAAAAGACAAAAAGCGCTGGGCCTTCCAGACCACAAAAAGAATAGGCTATAAATAGTAACATTACATTGAGTAATACTGTTTTAAGCTTGGCTCTCTTCCTCAACATTAATTTAGTAAAGGTGTAAAAAAATTTTGAGACTGATAAATATTCCACTTTTAGTTTACAATATTCATGACACGTAATATCAGAATAATACAATATAAATGAACGGGTTTCATAGTTTTTTAAATGATTTTGTACTCTACGTAGGTCTAGGTTTTATTTAAAACCCATAGATGAGTAATTGGAACCAGTTCCAAATTCAAATCATCAATAAAAACATCACTAAATTTTGTGACTTAGGGCTGACGTTTTTTCGTTTGTTACTCGCGCTTTTCGATGTTTCGTGGCTTTTATTTATTTTCCTTGTTTTCCTACTTAATCAGGGCCGCTTATTTGCGGGCTTTTGTCAGTCTCGCACGTGACCGGGTTCAAATTATCTAGATTTTGATGCGTGTATTGTTAGTTTTTGTATGTATTTTTTAAGTAAGCTGCTTGATTCCTCTGAATAAATCCCTAGAGTCAGTATTGCTTAATCTGAAGGGGTACAATAAAAATAAATCACGGTTGGTTACGATTTTTTTTTTATGTTATAAATATGGTGGGCACCTGTAACTCAAGAGTCACAAGTGCGTTGCCGGCCTTGAAGATAGGAGTAGGGGAAGTGGGGGTGAGGAGAGGAGGGGAAGAGTTAGGGCCTCCGGTAACCTCACTCACTCGGCGAAGGCAATACAACGTTGCTTCACTGCCGTTTTTTCACTGTTGTTGTTTTCTGTGAGGCCGTGGTATCACTCCGGTCAAGTCAGCCCATCCATCAGCCCGTTTATACTATTACTACGGTATCTTATATAGGTTGGAGCAGATGAACGGTGAAAAATATATGAATTTCTCTAAATGCTGTTATTTAGCTATGCCAATATTTAGCTTTCTTTTTACGGCAACATTGTTTTTGTTAGTCCTTCTTCGCCAAACCACTCATACATTCTAAGAGAATCACACCTTTTTAGCATGCATTGCGTGGCATGGGCATGGGCCATTGCCCACAAAAGTCTATTGCATGCTAATCCTCGAAACCTTGACATTGAATGCAATGTCAAGGTTTCGATAAGAAAACTAACATTTCGCATCAAAAGCCATTCATCTAGAATTCCTTTCAAATTTAACCCCTTAAGCGTATTTGTCGTGTCCTCAACGCTTTACATTTAGATGAGGATTGCCTACGAAGATATTTTGTGATAATGCGGTGCCGCTAATTAATTAAGAGATTGGTACACCTTTGTATATTTCAAATAACATTTGGATAACGTAAATAGATTTGATTCAAACAATCCTATTAAGTTTTCATTTGTTCCTAGTAACTCTTTTGAGTTTGGGGGGCTCAGGGAGGCAGGAGTTAAGAGCTTTAAATTCCATTTCAAGAGAATTATTAGATATATAAGTTTGACCTGTAAAGAACTTAATACTGTTATATTTCAAATAGAAGGTATACTGAATTCTCGCCCACTCTATCCTGTCAGCTCAGACCTCTCCGATCTGCAGTATTTAATTTTCTAAATTGGAGAGGCTTTGACAACGTATCCAGAAAAGTTTTCAATTAATCTTACTAAGCTATGGAGAATCCGTATAAAAGTATAAGTAAAATATCTATAAGTCTGTAATATAACATTATTTTTTATGTGATATAACAACAGAACAACGAATCCAGTTTCTTTGATTATAAATTCTTTTCATAGTCATAATTTCGATGCTTTCGGGACTCCCGTGACGGCAACATTTTTATTAGACACTAGCAACCCGTCCCGGCTTCGCACGGGTAGCAGAGACATCTTCAACAATCATTAACATATTTCAATCAATTTACACAACATCTTAACAAAATATACACCTAAACCTTCCTCGTGAATTGTGATTCATGAGGAAGATTAAGGTTTTAGGAAGATTTATCTGCATGAAAATCCTTTCAAAAGTTTTTCAGTTTATCTCGAAGAGACAGAAAGACAGACAGACGCGGCGGGGGACTTTGTTTTATAGTAAAGTGATGATTTTTTTTTTTTTTAAACAACTAGTAACGTTGGTCACACATTACTAGTATTCTAGTTAACCCCTCCAGCTAAGCTAAATGCTTGTGTTAGGAGTGAGTTCACGACGGTAGTGCACTGGGTGGGGTTGGAACCCGCAACCACTTGATCGCAAGTCCGACGCCTTAGCCATTACGCTACCGCCGCTTGATTATGGGTAATAAATCATTTAAGATACAATGTTATCATTGAATTATTTCTTCCTTGCGATGTTATCACTTTTCACTCTTGTGTCATTTAAATTTGATCTTTAACGATCAAGTTAAAGTTTATGTTCGAGTTGGTGATGTTGAAAAATCCTACTAATATTATAAACGTGAAAGTTTGTGAGTATGGATGTATGGATGTTTGTTACTCTTTCACGCCAAAACTACTGAACCGATTGTGATGAAACTTGGTATGTAGATAGCTGGAGACCTGGATTAACATATAGGCTACTTTTTACCTTGATATTCCCACGGGATCGGGACTTATGCGGGTGAAACTGCGGGGCGCAGCTAGTATACCTATATACCTATCTACATAATAATTAATAATTGGATTACGTGTAAACAAGACTGATATCGACACAGGCACGAACTCTTTACTACATCTTTAATATATTTTTAACCGACTTCAAAAAAGGAGGAGGTTCTCAATTCGTCGGAATATTTTTTTTATGAATGAATGAATGAATGAATGAACATTTATTTAGAACAGCACAATAAGACATCAATACACATAATAAGTAAAAAAATAAAAGTAACAACAACGAGTAACAAAGAACAAGAATTAACTTATAAATACTACATACAACTAAAACTAATTATATTATTGTGTAACTATGCGTCCCACGGCCCGTCTAAAAAGGCGTCTAGATCAGCTTCATGTCTAGCGAAGTGCTGGACGCTGGTTTTCATCTGGAACCTGTATCCCACGTACGTCGGGATTTCTAGATACTCATTTACATACATATTTGTCAGGTGCAGATGTGTTAATGTGTGTGAGTGTTTAGTGGTAATTAGAAGTATGTTAAACAGGTAAATAAATCTTTTATATAGGTATATATAAATATTATAAATATAACCAGGCACATAATTATGTAAATGCATATCTTATAACATATTTATTTATTTATAGAAATCAATATTTTTATTTATGTATATATATATTATGTTTAATTAAATATATTTATGTTAAAAAAAAATAAAAAGTAAACAATAAATGATAAAGGATATTCGGAATCCGAACCTCTTATATTTGTTACTACAAACGCATAAGTTCATACACAAGAACCTCCTTTTTTTTTCGTCGGTTAAAAACGAAAACAGTAAAATAATTATGTTACTTTACTATAAAATTAGGATTACATATCAAACTATAGAAATATCCTGATCAACGCTGCCCAATTCACACTGTGTATTCAAGACAAAGCATCGCAGACGTGTCTTAAATGTATATAGACTTTTAATTTGCCTCAAAGGTGGAGGCAAATTATTCCAAATTTTTGATGCTGCATACTGAAAACTGCCTCTAAATGCTGCAGAACAGTGTGACGGTACAGATAGCTGCTGTGCGCATTGCCTTACTGAGCAGTCTCTTCCACTCGTGACCTAACCAAGCTTCTTATATAAGTATGATGGTTCCTTATATTTGATCACACCAAAGAGGAGGCTGGCCAAGTGTAGTTTTCGCCGTGACTTCATTTTCAGCATTGCATGTTGGTTGAGAAACGGTGTTATATGGCTTCTAGGTGGGACTGTGGGAGTGTTTATGTATGTTTACCGATTACTCGAAGACGCCTAAACCAATTAAGAAAATTCTTTTTTTATTTCAAAGGAAGTCCCTTTGAAATAAAAAAAGAATTTCCAACCAGGTGGTCCCATTTTCATTTTATCGAAATCGATCGAGAGATTTTTGAAAAATCAACAAATATCTAAAAATTGTATACATTGATGATATTTTCTTTTACTCCAAAACATCGCTGTCTCATTGGAGCAGTGCGTTTGTTGCCCTACCCATATTATATTTAAAGAAAATACATCTACTTTCCACTTGAAAATTTCAAAATAAAATTAATATTTAACCGACTTCAAAAAAGGAGGAGGTTCTCTCCCGGTGTCTACCCCTCGCCAGAAATGAGATTTCTCAATCAGTGCATTTCTGCTAATGCTCGTTCTTTGTGGGGTTTAATTAACTGTGTAGAGGGTTCTTAATCAGATAGAGCTATTCCTTCTAAAGTTTTGACTCTGCTGAGAGCTACGTATACTTGTCCCTTCACAAAGTTTTAAAAATAATTTATACTAAAAAAGTTTTCCGGGAGTGTTCTGGGTGTAAAATTGCAAAATATGTGGCATCTCACAATGAGAGGTTCCACAAATGACCAACTGTTACAAGGACGGGGGGTCCAAAATTCGTCGATGCTCGTATTACAATTCATCATGATTAAAGCACATTGAAGTCGGTGATACTTTTTTTAAAAGATAATTTTTTTTTTTTTTTTTTTTTTTTTTTTTTTTTTTTTTTTTTTTATAAAAAGAATACTAGCAACGTGTGTCACACATTACTAGTATTCTTGTTAACCCCTCCAGCTAAGCTAAAATGCTTGTGTTAGGAGTGGGTTCACGTCGGTAGTGCACTGGGTGGGGTTCGAACCCGCAACCACTTGATCGCAAGTCCGACGCCTTAGCCATTACGCTTTTTACACTTGACAAAGCAAACCATTGTTGCGGTGAGGGTGATGACTTTGTTAATGATGAACTATAATTTTTAATTATCTTTAAAAAAAAATTGAACGATTTCAAATAATTGTTGAGCAATTTTATGAAAAAAAGATATTGAGAATTTGATATTTAAATATCTGTAGTTCCTGACCAAACTTCGAAACTTAGACAAAAATTTTCAAGAAGCATTCAAATTCTATCTTTTTATAAATTTATTATCTGTAGACTCAATAAATTTATATGAAAAAAAGTTTGTACGAGAGTTCACCAATGTTTTTAGGAACAACGAACGAAATGTTAGAGCTCTCATTCCTACTTTCTACTTAAAGTAACATGACGTGGAATTTTATTGTGTCGGGCCCAGACATTTCAAGTTTGAACTTTCTTCCTCCTTGACATTTATTTATTAAAAGTATTAAAAATTTAATTGCTTATAAAATTGAACAGTGTTGTGAGCAATCAATTTTATTACAAGTTTTTATTTAACTTGCAATGTTTGTCAGTTTGGGTAAAATCTTACAAACTGAATACGATGGCTTAACGTGCTCCCCGAGGCACGGAGGGGTCTCAATGTATTAAGAATGATCACCCATCCTAAGACTGTCCTCCCTAGTGTTACTTAACCTTTCAATGTGCTTGCTTACTCGGTTACCACTTAGCGGAACTGTCATATCTTTAATTTTTTTTCATCAATATGTCTTACGAATTTAAAAAAAATCCGGGCCCGCAGCAGGCTCGCTTCTGCGAGCCTGCTGTAGATTTATATGCGGTAGATTTCGTGTTTTTTTTAATTTTTATCTCCAAAAATATAAGTCGCATTAAAAACTTAAAATGTCTACATTGTACAGTAAAATAAAAAATTAGCTTTCATTTAAAAATATTACCGATTGTAAAAAGGCTTACAGTTTCGGAGTTAATTATTTTTTTAACAAATTTTGGTTTTTCCCGCCCCCTCCCCAAATTAAGGATGGAATCATTTAGGGTTCATATTAAAAAATGTTCGTATTTACTATGGGCATGCTATTAATGTTAAACGGTCAAAAAAATTTCCATAGGAAAAAAGTTATGCTGAAAAAACAGAATTTAGAAAGTCTGCCCCCCAGTTTCCCCTTTGGATAAAAATCTACCTAAAAATCGGCCTCGTTTTCGTTCAGAATAATACTCTTATTTACATACAAACATTTTACTACACCAATCTGATCAAACGTCCAATCAAATCGATTCGTGCAGATATGGCGGTAACCGTGATATGGCAAATATTTTATTCAATACCCACCAGCTAGAAGGTTTCAGCGGCATTCGCACTCTTAAGGAGGCTTTCAGGAACGCTGTATACGGTTCGCTGGGCAAGGATTACCTTTCCTAACTCACAGTACCTATACACAAGTCAAACAGTATATGAGGGTTAACTACATTACTGTGTTACAGAAAGGTATGGTTTTTATTTTGATCGTACAGTAGACACCGTGACCCCCTTTACGATAATACAGAATTTGGCTTAGATCTGATAGTTTTTTGTAACTTCGTAATTTCAATGTACTGAAAAAATATTTCTAAACGGCCGATATGTGCATAAAAATTATAGATGATTAAAGTTTTTGCGCAAGATACGCTTGCATAAATTATCAGAATGTAGTTATAATTATCGAAGATGTTAATAGAACTCCCGGATTTGTCCTTCAATATCCTTTTTAAAATTAAATCAGTATTAACATGCAAATCCTACTAATATTATAAACGTGAAAGTTTGTGAGTATGGATGTAAGGATGTTTGTTACTCTTTCACGCCAAAACTACTGAACCGATTGCGATGAAACTTGGTATGTATATAGCTGAAAACTTGGATTAACATATAGGCTACTTTTTATCCTGATATTCCCACAGGATCAGTGCAACCGCGTGGCGGTGCTAGTTAGTAATAATTTATTTAAAAATTTCTTTAAGCTAGACTGAGAACCACTAAGTTTCGTACTCTTAAACGACTTGTCGTATTATGAAAAGAAAACTAATTTTTTTTAGGTTGACAATATATTCAAACAAGTCCATATACAATGGTTTTATTTTTACTACGTTGTACTGTCACTACTTGAATATCAAAATAAGAAACGTCAGAAAAGTGATGCCAGATCTACTTAGATGAAGCAGTAGATCTATGTAACTGTTTTTCGAATAATCTTTTATTATATAATAAAAGATATATATTTACTGATTAATTTCCGAAAATTCAAAAAATCTACGCGATTTCACGTAAGATGGCCTTGTAAAGTTAATCTATACTT
Organism: Callimorpha dominula; assembly: GCA_949752705.1. Taxonomy (NCBI): domain Eukaryota; kingdom Metazoa; phylum Arthropoda; class Insecta; order Lepidoptera; family Erebidae; genus Callimorpha; species Callimorpha dominula. Next base: position 3,714,007 of record OX457000.1, on the reverse strand, counting down.
ATAATAGAATTGTAACAGGTCCAATTCTGTACATTGAAGATATTTTGAAATTTGTTTTTAGGGTATGGCTATAATCGATACTGAAACCAAAACTATAGTTATTTTCATTTTTGTCTGTCTGTCTTTCTGTCTGTCTGTATCATGGCCGCGCATCACGCTGGAACTACTGAACGGATTCAATATTCATCACAGATACAAATGAAACTTGGCATAATTTGAGTTAATACTACGAGGTAGGATATGGGATATACTTTTTGTCCCGTAATTCGGGACGGTTTCTTTCAGTACACATACATATTTTGTCTTTTATCCCCCCGGAAAGTAGGTACTTTGAAGATTGCCATGTAATCTTCTTTCTTCTATATCTATATGTATAATAAATCTGTAGAAATGGAGTTTGTCTGTTTGGTTGCTTCACGTAAAAAGTACAAAGTAATCGAGGAAACATATTATGCACAAATATTGTGTGTTTGTAATTCGGTGTAACATTTGGTATTTGATTGATCACAATTGGTTATCTCTATCCATAGAAAAAGAATTTAAATTTTTTAAGAAAAATGTAAACAACACGAAACGACATCTATTGGTCCCAAGTAATAACAACAATACTATAACGTTAAATTATAGTCATTTATTTTTTATATATTTATTATTAGCATAGAACACACGCAATGAATCGATACTACAACAAAATAACTAGCCTAATTTTGAAACGATTTAAATACATTGAGACCATTTTACAGATATTTTTGGTTTGTGAGATCTGGAACAGCATCGGCACTATTAAGTTAAGAAATATGTTTTTTATTAGGCAAGTTGTTAATTATTAAAATTTTGTTCATTTAGTTTAAAAAGTACAGAATTGTTAATTTTTATTACAGTTCTTGAAAATACTATTAACTAGGTGCGCCCCGCAGTTTCACCAGCGTAAGTCCCGATCCCGTGGGAACATCAGGATAAAAAGTAGCTTATATCCAGGTCTCTAGCTATCTACATACCAAGGTTAATCGCAATCGGTTCAGTAGTTTTGGGCTTAAAAGAGTAACAAACATCCATACATCCATACTCTCAAACTTTCACTTTTATAATATTAGTATGCTACATTTTGTACATGATTTTAACCTTGCGATCTTTTGTATCTGAAAATAGATAATACATTTTCGGTACACAGCGACGTTATTTTATTCAAGACACTTTTATAAAAAACAACTTTCACCGCCAAGTTACTAAGGCGTGAATAAGCTTTTAAAAAAATAAAGGATTCACATATATCCATGTATATGTTGTATCGAATCTATACTGGTATAAGTTTCTGTTGTATTTGTACTAAACTTATGAAATAACTATGTCATCTAATAATAATAAGACAGTGTGCGCACCGCACTTCATTGTTTCAGGCGGCCGTCGCGGCGAGACCATTAATGAGCTAGAACCACTTGTAGTTAGTAAAGTTTTATCTTTTATTGGCATAATCAAATTAGACCTTGCACACATACGAGTAAGACGTTAAACTGTACGACAAAAGTTGTATCTTGCGACGGCCAAAGTAGGTACTAGGATATATTTTGTTATTTTCTTTGAACACTTTTAAATAGTTTTTCTTTAGTAGTTAGTTTTTTTGTTTTAGATTAAGAATGTGAATGAGATAACTAACTGTGTAAAAAAGAAACGTGTGGTCTCGGGACGCCCGACAGAAGTGATAACTTAAACACCAGACAGAATGGCGCCGTAACGCGTTACGTAACGAAGCGGTTTACCTTCCCATAAGTAGTCATCACTTCAAATAGTATCACCGACTTGAATGCGCTTAAATCATGATAAATTGTAATAAGCTGTACTGTTTATCCCTTAATTTTCCACCCTTAAGATGCGTTTCGTCCAGATATCTTATAGATAGTAGTCTTTTTAAAAAAAAAATATGTGCGAGAATGCTTAGCGACAGATGTGTTTGTTAAGAACCAATAGAATCGCTTCATTTACCTAGCTTCGCTCAGCACAGCTCCTGTGGAAACGTCTTAGCGGAGCGAGGTTTTTGTACGTACAAAACAAGCGAGAGATGTGTGCGAGGGATGTGTGCTAGACGATGTTTGTTAGAGGTCGATGTGTATTGTACACATGCTCGCACCACTCATGTGCGCACCGTTTCACGGCGTCGCTACCCATCCTCGCACATCTCCGATGGAAACGCAGCCTAAGAGTTGGAATGGAATATTTTCTTCAACTTTAAATAGGACCAGCCTTCAGTACAATCAATTCACAAAAATAAACAGTCAAATTGAGAATTGAAACCTCCTCCTTATTGAAGTCGGTTATTAAATAATCTTTAATATTGTAACTATAAACTGTCTATGCTAATATTTTGTGTGGTTTGTTTTGAATATGCAACTAATCTCATGCTTGAAAGGGTAAAGTCAGGTTATCTTCAGGATATGAAAAATGTTTTTTTTTTATGTTATAGGGGGCAAACGAGCAGATGGTAACTACCGTCGCCCATGGACACCTGCAACTCAAGAGTCACAAGTTTCACCATACATAAAACTTTTACCCAGACATTTTATAGTTATATAACATAACGTCCCAAACCTATAGGCGGAGTAACACACAGACAAATTTTATGCGGATGAAATGCGATCCAAGGTGAATGTTTTAATAATAGAATTCTACGCGAGCAACGTGAGCCTTCATAACGGACAAAGTTCTAATATTTATGGTTAAAGCACCCCCTTACCTTACAACGGCTGAATTTAGATCAATTGGAGTCCTTGAACCATACGACCTTATTCAAATGTAGAATATTTTGGCTTAGAATTCCACTCGAATTGTGGCGCAAAATCCATTTTCGTCAACTTACTTCCTATAAGAAATTTATTAGCTAATAGCAATCCGCTCCGACTTCGCACGGGTAGTAAAGACAATCATTATCATATTTCAACCAATTTTTTTTATTATTTATTTATTTATTCTTTTGCAGAAGAATTATTTATTCTTTTGCAGAGGGCTGGTACATAGTCTGAATAGTAAAAGTTTCAGTACATTTGGCCTCACGGCATGCAAAAATTAAATTTTAAATTATTTACCAATTAAAAAAGAATAATGAAATAGTACCAAGATACAATAATAAGGTCTAGGTCTATATCAATAAGTGACAAAACAACAAAAAAATATATAGTATAATCAAAACATATCATAGTTTATTTATTAAAGATTTATCATATTATTTAGATTGTTTTATCATTGACGTATTCGTCAATAGAGTAATAACATTTTTTCCATAAAAGTTGCTTAATGTTAGTTTTGAACACGTTTATCCTACTAGTAGATAGCTGGAGACCTGGATTAACGCATAGGCTAAGCTTTTTATTCTGATATTCCCTTGGGATCGGCACTTACGCGGGAGAAACCGCATGGCGCTGCTAGTATTTAAATATTCGTTGAAATATGTCACAGCTTTTGCGAGCTACGTAAATGTCAATTCGATATTTTTCGAGGCAATAAAGAAGTCAATAGATTGGACTACATGAAACAAGTCAAATGCTCTAATTTCAAAACTCAAAAATTACTTGGTCTTGAGAACTGTTTAGTGGAAGAGGCCTGTTGGCCGATACTTTCTAGCTGTTTCAAGAATAATGGTGAATCTAAAAAGGCAAGGATACACGCTACATTATGGAGCAACAGCCCGCGATTGCCAGACCTTCGTCATTTAAAAACAATGAAAGTTTTTCTGTTTGTGTGCTCAACCGAAGTAGAAACGATCTCCGGGTATAAAGTTTGGATCATGGTGGCTTTAGCAGGTATGAAGTACGAAGGATGCAAAAAGTTACGACCTACTTTCGTTAAGTGTAAAACTTATTGTTTTATTTTATTTTCGGAATGATATTAGAAATCTTGTATGGTGGCAACCCCCGCCATAAACCCTTGAAGTGTCATAAATTGTAATTATACTTTCGTGACAGTATAAACACTGAATTTGATATTTGTTACTTGGGTAACTATTAAAAGATGTTTCTCAAGTAACCGGACACTTTCGTTAGTTCCAACACATTGCCAGACAGAGTTTGACAGAGTTTGCCAGACATTGCAAGTCAGCACTAGGCGCGACGACTGAACTGAGATATATATATCATAGCGAATGTGAATTACGATGTTTGTGAGTTAATCGGATATGCAAACTTTACAGAACACAATAATATTATATTATAGCTTTAGATAATAATATATAAATGTAAGGAATCACGACTGCTTTGGTACTTAAATAACCAAAGGTGTTTTCAAGATAAAATGAAAATATTTCCGTATTAACATGGTTTAGGTATAGAGCGTGTTTTCTTTTGATTAATATAATGTAATATATTTAATAATGTAATATTTAACATATTTATTAAGCAAGCCAATTTACAATATTTTGTATAAAGTACACTTTTTATGATGAACTAGCAATGCCCCGTGGTTTCACCCGCGTAAGTCCGATTCCCGTGGGAATATTGGGATAAAAAGTAGCCTATATGTTAATCCAGGTCTCCAGCTATATACATACCAAGTTTCATCGCAATCGGTTCAGTACTTTTGGCGTGAAAGAGTAACAAACATCCATACATCCATACTCACAACCTTTCACGTTTATAATATTAGTAGGATTAATCAATTTTTTTTATTAAAGTAATACGGTTTTACTCACGTGTTTATTTCGGGGATGCTTGATTAGTTTTGGAGCCGATGGGGGCCCTTTTCAAGGAGTGAAGCGTCTTGTCTGACGCCATATTATTTAATTAAACAAGACCACAGTAGATCGTGTAATAGGCCTCCCGGGGAAAACACGTTAAAGAAAACGCACCAAGTCAAGTCCTGACTACAGGTGGCGTGGAAACGATTACGTTTAGAAATGGTAATACTTAAGAAAAGTTCAAGACAATTTTTATAGCTACTCAAATGATTTATAATTTTTATCGAACCTTTTTTATGATAAAATTTAGTGTAAGGCTAAAACTTTAACTTCGATTGAAGATGGATCGATCGATGGCGTTCCTAACATTCGTTCCAATTTTCAGCTATATGTGAATTTTTGCAGGTTTGACTCTCTACTTTGACCGTTCTATAAAAGCCTGTCATATGAGCATCAGACATATTACTCACACAAACAAAACGGGCCCCCAGCAGGCCCGCAGAGGTAGATTTCGTGTTTTTAATTTTTTGAAAATCGGCCCCCCTGGTCCTCCCCTTTGGGGGAATATCCCCCATTCACGAATTTAACCTTCATTTTTGCCCTGTCGATTTGTCGTCCAAGTTTGAAAGCAATCGGTGCATAATTGCGACCTCTATCGTGCCGGTAAAATTGAGGTACATACATATATATTTATAAAATTTTTAACTGGCGTTGTTTTGGGGATCTAGGGATCATAACTAGACCTCCTGTAAAGAAATTTTTGGAAAACTCGACAACTGGTACAAAACCAATAGGTAGACTTTTCTTCGAAATCTACCTAATAATAAATGAGTTTATAAAAATTAGATCAGTAAAATACAAGATTTAGAAGAAGTTAAACTATATAAAACTGTATGTATCCACTTGCAAGTGTGTAAAAGGGTGTACATATATTATATGTATGTGAGGATAAATTCAATGTTAGAATGTTTTATAAAAAAAAAATCAAAAGCATACGCAAAGGAAACATATCTTTTGACCACCTTAAGCCATCCCTGTAAAGAAAATCAAACCACAATAATTGAACCTTTCGTCTGTAGTACAAAAAACCCAGGGCTTTCATATAAACTTGCTAGAGCCTTTAGACCTCCTTAATCCGGTCTTGACGCCAAATCCGTTCTATCATCCGTAAATGTCATCGTCATAGGTCAACTAGATGTCGTGATTAGTCTGTAACACTTTATATCCTTACACTTTTATATCATAAAGATATTTTTTTTGTAACAGGTCCAATTCCGTACATCACTACATATTATAAAAACAAAGTCCCCCGCCGCGTTTGTCTGTCTGTCTGTCTGTCCGCGATAAACTGTAAAACTACAAAACGGATTTTCATGCGGTTTTCACTAATAGACAAAGTGATTCATGAGGAAGGTTTATGTGTATAATTTGTACTTGTACGTGTAATTTTTTTTTTATTGGCCACTCTATAATCGATACTGAACCCAAAACTATCTTTTTAATTTTTTTTGTCTGTCTGTCCCACTATAGCGCTTTTCTTTGTTTTTGAAGTGATAACTTCTTATGGGAGGGTAAACCGCTTCGTTACGTAACGCGTTACGGCGCGAGTCTGTCTGGCGTTTAAGTTATTACTCCTGTCGGGCGTCCCGAGACGCACACTGAGTTTTTTTTACTTGATTTATGTTTTATTTTTTTTTGTCATTGTGTAAAATAAATATATAAAGTATAAATATAAAGGCTCTGGTTGGAAACCAGGGCTAGGCAAATGTCTAACAAATGCTGAACTATTCGTTACACATGTGAACGTGCACCTGGCACTTCAAGATGGAAGTCTGTTATTACTGTAATTATTGTGTGTCTTAAGTGTCTTGAAATATTTTTTTCTTCCTTTCTCTCTTCTTATATTTTGCCCTCTCACAGCCACCAAGCGCCAGCAATAAATTCACAGATATATTTCTGGGGGTTATATAAATACGGTTATAGAACAAAAAGGTCCCATATACTATCTCAAACAAAATTACATCTAAGCTGAAATATTGACATATAACCGGTGAAGTTTTTTTACGTTTCCAACCCATTGATTTTCTTTTCGATTACTTTAGTGTGAAATCGTATGTTACACCATGATTAAACAAAATTCAGAACCACACATTTATTTGTTGCGGGATGGACCTTAGTATTGGCTGGGACTGGGAGTAATCTGTTAGGTATACAGAGGGGACCCATAGTTTCTAGGAAGCGAAACTGACTGACTGACTACAGCGTGTGTATACCAATTGGTAGAACGAATCGAGGCGTTAGATAGTCACAGTTATTTTATCGCAATCTTCTACAATGAGAACATCTCGCACAAGAAGATTGCGGATTGGATTCGCTAGGAAAATTTCACAGGCAACCGTTGCACTCGAGCTCACCTGCGGACCCTAAAAATGGCCGCGGGTGGATGAGACAAGTTTTATGTTCTTTACCCGCAGGAGAGTCTTCCGTGAAGTTATGGTCCGCCATTGGAGGCAAAACATCGCAGTACCGACGGTCCACTCATTACAGGCGCTGTAAAGCACGCCGTGTGGTTTTAGTCGGTTTAAGTTTTATATACGCCCTCACCAATAGACCGGTGAAGTAAGCTCAGCAAATAAAAACAATTTTTTTTTGTACGCTCCGGGTTGTTTCACCGCCAATAGAGTATAAAAATCCTGCCTGGAGGATTCCCAACTTTCAGGAAGAGGTGCAACGCCTATCATAAGTGGCATTTTGCTGCTTTCCGACATAAACGCGAACGAGGTTGCGGGTACAGATGGAATTCTATATAATAGTAAAAGTATCCGAAAAATCAAAAAAAACATCTGAATTCACATTCGTTATGATGTATATCATTTAAATCGCGCCTCGTGCTGACTTTCAACTCAGTCTGGCAATATGTATACTAACGAAAGTAACTGGCTACTTGGGTATCATCCTTTAATTGTTACCTAAGTAACAATTATATAAAATTCAGATCGAGGCCGACCGGTGATCGATTCAGGCCGCTTGGACTATTTCTTAATCTGTGAGTTAGGTTGTATAGATATGACCAGTATTGGATGCCATTCTTAGCCTAGATATTTGGCGTATTCAGTTTTTTTCAACTTCAAAATTTCGTAGGTCAACTCAAAAGTCACAATGTTGACATCACCTTCGAAAGTTTGCCGATTGGACGTTTTAGTTGTCGAGTTTTATAAAAATTTCTTCACAGGAGGTCTAGTTATGATCCCTAGACCCCAAAACAACCGCCAGTTAAATATATATATATGTATGTACCTCAATTTTACCGGCACGATAATGCACTGATTGCTTTCAGACTTGGGCGACAAATATTCCCCCAAAGGGGGGGACTGGGGCAGATTTTCAAAAATATTTAAAAAACATGAACTCTACCTCTGAGGGCCTGCTGCGGGCCCGGTTTTTTATCTTCTATCGCAATAATATAATCAGTATTAAAGCTACAATGCTTCAAATCTTGTTTTATTAAGTTAACTATCAAGTCAAATCAGTTGCACTTTTAAAAGGCAAAACGTGGGTTCTGTGATAATAACTGCAATAAATAATATAGTTCCGAATATTTTTTTTTTCTTCTCATCCTAATTTAACACTTTATTCCAAGAGGAATATTTTTTATAACCATAGTCAACAACCTTGTAACAAATCTTCTCGTAGGTAATACATCATTTCGTCCATTAAGATGCCTGACAGTAGCAACGAGTACATTTTTGTCGGTAATAGCAGCTTTGAACCAACGTATATGGTATCCAATTATGTCGTCACATGACGCTACGTCTCACAGTGCTTAGATAAGATTCTACTCTAACAAAAGTATTTCGAACAAAACCAAACAATTTTATCATGAAGGAATAAATAATGTTTACCCTAGTTTTGTCCCTTTAATTTTATTATTCAAAAGAGAGCCATTATCGCCCCGGTATACCTACCTGGTGAACCGTTCAACGATTGAATGAATAAAAAAATAGTTTTATTGTTTTAATTGAACGTGTAATGGCGTGTAGTTCGTTTAGACAGGGCAATTGTGTTTTTAATGTTTTAAATTAGTAATTTATTAGTATTAATAGATTTAGACGTTTGAATATTGCTAAAAATAACAAAATCTCACCCTATTTCATACACTCATGTCGTAATTTTGTAATTAGCGATAACTATTATGATTTAAGGCATAAAAGGTTTTTCTAGAAATTTCTAGGGGCCCCTTGAATAACGCAATGCGCTAACAATTTTGGTTAATTCCTATTTTGAAATTGACCAATATTGAACTTAAAAAATTGCCGTTAAAGCTAACTAAAGCTATATTTCACAAGACATAATGGTAAAATAATTGAACCTGTAAGTATTTATTACCCAAGGATCTTGATAGAATGGATCCGGATTTATCCGAAAATGTAAGCATAAAGAAATAAATAAGGGGTGAAGTTAACACAGAAAATTAATAAAACGTGCACATACACCAGGAAAGCATTTGCCGAAAAAAAATTAAAAACAATTTCCTGAATGCATCTTTTTTCAGGCTAACGCTAATGCTATAGTTACAAAAGAACTCATAAGAATTCATTTTTAGTTAATTGAAACGTAAACAATTAGTTTACTTTAAAGGATTTATAATAACTAAGATCACGTGTTGATCACATATACTGGACGCGTGATAACGCGTGTAATTTCATTAAGCCTTTTTCACGTATTTTTTAAAGTTGTAAGACATATTGTTTTAAATTATCGTGGGAGAGTCATGCTTCGGCACGTATGGACCGGCCCGACCGGAGTCATACCACGGCCTCACTGAAAACCGGCAGTTAGGCCTGTTTGAATTTTTAGGTATTATCACCACCGTTTCTCAACGCTGTATAGCTACCTAACTAACTTGCATTTAAATATTAATGAAATTGCCTTTCATTGCTTTTCGCCGAGTGAGTGAGGTTACCGGAGGCCCTAACCCTTCTCTCCAACCGCTTTTCCCGCCCTCTCCCACTCCTCCCTTTCCCTACTCCCACCTTAAAGCCGGCAACGCACTTGCAACTCTTAAGTTGCAGGTGTCCATGGGCGGCGGTAATCATTTGCCAGGTGACCCGTCTGCTTAACAATTAGAAGTACATCTAAAATTATTTACATAGTTAATTTAGTTAGTTACAAAACTTACAAGTAAAACATGTTAAAAATCCTGCTAACGTTACGTTGGGTGAAGTTGGTGCATTAAGAAGTAGGTTACCGGTACAAACAAGTCGATACGTCAATATTCGAATGAAACTCCACGAAGAAACAGGAAAATTTATTCTTAATTGACGCTTTAGCCTTCTACACAAAACCCAAATGGGAGTGTTCATTACTATTTATAACTCGTACGTAGTTCTTCCATTCATTCAGCGGCGTCATAGGTCGTCCAATGCCGAACATTCGTTGAATTTATTTCATTAATATTTAAACGCAAGTTAGTTAGGTAGCTATACAGCGTTGAGAAACGGTGGTGATAATACCTGAAAATTCAAACAGGCCTAACTTGCAAACGGATGGTATTTTTTTTTAATTCTTTTTGTAACTGCATGCTAGAGTCATGCCCTTTCAGTGCAGCAGACAGAGAGAGCAGAGTGCAGAGAGGTCATGGTATCACTCCGATCGAGCCGGCCCATACGTGCCGAAGCATGGCTTTCCCACGTTTACGTGAATTAAGTAAGTATTCCATTGTAAGATACACCCAGTATATAATACTTCCCTCTCCCACTCTTCCCATCTCCCCCCTCTCCCCTCCTCTTCCCCCTTCTCCTACTCCCACCTTAAAGGCCGGCAACGCACTTGTGACTCTTGAGTTGCAGATGCCCATGGGCGGCGGTAATCTTTTACCATTAGGTGACCCATCTGCTCGTTTGCCCCCTATACCATAAAAAAAACACACAGCCTGTAGGCAAGAAGTCCGAGCCCCGATATATTTTAGAATATTGACATATTGTCTAAAGTTTGAAAGCAGTAAAAACCTCTACATATCATATCATAAGTAAATACAATTTGTTTTTTTTGTCGCATACGTTTATCGAACATCAATAATATAATTATATAATACAGAAAAACTAAAAAAACCGCTTTAATAGGGAATTAGTAAAAAGTAAAAAATAGTTCCACTATCCACCTCCTGGCTCCATCATCAGACCATCGTTACTTAAACGGCGACCACACGGAACGATTTCACACACAATTTGACTAGATTTTCAATCGAATCGTTTCGTGAGTACGCAAATCGTCTAATTCAAGGTCATTGTGTAGTCAAGACCACCTGACTTGATCGTGGTCACATCTAATCGGTTCGTGTAAGCGCTAATCGGCCAGTATTATCAATTAGTCTGCCTGCAGGCGGCATAATGAGCGGATAGTTCTGATTTTTTTTAAAAGATGTGTTGTATTTACGCATTATTGAGGTATTTTTTCAGCCAGGTGGTTATATTTATTAGATGATTAATGTTATTAGATCAATACAGGTAGCATTTCTTCAAAAACAAAAAATATTACGTATACGGTAACCTTTCTTACAAACGTCAAATGAAAATTGGCTATTTAGTTGTGACGTGTGGACGCGAAAAATGTTCGTAAGCACAAATCTGATCAGGTAGTAAAATCTTATCCTTATCTGTTGGACTGGAAAACACGAATTATATGAACCCAAACTTGAGGGGTTTACTAGTAGCCACCGAGAAGTTCCACTATCCCCCTCCTAGTTCCGTCATTAGATCAGCTCTAAAATGCCAAATTATAATAATATTGTCGTTTGAACTACATATACATACAAAGTTTCATTTCGAGACAATTAGCAGCAGGTAAAAAATTTCTTCCAAGATTTGTTTACATTTGTTACAAGAGAAGCTAATTAAGGAGTCTTAATAATAAAAATACATTAAGTACGTGAAATGTGCTACAACCGCTTTCATCTATTCTAATGTCTAGTTTTATTTGCCATAGTGCCAGTTAAGTATCATACATATTTAAAGAGCTTACGTAACTTGAATAAGTGATGATGACGTTCAGATGACGTACTGTGAGCCGTTCGGGAACAGATTAATGCTTCTTTATTCATAAAGCTTTACTATTTTGATACCAAGGTCACTCCGTGGTTATCATTCAGAAGGCTTAAATTTAATTTTTTTTTTCTTTTTTTATAATTTTTTTTTAAATGACTTGCCGATTTTGGTTTTCGAATTTTCTAAAGACAAGAGCTAAGTAAGCTATTTTAGTATTCCTAGGGATTTCTTTTTTCTTAATCATAGTGCGTAGAGACGAGCGAAATATAGTCTTTACATTGGACATATTTTGACTTTATTTATAATTATTTCATGCATCAAAAGTAAAAAATTAAAGCCTTATATGTTTATTTCGTTGTCGTATCGTCAGATATATATCGGAAGAATATCGGAATAATATCGGCAAGAATACTTAAAGAAGACGCTGAAATTAATACTAGATGCTCAAATTTTGTTACACCATTCGATAGTGTCACCGATAAGGAACGAATTTCGGGAAGTAGTGACGTTACCGGCATCGGCAAACTTAAGTAAAATGTTGGATTTTAATAAATGCTTCATATTTTAAAGTAATGTCTTTAATAATCATACCTAAATTACCTGTACCTCCCTTGTTCCAAATGATGCTTAATATTTTTTTCAATACACTTGTAGCACAGTCATCTTCACAACATTACGTTCTAATTTCAAATTTTTATTATCTCTTCGCGGTTAGAGGCCACAGTAAAATAAAAAAATGTAAACATTTGAAAGTAGAACGTAAAGTGAATTGGCGCCAATAATTTAAACTTTGTTCGACATTTCGTTGATTACTACTGTTTGCCTACTGTTTCGTATTTCGTTGAATAATTTATAAGAGCAATACTGGCAATACCTACTTGAAACTTGATTTGAATTTTGAGATTTGAAGATGGATTTAACCAATGATGAACGATATGATATACTGGAGGCATATTTTATCAATGGGAGAAGTGCCATTCGCGCTTTGGTATAATATGGTACCGAAACAGAAATCCTCAAAATGATTCCCCCCTGTCAAGTATCTCTAACAATTGGTAACAACCTTAAACAAGGAGGTAGCTTTATCAAAAGTAAACTAAAAAAGCCATGTATTTGTTAAATAAATAGCTATTTTGACCTATTCATTTTCCGCAAAACAGCTGGAAACATTCAAGTGTCTCAAGCTACGATTTGTAGTCTAAAAACAATCATAAATATTACCGCTCAGGACGCATTGTGAAGAATAAGTGCAAAAGTTACATCCAGAAGATAACTTAAGACGTCTTCGGTTGGATCGGACGACGTCCTTTTGCAACTGGTAAAATCAATAAATTGACAACGATAGACATTTTTTTCTAAAATTTTTATGAATGTATATTTTATTTCAACATTTATGACGGAACGTTGACCGTCTTTAAATATGTAGAAATTTCAAATGAACTGTTTGAAGATCTGGAAAATTAGCCTTTGGCCTAAGCCGATCAATTATTCTTTCAACAAGATGCCAGGCCAGAACAGCCGTATAGTAAAAGAGATGCTGATTCCGCAGTTTGGCGAACATTTCTATGCAACGCATAGTCCTGTTCCGTGGCCAGTGAGGTCACCGGATCTTTCCCCCCTAGATTATTTCTCTGGGGGTATGTAAAAACGAAATTTACAAGACCCGTATAATGCAATTGATGACTTGAAACAATCTTTGGAAAATATTCTAAACGGAATAAATACCTATAATTGTAATGCTGAATGCAGTACAATCCTCGAGACGGCGAATCCAGCTATGTATTAAAAACAATGGCACTAATTTTAATCAATTTTTTTTTATGCTATAGGGTGCAAACGAGCAGACGGGTCACCTGAATGTAAATGACTACCGCCGCCCATGGGCACCTGCAATTCAAGAGTCACAAGTGCGCCGGCCTTTAAAGTGGGAGTAGGGGAAAGGTGGAAGAGGCGGAGAGGGAGGGCGAATTGTGGAAGAGGGGGAGAGGAGGGAGGGAAGGGTTAGGGCCTTCGGTAACATTACTCACACGGCGAAAAGCACTGCAAGCATTGCTTCACTGCCGGTTTTCTGTGAGGCCGTGGTATCACTCCGTTCGAGCCGGCATCAGTTAAGTTTAATAGGTAGGTAACGTACGAAAATGGATAAAGTGTTTTATTAAAAATGAGCTCTTTCTTTAAGTTTCCAGTGGGTTATTACTTTCCAGAATTCGTTCCTTATTAGCGGCTCTATCCAATAGCGTAATAATACTGTATTTTTAAAATAAACGGGTTCGATAATCCAATAAAGCAGCTTTAGTTTTCATGAAAATCAGGTCTGAAACTCATTTTAGTAATTTTCGCTATTCCTATTAATTTTGGATTTGGCCATGCACGCCCACTTGAAAAATTAAACCTGTGGATAACATCGTGTCGACCGTTTTCAATAAATCTGAAAACCCTTAATCTATAGTTATATCGTACAAGAAATATATTAACTATAAGAGAACTGAGTTTAATTAAACTACCCATCACCGTCTTGTTACCCTTTTCCCAAATTTATTTAGGGTCTCTGCGATGAGTTCTCTTCATTCGTCATAAATTTTGTCTCGAATCTTAGTCTAAGTTGTCCGGTTTATTTTATGGACAAGATATCGCCTGGAGGTCGAATTTCTACCATAATCTATTAACTTTGAATGTTTTGTTTCATATCATTGACCAGTATAACTTGAACTAGCATTGTATTGACTTTCTGTACAGTGACAGGTCAACATACTTTACCCTTGTAGTTTTTAGTAGGTAACCGTTTCCGCATAATTTTTAAATTTATTACTAAATTTTGCCTCTGCACTTCTTCATCATATAAACTTTAAGGTATTCCAAATTCTTAACGTTCTTCGTTCGCGAAACTTGCTTGATTTTCAAGCAAATTTCGCGTACAAAGAATTCTCTTCTCATATTAATAAATAGAAGACTAACAACAAGCCCTAGCTTCGCACGGGTAGTAGAGACATATTTCAACCAATTTACACAAAACGTAAACAAATTATACACCTAAACCTTCCTCATGAATCACTCTGTCTATTGGTGAAAATCGCATAAAAATCCGTTCAGTAGTTTTTCAGATTATCGCAAACAGACAGACAGACAGACGCGGCGGGCGACTTTGTTTTATAATATGTAGTGATGTAGTGATTAAACAAAGGCCTGTTAAAGTGACAACAGTAATTACATGAAAGGCGAGCGTGAACAATCATTCCAAAAGTCTTTTGGTGAGGCCTATGTTCCGCAGTACCATCAATGATGTATTGAGAATGATGGTGATGGTGTTCAATCCTTCAATGGTAGTCAAAAGACTTCTGCTGTAAATGCAGCCACCGTTGTAAAGCTTCGCTAAAGCTGGGTAGCTTTAGCGAAGCTTTACAGTGCTGAAGAACATAATGTAAAATTTGGGTTACTAGGGTCAGCCATGGACAAAAGCCAGATGAGAGCAGCTGGCTTTTGTGTTCTTACATATTATGTATTGAAGCAACACGAAGGACCAAAATCTGGGTACGTGAACTACGCTACACTATGGAATTAAATAAATCCTGAAATTATATATGTATTGTGAAATAAATGTATGTGAGTGATACCGCAGGTGTTCCATTCGTGTATCATATCAGGCGGATCATTTGCTTGTTTGTTTATTATTCCTTAGTAGTAAATACAAATATGGTATAACATTCATCATTCAGTATTCAAATTTAGAAATTCAAATTAGTGTTACTAGGAATGAATGTAAATAGTTAATAACTCATGAATAGTTCAAGAACTACACGTACTTACTCTATCACACGATTTGTTCTTTGTGCAGTTTTCGAAAAGCAACGAAAATAAAAACACGATCTCGACTTACCTTTAATAAGATTTCTCCGTCCTAAATTTGTCTCCGAAACTCTTAAGAACACTAAACAATTCACAAACGGATTAATACAAATTTAATTCAGTGAATTCATTCAAAGTAATTTCCGATATTGGGAAGCATTACTTCTTAATATCCCTTCAGTTTCTAGAAATTTCATTGATAATTTATCAAACGAAAACAACAAAGGTCCGTTTAGAGTATTTTTCGAACATAAATACAATAGGAAGAGCTTTTCGCTGCACACGAGCGCCTTTCGCAAAAGCCTGAGCAACACTGAATGGGCGCTAAATGAGAAAATCTACACAGGCGCTTCGTTGTATGAGATAACTTGTGATCGTTAGAAACCAGGGCGCAAGTTAACCCTACGAATTATTGAGAAATTGTTCTAGTAACAATTAATCTTAGTTTTGTTTTAGATATAGTTGTAGACTAGGGTTGCAGAAAATCCAATTGTATTATTACGCGTTCACTTTCTTACAATTAATGAGTTTATAAAGTTCATTATAAAGAGTTTATTTATACGAAATTTTAAATTATAAATATACTTGAATAATATGTTATTAATATCATTTTCTGTGACCCATTTTTAGTACAAGTTCAACGTTGCCATAGAATTCCATTAAAACTGTGAACAAGATCGTTTATAACAACAAAAATCTTAAATCTATAACATCATTAAATTAATATGTGAAAATAATATTTGTAACCCTTTTTGAGCAAATATTATGCACGGAATAAAGCCCTATTTGCAATAATTAAAGTTTTTATTTAGAAGAAGTGCAGAAAGCTATAAATTTTAATCAATATGTGTTATAAACAGTGTTTAACCCAACGAAGACACACAAACAAATTGTCGCCTGCGGTATTTCCGGACCGATACGACCTTTAAACCTTCAAGAAAAGAGCGTACTCCCATAAAGGCCGGAAACGCACTTGTGACTCTTGAGTTGCAGATTTCCATGGGCGAAGGTAGTCACGTACCATCAGGTGACCCGTCTGCTCGTTTGTCCCCTATATATAAAATATAAAAAAAATATGGGAAAAAAGCTACAAATAGTTACAGAGGCCCAGTATAAGTGCTGACCTGTCGTGGTACAGAATGCTTATTCAATGACAGTACAAGACTTATCTTATCTGTGGTACAAGTCATACTAGTGATTGAATAATACATGAAATAAAACATTCAAAAATTTATGACTTGGGGTTGAATTTCGACCACCAAAAATCTCTCTGCAAACATAAAACTGCATATCTTGGACCTATGTATATCCTACCTACTGATAATATTACTTAATCTTTTAGTAGAATGAATTGCGATCTCTGCTGCTAAAATACTATATAATAACAAAACTTATTTTATAATATCGTATTTTTAATGCCAAATGTATATATCAGAGGAAGTTACAAAGTACAAGCGATGCAAGATAAATTAGCAGAAACACGACTGACGGTACGGGCATGTCCTGAGGAGACCAGTTAGTAGATGACATGATAGGAAGAACAGCGAAAAGGCGCGGAAGACCCCGACTTACATAGATGGCTGTAGTTAGAAAAGACATGGAAAATAAGTATATCGACCCAATGACGACCCAGAAAAGATATTTGTGGTTAGGAAAGCCGACCAAAAGTAAAAAATTTTTGCCTTATTACAAAAAAAATACCTTACAAAAATTACTAGACTTAACCCATCACTTACTACCACTGTTTGTTGTATATTATTTATAATTATGTAAACCTAGTTTACTCGGCCCAGTTGTTGTAATAAAGCAGTTTGAAAACTTAATAAATAGAGACCTACTTCTAAATCTAAAGCTTGAAAATAATGATATTTTTTATAGTTGATCGACACGCAGTAGATATAAAAGCGAACCGCAAAAAGTAAAGTGTCTAAACAGCATACCCTAAATCACCACCAAAAACTCGGAAGGCTCATATCAAGTTAATTTGTATTGGGCTAGGCAGAATGAATAGTTAATACATAAAATTAATAATTACTTAACGAACTTTCAATGTCTAGTAAGTAACAGGTGATTAACAATAATTAAAATTTCGGGGAAAATATTGAAAAATTCATATGTGCTATTTTGCTTTCCTTAGTACAAAATATTCAATTTCTAAGACGCTATTAAGTCTCGTCTCCACTGTCATTTTAATGTACCTAAATTGTTGCGACGAACCAACATAATATATAATGACATAATGACATCTCATATTGAGCAGATTGTAGAAAAAAAAATTTAAAAAATATCCAACCCTAAAACATCAAACCCTAATATTTACTAGTACTTACGGGTTTGATATTTCTCTGAGTTTATTTGGGTCGTCTCTAGGGGATCAATTTGAGATATCTAAACGTTGAATAAAGGAGACAAGAACATTATTCAACCGGATTGAGAGTTTACTCCTTTTTGTTAAAAATTACAATACCAGGCATACAACTTAAACTGACGAAGCTTTGGCAGAATTTAATTAGGTTACGGTGAAAAGAAAAAAAAATCTGATGTACTCGTACCTATACTTTTTTAACGGGAAGAGTGCCTGTATGCTGCGCATCATAAAAGAAACTAGCTTAAATCAGGTCCAATCCACCTATTTTTGTATATTTAGCGCATTCAAATTATACATATGGCGCATTCGAATAAATTTATGGTGCGAGCAAATAAAACCTTCAATTAAATGTGCAAAGAACTTTTGTTCGATCCATACACAGTGAATGGCAACACTGTCAGGAAACTAAACAATCTCGGTTTTTTTCAAAGAGGTAGACATTTATTTTTCTTTTCCTATCTTCTGTATTGCTTATCGCGTTTGTATAGGTGTAGTTTCGTGTTAGTTACCGTCAAGCCCCTGGTAATGTATAATGCTGCAATTCGTGAAAACCTGTAATTGGCTTAATGTTGTATACGAAACAGCCCACTGTTTTTTTGTTGCTGTTGGTTTTCCTAACTTAAATAAATAAAAAAATATTGTTACTGATATTATGAATGCAAATGTGGATGCTTTTTGTGGGTTTTTTTTTTGTTTATTTGCTACGCATTCACACCTTATCTATTTAACCAATCATAATATATGTTGTCAACAATTTTGCATTACGTTGTCAGCGATGCAGAAAAGGAGATAGAGTAACATCTAGAAAAAAGTACCTAAAGTATGCTAGCGCGAGCGGTGAGTGATCAAAAGCTAGTGATAATCAATCTAGTGATCAAATTTTAAGTAAAACCTTATAGGCAACCTGTAAAATTTTGCTTTTAGTGTAAAGATCTCTCTTAGTACGACCTATTGTTTCAAAGTCACTATAAATTGTAAAACAAAGTCGCCCGCCGCGTTTGTCCGTCTGTCTTTTCGCGATAAACTCAAAAACTACTGAACGGATTTTCATGCGGGTTTCACCAATAGATAGAACGATTCATGAGGAAGGTTTCAAATTCAAATTCAAAAAATCTTTATGTAATAAAATTGACCATCACTTATTCGAAATCGTCGATTTAATAAATAATTATTATAATTAAAAATTATAGATCAACACACACACAGTCACATAAAAATGATTGAAGAAAACAAAAATGGATAAATTAATATCACATCTGCCTGTTTCGATCTATAACCGCCCGTTTCCAAACGGTTGAGCCTTTTGCGAAGAAATCGGGCAAACAAACTCACGGCCACTCTTTTAAAAAAGAAAAACCAGACAGTTTCAACAATATTCAGTAAATATCACATCATTTTGTTGTGTGCTATTATGTTTTTAAAATTAAAAGTAAATAAACTTTCAGATGTATAATTTGTTAAGGTTTTGTGTAAATTGGTTGAAATGTGATGATGATTGTTGAAGATGTCTCTGCTACCCGTGCAAAGACGGGAGGGTTGTTAGTAATGTATAAAAATACGGTAATGTCATACAACAACAAATAAGTCTATCTATCAATACTCAATACAAATAAATAAAATTGAAATGTCTGTCTGTAATGTCAAAATAATAGTTTTTATAACCTCATACAGTTTTTTGCACGATACCTATGCCCACAAATCAGATTTTAAAATTTTCTATCCGTTATCCGTATAAGTCTATCCGTCTGTCTGTCTGTATGTCTGTTTGTTCCGGCTAATCTCCGGATCGGTTGGACCAATTTCCATAGGACTTTCAATGGCAGATAGGTGATGTTATAAGGAATAACTTAGGCTACTTTTATTTTGGAGAAAGAGTTAGGGTTCCGCGCAAAATATATTAATAGGAACTGCTAGTCTATAATATAGGACCATGTAAACATTATATTCACGACGCTATATTATTTCATCGATCCATCCATCTTATATAATAAAAGAAAATGCGAGGTTGTTAAGAAACTTTCTTATTACCAACTCATTTCTCAACGTCTAACTGTTCCACTTACTTGTGATTTAATACTGCTGTTTTCAAAGTCGCCGATCCATTAAAAAGTTGTGAACCCACATTCCCTGCATTCCACAACGGTGAAGTTCAATGGTGCATTAGTCAAATCCTCACATTAATCAAAGTTTACACTATGGATTCTGAAACCTAGATATATACATATTTAGATGGTATTTTTTTATATATTCTTATTTATTAAAAAGTTATAAAGATGGGCATAATCATATATTTGTCTGGCGGTTGGACGGCCCGGTGATCTGTAATACAGGTGATGGTGGCGTATGTGTCGGCTTCCTATAATATGGTTAAGGTGGACGATGGCTGGCACGTGGGTCATGCTCGTGAACGAGTGCTGTTGGTCGGGGCTGGTCATCTTGGAACTATTACTTACATATAGTAGTAATTTGCGCGACTGATTATAGTTTTTGAACAATACGTTACATTGTCCTCACTTTCATTTGCGCATATAAGCAATGTAACCAGAGACTTGTAAAAAACATGTTGAAAAAGAGTGTCCTTGGAGTTTCTTGCCTGTTCTTCTCCACTAAGATCTACGTATTGGAACAGGCAACTGGCGTCACGACTGACTTAGTCGTAGTAGTCTGACTGACTACTACTCCTGACGAAAAATGTCTAAAATTGGTTCAATTGAAATTAATGATTTTTATGTGGTTTGAGGTTTTCCCTGCAACAGACATCAGTCTCCACAACTTGTATACCTATTTTATGATTCTGTGATGTAATTATGTTGTGATGGGATAATAATAATAAATTCTAAATCTAATTATTTTTGTAAATACGTACATATTATACTTAGAAGAACAAACCAATATACCCATATATTGACATTGCAGACACTCGACCGTTCTATTTCCACATTGATCATCGGTCGTTGCATTGGAAATATGTATATATATATATATATTTGGAAATTGGCTTTCAAAATGTATACCGCAACGAACAACTTTTGTTAAGCAATGGAAACCATGGCAACATTGAGAGTTAATGTATTTCTGTCTCAATTCTAATTCATTTAGTAGTGATTGGACAATTATACAAAAACATTATATATATATATATATAAATATATATATATATATATTTATATATTTAGAGTAAACTAGCACTGTGGTTCACACATTACTAATATTCTAGTTAACACCTCCAGCTAAGCTAAATGGTATAAATTAGGAGTGGGTTTACGTCGGTAGTGCACTGGGTGGGGTTCAAACCCGCAACCACTTGATCACATTACACTACCGCCGCTTCGTAATCATATAATTTTTCCGATACTTATTCAGAATAAGAGTCAATGTTTTTGTATAATTGTCCAATCACTACTAAATGAATTAGAATTGAGACAGAAATACATTAACTCTCAATGTTGCCATGGTTTACATTGCTTAACAAAAGTTGTTCGTTGCGGTATACATTTTGAAAGCCAATTTCCGAGGCCTGAAAGGGCTTATATTTTATATAAACGAATGAAATATATAATTCCACAATAAAACATAGTAAATAAGAAATACACGAAGCAAAATCGAACATTACCAGACCTCGAAAAGCTGAAATTATTTACATTCATTTTTCAAAACTTTGTCCGTTGCTATATTTTCCAAAATATTTACATATGTATTATCTGAAAACAAAGCGAACTTTGTTTGAATAAGTTCTAGTTTAATATTTCCAGCGTAATTAGGATAGAAAATAAGCTTCGAGGAACAAAACACCATCGCCCGGATTATCTCGAGATTTTTGAGTAAAAGTGGATTAAAAAATAAATATAATTTAAGGTTTAACGTTCAATGGGCAATATCATCTTTGACTCTTAATAGAACAAGAGTAAATAAAAATCTGTTTACCAGATTTTAAAATAAATATGCAGTTCCGATGTACTTCCTTCCTTTTTCAGGTTATTTAGAAGTTATTGCTGTGAATAGGATGAAAAGAAGCCTGCCAAGTATGACCTAGCTATTGCTTTTATATACTTACCTACATAAGTAAAAATTCTAATTGTTTTTTTTTTGTTAATACCAGAATAGCGGGCCATTGACTTCAAATTCTTCAGGTGGTATAAAATCAAAGTTAGATCTTTTTCGAATTTTCTTCTATGGCAATAACTGGCAACCCGCCCCGGCTTCGCACGGGTACAAATTATACACCCAAACCTTCCTCATTAATCTCTCTGTCTATTAGTGAAAACCGCATGAAAATCCGTTCAGTTTATCAGTTATTATAGTTTTTCAGTTTATCGCGAACAGACCGACAGACGCGGCGGGGGACTTTAATTTATAATATGTAGTGATATGAGAAGTTCTGTACTACTAATACTATAAAGAGGATATATGTATTTATTTGTTTATAATCAATAAACTCAGAAACTGCTAAAGTGATTCTTTCATTCACCATTATACAGTTACTTTGTCCAGTAACGTCTAATGTCCTGTCGGGGGTTGGGGAAGAATGTAATGGTGATTCTCGCTCCGCCGATCATAAGCAAGCAGTGGAACACCGGGGTGGTTTTTGAGCCCGCAGACCCCTTCAAAAGGTCGGAGGACATTCATGAGGACCACACATACCGTTGTCAAAAAAAGTAACGTTTAAGGTAATTTTTTTTTTCAGAATTTGACTGGCCTGTTTGTCTAGGGGTTAGTGACCCTGACTGCTAAGCCAGAGGTCGTGGGTTCGATTCCCACCCGTCACAAATGATATGCACGATAATTTGTTCTGTGTCTGGGTGTAATTTATCTATATGTATAAATGTATGTATTTAGGTTTATTTGAGCATGTTTATAAGCAGTGTGGTTACCATAGTACAGACTCTGTCTAGTTTGGGATCAGACGGCTGAGTGTGAGATGTGTGAAGTTGTTATTATATTATATTATTATTCTTTCAATAAATAGGTGTATGAGCAAATCTGCAAGTTTGAAATGATGTACAAGAACTTGTTTGCGAACAAGAGCAAGCGAAAACTCACGAACGGGAACGAAAATGAGAGACCTTGTACCGAAATAACAAAAACAAGTTAGCAAACCAGAAGGGTTCTCTTCAACTATACGAAACTTGAGTACCTAGTAAAAATTTGTTCACAAAAAATCTTGAATAAGTCCTATACCACGTTGTGACGTCTTAAATCTTTATGGCTAATTGTGTAACTTCTCTTGTAGAAGTTATATTGTTTTAGTTTTTTCCTGTATATAAATAGACTAGCAACCCGCCGCGACTTCACACTTATAGCAGAGCATATATTAATTTTTTCAGACGCCTAATAATAATAATTCATTGCTAAGAGCCTTGACCAACACCTTCAGAGGCTCACGTTAGGCAGCTGTATTAAGAGCCTGATGCAGAAGTCAGTCCTCCTCGATACGGCACGCATAGTGAAGACGTTTCTGTCTCTGGAGCCCCCCTAACCACCGGTAGCTTCGTCCCTGTACCCGATACCGGAGGGACACTATTTTTTATATTTTTTAATATATATTTTTAATGTGTTTATGTATGTATTTAAAAATGTAAGTTATATGTATATGAAATAAATAAAGAGAATAATAATAAAAACTTTACACTTCACACACACGGCTGTCTAATCCTAAACTCGGCAGAGCCTGTACTATGGTAACCAGACTGCTGATATATACTTATATATTTCTAAATACATAAATATTATAGATTAATTACACCCAGACACAGAACAAATTGATCAAGCTCATCACACAATTATTTGTCCTGGGTGGGAATCGAACCCACGACTTCTGGCTCAGTAGTCAGGATCACTAACCACCAGGCTAACAGGCCAGTCAACAATCATCGTTACATATCAGCTATTTTACACAAAACCTTAATAAAATTATACACCCAAACCTTCCTCATGAATCACTTTGTCTATTGGTGAAAACCGTTACGTAATTAAAAGATCTAAGCGTCCAGAGAGATAGACGGCGGAAAGCAATTTTGTTTTATACTATGAAGAGATGAAGGCAAAACAAGTTCTCTCTTGTATTTGTCAACCGTTTTCCATTTATTTTTTATAATGGGTATGTTCAAGCTTAAGTGTTAGTAATAAAAAAATGGATAACTTTTTTATCTCTGTCTTTGACGCCGCTTTTTGTTATAAATAATTAAATGAATTATAACATTTTGATCTCCGGGCAACCACAAGTACAAATAAATAAACCTTTTAAGTCTTAAGTATTGAGCTTACAACAAACTGATTAACTATCTAAATTTTATATGTACCTACGTAGAAATGGACATGGCTCTACGTAGGTAATTAATCATTTTATTATTTGGCGCCGACTCAAAATAAGTTTATATAAAATTTGATAGTTTATGTAAATAAGCTCAATACTTAAGACTTAAAAGGTTTATTTATTTTATGCTTTTTAGTTCTTTTCGTCGGTTTAATTTTTTGTTAAAAAGATTTTTATTTTATGCTTTTTTTTCATCATCAGCACAGCATGCCCATGATGTGATGATTTCTAAACGCAAATACCTGATAAAGTAATGAAAAATAAACAGAAACACTATTCTTTCCTACAATTTTCGAGGGTTTCTCTCAATTTTACCAGGATCCCATCATCAGATCCTGACTTCCTTGACATGGGACCCCTCTTGAGGTATACACTATCAAACAAAAAAAGAATAATCAAAATCGGTTCATCAATAACGGAGAGAGGGCTGAACAAACATAAAAAAAATATATATATATACTCGTATACGGTCGAATTGAGAACCTCCTTTTTTTCGTCGGTTAAATAAGACAGTTATTTTGACAAAGACAAGAAGCAAGTAAGTGCGTGTGCTTCTTTTTGCACTTATATTATGTTTTTGCCCGCTCAAATTAAATCGTACCGTACGCCCTATACCGTATTTCGTACTTCTAACAACTGACAACGTGTACGCAACATTTAATGATGATCGATACAATAGTTTACTACAAGCTTTAGTGAATGACGCTATAAACTATCGTCGTAACGTGTGAGAAACCAGAACAGGTGCTTGAGAGATAGACATTGCCATATATTTTTAGTCTAAAAAGTGTAAGCTCGTATTTCTTTCTCATCTCGTGTGACAAAAAACGGCAAAGTAAATACACAAAGTAAATTCGGAACCTTATGTGAATTTTATGTGAATAGGGAACGTTTTCTTGTTTCACATATTTTTATGAGAACGAAACACGACATCTACAGAGACAACATCTGGGCATTAATAAATAATGCGTTGTCGTGATAAATAGGCAAAAATGGTGTCAAAGATATCGATTTAAGGCAAGAGGTCACTCAGTCCGGTCAAAATGGCTTTCGTTCAAAGAGGCTATGCTATGGGTAGTACAAGACGATTCTAATCTGAACTGAAGCTTAACGTACTAAAAACTTTAATTAAGAATACACACTAGAAGAGATAGGCATAGATATTGGCAACCAAATACCGGCGCAGGGACCAGAGATTAAAAAAAACATTTCAAGAAAAAATAGAATGGTTTTTTTTAACGAAATCCCTGTGAAACCCAGTAGACTTGACCACCTATTAAACAACAGGCGATCCCGCTATGGCGTGCAGGGAGCTTGCCCCCTCTAATTCAGTCTCGAGCCTGGTTCTGCTAGGGTGACGGATAGCCCAGTACATCGCCCCCAGGGAAGCGCTCATGGATGCCGGAGATCTCCGGCGCCTGGTGAGAGACCCTACATTTATGGTATGGCCAAGTGTGGATTGATTTCATGAAACATCATGAAGTGGTCAATTCTAAAATCTGACCACAACATCCTTTTATTGATCACACTTTACGAGTATTTTTGTTAAAGCCTCCAGTTAAGCTAAATACTTGTTAGGAGTGGGTTCACGTGGGTAGTGGTTCTCTGGGTGGGGTGCGAACCCGCAACCACTTTATCACAAGTCCGACGCCGACGCTTTTGCCATTATGCTACCGCCGCTTTTGCTTTGATAAGCCTTTAGCAGCAGGTAGAGCATGTTTGTTAACTAACTTATTCAATCAATCAGCCTATTGAAGTCCACTGCTGGAGATAGGCATCTTCCAATGTGTGCCATAGCACTCGGTCCTACGGTAACTTATTAGTAAAAAAAATATTTTATACTCGACATTCTATTCATTGTATTTATTCGACAGTGTAAAAATCTCTTCATAATCTTTTCGAGGTGATTTCATAAACATACTTAATTTTTAAATAATCTCAAAAATAAACATGCTAAGAGGTAAATCTTTCCCAAACGATCACTTTTCCCAGCTCTTATTATAGCCGTAGGAGTAGGGACATAAATTTAATAGCGTGAGAAGCGATAAATGGGCTTATAATACAATTTCATATGCAAATCTCTGGTCCTCTAATTGCTATAAACAGAAGTGTAGAATGTGTTGCCAGATTTTAACATGATATTTCTTTGTGCAAATGTTGGAATCTTTATTGAATGAATTTTAACATAAGCAGCAATGAATAACTAGATTTAATTGTTACCTGTTTGTTTTTCTTTTAATACGTTTACCCCAAATATATTTCTTCATTTTAGAGCCATTTCATCTTGATGATTGTAAAGTACAGTCTATGCGAAAAAAAAACCGTCGTAGGATTTGAGGTTAAATTTCCTTTTTTGTTATGTTGACAACATTGTTACGTCATTATAGTTCGACATTTGACAGTAAACAATATTATACAATACGATAAGCAGCGGTAGCGTAATGGCTAAGGCGTCGGACTTGCGATCAAGTGGTTGCGGGTTCGAACCCCACCCAGTGCACTACCAGCGTGAACTCACTCCTAAAACAAGCATTTAGCTTAGCTGGAGGGGTTAACAAGAATACTAGTAATGTGTGACCCACGTTGCTAGTATTCTTTTCTAAAAAAAAAAAAAGAATGACGTAACAGTGTAAAAAGGTAATTTAGCACTGCTGCGACCTCAAATCCTACGACGGTTCTATTTCCGCACACACTCTATTGATAATGAATCTCGCATGAGAAATTAATTCAATTGATTGACACCATTCCAGTACAAACGTGAATACACTGTGTGTATATAAGCAACCGAGCTTCGATCGAAAGTCATTTATATAGACAAAAGTCAAATAGCCAAAACATTATAGAAATACAATATTTGATCAAAATCTTTAGAGCCATTTGCTGACCAACAGGCCAGATTTAGTGGTTAATGATCCTGACTGCTGAGGGCTGCCAGATGTCTTGGGTTCAATTCCCAAACAGGACAAATAATTGTGTGATAAGCACGATAATTTGTTCTGTGTCTGGGTGTAATTTATCTATAATATGTATCTGTTTAGAAGTATATAAGTATGTTTATCAGCAAAATGGATATGAGTACAGGTTCACTGGCACATGGCAACCGGGGCCGACGGCTTAACGTGTTCTCCGAGGCACGGAGGGGCCTCAATGTGTTAAGAATGATCAACCATCTTTAGACTGACCTGGCTAGTATTTTGAACCATTCAATGTGCCAACCTTCTCGGTTACCACTTAGTCACGAGCCCCTTCTCAGCAATGAGCCCCTCACATTAGGAATTAAAGATGGAAAAATTGAGATTATATTAAAAGAGATTATCTTTTAAAAAAAGTATCACCGACTTCAATGTGCTTTTCAATGGAAAGTAGATGTATTTTGTTTAAATATAATATGGCAGCCAACCAAACGCACTGCTCCAATGAGACAGCGATGTTTCGATACATATCACACATCTTACTCTTCGAAATGTTTGGTTTAAAAATCTTCACAAACACTCCAACTGCTTTTATGAGAAACGGAGGTGAAAATGCCTGGATACTCAAAGGGTTATAACTTTTAAACGGATAGTTTTTTTTCAAAAATTCTTTTTGTAATTGCATGCTAGGGTTATGCCCTTTCAGTGGTTTAACTAAGTGTTCCATTGTCAGTTACACCCTGTATATAATACTTTTTGTCTGTAATAGCAAGTAACTATTATCTTATCTGTGGATATAGACATTAGTTTATTATTTAACAAGCTATTGCCCGCGGCTTTGCTCGCTTTAATGACGATTTTCTCAATCAATCATTCAAGTGTACACTCTGTATAATTACAACATTGCCTTGACTTTAAAGGAATATTATCTTACAGAGAATCATCTAATTATATTCTCCGATATACTCGTCTTACACAGCGCTATCTATACCCAATCTAATCATGCCTCGTATTATGGCTTCTAGAACAGATATGAATACATCCATATTATGCATAGAAATAACAATGCAAATAGTCATATTCATGTATGTCGCAGCGTTACTACAGTGTTGGCCCTACAAAAAGAAACGTCAAGCGATTTATGCTTGGCTAAGGTCGATTCAGCGTTGGCAACACTAATGACTGAGTAAATGACAGTAACAGGTAACGAAATGGCAGTCGGATGGGACTGCCGTCATTCTGTTGGGAGCTACCATTGCGAACGAAATTTTTGTATCAGCCACGCTGTATCGCACTTGCTGCGTTTCTCAGAAGAAAACTAAGTTATCATCGAGAATAGAGACCTATATTACACTACTATAGCGACTGTTATTTTGAGTATCCCGTGATGTACGGCCCACCTACAGCAGAGCCTTCAGAGAAGACTCCGACGTGTAAATAAATACTAGCTGACCCGTATCACTTCGTTTGTAAATTTTGCAAGATTTTTTTAACGTGATGTTATATAGCCTATATATAGCCTTCCTCGATAAATGGGCTACCTAACATTAAAGAATTTTTCAATTCGAATCAGTAGTTCCCGAGATTAACGTGTTCAACGAAACTAATTCTTCAGCTTAATAATAATAGTACAGATTTGCACTGAGTGGGAAATAAACCAGCAATCTCCGACCTAGCAGTCGAATTCTCTTAAGCCGCGCCGCGACGAATCGTTCATCTAATGAGCATCTTATGAAACTCCACATACACATATTTATCTATGTATATGGGCCGTAGAGTTGTTATTACAGAGATACGTAAGATTTGTCCGAAAAAGTTGTAGAGTTGTTTGGAATTTCCAACGTAAGGTTTCCCGAAGAACTCAAGTGTCTATTATGTGTGTCGTGAATAAATGCGAAACGTTTCTTGAGGTAGACAGGGGGAGTAAGGTTATACAAGATATTATACAGTAATGTGAGGGTGTGAGTATTCCGCCGAAGGCGAATCGGAAGCCACTTGAGTTTGGTACGAAATTCGTAGATATGATCATATTTGCGTGAACCAAAAATAAGTCTTATATAGAAATTCTGAAGTCTCTCAAGTTTGTCCTCATTAAGATCGAGATAGCTGACAATGAGAGCTGAGAAGAATTGATATTTTTATGTGGTTAAGTGATGTTATGTTTAAATCAACAGCTTTAGAAAAGAATTTGGATAAACGATGCTTGTAGTTTTTCGCGTTTATAATCCTACTTATATTATAAACGTGAATGCTTGTGAGTATGGATGTATGGATGTTTGTTACTCTTTCACGCCAAAACTACTGAACCGATTACGATGAAACTTGGTATGTAGATAGCTGGAGACCTGGATTAACATATAGGCTATAGGCTTTTTATCTCGATATTCCCACGGGATCTTACGCGGGTGAAACCGTGGGGCGCTGCTAGTCCCAACTGAAGTTGAATTCGCTAATATTGGAACTTGGCCACGTTCTGTTCGATATTTCAATTCTCTCTTTAAAAGTTTAATATCTATAGGAGTCTTAGTAATTCTCATAACTGAATTAATATCTGAACTATTATCCAGACGCAAGGCAATTACAGCAACATATTTGTGGCTACTTCCATATACGGTACAGCGAAAAATATACTTCAATGTCATCAGACACCGAATTACGGAGTAACTACTCATCCTGCATCGCGTTATGAAAGTTCTCGCGCCGATTAGTATAATAATAATCTTGTCAGATCCACACACGGCCGTCTGATCCCAAACTAGGCAAAGCCTTTACTATAGTAACCAAACTGCTGATAAACATACTTATATATTACTAAATACATACATAACATAGATAGATTACACCCAGACCCAGATCAAATGATCGTGCTCATCACACAATTATTTGTCCTGTGTGGGAATCGAACCCACGACCTCTGGCTTAGCAGTCAGGATCACTAACCACTAGAACAACTCCAAAACAATATCCTTGGGCTCGCGGATTCGATTCCCACCCAGGGCAAATAATTTTGTGATGAGCATGATCATTTGTTTTGTGTCTGGGTGTAATCTATCTATGTTATGTATGTATTTAGTAATATATAAATATGTTTATCAGCAGTTTGGTTACTATAGTAAAGGCTTTGCCTAGTTTGGGATCAGACGGCCGTGTGTGAGATGTGTGAAGCTATTAGTTACCATCAGTTCCTGACTTCGCTCACGTGTACATATTTTTATATTTTTTGCGGCACCCTAATTCTTTTTCCAAAACAAAAGTAGCATAAGTTACTTCCTATAGCACCAGCTATCTGCCAGTGAAAATTCCGTGGGAATCGGTCAACCCGTTTCGGAGATTTGCCGAAACAAACAGACAGACAAAAAATTTTATAACTGATTTTTAGGCATAGGTATCGTGCAAATAACTGTGTGAGCTTAAAATACCTATTATTTTGACATTACACACAGATACTCAACATTTATTTATTTGTATTGAATATTACGGAAGAACTCCATACATTAATTACCAGTTTAACAGTAAAAATTATGAAAACAGAGGGAGAAATATAATATTTAGAGAGCAAAGCATTTCCACTTTGTCATATCAAGTAGGTACTTAATTATACTCTGTCGTAAGATCTTAAATGACTATTGTTTAAATCAGTATTAAATAAAGACAGCAATAAGGTTCATTTTCGCATTTAAAACAGTAGTTGGTTTAAAGGCAATACGAATAAGAACTTGAATGAAGTAATAAGCCGACATCGCCTTTGAAATAATTATCTTTAAGTACCACCGACTTAAATGCGCCTAAGTCATGATAAATTGTTATAAGGTTTATTCTTGATCTCTCAATTTTCAACCCAGAGAGGTGAAATAATAATTTAAATCGGAAAATTGAATTATTGAATTATTCTACGGTGATACAACAAATTTTACCTACCTAGCCAGTTATAGTAATTTCTAAAAAGTAGATATAACCTTACCTAATTGGGATTCATTTCCACAAATGTTGCACGAATCAAGGTGGTTTTATTCCACCGTAGCTAACGGTGGATCAAAGTGGAATAATAATAACAAGTGGAAGCGAATCCCACGCAGCAGTGGATTAGAGTGGAAAATTTGTGGAAAACAATCCTCCGGTGGATTTGCTTGGGGGATTAGAGTGGAATAGACCCGTTTTACAATATGCGAAGACGTAACATGCAACAGATAAATTACAAACAAAAAATCTGTCAAATAGAAAGACACCTAGTTTTCTGAAGTTTCAGTTTATAATTTATCTGAGTTACAATAGCTTAATGTAAATTACTCAACACCTTTTACAAAATATTGCTTTTCCCGGTGCAGGGAAGTTAATTTCTGATAAATTCTCCTGGTAGTCCACTAAATGCATTGTGACGCGTATAAATTGCTTAGCAACCATATTCAAATAATCGAATCGCAACCCGTGAATTACATACTATTGAGTAGTTGTGGTTGCCGTCTGTGTTCTTCGTCATCAGTTCTACTTCACCAAATGGTGCTTTCCGACAACGCAAAAGTTACTATAAAAAATACATGAGGATATATATCTCCTCATGTCTTATACGCTTACGATAGTTAAATAGCTTAGAATTCTTTTTGACAAATAGTGAGACCTCCAGAATGTATAGACTTATTAAAATTAAAATGTTAAGTTTTTAAAATATGATACACACGAGTCGGTTTCCTGCAGATTGAACATAGCCCTTATACAGCGTTTATCCTACTATCCTACTAATATTATAAACGTGAAAGTTTGTGAAGATGTATGGATGTTTGTTACTCTTTCACGCCAAAACTACCGAACCGATTGCGATGAAACTTGGTATGTAGATAGCTGGAGACCTGGATTAACAAATCTGATACACGATACATGATGTATGGATGTTTCTCATCATGTATCGTGTATCAGATTTGTTAATCCAGGTCTCCAGCTATCTACATACCAAGTTTCATCGCAATCGGTTCGGTAGTATAGGCTACTTTTTATCCTGATATTCCCACGGGGGCGCTGCTAGTGTGCTATAAATTTGTTAACATTGTCTATTCTTCATCGATTTCATCAATTTCGGATGTTGTAATAGGCTAAGCCACAACGATATCATAAAAAAATTAATTTGTCAGGAATGTAGCTAGATATTTTTCGTATTTTAAAAGCGTATGCTTTAATTAATTGTATTAAGTTTTTTCTTAGGGTCCCTTGCAATAGACCCCCTTGTGACGGAATACCGTGTGGTTTTTGTCGGTTCGATTCCGACATACCACTTCAGATATATCCTGTCAAACGAAGCTTGAAGGATCTGTAAATCGATTGAATGGATTGGAACGTTAAAACTGTCCTTTCTATCGACCGTTTCCTAGTTAGACTGAAAGCCGACCCCAACTTAGTTAGGATAGGCTCGGAGGAGGATGATGATCAACGACAAGTACAGTCTGTAATAGCACTTAGGTGGCTAGGTACTTGAAAATCCTGCCAAGACCAAAAACTAACATAAATTTAAAATTTAAAGTACACAATAAATAAATGTTGTATAAAACATGTCATTCATCAGAAGGAAATATCAACCGTATTGCTGTTCCTCTGCCCGCCTCGGTAATAATTAATAAAGACATTAATGAGTCGAGTTAACTGTAAAAATAAATACATACTTGGATAAATATCAGTACCTGGGAGACCGAACTTCGCTCGGTGGCTTTTTGTAAAATAGTCATTTTAAAAAAAAAATCTGAAATGGCGTTATTACAGGAAATAGTTATACAATAGTTACAAATAGTTGAACTTAAAATACAAAACTGTATCTGTATACAAAATTTCATCAAAATCGTTAGAGACAATCTTTTAGTGAGGGTATTAGTAGGGGAGGCCATTAAGGGATTTTTGGATTTACTCCTGCGCGGCAGATTATTATAAGGGGGGTTAATTACATGCTGACAAGTGTACATTTTGATAATCTGACGATTTGAGCGTGACGCAAGGCAGTGGGAAGGTTACAAACTTGCAAAAATATTTTGATCATTTGACTTTGTCGAGCGCGTCAGATTAAGATACGGTGGGTTAATTACATGCTGACAAGCCTGACGCAAGGCAGTGGAAAGGTTACAAACTTGCAAAAAAATCGTCGTTTTTTTTTTTTTTTTTAAGGAAATAATTTAAGGATAACAGAATACATATAATTTGCCCATTTCCACAAGCCGAAGTTACAAAAATCGTAAAGAAACTTTAGTGCCTACACTCCACGCCTGTCTTTCCCTTTTACATTCTCTCTATCTCTCACTATCTCATACCATCCCCACACTATACTGTAACGCGTGGAGTACTTCTTCTAAATCAACTGCGGCGTACTCCACCACGTATAAAGCTTGGGGCTTTATGGTATCCGGGTTCGATAGGTTCTAGCTAGAGGAGGAAAATTAAAAGAGCAGGCAAACGCACTATGCGATATAATCTGGATCAGATTTTTCATGTAACAATTATAACTTCTCACAAATTAATTATAAATAATACTTCTTGAATTATTCTGTGCACATTGCCCGTGAGTCGTCAAGACAGGCTTCTGTCCTCCCCGCGACTCTCTTGTCTTCAACATTTATTCTTCATAAAATATTTCGAACGTGTTCTAAATTCGAGTTTGGGGCCACCAGTCTATGCCTCTCGCGTAGTAAAGAGTTATTCTTCAGATTGAAGGAGTATGCAAGCTCTGCGAGAGGTCTCGTCACTACAGGAGCTACGCCCCCTCGGTGGCGCCATACTCGTCCTGCCTGCCTCACACATTTTCTAACTAGTGGGAACGTATTTTTTCCGAGGCTGCTTCCGCCAATGGAACTAATGACTGGCCTTTAGCTGAGAACAGACATACAACAATTATTAAACATAGAAATTCATTCATTAAGTCTTCCAAAACTCCTCTGCTGGCAGGCGAATCACTTGGAGTATATAAAACCCACTTAAAAGTAAACCTCCAGCCTTCTAAAAAAATTACATACATCATTTAGTTATTTGGTTCTACAACCACGACCAACACAAGTGTATTGTGAACCCTGACCATATTAACTCCTACCTAGACTAAGTTTTCTTATTTCTTTTTTCTCAGGCCATGAAAAAAAATTACGACAGGATCAGCACACAAATATCATAAATACAATATTTCACATAAATATCTCCTTTATCTAACAATTGGTTCAACCTCGTTGGCTATTTCAACAAAAAAAACAAGTCTCAATATCAACAAATCTATTTGCATACATCCTCAATGGTTAGTGACATTATGAACAAAGAAAAATAAACTCCTTATGTCAAAGTCTTTGACAACTCTCATCTGTCAATAAATTATCAAAGTTATTAATTATCCCTGGGAAAATATTATTTGCTATGAAATTGTTTCAATGAATCTATACTATTAGACTTACATCTACCTCCCGAAAATTCTTGAAACAATTTAATTTCCTATCCTCAAGTTATACCACCATTCATTGTGAACTTTGTCTATGTTTGTTCTAAGTAACTGTTTTATTATACTTACCGAAGTGCATATTTTATAAGCATAGCAACGACTTTATTTATATTAAGAATAACCCTAGCAACGGATATTGCTACTACTACAACATAATATCGGCTTTTTGACAGGAATCTATTACATCGCGTGATACAATTTAATTTATGCGCGACACCGCGCCCTTTGTATCAACTGCTTCTTCTGTTGGCATAACAAACAACTTCTAACATAACTCTCTATTTCTTTTTCAGCTTCTGAAATAAAAAACTTTTCTCTAAACTTGGACAACGTTTTCATTAGACCTAGATGAACACCTGACCATGTATCATCATGCAGCTCTCGCAGGAACTCTTTTAATAAAGATTTTGGAACGACAACTATATTCTTAATACCATTTATTCTTCTGACTTTCTTACATAAGATGCCATTCACAACTAGAAATCCTTTGTATACCTCCACATTTCTACTAGCTAAAACAGAAAAAAAATCGCCTACAGAAAAAATCTCTACGCTGAACATCCTGCAATCTAACAGAGTCAAACCTATACACTTGTAGTCCATCTTGAACAGGAGCAGGTTCACGTTCCTCCAGCTCATCAACTAATGGATTACTACTAAGAAAATC
Organism: Callimorpha dominula; assembly: GCA_949752705.1. Lineage (NCBI taxonomy): Eukaryota > Metazoa > Arthropoda > Insecta > Lepidoptera > Erebidae > Callimorpha > Callimorpha dominula. The sequence goes on along the minus strand of OX457000.1, from coordinate 3,678,751 downwards.
TGCTACAACATTCTGCTTATCCGAACAACAACTTACATCAACACTACCTGTACTAACTTTCGAACTTATTAACGTGTTGACATTATCCTTTAGTCTTTTATTACTATTTAAAGTGTTAGTAACAATGTCATCCTTCTGATCAATTGTCTTATTGGAACATAAATATTCTATTTGAGGAAGTATGCGAGTTTCTGTCTTTACCTTACAGCTCATAATATCTTTCTCAATAACCAACGAACTTAAAGGTTTAATCTCATCTTCTTTCACAAAAGGTATTATAAAATGTTTTTTCAATAACAATATTCTATCCGCAAAATCAATCATACATGAATTATTATTAAGAAAATCTATTCCTAACACCAATTTTATATTAATATCTTCTACTACAAACAGATCTAACTTCACTAAAATGTTCTCTATTAATGCATTGACTCTACACCGTCCCGTGATCTTCACGGCAGAACCGGTTATGCTCCGAATTTGCGTCGTGTTATCATTCTCACATATGTTAAGATGTAACTTGCGCGCTAGTGTCCCATCAATAACACTGACTGAAGCACCTGTGTCTAACATAGCATTGCAATTAACCCCACAAATATTAAGAGTAATAAATGGAACGAACTGACCAGATTCATCTGTTTTCAACATCGTATGGAGTTGTATTTCATCTCCAGATTCGGCACCCAACTCCATTCTCCTCAGATTCTCCTGCCGAATCCTTGCCGAAAATTCTGGTGAGTGGTGCGTGGTGTTTCGGTTCTATAATTTAAATTCTGATTAGCACCCTCTGTCCGCGGTCTTAAATTGTACCGTGGTGTATGAAACGCGTTGCGATCACTTCTATAACCCTCATTATCACTTGGAGACCCTGGCGAACGACCATCATAAGACCTATTGATTCTTTGGTTCGGTCTGTTCATGATGACATCCTCTTTTCTTTTGAATTGAACAGAATGCTCTAACCCTTAATGGGAGTTTGGTTTATTGGGAGATAAATATTTTTATTTTCAAATCTACTGGTCTCACTTACTTCTGCTAATTAAATGACTGTGTCTCTCAATTCTTCTCTCGTCTGATACAGGCGTGAGGATAGTAATTGTTTCTGATAAAATCCCATAGATTTTAAATATGCATTAATAAACTTCTTGTCGTCAGTAATATTTGCTTTATTTGCTAATGACGACAATCTATAAAAAAATTCTGTGTTGCTTTCATGTCTACATTGTTTTGCATTATAAAATTCCACAATATCGTCGACAACCGACGGGAACTCTTTCTCCAATTTAAGTACAATTTCCTCAAACATGATATCATCATAGAATATTGTTTTATAGAACATTAGAGCTGCACCCGATAAATATGCTCCCAAAATTAATGATCTGTCTTTCTCATCCCATTTATTTATTGCACAAATTACTTTAAACTGCCTTAGGAAATCTTGGAAGGATTCTCCTCTGGCCCCCGCAAACGACTTACAATCCGCCATAATGCATAAATAAAATTATACAGAGAGAACACCGATAAAATAATTCAAATGGTTATCTGTGATATATAGGAGAGTCGCTCCACTCGACGACTTGAAAACCCTTCGACGTTTTCCTTTTCTTCTCGAACCTTCAACACATAGGGTGATGTATCTTCACACACGCCCGTAGCGATCATCAATTGCTTGGTAATACTTTTCCTCTTAGACACCTTAGGCACCTCCACCACGTGTAACGCGTGGAGTACTTCTTCTAAATCAACTGCGGCGTACTCCACCACGTATAAAGCTTGGGGCTTTATGGTATCCGGGTTCGATAGATTCTAGCTAGAGGAGGAAAATTAAAAGAGCAGGCAAACGCACTATGCGATATAATCAGGATCAGATTATTCATGTAACAATCACAAATTAATTATAAATAATACTTCTTGAATTATTCTGTGCACATTGCCCGTGAGTCGTCAAGACAGGTTTCTGTCCTCCCCGCCACAGATAACTATATATTGTACTACGTACAGATAGATAGATGCTCCCCGCGACTCTCTTGCTTCAACATTTTTTCTTCATAAAATATTTCGAACGTGTTCTAAATTCGAGTTTGGGGCCACCAGTCTATGCCTCTCGCGTAGTAAAGAGTTATTCTACCAATCGAAGGAGTATTCAAGCTGTGCGAGAGGTCTCGTCACTACAATACTCTGTCCATTTGTTTATGTTCTTTTTAAAAGTTGTTGGAAAGCTTGCGTGTAAACCGATCTCGATTATTTAATTACCTCATCTTCATCATAATTTACTCTTTAGACTAAAACGTATAAGTACAAACTTTTAAATGATGCTATTTCGATAGTGGTTCGTTGGTTTAACGTTAACAACTTTCTAATGGAGAAAAGACTAAATGTATCCAATTCACTATTTCAAACGTTAAACAGGTGGAAAACACTATAATGGTTAAATAAGACGAATTGAAACTAGTTGATACCACGAAATTATTATTAATTAAAACAAATAAATATTATCGAATAGACTCAGCTCAGCAGCATACGCAGTTAGAAGAATTCGTGAACTGACTGATATTGAAACAGTCAGATTAGTCTATTTTAGTTATTTTCATAGTATAATGTCGCATAAAACTATATTCGTGCTGCAGAAGAAGACTATCTGAGAAATTTATATAGCTCGTGGGCTCCCCTTCCATATGAAATATCGGTCGAATATCACGTGGATACAATCGGCATTAGAATTGCACATTTTCTTTATTACGCTTTCCGCTTTATTCAGCTTATTTTTCCAGAACTCCAACGGAACTGAAGGACCTTAATGATAGAGCATACAAAACCTATTTAACAAAAAAAAATCACGTTTTAAACGAATCATCTCGCCAACAACGGAATTGCTATATTCGAGGTTTCACTTCATTCAGACGTCGTAAGGGGGTTGCCAAGCTTTATCACCCGATTTGGCCTAGCAACTAATTTTTTCCTTGAAAAGGCACATTAAAAGCTATAATTTCCCGCAAAAATTATTCGTTTACCGATGAGATTGGTTAGTACCCCAATTTTGTATTTCATATTACACACACCCCCCCCTCCTTCACTATTTCACCCTGTCTCATAGGGTTGTAATAGCCCATTGTTTTTAGGGGTTTGATTGCCTTTATGTTACAAAGTTTGAGCAGGTTACCGATGATATTGCCACATAAAGACACATAAGCAATGATCCTGCAGTAGAGGTAAGGAATTTTAGACCATAAGATTTTTTCTTGAGCAAATTACGTCTATAATTGACAGGCTAATACTAAATAAAACTCCTCGAAATATTTTTTGTTACATTATTTTTCCATATAAAAAAAAATCTGTGCATATTATTTAGTCATGCCTTAAACACAGTTCATTTAAATAAAAAAGGTATTAAACAACCTGCAAGTTTAGATACAAAACGTAAATCTCCCTTCGTATAGTTCCTTGCCCGTAGTATACATGGTTTGAAATAAAAAGACGAATTCAAATTCCTGAATGTATATATAGCGTTAGGTAGGTACTTGGGCAAACATTCATACTATCGACAGAGGTCGGAACGTCGTCGACGGCTTATGTATAGAATTCCTTGCTACTCTTTGAGATACTATTAACACATACGTTTTCAATCTAAAATAGTAGTCTTTCAGTATTTTGCAAAGAAATCTCAGTTATTTGTTAATAAGGCAACAAATACGTCTCTTCCACATTGTGACAACAAAATCCAATTTATATTACGTGGGCTCTTGAAATATATCCGCTACGTTCAAGCGTTACTCAAACACTTCTATTTTTACGAAAAGCTAAACTTTGTAAAGCTAAACTTTGTAAAGCTAAACTTTGTAAAGCTAAACTTTGTAAAGCTAAACTTTGTAAAGCTAAACTTTGTAAAGCTAAACTTTGTAAAGCTAAACTTTGTAAAGCTAAACTTTGTAAAGCTAAACTTTGTAAAGCTAAACTTTGTAAAGCTAAACTTTGTAAAGCTAAACTTTGTAAAGCTAAACTTTGTAAAGCTAAACTTTGTAAAGCTAAACTTTGTAAAGCTAAACTTTGTAAAGCTAAACTTTGTAAAGCCTAGTTTTGTAAAGGATTTTCGTATTTACATAATTCAATTTTGACAATTTGTAACTAACACAAACCTTTGTTGTTATAAGTCCACATTTCAAGTATAGTCACTCCGCTGAGAAAACGATAGATTGGTATGATGGAATCAATTTAACTAGAACTTCACCGCGTCTTCGACATAAGAGCTTGTTTGCTTTTGTATAGAACTTTTATTGCTAGAAGCCCATGAGACCCGTTCCTGTCTATTGGAAGTCAGAGTTTTTATTTGCTAAAAAAGTGGTCTGGTTCAAATAAAACTAAACATCTATGAACGGTTTCATTGACGACATAATGACTCACCTCGTTTGAAGTTATTCTTAAGATACATTGCTATTCACCGCTTATCGCACCCTGACCGGGTTGAGATCTTGGCCAGATTGTGGCAGCATCTTCCAAACGAAGCCATAAAAACCGCACGCTTACCAACAGCTGTTAGATTATGTCACAGATATTTTAGTTACTTAAATTTCCGCAATCGCAATAATGACTAGAGCGTCTGAAATTAGTAGTAGTAGTCTTTAGTTCGTTTGTTAAACAAAACACGCTTTAACCGAACCGAGTTATAAAGTCAAAGAGTCCCATTATCTATCTAGGCTTCATCATCAGACCCTCGTCACCAAGCACAATCTATTGGACTCGGCAAAACGAATCATATGAGCCCAAACTCCAGGGGTTTACTAAACAACTAAAACTAAACTAGTAGCCACTAAAGAGTTCCACTATCCACTATCCTGGCTCCATCACCAGGTCAGCTTGTCAAATTAATTGTCATCTAAACCACATGTGAAGTTTCATTTCGAAACGAGAAATAGAAGTAGTTTAAAATTGACTTACAAGATTCGTTTACATAGTTAGTTGCAAGTGAAGCGAATAAAAAAAACCGGCCAAGTGCGAGTCGAACTCGCGCACCGAGGGTTTCGTAAAATATTTTTTATTATATGATGCAACTAAAAATTTACGGTTTTCGCAATTTTTCCTTTATCTGTGCTATAAGACGTTGCTTCGTACCAAATTTCAAGGTTCTGAGTTCATGGAAAGTACCCTGTAGGTTTTGATTCCCTTGCGAGTGTCCAAAATTTGCAGATATTTGCAGCATAAACGGCTGTATCTTTTGATTGCATTGGCTTAGAAGTTTGATTTTTTTTCACAGCTCTAAGGGACAGTAGACTTGAGTATTTGATATAAATTTCAGTTTGATACCTAGACGTGTTCCTGAGAAAAAGGGTCTTGACAGACAGACAGACCTTCGGACTGACGGACAAGTGATTCTATAAGGGTTTTTTTCCTTTTGAGGTACGGTATCCTAAAAAACAAAGCATGTCAAATATGCATTCAACCTTTAGACAGTAGCTTAATAAATTGATAGCTAGCTTTTTTTATGGTATAGAGGGCAAACGCGCAGACGCACCTGGTAGTAAATGACTACCGCCGCCCATGGGCACCTGCAACTCAAGAGTCACAAGTGCGTTGCCGGCCTTTAAGGTAGGAGTAGGAGAAAGGTGGAAGAGGGGGAGAGATGGGAGGCAGGTTAACGCCTCTAGGCGGTAACCTGACTCATTTGGCGAAAAGCAATGCAATCATTTCTTCACTGCGTGTGTAGTTCAGTAGTATTCTGTGTTGATCAACAGAAGTACGCTACCGATGTGGATCCACTTGTAACCTTCATCGTTTATCTAATCGAGATTAAAACAGACACACAGATACACAAATACGGCAAGCTGAAACAATTACAGCTTTTAAAAATTTGGTCAAGCAACATTATCTGCCATCGTAATGTTATTATTTATTCTACACTGTTCCAGAACTAAGATCTAAATTGCTATCTATGATACTATTTTTATCTCTACTAAAATACTGTATACATCTATTTATGTATACCTATCTATATGTACAAGTATTTGTCTATATTTCGAATAGTATGCCATGAACTACTATGTTTTCATTAAATAACTTTGTTATTATCTCCATCCAAAGGTTGTCTAGTAGAGATCGCTTTTAGCGATAAGACCGCCCTTTGTACTCTGATTTGTAAGATAATTATTTGTTTCAATTGTACTTTATTAATGGTGTACAATACAGAATATTGTGTCTATCTATCTATCTAAAAATACCACTTTCCGAGAATCTAGGTAGGTCATGTAATAGGCGTCACCCAATAAACCCGTTTGCCAGTTATTACGTGTCGGACTAACCAACGCTCCAATTTGGTATGACAGGTCTTTAAGATCCATCCGTTTAAATACTGTCAAATATGACATGATTTAGAAATTCCCAAAAAAAACATATTTACTGTTGCTAAAAGGTCTTATCTGTGTATCTTTTTAAAGGAATTTTATCGTTTTGGAGGAATGTAAAAACCTCTTTTAAAATTATCAGCTGTAAACCTATAACCTATATTCATATTACATGTGTAAATCGGACTTAATCGCGACAATAATCACAAGGTAAGCTCAGTGACGCCTCCGTGAAGTGCAAGCTTAGGCATTTGGTATTTATTTTCATTCGTAGCCTATCGATACGAATGAAAAACAAATAATAATCATAAATTTAAAATACCCTCGACTCGAAAATCCCTTCAACTATTACAAAAGAGCTTCGAACGGCTGAACAGATTTTCTTGAATTATAGCTAAGAACACTCTCGACCAAGTCATCTATCAAACGAAAAAACCGCACTCAAATCGGTTCCTCCATTTGGGAGCTAAGATGCCACAGACAGACACACAAGCACACAGATACACAGACACACAGCCACGTCAAACTTATAACACCCTTCTTGCCTCGGGGGTTAAAAATAATGAAGACCAAGTGCTATAGTTGCCGAAACTCGAAACAATTGTAAAATGTGACTATGTGGGTCACACTGAAAGTTTTTAGAATAGTAAGTAAACCAGTAAGAAAAGAAGCCGATGAAAAATTTATTTAAATTTCGAATTAGGATTTCATATGCCATTTGTTTTTCCAAATTAGCCGCAAAAGTGCCTGTCGAGCATCGAAATGGTTTTAAATATTATTCCTTCAAATATTGCACACCTGTCAAAGACCGATGACAATGCAATAATTCGATTAAAAAAATAAATAATAGTTTAAAAAACTAAAAAAACACGCTTTTATAGAAAGTCCAACTAAAAAATAGAAATTTTCTTTAATAAATTTGGATTAAGAATAGTGTAAATAAGAAATAAATGTATATTATTGGAAAAAAGCGTGGGTTGCATGCATAGTGTCAATAGTTATAGAAGGGGAGCCCACGATGCTAAATGTGTATTTACTCCAGCGTCGTTGGGACCTATTGGATTTTGAAGATTAGATGGTAGAAAGAAAAAGAGTTCAGGCGATGCATCCGTTTCATTGGTTGGGGGAGCTTCTACAGGCCTTCAAAGATGTAAAAAAAATTAGTAAAATGGACTAACTCTAGCGTGTCAGATATTAATAGTGTAGATACCTCACATGTCTCTGATAATGGGGGTAGGTTAATCTGCCCATTTGCATGGTGGGGGTGGCCGTATGGAAGGGTAGAAAATGGGAAATATAAAATTTATTCGAGCGCGTCAGATATTAAAAGGGGATGTTAAGTACACCCGAATGAAACCCTCATTCAATAATCTGACGATTCGGAAGTGACGCAAGCTCGCAGCGGCTTTTTGAAAATGCAAAAAAAAAATCGCCGTTTTGACCAAGTTGAGCGCGTCAGATTTTCATACAGATGCTTAATGCTTAATGTCCTAGACAAGCTGACCAATAATCTGACGAATATTTGGAGAGATTCTCTTAATCTGACGATTTGAAAAAAATACATGTATTTTTATCAATTAATGTGTCAATTGCAATATGCAATATGCACGGAAAATAGCATGCAAATACAAATAGACTTAACTATTTATAAACATATATAAAAGCGAAGAGATACTCACTCACGCACTCACTCATCTACTGACTAATCACAAAATCTGGAAAACTACTAGATCATGAAAATGAAACTTGGCAGGGAGGTAGTTTATGAGTAAGAGAAGTCAGCTAAGGAATGATTCTAAGCTAAAAACAATTTTGTCAGTTTACGAATGCCATTCAAATTCCAAATTTCTTGAAAAACATATTCCAAATGAATTGTTTAGATAAGTCAATATATTAAACGTATAAAATCGCGGGCAAAAAAAAAAAATTGTCGTATTGTAGCAGGTACAAGTTGTTTTTATTATGAGTGTGAAAGAATATATACCGCTGTTTTTTACAGAACTGATCTGTGTTTTTATGAAGGTAAAGTAGGTTTTCATAAATAAGCCACAGTCAGCCATAGTTTTATGCGACATTATACTATGAAAATAACTAAAATAGACTAATCTAACTGTTTAAATATCAGTCTGTTCACGATTTTTTCTAACTGCGAGAGCTGAGTCTATTCGATAATATTTATTTATTTTAATTAATAAGAATTTCGTGGTATCAACTAGTTTTAATTCGTCTTATTTAACCATTATAGTGTTTTCACCTGTTTAACGTTTGGAGAAGTGAATTGGATACATTAATTCTTTTCTCCATTAGAAAGTTGTTAACGTTAAACCAACGAACCACTATTGAAATAGCATCATTTAAAAGTTTGTACTCATACGTTTTAGTCTAAATAAGAGTAAATTATGATGAAGATGAGGTAATTAAATAATCGAGATCGGTTTGCACGCAAGCTCTCCAGCAAATTTAAAAAAGAACATATACAAATGGACAGAGTATAGTGTGGGGATGGTATGAGAGAGTTAGAGATAGAGAGAATATAAAAGGGAAAGAGAGACGTGGAGTGGGAAATACATGCTTCAATGCAGCTGTATGTACTAAACTTTCTATACGATTTTTGTAACTTCGGCTTGTGGAAATTGGCAAATTATATGTTTTCTGTTATCCTTGAATTATTTCCTTCAAAATAAAAAAAAAATCGACTATTTTTTTTGCAAGTTTGTAACCTTCCCACTGCCTTGCGTCACGCTCAAATCGTCAGATCATCAAAATGTACACTTGCCAGCATGTAATTAACCCCCCTTATAATAATCTGCCGCGCAGGAGTAAATCCAAAAAATCCCTTAATGGCCTCCCCTACTATTATAAACATTTTATTGACACTATATGCACCTCACGCTTTTTTTCAATAATATACATTTATTTCTTATTTAAAATAGTGTAAATTCTTGGTAAATTCTTAATTCAAATTTATTAAAATTTATTTGCTATTTTTAGTTGGATTTTCTATAAAAGCGTGTTTTTTTAGTTTTTTTAAACTATTATTTATTTTAAATATACGTAGGCTGCTACATAAGTAGTGTATGCCAACTACATATATCATAATATTGTTATCTAAAGTCATAAACTATAAGTAATTAGCGACTCGTCCGGCTCCGCACGGGTGCAATGTATATACTAATGTGGTGAACAATTTATCGTCATCAGCATCCGCGCTTTTGCCCAACTAAGTTGGGTCGGCTTTCAGTCTAACTACGACACGGCCGTAGCAAAAGTGCACAACGTACCTAAAGAAGTTTTCACTTCAAAAAACTGAGTGAAAATATAAATAAATAGCACTAAGGGAAACTTGTCTTTCTCTAAGGACCATAGAACGGTGGTACATTCAATTCTATTTTAACTTGAAGGATGATGTAAGGCCCAGCAAGCCGATAGAAGTGACTACCGATAAGAACATGGAGACTGTACGAAAATTATTACAATAAGTCCAACATGTGATATATCGACAAATCGAGGAAACCATCCAGTTAAGTGCACCAAATGTTCATCAGATTATCCACGACTATTTGAAAGTACGGAAACTTTGTTCACTCTGAGTACCACACTTGATGACTGATGTGCTGAGAGAGCAGCATGTGATTTGGTCTCCCATTATGTTAAATAAAGCGGCCTAACTAACTACACTGACTTGATTGTTACATGTGATGAAACCTGACTGTATTATATCGACGTTCTTACTAAATTCCAGAGTAATGTTCTTGTAACTCTTGAGTTGCAGGTGTCCATGGTCGACGGTAGTCACTTACCATCAGGTGACCCGTCTGCTTTGCGTTTGCCCCTTTTAATATAATAAAAAGTAAAGTGTGCGTATTTGAAGATGAACGAACCCCGACATCTATGAAAATGTCCCGATCTGTAAAGAAAATCATGGTTGCTGCATTTTTTGCTAAGAAAGGAATATTGGCGACGGTTCTGCTAGATAAAAAAAAAGACTGTTACTGCTTCATGGTAAACAGAGGAATGTTTACCTCAAATATTAGAAGCCTTAAAAATTACAAGCAAACTCAAGTTGGCCTTTACATTTATATAATAATGCCCCTACACATCGAGCCGGTAAAACTGCGGAATATTTGCATTGAGCTGAAATCAAATTGCTGGGACATAGTCCGGATTTACCGGAATGTGGCTTTGCACTATTCCCGTATGTAAAAAAACGGAGGGAAGTAAGTTTCCGAGCGATGAGGAGCTTTAGAAGAGATACTGCGGCTACTTCCAGAGGGATACTGGGGCAATGTGTTCAGCACCTGGTTTACACGTATGTAGACCTGTATTACTGCCAGTGGAGACTACTTCGAAAAAATAATATTTCACAAAGTACAACAAAACTTATGTAGTATAATTGTTTTTAAACTTTCGCGACTTTGATGCATACTAGATGTGTAATTCGGGACTTAACCGCGATAATATTTAAAAGGTACAATACCTCTTGGTTACCCGACGTTTCGATCCAATTGCACTGATCGTGGTCGCGAGTGGAGTCCACTCGTATTATACCTTTTCCCTGATTAAGTCCCGAATTACACATCTATTATGTAGTATATGTATAAATAGGCAAAACAGTTAAGTAGTTTTTTTCTCCTCTGGTTATCGATCGATTTTCTTTCCTTTTGTCTTTAGCAACTATTGTCAAATATTATCTATACTTCTATACTTATAATAAATCTAGCGCGATGAATTCTGTACATTAAATATATTTAAAAAAATCGACTGAGGGGTATTAAAATATCGATACTGATGCCGAATATGCGATTCAATAAATTTTTGTCTGTCTGTCTGTCTGTCTGTCTGTCTGTCTGTCTTTCTGCCTGTCTGTTAGTATGTTCACGATAAACTCAGGAGTTACTGAAGGGACATGCTAGAAACTTAGCATGATAATAGTTTGAGTGCCTGCGCAGGTTATAGGGTACTTTTTATCCCGGGTTAAACTTTGGTTCCCACAGGAAAATCAATGAAAGCTGTAATAACATTGTAACGTTAGTAGAATCTATATCTTTATTTCGAACCACATTACAGCGAGCGTTTAGCCTATCTGGTATAGAGTACGATTTCCACTAAGTTGGGTGCCGGATTAAATCTCATTGACACTTTTTCTTTTTTGCACTTTTTTTAATATATAAACTAATTTACTTTTTTTATTTAGTTATCGTTTTTAACCGACAAAAAAAGGAGGTTCTCAATTCGACCGTTTATATACAAATTACTACTTTTTTTATATATGTTCAGCCCTCTCCGTTATTTATGAACCGATTTTGATTATTCCTTTTTGTTAGATAGGGTATACCTCAAGGGTGGTCCCATGTCAAGGAAGTGAGGATCTGATGATGGAATTCTGATAAAATTGAGAGAATCCCTCGAAAACTGTAGAAACGAATAGTGTTTCTGTTTACTTTTCATTACTTTATCAGGTACTTGCGTTTAGAAATCATCACGTCATGCAGCCGAGCTCATGATGAAAAAATTCATATATAACATTTCATTCATATATAACAAAAAATTAAACAGAAGAAAAAAACTAAAAAGCAAAATATATATATATATATATAAATATATATATATATATATATATAAATATATAAACCTTTTAAATAAGCTTAATACTTAAGGCTTAAAAGGTTTATTTATTTTTTGCGTTTTAGTTCTTTTCTACGTTTTAATTTTTTTTTTATTTTTTATAAAACCACTCAATTTAATTAACTTATAAATATTAAGAGTACAAGGAATCGATTTTTACCTGTGATTTGAAGAAATATAATTAGTTACATTAGATTTTACCTGCAAATAGTCATGTCTGTTTGAAGGATTTCGAGTGAATGTATATTTTCAATCGTAGGATATCATAGGGGAATGTGCTTTTCTGTGGTGATAGCTGAAGCAGCAGGAGTTTTTTTTTCTTTGTTTGGTGATCCCAGAGTAATCGATATCTGGTTCTTGACTATGCCAACGAGCTATTTTGCCTCTCGCAGCCATTCAATTCATAAATATATTTCAGGGCATTGATAATAATAACAACTTCACACACCTCATACACGGCCTTCTGATCCTAAACTAGGTAGAGCCTGTACTATGGTAACCAGACTGCTGATAAACATACTTATATATTTCTAAATACATACATATTATAAATAAATTACACCCAGACAGAGAATAATTTGTCCTGGGTGGAAATCGAACCCACGACCTCTGGCTCAGCAGTCAGGTCACTAACCACTAGACTATCAGGCCAGTCCAGTAAATATACATATATTTATAAATAGAGTTATAGAAAAAGAAGATCCAAACTTTTAAACTTTTGCGTTCCATGATAATATAATTATGTTGAAGGGAATTCACGCAATTACGTATTTAAAAAGTATTACAGTAACTACAGGCCTGTGATCACGGCCACGACCACGGCAAAGCAAAGGTATGTTGTACCTTTTAAATACGTGATCGCGTTGATTCCCGTCAACATGATTATATTAGAATTTTAATTTAAAACATCTATCACTTAGTTGTTAGTTTAACTTAACACTTTGTTAGTATTACAGTATTTTACTATATTAAATGCATGGCAGACAATATCGCCAAAAAAATTACATCCAAGCTGAAATATTGGCATGTAACTGTTGAAGTTTTTTTTACACTTTCAGACTGTTTGTTTTTCGTTCGTTTACAGTAGTGCTAAATCTTATGTTACACCGTGACTAAACAAAGCTCAGAAGCAAACATTTCTCTGTTCTCTGTTAGGTATACCGAGGGGGTTTCTAGGAAACGGCACGGACTGACTAACTACAGCAAGAGTCTCCCAATTGGTCGGACGAATCGAGATGTTAGGTCGTCACAGTTGTTTTATGACGATTTTCTGCGAGGAGAACATCTCGCGCAAGGAGGAGGTGACGGTGTGGATTCGGTAGAAAACTTCCAAGTGGAACCTTTTCACTCGCGCTCTCATGCGTACGCTAAGAGTGGCCGTGGGTGTATGAGACTAGTTTTATTTTCTCCCGTGAAGAGGGTGTCTGGACATCGCCCAGTTGCCGTCCGCTGGCCAGCGCTGTGTGGATCATTGGAGGCAAAATGTCGCGCGTCGCGGTACCGACGGTCAACTCATAAACGGTGCTGTGAGGCACACCGTGTGGTTTTAGTTGGTTTAAGCCTGATATACGGCCTCACGAATAGCCCGGTGAGGTGAGCTTCTACACGAAAAACAAATGAGTAATGTTACCACGGCCAAATTATGTCGTTATTTCACGTGTAAGCAACCAAAACAACCTTTGTTGTACGCTCCAGGTTGTTTCACCACCAATACAGTATAAAAAATATTGCCTGGAGAAAGAGGTACTATGCAATAAGCGACAAATTGCTGTTTTCCGAAAAAAACGCGAACGCAGTCGCGGGCACAGCTAGTTTTAAATAAATTGCCAATCAGACAGATCTTATTTTGAGCGGTAACCGGTGCCTACAAATATCCGCAATGTTGCGGATATTGCGGCGTGCCGGTGATGTACTTTTAAAAATGCATTTCCAACCGGAACTCCTCCCCTCCCTAGGGGATGGGATAATTACATTATAATAATAACATCATGGGCATAATAACAGAAATTCAGAGTACTTCTAAAGTAGTTCCAGACAAATCGGGCATTAAACGTCAAATAACCTTGTAACCCTGATGTGATAAGATTTTTGGTGAGGGTTTAGCTATGGTATGTTTATTGGGTGATAATGAGATTATTATAGTTCAACTTTTTGGTAGACTGTAAAACAATGTTTTAAGCTTTACAGTTATTCGTTCATTTCTTCTTTCCGTTTGCTACTTACTACCTTGTGACAAATTACTAAAATTATTTAACTGTACATATTGATACAAGATTAGAAATGATATTCACAAACAACAACAACATGTATAAACTGTACCTATTTTCTACCTGTAAACCATATATATTTAGACATACATTTTAATAATCTTATGAACTTATTCACATGTGGTACCAGTTACGTTATTCAACAAAGGATATATAGACACGTCACGTGCAACAGCTTTATTCCTTGCGGAGCCCCGAAATGATACATTTGTTTACACGGGACAAAGGGACTGCTTATTAACATTCCAAATCTACAAAATTTATTTTCGCTCATTTTTGCGTTAAAAAATAATAAAAGGAATGGCGAACGACCGACTTATTTGTGCACAAAACGTATAAATGTTTAGAAAATATACTGGGAATAAATAAAAGGTTTTGCTGAACAGAAATCTCGAAAAAAAATATCACCAACCCTAATAAAAATCGTATTTATGATCGAAAGTGTTTAAGTCAAGCTACAAAACCATTAAAATATAATATTATATTTCTTATAATTCAAAATATCTTTTTAGTTTATAAAGAGTCCTCAAAATGTTGTGCACACTTCCTGTGGTCCTGGGATTAATATATTGGCAATCCTTGTAGAATATGTAGACGATATAAATCTAAAATAATGACATATATTACGTACCTTTTGATGAATATCAGCAATCATAAACAATTTTAAGTATTTACGTCTATAAAGAATCGTGACACTTCTGTTAACTATTAACGCACTCAAATTCTTAACCACTGATGGCTTTTTATAATCAAGTCTTAATAAATAATAAGTTATTTTAAAATATTACTTCGAACATAAATAAACCAAAGCGATTCCAAAAACACGAGCGCCTGCTGCAAAATTCTGAGCTATACTGAATGGACGCTGTAGTAGAAAATTCTCACAGGCGCTCTTTTCTACGGGATAACTTGTGATCGTTAGCAAGTAACGCGCAACTTAAATTGTGAATTATAAAGAACTTGTGTTGTTAATTTGTTTCAGATTCTTGTAGAATAAGACTACGGGAATTTCTGTTTTATAATACGATTTTTTTTTCTGTTTGGAATTAGTTTATAAAATTTGTTAAAGTTAAATTCTACTATTCTTAACAATAAGAGGTCCAAAGAGCGCACCTCTTATTGTTTTTAATATATTGTAAACCTTCTGTGTATATTCTCTTTATAGAAATTTTATATTTTGTCTGGTCTACTCGTGGTTTCGAATCTATCCTATATCGTATATAATATATAAAGCTGAAGAGTTTATTTGTTGGATTGCTTGAACGCGCTAATCTCAGGAACTACTGGTCCGATTTGAAAAATTATTTCAGTGTTAGATAGCCCATTTATTGAGAAAGGCTATAGGCTATATATCATGAGGCTAAGACCAATAGGAGCGGAGCAGTGACTATAAACGCAGGTGAAACTGCGGGGACGGCTAGTTAAGATGGGTAACCACTACCAATGTTCTCGTAGCATAGACAGGACCGTAGCTAGAATTAAATTTAAGGTAGGGAAGCGCACATATTTGAATGGAATGGGAATGTTCATTTTCATCCCTCTCAGAAAAATCATCACGAACACGGGCTTCGCGGGCATTAAAAGAGTAATTGTTTTAGGTAAAAATGAGTTCATAGTAGTTTTTCTTTTTACGTTACGGAACGAAACAAGTTTGGAATATGCTTGTATCTCTGTCAGCATCAGTAATAATTTTTTTGGAAATTGTGATTGTTGAGAGCCATCACAGCCCCATTATGAAATTGACTTTAAGCCCGCTCGTTCTTGATCTTTTACTGTTGTTAGAACCTTTTTAAATACATGGATATACGCTCAACAGTAAGGTCTACCAAAGGCTTTAAATCGGTTTCAATAACGAGGCAAGAATTTCTTTTTGGTATTCCTCGTTATTTCGTATTGTCGTCGAGTTAAATCGGGTTGTACGAACATCAATAATGCTTGTGTTGGTGTTAGTGAGCCAGTTTTTAGCTGATTAAGAATTGCTTTTTTATATTTAGTGCTTGTCGGACTGCTGATGATTTCTTCAAGTATTTCGGCAGCATGTCGTTTTCAGCTTTCCGCAATTCAAATTGAATAGCATGAATGATTATCTTTTTATAGACTGGACCGTACTTTTTCAGTTTTTCTCCATTTTTGAAAGAAAGAAAGAAAAATCATTTATTTTGACACACACAGAGACATCGACAAAGGGCATGCAACAATTGGTATGACACTAAAAAAATAAAAAAACATATTAGATTATATTCTAATATGTTTTTTTAAATAATAAAAGCTAAATTGAATAGAATAATACTTTACACAATAAAATACAAAAAGAACAAAAAAAAAAAAGAATACAAAGTAAAAGGTGTCTCATGGCATGATCAAAATAGGACCTAGTTCAGCATATGTCAGGCAATGATACCTGACGCTGGTTTTCAACTAGTCCCTTTAGTGACTCACGCATGACAAATCAGTCAAACAAGAAAATCTCAAAACAATTAAAATACCAAAATAGGATGAACTTTCATTACTATATAATTACTATGAATACGAATACAAAAACCAATACAGTCACAGAGTTCGTGTGGTACACACACACACAAATAGGCACAGACGCACACAGACAGAGGCACAGACCTTTACACACACAAATAGGCACAGACGCACACAGACAGAGGCACAGACCTTTACACACACAAATAGGCACAGACGCACACAGACAGAGGCACAGACCTTTACACACACAAATAGGCACAGACGCACACAGACAGAGGCACAGACCTTTACACACACAAATAGGCACAGACGCACAGAGACAGAGGCACAGACCTTTACACACACAAATAGGTACAGACGCACACAGACAGAGGCACAGACCTTTACACACACAAATAGGCACAGACGCACACAGACAGAGGCACAGACCTTTACCTTTATATATTATTTACTATATATGAATTATATGTAAATTATATATGAATTATATACATATTTAGATGAGCGACATGTTTACATTTATCATGGCAAGCTTCCACTGTGCATCAATAAGATACCTACGTAGATGTTTTTTAAAAGTGCTAGTGGTACTAAGAGATCGGATAGGCGGTGGTATATTGTTCCAAATTTTAAATGCGGCATAACGGAAGCTGCCTTTAAAAGCAGATGATTTATGGGGCATTATGGATAACTGCAGGGAGCACTGCCGGCTAACACAATCGCGACGACTAGCAACCCATTTCAGTTTACTGTACAGGTACGGCGGCTCCTGATACTTGATCACACCAAACATCAGACACGCCAGATGTAGCTTGCGTCTATTTTTCATTTTTAAAATGTATTGTTCATTCAAAAAAGGTGTTACGTGACTTCTACGTGGAATCGCAAAGCAAAACCGGGCACAGGCGTTTTGGACTCTCTGTATGAGACGTTCCGTGCGTGATAGTAATCGCGGACCGTAAACAGTATCAGCGTAGTTTAATTTTGAGAGGATTAATGATTCGACCAATCGCATACGCACGTCTTCAGATAAGTACATTTACTTCTCTCACTTGATTGTCGTCCAGGCAATTATCTCAAATGTACCTTCTAGCCAATAATAATTACTTTGAGACAAACGTATTCCTTTCTATGGGCTATTTGAAGTGTGATAAATTACGTTTTAAGCTCTCAATTGTGTTGTGTTTTGTGTAATCTACACCCGATATTAGTTGATCAGTTAAAAAAAAATATTATCTTCTAAATTCGATAAATCAAAGCTCTGCATTCGATGAAATAAATATTTACCAGTCACGATCATTACTTCTGAAGCACCTTGTGGAGTTACAATAAATATATTTCGTTTATACCGCTATTCAAGACAGTCTTCTTTTTTGTATATTAGGTGAAAAAAGTTTAAAGCACCAAGATCCATCATATTCGCACTTTTTCGCCGAAGTTTTTTTTTATTATGTACTTTTTTTTTTTATCGTGTGGAAACCCCCTCGGGTCATCACTTCACTGGGGCTGCCAGTGAAGTGGTATGTCGGAATCGAACCGACTAAAACCACACGGTGTTCCGTCATAAATGAGTCTATTGCCAGGGACTCGGGTATACCCTAGGAAGGAAGTCCCCGAGAACCCCGGCAGACCTTGGCCGCCTCTTAAACAAAAGGCAGCCACGCCCTTTATTATGTACTACTCAAGGGTTAAAACTTTCGATTCTATTAGATATGATAACAAGATCTGACTTGATAGTACAATTTCTAACTCTAATTTAAGGATTCTTTCAAAGTAGCATAACTAAAGTTTATAATGATGAAAAATTCATCAGTTTGTTGTTTGGCGCCGACTCAAAATTAGTTAATATAAAGTTTGATAGTTTATGTAAATAGGCCCAATACTTAAGACTTAAAAGGTTTATTTATTCTATGCTTTTTAGTTCTTTTCGTCGGTTTAATTTTTGTTAAAAAGATTTTTATATCTAAGGAAAACTTCCGATTTTGTCAAAGGAAATGAATATAGCATTCAGAAACATGTCGCGTATTTTAAAAGATGACTTAGAACTTGCTGTTTACAAGAGACGCATTGGTAATTACTTAACCGATAATTTAAAAAGGAATAGGTGGTAAAATCGAAACAACTTCTTAGGCGGTACGTAAAGGGAGGTCATAGAAAAATTTTGACGAAAAAGTTACCTAGATATTGAGCAATATTTTAATGAGCAGAATGATTACGCACGTAGCTTTAGACAAGCTTCTCAATGAGTCAGTAAGGAACGACATTATCTGGTCACAGTGTTGGTGAGGTGTTAGCTATCAAGGAGAGGCTGTGCCATATTTTTGTGAAAAACATTTCTCAAGAGTATCAAGATACGATTCTTGAGAAAATGGTTAAGCCTCTTAACACCATGTTCCATAACCAAGGTACTTTCAGCAAAGCTGGATCCACAATAACTTGGCTGGAAAAAAAAATGCTGACTTTATCAGAGCTGAATATTGGCGTCATAATGAAAATTTAATATATAACCAATGTTTTATAAGCAATTTATTTTGTTATTTAATTAAAAGAGTTTCCAAAGTCACATTACCTAGCATAAATTGTCGGCATTATTAACACAAGTACTTATCCTAATGCAAACTGTAGATTATGATAAAAAAAATGGGCAAAATGTTAAATATTTGCACGTTTTAACCATCAAACAAAACACAAACAGCCTTTAGGCACAACCAATAAATAAGTAAGTATTTAAAAGGACGCTAAATATTTTAAGTTGTGTTCATTAATTAAAATTTTATTGCTGTCATATGAAATTATGGCCTAAATTAACAATAGGATCCAACTATGAATTTTAAGTTATATATTTAGATTTAGCAACTGATATAGTACCTATACATAAAGTACCTATTTTTTCATCTAACGGTTTAACGTAAGTTTGATCTTGCACACAAAACTGCTTTAAACTATATTTTAGAATATTTTAGGTGATGGTATATTAAGATAAGGCATTGCCCCACAATGTCCCCCTAGATACGGTCCTGAGCATAGTGCCGTCACTACTATGCTACCAATAAAGCTTATTTTTCACAAACAAGTTGGCAGGTCACGTACTAGAACACAGAATCCTGAGGGAATCGTGGGTATTTTCATAGCGTTCTTTCTTCAACAGTCGTTTCTATGCCCTAACTCGTTTAAATGATTATTCTTATATAAGCGAAACGTAACTACTGCCCTCGATTTTGGAAGCTGTCTGGCGTAATATTCTTTTAGTAAGGAAAATTTATACACGTGCGTAAATACATTACCATAAGCCATTCTTTCAACTTTTATACATATTGTATACATGTCGCGGAAACAATGTTTAATATTAAAAGATAATATTTTGATACGCATATTTTTACAACTGGAACGACGGTGTCGTGAATCGAATTTCAACAAAGCAAAAATGTCAACACGGTGCCGAGATGAAAAGGGGAACGCAAATTTGGTGAATTATTGATGCTAAAAATATTTATTTAAAGCAATACCAATTGCATGGACAGTATTTTCGGAGTTTAACGCAACGCTTTACCATGCTAATATAATCTTCCCTGAAGTATAACATAAGTCGACATTATTATGGGTATATTTTATGAACATAACATAATTTGGTAAACATAATATTTCATCATCATCATTTCGGCCATTGGACGTCTATTACAGGACATAGGCCTCCCTCAATTACTTCCAAACGGACCGGACCAGACTGGTTGGAAGCGGCTGGTATCCACCGTCAACCCGCAATCCTTATAAGGTCATCCGTCTATCTTGTAGGTGGACTTTGTACTCTGCACTTTCCGATCCGCGGTCTCTCCTCCAGAAACTTTCGACTCCATCGGCCATCCGTTCTGCGAGCTATGTGCCTGGCCCACTGCCTCTTTAATTTGCTGGTCCTTTAGGCTATGTCGGTAATCTTCGTTCGTCTGCGTATCTCTTGATTTCTAATTCGATCCGCAGAGAAACTCCGAGCATGGCCTAATGATAATAATAAACTCGTATGTACTAAACTAAGAGAAAATAGTTTTATGTGTCTTAAAGAAGTCATCAAGAAAACGATCTGCTTATTAATTAATGTTGTTTTAAAGGTAGAGAGAAAAGCAGCCGCAATAGTTGTACCGCGAGTAACAGTGTTTAACAGTTAACCTTCCGATATAAAGTGTTAAACACGTATTGGTCAGGTGTTTGGAAAATTCAACAACTGAAGGAAGAAATTGGGAGGAGGAGGAGGAAATGGGGGCTAAAGTTTTTTATAGAAATAATTTATAGACTACGCAGCGCCCCGCGGATGGATGGATGTTTGTTACTCTTTCACGCAAAAACCACCGAACCGATTGCGATAAAATTTGGTATGTAGATAGCTGGAGACCTAGATTAACGCATAGGCTACTTTTTATCCCGATATTTTCTCGGGATCGGGACTTACGCGGGTAAAACCGCGGGCGCTGCTAGTAAGTTATATCTAGAGCATCCCTTCGCCGCGCGGAGCTTGCTTAAGCATCGTCGCGTCTCAGTGTGATCACCCTTATCATATAAGAAAGCGGTGAATCAGTAGCTGCAGCTTATAAGAGGCAATCGATCAAAACGCTTCCTGTCTTGATACGTTGGCACTGCTGATGGAAAACACATCAATCACGTTTGTGTGGATTGTCCTACCAAAGACAAAAAATCTTATTTTTTAGAGAAAAAAGAATAAAAATGGCTTAAGTTTGTCAAGATACTTGGATGATAACATGACAGGTGCAGGTCAGCATGCCCTGGCAACTCGGCAACTCACCTGATACATAAAACTGTTATTCTAGGTTACCATATTTTACTGTTACACATTTAAGGTATTTTATGTAACTGGTCAAGTTTGTACATTAATTTCACGAAGTTAGTCGTTCTTAATAATTCTTGGATTAATATTAAGTAAAAAAAAAATTAAACTTTTATTCATTCATATTTAAAATATTAAATTATTGTTTCGAAATAAAATAAATGATGACTCGAGACCATAAAATAGTTAACCAGTATAACATGCTGGCAACTCTGTCTAAATGTCAAATGTCAGAAAAAAAACACTGGTTTGTTAATTAATAAATGATTTAAATTATTCGTTGTTTTATTATAAAAGTAGTAGTAGTGATTTATTGTAATAATGAATTGGTGCAAATAAGTGAACAATGTTCTCACAGTCAAAAGCTGTTCTAAACTTTATAAAAATTAATGTGGTGACAGTGACAGTTCCTATATGCTTGAACTTGTAAATGAAATGATAATAAAATATGTTATTAATAAACTAATTAAATTAGACGTTTGTGTTATTAATCCTGTTCTCATAATTATACACTTTATAGCTATAATAATAATACATCTTTACACCTGTAGACAGCGCCTCTATAGGTGAAGTAGGGAACTAAAGTTCCCTTGCTTTGCGTTCAGAGGCGCTGACCTACATAAAACAAGTTGCCAGTCTATTTCAGTATTATATATTTTAATTTATGGTCAGTCAGCCTGTGACCACGGCCAGTGCAATATAATATTTTGAATCGCGTTAATTCCCCGTATATGTACTTATATAATTATATTTTATGATTACCTTTATTTCCACATGTTTTCAAGACAAAACATATTACAGGTGCGGTCGAAAAACTGAAGAAAAGTTAATATAACTAATCCTACAATTAGTCTAAGATCCCACCGCTTGAATCTGCAGGTAGGTATCTGTTTTTTTATTAAAAAAAATGGTACATGATAGTACCCGGCAAATGTAGCCGCAATTACCTTAAATTAAATATACTGTAACAGATTTTTGTTGGCAAAGTGCAGTTATATGTTTTATAAGTGAATTTAACATCAGTTTAAAGAAAATTATCTAGGGAATAGAAAAAGAAATGGCTCCCAGTCAGCCTCAATCTATGTCAATAAGTATTTTAATGTTGATTATTTGCAGTTTGCGTGTTTTTCAAGGAGATGATTAATATATCAATTTTAAGATTGTTTTCTCTACACTGTAACACATGGCTGTTTGTTGATAACACAACATCGTAGCTTAATTAAGTTGGCTGCATTGTTTCCCTTTTAGCTAACTTACAGTCCTATTGTATTGTGCTAATCACTTGCCCTGTGACCAATCTGCTATAAACAACAGTGTACTTTCTACTCGTGGTTTCCTTTATTTAAATGACCAGCGAACAATTACATACAGTCCACTTATAAATAAATATATATTCTAAACACTGCCTGTAAAATAACTGTCGCAAGTAGAGGTTCTCATCATTTGAATTAAGTTCTCCCACTCTGATGAACGCGAGAAAGAAGAAATGCGCGCCATGTTACATGTTGCATGCTATAAAGAAAAATATAATGTAATATTCTGATACTTCATCATATTATGTGATGTGACGTCCATAAATTGCCTTATTAAAGTCGTAAAATCGAATCTTAACCCGTGCAAGACTTATTTTTAGAGTTTACGACAGTTTTGCGTTCTTACGGAACTATGTACCTTTATGTGTAGTACAGAACTTCTATCTAGTGCATCCCTTCAACGCTCAGAACCTCTTTAAGCATCGTCGCGTCTCAGTGTGAACGTCAGTTCACATGATCATGTAAGAAAGCGGTGAAACAGTCCCTGCAGCTTATAAGAGGAAATCGCTCGAACCGCTTCCTGTGTTGATACGTTGGCAATGCTGATGGAAAACACATCAATCACGATTTAGTGGATTCTTATTTTTAAGATAAAGGAATAGAAATGACTTTAGCTCGGCAAGATAGATAGATACTCTTTATTGCACACCATATATAGGATACAATTAAAAAGAAATACATTAGAAACAGCAGTACAATAGGCGGCATTATCGCAGTCTGCAATCTCTTACAGGCAACCTTTAGGTGGACTATACAGTTAGGAACAGGACCCATTACAACAAGAACAGAACAAGACACCATTTTGGATGATAACTTCTGAGTGACTTTAAATTTAAGTAATGTGCCGTTTGCGTGCCAAGTTTCTCACAAGTCTAAGTTTCTGGTTACAAGTCACGGACAACATGGGAAAGGTGTTCCCTTTCAAAACATAAACACTGAAAACCAAGTCCTCATCCAGTGTATTTTTGAACTGTTTGAACTAAAAATTGTAGCCAGTTCTAGAGGGCATGACCAAATCAAAACGTCACTCTGACTTAGTGAGTGAGTTGAGTGACTGACATCTCTTTTTGGGGTAGTGTGTAAAAGGAACTAATTAAAGCCAAATATAATAATTCAAATAAATAATATTTAATTGTAACAAAACTAATTAATGGACAGATAGATTACGCGTATATAGATTAAGTTCCAAGCTGTAGGCGACAAGATGCTTGGTTGATATTTCCTCATTGGACTACCTATCATATTATTTCGGACAACGTACTACACAAAGATACAGCTATTGCAATTTAGAAGGACAAAAGTAATAAAAACTATGTTTACGACACTCATAAAAGGCAAAAGGAATCGTCCACGGAAATAAAAAAGTTTGTTATGTAATAATATATATACCTAGGTAGACGAGATTATAAGTTTTCGCTCGGTTTTTATTACTAGATAGTAACCTTTACGTACGTAAACAGACGTATTCTATTCTATTCTATTCTATTCTATTATGTTTGAAACTCTTGTAACTCTTACTATGGTTGTATACAACTTAAAATACACAATTTAATTCTATTCATCTTTATATTGTACACGTTCTGAAATATTAAAATCATAAAAGTTGCATTTCGTATTTATCACAAGATATTTATAGTATATTAACTGCTATTTATAAAATTATCTCTCAATCTAAACCAAGGCTGTCTTTCAGAAAACACTGTTAATGATGAATAGATAAGACAGTCCATTGAACTCAAATTAAGTAAAAAACTTGTGAACTATTTGTTATAAAAACCATTATATCAATTTATTTAAATATTGGCTGTCTTATTACAAAGCTTTGAGTGATAAAATCCAGTTGGTTTCAGTAAACCATAATGTTTTTACGTGGGAGAACCATGCTTCGGCACGTATGGGCCGGCTCGACTCTGCTCGATACCACGACCTCACAGAAAACCGGCTGTGAAACAATGATTGCATTGCTTTTCGCCGCGTGAGTGAGGTTACCGGAGGCCCTAACCCTACCCTCTCCCCTATTCCCGTCCTTCCCCCTCCCCCTCTCCTCCCCTCTAATCCCCGTCTCCAGTCTTCCCGCTCTTCCCCTATTTCCACCTTAAAGGGCGGCAACGCACTTGTGACTCTTGAGTTAAAGGTGCCCATGGGCGGCGGTAGTCATTTACCATCAGGTGACCCGTCTGCTCGTTTGCCCCCTATTCCATAAAAAAATAAAATAAAAATAATAATAATATTTTGTTTTTGGATGTCTGATACCTAATGTTATCGATAGATCACTTTTTGTATGAAAACGGTTAGCATTTAAAGAGTAATTGGGCTCGAGTCTTACGGTATCCTCTTTTCTAGTCGAGATACGGTTTTCCTACTGTGACATCTTTCGCAGAGGGAGCCTAAACGTACCACCAGTGGATGAAAAGTAAGGAGCAAATGGGTTATCGTGGTATGGACATGAGATGCGGAGGGATGAGCAAAATGTGGTGAAAAAAGTAAAGTATGCTATGCATCTGTCCATCTAAAGGTTTTCTGTAAGAAATCGCAATTAGCGATAAGTCCGCCGTTGTACCATTATTTGTTTTTATTTTTAATATTGTAAACTGTTTTAAGGAGTACGTTGTAAGGTTTGTGAATTGAATACCATTCTATAGAAAAATGAAGGAAATCGACATAAGTTACGTCAGTTTCCTAAACATAATTTTAAAACTATGTGTTTTTCGCATTTCTCGTCAAGCACCGACATTAAATATATGTAGGTTCACTTCACATAAATTCTTCAAAAGACAAGGGCCTTGCAATGATCTATCGTCCGGGGCCTCGCAATGCCTAAATATAGAATAGAATAGAAAGACAGTCCAGTGCCTCTTTCTTCTATGTTTGTAAACGGATTTTGTTTTTTTTTTTGTTAAATAGCTATTGACCGCTTTAAATTGACATTGACAGCTTTATTGTTAACAATAAAACATTTTGAAAAGTTTACATTTAAACAAACTAGTTATTATAAATGTATAATTGCCACTGTTATTAAACTGACATCTACATCATCCATTACAATTATTGGATTCCAATTTTGCCTAGAATTTAGTGTAGGTATTTGAACAGTAATAATGAAACTAATTGATGCTGCTAATTATCATATTTGTTGTCACTAATGACCGTGTCACAGTAAAGAATCAGAAAAGTAATACAAGTGTGATCAAGCTAAGTATTTAATTTAGGGCCAATAATTTAATACAATTAAAACACTTGAATTTATGAAATTACCCTTTAATATTGTTCATAATTATAACGGTTGCAAAACATGTAATGAGGTTAAATAACAATAAATATCAACATTTTTAAACTCAAAGTAAATCAAAGATGCATTTAAACTGTAATCAACACTTAAACAGTATAGGAACTAAGAAAGTTTTTAATTATTTATAAGTCTGATTCATATTTAGTTGCAGTAAATTCACAGCTCCAAGAATTTTTCATACATTTTATAAGATTAAGGCTTCGCACGCGTATAAATTATACACCAAAACCTTTCTCATGAATCACTCTGTCTACTAGTGAAAACCGCATGAAAATCCATTCAGTAGTTTTTCAGTTTTATAACTTTTTGTGACTTTGTTTTATAATATGTAGAGATAAAATTATAAGATTACTATTGGTTACAATGATTTTTATTTTTTTTTTTGTTTTGTTTAGAGTTGAGAAAGTTATAGTTTGTACACCTTAACGAAACTACAAAATATATCAACTTGACTTCTACCAATATTTTATGCTCTGAATGACTTTTTGTTCAAATATTTTTAGGTCGTATTAACACTTTTTTCGCGAATTTAGATATTTCGAGTATACAGATCGATAGAGAAAAGAAATCTGAGAAAAATGGTTTATATATCTCATTTTGGCTAAAATGGTTTTTTTTTTATGTTTAAGGGCAAACGAGCAGACGGGTCACCTGATGGTAAATGACTACCGCCGCCCATGGGCACCTGTAACTCAAGAATCACAAGTGCGTTGCCGCCCTTTAAGGTGGGAGTATGGGAAGAAGGGGGAAGAACGGGAAGACAGGAGAGGGGGATTAGAGGGGAGGAGAGGGGCGAGAGGGGTAGGACGGGAGTAGGGGAGAGGGAAGGGTTAGGGCCTTCGGTAACCTCACTCACGCGGCGAAAAGCAATGCAAACATTGTTTCACTGCCGGTTTACTGTGAGGCCGAGCCGCCCCATACGTGCCGAGGCATGGCTCTCCCACGAATTACGCCAATTGAGCACAAAGGTATCGGTATTGATCATTCCACTAGGTTAGTCAAGTAAGGTAGTAATATAACTAGACCGTTCTCATATCATAGTTAAATTCCTAGTAAGATAGGTATAAAGCGCTTTAATATAACTTCGTTACGGCATATAATTATATCAAATCATGGCTATAACCATCTTAATGAGACATAGCCACATGTTAAAAAAGTCATAAAAGCAACACTCACGATGTCCTTCATCATCATCATCATCATAGTCAGCCTTACATCGTCCACTGCTGGATATACGATTCTCCCAATGAACGCCACTGAGCTCGATGGTCAGCTCTCTTTATCGAGTTTTTCCCCACTGTTTCACGCACATCGCACACTCCACCTGGCCGCAGGGTGTCCTTCACTACGTTTCCCTAGACGCAGTCTCCACTTCAGAACTCGATTACCCCAGCCCCTACATACTTAGGTAGTAGGTACTGAATAAAATGTTTATGCTATTAGGTAGATTCCGAAGAAAAGTCTACCTATTGGGTTTGTACCAGTTGTCGAGTTTTCCAAAAAAATCTTCACAGGGGTCTAGCTATGATGCCTAGACCTCAAAACAACCGCCAGTTAAAAAGTTAATATATATCAATTTTACCGGGACGATAGAGGTCGCAATTATGCACCGATTGCTTTCAAACTTGGACGACAAATCAACAGGGCAGAAATGAAGGTTAAGTTCGTGAATGGGGGGGGGGATATTCCCCCAAAGGGAGGAGCTGGGAAGCAGATTTTCAAAATAATTAAAAAAACACGAAATCTACCTCTGCGGGCCTGCAGCGGGCCTGCTGCGGGCCCGATTTTTCTTTAGATAGTTGTGTGGTGATAGTTCGATTGCTTGTTGACCTTCTTCTTCTTGTATGACGAATGACAACACTCAGTCTCTGTTGAAACCAGTTGAAACATAGGCACTCATATCAGACACGCACTGTTTAAATAATTGATGTCAAGCGATATTTGTGTTTAATGAATCAGGTGATTTATTTATCGAGTGTACATCTATGAAGCTAAAGACTAGCGCTTAGAAATGTAACAAAAAATTTCGTAATAAATAAAGAAATTTTACTTTAAAAAAAAATATCAAGTACTTCAATGCGTCTTAATTATGGTAAATTGTAATATGTTGTTCTCTTCATACCTTAATAAAGAGTCATCTCTTAGAGGTGGAATATTTTCTTCAAATTTAAATGAAGCCAACCATGAGTACAATCAATTCAATACCAAAAGAATTTTTGATATCGGTTCATAAATGGCGATGATTTTTTTGGTTTGGTGGCAAACAAACAGACGGGTCACCTGACATTTAGTGACATGGACACCTGCAACTCAAGAGTTACAAGTGCTTTGCCGGCCTTTGAGATGGGAGTACGCTCTTTTCTTGAAGGTTTAAAGGTCGTATCGGTCTGGAAATACCGCAGGTGACAATTTGTTCCACAGATTTTTTATGCGAGGCAAAAACTTTCTAAGGAGGTGCGGTATATTGTCAATTATCCATACACACAGCAAAAAAAAAAAAATTGACCAATTGAGACCCTCCTCCTTTTTGTAGTATTTTCAAAACCACGTTTACTATTTGGCTGGCCTATTGGTCTAGTGGTTAGTGACCCTGACTGCTAAGCCAGAGGTCGTTTGTTCGATTCCCACCCATTACAAATAACTGGGTGATGAGCACGATAATTTGTTCTGTGTCTGTGTGTAATTTATCTATAATATGTATGTATTTAGAAATATATAAGTATGTTTATCAGCAGTCTGGTTACCATAGTACAGGCTCTGCCTAGTTTGGGATCAGACGGCCGTGTGTGAGATGTGTGAAGTTATTATTATTATTATTATTTAATCTTGGTAAAGGCAATGTATTTCAGCTTACAAGAAACTTGACAATGAATACAAATTTAGACTGAAACCACAGAAAATAAATATACCTCAACAATCTACTTTGCTAATGTAATTACTGACATTATTCGAAAACAGTTTATATGATCACATGGATCGAAACTATGTCATAAAGTGATAAACTCGAAGTTCACTGCAAGGAATTTAATGTAAAATATTGGCAATTTTGTAATCTTTTATGACCTTTTTATGGCTATAAAAGCCTTTATAACCCTCCAGGGACTATGTAAATATATGGCTATTTGAGTTAGTCCAATTAAGCTGTGTCAACGCTAATATCGTGCCCTCGACTTCGTCTGTTTAGAATCTCTCCTATAAAACTTTTTCCCCTCGTTCAGCAGCTTCAAGTCTTATATTCGCGATAAAAAGTGGCCTTTATCCTTCCCCAATATCCCGTCTATCTCTGAACCAAAATTCATTAAAATTGAATGAGCGTGAAACCGTAGACTTAATATCACATTTATAATATTAGTACAGATTTATGTTACACTGCTTTATAGCTATACAATTTTTTTTTTTAGGATAGAAATAAAACAGTTCTAAATTAAAAATAACTGTGAAAAAATCTTATTAATATTTATTAATTTATTTATTTACACTTCATGCAGATACATTGCATGAGGCGGACTTAATGCCGTAGGCATTTTCTACCAGTCAACATTTGGGTGATACTACTGGTACTATTATGTATTCTGTGGTGATACAGAGATGTGTGTTGCAGGTGTATAAAATAATTAACTAAAAAGAAATCGTAAATATAAAAAAGAAGAATGAAATATATAGAGAATATATTACATAAATAAACCTACATAATATTATAAAGCGAATGTTTGTTAGGATGGATATCCATCCATCTACTGTTTAAATAATTGATGTCAAGCGATTTTTGTGTTTAATGAATCAGGTGATTTATTTATTGAGTGTACATCTATGAAGCTAAAGATTAGCGCTTAGAAATGTAAAAAAAAAAAACAAAATTAACAACGAAATGTTACTTTTTAAAATGTATCAAAGACTTCAATGTCTCTAAATTATAACAAACTAGCAGTGCCCCGCGGTTTAACCCACGTAAGTCCCGATCCCGTGCAAAAAACGGGATTAAAGGAGCCTATGCGTTAATTCAGGTCTTCAGCTATCTTCACACCAAGTTTCATTGCAATCGGTTCAGTGGTTTTTGCGTGAAAGAGTAACAAACATCCATCTATCCATTCATCCAAATTTTCACATTTATAGTTATAGTGGGATTGTAATAAGTTGTGCTCTTCATCCCTTAGAGGTGGAATATTTTCTTGAGTGCAATCAATTCAAATACCAATTGGCACGGAAATAGAGAAAGTAGATCACACCATCTTTTTAGGTATTGTAGTAGACCAACCCAT
This sequence comes from Callimorpha dominula, assembly GCA_949752705.1. Taxonomy (NCBI): domain Eukaryota; kingdom Metazoa; phylum Arthropoda; class Insecta; order Lepidoptera; family Erebidae; genus Callimorpha; species Callimorpha dominula. The sequence continues at coordinate 3,648,357 of OX457000.1, read as the reverse complement.
TAATTATAAATCTCATGTAGAAAAGTAAACCGCTTTGTTTACGTTTTAACTAAGCTCAGGCGAACGTCAACCCAAAAACTGGCCAAGTGCGAGTCGGACACGCCCACGAAAAATTCCGTACCATTATCTATACAACATTAGACACTATAATATTCTGTGAATATTTCATAAAACGGCAAAAAAATCACATTTCTTGTATGGGAGCCCCACCTAAATATTCATTTTATTCTATTTTTAGTATTTGTTATTATAGCGGCAACAGAAATACATCTGTGAAAATTTTAACTGTCTAACTAAAAGACGGATGGACAGCGGAGTCTTAATAATAAGGTCCCGTTTTACCCTTTGTAACGGAACCCTAAAACTGTCCTTAGCGAGTACCATGGCTATGTAGCTTCAGTGTTAAACTATGGTATTATACCAAATAGTACCTACTGACATAAATGAGGTATTCATTGTTCAAAAAAAGTGTCCAAGAGCAATCTGTATGGTAGCGCCATGGATTTCATGCAAGCCTTTATTTAAAAAGCTACATTTACTCACTTTCCCCTGCATGTATATATTTGAATGTGCTAAATTTGTTAAACTTAATAAAAACATGTTTACTTGTGCTAAAGATATTTATCCGAGAAGCTCTCGTGATTCAAATATGTATATATGTTACCGAGAATTCCGGCGGTAGCGTAATGGCTGAGGCGACGGACTTGCGATCAAGTGGTTGCGGGTTCGAACCCCACCCAGTGCACTACCGTCGTGAACCCACTCCTAACACAAACGGTAAGCTTAGCTGGAGGGGTTAACAAGCATACTAGTAATGTGTGACCCACGTGATTAGTAATCTTTTAAAAAAAAAATCCAAGAATTTCAACCACACAACCTTTATATAAAAAGAAGAACTGGCATGTAATGTATATAAAAAGATACCAAATGAAATAAAAGAGATGCCATATAAGAAATTCGTAATAATCTTATAAGAATGGTTACTTGGGAATGTTTTTATTCAGACACAGAGTTCGTGACAGCGGCTACATAATTAAAACCAAGATATCTTTATATATATATTTCTTCTGTGCGTGTGTATATTTCTTCTGTGCGTGTGTACACTGAACTCCTCCTAAACGGCTGGACCGATTTAAATGATTTTTTTATGTGTCTTCAGGTGGATTCGAGAATGGTTTAGATTTACAATTGGACCCGGTAGATGGCGCTGCGATAGGGTAGGAATATTTTTTTTTACGTTCCGGCAGGACAACGTCTTTTTTATATTTTTTAGAAATAAAATAAGTATTTGTACACCAATAGCATTGGTAGGACATTAAGAACTGTATATACTTATACCTTAAATATACTGTAAGACCTTTAATGTACCTTTGTCTCACAAATAAATAAATTAGTTTTTTTTTTTTATTTTAAAAGAATTTTCCCAAAGGGCGATTATGTTTTTTTAAGATGTATGTGGCTAACCAGCAGACGGGGAATGTTTGTTACTCTTTTACGCAAACGGCTAAACGGATCTGGATGAAATTTGGCTCAGAGACATAAGATTATGGTCTGAAAAGTACATAGGCTACTTTTTATCCCGGAAAAATGAACGGATCCCGTTCCGATTTCATCGAAATTCCCACACGAACCAAGTCCCGGTCGATAGCTAGTCTAATATATAAAAACAATGTATGTTTGTTTGTATTTTACGCTACCGTACCATTCATCCAATTATCATGAAATTTTGCATATACGTTACCAAGGATACAGAGAAATACATAGGGTCTTTCATCCAGGAAAAGGCACTTGTTCGGAGGGAGGGATAAATTACTTTTACACAAGCGAAGCGGGCAAAAAGCTAGATAAATATATCATAAAAATTATAGTCTCGGGAATTTTAATAGTTGTGTAGGGAACACCTAAAAATCGTAAGGTATAACGGGCCTTATAATCAAAAATTAAACTGCAAAATTAGTGCCTGAGCTACTTAATAATAATAATAACTGGAAACACCTCACCACGCGGCTGTCTGATCTCAAAATAGGCAGAACCAGCTGTACTCTGTACTATGGTAACCAGATTGACCTGATAAACATACGTATACGTGGGTCACACTGAAAGTTTTTAGTGTGGGTAGTAAGAAAATCAGCCGATAAAAAATTATTTAAATTTCGAATTAGGAACTCTTTGGAAATCTGTAGATGTTTAATTTTGGTTAAATTGGCGGCAATTTAAAAAGTGTCTGTCGAGCCTCGAAATGAATTTGACTAGAGAAAATTTTCGTTCTCTGATTTATTACTACTTTTGTTGCGATCTTACTCAACAAAATGTTACGACAGACTTCGATTGGCATTTCATTACGAATTTAGTTGTAAATAGTGGCACGAGATGGGGCCATCTCGTGCCACTATTTACAACTGGTTTAATGAGATTAATCGTGGTCGAAGCTAACTCAGTAATGATTCTCGAGACGGACGTCCTTCTACGGCGACTACTGAAGATAACGTTAGTGTTGTGCGCAAATAAGAGAAGCTGATAGAAGGGTGACATATCAACAAATTTGGGCAGCTTTAGGCATTGGTATGAGTCAAGTACAAAAAGTCTTACATGAACATTTAGGTACAAAAAGCTTTTTACTAGTTGGATACCTCCTATCCGTGCGTGTGCGTGCGTGTGTGCGTGCGTGTGTGCGTGTGTATGTGTGTGTGTGTGTGCGTGTGTGTGTGCGTGTGTGTGTGCGTGTGTGTGCGTGCGCATGTGTGCGTGTGTGTGTGTGCGTGTGTGTGCGTGTTGTTAGACTGGGAACATAAAATAATTGTCTTACTGTAAGTAGTTCACACTTTACATTCAGTGACTTTTGTTGGGAATTGGTATGAATCGGTAGCGATCTTTGGACTCTTTCAAAAAACAGAGGAGGTTTTCAAATCAACCCGTATTAATATATTTTTTTATTTTTTATGTATATTACATTACTTTTTTAACATCACTGCCTACTTAGTTAGATCAGTGTTTCATCTTTAACTATCTATGAGTTCGTAACTTATAAAAGTTACGAACTAAAACACTGTTCTTAACTTACATAAAACTTATTCGTAAAAGGAAATCCTTTAATAAAAGTAAGTAACACTCACCTAATTCGGGATAAACAGGAAAAACAGATGCTAAGTCTATAATAAGCCAATGGTTAAGTGAGTATATGCAGAGATAACATAATACTATACTAGTAGTATATGGAATCTCCAGAACTTACTAACGAGGTATTGGTTTGTAAGTATACTACGTTAGAAATACTAGAAACTGCATTCGACTGCCGCGGTCGCGGGTTTTTTTTATGGTATAGGGGGCAAACAAGCAGACGGGTCACCTGATGGTAAATAACTACCGCCGCCCATGGGCACCTGTAACTCAAGGGTCACAAGTGCGTTGCCGCCCTTTAAGGTCGGAGTAGAGGGGGAGAGGGGGGAAGAGGGGAGTGGGGAAGGACGGGAATAGGGGAGATGGGAAGGACGGGAATAGGGGGAGGGAAGGGTCAGGGCCTCCGGTAACCTCACTCACGCGGCGAAAAGCAATGCAATCATTGCTTCACTGCCGGTTTTCTGTGAGGCCGTGGTATCCAGCGGAGTCGAGCCGGCCCATAAGTACCGAAGCATGGCTCTCCCACGTTAAACGGTTAGGGTCTCGCACATTCATAATGCATGAAAGTGCATGTATACATGAAAATGTCTATTTACATTAGTTTGAGTGTTATACGTATCATATGTGTGTATTCAGAAAAAAAAGTATCTAAGTATCCGTGTAAGCTCTGCTTACTTTTGGGTTCAGATAAGAATGTGAAAAATGTTACAGAATATTATAAGGTAATGCGTCTGAAAGCAATGATATTCAATTTATCTAATCCTGAAGTAGGTACTGAATTAACTGAGTGCGCATTGGCGGCGCACAAAACCAAATTCGTTTACTTATTCCACGCGTAGCCGTAAGGACATTACGTGTACAAATGTTTACACCTATGAATGTTACATTATGTGACTCCCGTGCAATCGGGCAGGACCCAGTAAAGCTTATGCAGGTCACGTGAACAGTATTGATTTTCAACCAAATCCACCACTGCTCCACGGATCCGAAGAAGCACCCTTTAACTACAGACGTATAAAATAGAAACAATTTTTGAACTAAGTTGTAAATATATTTATAGCTTATATTTTACATAGCAATCAATACAGATAAGAGTCTAAACATTATCACTACATATTATAAAACAAATTCCCCCGCCGCGTCCGTCTGTCTGTCTGTCTGTTCGCGATAAACTCAAATACTACTAAACGGATTGTCTTGCGGTTTTCACCAATAGATGGAGCGATTCATGAGGAAGGTTTAGGTACGTATATAATTTGTTAAGGTTTTGTGTAAATTGGTTGAAATATGATGATTATTGTTGAAGATGTCTCTGCTACCAGTGCGAAGCCGGGGCGGTGGCTAGTTTTTATAAAAATGGACGGCCAAGGTCTCGCACCCTCTTGCAAGATGGTGCAGGAAAGCCAAGAGGAGCGTGGCTCACCAGCCTCCCCAATCCCTTCAGGTCTCAATGTCGTGGAAAAATCTTATAATTGATCACTTCATGATGTGTCCGGCCATTTCATGAGAATGTCGATCACATGATAAGGTCTGGCCAGATCAATGAATAATCAGCGTTTATTGATCGTAATATGTACAGCTCAATGCACGACTATTTCACAATATGGTCAATCATTACTGATCATATCGTATAATCATAAATTTAAAATTTAGATCACCCCCTACTCAAAAACCTCTTCAACGATTAGAAAAGAGCTGATGATCTTCGAACGGCTGAAGAGGTTTTCTTGAATTATAACTAAGATCACTCTCGATCAAGTCACCTTTCAAATAAAAAAAAACGCACTTAAATTGATCCATTCCTTTGGGAGCTACGATGCCACAGACACACAAACACACACACACACACACACACACACACACACACACACACACACACACACACACACAGATACACAGACACACAGACACTTCAAACTTATAACACCCCTCTTTTTGCATCGGGTGTTAAAAATAGTTACATTGTACATAGTTTATTGATTTTTTGATTTAATTAATCAAGTTATAATACAGAGTATATATATAATAATTCTAAACTCGCCAAACTTTAACGAGAAGCGCTGTTATCGTTTAGTTATGGTTTTTGTGTTTTTAGAGGCGCTGATGTCGTTTGGTTTTTGTGATGCATCGTGGCGGCGGATAATTATTTAGTTTTAAAAATGTGTGTGTGCAAATAAAATAAAAAAGTGCATTTACAATTTAGCAGTTCCCGTGAGGCTTCGCTCGCCTGTGTATATATTTATGTTTTGCGAGGAACCCTAATTCTTTTTCCAGAATAAAAGTAGGCTAAGTGACTCCTTATAACACCAGCTATCTGTAGTGAAAAATCTGTCCACCCGTTCCCGAGATTACCCGGAACAAACAGACAAACAAACCTATAGACAGACAAACATTTTAAAAACTGATTTTTAGGCATGGGTCTCATGCAAATAACTGTATGAACTTAAAAAAACTATTATATTGACATTACAAACAGACACTTCAATTGTATTTATTTGTATTGATATTTATTCAATCTTTTATATCATGGAGACCCTACATTAATGATATGGCAACACATGGATTGATATATATCATGTAATGTTGACGTTTAAACGATACTGTCAGTTCAAAACATCATTCAAAACATCATTTCATAAAAATCGAACACATCACGAAATGGTCAATTTTAAGATCTGTCCACAACATAAATATGGCGTCGAGTGTAAATGACCATTTATTATATTAAAATGGGGAATATATCAAATAATAATAATAATAGCTCAGAGATATATCAATAAATATGAAAAGAAATTATTAAAAATTTAGAAAAGATATAAACAAAATAAATAGATTTTTGTTATTCATAGAACTTGTACTCAACAACTTACCTATAAAGTTTCACGCCAACCTAATAAACTATTCACACTTCGTCCGAGCTATAAATTATATATGAACAAGTGTGGGTAGTTCTTAAATCCGTGTCAACAAGTCTCTATAATATACCTACTTGCTAATCCTAAAACCGTTTCTACTTAAACATACTTTTGGCGCAATTACACTTGGTCGTTAGCTCGTATTCGGGTGCACGAAAGACGTTACTCGAATTCGTGTACCGGATGCATTAATTATATTGTTTTACTCGAAATCGGTCACTGGAATACGGGCAAACGACGAAGTTATCTCTCTGTTTGAATAAATCTCGAATCCACACTTTTCGTTTCTTTTTCTATCAATAAAATATCGAAGAGCTACTACACTACTCATTGTAACGATTGGCAAAGCACTGCGTGACAAGTCAAAGGAAAACAGCGTCGGGTATTCTGATTCGGGGCCCCAAAACGAAAGCTGGACTAGATTGTACGAAGACGGGCGTACTCGACTCAGTTCATTTACACTTAGTCGTTTTTCCGAATTCCATAGGCAACCGAATACGAGCTAACGATGAAGTGTAATTGCGCCATTTGAAATACTAATGAAAGTTTGTGTGTAAGTGTTTTTTTTTTTTTTATGGTGTAGGGGAAAACTAGCAGACGGGTCACCTGATGGTATGTGACTACCGCCGCCAGCAACCTACAACTCAAAAGTCATCTAAGGGAAGGAAGGAAGGGAAAGAGAAAATCATCTAAGTTTACTGTTCGCCTTGTCTGAGTATGATTCACATCATTATAGGAGATTTTAACACTGATATCCTAAATTTCAACAGCCATCGCACTCGCAAACTCCTTAACATAATCATCATGTCTTGCCTCTCCGAGCTAAGTTTAGCTTGGAGAGGTAAGACATGAAGATTGATGATTACACACACCACAACAAGATCAGACAAGATACTTGATTAGATTTAATCCTTACTTCTTCTTCATCCCTCATAGCCAACATCGTACCTCTTTCTTTTATCTCTTCTTTCTTTCTTTAAATTTCAACTTGTTGACCAGAAGATTAGTGATGTCATTAATAAAATTTAAAACAGTTAGTTTTATATATATATATATATGAAGGTAAAGGCTAAACACCTTGTAGTACCTGTTTCTCCTTTGATCAACCGTTTTTTTTTTGTTTAGCTGCTAAACTGCCATTGACGAGCTTAGTATTATAAAAAAAACACTTAATTAATGACGATATACTTAATAGATTATCCGAAAAAAAACTATAACTTTGTTTAAATGATATCTGATCAAAATGATTTAAATGTAAATTATTATCCAATTGAATTTTTGGTGTATTCCCGTTGTGCCCATTGCCCGGAACTACCAATGGGGACAACGAGAAGTCGCCAATTATATTCCCGTTGTCCCCATCACCCTTGTCCCCATTAATGGGGACAACGAGATTTGAATACAGTTTTTTTATAAATTGTTCCTGTTGTCCCCATCGTTAATGGGGACAGCGGGATTTTAATAAAATTATTTAAAATTGTTCCCGTGGTCCCCGTTGCCCTGCACGCAATAAGGGGGATGGCAAAACAATACATTAAAAGCAGATAGAGATGCTTATTTTACATTACCGAACTAATGACTTTGTATAAGGTTGGCATTGCAAATTAAATAAAGCAATTTAATAAAAAGATCAAATATTTAAGAAATTCTAACAGTTTTATACCAGGATGCCAACTTGTTTAGTGTAAAAACCAATCTAACTCCAAAACAACGTAACCAAAACACAGTAACAACAGACAAATTCATTGAGGATTGCCAAATGAAAGTTGTCAATACCGAAATAACTATGTGACATTTCAAAATCCGTAAAATGACTGATTAATTATTTGAAGTTGAAGTTGTATATATACTAATCGGCAAGAGAACTCTCATAGCGCGATGCAGGATTAGTAGTTACTGCGTAGTTCAGCTCGTCTTCGCTAGATGATGTTGGAGTATGTTTTTTTTTGCTGTATGTGGAAGTCGCCACAGTATTTAATATTTTGTAGCATTTAGAGCAGATAATGAAACCACGGTATACGATAATAACAATTTTGCATTGCACAAAATAGCTTTAAGATGGCGCCACTAAACAAAACCACTTAAAGAAGACTCTTTTATACACAGTCGATCCTCCTTACATGCCTTAGTCTCCAAATTGAGTAACAGTAACGCAAACGCAAAATACAAAAAAAAATGTATCTGAGTGCTTTTTCCCCGTACCAAAAGTGCCCAACGTGCCTAAGTTGATGTTTTCACTTAAAAAATCGCACTAGACGTTCTGTTGTTCATGAACTCGCAAGGTTAAGCAATAGAATGTAATAAATAAATTAAAGTAAAGTTGAAATAATTGAAGTCCAATTAAATCTTAATTACGTAGTTCAACGTTAATGTAAAAAATAAATCAGTCAGTCGTAGGACTGCACGTCAGAAGTGAAAACATAACTTCACAATGTATTTGCAAATACATACACACACACACACATCTGTATATTAGGTTAAAGTAAAGTATAATTAGGTTCAAAATAAAAAGTAGGTAATAACATAGGTATTAAATGTATACATAGGGTACCCTGGAAGTTCTGGTTCTGCGCTCCTGGCCGCTCATAAATGTTTGAATTTCGAATGTTATATTCTTTTTTTTTAATATAAGAAACTCGGCTCCGTCTTACGAATTTTCGATCAGGGTCACGTGTCCTGACGCGAGTTTAACATTTTTTACATATCCCAAAAAGTGCACAACGCCGCTAAAGAAGTTTTCACTTCAAAAACAGTTTCTTTATGGTTTAGGCTGGCTGCTATATATTGAAGTTCAAAAAGAACCATTTTGAGTTTCTCAACCGAGAACTAGTCAGTCGCGCGAAGCAAAGTCATGAAAAAAAAAAAAAACTAGTTAGTCGAATTGATTGAATCGAATACTTTTCCATGCGGGCCGAGGGCGATGTCGATATTTCCTGCTTTTACATTTTTTAAACGAATTTCTTCGCTAAGTCTAAAGCAATTCGATATTGGTATTTAGAATTATTTGTCGAAGATTTTTAACCATCGACAATATTACGGAGGTGAAACTAAGTGTGTATAATTTTTTACAATGTTACAAAATTTAATTCTTTGTCCGAAAAGAAATAATGTTTCAAAACAAGACATGAAGTAATGGCTCCCCTGATCTCTCTTTTCCTGTTATTAATTAGCGCGACAACGAATCCGTATTTTGTCGTAATATAAGCTGCAATCCTAACCAATATTATAAAAGCCAATGTGAGTTTGTTTGTTACGCTTTTACGTCTAACTACTTACCCGCTCATCATGAAATTTTGCATAAACGTTGTCAAGGGTATAGAAAAAAAACATACGAAACCTTTCATCCACAAAAAAACGAATCCGAAATCGATGGTCGAAGACTTTAAATATCATGATTCTAGATCAAGATTCCATGGGGTACGCGAAAAGTTTTTATTTACCTGCCAAATTTTAAGATACTAATATGGATTAAATGGCCATATCGTTTGGTTGCGTTAACTTAGAAGCTTAATTTTGCAGCTCCAAGGGACCGCAGACACAAGCAATTGATAATTTCAAAATAATACTTCCACGTATTCCTGACAAAAAGGGTCTTGCCTGCTAGACAGACGGACAACAAAGTGGTTTGTAAGGCTTCCTTTTTTCCTTTTGAGGAACGGAACCCTAAAACTGCTCCTGAGGAATAGACTGATTGATAAATTCTACAATAATGCGAGCGAAGCCGTCAGCAATAGCTAGTACTATATTTTCTTCTTAATCACGTGGCGTCACTGAGTCACGTTCCAAAGGCTGTGGTTTCAAACGATAGCAATTAACATTTGTTGTAATTCTTTAACCTGAAGAAAATGAAAACATTTCTCGTTTCGTAATATTCCTTTTAATTGTCCTGCAGACATGTGACCGGGGTAAGAATAGGTAGGTTAATCACCTGTAATGGTCACATGGACCGTCATGTTAAAACCGTTAAATGGTATTTATTTTGTGTATAGCATTCATAGTGTACTTGAACTACCGCTGAGGTAGGAAAGTTGTGGCTAGGCTTTCATGGGTGGAAGGTCAGGGCCTTGACCGAGGGCTTTTTATACAGCTAATTTGGCAAACAAATACACATAGAATTTCTGCCGTCTAAACTTTTTAAAGAACGTTGCAAAAGGGTGTTGTAAGTTTCAATTTCAGTTCTAGCTTTTCAACTAATGAAATGATTTAAACGCAGTTTTCTTTTATTTGGTTTATGGTTAATGATAAATGAAATAAATGATTGATTAAGAACTTCCGCATTGATTTTCTTTTTACGTGTAGACCTGCACATAAATAAAAGATTATATTAAAATTAAAATGTAAATAAGTGTATAAATATGCGAATAAGTTAAATTATAAAATTTCTTCATTACATGCACGGTGTAGTTCTCAAGCGATACTCACTTAATTTAGAGCTTATTGTCAGTCTTTCTAAACGTGCAGTCTGTGGTTCAATTATACTCAGAGATAGTTTAATGCTCTGCGTGTCCAATATAACAGTGGATTCAGGATGTTGCTGGGGTTGCCTTGATTTTGTAGTATATCTTATTTATGTTATTAACCTTTCTGTAACACTCTGTATAAAGAATATAATGTAGGTAAGTGCTAAGAGCTAGATGCTAGCTAGATGGGCACATCTATATAATTTCAAGAGACGTCATCAGTTATTCTGATGTCAATGTACGAAGAGCCTGTAATTTGTCAATGCCACCATTACATATATTTTATGTGGAGACGCAACTTTCAAGATTTTTAACCCACAAGTAAATAACAGGGCATTATATAGAAAGAAAATTTCTTAGTCTTAAACTTGCAAAGCAAAAGGTTTTTCGAATAGAAAAGCATGTTTCAAAAAAACAGAAGCACAACAGCTTTTTAAAACCACTAAGGAATCGGCGCTAGTGTAATGGATAACGCGTCCGAATTGCAATCGACTCATTGCGAATTCGAACACCACACAGTACACCACCAACGTGAACCCGATCCTACTTGTAAGCATTTAGCTTAGTTGGAGGGGTTAAAAAGAATACCAGTAATATGACTCACGTAACTAGTTAAAAAGTACTGGCACCCTGATAGTAACCGCCTACTAGTTGAAGATCAAAGGCCTCACGAATCGTTAGAGACGCGTGTATTTTACCATGCTGAAGATCAGAGAAAAAAATTATTCATATGGAACGTTTTACATAAAGCCTGAATAAATCTGGATCTGAAAAATAAATATATGAAAATAAATTAATCCACTGTTAGTGAAACGTTCCCGAAAACGAAGACAGACGATAGTGCTTGCTTGTGATAGTGCTTGCTTGATAGTGATAATGCTTGCTTGATAGTGATAGTGCTTGCTTGATAGTGATAGTGCTTACTTGATAGTGATAGTGCTTGCTTGATAGTGATAGTGCTTGCGTGCCCGCTATGCTACGAGATCATTATGAAAACATTATGTATGTCAGAAAAAAATTGCACCTATTTACTCAACGATGTGAAAGACATAATTAATTACATTACTAGAGAACGAAATCAATTATAACAACCAAAATTTAGACTAACAAAAGTGCAAACATCTTTCATGGGGTACTGTATTAAATTCTATAATAAAACACCTCCTAATGTTCTTCAACTAGATGAGAAGAAATTTAAAACTTGCATTAAACGCACACTATGTAAACAAGCATATTATAAACTAGACGATTATTTAGCTGATAAAAATACTTGGCTAAATGCTGGTCCTGCTCCACAGCCACACTGTAAATGAGTGGTGGTCTTAAGAAATATGAATATTCACTTGTATACTAGTTTTTATCTGACATGCTATTTATTAATATTTTAATCATTATTATTGACATTGTTAACTTTGCAAAACATTGACATAATCTTATATTTTGATATCAATTTTTATGTTACATTTAGTAAATTTTGAATTGTACATGTGAGAACTTTGTAGTCAATAACATATTAAGTTAACTTGCTATGTTGCCTGGCAGTTCTGAGTACGCCATGATCGTTTAGACGTCCTGCCGATGGTGGCGTACGTGTCGGGTCGTTCGGCTTCCTTTACTATCAATTGATATCATATGGTTTAGGTGGACGATGGCTGGCGCGTGTGTCATGCTCGTGAACGAGAGCCGTTGGTTGGGGCTGGTCATTTCCGAACTGCTGTTACTTAAATATAGTAGTAGTTAATAGTGTACAACAATACGTTACATTGTCCTCGCATTTAACTTGCGCATAAAAGCAATGTAACCAGAGATTTGTAAAAAACATGTTGAAAAAGAGTGTCCTTGGAGTTTCTTGCCTATTCTTCTCCACTCTACTAATTTGAACAGGCAACTAGCTTCACGACTGACTAAGTCTGACTGACTACTACTTCTGACAATTCAAAAATACCCATAGTGGTTTAATTGAAATAAATTATTTTGATTGATTTGATTTGATCTATGTAGATCTCGATTCCCGTGTTCCTGTCCGTGTTTGTGCCAAATTTGATTCAAATCGTGCACTTTTAAAACAAGCACTTCCATGAATAAAAATTCCTTCAGATTGTTCAAATCTTCCATACATTTTTTTTCATCAATCGCCGAAATAAGACAGGAGAGTGTCAAAATGAACGGCATAAATGGCTGTATTTTTTTCATAGACTTAGAGGCTGGATTTAAATATCCTCAATCCCGACATAGACTTGTAATATTTGATATTAATTTTAAATTGATACCTCCTCGTGGTCCTTTTAAAAATGAACAGAGGGACACCATAACAGATAAACAAACGGACGGTCGGTCAATGAAATACTTAATCCTATAAGAATTCCCTTTTTGTTGAATATTAAAAGTAATAATTTGAAAGCGCCTTCAACACTCCTTCTATACATAGAAATAAATATTTCTGAATGTAAGTTAAGTTATTTATTAGACTTAAGTAACCTTAAGAATTCTACTACATTCACAAATTATAAAATTCCATTGACGCATTTATTCTACAATATCGTTAACACATCTCGTTGAAAATGCAATTGAAGTTCTACGTTACATTTCATCATCTACATAAGTATCAAGGCGATCATATTGGATACGTTGGACGTGTAGACAGTGCTGCGTTCATTGAAATCGTGACTTGAGAATTCAAAGAGATGATAGTGCGCGATACACTGTGCAAAGAGTTTTACGAGTATATAATGTTATTTACTTTTTACTGAAACTACTTTGTATTAAAAGTTCGGATTTCTCGGCAGCGGTCAATACGAGCTACAGGCATGACTCCCCCATCCATCCGTAGGGAAGAGCAATATCTCTGTCTTTCCGTTGATACCTACGTACCTATGTATCCCCTTCAATATAATAGGGAATATGCATGTATTTTTTTTTTATCTTTGATTGACTTGTTCCATCATTCTACTCTAATAAAAAATATAAGTAACCTTGGCAATGTTCAAATTCATTTTTAAAATAACATTGAAAACATCGATAAAATTTGATCTGTTTAAACGCCGCCATATTTCGCGGGCCTTGGATGACGTCAGATACCACGCTCAGTGTTTGTTTCATAAACTTAGTATACTTACTTGAAGTGTTACAGTAATTTTATACCGATTTTCAGTTGTAATTACTATTAATTGTAATTAATAGATGATGGATAAAGTTAAAAAAAAACATTTTAAATGTATTGCCTTGTCCCTAAGTGTAACACTACAAGAAGTACACCCAATACAGTATTTTTTCCTGTACAAAATAATAATGTAAAATACGAAAACTATGGTGTACATTAATGAGAAGAGATGAAGTATCTTCAATATCGTGTTTATATTGTTGTGAAGATCACTTTAATGTAAGCATACTACAATTTAATTGCTAGTATAGTGTGAATTAGTCAGCAGTAATTTATGTTTGTTTTAAATATCAAGCAGAAGGCAACTTGCTTGTCTACTTAAACTAGGTAACAAAAGTCCAATCAAACTTCATGAATATAACTAACTATACATATCTTACCTATCCTTTAGATTATAATATAACAAGTATTATAATAATTACCTTGCGGCTTTCACTCCTTTGACCTCAGCCGACGTAAAATCTGGATTTGATGCAAAATATATTGTCATCATGAATGCATCTATTTTTGGTAGATTGTCCGATTGTGCTTTGACAAAACTACATTCAGTCATCGTCCTAGATGATTTCTAATATCACTAGAATGCTTAAATTGCACTAGCTAAGGGCAAAAAACGCAGGAACACCTTTCTTTTTCCGTAACACTACGAATATAGGCGCCGATAAATGACAGGACGGGGAATTTGACGTCATGTTTTGTTTCAACCAATAGTGAAGCGTTTTGCAAAGTTGAATTTCGCTCCCTTTTTTTGTTTATTTTAGTTAATATTTTTTGCAATTAAAGAAGAAGTAAATAAGAAAATAATTGTTTAGGCATAATATGTGGTCAATAAAGATTCAAGGGAAAATGAATCAAGTAAATTTAAAAGACATGCATATTCCCTATTCCAATTTTCCCATCTTTAATTCCCCGTTTGGCGGCAAAAGGGTGGCCTCCTATTACATGAGTTACAATATAGTTGGCAAAATGTGGTTATTTAAAACACCTCTGCCTACCTAATCATGGATAAATGTGTGAGTATATGTATGTATACTTTATGTTACCAAGTCCCTAAAGAGAACTCGCTTAGTGATATTTAAGGGTTGCTTACATATTAATTAATTAAGGGGATTACCTTGCTCAAATCTTAAAAACACCATATGTTTAAAAACGATTGTAAATGAATCCCTTTGTGCGTTTTCCATATAAAAAATATATAGTATACTTAAGGTCATCACAAATACATTGTATTGTTTCAAATTTTGATAATCTTTACCAAATTTTGTTAAAAAATATCATTAAACAGGTCCTTTTTCAACATAATCTGTAATTTTTCTCTGCACATGAATTTTGTACCAAAAAATATGTAATGACGTATTTCACAATTTGTATTGTTTTATTTTTTCTAATATCTTTTAAATAATAACTAAAAACCCGAAACTTCACCAGTACCCCGCTAAAGCAACTCCCCCCGCAAAGGCCTGTGACGCACAGTCCAGGCGCGATACATCAGTGTCCAAAGACTACAATAGTATATAGGATATAGACAGGCAGCTCTGCTTCTTTTTATTGACAACACAAAACTCTGCCTAGTGGTCAGATACCGAAAACTAATATAATATACATATCTATAGGTATATATATATATACAATTGAACAATACATAAGTACCTACTTATACGGTGTATGAATGTGTTTTGTTGTTACCTGTTTCTTGTTTTATTGGTTCTAACATGAGAATTTTATACTTTAGCTAATTAATGTATGTTTATGACTAATCTCCGATTTTTATATTCAAACCAAAACTTTTATTGCAAAAAGAAAAGCACAAGAAACCGGCAATCGGTACTCATACGCAGCCATTTGCAATATAAGTGAAGTGTTGCCAACCTAATATTAATAAGTTCCAAATATTAAAAAAAAATTGTTGATTGTTACGATTGTATTTTTAATTAATATTATTGTGTGTTGGTGAACAAATTGTTGTTTGTAAAGAATTTGAAGTGGTTTTAGATATTTAATATGTAATCTTTTGGAATTTACAAATGCGAATTTTAAATCGTAATACATTTGAGGGTAATAAATTTCCCCTCATACAAATTATAAATTTAAATATTGTAACACAGTAATTATAGTTCCGGTATCTACCCTTGGGATGGCACTGGACTCAATAAAAAAAGTGCAATTCTTTTATGTTCCAAGTTGCCATAGCATGATCAGTGTCTCAATGACTCTTGTGACGGGTGGGCTGTACGCGCTTTATTATTTCCAAATTAAAACTAAAAGTTCTTGTGTTTTTGAATGAAATCATATCGCAAATAGTATAAATATAAATATTTCGTAAAATAAGATTAGATATTAAGTTCTTAAATATTTGTAAAGTAGTTTGTAAATTTCGTTTTGTTTTAAGAACGTGTCATAGAATAAGCTTGCTTATGCCTAAATATAAAAATAAATAAAGGTGAAGCGAGGCCGGGAAAATCTGTACAACTAAATTGAGTACTCACTTTTTATTCAATGAAATTCATTGAGTAAAATGTGAAAACGCAGTTTAGTTCAACTTGATCTCGGTTCCTGCCATTAGTCTAATCGTTTGACGAAAGAAAAAGACCTAAATGACTGATCATGTCACCTACCTGGTGGTAGACTCCGAAGATGGGTATAGGATCTCAGTGACGGCACTACGTAGAACCATCGTGTTTGGTCTCATTTGAAAGGTCTCATGGAGACCTCGGTGACTGATGATGTCGCCTACCTGGTGGTGGACTCTGAAGGTATGTATAGGATCTCAGTGACAGCACTACGTAGAACCATCGTGTTTGGACTCATTTGAAAAGTTTAATGGGGACCTTGGTGGCTCGTGGTGTCACCTACTTGATGGTAGACTCCGAAGGTGGGTATATAATCTCAGTGACCGCACTACGTAGAACCATCCTTTTTGGTCTCCATTGAAAGGTCTCATGGAGACCTCGGTGACTGACGATGTCGCCTACCTGATGGTGGACTCCGAAGGTGAGTATAGAATCTCAGTGACGGCACTACGTAGAACCATCGTGTTTAGTCTCATTTGAAAGGTCTCATGCACACCTTGGTGACTGATGTTATCACCTACCTGATGATGGACTCTGAAGGTAGGTATAGTATCTCATTGACGGAACTACGTAGAACCATTGTGTTGAACGCATTTGAAACGGCTCATAGAGATAGTATAATGCAGTAGCACCCGTGCACAATTAAATAAATGTTAATAGCTAGGTCATCCTAACTATTTCCGTTACTGAGAACCGATAAGCACTTATCTAGTCATCATAAGACCTTCAGAATGTATCATGCAGTAGCACCCGTACTCAATAAGATAAATTTTAAAAACTAGGTCATCCTAACTATTTCCATTACTGAGAACCGATAAGCTCTTACCTGGTAATCATCAGACCTTCAGAAGGTGTCATATAGTAGCACCCGTGCTTAATTAGAGAGAGTATAAAACTAAAAAAACTAGAGGAACAAAATTTTAATTAATTCTCTCAGAGAGCGAATGAAATAGGCAAAAACGATAACAACTTTGCGACACATCTGTGTTCTTGCTTAATCTGTGGCCCTTAATTTTTTGTATGGTCGTTTGTCGGTAGGCGGCGCCAAAGTAACAAATACTAGTACAGAGACCAAATCTTCAAGGTCATCGAGCAAGGTAATAGCCTTAAGAGGCGGTTGTTTGCGATTTATCCCCTCCGATGGGATTTTTAACCTATTGGGCGTACTACGACCTCAACTCAACCGAAACTGAGAAGTTGGATAACAAAAAGGGTCACTAACCCCGTAATAATTTTCACTCATTTCTTTTTATTTTCGCCTTACTGTTGTTCATACTTTTACCTGTGGATAATATTTTCTTGTTAAGGAAACGCTGACACATTCCTTTTCTTTTCGAAGATAAACGTTAAACGCAAAAAGGTAACATTTATTTGTTGTATTTGATTGTTGATTATGCTTTATAACTTATATATTATGTACATATATTATAAACGCTAATTTATATGCGGTGGGTTTTAGTTTAACTAAATAATTCAAGACACGTGATCTGTTGCTAAAATGGTAGGTTGCATTTATTGTGTTATACATTGTGTTACGTCAGATATTGTTGCCATTTTATTTAAACATTTTCATCGAATGGTATTTTGTTTCCTCCATGTGCACATTTATTATCGTATTTTTTTTTTAATATTGATTAGGTTACCATTGGCAGGCCATGTAGCTTATAAAACTTTTTCCACGAGAAGTAAGATTCTCGACACACGACCACGGACTGAAAACGAACCGTGCAACGTCCTCCGACTAAATGGTCTGATGATGGCCTATATTTAGCAGTGGTCCACCCAGAGTTTGATGTTGATGCTGAGCACACAAGTATACAGCTTGCTTAATAAAAAAAGCAAACACAATCTGTTTACAGCGCATAATGTGGTATTTTGGCCATGTGACACACAGAGATACCACTATTCATTATTATCCGTTCAGGTGCCTTATGCTACCTCGACCATTTCTGATCTTTTGTGGCGCACTCTTGCTTCAAAGTTCACTACTCAGACTTATGGCTTCGAGAAACCTCTAGATCCTATTAGCAGCGATTGTTTGTATTTCGGTCGGTGTAAACTCGGTCAAAGGAATCACGACTATCTGCAGTGCGGAAGCGACTTAGAATATGATAGATCTGTATTTACAAACACTCACAATATTGACCTAGTTGAAACTCTGGCGCTTAACACTTTAATTATTTTACAATAGGTTTGGCTTCCAGGTCGGAATACATGTTGTATACACTCAACTCGTGTTAAATTTCTAGAGTAGATTGAGTCTATCTATATACAATACTAATTATAATACTATCTGTAAACATAATACTCTGGACATAACATACAGGGCTTTAGATATTGGCTTTGAGATCGGCTTTCTCAGAAGAAACCTTTTGCCCTTGTTCCAATGATTCCCACGAGCAATCGATAAAGGTATTAAGACATGTTATGCTAATGATTGTTACTATATTTTTCATATGTGACCTTTAAGAAATTGTTAATTTAGGAAAGAAAAGAACAAAACCACACCTAGTGGTCAAACATTTTGCAAAGCGGTTACTCGGATACACAGTGCTGAATTGAGAAATTTAAAGTCCTAATCATTTCATTAAGATATTTATTCCTTTTAAAAAAACCTCAAGGGTATATAAAGTGTGTCTTCGAGTACCGTCACGCAAGTAACCTATAGAAGCTGAGTAGTAAACAAACAAGATAAGAGTATGAAACTGCATAGTACAAAAGAATTTACAAAATCATAACTTTTTATAGTTAAATTAAGCTAAAAATGCGTGCATATCTACATTTTAACAAATGATGTATTTATTTTTTTTCTAACATTGCCTCTTTTTGGTATTTTTTAATAAATCATAACTGCCAACCCATCTTCGCAGGAATAAGGTGTGTTTTAAATGCGATGGTAAAGTCTTTTTCTGACGGGGTGTTTTCTAAATGAATAAGTATTATTCTATATATATATATATAAGTAATATTGCGTAAAGTATTTAACCACTAATAATAAATGCCAAAAAAATAATGTTCTTAGTTTAAAAAAGTATTTAATTTAAAAAAAATATTTACTTGGACCATCGATGAAAGTGAATTCTGTGGGCACGCTAGGCCCAGCGCAACCGCCATCTTGATTTACACTGATATTTTGCATAACCACTGACACATCAAATTATTTAAATATTTTAATGCACCTGGCTCACGTAGGTGACGTCCACTGCATGCAAGGAAGTAAGGTCAGCTCACAGTGTTAAGATAAAGACAAACTACTCTGGCTACCTACTCTGTCTCAGTTTAACACGCTTACTCGGGAACATTCCTTTAACGGCTACCTACTCTACATACACAACAAATATTAATTTAAATTCTGTAGAATCTTGTAGTGTTTACTGACTGTACTTTTCATAAATCTCTTGGATCTCTTATAAAAATATTTAGTTATCTACAATATTATTTATTTATATTTTTTGGAGCTGGTGGTAATAAAATACTAATGGAATCTTGGAGCTCATGGAGCCGTAGAGAATGAAAAAAAATCACTCTTTTAAAAAAAGCTTGGAGCCGTTGGGAATATATGTGTGAACTTTACATTTTTGAGAACAATAGAATTTTGGAGCTTTGGGAATAAGCCTTTTAATATGATCTGAATTTATTGCTCTCGAATGTCCTGTCTCGAATATTTGTTACAAAAGTTCTCTATCATAGTTTTACAAACAATTTTGTATCACAGAAATTGTACATAATATATCAATTGTTTGAAATTGTTGTAAATAACTTTGTTTTAAAATATGAGAAAGTTGAACAAGGTTTTGTGCTTTTTGGTATTTCTATAGACATGATAAGTGCCAAGCGTGAGCTTTTATATACATCATCCAATTAAAATAATGCTTTTTGGACTTCAGATATGAAAGTACATGAGTCATATCAGGTCGTAAGAAGGCCACGTATTGTCAAACTAGTGTTAAAAAAAAATACTGCAAAGAGGTACCGTACACATCACTGTAAAAAAAAAATACATGAGTAAAATGAGTTCTTTATTTATATAACGCTAAAATCGTAAAGAGGAAAAACGCGATTATATATGATAATGTATAGAATATAATAGAATAAACTTTATTTTATACCTGTAAATATTGCTTCTAGTAAGTATAAAAATATTGATACGTACGGAGAGCCATGATTCGGCACGTAGAAAACCGGCAGTGAAGCAATGCTTGCATTGCTTTTCGCAGCGTGAGTGAGGTTACCGGAGGCCCTAACCCTTCCCTCTTCCTATCTCCTCCGCCTCCATTCCCCTCTCCTCCCCTCTAATCCCCCTCTTCCCTCTTCCCACTCTAACACTCTGATATACCTATAACAATCTAATGAGTAGTTTTACTATAACACTTAGATAACCTATTATTACTACTACTAATTAATTTATTTTTACCAAAAAACTACTAAAAACAAGAATGATGTACCCAACCCTATATTTCTATTATCTACAGTTTGAGGGGATAAACAATGAGGTTCACAGAAGTCACCGCCTGGCAATATTCGATATATTATAAAGGTTTGAAAAGCTATCGTTACAGAAAATTTGTAACAAAATACATTATGTTGAGTATTTTACTGAAATATTTGTCGATCCACATATGTAGAAATATTCGCAATAACATTTTGTTTGTAACAACTTTGAATATTTATAGAATCTATACATATATCTATTATATATTAATACGTGAAGAGAATTCTTAGTACGCATTTCTTTTTTCAATTCCGGAAAGGAAGAACATGAAATTTCGGATTATTATCTTTATGGTTTTAAGTGCCTAGGGCTTTTTTTTTTTTTGTGCGTGTGGAAACCCCCTCGGGCCGTCACCCCACCGGGGTTTTCGGTAGGGCGGTGTGAAGTGCCTAGGGCTATCTCAACCATTTCTGGTCTTTTGTAGTGCACTTTTGGCCTCTCTCCGTAAATTCCACAACCTACATCAAGGCCTTTTTTAGACAGATCAGTGTACCACTCATGACTACCATTTTTGTAGGCCTTCCAGCCATGTATCCCTCTATGGTATATCTACTGTGTGATGTCATCTGCTTGCATGTTTAGAGATCTTATTTCGAAAGGCGACTCTTTTAGTGAGTTTAGTATTCGTGATTGATACTTTGGTTTCGTTTGTGTACATATCCTGTATATGTTTTTAGTAACTTATCTTTGCACATAGATGCTGAGCGGAGTCAGGCTTAAGTTTGGGATACTTAAAGAAAAAGCGCAGAAAGCAATTTTTCAAAATTAAAATTATGTGAAAACGGCTTCACAAGCTACACGCGTCCAGTACATAACAATATGTTGAACGATTGTGTTTTTTGGTGTTTTATTTTGTGGTATTGATGGTTTTAAACAACACATTAAGAAACGTTTTATTTCCCTGTATTCTGTTTGAACCTTATTTTGAAAAATAGTTGAATGAAATATGGTCAAATTTTAGTCTATGTACGACCACTAGTTTATTCACATAAAATATCTCCATAAATTGAAGTTGTTTAAACTTATGCATTCCATTATATTCACATAAATTAACATCACTTTGACAGCCAGCATGTGACCACGGCCGGGTAACTCCGTCGAAACTTCAGCAAACTTTTATCTTATCTGTGACTTCAGGCTATAATAATATTCTAGTAATATTCTCTATACAGCGCTATTTAGATTCAAATTAAGCATAGCTTGTCAAATATTATACCACATAATCTATTACTATTGAATATCCATATTAAATAAACAACTAGGTAATCATTAAGAATATCTTTCTTCTTCTTTACAGAAATGCGACTACGAGTATATTGATCATTATACGTGCACAACACTAGAATAGGAAATATTATAATTTAACACTACGAATTATGTATAAATATATGTGAGTAGATAAAGTTCATAACTTTAAACGGGGTTAATGGTTACGTGGGATATCGGAATCACGCTGACTATCACTCCACAGTGTTTCGTCACAAGTGGGTCTATTCCAAAGGACCCGAGAATAACCTTAGAAGAACCTAAGGCGTTCATTACACAGAAGGTTTCGCTGGCAGTTTTACTATAAGTCAAGACTGTGACTGGCGGATAACCTATCGTCTAATACACTGACCAAGGGTTGCATGATATTGATTGCTCTAAATCTGGATAGTTTGTTTTTAACATCATGACTTTTGGAATCGAATGACGCTTTTATGGGCGTATTTTGCATATTTTGGATAGCAAACGGTCACATCGTTAAGTGCGAGGGGCCTTGCCCGTTTTGGATCAAAGAAACGTATGCGGAAAAAGTCACAAGGGGCACAAGCGTAGGAGAAGGGTTAATGAGTAAACAGCAATATAATCAAGTTAAACATTGATGAAAAAGAAACACTAAGAATAATATAAGAGACCCAGTTAGTCTTAAAACTTATAAGAATAAGTTTAATACTACCTAATAAAAATAAATCTATAAATGTTTAAACGTGTTTATGCCAAAGTTGCAACCTCGACTTCTACTACTCGACTACTACTTTTTTTTTTTTTGTGCGTGTGGAAACCCCCTCGGGCCGTCACCCCACCGGGGTTTACGATGGGGCGGTGTGTCGGAATCGAACCGACTAAAACCACACGGTGTGCCGTACTGCGCCTAAAATAGGAAGGATCCGGGAACAGCTACATGAACCCACTCCTAATACAAGCATTTAGCTTCGCTGGAGGGGTTAACCAGAATACTAGTAATGTGTGACCCACGTGGCTAGTATTCTTATTTAAAAAAATATATATGTATATATTGTATATATATTGTTGAACCAGTATCGTGGATAATATTAAATTCATAAATATGGTATCTTTTCATCGAAATATCCTTTAGGCAGCTATTGAAATTTAAGGCATTGTCATCTACGATAATGTGGAAAAATATATAGGTACTTACTTAACGGTTTAAGTACGATTCACACCGAACAGTCCGCGCCGGAGCACGTTTTTAGTATGGTGATGGAAATTGAAAATTATATTTATTATTTAAAATTCATTTTTGCATGGCACTTCTTGCCGCTGCTGGCGGTTGTCTCCGCCCACTTGCGATCGGCTACCGAAGCGCGACTCGACACGTTCCGGCGCGGCCCGTTTGTTGTGAATCGTTCTTTAGTCTTAGGTTTCCTCCTGAAGTTAAGTGTTGTATAATTATAAAAAATTTTATTCAACATTACTTTCAAGTTTATTATTTTTTTATTGTCAAAGCAGACATCTAAATTAGTAGCTGAACTTTTTATTGGAAAACATGATATTTTTCGGAGAGACACATTTGTAGATAAACTTGAAAAATAGAAAAATTTTATCTAAATATAAAAATTGATTTAATCGTTAGAGTCATTTCCGAGATACCAATTTATATACTATACAAGTACTAGCAACCCGCCCCGGTTTCGCACGGGTGCTAATATATAATGCTTACATTTTTTCCTGTTGTAGTATCGTAATTACCCTGTTGCGTTGAACATTTTAATCTAACAGAAAGAGAGGGACACTAAACTTTTATATTTTTCGTCTTATATACTATACTTACTTTAATATCGTGATTGTGTATTTAATATTAATAATAATAATAATAACTTCTCACATTCACACACGGCCGTCTGATCCCAAACTAGGCAGAGCCTGTACTATGGTAACCAGACTGCTGATAAACATACTTATATATTTCCAAATACATATACATTTATAGATAAATTACACCCAGACACATAACAAATGATCGTGCTCATCACACAATTATTTGTCCTGGGTGGGAGTCGAACCCACGACCTCTGGCTTAGCAGTCAGGGTCACTAACCACTACACCCACATAGACAGACATATAACCGCGATACATGGTTTTCAGTCACTACTAAAGCTCCCAGTAGGCATGATTATTTTTGTCATCTTCAATAATCGTCGTCTTAATTTAGCCAATTTCCACAAAACCTTAATGAATTATGTTCTTAAACCTTCTTTATAAATCATTCTTCCCATTGATAAAAACCATATGAAAATCCGTTCGGAAGCTACTTTTGGAGTTATCGCGTAAAGCCAGACAGACAGAGAAATAGACAGATGCGGCGAGGGAGTTTATTTTATAATATGTTGTGATATACTTACTCCTTAATGTAACGTATGTAATCATTATAAAGATTTTGACAATTTAACATTTTTTTTAATCTCCTAGAGCAGCCCGTGAGAGTTAATGCTAAATTTTGAATAATGCAGAATTGAGAATAGAAATTGGTTTTTTTTTTTTATAAAAGTCAACTCCCGCATTAGGAATTACTCCTGTGTCGCGGGGGACTTTACAAACATACAAACAACGGACACAAAGAACACCCAGACTCAGGTGGGAATCGAACCCACGACCTCTGGCTCAGCAGTAAGGGTCACTAACCACTAGACCAACAGGCCAGTCTTGTATCTAATATACCTTTGATTATGATCAGTAGGTCTATCTAATGTCCCTTTATTTTGTAATTTTTGTCAACCTTTACATAAGGTAACTAATCTTACCAATCCATCACACAAGATTCCACGAGAATTCATGTCTCGACAGGTTCAGACACGTTAAATGTATTGTGAGAAAATCACTGTTGTTTAATGTAATGTAAACATTGTTGTTTATCACTGTTGTAAGACAATGTAAATTTGTAATGGCTGAGAAGCGAAAAGGATGTTCCTGAACCGGCGCAAGGAAACGGAAAATCAATGTTTTACTTTACTTGTGGAAATTGTTGGCCATATAGCTTGTTATAACGAATCTCAGACCAATCTAACCTCTATTTAAAAAAACCTCATTGTGTTAAATATTTTTTTTTTATTTATAACACTTCCTGCAGATAAATTGCGTGAGGCGGACTTAATGCCGTAGGCATTTTCTACCAGTCAACCTTTGGGTGGTACAGAGACGTGCGTGGCAGGTGTATAATTATAATTAAAATTTGCGATTATAAATTTAGAAAATGAAGAACAATATTAGAAACATATATATTACATATATAAAACTGCTTAAAAATACAATACATAATAAATAAAATATTATATTATACTATATAAATACATATACACATATATCTACATACATTTACAAAGTGTTATTCAGACGATTCTACCAATAAGTCTGTGTAAAGCTGTCGTAATTTGACCTTAAAAGTTTGTCGGTTAGTGGACATCCTGATTTCTAGTGGGAGCGCATTCCAGAGGTTTACAGCTTGGACAGTGCAGGACGAATGAACTATGCTGGAATTATGGGAGGGACAAAGAAGGAGAAGATTATTAGAAGAGCGGAGAGTTTTTGAGTGGTTAGAGGACAGGTATTGGAAATGAGACGTTAGGTAAGAAGGTGGATTAGGTGAGTGGAGAAGGGAGTAAAGCGTAGTCAACGCTCTCAAGTTGCGGCGTTGCCTTATGGGTAACCAAGACAGTTGGTTGCGATAGGTAGATACATGATCATACTTTCGCAGGTTGAATACGAACCGAACGCAATTGTTGAGAAGTCGGTCTAGTTTGTTGAGTAGATCTGCATTAAATCGATCGTTTATGTATAGCATATTGGTATGTAAATTAATGAGGATAATACACTATGATGTGACGTAATTTAAAAATACAAGCATAACATTATATTAACTTTCTAACGAATTTATAAATATGTAACACCTAATACCTACACAAAATTATTAAATTAAATTATCGACTCTGCATTGAATGTTTTTGGACATGCAGAAGACCTTTGCTGTATTCCTCGCGTCATGATCTGGTTAGTACTGCGGTCTAAAAGGGTTCCTGAAGCTTAAATTGACATCATTCGAGATTCCGATTCCGTAGTTCGGAACGCTGTTGGTGACACTAAACCCTTCCCCATCACCGTTGTGGTACACCAGGGGTCCGTCCTCAGTCCGTTTCTGTCCAGCGTGATATTAGACGCGCTGTCAAACAGCATCAGAGATGAACATGAGCGGCCTCCATGGCTGCTCATGTATGCTGACGATGTCGCGCTGGTGGGTTCGGACAAGGGTAGGATGGTGCGACGTGTGAAGGCGTGGAAGGAGTCGCTTGAGAACGGCGGTCTGAAGCTCAGCGTGGCGAAGAGTACTTGACCTGCAACTCTACAAATACCCCACACCCGTGTGCATAGACGGCGACACGGCCGAACGCACGGATCAGGTGAAATACCTGGGATCTGTATTTCACGCGTCTGGTGACATCGATTGCGAAGTCAAGGCACGCATTGCTACCGCGTCTACCAAATGGCGTGAGGTGACTAGTGTCATTTGTGACCCCAAGATACCGGTTAAGTTGAAGGGACAGGTCTATAAAACCATCATTAGGCCTGTCCTTTTATACGGCTGTGAAACGTGGCCGAGCGACACAAGCAGGAACTGCGGTCACGGAGATGAATCTGCTGCGGTAGATGTGTTAAGTAACGCGGAAGGACTGCGTTAGGAACTCCCGCATTCGCGGCAGCCTTCATGTCCGTGACATTGCGGATAAATTGTAGGAGTGTCGCCTTCGCTGGTATGGCCACGTTTTACAGCAACCGGCTTCTTACGTGGGGAAAAAATGTCTGGCCCCGGCAGGAGGGGTAGACCAAAAAAGTGCCGGCTTGACGTCGTAAAGGGTGACATAGTGGCAATGGAATCACTTTCAGGGATGCTGAAGATCGTGCGAAGTGGAGAAAAAAAAGTCGGAAAGCGGACCTCGGGCACCGAAGCGTAAGTTTCGGTTGTAACCGGGATTAAACGTCAAGATGATGATGAATGAAACAAAATTAGTAGGTACATAATAGGTACCTTTGAAATCGTCTTAAACTGGTTGTACTGTATATAATTGTACTATTATTATTTATATATACAACACGTGAAGTATCTGCAATCGGCCATTATTTACATCGCTTAATTATCTGCTCGGTGGGTGATGCACTAATGCAAGGCGGACAAGATCTATAAACAGAAACAGTTTATCGCGAGTAGTGTGCGCCGGCGCACGCATACTAAATTAAACGACATTTAACCGCCACAATGACTTTCAAGTTATTTTTATGCATGATTGTGGGTCTGGTGGCTGCTCAGGCGCCGAACCCAACAGTCAGGCTTCCCCACGGTGTTGTACAAGGTGCTTGGAAGGTATCTACGAAGGGAAGATCATATGCCAGCTTCGAAGGGATACCATATGCGCGCCCGCCGATTGGAAAGTATAGATTTAGGGTAAGACGACATTTTTATTGTAATTATTGACGTTATGCATTTTTTTGAGGTATGGGAAGCTAGACTGAAAATTACTTTTTACCATATCTATCTTCTTACATATTGTTGTACATAAATTTAAATACTTTGATTGCATAATTGCATGATGTTTAAATTTGAAAACAATATTGTACTTTTATATTTTTTTTCTACCAACATACATAATAATTATGGTTGTAAATAAATTTCAATACTTCCGATTGCAAAAATGCTTAGGCATATTTAAAAACAATATTGTACTCACATAGTTTTTTCTTAAGTTAATTTATATATTACGTACTTTTACAAAATATCTATTAAAATAATAATTATTGTCATTTGTCTGCAAGTATTTGTATACAGCCTGTATTTTAATACCAATATAATTTAATATATGAATTAATTTCGTTGGAAATATCCAAAGAAGACTTCTATCGATCCTATCTTGTTGTTGGTTACTGCAATAAGTCCAAATTACTAGCAAATGTTCGCAAAATCTATGCACATTATTGAGAACTCTCTGCTGTGCGGGGTTTTTCCATAAACTAGTATGTATGTATGTATGTTTATTGTTTCTTTAGATACGTTCTTTTACCATAAGACAAAATAAATACATAAATATACCCATAACTCTGTAGAGGTAGGCAGAGGTGTGATAAACACCCACATTGTGCCAACTACAATCAAGCCCCACTTACGCATTGAGGGGCAAGCCCATTGCCGTTAACCGGACACTTTGGGAATTAATTTACCTATTATCCAGAAATAACCGGAGGCCCTAACCCTTAACCCTCCCACTCTTTCCCTATTCCCCTACTCCCACCTTAATGGCCGGCAATGCACTCGTGACTCTTGTCATTTACCATCAGGTGACCCGTCTGCTCGTTTACCCCTATACCATAAAAAAAACCGAAGGATAACTGAAATAAATGACGATATCTATAATATTTTTCTATCTATCTCTATAATTAATAACCTAGCTAGTATTGTATAAAACCATCTCCATTTTCTTTCTTTCAAAAAAGAAAGTAGGTACTCTGACGTAATACAGCCCTTTTTAGCGTGTGGATACTACTACACGGTGTTCCATCAATATTTAACTTAATTAGGTAGCTCTTAATTGGAATCCCGGATATAACCCAGGAAGGCTCCTTCTAGAGGAGATTGGAAGAAGGGATTTCCTTCGTCCAATCTCCTTGTAGTACGGGGAGCCTTTCTGCCGTCCTTACGAAAAGTACAATAACTAAGTTAAAGCTGATTCCGAGAAAAACGCAGTAAAAGATTTTATTTTGTTTGTATTTCCATCACTTGAAACTTGGTTACAATTGATATCAGGCACGGTCACTTAATACACAATAAAGAAATTGATGATCTAGTTACAAACGGGGAAGCTATGAACGTAAAAATGTTGTAAACATTTACACCAGATCATCAATTTCAATACTTTTTAATCCGACGATATCTCATCATCATCACCGTAGCGAACATTATATAATAATAGGTCGGGTAAAAATACTTTTTGTATTTGTATGTATAAAATTGAAGAAAAATATGTTTGGTTGTACTGTTTGTATTTGGCTGGTTTTAATATCAATAAATATAGGACATTAGAAAAGAAAAAGTAAAAAACAGATGCCCGCCATTTTTCAATCGTTTTTCTGGCCGCCAAAATGAGTGAATCTAACGAAAAAATTCAATACATTCTGAAGTTTTATTACAAAAAAAGAGAAAAATGCGACTCAAGCCGCGAAAAAAAATTGTGACGTTTGTGGACCTAATGCATGGTCAGGAAGAGTAGCACCAAGTTGGTTAAAGCGTTTTAGTCCGGGAATTTTGATGTAAAAAATGCAGATCGCTCTGGTCGCCCTCATACGGATAAGTATATATAAGTCTATACCATTTTTTAACAAGTGAAGCAATATCGGCATATTAGAAGTTACGACATAGCCTAGGCACTGAGGATTGACTACAAAACAGTTTTGACCCATTACAGTTTGAGTCTGGCCATACAAAAAAGCTCGGTATTTGGGTGCCACACGAGCTCATTGTAAGAAATCTAATGAATCGTGTACTCGTTTGCGATTCTCTATTGAAACGTAATGAAACCGAATCATATTTGAAAAGATTGATCACAAAAGTGTATAGCTCCACAGACTGCTGTGTATAGTGGGATTGTAAGGACATCAAACATTATGAGCCGCCGGGCAAAACCATCGATTCGGATCTCTACTGCCAACAACTAATGAGACACAAGCAAGAAATTAAGAAAAAATGGCCTGAATTGATCAACAGAAAAATAGGTGGTGATATCATGATAACACCAAACTACACACATCTTTGGTCACTCGGCTAAAATTGGGAGAGCTTGGTTGGGAAGTGTTAATGTATATACCATGACCTGTCCTTCCACCCTCAGATTTTCATCTGTTGCGGTCTCTTCAGAATTATTTGTGTATATAACATGAAGAGAGGACTGACAAAAATACTTGTCTCAGTTTTTTGATTAAAAATCCACAGATTTCTACAGCAACGGGATTATGTCACTACCTACAAAATAGCACGTGTATACTATAATTAAATGTATTATTGGTATTGGTGTAGGGCCCTGTTTCCTCATTTAGACTCATAGACGGTCCATTATGCGTTCAGATAGGCTGACTAGTTGAGCCAGCCTCGAGTAGAGTAAACTAAATTAGTAAAATGTTTATTTCACGTAGGTATATTGTATTCGCTTACTCTTCCTAGAAATAACCTTATTACCTCAACTTTAGTAATCCTCCAATAATCAGTAATAAGGGTCTTTTACATATCTGCACTTATAACTAGTAAATGAGGATTACAAATAACAAAATATGTTAATTATAAATGCACTAACTATTCTTATTGCAGATATAGTTAGTAAATATAAATTTAATAACTACACTGATTGCAGATTATAACTAACTTATTCCTATCTATAGGTAGTTATGTCGGTCTTGATAAGCAAATCATAAAGCACGAACCTAGATATTGCAGTTATACTTAGTATTAAAACCGGCTCCGTCATAGGCACGTATAAACTGTCTAAATAGAATAATATAGATCTTGTTCTGCTGATTCCGAATATGTACTTAACTCAATTCGGCCCAAAACTCGAGTTATTGCACTTTTCAGGCAGCCTTGTCCCCTTTAATTCATGAAGAAAATATGAAATGAAATAAAAGTAATTTATTACCAAGTAATTACTAACAATATTGCTGGTGGCCCCACAGTATCCAAGCCTGTTCTGTGGGTGCCTGATACTGTTACAACTTTATACATACATTGCTCGGGCGACGACTTAAAAGTAATTTAAACTAAACAATAATAAGCAGTTTTACAAGAACAGCTTAACAAACATTTGTCTACAAACAGTTGCCACTATTGTGTCATGACAACATGGTACATCTTACTGATATTATCCTACTAGTCCTACTAATATTATAAACGCGAAAGTTTGTGAGGTGGTATGAATGTGTGCATGTATGGATATGTGGATGTATGTATGTATGGATGTATGGATGTATGTTACTCTTTCACGGGAAAACTACTGAACCGATTACCATGAAAATTGGTAAGTAGATAGCTGGAAACCTGGATTAACATATAGACTACTTTTTATCCCGATATTCAAACGGGATCGGGACTTACGCGGGTGAAACCGCGGGGCGATGCTTGTGTGTTATACTTGTGGTAAGGGAAATAAAAATTCATTATTATTATAATTTGTATTATTATATATTGTAAAAACAAGTTATATTGAATATGCGACTAAATACATACCTATATTTTGCTTATAATATTTTATCTTGAAATACTTAAATTTGACCGCACGGATGGCGCAGTCACGTTAATGTTCTACATCCAGTATTCTATTTTCATACAAACGTTCGGAACGCGAGTCATACCTACGCGTCTCAAGTTCGGTATACACTCGGTACACAACCAGTCGCGACGAGCGCCCGGTGTGATGTTTTTGTAAGCAGTCAGCTTGCGATTATAATAATAATAATAATCTTTATTTGTTCAAACATTAGTACAATACATATACATTTATTACACTTATTACATTAATTAGACTTAGAAAATTGTATCTCTGGCCCCCACACTAGGGTACCCTGTGTCGTGGGGTCCAGTCCCTTCCGTAAGATTTATAATAGTTTAAAGAAAAATAATAGAAGATAATGTGTGTATGTGTGTGTGTGTGTTTGTGTGTGTGTATGCGTGCGTGTGTGTGCGTGTCCGTGTGTGTGTTCGTCGTATATGTGAGTTCGTGTGAGCATGATATTAAATACCAGTGTTCAAAAGGTTCTCGGTATGGGCATAGTCTTTGGAGAGTAGCCATCCCCGGATGGTGGTTTTAAGGCGGAATGCAGTCTGGTTTATTATAGTTTTGTTAGTTTTAAACAATTTATTGTATAGAAGGGGTCCCATAAAGGTTGTAGCTTGACGAGCAAAAGCAGAACGAGCTCTTGGTATGTCCCACTTAAGAGTTCTGTGAGAGGAACGCGCTATGGTCTTCGCATGTTTATGAAATCGGAGGAGTATCGAGGTAATGTAAAGCTGTCTCACGCGAAGGAGATTACATTCTGAGTACAGAGCATTAGTAGAATAACGCCAGCGTTTGTTAAACGCTATTTTTAAAATAGCTCGCTGAGCGCGTTCGAGCTTAAGAAGATATGTTTTTTTCGAAGCCCCCCAAGCAATTACACAGTAACTCAAAATGGATTGACAGAGACAGAAATAAACGGCTCGGATAAGTCGCGGTTCTGCTATAGACCTAATTTTTTTAAATATGTGAGCTAGCTTCCTTATACGTTTCGTAGCTGCATCAATATGCGATTTACACGAGAGGTGTTCGTCGATCGTTATGCCCAAGTATTTGATGCACGAAACTTGTTCAATAGTCGGACATTGGCATTGCAAAGAAGTAGGATGCTTGGCAGACTCACATGTGTGCAGTTTAACGTTCAGAACTTGATTAGGAGCAGACCTTTTGGTTATACTTAAGGCTATGAGTTTTGTTTTGCTTGCGTTGAGAGTCAGTAAATAGTTTTTCAGCCAGCTGGCAATACTTCTAAGGCCCTCCTAAAGCCACATCAACAACCTCTGGCATGGAAAATTATAGCGGTATCATCTGCAAAAGTATAGATGTTAGCTTGTGGCAGTTTAAGTGAACACAGATCGTTGATGTAGGTCAGAAAGAGAGTCGGACCCAGAATACTGCCTTGAGGCACGCCGTAAGTAATATCTGCATAACCGTGTGTGTTGTGTGTTCTCCTATTCGCACTCGCTGTTTCCGTTCGCTTAAGTAAGATTGAAACCATTGCAATGCTAGACCTCTAACTCCCAACAGTTCTAGTTTTTTTAGTAGTATTGGTCGCGAGATCGTATCAAATGCTTTGGCCAGGTCCAGGAAAACGGCAACACATTTTTGACCGTCGTTAATTTTAGCAGTGACAAAATCAACGAGACCAGTGACAGCGTCCTCCGTGGACCGGCTAGAGCGAAATCCATATTGGTTAGGAGCTAGAAGGCTATTTACCTCTAGATATTTAAGTAGTCTCACATTGACTACTTTTTCAATCACTTTAGACACCGAACTTAGTAGTGAAATTGGTCTGTAGTTAGAAGGTTCCAGTGAATCACCTGCCTTGAAAATAGGTATAACCTCTGCAATTTTGAAGTTATTTGGAACTATTCCTGATGACAAACTAAGATTGCATATATAAGTGAGGGGCATCGCAATTACACGTTTATTAAGTTTTAGCATGTCATTACTGATGTTATCGTGTCCTGTAGCTTGACTGGACTTTAGCGTACCTATGAGTTTGATAACTTCAATTTCATCTGTTGGTTGGAAAAACAGTGAATGCGGTGATCGATTTGAATTATAGGTACGGCTTGTATTGTTGCCTAATTCAGTTTCCGTTAGTTCCAATCCATCTAAAATCGCACACCAACTGTACTGAAATAATTGTTTATTGAATTTAGAGATTCAATGGCATCGGATTTTATATTTAATAATTGATCATTTTTATTTTCACATTTATTTAGATTACAGATATTTTTTAGAGAGTTCCATGTCTTTTTTAAGTTATTTTTATTTGTCTCCAGGAGATAGCGATCATATTTGTTTTTTTGTTCGTGTAGTAAGTTAACACAAATATTTCTGTAGGTCTTATATTTATTTTGTAATTCTAGATTGTTGGGATTTTTTCTAGCATCAGTGTGTAATTTGTCACGTATTCTAATTGATTTTAAAAGACCTGGCGTAATCCATTTTTTGATAATAATATTGGAGCTGCGAAGGTGTTGAGTAGATTTATTTTTCTCAATAAGGTTATTCACTTTGGAGATAAAATATTGTGTCGCCTCCGTAACATCGGTTATATTATAAAGTTCCGACCAGTCAAAATTATTTAAGTCCTCATGTAAGCTTTCGTAGTTGGTTTTAGTGAAAGTTTTTTTTGGTTTTTCTCTGTAGAGATTTGAACCGAGGCTACATAGTACGCTACTATGATCTGTAATATCGGAGCGACAAACAATAGTTGTAGACGATTGAGAGGATTTGATTAGACAATGGTCTAAGCAATTTTGTCCACGTGTTGGTATGTTATGCCCCGGTACATAACCATAATGAGCCATTAAGCTTAGGTACTCTTCTGCTCGGTTATCTTTGAAGTTCTCTTTAATATCAAGATTTATGTCACCTATCTAAACGCAGTGCTGGTTTTTACATTTCTTAATAATATTTTCCAAAGAAATTAGAAAATTATTTACGTTTTGAAAAGATGGTGATCTATAAATCGCTAATATAGTATGAGTAGCAATATCTAATCGTACACAGTTGGCATCATTAATGTCCGGTTCCGACACGTATATTTGTAAATCCGCTTTAGCAAAAATCACTATTCCGTCACATTTATTTATATATTTAGTTGAGTAAGAACATTTACAACTATCTAAGTGTAATCCATTAAATGATTCATCCAGCCAACATTCTGTCAACACAATAACATCCGGTTGAAACTGTAGACGATGCAAAAGTACAATTAAGAAATTAAAGTTTTTATTTATACTTCGTATGTTTTGCGAGAAAATTGTAAATTGTTTCGAAGTATCGCCAAGGTGTTGTTTACAAATATCAGGATTATCTAACTCTAAAGAGTTCGTTAGTTTCATACTATCAATATCATTTAGAAGTTTATTATTATCGAATAGAGTGATCGATTAGATATTTAAAGTTCATTATTACTCGGTATGTCGGTATAATAAAATAAAAATAAACATTTGTAAACATGGAGAATTTGTAAATTAGATTGAAATAAGTGCTTACTTAATATGACAATGGGTTTTTTTTATACTAATTAATTTAACAATAAAGCTTTTCGTACGTCTCAGTCAAGGCGCAAATATATATTTCAATCCTAAAATAAGATCGTTTTTTTTTTATTAAATATACAAATAAAACAAACAACTTATATTTTTATTGAACACTTCCTGTTTTAAATAAAGAATTTATTTTAATATTTACAATCAAAAAAAACTAGAAGGAAACTCTTAAATCTAATAAAAAAAACATGTATTTTTATTGAACATTTACATTTTTTTTAAATATATTATAAAATATTTACAATCACAAAACTAGAAAGTAGAAAGTAGGTAGATGAAATTAAAATACTGTAGGTGGACAGCGCCGACTCACAATACTGGTTAGATAACATTACCGTGGCGCAGTGGTTGAGATACTCAATACATTTATTGCGTTCCACAATGTGATACAGATGTCAAGCTTATAATTAGGTTACAATTATGGACCCTGTCGGGCACAGCACAATGTTAGGAGAGAGGAAGAATTTGTTACTATTATTATTATTAATGCCTGAACAAAGATTATCAGATATTATTGCACACATGTTATATTATACTATATTATTGCACTATTCGGTCGGTTTGCTGTGGTGGGATATTATATTATTTACCTACTAAGAATTAGCAACCATTAAATAACTTTCTATTTAATTACGCATATTATATTATTAAACTAACTGTTACATTATAAAACGCTTAGAAAGTTTAGCCTTTACGGAATTAAAATTATTTATTTTTTAATATAAAAAAATATATCAAAAAAAAAATAAAGCTAAGTCTAGCATTTACATACTAAGTTTATGAGCATTCCAGAGTCAATTGAAATGGAAGTTTGTATACCTATACCATTTTTTATATAATGAGTTGTAACCTCCAGCGGTTATAACTTATGTATTAAAAAAATTAAAAAATCTTTTAATCTATATTCCTATAGTGTTAGATAGTCCATTTATCAAGGAAGGCTATATAACATCACGCTACGACATATAGGATCGGAGCATCAATGAAAAATGTAGCAAAAACGGCGAAAATTGGTCAGCTAGTCAGTTAAAATAACTTCAGAAGTTATAACTCAACGTGTCAAGCGTGAAATAAGGTCATCTAAGCGTCGTTACCTCCGTGAATTGCGGGTTTTCTCCTAATTTTTTACACTTTTTCGAGTACACAACAAAACGAAATCTCTTCACAGTGGTGTATGTTGTAGACCAGAAAATGACAGGTTACTTTATAAGCCGACCTCCAAATTTTTCATTACCTGTAGAATTTTAAGTAAAGCTTTACAGCTTCTTTTTAAAGAAATATAATAAATATTTCTTCTTAAGTAGACCGCTCGCTGATAGGAACCGCAGACAAAGTCAATAATTTGTAGGAATCACTTATTATATTTTAAAAGATAAACCATACTCAAAAATAAGAAAGAAAACCATACATTTGGTTTTAAAGTAGTCACCGTCTGGTCCACAAATATATCGTTGCATAAAAAAAAATAGACAGTCATCGGACTGCCGACAGAAGTGAAAACTTAAACGAAACGACGAACTTAAAACATCACATTAGCAGGTTGGTTACATTAATTAATAAGGAGCTGACAGAACTCAATGTTTAGATTAGCGCCCTCTAGTGGATCTATATATGTATCATGAGCGTGACGGTCACGAGTTCAGTGCTTTTCCCCTACAGTAAAAAAAATATCATAGAAATATTTAGATTTTTACATAATGTTTTAATGTATTTGGCTTCACTTTCATGATTCTAAGAAACATAAATACCTTACCCTCGGACTGTGTATTTCATCTGGGTAAAAAGGAGCTGCGTTGCTCCCCATTCTATTTTTGTAAGAGTGAAGTGAGTGAATCAGCCCGGTTTCTATAATCAAGAATAATTTTGCAGATTCGTTTTGCAAAACTCAACGAAATTTTACCTTCCGTAAGCAAAACTAACAACACCATTACATTCGTGCGCGTAACTTTTTGTTCTTTTCAATCTTTTTTTTAAACTTGCGAATCACCGCCTACTTTTTTCTGAAGGGGTCAATTCGCACGCAAATAAATTACATCTGTGCCAAACGACACTTCAAAAATTATTATTTAGAAAAGGGTTGATTGTCACGATTCGTGCGAACAGATTCTTGCAAAACGACCACTAGCTTGTATTTTGGATCCAATAAAAATAAGTTAATCCATTGCTGCAACTGAATGACAAACCCACAAACATACGATAAAACAATACAAAACTTATGTCACAATACAAACAACAATACAAAACTAACCCTATGTAGAAAACTCGTAATCTAAATTAAAAGTCACTCAAATGCTGGGTATTTCTCTATGACCAATTACTTAGAAAGAAGAACTCTGTTCCTTCTCCTCAGCGTTGTGAGTTTACTTATTCAAATAATTTGTAATTACCTTGTCATCCCTATACGCAAAATGTATCGGTTTTCCGAGCCAATCAACTATATCATTGAGCTGGCAACACTGACTTTGAATGCAAATTGGTTACGCAATTAGGTCACTTTATACATCGAGATAGTAATAATAACTCAGTGACTTTATACCTATACTAGGCAATTTTATACAATACATTTATAGAATACATTTATTTGTATTTTAATACAAACTTTTTTTTCAAGTTTAACGAAAAGTGACACTTTTTATCTAAAATCCTGCAGACTTAAGTTCTCGGGTGTAGGAAACCAAGGTCACTTATCAACCTTAACTTTTTTAGGGTTCCGTAGCCAAAGAGTAAAACGGGACCCTATTACTAAGACTCCGCTGTCCGTCCGTCTGTCTGTCCGTCTGTCACCAAGCTGTATCTCATGATCCGTTATAGGTAGACAGTTGAAAATTTCACAGAATGTGTATATCTGTTGCCGCTATAACAACAAATAATAAAAATTAAAATAAACTAAAGGGGGCCCTACTAGCGACGTATTTTTTCTTGGCTTATAGTATTAAATCTTGTACGATGGTGCAGAACCCTTGACGCGCGAGTCCAACTCGCACTTGGCCGGTTTTTTAATCTTAGATTTTGTCTTCGACTTCCGTCACCAGTATGTATGTAATAATTTATAGTAGTATCCATCCCATAACGTTAGTAGCAGACGACAATTATTATTTAACAAGGCAAATATATTTGTGTTTTGCGAGGTCATCGCTACCGTTAGGAAACTCCGAGAGCTACCCTACTTAGGACAGGACGATGTGGTTACATCAGGGTCGAATCGTCGAAAAATACTTTGTGTATCCCACACCAGAATTTTTGCTCGAGTTACTCGCGAAGCTTTGATTGACTTTCCACTGCCAGGCCACGAGAGATGTACGGATGTACATTTGGCAGGCATTTATTACAGTTGGCAGGAGCTACATCATCCCCAAAGAAAATGGGAAAGAGGTATACTCGAAAAAAAACTTTCGTGAGTGGTATTCATATTAGTAAAGAGGTTTTACTCACGGGTATACTTCGGCGCGGCAGGACGCCTCATCCTTTGATAAAGGGCCCCCGTCGGGTCCGAAACTAGTCGGGCATCCCCGAAGTATACACGTGAGTAAAACCGTATATCTTTGCTAATAGGGAAAGAGGTACTTCTATCAGAGTACCGCGAGGAGGCTTTCTAGCCAAGCACCCTATTGTTAGCATGAAGCCGGTCATCGCCAATGACACGACTAACTTTAAAATCAAAATTAAATGTATTTTAACAATACGTAGAGCTTTTAAGTAGTCATAACGTTTTAGAGATTTGTCAAAATGTGTACTGTATAAATCTTTTGGGCATTTCGTTTGTCCCGACAAGTTGTTCTTGCACACCATTTTTTGCTCTGAGCGTAGAAGTACCTGCATAATTAGTTACAATGGCGAATAATCAATGAATTCATTAATATAGAACTAATGAATTAGGTAATGGATGTTGATATATAGATGAATAACGAAGGTCAGATTACTAAATAAAAATGCTTATTTGTTCCTAATTCGAAATTGAAACAATTTTTTCATGAGCTGTTTTTCTTACTTGCCTATTCTAAAAACTTTTAGTGTGACCCACTGGAACTGGGTCACACTGAAAGTTGCGATCTCTATGTACGTACATATGGTTGCCTGGAAGAGATCGCAGAGCGCGATAAGGCCGCTAAATGTACAAGGTCTCTACTTTTAGTTTGTAAGAATGTCTTTAAACAGTTTTGTATGTTTTGTACAATAAAGAGTTTATATATCTATCTATCTATCTATCTATGTGCCCCTTTATATTTCCTTTCACCAATCAAGCGTGTAATAATTAAAAATATTACTAATACGGTGGAAAACTAGAAAAGGCAAGTTCTATACAGGACTGATACTAATTAGTAGTCAATGCCATTAGCAGACTAGTATTTTATCAGCGAACCGCTGTTCATTAAGTTAGAAACCAATGAACTCCGCAATTAATAAACATGAAGATAAAATAAGCACCTATTTTAATTTTATCAGTAATATTATTTGAAGTAAAGTTAATAAGGTTAAAGCACTTCATGTAGAGTATACAATAGTGCTAACTATTAGGACGTTTAACTTAAAGTTAAGTTTAGCTCAAAATACATAAAATGACCGGTCAACCGGACCGGAGGGGTTAGAGCCTCGCAGAAAACCGGCAGTTAAGTATTGCATTGTATTTCGCCTAGTGAGTGAGGTTAGCGAAAGCCCTCAACTTTCCCTCTTCCCCTCCTCCCATCTTCCCCCCTGCCCGTACTCCTAACTTAAAAGCTGGCAACGCACTTTTGACTCTGAGTTGCAGGATCCATAGAGATCCATAAAAAAAAACAACGGGTTGCACTCCAGGAGTGCGGGCAGAAGTGAAAACTTGAACATTATTTTTTTATTTTAAACACTTTACTCGTATATACACGAATTTTACAAGTATACAGACGGTCGAGGCATCAGCAGTCACCATCCGTGGATGCGCATAGAAGGCTGTAGTACAAACACACACGCACACTCGCGCAAGCGCCCTGCGCCGCTTAATGTTAATGTTTAATTTTATTACCTACTTTTTGAAATTTTTACTTCAAAAAATAGGTAATAACCATAAACTTAGTATCTAATAGACGAACAGTCTCGTGATTTTCGTGAGACCAAAATTTAAATGTTTCTGTGTGCAAGTTTTACAGACGTGTGACTGACTTTTGGTGTCGGCACATTGACGTCACCGCAATATCGATATAAAAAATCGGCAATATTTATAGCATTATGGATTGGTAGTATATTTGTATGTTTTGTTGCTATGAGTTGTTGTGCTTTTGTTTGTAATTTTTTAATGACGGAAGTGAAGAAAGTACAATAGAATAATGATTGATATAATTTTCATCCTAATGTTTTTTTTATATTATCTAGCGTTAATTGCCAGATTTAATGTTGATTAAGTACGTAAAATAAGCTCACAATGTACTGTCTCTAGTGTAAGTACAGATAAAAGTCACAGTCACACACCCACGCTTCGAATACTATCATTAAACATTTTATGCAAGTAAATCGGTTTTGGGGACTTCTTAACTGACCTCATTAAAACTGTGACATTTAAAGTTATTTTGAAATAAAATAAAAAGTTTGCTACAAAAAGGATATAATGTCACATAGAAATGCAGTGGGGGTAGGTACGGGGGTACCTACCCAATTCAATGAAATAATAAGCTGCAATAAATAAAACATAAAAACAAAATTTAAAATATTTTAATGTTATGAGTATGACTTATGACAAACCTTCCATATAGTCACATCAAAATCAAATCAAAATATTTTATTTCAATAAAACCAATTACAGGAGCGTCGAGTCAGAATTAGGCTCTAGAAGGACACTCGACCCTCTTTTTCAACATGTTTTTTTTTTATTTCATGGGAATATTGCTTATATGTGAAAAATATATGTAAGATAATGTAATGTTGAAACATATAAACACTCCCGCTAATGAATACTCTCGTTAGTAGTCCCGGTTAGGCCAAACTTACGGCAGCCATTGCAACATGACGCACGCATCAGCCATCATCCAAGTCAACCATATTGAAGGGAGCTATATGACCTGACACATGTCACCATTTGCAGGACTTCTAGGCGAGCATGACATATTCAGAACTGACAGGCTATTGCCTATAATATTAACTTAACACATCTCACATATTTTTAAAATATAACTTAATAATATTGACTACACAGTTTTTATGTACAATTCCATTTTTCAAAATGAAACATTAAAATTCATGTCATATCATCCATATCAGTACCTAATTACATTTATAAAAAAATCTACGTAAAGAATATATTATGTCAGAAGAAAACTAAAACTAGTACATAAGTGAAAATTAAAAAAAAGAAACAGAATCTAAAGACCATGACGAAAATTTTATTTTCTTCTAATAATTTTTTTCTAAGCATTTTTATCAGCTACATAAACATCCAGCGTATATTTATAATAAGCTCACAGTTTACACTAATAACTAGAGATTCCTAACTACATAAGTTCGTTTACAGCCTTAAATAATTTAATTTTCACAGTTTAAGAATTTAATAAGTGTCATGATTTTACTTTGTTCAATGAGATCATGGAAAACTCCGTGATCTATACACAAATTAAATGGGAGCGGAAAGTTTAATAAATTGATTGGCAAATTTCTGTAGAAAATAATCGGTTAAAACTATCATATTAATGGTATCCCATTATATTAGGTGTTCTTTGTGTGTATGTAAAGTCCCCCACGGCCAGGAGTAATACCTAATATAATGGGATAGAATAACCAGAGTAATGCCAACCTTTCAGTTCAACCTCTTTCTACAAAAATGTGTAGTGCAAACCAGAAATCTAAATAAGGTTACCTTATTTAGATTTGTGTGGTTTTCACCAATTCAATGAAAACAAAATGATTGAAATCGGTTCACAATGGACGAACAAAATCTTTCATTTTTAGATTTTGAGTGGTTCGGTTTTAATTTATTTGTTGCAATAGCTTAATATCAATTGCTCATCACCTTTTACAAAATACAACTTTCCCCGATGCAGGAACATTAATTGTTGCGAAGATCTCGTACTTCACTTTCAGCTCAAGGTCACCAAATGCATTCTCATGAGCATAAATTGTTTAGCAACCACATTAAAGTAATCGTATCGCCACTTGTGAAATACTAACTATTGATTGGTTCCGGTACCCGGTACACCGGTTTCATATTGCAGCAGCCATCTTCGAGTAATGAGGTAATATATTTATAAGAAGATGAAGATGAACTGAAAACCTGCCCCTTTCTTTGAAGTCGGTTAAAAATAATGACGTTGTGAAATGACCGCAGAATGATAGTTTTTATTCTTTTATGCGACATAAAATATACCGACATTTCGATAGATTGTGTTTTGCTTTTAGTCAATCACTGTGTCAAAAGCGGTCATATTTACGTATACAATATTTTTTTATCTAATATAATATGTATCTAATACCTCAAAAATACTATTCACTGCATATGTTAAGTGTAATACAAAATAATATCGTGCATATATTCTACGAAAATAAACCCTTTGAAAGTAGGATTGAACTTTTGGTATTTGGCTTTCAAACGTTTCTTTCTTTGGATTTTTCTTGTATGTTACACCATAATCTAACAGATAATACGGCACCATTGTTGTTTTTTATATTTCCCCGTTAAAATATAGAAAGATTACGACGAAAACACCAAAATTAAAACGGGTTTTTTTTTGACATTGAGACTATTTGAAACTAAATGTTTCAAAACCGGTCTCACTGTCAGATTTTTTCTGTCTCTTTCTCACACCTAGGTTTCTGTATAAGGCTAAGTATCTCACTCGCACACTATGTTCGTCTATTACATACTATGTTTATACATAACATATCTAAATGTATACTTATGGTACACTAGAAGTTCTACGCTCCTGGTCGCTCATAAATGTTTAAAATTCGAATGTTATATTATTTTTAATATAAGAAACTCGGCTCCGTCTTACGGATTTTCGATCAGGGTCACGTGTATATATATATTAAACTTATGTTTACGAATTTACTGTACAAGCTAAAAAGCATGGGTGGTTATAATAATAATAATAATTGTTTATTGCCACAAAAGATCATTTGTACAACTTGTTGAACACTGGTACCCAAAGTAAGATTAAACTTGTGTTATGGGTACCAGGGCTCCTGCATTTTGTTTCGACGACAATTACTTTAACCTAATTCTAATTCTACCTCACAGCAATATTCATAGCTATGAGTAATATAAAACATGCAACCCAGTAAGATTGTGCTGTGTGTGTGTGTGTGAGTGTATGTGTGTGTGTGTGTGTGTGCGTGAGTGTACGTGGTTGTGTGGATGGTTTGTGTTATGACTTTTGTAATTAACTACTATTCTCTCTATCTGTTCTTATCAAAGGTAGGAAAAGTACCTGTATTAAAAAGAACCGTTGATGATATTTTAAAATTATTGTAATTATTTTTTGCGTCTTATGTGTTTAGTAAATACGTTTTACAATTAACTTGGTACACAAATATGTTAATGTACATAAATTAGAAAAAGAAACATTAGGTAAATGGTTATTTGATTACATAGTGTTACCACAGACTAGATATCTGTACTCGTGTAGTCCAGCTACAATTAAAACCCTGTTTTCTTTCCTTCTTTCTTTCTTTTCTGTAATAAGACTTAGGGACGTTATACTTACATAGGTATTCAGAAATTGTTTCTGTGCAGCTGATTCTCTTATTGACCGTAACAAAGCCATTACCGTTACCAAGGTCTTACTTCTGTCGATTTTTGACATATTTTTAAAATGATAAGTGTGTGATCCGTCTAGTCTAACATCCATACAAAAACATTTGGCTTAAAACAATTTCATATGTAAATTATTAAGCATTTTATTTTAGACCATCAATACCCACCAATCTAAATCTGTATAACATTAAATTAAAAATTAAAAAAAACCCCCACATTTAACGATTATACTGGCACGCGTTAAGCACTTAATCATACGCCAAAAATGCCTTACATAATTTTGGAAAAGAGCTGATACTCTTACACTGCTGGACCGGTATTAACCAAACATAG
Organism: Callimorpha dominula; assembly: GCA_949752705.1. NCBI lineage: Eukaryota > Metazoa > Arthropoda > Insecta > Lepidoptera > Erebidae > Callimorpha > Callimorpha dominula. The sequence goes on along the minus strand of OX457000.1, from coordinate 3,604,450 downwards.
CTAAGAACCACTGCAAGGCTTTGAAATGAAAAAACCACATCGAAATCGGTCCATCCGTTTGAGAGCTACGATGCCACAGAGAGACACACACACACAGACATCGACGTCAAACTTATAACACCCGTCTTTTTGCGTCGGAGGTTAAAAATATACAAAATGTATCCTTTCAATTACAACGTAGTTATCCAATATACAAAATCTTTATTTTTTTGGTTTAAATTGTATGAAAACCAATCCTGAATATTTTTAATTTCTTCAGGTAAAATAAAAGTCGGTATTTGCACACAACTACCTATAATACAACGGTAACCCGCCCCGGCTTCGCACGGGTACAACTTATACACCTAAACCTTCCTCATGAATCACTCTGTCTATTAGTGAAAATCGCATAAAAATCCGTTCAGTAGTTTTTAGACAGACAGACGCGGCGGGGGACTTTGTTTTATAATATAGTGATATCATTTTGTGAAAAACTTGAACATCTTATAATATGAATTGTCCGATCCGATTCAAATTTGAATGCGATGAAATTTCAATTGAAACATATTCGGTAGTCGAACGTGCATAGTTTTCAAACTTGTATTATATGTAAAATTAAATTATAACTTTACATCTTTACAAGTTTACAATTCAACGTTACGTTGAGTTGTCTTGTTATAAAGATACACTCATATTAAACATGGAGTACTTGACACCAAATGTTACAAATAGTTCATTGGTAGCCATTTGTAAAAGTAGGGTAATTGAAAATTAAAAAAAAAATACGCGTGGACTTGAGAACCTCCTCCGTTGTTTGTCATCATACGACCCAAAATAACACTGTTTGATAAAACTATCCGATTTACTACTATCATTAATACCACAATCCAGAACACAACCCTTAATACCACTATCCATAATAACACTATCCTTAATACCACTATCAATAATACAACTACCTTTAGTAACACTATCCAGAATACCACTATCCTTAACAACACTATCCATAACAATTCCCTCAATTTATTGCTGATATTAAACCTTGTTACCATTACTCATATAATCTACTTGATGCTAATGATATAAAAATTCATAAAATAGTTCGCAATGTCTCTGACACCCAACAGTTGCAATCGGATCTCAATAGATTTGAAGCATACTGTAAGCGCAACAAACTTCAACTGAACTTCTCTAAATGTTTTCATATTACTTCCCATATCGTCAAAAATCACGTCATGTTTAATAATGATGCATCGGTTTATACTTTGCAACATGAAACTATCACAAAAGCAAACAGTATAAAGAGATTTAGGAGTCATCCAAGATAATAAACTTATGTACAACATATCGAAGACATTGTTAAGAAAGATTCAAACGCTTTAGGCTTTATAATTAGAACTGTGGTTAAATTTCGTTCTTTAAAACCCATCAAAATTCTGTTAGAATATGCGTCCCAAGTACCAAGTACAACCCTAAATATGAAGTCTATCATTCTCGTATTGAAAACATGCAAAAAACATTTTTGAGATATCTAGACTATAAAGCGCAATAATAGTCTTTAGACTATTATCTGATCACCGCTGGAGTAGATAAATAAATAATGATATATGTTTTAATGAGTATTGCAAGTGAATCAGTCGATAGTTCCGAGCTCCTTGCTTTAATTTCCCTACATACCAACAACTAAAGTGGATTACGCTAGCGACCGCTGTTGCAGGAACCTTTTGCGTCTGTTAACTATCGGCGAAATACTTTTATGTTGAGAAGTGCAAGAAGATTCAATTAAAGTTGTCGTAGACCTTTTTGCACTACCACAACACTGTACGCAAAATATTAACTTATTTATTTTTGTTATAATATCAATATCCTTTTATGATACCATCGTGAACAGTGGATGGTCGGGTCTTGACCGATGTCGTTTACAGTTGCTGGGCATTTGTAACCGACTAATATGGTATAGCATTTGTAACCGAATAATATAAGTGGTCTAATAATCCATTTTGTATGGAAAATTACACCACAGAAACATTGATATTACATACAAGTATATATACACACATCATATAATCACAACTCAACTCAATTATGACAACATTACATAGTTACTTAAAACAAAATTTAATTGGATATGAACTAGTTAGAGTGTATTACATTTCTACAAAATATTTAACTTAAACGTTATTATTTTTGAGTTTACTCAATTAATCAAACAATTTACACGGCTATTATACAGTTGAAGTTCTCGGTTTTGATAAATTATTCGACTAAATATGCGGTGAATTTGTCGTTGACCTCCGCTGTACATTGGCGCTAAGCGCTTAGAACTATATATGTGTACAATGTGCACATAGACTCAGTTATAGTTATAATGTCATAGCCAAGAGTTGGATTATGATAACAAGTGTATTAAATATACAACTCCTTATTAGAATAATACAATACCAGATTTAAGAAACGATTCTAATACATTGCTTTCTGGCGGTGATAAGGGTCTTTTATCAGATAGTCAATTTCACTGATGTACTAATAACAGGGAGTGACTGTCTCTGGCAGTAGCCAGAGGCGTATTAACCACTCTCATTTTACCAAATAAGATTGCATACACGCAATAGATAGACTTGGGAACCGGACACTATGGGAATTGAAAGTGGGCAAATTATTACGATATTCTGAAACGTGGTCATGAATATTCTGATTGATCTGAAAAAGTATTGGAGCGTAGAATGATTGCGTTGAATATTTCAGGTACAAATGTATGTAGGTGTTAGAATAGTTTAATTTCATGTAAATGTGATATTACCGATATTTTATTAAATATATTCCTCCTCCGCGCCTTTCCCCAACTAAGTTGGTGTCGGCTTTCAGTCTAACTACGATACGGCCGAGCTTTGAAATTTTACGTGAAGCGACTGCCATCTGACCTCCACAACCCAAGTACTAGGCGATATCGAAGTTCTATAGTTAGAAAAGGTTGTCGGACTTTTTAGGGTACGAGTACCAACTACCCGTAACGAATGCCACAGATGTTTGTATGGCACCTGGGACCGACGGTTGAACGTGCTCTCCGAGGCACAAAGGGGTCTCAATACATCCTAGACTGACCTGGCTAGTATTACTTAACTTTGTAATGTGCTAACCTACTCGGTTACCACTTAGCCACGAGCCCCACTTTTTTTAATATATTCTTATAAAATATACAACTGTACGATCAATTTCGAACTGATTATAGTACAATCCATAGCCTAGTCAAGGGTAACTTTACTGAATAAATTGAACTTGTTTTCGGCAGATCAAAGCTCTTGAAATACTTTGTAATTTGAAAATGACAAAGGACAGAATTGATAAATAGATTTTTTTGCTCGACTGTCGATTGAGGATATTGTGTTTCGAGCGTAAGTATTAGTTACTAGCAGCACCTCGCGGTTTCACCCTCGTAAGTCAAGATCCCGTACGAATATCGGGATAAAAAGTAGCCTATATATTAATCCAGGTCTCCAGCTATCTACATACCAAGTTTCATCGCAATCGGTTAAGAAGTTTTGGCGTGAAAGAGTAACAAACATTCAAACATCCATACTCACAAACTCTCACGTTTATAATACTAGCAGCGCCTCGCGGTTTCACAATCGTAAGTCCCGATCCCGTGGGAATATCGGGCTAAAAAGTAGCCTATATGTTAATCCAGGTCTCCAGCTATCTACATACCAAGTTTTATAGCAATTGGTTTAGTAGTTTTGGCGTGAAAGAGTAACAAATATCCATACATCCATACTCACAAACTTTTACGTTTATAATATTAGTAGGATGTAACAAGCAATAATATTCGCGTTCGCATTCGTATTGACAAGAAATTTACACTGAGCGGGATTCCCCTCTAGCGTGGCAGTAGCATGGGTTACTGCCACACACAGAGGTGGTCAAAGAAGTCATCGTTGTGAGAAAAGAACTTGAGAGGTCTAATCAAATTACTAATACCTGTGTCTAGTAAGCCTTATCAATACACATAAATAAAATAAAAGTGCCGGTTTGTAATGTCAAAATAATAGTTATTTTTTAACCACATACAGTTATTTGCACGATACCTATGCGTAAAAATCAGTTTTTAAATTTTTGTCGGTCGCTCTGTCTGTTTATTCCGGCTAATCTCCGGAACGGCAGGACCTATTTTCACGGGATTTTCACTGGCAGATAGCTAGTGTTATTTATAAGGAATAACTTCGGCTACTTTTAGTTTGGAAAAATAATTAGGATTCCGTGTTAAAAATATAAATATGTACACGCGAGCGAAGCCGCGTGGGAACTACTAGTTATATATATGTGTATACTAGTTGGTTGGTACTATTTTTAAATAAAGTTTATTTTCTAAAAAACAAAACAACTATTTTAAACAAAATTGAACGTGTGATATACAACTCTTTGGCTATATATAATATTTCCACGATATTATTTCTAAAAATTTAACATAATCACTACATATTATAAAACAAAGTCCCCCCCGCCTGTCTGTCTGTCTGTTCACGATAAACTGAAAAACTACTGAACGGATTTTCATGCGGTTTTCACTAATAGACAGAGTGATTCATGAGGAAGGTTTAGTTGTATAATTTATTAAGATTTTGTGTAAATTGATTGAAATATGTTGATGATTGTTGAAGATGTCTCTGCTACCCGTGCGAAGCCGGGGCGGGTAGCTAGTCACTACATATTATAAAGCCAAGTCCCCCGCCGTGTCTGTCTGTCTGTTCGCGGTAAACTGAAAAACTACTAAACGGATTTTCATTAGTGATTTATGAGGAAGGTTTAGGTGTATAATTTGTTCAGATTTAGTGTAAATTGATTGAAATATGTTGATGATTGTTGAATTGTGGATTTACCAAATATTCTCTGGCTACACAAGTAAGAATACCACATTAATTATTGCTATTAACCACAGATTAGGGTCTTCATTTTCAATACATTGATCATGGATCTGAACTTTCATTTTGTAATTCTTCCTTTGTTCTTACTATGAAATTTCATTCTTATACACCATGCCATGTCCCTCACTGAATCACCCAAAGGTTGACTAGTAGATAATGCCATGTGGCATTAAGGCCGCCTCATGCAATGTAAACCGCAGGAAGTTTTAAATAAATAAATAAATAAGATAAATTTTCATTGTGTCCCAATGAAATACAGATTTCTCTGAAGGATTGGCACTGGAGTCAAAGTTTTCTCCGATTATACATTTTAGAACGTTTTGGTTTTTTAATGACCTTTTTTTTAAAAAAAGAAAGTCCGCCGACGTGAAATGTTAAACTTTTCAAACATTTTGCTAGCGCTTGATTTGAAAAGTCATCATTCGCATTCGCGCAACCTGGAGATAAATATTCGTATTCGTCTTCGCGAAGGCTTTCGGTATATTATTCTGCTGTTTTGTTAGTATTACCCAATCGGGTTTTATGTTTAATTTTATGGTTTCGTTTTTACTATCGATATATTAACTTATATAACGCCAACTAAAATAACTTGTATACAATGTTTGTGGAAGACGCTGTAAGTTGTCAAAATTGTCTCTGGCACGTGGGTATTATTCAAGTACAGAGCCGGACCCGTGCTTCACGTAGGTTCTCCACCTGAGTAAAGCACGGGAACTGGGTCCCGTTCTCCAACTGATGACGTTATTGTACAGTGATGGAGTAAATTGTTTTCCCTATATGATTCAAATTACGTACGTCACCTAGTGTCACGTGTTAAGTCCACAACATACCATAGTTTCACATGTACTTTCTTATTTTGATATTATGTTTATTATTTACTTGCACTTCACATTAATGTACAAAATTCATCTCAGCATGTAGTTAACCCGGATGATTTGGACTTTCTTCCTCTGGTTAAATAGGTGGTAGGTCTTCGTCAGAAGTTCAGTATTTGATTAGGACGCTTTGTGAATCTTTGAACGTGAACACCCCGGCAAAAGGAAGATAGTCTCTAATTCTCAAAGGGACTAATATATATTCAAATTACGGATAGGTACTATCAATCTATTTGTAGATTTTGTGATAAGTCAATTTAAGTTCAAAAGACGGCTTTCATTAAAGTACTAGCTGTGCCCCGCGGTTGCATCTGCGTATAATACAAAATAAATCAAATATATAACACTTCAATATAGACAAATATCTTTGTAGAATATTGTATTTAGATAGATAGATAGATAACAGTTTATTTTCTGTACATTAGCAGTACAGTGGAAAAAACATTCACATAATTATATTAAACAGATAATGTACAAAGGGACAGGAAACAGATAATGTGCCTTATTGCTAGATGCAATCTCTTCCAGGCAACCTTAGGATGGATCAAAATGATTCGGAGAGACAGTGGCAGGCAGTTATTTAAGTATCACTAAACATTAAGCCAGAGCACACTGTCAAAGCAGTTCGGGAGCGCTTTTTCTTTCGACTTACTTAACAAAAATCAATATTTAAGGCTAGGTGAACCTGGCTATGAAATACAAAAAATATATTTTGAATCCGCCTGGTAGTTTCAGAAATTAACGTGTTTAAAAAAAACAATCAAATAAAAAAATAGGCAGTCATGGGACTGCCGACAGAAGTGAAAACTTAAACCAAACGACGAACTTAAAACGTCACATTAGCAGGTTGGTGACATTAAATTAATAAGGAGCTGACAGAACTCAATGTTTAGATTAGTGCCCTCTAGTGGATCTATATATGTATTATTAGCGTGACGGTCACGAGTCCAGTGCTATTTCCCCATAGCAAAAATGCACAAACGTGCCTAAAGAAGTTTTAACTTCAAAAAACTCTTCAGCTTTCTTTTTTCTTTTTTCTTCAGCTAAAGAAATATTACCTGTAAACGTTTACAATAAATAATAAATTACGCATCCCCCAGCAAATATTTCACTAATGTACAATTTTATAATCCAAAAGGTAACTTCTATTTAATTTCCGGAGTAAAATTATACTTTGTTCATTTCTACCACTTAAGGTTTTTCACTTTACTCAAAGTTTTTCTCTTTTCCTCTATTGCTAAAGAAGGGGTTTTAGTCTATTGTACCTCTATTATCTGGAATGGCAACTCCGTACCTCGACAAATAAAGGAACGGTTTTATACTGTATTTTAAGAAATTTATGCTGAAAATTCTTGAATTTATATTCTTCTTCATTTGTAATTTCATTGCGAAGTGAACTGGATTGGAGGCAGTAGAATATCTTATCTTAATTTTTACGGAAAAGGATTTTTATTAGAATCCTAATTTGAAGAAATGTAAATTTAAACAACCCTCACGACGCTAATTGAAACCGTGACAGTATCTACAGTATTTAACCGTGGCAATGCTCTGACGAACGCACCAGGAGGAGTTTTAGTTAATTTGGTATAAAAGTTTATAAATTCCTACATGACACTCAGCGAGTCAAACTAGGTCCTAAGACAAGCAAGGAATTTAATCTGAAATAAATTGAAGGAGTTGGAAACTAATAAATCCACTTCTAGCTTTACCAAAGTGCGAGACAGAGACTAAACACTTAAGATTAGACAGATATTGGTGCCGATTCTATTGTACACTCGACTAAACTAAAACCTGACTTAATTTCTTCATATGAAATCAACCTAGTGTTCTTCGTAATAAGGTCTACTTGTTACTAGCATCTATTTCTCAGCGCCGCTAAATTTCACTAAAACCTGTCAACGTATACTCAACTTTATTTCCACGCAGCGAGAGTCTTCATTTATTCAAACGCTGTATAATTGCTGTATAAAAACTTGTTCAAAACGAACAAGGAGGACGTGTTTTTAATCTACACCTACGAAGACGCTTACGAAAAGTACAGAGCAAAACAGATGGCATTCAACGGATAGCGGCTCTCGCTACGTGGTATTAAAGTTTATTTAAGCGTATCAGACTTTAGTCGACAAATAAATTGCTTATTTCGATAGCGACATATGTTGCCTACTTGTTTCAATTTGAAATAAGACCTTGTTTTGAAGTGTTCAAGGTTTACATCTTATATGAAGAAAATTTAGTGAGTTTTAATTTAGCAAGTGAAGTAACGGAATTGGGACCATTGTCCGTACATAAACATTAGTTAGACACGTTTCATAGATCACTGGTCTCTGAGTGATGAATGTTGCACAAATTGTTCCCTGTGGTATAATTGATTGCGTTGTGTGTGCAACGGGCGTATAACACGTGCCTGCATTGACAAACGTCAGCTTTTAGATGTTAATTAGAGATGTTGTATTAACAATACAGTAGTTGATGTCATAACGATCAGTTTCACTTTAATAGACATCAAATTTTTTAAATAGTATTGATAACATTTTTGGCTTTTGACGTCATACTTCACTGACATCAAACCTTTTGATGGTGGGTTTAACAATTAAAAATACATTACACAGGTGAAAATAATAACGAATCCAGTTTTTCAAAGTCTTATTTAATATTTATATTTATTTATTTGAGGATGAAATGGCTTGTACCATATTTATAGATCTGGAAAGTAATTTAAGATCTTATGGCATCCAAATCAAGAAATTGCGAATGTAGAAGAATGGCCTACCTGCCATACTCGTAGGTAGACTCTTCTTTGTTAATTGCACATATTTTCATTTAAGTCAGATGGGGCCATAAAATGCTGGTAGACAACAAAATTTGTGACAAAACGTTGTTCCATTACACAAAACGAACGCTATAGCAAGTTTATCTTTTATGGAAATTTTATTTGAAGACTTGTAACGCTTGTATCTGTGTAAATTAATGATAAATTCAGATAAATAATTAACTTACCATTGCCGTTTGATAAGCTCGGAAAGACAATTTATAATTAACCGTTTATTTTATACTAGCAGCTCCCCGCGGTTTCACCCGCGTAAGTCCCGATCCCGTGGGAAGATCGGGATAAAAAGTAGCCTATGTGTTAATCCAGGTCTCCAGCTATCTACATACCAAGTTTTATCGCAATCGATTCAGTATTTTTTGCGTGAAAGAGTAACATACATCCATACATCCATACATACACACATCCATACCGATACCTCCTAAGTATAATGAGTCAACTAACATTATAGTAATTTAACAGGAGAGCGATTTAAAGGCAAATCGTTTATATTTTAATCAGACTAATTCAAAATAAATTCAACGTTTTTTTAATAAGGATTGGAAGCTCTTCCTTTGGTATAAAATGCTTTTACTGATTTTTGTTTTTAAATGACATTTTATGTACATGACTGGGTATACGCCGGCATGACTCAATAGTGAAATGGTTTATCTACCAGTTATATTCATATACGTTGTTAACCAAAATCCATTGTTTACACCAAAATATTATGAAATGTGATTGTCAGTTTAATAATATCATCTTACTTTGGATGTTTTCGGGATTTTCTGTCTCACTTAATAATAAAATGTTGAAATTACATCACTTGACTCATTATACTAGGAAAGTACTTGGCTATCTAAGCGTTTGAAACCTCAACGTATAATGGACTAATATAATTTATTGAGACTTTTTAACTACTCATTTTATTTTTATTAAAATATCTGTACTTAACAATTATGGGATTACTCAACTCCAATATCATAATGATGTAATTGTAATAAAAAACAAGGTGAGGTGACGATAGCCTAGTGGTAGAACGTTCGACTGCCACGTCGTGAGTTCGATCCTCGGGTGCATCGATGTCTGTTCGGAGATAATTATGTGCGTACTCAAATTGAGTTATCGTTCAACTCCGTACCTCGGAGAGCACGTAAAGACATGGTCCCGGCTCTCATTAACATCTATGGCAGTCGTTATTGGGAAGTCAGTGCCTTCTATCTAATGTGCTGACTACCGGTCTAACCATACGAATATCGGCATCCCTATGGGTTACGTAGGTCACATAAAACTGATATTCAGCTAATAACCGGTTAGACAAGCGGCCGACTTTGCGAAATGTGGGATTAATAAAGGCTGCGAAGAAGCAGAAAAATCATAAACAAAAACAACTCATTTTAAAGAATCACAATGTATTTTTCGCTATAATTAGTAGGAACATATTTTTTAACATAAATTTTCATAAAGAACAACAAACAGTCAATGAAATAAAATAGGTAAGTAAATAATAATAATACGAACTAAACATGGTAACTTACGTTAAACAATATTAATAAAAATAATAGAAATGAATAACAAGATTATCTAAAAAGTCTAATCAATTCTAATGCTCAATTAACAGCTGATTTGTTTTCCTTTTTCTGGCTATCTTTTTTTCATTTAAATACTTCATGCTTCTCTCTATCTGTCTGTGTCACTTGCTTGTTATTTTCATAAATGTGGCATTGTTTGCAAAACTTTTTTTTTTTTGGTTTTTGAAAACCTATATTGATATTTTCATTAATGATATCTCGGTATTGTCTCACGGTAGTCGCTTTAGAAGAGTATTTATTAGAATCAAACCATTCGTTATATAACTTGTACATTTTTGGAAAGGATAAAGAGCTTTTAAGATATTTTTTACTTGATTTTTGGCGAGATCTATAACATTATCTTCGAACGATATCTTCATTGATAATCTTTCGATCATTAATATGTCTACCACGCTGATCTGTTTCAATAAATCAATTTCCTTTAACGGACTTTTCTAAAGCTGTATAAACAAAATTAAAACTAATGGAAAGGGTTCTTAAAACCATTGTTTTGCAAACCGATATTTTTGTAGTCTCAATATTATCTCCTTGACTGCTTGGAAGGTAATAAGAAATAGTGTGAAGACGTTTTGAATTTTCTTTATCCACAGTAAATCTTTTTTTTTTCAGCTCTTACCGCATACCTTACCAAAAACTCCCATTGTTTTGAGTGGTCTCCAATACTCCAAAACATGTCAAAAATTGTTTGCCGAATTTCTTCTGTTAATTTCTCACTGCATTTTTTCCGACAAGTTACGGGGCAAGAAGTTTTCATAATTCTCTTACCATGTACTCTTCCGCTTCTACTTACATAACCCAAACCTCTATTAACATAATATTTCCTCTCCTGATCCTTCCATTTTTTATAAAAAACGTTCTCTTAGCCTTCCTTTATCTTTTTTAGCAATGGAAATTCGCTTAGGACGTTTGACGTTATTGGACGGTGATATCATTAATGTCAGATGCAGGGGTGGCTATCGAAGGACTGTCAATTAATTCGAAATTAACAGGTGATGGGGCAAAAGAGTATATGGTGATAGTACTGGAGTTATATCACAATAATTTTCAATAATGCTATTCTGGATGGGCGAATTACCTGGAGTGTTTTCTATGACTGATGGCGATCGATCTCCTTTTTGAGTTCTATTATCACCATTCGATACACAAGGCGAGGAGCAAGAAATATTATCACCCGGGAATAATATTTTGTAAGCGTTTAAAGGGATATTCTGCAATACATCCATGCTATCATTTAAATCAACATCATCAAGTATTGATAGCTCCTCCTCCGTAAAATTTTCATCACATGGCAAAGGAGACTCTAAAACAAACAATATTATTTAAATTAAAAACACAAGAATTAATATTTTGTATTAAACATGTCAATAACATGTAACAAAATATATAACAGATAAAAAATATATTTTATAACACAATTAACCCAAAAATATCAAAAACTTTATAGTACATTATTATAGCCAGATGAGTCAAGCGTCTTTCTTTATAAAGTTTGTTCGCCGTATACTGGTGTAACTGTAGTTGTATCAGTATATGGCGTAATAAGCGATGTGAACAACAATTATCAAACAAAAACAACAAAATCACACTTAAACACATAAAGGAAGAAAAGTTAACTTATGTGCACACTCGCCGTCATTCATCGTATACTGAGCCGCAATGAACTTGTATCAATGCGTCCCCCCTCAATTCCCGCGTACACTGGTACGATGTTATTTGGATCAGTATACAATGTACGATTTTAACTGATGTTGAAATTGATTCAGTATACGTGAAATTATCTCGGTAATTATTGTTCTTTTTTAATTTTTTTTAACACTAACATAAAGATCAGGGTTTACTATGTACGTTTATATAAAAATAATAAAATACCTAAATTTGTTAGATGACTCAGTATACTTAGGAGGTATCGATACATCCTCACAAACTTTCACGTTTATAATATTAGTAGGATGCTTATAACGAAAAGACTTGCATAGAACACTATGTAAGTCTTTTCTTGATCGCCATTTATTTAAAATGTTTAATGTAATAATAAAAAATAAACCACCTATTTATCTTTTTCCTAAATTTGAACCCTCAAGGTTTAATTTTTTAAATATTTTAAGAGCTCAAACCTTCATTTGCTCCTTACACAAATTAATTATTATTTAAATTTTATATCCCTTATTATTTTTTAAATGTCATCGTCATATCTTGCTACGAAGGAACTGCTATGATGGTACAAGAATCAATTATTTTCAATTACAAAGCGAGGCGAACGATTAACACATAGTCATCATTACATTATTGTGTTTGAGAGTAGAGTATAGTTTGTATATTTCTCGTTCAGCAGATATTTACTTAATTCCTTATTAGCTGAAGTGCGCTGATCACGCTCACTTGAAGTGACAGTCTACCAGGGCCTAGTGACCGAGACTTATATATGAAAATTTTATACGTAGTATATAATATGAATAGCGATGATAATTTAATTATCTTCCTATTTTTGTATTAGGAGCCACAACAACTGAAGCCATGGACAGGGGTATGGGACGCCACAAGACCTCTACCTGCTTGCCTACAATATGATCCGTTCGAAAAGAAGATTACTGGTAATGAAATTTTCTCTATACTTAGCTTCTTAATTTTTCTATTGACAGAATTTGAAGAAGGTAGGTCACAGTGGGTGAGAAGAAAGCACCTCCATCGTAGAGATGACCATCCTTAACCACTACGCACTACTACCGTTTGTGTATTTTTTCTGATCATATCTTATTATCACAATGCCTTTTGCTAATTTAGGTTTATAAAAAAGATTAAAGTTCAGGTCGGAACTCAAACATGTGACAACCCTAAACCATAATCATACTCAACTGATGCAGCTGCCTAAATTTCATGATTTTTTTAATTTCCCTAACAGGCTGCTCAGTCAATAAGCTATGTCTACATTAAAGATTTCTAATCGTTAGGGAACAGGAATTTACCCGATCTAACGTAACAATGACACAATACATTCTTGCGAATATTTATTCACCGATATCTCGATAACAGCTAAGTCGTTTTACTTGTCCTATCTATATAATACAGTTAAAGGAACGGAATCATTGTACAGACCCATTAGTTGGCCGATCACCTGAAAATAGATTTATACAGAACAAATAAGACCTTACCTCAGGAAGGGGGGATGCTCTAAAGTTATTTTACCATCTCTACTGTGTGCTAGTGCGTGTGTTTTTTATGCAAGTGCCTGTACACCAACAGGCACTTGCAAAAAATGTGTTTGTAAATTCGGTCGTACCCTCACGTAAATACAGCTAAACAAATAACATCATCTTATAAAACCTCTTTTTTCGATCTGATCAGGGAAAACGATAGTCATTTTAAAATTTAAATGGTCCAAACACTACTGAATGGTTCTTAATAAAACCCGGGCTGAAGTTGTTGAAACAAATACCTTAATTATACAATAAATTAACTCGTTAACACATCAAACATGTTTTCATATTTAGATTTAATTAATTAACTCGAATAGTTACAGTAAATTAATTAAAATTGAAACTAGAGAAACCCATGACCTATTTATACAACCCTTACTCTCATATGAAGTGTAAACACACATATTAATTGAGGTTATTTTGTCGAGCAGGTAGTGAGAACTGTTTGTATGTAAACGTGCACACTCCTCGGCTGCAGATGGGCACTATGTTGCCAGTCATGGTCTATATCCACGGAGGCGCTTTTATGTATGGTGAGGGGAGCCTCTATGACGCCCCCAATATCATGGACTGGGACATGGTGGTCGTTACCATCAATTACAGGCTTGGACCCCTTGGTGAGTATCTTTACTTAATCATTCCTGACGAAGTGGGGGAATCACTAGATGTGTAAATCAGGGCTAAACTGCAATAAGGTAAAATTTGGTTACACGACGTTTAGACCGAATTGCATCGATCGTGATCACGGCCGGAGAGCTTAGCACTTACGCTTTCGGCCAATACCCGCATTTGGTCGTCATTATTTTTTTTCGCACTGTCGTACTTCGAAACACTACACTTACGACGAGTGCTGTCGAGTTGAGTGTGTTCGATGACAATTGTATTTGCTGGTGACGGGATTCCAAGATATTGACAAGCGGTAAAAATTTCATAAGAGAAGAATGCTTCTCTTATGATTTTTTTATATTTCTTTTCTTAATTTCAATAGCTTCACATACATAATTTTTAGTAAGAGTGACGGCCCGTGGAGAGGCCGGATAAAACCACTGGATTAAATTACATCAGCTACATTATGGTTGAAGTGGTTTTCTTATATATATTATAGAGGGCAAACGAGCAGACGGGTCACCTGATGGTAAGTGACTACCGTCGCCCATAGACACCTGTAACTCAAGAGTCACAAGTGCGTTGCCGGCCTTTGAGATGGGAGTACGCATTTTTCTTGAAGGTTTGAAGAAGACAGACAGATTTGATCCTGAATTCAACAAACGCTCCGTGATCGTGCAATTTGGTCGAAACGTCGGGTAACCAAAAAGTGGTTGTACAATATCCATCGAATAGACATCGAAGTCAAGAAAATTTAAAAACAGTTAAGTGAAGGAGCCTAGTGATTTGGCACGTGTTGTCGCTTCACCAGATAATCATGATTTTAAGTTTTAATTCTAGATTTAAACTTGGGTTTTTAAAACATAAAACTAAGTGTATTTTCTTTATTTGTTGTTATTGCGGCTAGAAAATATTTTCAATGAATTTTCAGGATTCCTGAGTACGGGTGACGATGTTATACCCGGAAACAACGGGCTGAAGGACCAGTCGTTCGCACTTCACTGGATCAAGAACAACATCATGATGTTCGGTGGAAACCCTGAGAGCATCACACTCACCGGCTGTTCGGCAGGTGGCGCCAGTGTGCACTACCATTACTTGTCGCCTTTGTCGAGAGGTATGCGATGTGTTTTATTTCCTAAGTGAACTAAGCTATATGTAAGTAAGTATACAGATATCGGCACGGCTCGCTCGTAAGCACAAATTTTCAAAAATTAACAAAAGGGTTAGAGCCTCCGGTAACCTCACTCACTCGACGAAACGCAACACAATCATTGCTTCACTGCCAGTTTTCCGTGAAGCCGTGGTATCACTCTGGTCGATGCGTGCCGAAGCATGGCGCTTCCACAGTAGAGGAAATATTTTAAAGGTGTCTAATCGGTGGCCAGACATTTATGCTTCAATGCCAAAATGAGATTACAAATTGCAATCAATAACAGTTATTATTTCTCTCACGTTTAACCCTTAACAAACGAATTCATGTATTAACCGTAGTATGCTATATCATACTTTTGACTGGCGGATTTAACGAATTTCCACAGGGAATCGGAATTCACGGAGGTTTCGCACATGTAAATTGGTGTTTAAAAATGCGTAGAGCGTGTTCTGACAATAACTTTATTTTAACAATATTCTGTTTTGCTTTTTATTTGAAATGACAACAGAAAATAAACCCGACCAGAGTGAAAAATAAATAACATTAGGATTTACTCCCTTGGGTTGTGATGTGGCCTTCTTTTTTTTTATCGTGTGGAAATCCACACGGGTCGTCACCCCACCTGGGCGGTAGAGTGGTATGTCGGACCCGAACCGACTATAACCACACGGTGTTCCGTCACAGTCCATACTACCAGGGCCTCAGGTGTACCCTTACAAGGAAATCCCTGTGAGGGTTGTGATGTGGCCTGTAATGTTTGTACTATAAAGCAATAATTAAAACCTATAAGAAGAGCAGGCCATTACCTACTCTTATCTCTGTTGTCGCCACATCAAACACTCTTATTTAGATTATTAAAAATAGGGACAAATTATAATAGATGATAACACAGTTCACTATTTAATAAAAATAAGTTAATAGATATTATTTTGTTTACTGGTTATACCGGTAACGCAATACTATTGGTCGATTGATAAATATTAACAAATACCTAGTGGGATTATAAAAGGGTAGGAATAAGTTTAGAACTTCACTTGAGTGCAAACAGAGGTACGAACAACAGTTATTGTTAGTTAGTGATTTTCATAGTTTATTATATCATTGGTTTTGAGACTGTTTCTTACATCAGAAGTGAGATAAAGAACGCGCCCCAATTGAAAAAAAAAAGTGTTAGTAAGTAAAAAGTTTCTTGTGCAAGTTTTTGCTATTCGTAAATCCTAACGTCCTCATCATGGTGTTTATCAAGCAATCGTGATGCAATGAGTATGCATCCAACAGTAAGTAAAAACGTTTTCATTAGTAATTTCCGAGTGTGTGTTTATTCTAATATGGGTAGATGTAATAGAAGCAAATACTCGTACTATCGGATTCATTATTGTGATATTTTTACGGTTAATTTAAAGTTGGAAGCTTAACTATTATTTATAATTTACTAATTCGTTCAAAAAAATCTACGGATTGCAAAGGGTACATGTATTTTATTTAAAAAGGAGGGTATATGGATAAAATGAGGTGTTCTAATATTTCTATATTTGTAGAAACTATTTACCACAAAAACATAACTGTTAATACTTTAGATTGCTTGGATTAATTTTTTGGGATTGTAAAAGGGTAGGAATAAGTTTAGAACTTCACTTGAGTGCAAACAGAGGTACGAACAACTTGGCAGTTATCGTTAGTTAGTGATTTTCATAGTTTATATCAGTGGTTTTGAGACTGTTTCTTACATATCATAGCTAAAATACTTTTACAAAGAGTTTTTGTCAAGTCTATAACAATGAAACATACCTAGTATCAAAACACTAAAATCCTAGAACGTGGGTATGACGATGGGTATCTCGCGTAAAAAAATCTTTGGAGATACGTACAATCGTACATACACACATACATACCCACGTTAAGCAATGTTTTATCTAGAAGCTTATAAAACAATCAACAGTCTTGTTTGTAAGTAATCAACTCGCGAAACGTGCTTTTAAAGGACACAATATCATAAACTCCTTTGTTTTAAGTTCATTCACCTACGCACTATTATTCTCTAACAAACATGTTTCTCAAGAAACACAGCATACAAGTAAACATACACTTAATTACTCGCTGCATGCTTAGTGATAACCTTTATGCAAGTTGTAGATGTAAATGTGACAACGAAAAAAAGTGAGGCTCTGTTATTTGTTCACATTAGGCTTATTTGTCTTTGTACTTTTAGGGAAAATTATAGTGTTTAGTTATCAAATTATGGGCCTTTAAAGAATTGTCTTGAACCGTTTGCTTTTAAAATCATTTTACAAATTTACTTAGTACCACTGTTTACACTTACTTTAGTCTGACTGTGTACTTAGCTTTTTTCTTAGATAATCTTTGATCTGTTATAATTTCGATGCCTAAGTGCTTATTAGTCCTATCTACCATTGATTGATTTTTACAAGACGAACAGTTTTTTGCTCTATTAAAAAACAAAGCCATAGTTTCAAGTAGTTGATTTGATTTGAATTTGAACTTTATCAATAAATGAGTTACCAATGAATTGAGTGTTATAATTTTCATTTATTGATGGTAACTAAATATATCTTATTTTACAGATTTTGTATGGAGATACAAAATGCACAAAAAAATACGAATGTGGAGTTAGGACACTACCTCACGTAGTGTTTGTATCACTGACCTCTATAGAGGTCAGTGGTTTGTATACTCTTTGACTACCGCATTCATTAGAGATAGCACAAAGTGATATGGCGTCGCGTCGTGGGCTGTGATTGGTCGATTGAGTGGAAATAGAACACTCAATCACTCAACGTCTCTTACAAAACTAACCGATAATTTAAAAAAATACACAAACAAAACACTCTCTTTATTGCATCGAGTTATTATATGAATAAACACGAACAGATAAATTTATTAATAGGATAGGCTATCTTGCAGTACAAAAGAGTATGTAATTTGCTTAAAAGCGCGGTTTTTCTAAATACCGAGGGATTGGGAGCCTTTACCTTACGTGAGGGCAGTCGGCAACATTTTGTCCGTAGTCAAGTTGGCGGCTTCACTCATTGAAAGTCGGAGCTCATATCGGCCGCCGGGTTGCGTCGGCGGGGCGACGGCTTAGTTGTGTATTGCGCTTTAAACTGAAGTTGTAGTTTTATATACATTTCTACATATTTTTTTAAAAATATAATAACTGCACCTCATCCTATAAAGAAATATAGCACATTCATTTATTAAAATAAGACTATTAAGGCCCTAAGCTCTGCTAATGCAAATTGTTTCCAGGAACTTTCACAAGAGGTATAGCATACAGTGGTTCAGCCTTTTCTTCCTGGACACACTCCATTAAACCGGCAGAGAAAGCGAGGACCCTGGCTTCAATCGTGGGCTGTCCTACTGGCTCGAGCAAGGAGATGGCGGACTGCCTCAAGTACCGGCCTGCAGAAGCCATTGTCCGCGCTCAAATAGATATGTTTGTATGTATTATAAATCTTGTTTTTTAACTTTTACTTCACTTCAAACTTGTAAAAAATAACATGTGCTAGTTTTGACGCGCATCGTGGATCCAAATTCAAAACAAACTTGTAAAAATCAAAATCATTTATTTCAGTACGTGTATGTAGATAGTACTTCCATCTCGGGAATTTATACTCTCTTATACACCTATATTATACGTCACAAGTCTGATTGAAGACATTTATTTACGTCCCAGTAAATTTTTCAAGCCCAAATATAAGTTTGGTAATCCCAAAAACAAACACATAACAACAAAATAACGACTTTCGGGTGATTTTTTTCTTTACATGTGCTGTTAGACCTTGCTTCTAGCCAACGTCACGCCACGTCTCGTATGCCCACAAATAGGACACCGAAAAGTGACCTGTTTCCTGAAGACTAATCACAAAAATTTCACAGCACGATAAACCGCAGATGGAATAGTTAAAAAGTGTGATTATATTTCCAGTACAAAGTTTTTTTTCATATTATTTTTTTTTTTTATGGTATAGGGGGCAAACGAGCAGACGGGTCACCTGATGGTAAATGACTACCGCCTCTCATGGGTACCTGTGACACAAGAGTCACAAGTGCGTTGCCGCCCTTTAAGAGGGGAAGAGGGGGATTAGAGGGGAGGAGAGGGGGGATAGGGGAAGAATGCAATCATTGCTTCACTGCCGGTTTTCTGTGAGGCCGTGGTATCGAGCGGAGTCGAGCCGGCCCATACATGCGAAGCATGGCTCTCCCACGTGTGACGTGTATTATATGCAATAATATTGTCACTGTCAAGTAGGTATTTATTTGAAACATATCATCAAGAAGTTATGTTTAATTACAATCAATGATAACATTTATCTGCACATATATTTATATATCTGAACACTGTAGCCAAAATGGCCAAAAGACGGTTGATGGTAATGTTCAGTTAGAATTAAGTCATAATTCAAATTGGATTAAAAATATTTCAGTCACATACCTATATATATATGTATAACATTGGACCTTATGTAGATGCGTACATACCGCCATTAGTAGGCCTCATAATGGACCTTCGTGATGTGGAGGCACTTGATGTCACTTAAAGCTTGGAGCCCGTGGAGTAGCGGCTAGATGTTAGTGATAAATAATTTGACGTTTAATTTCCCAGGATTGGAAAGTGCACTTTTTCACACCATTTACTCCTGTCATGGAAGCGCAAGGAGTACGTGAGCCGTTCCTTCAACAGTACCCATACCATGCTACGAAGAATGGACACATGATGAATGTTCCTCTGATCGCGTCTGTTACTTCTGAGGAGGGATTATACCCTGCTGCCGGTAAGTTTACATATCAGACAATCACATATAAAAGTCAGTAACCTGGGAATTTAATAATCTAACCCAGCGAACCGGTTGGAGTCATGGAGCTCCCTACGATTTGATTAACTTCTGTAATTACTGACTTATCTATGTCCGATTACTATAATCAAGAACCGATTCGTTTTGCAGGACGGTAAAATTTTCGTTGAAAATTATTAGTAACTCTTCAAGTACCGAAGTAAAAAGACTTATATTTCACAAGGGACAATTAAAACGAAGATAACATTATTCTCTATATACCTACTGTCACTCTGTCTCGTGATCAAAAAAAACCTATGGTTTCTTGTTCCAGCATATCCGACAGACCCATCTATGCTATCTGACCTCGAAGCACATTGGGATGAGCTTGCTGCCAATATATTTGAGTACAATGATACACTTCCGATCAGCCGTCGCCCTGAAGTTGCACAGGCTATCAAGCAACATTACCTTGGAGGAAAGCCTGTCAGTCAAGAGACCTTCCCACAGTTAGTGGAGGTACCTACTGTCAATATTTTAAGACTTTCAGAGGTTCAGAATAAACGCTACAACCACACTACCTTTAAAACTTAAAATTAACTCTTTATTTGCTTAAAGCAATATTACAGCATCAGTATCACTACATATTATAAAACAAAGTCCCCTGCCGCGTCTGTCTGACTGTCTGTCGTTTGTTAACGATAAACTGCAAAAATACCGAATCAACTTTTATACGGTTTTCAACACGGAAAGATTGATTCATGAAGAAGGTTTTGGTGTATAATTTATTAGGGTTTTGTATAAATTTGCTGAAATATGACGACGATAGTTGAAGATGTCAGAAAAAAACTGGCGTATGCCGCGTAAGCCAATAGAGTTGTATTAAAAAAAAATTATTACGGAGTTATTCCTAATATAATCATTTCTATTACAATATAGCAAAGCAATATGTCTATCATCTAAGATTAACACACAATAACTAAAAAATGTCTGCAGATATGCTCTGCTACGGACGGGACGGGTTGCTATTTATTACAATTCATCGCACGGATCGCTAAACGTTTACTATTTATTTATCATTATATTGATATGGTATTTTTACAATCACAAATAAATGCTATACTACAACCTCTTACTCTTATAAACGGCGAAATGCATTGCAGAAAGTTTACCATGCATGGCACTTAGTTCTCGATACTTTATACCAGATGGTGTTAGTAGCTGCTGTCGTAGTTTTCGATTGTCATCCTTAGATGGCGTTATTATCTACTTTTAATTTCCAAAGGTTTGGATAGACTTGCACCGTTTGTAGCTTTGTAGTCACGGGAAGACTAATGACAGCACAGCTTTATTTCCGCGAAGTGCAGGTTTTGGCAACTATTCTCAGACGGTCTTCAATTGACTTTTTAGATTAATAGGAATAGCTAGTATTCGACACAAGACTGAAATGCTTTCTACAGGGGGGCATATCACTTAAATGAGGATATCATTTGCTAACTAGCAATCTGGTATCGGCTAATCTGTGCTAACACAAAGTTTATTCTGTAAATAATATTAATCATAAACTTGTTTCCCATTTATATTTCAATACAAAGTTTCGTATTACTCTAAAATTACATAATAATAGCTTGTAAAACCAAGGCAGACTTCCACCTGTTCATTTAAAAACATAAATCTACTAGATATGCGTTTAATGCAGTGTTCCTATAATCAAGAAACGATTCGTTTTGCTTACGGACTGTAACATTTCGTTGAATTTTCAACGAAAACTAATTGTTTCTGGACTATAAAATCGCGGTACAAGTAAGTGTTTAATTACAGGCTCTTAGCGACCGCCTGTTTGTTGCTGACGTCGGCAAGTTGGCGCAGATCCACGCAGCCAACTCTGGCCAACCAACTTATGTCTACAGATACGCCTACCAGGGATCATGCAGTTTGTCCAACCTAATGACCCGGAACGATGTTAACTATGGTAAGTTTATCTCCTCAGTGCACAAAGCTGATTTTTTCCCTTCTTGTACAAGTAAGATGGCAAATACTACTAGGTTACTAATACCAAGGGTATTACTGACTTATTGCCAACCTTTTTGCCTGAAAGACTAGAATAGAATATTAATACAATATTTTTAAGGGATCACACAAGGACATATATTTTTTAAGGATTATTTTTATGTTTCATCATTGTTTTGTTACAGGTGTAAGTCACGCTGATGACGTCATAAGTATATTCAAGTTCCCTGGGCTCCAAGTCAAGAGCGCAGAACACGCTGCCATGGTTGATGCACTCATAAACATGGTCTACAGCTACTCCACTACTGGGTAACGTATAAATATGATAAATAAACAGTAACGCCGCAGAACACATAATAGCACGTAACGGAGAAAAGATCAGCAATTTTTGTATCTCACCTTACCATACCCTCTCCCGCCCTTCCCTCTTGTCCCCCTCCCCCTTTTCTTTCTTCAGCTTTCCCTTCCCTTCCCCTATTCCCACCTTAAAGGTCGGCAACGCACTTGTGGCTCTTGAGTTGCTTTTGGCCATGGGCGGCGGTAGTCGCTTACCATCAGGTGACCCGTCTGCTCGTTAGCCCCCCATAATATAAAAAAAAACTACAATAACAAGTAGGTTAAAATTAACTTCCAAGATTTGTTAACATTTTTTTTTTTTTTAAATTAAAGCACGTGACATTGTGACCTTAACCTGCCTGATGGAAAGCTAGATAACGTGTTTAAATGGCATTCAAAATTATTCAATAAAACACCTTAAGTTGACAATGGCCCCAATTCTGTTACTTCACTCGCTAAATTAAATTCACAAAATTTTCTTCATATAAGAAGTAAACCTTGTATACTTAGAAACAAGGTCTTATTTCAAATTGAAACAAGTAGGTTACATATGTCGCTATCGAAATAAGCAATTTATTTGTCGACTAGTCTGATACGCTTAAATAAACTTTAATACCACGTAGCGAGAGCCGCTATCCGTTGAATGCCATCTCTTTTGCTCTGTGTTTTTAGTAAGCTTCTTCGTAGGTGTAGATTAAAAACACGTCATCCTTGTTCGTTTTGAACAAGTTTTTATACGGCAATTATACAGCGTTTGAATAAATGAAGACTCTCGCTGCGTGGAAATAAAGTTGAGTATACGTTGACAGGTTTTAGTAAAATTTAGCGGCGCTGAGAAATAGATGCTAGTAAGAAATATATTACGAAGAACACTAGGTTGATTTCATATGAAGAAATTAAGTCAGGTTTTAGTTTAGTCGAGTGTACAATAGAATCCGCACCAATATAGCTCCTAATGGGCCATCGTATTTTTAAATAGGGTACAATATCGATAATTTTTTTTTCGGCACATGCATGTGTTAAGTCTTGTAATTTTTTTTTTCTTCTTCAGAATTCCAAAATTTACCCAAGGCGGTCCAGAATGGCTCCCTGTAAGGCCAGGTGCACCTGAGCTAGACTACCTTGACATTTCATCACCAACTAAATCGGAGATGAAATCATCCTCAGACTTCGGTCAGAAATCCTTCTGGGACAATCTAGGTTTCAACGAGCGTGAAAACTATCGTATTTATGTTAAGGATGAATTGTAAATGGGATCTCATGTTTTTAATTTGATTTATACACAGAAATGTAAACAGATAGAATTGAGATAGCGTGTTAGCTAATAACCATAGTAGAGCAAAAACAATTTAAAATTATTGCGCGTAAATTCATGGTTAATTCACCGATGCCGCGTTTCAATAAACAAAAAACGATTGGTTTTGCTTACGGACGGTAAAATTTTCGTTGATGATTTTCAAAGAAAGTTTACCGTCCGTAAGCAAAACGAATCGTTTCTTGTTTATTGAAAGGCGGCATGAGTGAGTTTGTGCAAGTTACGAAGTATCTATCTATTACCTTATCAGTGATTCGGGTTCGTGTATTATATTCGATTCAGGTGTTCTTCTGGTGAATAGAATGGGCCCTGTCCGATTTTAATTAGAAGTGTTTATTTTTTTAAAACTAAATAAGTAAATAAACGTGTACGACTCATGAAAGTAATCGCATTTACCTAAATTGAAGAATGGGACGGAATATCGGTAAGAGACCTTTTATAGTGCCGTGATCGTGGTGCATCTGATCACCGGCATCGAATGAAATACACGACTTTAACCTTTTAGATTAATTTCACGATTTAGCTGTTCATAAAACAATTTGGCCGATTAAACGATAAAAGTTATAAAGATACTCAATACTCTCAAAACGCATTTGAAACACCCATCCTACAAATATATTTTCATTTTGTTATTTTTTATATTATGTGCAAATTATTTGGAACTTAAATAAATAACTTTATGTATTTAAAAAGATTTTTTATTTAATTTAGGTACTGTATTGATTCCCTTATATGTGACCACGATCAGTGCATTTCGATCGTAACATCGGGTAACCAAAAAATTTATTGTAACTTGGATTTTTATCGTGATTAAGTTCCGGTTTACACATCTAATGCTTATATCATTTAAAAATACTAATAGGCGTACAGGGGCAGCACTGTGCTGCTACGTTAGCAACTAATCCATTTGCTTTATGATTTTGTTCACAACAATGTACTACATAATTCATTTCTTTAATTTATTTTCTGCAATAAACTTCGTGAATTCCGAGTATTGTGAAGCATTAGCTGAACACTATAGGGTCTCGACTGCGATCAATCCGCATTGATTTCAAATAAAAATCAATTCACTATTATCATCATCACCATCATTCTTGCCCTTCTTCTTTGGGGTCGGTTTCTTCTTCAAGTCTACGCCATTGTTTGTCTTTTCACTACTTATTAACATAACTTTTTATCCAATTTGATACTGGACCTCGTATATCATAGTTCTCCAACTTCTCTAATAGAATTTTGTGGGACACAAAGTCATATGCTTTGGACATGTCAAAAAAGATGACTGTCGTAGGCTTCTTTCTATCAACATTCATAAGTACATTGTTTACCAGATGAAATGTAGCGATAGTAGTGGTATTTCCTTTCTGGAACCTATATTGATCAGTTTTAATGAGCTTGATTTTGTCTGAATATGCAGCGAGCCGTCTTTTTATAGCCTTTTCAAAATTTTTCGAAAGAACAGGAATAAGGGTCCAGTTTATCACATGTGTCATGTGATAAACTGTGATAAATGACATGTGTCCCTCACTGAAAAGCATGTAAAGAATATAAGCGGCGGTAGCGTAATGGCTAAGGCGTCGGAATTGCGATCAAGTGGTTGCGGGTTTGAACCCCACCCAGTGCACTACCAGCGTGAACCCACTCCTAACACAAATATTTAGCATAGCTGGAGGGGTTAACAAGAATACTAGTAATGAGTGACCCACGTTGCTAGTATTCTTTATTTAAAAAAAAAATAATATATATATATAATAACATGCTGCTTTCTGCACTAACACTTATTTGTATATTCGTACATTGTCATCTTTTGTGATACTAATTAAGTATTTATTAAAGTCATCGGCTATTTCACGAGGATGTTCCAGAATATCCGATCCATCTCTTATTTCCTTGATGAATTCATTTTTTGGCTTTTAAAACTTAACTATGATGATACCGAGCATCTGATTGTTAATATAGTGTAGGATTCATTCTTAAGTAACCTCAAACACACACACTCGCTCTCAGACACACTCACACACACACACATACACACACACATACATTATGCACATATATATACTCACACAAACATTCTTAAATACTATACTAACACTATCTTCTAACTGCTGTCTTTATATAAAGTTGGATACCTTACTACGCTGTCAACGCTTAGTATATAGCTTAGAAATGAAAATATTAAGGGGTGGGAATCTGGTGTCCTGAAACACAGGCCTAGAGCCTAGCTTAGGCACCAGTCTCCTACAATATATGTATACTTACTCAAATTATGTATTCTTATTAAACTGTTTGTTATAAACTATATATTGTAGTGAGAAAATAAATGATATTATTATTTTTTTCTCCTTGTCTCCAAAATTCTCATTTATTACTTTCCAGACCGCTCTACATACATTATTGAAATTGCTAATTCTATTATTTTTTCTTAATTGTTGGGACTTAAGTATGGTACTTCGCACATACGGGTATTTGACCATTCTACGCGGCCAAGAGTCAAATTATTAATGTACAAAGGCCGTTAAAAAAAAGACGACCTGAGTTAGAGGCCAGTATCGAGAGCTATACTCAACCCTTTCCACCCTTCACCCGCGTCTCCTAAACCTTAGGCCGGAGTTTGTTCGTTCAAATTGTTGCCTGTCTGATTTCGGCAGCGTTCGTTTACAATGTCGACTTTGCAGTGAAATATTTTTAGTTCTACGTTATTCTTAAAAGTTTTTTGTGGTGGAACTGGCACTAAAGGTAATAATGTAAAACTTTGTTGTATTTTTAGTTGTTTTTATCATTATAAAGTTTAGTTATGGTACTTTAAAGGAACCCTTAAAGTAATAATTTATTTATAGGTTAATATTTTATTTAATCGAGTATTTGTTGTACTATCAAGTCAGATCTTGTTATCATTTCTAATAGAATCGAAAGTTTGAACCCTTGAGCAGTACAAAATAAAAAAAACTGCCGCGGAAATGGTGGATCTTGGTGCTTTGAAGTTTTTTCACATAAAATATAAAAACATAAGACTGTCGTAAATAGCATTATAAAAGAAATATTTTTGGTGTAGGGACACAACGTGCTTCGGCAGTAAGGATCGTGACCCATAAATATTTATTTTATCAAATGCAGACCTTTGATTTGTTGAATTTAGAAGATAAATTAAATTTCTTAACAAATAAATCTGGTCTTCTGTGTAACCTACACCCTATATTAAATCGGGTGTAGGTTACACAGAAGACCAGATTGAAAGCTTCACGTCACCAACACAAGCATTGTTGATATTCGTAGAACCTGATTTAACTCGCCGACAATACGAAATAGTGAGGAATACCAACAAGTAATTCTTCATTTGTTATTAAGAATCGATTTACAGCTTTTGGTAGACTATACTCTTAAGCGTAGATACATATCCATGTTTTGGTAAGGGTTCTAACAACAGTAAGAGAGCAAGAACTAGTGGGCTTAAAGTTAATTTCAAAATGGGGCTATGATGGCTCTCAACAATCTGAATTTTCACAAAAAAAGTTACTGATGCGAACATACTCCAAAGTTGTTTCGTTCCGGACTTCCGTAAGGTAAAAAAAAATAACTATTAACTCCTTTTTACATAAAACACTTGCTCTTTTTATGCCTGCGAAGCCCAATGTTCGTGATGATTGTTCTAAAAGTGATGAAGAAGAACATTAGTTTTTATTAATATATTTTGTGCTTTTATTTAATTAAATCGTATCTATAAATTTATAAAATGTATTTTTTCTTTAATTTGTAACCTTAAGAATAGACATAAAATTATATTGGTCGCGTAGAATGGTCAAATACCCCTATGTCCGTCGTAGTAACTTTGAGTAATTTATTGTGAAACCTTGTTTTGCCTTCAGCAGTTCGTTGTCTATAAACATGAAACCTCAAATACCTTTTAGTTCCGCAACAACGTCGTATGCCTCTAGTAATACACCTAACACGGATTTATTGAGGATAATAAGCCTCCTTTATAGTGGGAAACATCAGTTAAACTATAAACTAAAATCGTCATGAAAATAATTGAAGGCTTGATTAAAGTTGGTTTCATTGTAAATATGTTTTTTTTATGTCATAGGGGGCAAACGAGCAGACAGGTCACCTGAAGGTAAATGACTACCGCCGCCCATGGGCATCTGTAACTCAAGAGTCACAAGTGCGTTGCCGCCTTTTAAGGTGGGAGTAGGGGTAGAGGAGAGAGGGGGATTTGAGGGGAGGAGAGGGGAAAAACGGGAATAGGGGACAGGGAAGGGTAAGGGACTCCGGTAGCCTCATTCACGCGGCGAAAAGCAATCATTGCTTTACTGCCGATTTTCTGTGAGACCGTGGTATCGAGCGGAGTCGAGCCGGCAAATACGTACCGAAGCATGGCTCTCCCACGTAATAATTATTAGATTAAAAGCGAGATTGCTTAGACATTGTTGTAATTTCCATATGTTCTCTCGAGAGAAATCTCTTTTAATTATGTAGTACTTAGTTTTTATTTTTTTTCATTTTTACTTATCAGGTACAGTTACAGACAACAGACCATGTCTCACACAAAAACAAGTAACAATGTACAATTTCAAATCTGAAGTCCAATTAAAAGTATACACATCATTCACAATAGTGGTAATAGCGCTTCAGTTAGGTGTTAAACAGATGATTAAGAAGGATAATGAGATACAGTAAATTAACTAAATACCTAAATGGTAGAGTTGGTTTATCTTTTATAAACACACATAGCACCTGTGCGGTGTTATGGTTGGATAGTTTTAGAATTTTTGTACTGGTCCCTTTTTTTATATTGCTAATTATATGATATGCACTGTTCGGTTTTTTATTAATATGACAATATTAGGGTCACCTGTTAGAATAATTTTGTGTTAAAGAATAATTTGTATTGAAATTTGTCAAGATAAGCTAAAAATATATCTACTCGTGATTAGGAAGTGCGGTAAATGCATAATACGACCACATTCTATACCACAGCATACGAACACTGTTTCTTTAATAAAGTTTTTTATAATACCTTTCTAAATGAAAATGCAAGTTCCACCCCCTGCTTTTTCTCGACAGTATTTTGATACAAGAGGGTAGCCTGAAACTAGTGTTCAATATAGCACAATTCCTTAAAAAAGTTTCCGAAAAACAAAGTATGTCTGGTAAATTAAATTGTGTTTCTCTTGGGTACTTAAGTCCTGAAGAGACGATTCTGGCACAGAGTTGAAACAGTTGAGAAAGAGTAGTATTTGGAGGGTAGTGGTCCCTAAACCCCGATGATCAACCGTCTTGGGGTGAGTGTTTTGGTTGTTGCATTGCGTAGGGTTTATGTTGGTTGGTTGGGGTTTCCTGTTGTCTGTGTATATTATATCGCTGCTGATAGACATCTACAAGCAGCGATATAATATACTATTGCATTTTTTATGTTCGTCTATCATCTATCTTACATTACTCTGCCCTAACCAAGAGTCTTCGCTCGTCTGATAATCTTCTCCTTCTTTGTCCTTCTCACAATTCTAGTATGGAAACCTCTGGAACGCGCTACCACAAGAAACCTGTTCACTTTTAAGGTTAACCTCTACAGAGATTTATTGGCAGAATCATTAGAATAATACTTGACTAGTGGTGTCTTTATTATTTATTTGTATATCTTTGTGTATATATGTAGTACATATATAAAGGCTTATTTATGTAATACCTTCTTTTACTATTTTGTCTTATTTTAAATATACACCTGGCACACCATATGTGTATCACCCAAAAATTAACTGGTAGAAAATGCGTACGACATTAAGTTCGCCTTATACAATGTATTTGCAGGAAGTATAAATAAATAAATGTTTTATACTTCCTGCAGCAGGCAGCACATCGTTATCATCTGCAAAAGTACATTATTCACAACGATTAATTTATGTGCATCGTACCATTGCAAGGTGAACGAGAACTTTTTACAGAGATATCCGGTACTAACAGTTTCTTTCGAATGAACTGCTCGAGTGCACGTATGCAAAATTAAATGACAATTAATCACCAAAATGACTTTCAAGTTAATTTTGTCCTCGATTATTGGTGGTCTGGTGCTCTGGGGTTCTCAGGCGCCGAACCCTACAGTCAGAGTTCCCCACGGTGTTTTACAAGGCACTTGGAAAGTGTCTACGAAAGGAAGATCATATGCCAGCTTCGAAGGGATACCATATGCGCGCCCGCCGATTGGAAAATATAGATTCAGGGTAAGAAACATTTTTATTGTGAATATTGACGCTTTGCATTTATTTGAGAATTTCGTTTGCAATATCCAAAGAAGGCTTCGATCGTACCTATCTTCTAAATTATTACTGCGATTAAGTCCACCTTTCTAGCAAATGTTCGCTAAATTTATGTACGTTATGGAAAACTCTGCAGGTTTCTTGCATACACTTAATATAACCTGGTTGAAACGTCATTCAATTCAGAGTTATGTAATACCTATTTCGTGATCGCGTTAATTCCCGTATAAATACATAATTATATCACGTAACGCGAAAGTTTAAAAGTTACTAATTAATACTCTGACGTAATACAGTACTTTTTTAGCGTGTGGAAACTAGACGGTGTTCCATCTGATTTCTGGATATAACCCAGGAAGAAATTCCTCGATACCCATGTGGTACGGGGAGTCTTGGTCCCCTTTTAGCGAGCCTGTTAAAGATGCCACGCCATGTTCTCGCCTGCTTTTGC
This sequence comes from Callimorpha dominula, assembly GCA_949752705.1. NCBI lineage: Eukaryota > Metazoa > Arthropoda > Insecta > Lepidoptera > Erebidae > Callimorpha > Callimorpha dominula. Next base: position 3,574,167 of record OX457000.1, on the reverse strand, counting down.
GAGCTCGTGGAGACGACCAGTCCTTCTGTGGTAATCCTTAGCCATATTCCTAACCAGCTTTTTTATTTTAATGGAATTGTTATGCTTTAAAAAAAAAATATTGAATAAATAGGATTTTGATTGGACTACAAATTACGCTGTTTAAAATCCAATCAGTACACTACTGAAATATGGACTGTTAACTTTAACTGAAAGGATTACCGAAAGAAATGATTAATGTGTTATTTATTTACCAAATCAAATAAAACTGTGTAATTTTAACCATTCACAACTATCCATACACTAGCTTATCGTTTAACCAGTGTATAATTTAAAATAAATCATTAAGTAATCAGACTATAATATTATAAATGTGAAAGTTTGGATTAATGTTTGTTACTCTTTCACGCAAAAACCACCGAACCGATTGCGATGAAACTTGGTATGTAGATACTATAGGCTACTTTTTATCCCGATATTCCCACGGGATCTGGACTTACGCGGGTGAAACCGCGATCGATTTATAATTCTATATTTAAAAATATTTTGGGAACATTTTCTTGTGGTATTAGAATATATTGGTTTTCACCGCACCCTGCTCTAGATAAGACAACATACAATTGCCACACCATTTATTTTCCTTATATCTACAAACGTGTGCTTAAAGGTCTGTCCCTGTGCTTCATATAAAGTGTCTGCAAACGATAGCTTCACAGGAAATTGTATTGTTTTAAAACTAAATGCTAAAGGGTATCATAGGAATTCGAGGTATTAGTTTCGTTTTTTTTTTTTTGCTGGCCCAAAACTATATGAAGTATGATATTTTTTTCTAAGAAAATTTAACTTTAAGTCTAGTTCAGTTACATAAAGTTTATCAGATTTCCTAATAAAATAATTGTTTCATTCATATTAGGATGTTCGGGACATAATCGCGATAGTATTTATAAGGTGCAACACCTTTTTTTGGAATGGATGGAATTGCAGTGATCGTGGTCACGTGGAGTACGATCGGTGTAATTCAATTGCGATCAAGTCCAAATATCATTTACATATTGAATATGTAGAAAAGTCAAGAAAGTTATGCACGCGGATAAATCAGTTCAGGAGCGCTTTTCCTTCCGATTTACTTAACAAAAGTCAATATTTAAGCGAACAGAGATGTGTAGTCTGATGCTATATAGCCTATACAATTTCTTATGAAGCTGGCTATCATATACAAAAAGAATTTTTCGAATCCGACTGGTAGTTCCTTAGATAAGCGCGTTTAAACAAACACATACACAAAAAATCAAACAAATAAATTCTAGCTCTCTTTAGCTTTATTATATTAGTATATTAAGATAGGCTACATAAGCCATCTTCGAGCGCACCAGCTCCATCTCTCCGACTAGGGGTCGAAGTGGTCGCCATCGCCGAAATCGGTCGGAACAAACAACAACAACATAAATTGAAAAATAATAAACATCAAGTTTCTACGTTCACGTTAACATTTAAGGGCCTCTATTTTGAAGTAAATAACTTTGCCCTCACGGGTGACGCAGACAGCGGTTCAAGTAGTCGTCGACCCCTTCGTTCGGTGTCTAGGTATATGGGACAATTAATTGTCTGATTCTCAGACAATAATTATTGTACGTCTGGATGTACTTTGCGTTCGTTAGTTACAAGTTTAATAAGTCTCGTCAACTTTTAATTAATAAACTATTTCAGTGGACTAATTTACTAAACGAATTAATACTACTATTTACGAATTTAAATACAAAAAATAAGAAACCGAAAAATAAGCAACCGTTAAATAACTTTCTACTTCATGACGCATGACGCATATTTTAATTAATCTCAGTTAGATTAATTAAAATATGCGTCAACAATTTTATTTGAAAAATTATATTCTTTTAAAAATTAAAACTTGAAATTTTAAATCGTCAAATGCACGCACTGCCATACAGCTTTAACGATCAAACTATCGGCAGATTAAAAATCACCTGTGCGCGGTGGCTCACAAGAGTACTAAATATTATTATATACTCCGTCATTCCGAATGTCAACAGACATGTCAACTGATATGTATTTAACACTACAAACTTTAATTTCAATTCACTCCAGAATATATTGAAAATTAGCATCTATTGCATTGCAGTTGTACTTAACAACTACATTTCTAGATGGGTTCTTGCGCCTAGTGGAGTTCCTCAATCTTCTCTGCTTGGTCCCTTATTATTCATCATATATGTCAACGACATCCAGCTATGCTTGCATTCATCCCCACTCCTGTGTTTTGCAAATGATATGTAAATATTTAACACTATATCATCACCTAATGATGTGACAGCTCTTCAAAATGACCTCTGCCGTCTTAAAGATTACTGTCGAACTTACAAACTGGACCTACACCCCTCAAAATGCTCAGTTCTGACATATACTAGTAAATTGGCACCTATATCCACTAAATACACACTGGGAGGTATAACCTTACCAAGAAGCACCACTGTACGTAACTGAGACAAGACTGCAAGCTTTCATTCGAGACGCATGGTTGAAGTTATTGTCAAAAAGCGTTGAAATCACTCGGCTTTGTAATGAGACTTTCCAATAATTTTACTGAAGCTAAAACACTCAAAATCTTATACTGCACCTTTGTCAGGAGTCATCTGGAATATGCGTGTCATATATAGAACCCCTGTTATCACAAATATATCGACCGTGTTATAACTATAAATTAAAAATTAAAAAAAACAAAATTGTAACAAAAAAGCCTTACATCATTTTGGAAAAGAGCTGATACTCTCACTGCTTCACCGAAATTAACCAAACATAACTAAGAACCACCGCAAGGAAACCGGCTTTCAAATGAAAAAAACCGCATCGAAATCGGTCCATCCGTTTGAGAGCTACGATGCCACAGACACACATAGACATCGACGTCAAACCTACTAACCCCTCTTTTTGCGTCGCGGGTTAAAAAAAATTCAAAAGCGCTTTGTCAAATACCGCTGCTTCCACCAACATATTATTACTTCATATCAGTCTAGCAATTATTATCACATTTGAATTAAATTTCATCTCTTACCTCTTCATAATCGTCGTGAGATAGCTGAATTTATCTACGTCCTTCGAATATTAAATAATAATATTAATAGCCTCGAGCTCTTATCAAAGCTTTCCTTTAATGTACCCTGTAAATCAATCCGCTTTAAGCCACCACTGCAAATACCAAGTGCTACTACAAACTATCGACAAAATAGTTGTATTGTGATAGGAAGTAGAAACATTAACAGGCTGTGTAGACAGTGCGATATTGACCCTTATTGTGATAAGAAGTAGAAACATTAACAGGCTGTGTAGACAGTGCGATATTGACCCTTATTGGACCAGTGTGCCCGCGACAAGAAGGTGTTTGAGTCTAACATTTTTCATGCAAATCAATGTTATGTTTCCTTGCGAAGTAAATTTGTTTTATGTATGTGACGTGTTGTTTTTGATTAACTAATATATTTTGTTTTCTGGGCGTTACGCGTGATGTGTTTCCTTGAGTTTGTTTACATATTGTTAGTTACTCAAATACTATAATTAAAGTAAGTCTTCCATGCATTAAATAAATAAATAAATTATATCTTATAATCTTTATATAGACCTAATTTATATATTTGAAATATTAAATAATATATTTAATTTATGTGTCGGCATTTTTAAAGTAAACGGATGAATTTTCATCATCCTCGAGCTCATCTACCAATTTTGACATTTCCAACTTCAAAAGTTGCGAAGGTTTATGCAAACTTTCATCCTATCTTTGTGCTGTGTATTGGAATGGAACCAACAAAAACCACACGGTGTGCCATACTGCGCCTAAAATAGGAAGGATTCAGGAACAGCTTTAATTAAGACTTCCGGACCCTCCTAGCGCCTGCCCGCAAAATACCTACAGGTTATATTCGCGGGCTCCATCTGCAAGTAAAACCTCTCAATTAGGCGACGTCGAGGGAGAGAAACCTAGAGTAAGCGATACCGCAAGTCTTACCTTTGGAACGGGACTGAGACTGCAGTAGCCAGCAGAGGCCGGGGTCGCGTACCCGATTGTCTTTTATTTCCTGTGACTGGAGCCTGGAGGCCACTGGGACAGGAACACAAGCTGGCAGCTAGCGATGAAATTGCTAACTATTGGCATGAGTTTCTTCTCCGTTATCCCGTCCACCACGTGGGCCTAGTGTGTATCTGTAAAATGTGGAGGTTTTCTCTTTATCGGAGGCATACTGAAAAAAGGCCAAGTAATTGTGAGTTGCCAATCAGAAGTGTTAATTTTTGAAGAAAGTGATGCCATCTACTAGTGACATCCATCAACTGACTTACGTTCGGACGAAATTTTGAGTAAAGGTTTTCGTTTTTTATTAAGTACAATTATGTTTTTGTTTATTTTACCATATGAAGTGCGTACACAATAAATACTTTATTGAACTAATAATATTTTTAAAGATTAATTAATAAGGAGCTGACAGAACTCAATGTTTAGATTAGCGCCCTCTAGTGAATCTGTATATGCATTATTAGCGAGACGGTTCGAGTTCAGTAAATTTCAGTGCTTTTGCCCCATAGCAAAAGTGCACAACGTAAGTAAAGAAGTTTTCACTTCAAAAATATTATGCTGAAAAAAAAGAATTTTTTGTACAGGACTGATACTAATCAATAGTCTATTAGTGCTATTAGCAGTCTAGTATTTTTATCAGCAAACTGCAGTTATTACGTCAGAAACCAATGAACCCCACAATTAATAAACATTAAAATAAAGTAAGTACCTATTTTATCTCTTATCATTACGTATTAGCAGTCAATTCAAACAGGTACAAACCACTTCCTGCATACAGTATACAACAGTGCCAACTGTTAGGACGTTAAATAGATAGGAGGACTCAACAGATACTTGACTATCAAGAGTGAAGTGTGAAAAGCCAAACTAGAGGCAAACGAAAATGAAATGCTACCCTCCAAATAATTTAGCTTCCCGGCATTCCATTCGGTGAGTGACGTCACTCAAGGTGAGCGTACTTACGGGCCGTTCACTTGACACACGTCAGACAGTTGTAGACAACCTCAGTCCAAGTCAGTATGGAGTATGAAGATCGAGTAATAGATGAGGAGATCTACCAACAAAAAAAAAATTGTGTGTGTCAGCTCCGACGCACGACTGGAGTTTACAATTTACTGGAGTCTCTCTCTCTCCCTAACCCCCTCCCTCGCCCCTTTTATGTTAATTATTTAACACACCTGTGTTAATTTGACTTTTACATAAATTATCTAAAATTTAATTTATTAACATTAGTAAATTATTTGTGTTGAATTTACTTTTTATTTCTCATTCTCTCGTACTTAGGCTACTTTTCTGAAGTTGCGCTTGTACTGTGTGTGAATTGCACACACATTTTTTTTTCAAATTTCAATTTGTACCTTTTTCCATAAAAGCCGACGCGAAATATCAAACCTCTTTAAACATTTTAGTGGAAATGATATTGGGTATTGGTTACATTGTTTTGCTATTTTGTTAGTACCTATTCAACCTCTTATTATCGCCAAAAATTTACTTGATCTATTACTATTATTGTTTTAAGTGCCTAGTGCCACCTCGACCATTTCTGGTCTTTAATAGCGCACTTTTTGCTTTACAGTTCACTGCTCAGACTTATGGCTTCCAGAAACCTCCAGATCCCATCAGCAGTGATTGTTTGTATTTCCTGCGGTTGCATGATGTGTTAATTGTGTAACCCGTCCAACATTAGTGGGCCACAAGAGCATAGAATATGCATTGCAATTTCTTCTGCCTCTCGACAGAATCTGCATATTCTGTTCTCACCCAAGTTTAGGTTGAACATAATTATGTTTGTTCAGTTTGCAGTGTCCGGTGAGGACTCTTGTTACTGCACAGGTTTTGTATCTTTTGAGGTCCAAAAGTTCTTTGGATACTTCATATAGGTACGTATACACAATGTTTGTGGAAGGCGATGTAAGTAGTCAAAAATTGCTTCTGAAATGTAGGGTATATAATTTAAGTACGTGCCTACGTCACGTAGCGCCTCGTAGCATAATTACACAAATATACCTTAGTTTCACAAATACTTTTTTTCTCATTTTAATCTTGAGGTATTATTACTTACTTACGCAACTAGCTGACAATTCAAAAATACCTATAATGGGTTTAATTGAAATAAATGATTTTGATTTGATTTGATTTTAATTACGCTTAACATAAATGTACTAAATTCACCTCAGCATTAAGTTAACGGAATGTTTTGGGCTTTCCTTCTGAGGTAAAATAGGTGGTAGGTCTTGAGGTGGTGTGTATTTGAAATGGCCTTCTAGCTCCTACGCTTTGTGAATCTTTGAGAATGAACGCCAGGTAAAGAAAAGTATGTTCTATGTAGCAGCTTTGCCTTGGTCTTTTTTGTGCTGCCAGTATATTACCGGTATCATCCAAAAAAGCAGTTACTGTACTACGTTACACATATTGTTTCCGTAAGCCCGACTGACCATCAGGCAAGATATTTTGAGATACCTAGTAATGCCTAAGCTGGCAATCGATTCTCGACGAATCACTTTCTCCGGTACGATTCTAATAGGTCGCAGATCTCTGTAATCTGACACATCGCTATTCTTAGATATAGGTCATAATAGATCTCTTTATAATAGCAGTAATTACACCCAATGTTCCGGAATCATTTAGGTAATTATTATTAAGGATAGTCCATCGACTCCAACTGCATTCATACATTGCATACGTATCTTTCTACGAAGAGTCTACTATAATGCCACAAGATTAATGATTATTTAAATTATAAAGAAAGACTAACTAACTAACGATTAATGAATAGTTGGTATCTCATCATTACGTTACGTGTGTTTGAGAGTATAAAAAATTAGAAATTTCTCGTTAAGTAGATATTTACTTATCTCCTTATTCCCTAACATTTCAACCAAAGTGCACCGATGGTGGTCACTTCAAGTTTTCACACATTCTATGGACTGGGGACTTAAGCATTTAAGTTATAGTTAATACGTATATGAAAAACGATCTAAAAAGCGGCGGTAGCGTAATGGCTAAGGCGTCGGACTTGCGATCAAGTGGTTGCGGGTTCGAACCCCACCCAGTGCACTACCGGCGTGATCCCACTCCTAACACAAGCATTTAGCTTAGCTGGAGGGGTTAACAAGAATACTAGTAATGTGTGACCCATATTACTAGTAGTCTTTAAAAAAAAAAGAACTTAATTAACTTCTTTTTTTGTTACAAGGAGCCACAACCACTGAAGCCATGGACAGGGGTATGGAACGCCACAAGACCTCTATCTGCTTGCATGCAGTACGATCCGTTCCAAAATAATGTTACTGGTAATAAAAGTCCTCTATACCTAACTTCCTAAACTACAGTGCTTTGCTATTGACAGAAAATTTAAGAAGGCAGGTCACAGTAGGTAAGATGAAAGCATCTCTACGACCGTCTTAACCTCTATATCTTACTATCACAAGGACTGTTTGCCTATAAAGTGCGGCTGCCTAAATAGTAACAGGCTGCTTAGTCAGTAAAGTATATCTATATTAAAGAACAGTCACGATAAATAAAATCATTTAATTTTTAAATATTCCTACTCGCACTGGAACTGTGAAACTTTCTTTTTAATTTTTTTCATATTTAAAAAAGACAACTCCCGCATTAGGAATTACTCCTGTGACGCGGGGGACTTTACAAATGAACCAATCATAACGATGACATCATCATTCACATGTCGGAATCGGCATTATTAGTAGCCATGGCACGGACATTTTGCTGTCAACACAAGAAACAATAAAAAAATTATAATTAAAATTATAAATTTTAAAAATTATAGATCCACACACAGAGTCACCGCAACAATAGGTGACTATAGTAGTATTTTTTTATGAATATAATACAAAGTGACAAATAAATGTTATTCATTTAATTTAAAGGAGCACTAAACCGTTCATCAAATACAATTTATTCCATTAATCTAGCATTATAGTTGCCGAGATTTTTAGGTATCCCGTATTAGTACCTATCTTTATGTGACCCGAATTCATTGCTCTCGTGTGTGTATTAAACAGTTAACGGAATGGTTGTACAGAACTATTGAACCTTGAAATTCATAGACCATCTTCATCATTTATAGACCAAATAAGAGCTTACCTTAGAGAGGGAGTGGGGGAGGGGGGGGGGGAGCATGCTCTAAAGTTTTTTTTACCTTCTCTACTGCATGCTCGTGCTTGTTGTTCTTTGCTAGTACATGTGGGTGTTGTGATGGTAAAATTCGGTCGTACCCTCATATAAACAAATGACCTCATGTTACCAACCATCTCTTTTCGATCTGATAAATGAAATATTCAAAACAATACAATAAAACAGCAATACAATGGTTCTTAATAAAACCCGGGCTGAAGTAGTTTAAACAAACAATAGTAATTATAGTATAAAGTAAATCGTTAATTTATATATTTTGACTTAATTAACTAACTCGAATAGTAGTTAATTAAGTCAGTACAGTTAATCAATCAGTACTGTAAGTTAATTAAAATCTAAACGAAACTATGGAAACCTGCTGTGACCTAAATATACAACCCGTCAACCAGGTAGCGAGAACTGCTTGTATTTAAACGTGCACACTCCTCGGCTGCAGAGGGAGGCTATGATGCCAGTCATGATCTACATCCACGGAGGTGCCTTCATGTATGGCCAGGGGAGCGTCTATGGCGCCGGCAATGTCATGGACTGGGACATGGTAGTCGTTACCATCAATTACAGGCTTGGACCCCTTGGTGAGTATCTTTACTTAACAATTTCTGAGGAAGTGGGGGAATTGTTACATGTGTAAATCGGAGCTTGAATGCTGGTAAAAGGTAAAAGGACTAAATTGCACCGATCGTGATCATGGATGGACTGGTGAAAGCTCAGCTATGCCTCCGTGAGTTATGAGTTTCGGCAACCCGCACGCACCGCACCCACTCGGGGTACTCGTACACTTGGTAAGTGGAAGAGTCTAGCAAGTCTAGTGATTTGGCACAAGAATAGTCCACTCTCGTCTCCTCGACCCCTAAAAAAAAGATTTGTTTATTTGTTTTTCTCTACCCTTAAACATAGTTCACACTCGACCCACATCTCAGTGATGAGACCAAATTTTCATACAAAGGACAGGCATACTTCGTACATTTTCAACCCCTAGTTCTGTAAGTACATAAAATTAATATTTTGCTACAGTAGGGTACAGACTAAAAGCAAAATTCAGGAATTGGTATTTAAAAAATAAACTAGCAATATTAAAGAATAATTGTTGATGGTTTCTGCTAATTTTCTATTTAGCAGTTTATTAGTGGTGTGACCATAACAACACCATTTATTTTCCATAAGTCGGTTTTCAAACCATTGTTGTACGAAATAATATCGAAAAATTCTTTCACTCACTGTTCATCTGGGCTGTCTTCCATGATATAAAGAAATCCATTATCTATTTCTTTTTTAGGAAGATGTGCCAGAACTGTACATAAAGCTACATGTTTTTGCGTTATTTTTTATTTAAATTTAAAGTCTTGGCTTTTGTCCAAATAGTCCTGTTGAAACAATTGCATGAGTGTAAACAATTGTTGGTGAGCCAATAGAAAACAAAATATGATAAAAACAACCTTTTATTTGTATCTCAGGTAAAGTTTTTTCTGATGCTACTACATGGATCCACTTCCAAAATCAACTGTAAATTTTTTTAGCTTCTAATCAAGCAACAATTTTTTTATTTGACTGAATAATCCTACTAATATTATAAACGTGAAAGTTTGTGAGTATTTATGTATGGATGTTTGTTACTCTTTCACGCCAAAACTACTGAACCGATTGCGATGAAACTTGGTATGTAGGTAGCTGGAGACCTGGATTAACATATAGGCTACTTTTTATCCCGATATTCGTACGGAATCGGGACTTACGCGGGTAAAACCGCGGGCCGCAGCTAGTAAGTTAAATGTAGCTTGCTTTTTACTTCCTAAGAGGGCATAAACTAAGGGTGCAATATTGGTATTTTCCTCTGAGCTCCCAATGTCGCCATTAATCAAATACAGTATTATTCAAACTATATTGAGGGTATTTTCCAGTGGAGACATTATTTATTAGGGGTCAAGGGGCCGAAAGTGGACTAAACTATCAGCTTTGAACTTGGGGTTTTGAGTTGAAAGTACATTTTTTTATTTAACTTTTTAACAACCCTTTTATAAAAAAATAATTTAATTTATCAGATTTTCAGTGACGTTTTTTGTGTACATATATATACATAAAAATACGTGTTTTCTTTATTTATTGTAATTGCGGCTAGGAAAGAAATATCTGAAAGTACTACTAAAATGTTTTATATAAACTTTCAGGATTCCTGAGTACGGGTGACGATGTTATACCTGGAAACTACGGGTTAAAGGACCAGTCGTTCGCGCTTCACTGGATCAAGAACAACATCATGATGTTCGGTGGAAACCCTGAGAGCATCACGCTCACCGGCTCCTCGGCAGGTGGCGCCAGTGTGCACTACCATTACTTGTCACCTTTGTCGAAAGGTATGGCATGTCTTTTATTTTCCAAGGGAACTAAGATATATGTAAGTAAGTATGCTTTTTGAGGTCTAGGTCCAGAAAGTTTTAAGGCCTTATTTATGTTCCATCCAAGTTTGACTGAGTTTTGACTTTGGTTTTCTTTGTAGGTAGGTATAATAATGCAATGAATTAATTAAAACTAATGTTCTGTACAGTATCAATCAAAATCAAAATAATGAACGCTGTGTATTTTAGTTTTTTTTACTTATGTTAATACCACAGAATTAGGTAGGTACTCATAGAACCTTATTCCGACTTACATACATCGGATTCGAGCGTTTAATAATTTTAATCATATTTCCTAATTCCGAGTATTAAAAAGTAAACGGTTTTTAGTATTATATAAACAAATGAATCTACAAAATATACTGTATACGTATAATTTTAGGTCTTTACTTATGAAATTGGCGTTTTATATGAAAAAGTAAAACGGGTTTCTTATGAAATTATTTTCATTTTTTGAAGTGAAAACTTCTTTAGCGGCGTTGTGCACGTCTAAACGTGCACAACGCCGCTAAAGAAGTTTTTAACATTTTTTACCCATCTAAATGGGTAAAAAATTTTATACTCACGTCAGGACACGTGACCATGATGTCCGTCCCCATCGAAAATTCATATGACGGAGCCCAGCTTGTTATATTATACATATATAAATCCACTACAGCTCTATTAATTAATGCCACCAACCTGTTGAGGTGACGTTTTAAGTTCGTCGTTTCGTTTAAGTTTTCACTTCTGTCGGCAGCCCCATGACTGCCTATTTTTTTTTTTTTATTTAACAAATAAGTAAGATATTGATGTAATCAAGAAATGTATCATTGTTATCTATATACTTTCGCTATTCTATAGGAAGTTAGTTTATTAATTCCCTTGTTGAAAAAATTGTGAGACCGAGACAATGAAATCTTTAAAAAAAATCAATGAGACCGTCCAAACCGGACTACTCGTATCTCATCGGAATTAAATTTTTTTCTCGTAAGAAGTTTACCAAATTCTGGAACAAATAGTAATCTGTTGGAGCAAGTCCGGGGAGTATGGTGTGTATCGGAGACATTACAATCGCAGCTCCTTTAATATGAGACCCTCTGTTGAAGTGAAGTGTGTGGTCTAGCGTTGTCCTGAAGTAGCAATAGGTTAGTCAATTGACTATTGATTGATTGGTTGGGCAATTGACCAGTCTCGGTTGTTTAACGATTAGCTTTTCCATCATTATTTGCGATTATTGACAATACAGTTTCACCGTAATTGTCTGGCCAGATTTTAGGAAGCTGTAGTGACCAACACTACAGCTTCTCCTGGGTTCATCTATTGTCGTGAGTGTTTTCGATTATCGTACAGGATCCTCTTTTCATCACAATAAACAATACGATTCAAAGTCCCCTTGTTATTGTGGCGGTTGAGTATAATGTAACGCAAAACTCACCGGGCGTTTGTTGGTGTGCTTAGCTCAATTCACTTTTCCATATTGATTTTAGTGAATTTAAATTGTTTTACCACTCACACCGAAGCCTGCCGCTAATTCTGATGTGGTTTGCGATGGACCCGCTTCTACGATCCCGTTTAATTCTTCATTGTCAACAAGGGTCTCCGGCCGTCCATGAGGTTGTCCACGTAAACGTTGGAATCAAAAACTTACCGCGTTTTCTTTTACAGTAACTTCCCCATAAACATTATTAATCCTTCGAGCTGTTTCGGCAGCGCTAGTGCCACGCCTAAGCTCGTATTCGTAAATAACACGATATTTTATGTTTTCTATCTTATGAACAAAACGATTTCAAAGAAACATCAAATTGCGCGAAAACAAACGAAGCGCTAAATTCGAAACAAAAATACACAAGCCTTAATTCGAAAACCTAAACAAATATTTGAGATGAGGTATTGAAGTAGCCAGTTCGACAAAACACTAATATCATATTTAAAGATCTAATATTTTATTATTATTATTGTTTTCAGTGCCTAGTGCTACCTCGACCATTTCTGGTCTTTTGTAGCGCACTTTTGGTTTACAGTTCACTGCTCTGACTTATGGCTTCGAGAAACCTCCAGATCCTTCCTATCAGCAGTGATTGTTTGTATTTCCTGCGGTTGCATGATGTGCAACCCTAGGTAAATACTTCGGTGCCGCATTAGTGGGCCACAAGAGCATAAAATATGCATTGCAGTCTCTTCTGTCTCTTGACAGAATCTGCAAATTGTGTTCTCACCTAATTTTACGTTGAACATATGTTTGTTCAGTTTGCAGTGTCCGGTGAGGACTCTTGTTACTGCACAGGTTTTGTATCTTTTGAGCTCCAGAAGTTCTTTAGATACTTTATTATAATAGCCATTTATTATGGCTTTCGAGTGTCTTAGACCTTCCATCTCTTAATAGCCAATGATGTATATTTGGCGTTTATGATAGAATAAGCTCGCTGTTTGCTGATGCCGCAGAATGGTTCTGGGCCATGCTGTCGGTTGTCTGCACCAGCTCTGGCGAGTTCATCGGCTTTTTCGTTGCCATCGATGCCTGAATGGCCTGGTACCCATCTTAATGTAATTTTGTTTGATTGCCCCAGTGTGTTCAAGTTTTTCTTGCAATTTTGTATTAGTTTGAGCTAATCTCAAATTTGCCAAGTGCCAATAGCGCCGCTTGGCTGTCTGAGTTGATGTAGATGTGTTGATTTTTTACTTTCCTTTCAAGGTTGATCTCCACGAACATGTTTAATGCAGAGAGCTCAGCCTGAAAGACGGAGGCCTGTGTTCCCAGGTTGGCGCTCCACCTGAATTTTGGCCTCTCTCCCTAATACTTACTGACTGTACTTAGCTTACGCATACAACGAATTAATAAAGTAGCTAAATAGATAATCTTTGATCTGCTATGATTAGTAATTGCGACACTAAAGTGTACCTCTTAAATAGATTTTAATATTACTCGACAAATTAAGTTGTGAAATATAAAACAAGAAGTGTGTAATCATAAAACCGCCTTAAAAATTAAAAAAAAAACAAAAGGTCTATGAAAGTACTTGCGTTGCATCGGTGGTTGCAGTGGGATTTTAAAAACTTACAAAAGTTGATTTGAAGTATAATCCTTTCAATACATAAACCTAAACAAAACAACAGTACAAAAATAACAACTAAAACACTATTAAGCAAATCGTAGTTTTTACGTTCACAAGGTCCAAAATCTACGTTCGCGTTCAAGTCAGCTGCCAGCGCAAAACTAATTGATTATTTCAAAAAAGTACACAAATTAAAATACTCTTTTGCTAAAACAAAGACGATCACAAAAATTATTAATAGAATAAGACACCTTGCAGTTAAAAAGAGTTTTTAATTTGCTTGAAAACATTATTTTTCTAAATACCTCGGAATAAGTTTTTCAAACCCCATGGAATTGGGTATTTATGTTAAGCTGAAGTTCTAGTTTCCTATAAAATTTCACATATATTTTCTTAACAGTAATAACTGTGCCAACTCACCCATTGTTATAAAGAAATAAAGAACATTAATTCATTAACATAAGACTAAAGGCCCTTCTAGTAAAAATTCTCTTAATTGCATTCTCCAGGAACGTTCACAAGAGGTATAGCATACAGTGGTTCAGCCTTTTCATCCTGGACACACTCCATTAAACCGGCAGAGAAAGCGAGGACCCTGGCTTCAATCGTGGGTTGTCCTACTGGCTCGAGCAAAAAGATGCTGAACTGCCTCAAGTTCCGGCCAGGAGAAGCCATTGCCCGCGCTCAAGAAGATTTTTTTGTATGTATTATAAATCTCTGTTTTAACCGACGAAAAAAAAAGGAGGTTCTCAATTCGACCGTATATGTATATTTTTTTTGTTTTATGTTTGTTCAGCCCTTTCTCCGTTATTTATGAACCGATTTTGATTATTTTTGTTAGATAGGGTATACCTCAAGAGGAGTCCCATGTCAAGGAAGTCAGGATCTGATGATGGGATCCTGGTAAAATTTACAGAAACCCTCGAAAATTGTAGGAACGAATAGTGTTTCTGTTTACTTTTCATTACTTTATCAGGTATTTGCGTTTAGAAATCATCACATGTACATGCTAAGTTAATGACGAAAAAAAAATCATAAAATAAAAGTTTTTTTTTAACTTTCACTTTGCTTCAAACTTTAAAAATAAACCGAACAAGTGCGAGTCTGACTCCGAACAACCGGAAGCACCCTATAGGTTTTGGGCGAAAACCTATAGGGTACTTCCCATTTATATAGAATCATGAAATTTCGTCGTTAATTTGTTGATAAATCACATAAAAAAAGTTTTTGTGGTTACAAACTTATATTTTGCGGTTAGATTGTTCACTTTGTTGTACATCGCAACCGCAAAGTCAAGTTTGTCTTAAACTTATGTTCGTAAAGACGGGCAAGAGTGGGCAATATGTACGAGCTACGGTGTACATTGACCATTGTGTTATGCAATAGCACAGATAATATAATACTATACTAATAGCAATAGTATGCGTCCTACTTATTAAATGCATATCGGCATTATTTTTAATATAAGCACGTCTTCAATTATAACTTTATAATTAATAGCAATATATCCAGCAAACGCGATGGTAGTCTACTCATTTAACATGAACATTTAATATAACATAACTCACCCCAAACCATGGTGCGTTGTGCAGTGTCAACCCCAACCCCATAACATGGGACTTTATTTAGATGCGTACATACCGCCATCAGTATCAGCCCTCATACTAGACCTTCGTGATGAGGTGGCATTAGATATCACTATGAGCTAGCGACTAGATGTTAGTTATAAATAATTTGTTTAATTCACCAGGGCTGGAGAGTGCACTTGTTCACACCATTTACTCCAGTCGTGGAGGCGCAAGGAGTAAGGGAGCCGTTCCTTCAACAGTACCCATACTTCGCCACGAAGAATGGATACATGATGAATGTTCCTCTGATCACGTCTGTTACTTCTGAGGAGGGACTGTACCCTGCTGCCGGTAAGTTCATATATCAGGCAATCTAAATGTAATATACTGTGTAGCTGATTGCGGTAGCGGACCGGTTGGAGTCATGGACCTCCCTAAGATATGATTGAGTTAAATATTGAACTATCTAGTCTACTGGCGCGACTGATCTTATGTCTCAGCTTATACTGTAGCTGTACTGATGCCTACGTGGCATGTGCACATTTCAAATGATATAGACCTGGATCTTTGACTTTATTTTCAGCGTTTCTACTCGAGGGTAGTCATAGGAAACGTTAACACCATCTAGTTGTGGATTCCATCTGAAAGTAGGATGCTCTCACCTGGACCGCCGCTTGACTACCGCCGCCCATGGGCACCTATAACTCAAGAGTCACAAGTCCTTTGCCGCCCTTTAAGGTGGGAGAAGGGGAAGAGGGGGGAGAGGGGAAGGGCTATAATAGGGGAGAGGGGGGTAGGGAAGGGTTAGACCTCCGGTAACCTCACTCACGCGGCGAAAAGCAATGCAAACATTGCTTCACTGCCGGTTTTCTGTAAGGCCGTGGTATCACTCCGGTCGAGCCGGCCCATACTTGCCTAAGCGTGGCTCTCCCACGATCAAAGTACTTAAAAGTAACTACGTACTTGTATGTTCTATAAAAGACAATAAAAAAGAAGAAAACATTCTCCTCTCTCTACTGTCACTCTGTCTCGTGATCGACTCTAACCTATAAAATTTCTTGTTAAAGCATATCAGAGAGATCCATCTATTCTACCTGACCTGGAAGCACATTGGGGTGAGCTTGCTGCCAATATATTCGAATACAATGATACACTACCGATCAGCCGTCGCCCTGAAGTCGCACTTGCTATCAAGCAACATTACCTTGGAGGCAAGCCTGTCAGTCAAGAGACCTTCAAACAATTAGTGGAGGTACTGTCGTTATTTTAAGACTTTCAGAGGTTCAGAACAAACACTATAACCACACTACCTTTGAAACCTAAAATAACTCTTTATTTGCTTATAGCAATGTTACAGCATTGTTACAATTTTCGAACGGACTGCTAATCCTTGCGTATTTACTTATCAGTTATTGATATGGTCTACTACTCCAATCACAAATAATTGCTACGACCTCTTCAATACATTCGGCGAAATGCATTACCTAGTTACCTACTAGTAAATAATTTCTTAGTGCATCATGCATGACACTTAGTCCTCGGTACTTTATGACAGATGGTGCTAGTAGTAGTCGATAGTGTCGTAGTTTCCGAATGTCATACTTAGATGGCGGTACCATCTACATAACTGGTACCTTTGATTTCTAAACTTTTGGCTTTGGATAGACTTGCACCGATTGTGGTCACGGGAAAGATGACAGCAGTATTCGACACAACACTGAAAAGTTTTCTACAGAGGCTCATATCGTCATATAAAATTTTTCATACTGTTCATTTAATGAAGACATAATTTGCTAATAACTCAATTTCAGGTTGGCGATCTGGCAGCGGGTAACCCGTGACAAAGTTTATTCTGTATTTAACATAAATCATAAACTTGTTTCCTAGGTATATTTAAAAACAAAGTATATTACGACTCTTAAATTGTAGAATACTAGCTTACGTTAACCAAGGCAGACTTCCACCTGTTTATTTAAAAACTTTTATCTACTAGAAAGATGTCTAAGGTAGTTTTTAATCACAGGCTCTTAGCGACCGCCTCTTTTATGTTGACGTCGGCAAATTGGCACAGATCCACGCAGCCAAATCTGGTCAACCAACTTACACCTGTAGATACGCTTACCGGGGATCATACAGTTTGTCCGACCTGCTTAGCGAAAGCGATGTTAACTATGGTAAGTTTATCTACTCAATATAACTAAGCTGATTCTGCCCCCTCTTGTTCAAGTAAGATGGCAAATACTACTAGGTTACTAGGACCAGGGGTATTACGCACTCATTGACTACCTTTTTACCTAAACCTAAGAGAATAGAGATAGTAATACATAAATATCTTACATATCTACACTGGCAGAACTAGGCACAAAAATGATTTTACCGTTGACATGTAAAATACCCCTATTTAACATAGACAATGGTAGTTTATGTTAACCAATTTGCAAATTATTCTATCTTGCAAGAGTAGATTCTTTTAGAGGCTTCACAAGTTTCTAGCCGACTTATTGACATAACGAACTAAATGTTGCACTGAAAAGTAAATTTAAAAACAATACATTTATTGTTTTTTTTAAGTACAATAACCTACAAAATTACGTCTTATTATAAGCTATTTTAGAATTTATTGTATGTTTCATCATTGTTTTGTTACAGGTGCGGCTCACTCTGACGATGTAATAAGTATATTTAAGTTACCTGGGCTGGAAGTCACGACCGCAGAACACGCTGCTATGATTGATGAACTCATAAACATAGTCTACAGCTACTCCACTACTGGGTAACGTATAAATATAATAAATAAATAGTAACGGGGAGAAGAACGGCCAATTTTAGATTGAATAAATAATGTGTGTCTATTATTGAACATAACAATAATGAAAATCATACCATGAATTCTTGGGACTCTGTTTAAACTGTTTTAATTTATAATATATAATAGATTAGTAAAACTAAAAAAATACGCTTGAATAGACCAAATAAAAAGTTCCTCTATCCATCCAAGCCTGATCTGTTGGAATCAAATGAGCCCAAAACTTGAGGGGTTAGTCACTGAAGAGTTATACACCTCCTGGCTCCATTATCAGATCAGCTCCAAGATGACAAGCTATAGTATTGTCGTCCAAACTACATACATACAATCATTTAGAAGTAGCTTAAAATTCACTTCCAAGAACTTACAGTTATCCAAAGACATCTTGAATTACATTAAGATGGTAATGACAATAGTTTTATCGTGGGAGAGCCATGCTTCGGCACGTATGGGCCGGCTCGACCGGAGTGATACCATGGCCTCACAGAAAACCGGCAGTGAAGAAATGCTTGCATTGCTTTTCGCCGCGTGAGTGAGGCTACCGGAGGCCCTAAGCCTTCCCTCTCCTCTCTCTCCCCCCTCTTGCCCTACTCCCACCTTAAAGGGCTGCAACGGACTTGTGACTCTTGAGTTGCAGGTGCCCCTGGGCGGCGGTAGTCATTTACCATCAGGTGACCCGTCTACTCATTTGCCCCGTATACCATAAAAAAAACTCCTAATGGAACGTCCTCTTTTCGAATAGGATACAATATCGATAATTATCTATCAATGAAAGAAATTTTAATAAACTTTACACTTGTGTAACAGTATGTATCTTATGTACTTAATTTGTATATTTGTATATTAAGTTCGTGGTTTGATTTATCAATCCATATTATTATATAAGACTTTTAAATTCGTATTTTTGGAATTTTAACTCTCTCTCTCTCTTTTCTCTGTTTTCTCTCTTTAACATGTCTTTGCAACAACCACTTTTATTTCTGCATCACCCCAAGGTTGACTGGTAGAGAATGCCTTAGGCATTAAGTCCTTCTTTGTACAATCTATGCATGAAGTATTAATAAATAAATAAATCTTCTTTTGGTATATTAATGTGTTATATTTCATGAAATTTCTTTTTACTTCTTCAGAATTCCAAAATTGACCCAAGGCCGCCCAAAATGGCTCCCTGTAAGGCCAGGTGCACCCGAGCTAGACTACCTTGACATTTTATCACCAACTAAATCAGAGATGAAATCATCTTCAGACTTCGGTCAGAAATCCTTCTGGGACAGCTTAGGCTTCAACGAGAATGAAAACTATCGTAGTTATGAATGAACTGTAAATTATAGATAGATAACTCTTTATTGTACAAAAAAAGATACAGTTTGTATTATACCGACCTAGCTTGTGTTTTTATATTGATTTGTATACAGAAATTTAAAAAAGCAGTATTGAAATAGCGTGTCAGCTAATAGCCATATAAGAGCGAAAAAATTGTTGGTACACTTGGCGAGTTTGGGCAAGTTACGAAGTCGTAATTACCTCCTATAAGCTAACTAATTATAAGCTTGAACACTTTTGCATAAGGTTCATATTTGGCTAACGCAAATATGATCATGTATCCGAATATCGCAACTCGCTCAAGTGGTTCCCGATTCCCCTTTGGTGAAATATTCTCATCCTGTCTCTAGAATAAACATTATATTGTTCAATCTCCTCACTCCCTCTTACCTCAAAGAACATTTTAAGGTTCTTAAGTGACACACGTTTGGGGTTCTTGTGATCATCGGAAAACTTGCCACTGCATATTTCAGTGCATTCTACAAAGTCCGCCGATAAATCCTTTACCGTTGAAGCAGCACACCTTTGGATTGCACTAACATTCTCTATCAAACGATTCCAAACATTAGCATCGTTCAAAAGAAAAGTTAAAGAATCATTTTATTAATAAACTATTTGCATATCAATTAACGTTTACATTTACTATAGATAAATAAAAAATCTAAATTACACTTTTATTACTATTACTATATACCTATATTATATTATATACTATATTATAGATACTTATTTACTAATAATGTATTAGTGTACTAATATTTAGGCAATCCATTCGCAGATTGCATAAACCCTAAAGCTCTTTTTTGACCTTTTGACACCAAAACCACCCACGTAAATCGTTACACCCCTGCCCGTTCAAAGCTTGCGTGAAAGATGTAGCTTCTTGCACCGCCTATAAAGGCCGGCCAATAAGACCGCCCATTGTGTATAATCTGTTTCTTTGTTTGTTTTTTGTTGTACAATAAAGAGTATTTATTATTATTATTACCGTTTAAGAGTATTCATTATTATTATTATTAAAATTGTACTTCGGGTTCGTGTATCAGGTATATTCGATTCGGGTGTTCTTTAGTCTGTTGGTGTGTAATTTTACAAAAATTACGTTATTTTGCTTATATGCTTATATTTTGTTGTTTTGCTTTGCTTAATTTTTCGAAACAGATTTAAATTAATTACTTTAATTATTTTTACTTAATTTGTTACTTCATTGATTTTTTTCTCTCATGTGCAAATTTATTACAAAAATAAACAAAAAAAAAATTTTATTTACAAGAATTTTTATTTTTTTCTCGTTTTATAGCCGCAGGCATAGGTACTTATATGCAACGAAAGATGAAAAGTAAATAAAATAACTGTTACTTAAAATAAGATATAGGTACCTACTTTACCCATTTACCCACTTTTTCATATAAAGAGTAAAATAAAGGAGATGTAAATATGTAATAATAATGGGTCACTTGTGTGTGATCTCTTTTTTTTCTCAACGAGCATAGGCACCGCATGGATAACGCTCACCTAGCCTATAGACGTAGCACTAAAAAGAGACAAACATATTCATAAATAGGATTTAACCTGCGAAAGAATGAGATAGAACACAAGTATACAGTGTTTCCTATAATCTTCGTATGCCAGCACGTGTCTTTGCGCCTGCGTACTACGAAGCCTTCTTGTGGCATTCACGTGTATCATTTTTGTACATTTTGGTATTAAAACTCGTTGGTTAATTAATTTAGAAGTTTCACTTTTGGTGTGTATGAATTGAAACATATACACTTTGTTTTGTTAGTTTAACAATACAGTATAAAAAGTACGCTGTTGACACAGTTTTCTAGAGACTCCTAGTATAAATGTTGTGTGTTGGAGAGTCATTTCCGTCACATTGCTATTTGTAAAGTGTAGCGGTAGCCATCTAAAAAGCTATAAATTTTTTATTATATACCAGTCCTTACTTACATAATAAAGGCTGTAGGACCTACTTTTTTCTTTGAAGTCGGTGCTTATGATATACAGCGATCAATTGCTTATAATGTTACCTACTTATTAAGTACAATAAACAAAAAACGATTCGTTTTGCTTACGGACAGTAAAATTTCGTTGAATTTTCAACGAAAATTTTACCGTTTTTTGTTTATTGGAACGCGGCAGTAGTAATCTGTGGTATCACATTTATGGTTGTATTTTTAAAAAAGTCCGTTATCAATTATTTTTCAATTTTCAGTGCCCTTTGTTAGTGTTTTTTGAAGTCGGTTTTTTTTTGGTATTTATTTTTCCATTTTTAGTGTAAAGTATGTAGGCACGTACTAATTAGTACGGTATTTAGAACATTACTTACTGTAATGTAAGTTACCAATGTGCAGTAGGTACGTTAGATTATAGTTTAATAAACCCGATACTTTATTAAGATAAAGTAGTAAGATTTTTAGTTTATCTAGCAACTTGCTGCACTTAATTAATAATGTATTGTGCATTGTATAGTCATTCTTTAAACGTCGTGGTCAACGACATGGCAAATTCCTCACTGTGCAAAAAATAAATGCACAGTGCAAAAATGTAAATGCTTTCTTTTCATCTTCAACATTAAATTTGTCAATTCTTTTGAAGAATGTAATAGTTATTACTCTAACCGCTTAGTGATTAGTAACACGAGGCAGGAAAGGCGAATCGAGATAATAAAATCACTAAGACATCAAATAGGACAAGTTGACGATGCATTGTGTTTACTTAAACACAGATATGGATACCTCCCACACGAGACGAAGCTTCGGGTTTGTTGAAGTTAAAAAATGTATTTTATTTGTATAATAATACAAATAACTAATAATAGTTTTAGGTACCTACATGATAAGTTGTCTCCCAAAGACGTTTTATGTAACAGTACATACCTATGCTTTCTTTTGTATTAAATATTAAAAACAAATGTTTTTTCGTGCATCTAAGTTGCACGGAAAATAACATTAACAAGTCGATTAACATGTCTGGCTTTAACAAGTCGATGTACCAAGTTACATAAGTACTAGCTGTTAGTGTGGTATGTGACGGTACATGACGCAACGAAAATATCAAAAATGTCGAAGATGTGCGGGTAAACGAAGAACCTTCTACTTCATGGTAGGTTTACACGCTGGCGTTCAAACCGACATTCAACGAGCACATGTACGGGCACACGCATGTGAACAGGCTGTTTGTGCATGCCTGCGTGAATGTGCTCGCGCTTGCCGCCGATCGGGACGGGTGCGTTCACACGCTCGCGTTTAAACCGACATTCAACGGCACAAGCATGTGAACAGGCTGTTTGTGCATGCTTGCGTGAATGTGCTTGCGCTTGCCGCCGATCGTCCCGATCGGTTTTTTGACACACATCAAAGGGTACTTGTGCTTGTGTGCCTGTTCACACACACGCACTCGGCCGCGTCAGTATAGTTTGCATCTTCGTGGCAGAACAGATTACGCAACGATCGAAATAAATTTTTGACGACACCAAATATATCGGAATGGTCTGAACCTTTATCATGCACGAATCGAAAGCAAAAGAAGACCTCAGAAAGATGTTTCTGAACTATTCGTTTAGTAAAAATTAATATTGTTTATCAGGGCCAAAAAAATATGAAACAAAATAATGCCAATTCTTAGGATTAAAGTTAGTATTGATTGATTGATTGACGATTAGAAAATTGTAACTAGTCGCATATCAATAATGTGCAGTAAATAAAATAGATTTATGTATGCCTTAAAACAGTTACGAAACACAGTTAATGAAGAAGCCGCCCCCAATGCTTATCATGGTTATTTTTTATTCATGTTTGATAGAAATTTAAAATTTTGGCTACTTGAAAAGTGCTTTTACACCATAAATGATTTTTCAGTTGTAAAACCTAATACTTTTAAGTAAAATTTCGCATGCATAATTTTGTCGCTGTTTTTGTTTTTTCAATAAAAATAGATCAAGCCCAAAGCAGTAGCTCCCACGAGATCTACGTCTACGTCGTCTCCCATGTTTGCACTGACACGACTACTACCATGCTATGGCAACTTGGAACATAAAAGAATTGCACTTTTTTTATTGAGTCCAGTGCCATCCCAAGGATAGATACCGGAACTATAATTACTGTGTTACAATATTTAAATTTATAATTTGTATGAGGGGAAATTTATTACCCTCAAATGTATTACGATTTAAAATTCGCATTTGTAAATTCCAAAAGATTACATATTAAATATCTAAAACCACTTCAAATTCTTTACAAACAACAATTTGTTCACCAACACACAATAATATTAATTAAAAATACAATCGTAACAATCAACAATTTTTTTTTAATATTTGGAACTTATTAATATTAGGTTGGCAACACTTCACTTATATTGCAAATGGCTGCGTATGATTACCGATTGCCGGTTTCTTGTGCTTTTCTTTTTGCAATAAAAGTTTTGGTTTGAATATAAAAATCGGAGATTAGTCATAAACATATATTAATTAGCTAAAGTATAAAATTCTCATGTTAGAACCAATAAAACAAGAAACAGGTAACAACAAAACACATTCATACACCGTATAAGTAGGTACCTATGTATTGTTCAATTGTATATATATATATAATACCTATAGATATGTATATTATATTAGTTTTCAGTATCTGACCACTAGGCAGAGTTTTGTGTTGTCAATAAAAAGAAGCAGAGCTGCCTGTCTATATCCTATATACTATTGTAGTCTTTGACTACTACCATGTCCACAGAACACTAATACCCTACGGACCATGCCTGCAAGTGTGTGAATCAGGGCTGCCAGATTGTAAAATTGGATACAAAATTGGTATAATATCGGTTATCTTTTGTATCGTTTGTATAGTAGATTGCATTGTATAATTGGATACAATGTCATTGCTGATGTTATAGCTTAAAAAGTACGTACATACACATAGAGATACTTAAAACAAATCATGTCTGTGATAAACTGTTATATCCTTATACGTTAAAGTTAAAACATCTTTTACTAAAATCCCCAAAGAGTGACGTTCTATAGTTGTACAACACTGATTTTGTATAATAGTACATGATTTTGTATAATTTCCGAGTCTTAGCGGTATAAAATAAGTTGTCCTTACTGGCAGCCCTGGTGTACTACAGCTTCCTTGGCCCGCTGCGTGGCAGGCTGCGCGCCAAGCTGCGTGCCGGGCTGCTTGCCAGACTCGACGACGGAGGGCATGCGCCAGTCGGCCTGTTACCACGGCCAGTGCAACCTGGTCGAGTATGGAAAGGTAAAAGGGTATGTAATAGCTATTGATCGCGTTAATTCCCGTTTAAATGATTATATTCTCATGGAACGCGAAAGTTTAAAAGTTCATAATAATCTTTTTATCCAAATATTCCTTGTTCCCTCAGAGTTGAAAGATGAGATGATCGATTACAAGCATATATTGAAAAGGCCCCGACTTAAAAATCTTTTCAATGATTAGAAAAGAGCTTCTTCGATCAGCTGAACAGATTTTCTTGAATGATAGCTGAGAACACTCGATTACTTAGGTAAATCACCTTACAAAAATAAAATATCGAAATCGGTTTAGAAGTTATGATGCCACAGACACACTCATACACACAGAAACACAGATACATGCGTTAAACCTATAACACTTCCATTTTGTGTCGCAGGTTAAAAATAATTATTTCAATCCATTCAGTAGTTTCTGAGAAATTCTATAACAAACATACATACATACTCATGAACTTTGGACTATTCTCATACAGAAGCCCCAGTACATTAACATATGAATATTTTACAATTTCAACAATATTACGTACCTACCTGCATGGGCGTGCAAACTTACGTAGTACCTACTAAGGTAATTTTGAGTCAAAATTTTTATACCCCCCCTGGACCCACAAAAGAAATTTTGCTCCCCTAGGCTAAAAGCTGGTTACGCCCTAGCCTACCTGCATAAATCGTTTGGTTTAAAATTGCACCATCCCATCTGTAGAATAACATCCTCAGTACCTACTTATAACGCGTAAAGGGAAAATATTTTTGCGAGGTCTGGCTAAATAGTTAGGACAGGCCCTGCTTCCATAGCCTTCCCTCATTACCGGTTGACGGCACTAGGGTGGGTTATTACGTGGGTGGGAATTTATTTAGCAAAATGGTGACAATGATGTTCAATACACCCCTGCCTAATCTTTCGGAGATAGGCGTGAGTATATGTATGTAAATAACATGTTTCTCCATTAATAACCTTGAATTACTCATTATAGAACTTTTTAAGGATCTGCTTTGCTGGTTAGTACCTACCTAACTCAACAAACTCACCGTACCAAAGTAAACTGTCTATATATAGTTACCTAATGTAGGTAGGTACAAAACTTATACTACTTACACAAAACAAATTAAAAACATAATGTTTTGATCAAAGTTCATAATATAGATGCCTAATTATGTAGTAAAGTCTGACGTGGTGAATTGCACAATCTACGAGCTCATGGCCTCACTATTTACTAATCTAAAAACAATGATGAATCACTTTGTTGTCAAGTCATATTTATAGAAGCAAGAATGATGTGTCGCAGACGTGCACCCAGACGTGATATTCAGTAGAACCGAAGCGTGATTTGTAATTGTGAACAAAGTAGGTCTTTCGCCGTTCACCTTGAGGAACGGAATTTTTCTTTAAACCCATTGCAGTAACCTCATTAGAATTTTACCTTTTAATTATGTATTCATAATTAGAAGTTAAAATTCTAATAAAATAACATGCTAAGATAACTATCTTAGCAAGTTATTTTCGTACCAGACAGGATGATTAGATGAGACAAGCAGAGAGATCACATATTCTCTATGATGGCAAACTGAACCATACATTAGATATTAGGTAGAATAGTAGTGTTTAGAGAGTATTGTGTTCTGTGGTAGTGCTAGTGTTTGTATAATCTTTGGTAGGTAAAAGTGGTGTTACACTGCAAAATTACTGGTAAAACAGGCACACGAAAAGTAGGTCGCATCCAATAAAAGCCTTATTTGTATTAAGAAATGTAATAAATTTAAGCAACACTGCACAGTAACAATATAAATCAACCCATACAACAACCCAGTGTTAATATACATGAAACATGAACTTGTGGATAACACTACCAAACATGTTAGATCTGTATATACAGTGCAAAATGTTTATGAACTGGAAAACTAAAAAGTGCATTACAGAAACACCTAAATAAAAATAAAATTAATGATAAGTACCACCTATTCTATCTTTCAGTATGGCAAATGATGCCGATGTCGACAATTCTGCCAATGTCTATTATGCACTGAAGTGTGTGTAATGAGAGAACGAACATTAATTCAGTCAAAATTGGACTTGTTGCAAATTTTGTTTTGGAGTTAGAAGTAACAACTTTTACTGTACCTTTCTTTTTCCACAACAAATGTATTTCGAATGATAAATAATGCATGACAGTGCAATCACTTAATGCTTTAAATGGTTCAAATGCAGTTTCAACACAACTATTTAGAGCAAAAAGCAAAATCACTAAACTAATCTAGTAAAAATACATGTTGTTTATGTGTTTTGTCTATTGATATTAAATATCTATATATAGGTGTATTAGCTTTTAATATCCAGAGTCCAAGGAATGGACCTAGAACTCCAACAGTTGTTCAAATACCATTAAGATTTACAAGTTATTGTTTGATAGGAGAATGTACTTTGTATTACAATGAACATTGTTATTTTTTATTATTATTATGAATATTTGTATGTACTAAAATACACTTTTAATAATAGTACCTTATTGAAAGTTATTAAAATATCGAAAGTTTGAAAGTATTATCACCACCACCTACACCAATATGACACACCATTTTATTTAGCAAATAACAAAAAATGCCATACTATTTTTCTTTATATTTCAATTATTGCTTTATTAACTAAATAAAAATATAGCAACAGTATTAAAATATATAGTTTCACATAGAAGTTCCCGGCTTCAATACCATATTGTTCATTACACATAAATGCATATATTGATTCTTAACACCTCATCAACCGCTAAAGTATATATAAATAAATATAATTACACCTGATTACATCAGATAAAACCTATAATTAGTAACAGTTCTCAAATGATCAAATAGCTGTAAGCCTAATCCTCATCAATGACTTGATATAATATAACAGCAAACATTTTGTTCTAAAATCTAAAAATTTTACTTTTAAGAAATAGAACAAGGTGTTACAAGCCTTAGTGTTTTACTAAATTGATAAAAAATAATTAGTTTCATATACTTGTTTTAATCAGACCATAAATTATAATTTTTACAACTATTCATCTTTCTTGCCATCTCCTCCACTAGCTATTGTCAATTTCTTTTGCAACTTGCTGTGTTCTTCTGCAAGACGATCATATTCTTTATTAAGACTCTCAGCCTGTGACTTCACTGCTTCCTTGTCCTTCTTCTCTCGAATAAGATCTTTCTCCAACAACTCAAATTTACTCTTAAGTTCTTCAAGCTCTTTCTTGTTTTTGTCATCGCCAGCTCCCTGCTGATCTAGGAGCGTCCTAGCGGTAACCGTCGCACTCTGCGCTTGACGGAAGTTAGCCTCAGACTGAGCCAGTAATGTTGCTAGTTGAGTAATCATCTGAACTAACCGCCTAATCACAACCAGAAGAAAACACGCGAAACCAGAGATGTAGAAGTTCCTTTGAGCACGGAATAGCCTCATGTTACCTTGCATTTCAGCATCCAGATGTTGATGGTCTGAGGCTTCGATATTTGAGTACTTTTGCATTTCCCGGATCGCGTCTAGAAGGCATAATACTAACACTCCAATAAGTATTAGAAAGTAAATAGAGGCTTGACCCCTTATGTAAGCCAGAAACTTCGACTTGAAAAACTTGTTCCATTTTGAAGGACTGGCGACCGGCAATGTCAAAAGAAGAACTATGGCTATTTCGGCGTACAAGAACGTCGCAATTATTGTCCACTGAAGACTCATTTTGGATCGTCTGTTTCTAAATCGGTAATCAACAACAATAACTACTGCACAACCACAACTACAATATTGGCAGGCACAGCACGCAATGCGGTTTATTTAAAAATAAAATAGTCGGTGACTAATAATTAGCACTATCAAAATGACGTACAGTGGCCGAATTGTAATTAATGACGTGTCTCAGTGTTGCCATTTTTGTAGAAACTACCATATACTTGACAAGAAAATTGGAATATATTTTTAATGGCATTCGTCAATATAATATAACTAAGTCTAACGTAGGCTGGAGTTCGATTTAGCATCAAAATCCCGAAAAAAGACTGAACATTAAATAAAAAACCTAGTCTGTGGGCACCTCAATTTTGTTTTTTATTGCATCACTAAGAAGTTGGAGCTATGACACATTTCGATGATTCTCGATGGTTATCAGTCTTTATCGATGGTTTCGAGTCAATATCGCGATGCGATATGATCGATGCCTCGATGGTTTTCAGACGTCGTCGCGTCGTCGATGGTTTCGAGTCAATATCGCGATGCAATATGCTCGATGCCTCGATGATATAAACAATCTATACTTACAAACCTTTTAAATATAGCAACTACTTTTAATGAGCATCTCATCTCATCTACAAATAAAATTAACCATGATGTTCACTACACGAACAGCTCCCATAAACCGTCAAATAGTCTTTTTCTTTCTCCGGTCGATGAAACATATATACAAAAAAACAATTTTATCTTTGGCAAACTCCACATCGGAAGGTTACGACTGTATATGCACAAAAATTTTGAAACCGTATGTCGAACAACTTATCTTCTACTATCTTAACGTACTTAGTTAACCTCTCACTAGAAACTGGCACATTTCCAAAAAAATTAAAACTCGCTGTGATCAAACCGCTACATACGCGCAGCGATACGACAGACATTAATAATTACCGTCCTATTACACTACTTCCAGTCTTAAGTAAAGTTTTTGAAAAGGACATGCACGAAAAATGAACATCTTTTCTGAACACACATAACATCATAACAAACGACCAATTTGGATTTCAAAATAGGAATTCGGCTAGGGATGCTGCCTTTGAATTAGTTAATTATACCCATCAAAACGTAAATGCAACACACTACACAACAGCCCTGTTTCTTGATATGTCTAAGACCTTTGACTTTGTTGCCCATAATTTACTACTTGCCAAGCTGGAAAAAATTTCATCAGGGGACCAGCTTTAAATTGGCTAAAAACATATCTGGAAAACCGACTACAAAGTGTAGAGGTTACCTAATTAAACTCTACAAATAAATGTATCTAAGCACACAGATGGAGTCCCACAAGGAAGCGTATTGGGTCCGCTCCTGTTCCTGGTGTATATTAATGATCTGCCCGAAATTACAAATCATAGAACAATACTTTTCGCGGATGATGTATCCGTAGTAGTGACTACCGATAAAAAAATTACACTTACACAGCATGAAATTGACATTAATAATATTCTGACATTGATAATATCCTGGCTTATTAATAACAATTTACAAATGAATCTATCTAAAACTAATTTTATAATTTTTTATAACTTTAAAACCAATAGTTTAGACAATATTAATTACAATGGTAAAATTCTACAAAAAGCAAATAATTTGACATTTCCTGGCATAGTTATAAGCAATAATTTTAGTTGGAAAGAACAAATAGAGAAAGTGTGCAACAAAATAAATGGGTTCTCATATGCATTATACAAACTGTCCAAAGTTTCTAATAAAAACACTGCGTGTAAGGCGTACTTTGCATATGTTGAATCAGTGCTAAGATATGGACTACTGATCTTCGGAAATGGTACGAACGCAAATAAAGGCTTCATAGCTCAAAAATGGTGTATACGAGCGATATGTGATATTGCCCCTGATGTATCATGCCGCTCATATTTTCAAATGTTAAAAATTCTACCTCTGCCGTGCTATTTTCAATATAAATTGGAAATAGGGAAATTTGTTAAACTGCACCCGGAATCTTTTAAACAAGCTAAGGACGTAACGCAGAGGAGTAACACTAGACATCCAAACAATCTTGTTATGAACATGATACCAAGGAGTACGAAACTGCAAAAAAATTGTTATGCTATGTGTGTCACAATATATATTAAGATACCGAATGACATCAAAGAATTATCGCTTAATAAATTAATAAATTCCTTAAGCATATGGTTACTACAGAACACGTTCTACTCTGTCAACGAAATCTTGAATTATCCTGTCAAACATTAAAAATATTGATATAAAGTTGTTAACGTAGCATTCCATGTTTGTCTCCCATAGTTTTAAGGCTATTTTGCATGCTGTCCAACTTTGTAAACCTAACAGCTCTATATGTACTAACCCTATTTATAGGAAATAAAGAATTTGAATTTGAAGCTTATGTACATTCACCCTTTGATATAAGTCAAAACACCGACAGTCGTCCCGATCGCCGGCAAGCGCGAGCACATTCACGCAAGCATGCACAAACAGCCTGTTCACAATGTATACGTGTGCCCGTGCATGTGCTCGTTGAATGTCGGTTTGAACTAGACATGTGTAGTTCCGGAGCGTAATAGTTCCTGGAACTATGTCCGCAGTCGGAACTATGTCAGTTCTTTCCGACTTGCTCAACCTAATAGTTCCAGTTCCACAGTTCTTCGGAACGATCACGCGGATTGAAGGAGCGGCCGGAGCGGTATTGAATGGTGGAACGAATAACGAACTGTCCGTGTGACGTATGCCGCGAGCGTTGCGCTCCGGGCCGTGGCTGTCGTAAGTTGGCGGTGAGAAGTCGTATTTTTACACTTTTTTGCTCTTTCAACCGTTCGTTAACTGCTCGTAACTGTTCGATCAAAATTTTTATTTGTTCGATCTTAGTTTTTTTATTAAAAATAAAAAAAAATTACCCTCAAGTTGGCGGGGAAAAGTCGATTTTTTCCATTTTTTTTTTTTTTTGCTATTTCAATTGTTCGTTAACTGTTCGTCATTGTTCAATCAAAATTTTTATTTGTTCGATCTTAGTTTTTTTTATAAATAAAATAAAAAATTTGCTTTCTTAAGTTGGCGGGGAGAAGTCGCTTTATAACCTTTTTTTTTGCTACTTCAACTGTTCGTTAACTGTTCGTCATTGTTCGATCAAAATTTTTATTTGTTCGATCTTAGTTTTTTTTTTTTAATAAAATAAAAAATTACCCTCAAGTTGGCGGCGAGAAGTCGGTTTTTTACATTTTTTTTTTTTGCTATTTCAATTGTTCGTTAACTGTTCGTCATTGTTCGATCAAAATTTTTATTTGTTCGATCTTAGTTTTTTTTTTTTTAAATAAAATAAAAAATTACCCTCAAGTTAGCGGGGAGAAGTCGGTTTTTTACACCTTTTTATGCTATTTCAATTGTTCGTTAACTGTTCGTCATTATTCGATCAAAATTTTTATTTGTTCGATATTATTATTTTTTATTTAATAAAATAAAATATTACCCTCAAGTTGGCGGGGAGAAGTCGGTTTTTTACATTATTTCTTGGCTATTTCAACTGTTCGTCATTGTTTGAAGAAAATTTTTATTTGTTCAATCTTAGTATTTTTTTAAATAAAATAAAGAATTACCCTCAAGTTGGCGGGGAGAAGTCGTTTTATTAATTTTCTTTTTTTTTGGCTATTTCAACTGTTCGTTAACTGTTCGTCATTGATCGATCAAATAAAATTCGGTTCTGGCACTCGCCAGCCACTGCCGCGACACGCTCGCTTCGCTCGCTCGGTTCGTGCGTTATGGTCACAGTTCTAACCTAACCTAAACTTAGCCATTTGTGTCACTCACTTAGTAATTCAGTCGCACGCCTAAAATTTTAATATCCAAAATGGATTATACGCATCACGCAAGAGCGGGTGACTTCAGAGACGGGACATTAGTATTAAGTTACAGACGATTTAAAATTAGTAGGGTAGGTCAATTGAAAAGAAATGGCTAGGTTTAGGTTAGGTTAGAACTGTGGCCATAACA
Organism: Callimorpha dominula; assembly: GCA_949752705.1. NCBI lineage: Eukaryota > Metazoa > Arthropoda > Insecta > Lepidoptera > Erebidae > Callimorpha > Callimorpha dominula. Next base: position 3,541,835 of record OX457000.1, on the reverse strand, counting down.
TCAGAACCGAATTTTATTTGATCGATCAATGACGAACAGTTAACGAACAGTTGAAATAGCAAAAAAATTAAAAAAATGTCTTTTCCCCGCCAACTTGAGGATCATTTTTTATTTTATTTAAAAAAAAAACTAAGATCGAACAAATAAAAATTTTGATCGAACAATGACGAACAGTTAACGAACAGTTGAAGTAGCAAAAAAAATATGTAAAAAACCGACTTCTCCCCGCCAACTTGAGGGTAATTTTTTATTTTATTTAAAAAAAAAACAGATCGAACAAATAAAAGTTTTAATCGAACAATGACGAACAGTTAACGAACAGTTATTGTTATAATTGAAATAGCAAAAAAAAAATGTAAAAACCCGACTTCTCCCCGCCAACTTAAGAAAGCAAATTTTTTATTTTATTTATAAAAAAAAAACTAAGATGGAACAAATAAAAATTTTGATCGAACAATGACGAACAGTTAACGAACAATTTAAATAGCAAAAAAAAATGGAAAAAAAACGACTTCTCCCCCAACTTGAGGGTAATTTTTTTTTATTTTTAATAAAAAAACTAAGATCAAACAAATAAAAATTTTGATCGAACAGTTACGAACAGTTAACGAACATTTGTAAGAGCAAAAAAAAAGTGTAAAAAAAACGACTACTCCCCGCCAACTTAAGACAGCCCCGGGCCGTCATCTCCTACTTCTGTTCCGTGTAAGGGTGTACCTATTTTGAAAAACAGAACTTACTTTTATGAACAGAAGGCAACGATTGAAGGCATCAAAGGTGCCTGAGCTACATTTTGTGTTAACAATTATAAATAAAACACCTATATCTAATATATTATGTATTATGATGTACAAATTTAAATATTACTTAATTATGTAAATATACTATCAATTGATTTTTAAAGACCAAGCCAAACCATTAATTTAAAATATTTTAAGTCTACATTAGTTGATACTGTTTACAACCACCATGTATGTCCGAGGAACTGTCTGTACCGAAATAAAACTGTTAACTACCATGTCCGGATAAAACCAAGGAACTAGATAGTTCCTCGGACATGTTTCCTGGAACTAGTTCCGACAAGGAAAGGAACCGTTCCAGGTTCAATCCCATGTCGGACATGGTTTGTGCATGTCTAGTTTGAACGCGAGCGTGTAAACCCACCATTACACGTTAGTAAAAAACGTGAGTTTATGAACGAAATAGGCTTGTTCTTGCTCGGTCACTGAAAAGAGCGCTCCAATCTAGTACAGTCAGTCACATGTACTGTTTCGGACTTCTAGTTCTATTAGTGCAATAGTACGTAGTACATTGCACAGATAACTATATATTGTACTACGTAGTACATTGTAACAGCATTGAAAGAATATTTGGGTCTTCTTCATACTTTGCATTCAGACTGTCATTCTTAAACGCGTAAAATGACCATACTAATTGATTTACATTTATATAACCAAAATATATTATATAACAATATAATTAGTAAGTCAATGCATAAGCAAAAAACACCAAATAAAATAATAACACGCAAAATAGTGTTGTTGTTTTGGTTTCGGTGTTTGTTTGCTGATCTAACAATGTACTAAATTCAAAATGGAAACTAATGAGTACGAATTATCTAAAATTTAATGCAGACAGCATGCATCTGATTATTATTCGTTTTTTTGCCGCCGTGTCGCGCGGGGACGCAACGTACGACTTTTTAGCCGACGATTCAGTCGTTCCATGTTTCTTCACAGTACTAATGTACTAAATGAACGAAGTACTATAAGCTTACGGAATAGTTCGTTCCAGTTCCATGTCAGGAATGAATTCCTAATGGTGGGTTTACACGCTGGCGTTCAAACCGACATTCAACGACGCAAGCATGTGAACAGGCTGCAATGCTTGCGTGAATGTGCACGCGCTTAGCGCCGATCGGGACGACTGTCGGTTTTTTGACACACTTCAAAGGGTGAATGTGCTTGTGTGCCTGTTTACACACACACACACACACGCTCTCGGCCGCGTTAGTATAGTTTTCATCTTCGTGGCATACAGACGACGTAACGATCGAAATTAATTTTTGACGACACCAAATATATCGGAGTGGTCTGAACCTTTATCATGCATGAATCGAAAGCAAAAGAAGACTTCAGAAAGATGTTTCTGAACAATTTTTTTAGTAAAAATAAATATTGTTTATCAGGGCCCAAAAAAATATGAAACAAAATAGTGCCAATTCTTAGGATTAAAGTTAGTATTGATTGATTGACGATTAGAGAATTGTAACTAATCGCATATCAATGATGTGCAGTAAATAAAATAGATTTATCTATGCCTTAAAACAGTTACGAAACACATTTAATGAAGAAGCCGCCCCCAATGCTTATCATGGTTAATTATGTTCATGTTTATTAGAAATAATAAAAAATTATATTCAAAAGTTAGCGAGGATAGTAAATTCATTCAAAGAGATCCCACTAAAGTAAGAAACGAATTATGTAAAAGCACTCTTCAATGTAAAAATAGTTATAACGCATGTCAAATAAAAAAATCAAATTTAAAGTTTTGGCTACTTTTTGATGAAATGATTTTTTAATTGTAAAACCTAATAGTTTTAAGTAAAATTTCGCATGCGTAATTATGTCGGGCTGTTTTTTTTTACTATAAAAATAGATCAAGCCCAAAGCAGTAGCTCCCACGAGATCTACGTCTACATCGTCTCCCATGTTTGCACTGACTACCATGTCCACAGAACACTAATACCCTACGGATCATGCCTGCAAGTGTGTGAAACAGGGCTGCCAGATTGTAAATTGGATACAAAATTGGTATAATATTGGTTTTCTTTTGTATACTGTTTATATAGTAGATTGCATTGCATAATTGAATACAATGTCATTGCTGATGTTATAGCGCAAAAAGTACGTACATACACATAGGGATACTTAAAACAAATCATGTCTGTGATAAACTGTTAAATCCTTATACGTTAAAGTTAAAACACCTTTTACTAAAATCCCCAAAGAGTGACGTTCTATAGTTGTACAACACTGATTTTGTATAATAGTACATGATTTTGTATAATTTCCGAGTCTTAGCGGTATAAAATAAGTTGTCTTTACTGGCAGCCCTGGTGTGAAAAGCTTGCGTGGCACGCTGCGTGGCAGGCTGCGCGCCGAGCTGCGTGCCATGCTGCTTGCCAGGCTGCATGGCGTGCGTGTAAACGTACCATAATAGTACTTAGTTCGTGAACTACACAAGCCTAGAACGAAACGTTATTGTCAAAGTGACTGCTTAGGTTAGGTACTCGACCCGTTTTTCAGTGACGTCATTCGCATAAAAATTTAATTAAATTATCAAAATATCGAAACAAATATTGTATTGATATAAAAGCAAAATTATATTAATCTAAATCAATATGGCAGATCCAAAATACGAGAATCTCCCTGGCATAGTAAGCGGATTGGACAAAACTAAATAAAATTATCGATTTATAGTGTTATATCAGTGGTTTTAATTGTTATTTGTAGGCATACGATCAGCCCGATGTATACGAAACTGGAGACTTGCCGGAAGCAGACCAGCCAGATCCTACGGAGGAAGAGGATAACGAAAATATTGAACAATTACATCTATCTGTGAAAGATTCATTCAATAAGTTTAAAGGCAAATTTTTAACTGGCACAGTTGACTTTTCCGATAGACTTAGCAGAAAATCGCGTATTGGATACAGGTAGAAATATTTTTATGGTTCGAATATTGAATATTAACACAAGCAACATCTTTATACAGAGGCTTAAGATTAAATCATTTATTGTTGTACTGAATAGGGCTGGGGAGTGGGAATTAGCAGCTGAGGGTGAACCGGAAACAGCCTTGGAGCGCTACAACAGGTTGCGCTGTGAATTCTCTGAATTACTAGAACAAGTTACTGAACAGCAAAATAAAGCTACAGAAAGTGAAAAGGTAAGACATTTATATTATACACATCATAAAAGGGACATACAGTACATAATTATGATGCAAACAAGGCCACAAGGAATCTGATGGGCGTAATGTAATGAGTAACACAGTCTTTACTAGTGCAGGTGTCAGAGAATCCTACTATAAACTGTACCACATTATGTCAATAAAGATTATTATTATTATTCTCTTTATTCAACATAAAACTTATTAATGACATTTTTAAATATGTACCTGTAAAACATAATATATATTTAAAAATATAAAAAATATGCCTTCTGCATCAGTCCCTTGATCCAGCCGTCTAACGCGAGCCTCTTAAGGTGTTGATCAAGGCTTTTGGCTATCAATCCATGAGCAGATAATATGACAATGTTATTATTATTAATGATTTCAGCAGAAATCTAACAATTAGATAACCTATATCATAGGAATAATTTATGAATTTTTTTTGTTTCTTTTTTTTTACACAACAGATTACAATTTATTGCGATAATGACAAATATAAATATAAAATATATTATGTAATGTAAGCCTGAATTACAGTCCAAAAAATTGTGTACACAGGGAAACTAAATAAAATTAAAGATTCTATGTTCTCTGCATGTCTGTATTTTAGGAATGCTCCACAAAGAGCCTGAAACTGTAAAGGGAACAAGGACTGAAGTGTCCTGCCCTGTCGGAGTGTGACACCTGACATTAATGTGATAGGTCGCTGCACCCCTTAATATGAATGCCACTTGAAAACATGGCAATAGCACACATTTGTATTGTACAACTAAACATGTTCATACAGTGTAATTTTTTTTTGGCAATTTTTAGGATGAGTACACAAAACTAGCAGTTCAGATAAACTCAACAAAGAAGCTGCTTGAAGAGTTAAAGTTGGAAGAAGGCGAGCAAATTGATCCTAAGGCTGAGAAATTAAAGTAAGTTAGGGAAATAGAAATTGCTTAGTGCTTGGAAAGGCTTCAAGTTATAAGTAAACTGTTCTTTATTTGAATTAAATTGGGACGGAAAATAAATTAAGTGTTACAATAAGTACTTTATAAACTACTTGAAGGTGTGCAAATGGTGCAAATAAGTAATTATCTAATTCAACTGAAATTTCGTTCTGTTTTTAATTGCCAAGGTACTTATGGCAATTTTGTGCTTGTATATGACTATCAACACTATTACTTAGCTAATGCATGGCATATGTTATGTTTCATTATGTGTACAATCCATTTCGGTTTGTGTACAACCAATTTCAATCAGTGTACAACTTATTTTAAGTTTTTGACAAAATACAATCAATGTGCATGGCAATGGCATGTATTGTCAAAACTTTCATACAAATTACCACAACATATGAAAGCCTAACACATCTGTTTTTTATAGTTTTATATCCTTTTGAAATTAAATAAATAAAAGTATGATTGATGGCATTGTGTCACTTGCATTTCACAGGGAATATTTATCAAGTAATGGCAAGAAAAGGAAGCAAGGAGATCTGGTAACTGCACATTTGAAACTGAAACCTGAAGTGAACTTAGCATATACTACACGGGTAGCACAACTTGAACACAGGTATGTTATAATGTAATGTAGCCAGTCCATTTTAATAAATTTTTGATTGTCATTTGAGTACTCCTTTACTTTGCCACTCAGCTTAAAGTAGGTAATTAGAAAATAGCTGTCTAGTTTTTTTTTATTTGGTAATGGAATATGCATTTGTCTTTCAACTCACCTGATGGAAAGTGATGAATGAGAATTGCGTTTAGTAGTTAACTTTAATCAAAATGGTCATTGTTATAAAAAATAAAGGAAAAATATGTTATTAAATATTCATTTCAACAATATTTAAAACTTTCATTACTGTATTTCTCAGGTTACATAAACTGGAGCAGGCAGCAGGCGTTCGAGATGAGGAGGCATTCAGGAGGTTGCAGGCAGCTACTGGACAGGTCTTTACAATAGTTTTACATCTTTTTTAAACTTAGTGATATAATAACTTGGCAATATTTTAAAATCAAAAAATTAAAAAGTGTTAGGACAGGCAGTGATAGCATCTTGCAAAGTCTCTATGTTAGTCTCTGTTTGCAGGCGACACTATGCGGCGCGGCCGCATCTCTAGCGTCGCAGGCGGCCTTACTGCGGCCCGGAGAGTTGGCCGCGGCTGATGCACGCGTCACGGCGCTCAGGGCCAACGTGGACGCGCTCAAGACAAGCGTCAAACCAGCTGATCCCGATCTCGATGCCAAGGTAACAAAATATGCCGATTGTTTTTTTTTCGATTCGACTATAGTATAATAAAATCGATCCACAGATAAATCGAGCGTTGCTAAATCGATTTGTATAAAATCTTAGAGGCATATTATGTCCGGCAGCGGCGGAGGTAATATCGTTAGATAAAAAATTCATTAAAGGCTATATATAATCATGTAATGTGTCTATAATAATTGCAGGTGAACGAGTTACACAAACTATTGAAACAAATTGACGGTATATCACATTCAGAGATATTAGAACGTATGGAAGCACTCGAAGCTCTCCACCACCAAGGTTAGATACTTTTTTTTTTATTTTTTATTTTATTACAAACATTGCTTGAAAATTGACCAACGTATTAATAAATGTTTTCCTATAATTTATTTTCTTCCCACAGCGTGCAACTTCGGCAAATCTCTCACCGAACTGGAAACCTTACAAACGACAATAGCAAGTGGTGTTCAGAACAACAAAGAGTTACTCCAGGGCGTCCAGGAAGTGTTCGCTCACAACGTTGACAGTCTCCAGAAGGAAATAAGGAAACTGGATGACAGGATCGGCAAAATGGCTGTCGCGTGATCTATATGTAAAATAGTCGGTGGTGCTGTTTGAAAATTGATTATTTCTGAGCTTTTTTATTTAATTTTTGCAGCTTTTTTACTGAGGTTGATCATAATGTAGCATATTATAGAAATGTACTAGAACGATAAGACTGTATCGCCTACGAAGGCACTGGTTTTAACAACTACCCCCATATTTAGCAAACGTCACGGGGAAATTTTCCGATGACAGGAAAGATTTGGTTGAAACGTAAGGCTATCAGAGATAACAGATTCTTGCATACTCCAAATGCTGAAGAATTACGACGAAAGAGTATTGTGAAAAATCGAATGGACCAGTATTTTTTTAAATATATTTTTTTAACCAGTTACCAATTTAAATTCATCTGCTGATACAAACCATACCTATACGTCATAAAATAATCGATTTTTAAACAACACTGTGTAAGGGTCTCTGCACACCGGTCACTTTTTGTTTTCCTATTCGCATACGCAACGCGCTGTTTAACTAAAAAGAAAAAAGTATCAACAGAGACCCAGAACAACTTATTATGAGAGCATTAAATCGTTCTCTAATTGAAAATATCCACGTAATGAAATTTGCTCACAATATTAATTGTGCTATTGTTACCGATATTACTAAAATACATATTGTAAGAGTAAGAATAGAATGAGACCAATTTTGTAATTATATTGATCAGGAGTTTTAGAGGCGTTTAGAGAGTTATATTTGTTGGTTGAATTGATGTGACAGTATGAAGTTAGAATCGATATATCGTCATAAGGGCCTCTGCAAACCTACACCACCGACATCCGGCGCACACTTATACCATCCCACTTGCCATTCTTCGGAGACGTGGTCATCTTGCAAGTTGTGAAATGTAATTTCGAAAAAGGATATGCGGTGCCGCCGGCGAAATCAACCCAAGAACATTCCCATTCGGAGCCTTTCAAGAATGCAAACTCAAAACTAGAGCATAGTTAGCATGCCGTCCCACCGGTTGAATCACTTCCTGTTTGAAGACGAATGTGCAGAGGCCCTAATATTAACATTTAAATTTCCATTTATTTGCAGTTATCTATCGCCTATGTTACTCACGGCGTGTTTATATTTTTATATTACTTATTATTTCCAATGTTGAACATTCACTAATAACTAATCGTCTGTTATTTGTAAGAATAGACTGCTTAAAAGAATATAATTTATTTAAAATAAATCGATTATGTAGCTATTACCTGTTTCATTTAAATCCTGGGCAAATATTTTATTTTTACAGCAAAAATCCATACAAATCTAATATAATTTATGTGTGTAATGTTTTTTTTTTGTACTTTATGCACTGCCGTACCGTTCATCATCATCGTTATGAAATTTTGAACAGATTCACGTTGCCAGGGATAACGAGAAGGACATAGGGTAGGGAAAATATAAAAGAACATTTCATCTAGAAAAAAAATTCCGGGGGATAGAAGAACTATAATCGAATCGAGCGATCACGAAAAGGTATTACATACTTCTGAATTGCCTGACGTTTCGACCAGGTTGCACTGGCCGTGGTCACAGGCTGACTGGCTCAACGGTGCACGCCCTCCGTCGTCGACATCGTGAGGTAGAAGGTTCTTCATCCACCTCCACTTTTTTGATATTTTTGATATTTTCGTTTCGCTATGTACCGTCACATACTATACTAACAGTGTCCCTATTCTGTAAGCAAACCGATGTGGCCCTATTCTGGTGTTCACCCGACTGCGCATAAAAGCGAGGTGACATGTTTTTTATCACTGGATTCCACGCTGTAGATAATTTGAAACCATCTTCCCGATTGAAAGTTTTGTGTTTTTTAATTTCAATCGCTTCACGTACAACTCTTGAGTAAAAGTGACGTTCCGTGGAGAGGACTTGCGTACGGTGAAATTCAATCCAGTGATTGGTGCCCGCTTCGAGTGCATGTTCTGCAATCGCTGATTTGCTTATCTGTCGGTTCTTCACAGCAGCGATGTGTTCTTTGACCCTTTCAGCAATAGTCTGCTTTGTTTGGCCTATGTAGGAACTACCACAGTTATTTTGTAGTTTATTTTGTAGACACCTGGAGTTTGTAACGGCAAGACGTCCTTCGGTGTACCCACGATGTTTTGAACCTTTATGCCTGGTGTGTATACTGTCGGAATGGAGTATTTCTTTAATACGGAGCCGATCTTATCAGTTACTCCTTTCACATATGGCATGTAGGCTAGTTGTCTGTTCACCTCCGGATGCTTGCGTCTCATTGTCGGTTGCTTCCGTGTTCCATTCACCTGATATCCGTTACCTTTAAGTACCTCCTGAACATGATCCAGCTCTCGCTCCAAATGTTCAGGGTCACAAAGATCGTATGCTCTGTTCTTGAGTGAAGTCATAACAGACTGCAGGTGTCGGGGATGATGATGAGACGTGGCGTTATCCGTATGAGTAGGCTTGCGGTACACACAGTGCGACAAGGACCCATCTGACCTCGCGGTTACTTTGACATCTAAAAATGACAATGACCTATCCGCCTCCACCTCATATGTGAACCTTATCTTGGGGTGAATGGAGTTGAGGTGTTGTAAATATTGATCTACTTCCTGTTTATTTCCTTTGACGATCCTAAAGATGTCATCCACGAATCGCTTCCAAAGCCTAACGGTCTTCGGGCCGAGACTCAACGCCTTCTCTTCAAAATGCTCCATCCAGATGTTGGCTAGTACAGGGCTACAGGACTACCCATTGCGACACCATCAATCTGAAGGTAATGTTGACCTTGGAAAAGGAAATAGTTGCCCTCTAGACAATGTTCAAGTAGATCAATAAAATTGAACTGCAACTCGTGGTCTCTCTCGTGGTCTTTTACGACGTCCAAACATTCTTTTATTGGAACATTGGTGTAAAGTGATTCCACGTCAAAGCTCACCATGACGTCATCAGGTTCCAACTTGAGATCTTTTATAATTTGTATGAAGTGCCGCGAGTCTTTCACAAAAGACGGTGTTTTGCCTACAAGTGGTTGCAATACTGACGCAACATGCTTCGCGAGATCGTAAGTAGGAGAGGCAATTTGACTTACGAGTACAATAGGCCGCAGCGGCACGTTGGGCTTGTGTATTTTGGGCAGACCATATAATTTCGGTGGCTGATGTGACTTTGGTGCATAAAGTCTGTTGTACTCGTCTTCTGAAAATAGGTCCTCGTTATCCTGGATAAGAGATCGTATTCTACGCGTTACTCTGGCCGTGGGGTTATATGATACCGGTTTATAAACCTTATCGTCATCCAAAAGTTCAAGTATTTTACGTTGGTAATCAGTTGTACTCATCACTACAGTGGCGTTTCCCTTGTCGGCCTTAAGCACTAAAATATCCCGGTTATCCCTAATGTTTTTCAATGCTTGACGCTCTCCCATAGTGATATTACTAGCCGGAAGCTTTGATTTTCGTAATATTACCGCGACGTCCTGTCTAAGCATATCGGCATCGCCGGGCGGTACCTTGTTACGTGCAATAGATTCCTCAACGCTACTGATTACTTTCTCGAACGGTATTTGTTTAGGTGTTGGAGCGAAATTCATACCTTTAGCCAAGATGTTTATGGTAGTATCATCTAAACTCACGTGTGATAAGTTAATGACGGTGTCCTTCGATCGATCCGGTACCACGGGTGACGTCTTATTTTTTGCATACCGTCGAGTATATTCCTTCGAGAACTTACGCTCAAAGTTCTCACTACACAATTCGAAGGTACGACTCGCTTGTAGAAACGTAACCCGATCACACAAATCATAGTCCGTTTGAGATAGATTAACACTACACTTCAAATGTAACGCATACAATTCTCTCTGTATACACTCCAAATCACTGTGTTTGTTGCGAATTAATTGTCTCAGGAGGCGTACTCTCGCGTTTGTTAGAATTTTACGTGAAAATGCGATATCACTACCTCACGATGTCGACGACGGAGGGCGTGCACCGCTGAGCCAGTCAGCCTGTGACCACGGCCAGTGCAACCTGGTCGAAACGTCAGGCAATTCAGAGGTATGTAATACCTTTTCGTGATCGCGTTAATTCCCGTTAATACGTAGATAATATTATATCATGGAACGCGAAAGTTTAAAAGTTAGTATAGAAAAACTAATTACCTAAACATATAAACCGCGAATAATAATAATAATAACTCCACACATCTCACACACGGCCGTCTGATCCCAAACTAGGCAGAGCCTGTATTATGGTAACCAGACTGCTGATAAATATACTTATAAATTTCTAAACCAGCTGTGGTCGCGGTTTCACCCGCGTAATTCAGATGCCATAGGAATATCGGGATAAAAGTAGCCTATGTGTTAATCCAGGTCTCCAGCTATCTACATACGAAGTATCATCCCAATCGGTTCAGTAGTTTTTGCGTGAAAAAGTAACAAATATCCAAACCTCCATCCACCATCCTCCACCTCCAACGTTCAATTTTTTTTCACATTCAATATCTTCACTACATATTATAAAATATAAAACAAAGTCCCCCGCTGCGTTTGTCTGTCTGTCTGTCTGTTTGCGATAAACTAAAAAAAGTAAAAACTAAAAAGACAGTGATTCATGAGGAAGGTTTAGGTGTATAATTTGTACTCGTGCGAAGCCGGGGCGGGTTGCTAGTGTTAAATGTATACAGAGCCTTTAAACAAATCGCTAGTGTCTTGAAAATTCCCATTACGGACACAACCGTCAACAACGCATACGTATACGTATACGCGTCTGCCTGCCCGTGATCGGGACTCGGGTGGCTCACGTCACGCGGCGATGAGCGATGTCCCCCCCTCCACCGCACCGCACAATTTTATATTAATTTTATATCGTCGTAACTTTTAAAATATTTGACCAAATTACGTACTTTAAAAAGCAAAGTTTATCTACTTTGAATATCAGAAGCGATAAAAGTATATATTTTGATATAAACCAATTTGTTACTGCTAAATGTGAATTGGAAATAAAAAATCAAATTTTATTGTAGTTATGGTTCACTATTTTGGTAAATTCAAATTCAAATTCAAAATCATTTATTCAATTAAGACACTAAGTGACATTTATGAACGTTAAATTTAAGCTAGAGTTAAAATCATAGATCGGCGCAAACAGACGCCACAGCATGTACTGGATTGTCGAGGTAAATTAGGTGAAAACACCAAAATCTACTGCCTGCTTGTGTCGATCTATAACTTCCAGTTTCCAAAATGCGTAGAGCCTTATGAGAAGAATACTGGCAAAGAAACTCATGGCCACTCTTTTTAAAAGTCAGATCTTCAGGTACAACAGTGTTAGTGTTACACGAAAGGTAAACAGGATGCAAGCTGATGCCACCTGAATTTCATTTTATTGAAATGCTCCAAAAGCTAACGTACTAAAAAATAAAAATTAATAGTATTATACTATAAAAACTAATAGGTAATAATGGCTTACACATAAAAGATAGATATATACTGCCGCGGACTTTTTTGTAGAACTATTTAGGACGAACAATCCCACCGTACATTATATTCGTGTAACTCTTACAGTTTTCCCACCGCACGCCAGAATAGCTCGCAGATGACAGATTTTTTTTCCGACTTACTTAACACTTATCGTTATATATTGGCCAATATACACAATATCTTCATAAATTAGAGCCTATGTGTTATTCTGATATATAAGCTATATTATTGTAAAGTTTCATTAAAATCCATTCAGTACATTTTGCGTTAAAGAGTAACAAACATCCATACATCCATACATCCTCACAAACTTTCACGTTTATAATATTAGTAGGATACATACATATTATAGATAAATTACACCCAGACACAGAACTAATTATCGTGCTCATCACACAATTATTTGTCCTGGGTGGGAGTCGAACCCACGACCTCTGGCTTAGCAGTCATTGTCACTAACAGGCCAGTCAAATGCTAAGAGGCTCTAAGAGGCTGCTTCTAAGAGGCTGATATTTTTTTTTGCTTTAACTAGCCTATTTATTTATTGACAGCTGACTTAGCGACGTGGTGGAAATATAATACATTTCTATACTAATATATAAAGCTGAAGTTTCTTTGTTTGTTTGCTTGAACGCGCTAATCTCAGGCACTACTGCTCCGATTTGAAAAATTCTTTCAGTGTTGATAGCCCATTTATCGAGGAAGGCTATATGCTATATATCATCACGCTAAGACCAATAGGAGCGGAGCAGTGACCATAAACGCAGGTGAAACTGCGTCGACGGCTAGCATGTATTATATTTGCCTTAATATTTTGTTAGCAAATCTTTCGATAACATTCGGAAGCAATTTACTTTCTTACCCATCACCAGCGAGAAAACGAGATTAATTGTTTTACCTTTGAATACTATATAAATAACTAGCTTTTGCCAGCGGCTTCGCTCGCGTAAAAGTTGTTTTTGCTTTCCCTGAAACTCCTTTACAGTACCTACTTCTGACAACGTGAATGCAAAATATCATGATGATCGGCTCAGTTGTTAATTAAATAAAGATTAACATTGATACTTTATTGTAAACTAAGTCAATATATTACGCTCAAGGGTAATTATACTTCGCCAAGCGAGTGAGGTTACCGGTGGCCCTAACCCTTCCCTCTCTCTATCTTCCCCCCTATCTCTCCATCTCCCCTCCTCTCTTACTCCCACCTTAAAGGCCGGCAAGGCACTTTTGACTCTCTAGTTCCAGGTGCCCATGTGCGTCACATGGTAGTCACTAACCATCAGGTGATCCGTCTGCTCGTTAACCCCCTATTCCATAAAAAAAATAGTTTGACATCGACTTAACGGCAATCGATTATTACAATCGATTATAACAATCGCACTTTCTATTTTCACTGGGTTAAATACTTTGAAAAAATTGTACCAATGAAAGTAAAAATACTAATATCGCTATTAAAAAACTGGGTTTGATCGTAGAGGGTTGAAAATTCAGGGTTGTATGTATTTTCTAATGCTGTATCATAAAAAAATTAAATTTATCTAATAATTAAAAAAAAAATTGGGGTGGATTACCCTTAACATTTATGGGGATGAAAAATAGATGTTAGCCGATTCTCAGACCTAACCAATATGCTCACAAAATTTCATGAGAATCGGTCAAGCCGTTTCGGAGGAGTTTAACTACAAAAACCGCGACACGAGAATTTTATATATTAGATAGATTATTGTAGTTTTAAATGATAGCGAAAAAACACAGAAAAGTTTAATTTTTCATGTTTATTTTGTACTGCTAAAATGTCGGTCATTGCCATCGGTGGCGTCGTAGGCAATCTTTAGTTTGTCGGTTATAGCCGACTTTAAAATATTAATACTGGTTATTCATAGGTGAGGGGCTAAGTGGTAACCGAGTAGGTTAGCACATTACAAAGTTAATTAATGCTAGCCAGGTCAGTCTGGGATGGGTGACCATTCTTAACAGATTGAGACCCCTCCGTGCCTCGTAGAGCACGTCTAAACCGTCGGTCCCGGGTGCCATACAAACATCTGTGGCATTCGTTAGGGGTAGAAACGGAAAAAGGAACCCTAAAAAGTCCGACAACCTGTTAAACTACAGAACTTTGATGTCGCCTAGTACTTGAGTTGTGGAGGTCTGATGGCAGTTGCTTCTCGTAAAATATCAAAAGTTCGGTCGTATCGTAGTTAGACTGAAAGCCGACTTTAACGTAGGAGGAGGATGATGATTGCTTATTCATAGGTATTTATCATGTAAAACTATAGACAAATAATAAGGAAGGGTACTAACCATTTGTAATTTTTATTCGTTTTCATGTTTGACATGTTGATATTTGCATATCTTGAGCTAATCTATACAAATGGTGTAATGACCTTAAATGATTACTATTTTCTGATGTATTTTATTCTGGGTACAAAAAGAATCAATCAGGGATATTCTTCGTCGTCGGCGTCGAAATGCACTCCTACTTGCTTACGGATGGTATCCATGAGCTTGGAAAGCATAATGGTGTCTTTGTGTGGCAAACGAGGAGACTCGAGCAATCCTGCAAGTATAAATATAATTTGTAGGACATAAATGAGACACGAAAAGAGATACCTACCTATCGTTATTTTTTGAAATTTGATTATTAGTCGATTTGTAACAGGGGAAGCAACTCAGGAAGTAGAAGCAGGGCTACATCACTCACTCGAGGTCGCGTTTTATATACCTACCAATTTAGCTATTCCGTCCACGGTAAAAGTGTCAGTAGGGGCAACAACGCGTAGCTGAGAGTACGCACGCACGGCAGAACGGCATTCTCCATAATAAAAACAAAATGTCAAATCGAACTTATTATGAAGTGAAGATGTTTAGTTATTGCTAAATGTATTTATTATGTTAAATTGCGTTATTGCTAGATGTTAGTGATCTGTAAAATCCTTTAAAAATAAGTTGCAAAAATGATTTTAGCTATTACTTTTTTGTCAATATAATATAAAAATACATTAGGTGTTTATTCTTTACTCGCCATTGCCGCGTGGCTGTACTAATAATAAATAATATTTATCTCCTCAACAAAAACTAATGTTACTTATATATATATTCTATAGAATGTTGCACTAACTCAGGTTTTGAGTGATTAGCCAGAGTGAAGTTGTAATAAATGTAGTCTATTAAACCGTCAATAATAAACCCATAATTTCTACGAAAGATGACGAACTACTCATTTGTTGTAACTTGTAGGCAAGGCGAACTGACGGCTGCTTCTCTCACACAATATGTAATATAGTTAGAAATATAGTGAAAATAATAATAAGAGCTACTGAAATGTAAAACATATTGAGAGCGCAACGGATTGAGGTTTTTATTTGAGTAGGTAGTTATTTGTTATTTAATACTTTTGTGTAATATAATATGTAATACAAAAGTATTAAATTATAAGAGTATCTTTCTATAATCTACGCAACAGCCATTACTAGCAACCCGCCCTAGCTTCGCACGGGTAGCAGAGACATCTTCAACAATCATAATCATATTTCAACCAATTTACACAAAACCTTAACAAATTACATACATAAACCTTCCTCATAAATAGCTCTATCTATTGATGAAAACCGCATGAAAATCCGTTGAGTAGTTTTTGAGTTTATCGTGAACAGATAGACAGACAAACGCGGCGGTGTAAAATGTAGTGATATAGTAATAGTGATGTATATGTCTACAGCATCAACATTTTATGTTACTATTGAAGGTTTAAGGATATTTTAATTTCCTATAAAAATTATAGATATAAATTTCATAGGGGAAATAATTTTATTAATCATTATATAAAACTCAACACCCATAAATTTTATTATCAAGTGTGTGTTCCGATGTGCCCTGCGAGCACTATAAGTACTAACGTCAATTTAGTATACTGCGAAGCCGTTCCTTTATAATTAACTTTACTGGTTACTGTTTAATACGGAACACAGTCCAGTATACTGCCATCTATGTGTTTTGGCGCTGTTTTGACGTGAAAATAATTATCATATAATTATAGGTACAAGTTATCTGTTCAACAAGAAAAAAATTGTTTGAATGTAGTTATATTTAAAAATTTAATATTCAAGTCAATTGTCAATTGACAATTACTCGCATAATAAAAGTAAGTTTACTTTTTATTAAAAGAAAATATTGTCTTTTAAGTAACCGAATGCATAATAACTTTATAACCGAATTATTTAAATGGGGTTATGTACGGTAAAAGTGATGAACATATTTCGACGAATAATTGTTTATTATCTAACTGGAAAAAAATTGTAGTTGATCACATGATCAAAGCACTGAGAGCACCTTTCCTCGAAAACGCCAGTGCTCACAGTACAAAAATGGCGACGATTTATGACGTCATATACTTCCCTAAGATACTGCGGCAGTATACTGTCAGTCCATAATGGAACGAAGTTATCCCCAGTAAGAGCACTGAACAGTGCTCGCAGTGTATATCGGGACATACCCCAAATAAAAGCGAAAATAAGATATATTTCTGGTCGCAGCCAACGCCAGGTATTATTATTTCAATTTTGTAGGCTATTATAACGTAGGTATTTTGAGTTTTGTATGAGAGTGATGTATCTGTTACGAAGTAACTATTATCTTATCTGTGGTATAGCTATTGGCCTATAATTTGAGTAATCACTGTGCACACCTTGTTTAAATATAGGTCTTATTAATGCTGTTTTCAACTGATCGGGATATAAGCCATTTTCAACACATAAGTTAATGAATAATGCTATTACAGGGCTCAACATAGATTTAAACAGTTTTACCTCCCTTACTCTAATTTTATCTATACCTTCAGACTTATCACTACTTAGAATATTTATTATTTTATCTACATCTTTTGGGTGAGCTTTTTGAAACCGTATCGATATGATACTACTATTGACATAGTTAGACCTGTCTAGAAACTTATGACTACAGACTACAGACATGTTTTATGTCTATTATTTCTTTAGTAAATGTTTTAGAGAAATTATTACATATATTAGTTGTACTTTCAGTCCTTCCTAGGTATTTTAAGATAACAGAATCTACACTCCTTTTCTCTCTTCCTATCCATGAGTTTATTCTAGCCCAAATTTTCCTAATATTTTTGTTACACTTTTTTATTTCTTCTTTACGGTATTTATTTTTCGCTTTATTAATACATTTATTTACCCTGTTTCTGTATCTAGTATATTCGATCCTCAAGTTCATATCTTTCGGTTTACTTTTCCAATGTCTGAACAGCTTGTCCCTGGTACTAATCATATTTTTAAGGTTTTTTGTAAGGTTTACTTTTTCTCTTTTTACATACAAATACTTGGATTTTAGCATAATTATAAACATCAGAGAATATTGAACACAATCTGTTATATAGGTCAACTGGGCATTTACAATTTAAAAGCTCTGTCCATGAAACATTTTTAAACTTCTCTAATACCTTATTATTACATATAATAGTTCTATGAGATTGCCTACCGCTTGACTGATGACTGTTCGATCCCGAGTTAGTAGCAATGCACACACCTATAAGGCTATAACATAATGATCAGACAACTTACACATACGCAGATATCATTCGGTGAGTTCCAACCCACACATGGTCGATGCACGTCCGTGTCACTTTGTCTCCGTATACCTCCTCCCGCGTTACGTCACGTATGGCACATTCCATGCCAATCTCGTTCATATTGTTTGTGTATTGACTTATCACACTGGAACCGGTTTTGCTCAATAGATCTATGTTTGTATCACCTATCATTATTACCTCACAGCCTGCTGGAATCTCGGATAATAGTTTGTGTACTTCTTTAATAAACCCCTGTTTATTTGTCATTGGTGGCCTGTAGATAGCTAAAATATGAGTTATTTTCCTTCCATCTTGGAAAAATGATATTATCATGTTGTATCAACTCATAATAATTAGATTTGACTATGTTTGCAGTGAAGTTTAGTTTATTGTTTACATATAACAAAATCCCCCCTCCTCTTTTAGTTTCCCTTGTATTTATGTATGTGTCGTATCCTTCTATATTGTATAAAGATAATTCCTGTTTCCTAATATTTATCTCTGTTAGTGCTATTATATCCAGTTTCTCCTTGCAGTTTTTTTTATTATTAGACACCCACATTTTATAAGACTTCAGTACTTTTACCTAGCGTTCCTTTATTATTCCTGTTCCCGTGACATTTTTTACTGTAGTTCAACTTTTACTGATCACAGCGTGCCGTGTACCGAAAATAGCTTCTTTAAATAATGTAATAAGTAATAATCTTAAGTAATACAATACTCATAAAGTAATGGAATATATTTTAGTAGGTTTATCCCTCAAATTAACGCGGGTGAAAACGCGGAGCACAGCTAGTTGGATAAAAAAACATATTTAACAAAGATTGGTCCTACACGTAGAAGTAAAGAGATAGGCACCAAAAAGTTCAATAAGGTAAGGTTAAGGTCCAATTACTTAGTGATAATTCTGAGATTAGAAGATACTTATCGTATTAATGAAATGATTACTAGTATTAATATCTCATATAATAATATTTTATCTTTAGTGTAGTACGTTAAATTATAACAGACAAATATGGCTGATAAAGATTTTAATTTGAAAACGGCGATAGCGTTTTTGCCTGTCATGACTGACAGGGAAAGCATTACAATACAATTAATTGATTCTATACAGCTTTGATACCCCAAAGCAGCAGTTGATTGACGTCGTGCTAAAAACCCGACTGTTCCAAACAAGGTAGAGTAATGTTTGTTCTTTAATCAGTGAAATTAAAAAGCACTAGAAAAAAACATAGATATTAATTTGCTAGTTGATAGTGAGGCTAGTTTACGCGCAATTAAATATGAATAGTTAAACAGATATAATAGTAATTTGATTAATAAAATATATAATGAGCAGATATATATAAAAGGTATAAGCGGGAATTTAGTATCTTACAGATATATTTTTTTAATTTAGAATTAAATGGATTAAGTTTTTCATATCAACTGCAACATAATTCGAACTAAAGGATTGATAAGTAGACGACATTATCACTTCATCATATTATAAAACAAAGTCCCCCGCCGCGTCTGTTTGTCTGTTCGCGATAAACTGAAAAACCACTGAACGGATTTTCATGCGGTTTTCACTAATAGAAAGAGTGATTCATGAGGAAGGTTTAGGTGTATAATTTGGACCCATGCGAAGTAGGGGCGGGTTGCTAGTATGATATAAAGTCGCTTCCCGCCCACCGTCTGTCCCTCTGTACGCTCAGATCTTTTAATCTACGCAACCGATTTTACTGCAGTTTTCATCAATAGATAGAGTAAGTCAATCGGAAGGTTTATATGTATAGTCTAATATTGTTTTGTGTTAATCAGTTGAAACATACGCTAATTGATCGAGATGTCGGAAAAAATCAAGCCGACTAAGAGCTTTCATCGAAAATGCTGTCTTATTCTTTTGTAATATAACAAAATAATGGATTACTACAAAAAAGTGATGGCATATGAGCTTTCTATTACCACTGTAGTGTTTAAAAAAATGTATACCAATTATGTGGAGTTTGGAAAGCACATGTTTGTATTGCCTCGTGAAACAACAGCTGGAAAAAATGTATATAAAGCCATCCTATAGTATAGTCCAATCATAATAATAATGTTATAAATCACTCCACACTGACACCACATTGGTACGTATTTACATTGCACCCGTGCGAATTCCGGACGGGTCGCTACTTGATTATAATTGAAGAAAGAATTAATTTAACTACGCAAAACTATAAGTAATTTACAACATAGCTTTTAATATAAACAAGCACTTACCTACTTCAAATACTCATACACTATACATTTATTTTGCAGCGATAATTTACCTGAACCTTGACCAATAAGATAAAAAGTAAAGTATTGATAACAGTAACAATAAATAAAAACTTACTTTCAGACTGCTTCTCTCGGCTACTTTGGCATAAATAACATTTTATGATATTCAGCGATAAACACTGTAGGCATTTTTTTTTTATTGTCTGTAGAGCTGTAGCAAACCGTAATGTATGTATTCGATACCGAGTAACCGGTACAATACCCGACTTAAAAAAAAAATGATTGCAATCGGACTACGACTTTATGGTTTACAACTAAACCATTTCTATATTACGACCATTTCTAAAACATTTTTACTTTTGAATAAACTTTTTTAAATTTCAGGTTTTGTCGGACTGGCTGGTTGTGCGGAGATTAAAAGCCTTTAAATGTAAAATGATTTTATTTTGTGCATTGTAATGCATGTTATTATTGGAAAATTGTATTACCTGTTACATTAAAAAACTGTGCATTAATATTTGTCATTGAAGAAGTATAGAAAAAAATAACAAGAAAAAGTACAAAAAATATGTAATTTTTATTCGTTTTCAGGTTTGATACCTTAAAATGATTTCTCTTTTCTGATATATTTTATTCGGGCTACAAAATAAATCAATCAAGGATATTCTTCGTCGTCGGCGTCGAAATGCACTCCTAGTTGCTTACGGATAATATCCATCTGCTTTGAAAGCATAATGGTGTCTTTGAGTGGCAAACGAGGAGACTCGAGCAATCCTGCAAGTAAATGTAATTTGTAAACCTAAATGAGAAACGAAAAGTGCAATCTTTAATAGTCATCGGATTTATTAACTTTCAGAAGGAATTAACTAGCCGGGTGATTAGGCCAAGGGAAGTAACTACTTGGAAAGAAAGAAGTAGTAAAAATGTGGGTACTACATTTTTATTAATAGGCTTCGACGAACATAAGAATAGCTTTTACCCCCCCCCCCCCCTCCGAAATAAGGTCATGTAAAGATTTTTAAACCTCTCAGGGCTCTTACGTTATTAATGAATCTAATCTAATCTAGTCTATCTAATCCTATCTGCGAAAAACTTATAATAATTTAATGAAATAGTAAATAAATACACTTCCACTATGTCCGGACACTGACTTTAGTGTCTGTGAGTAATCTGATACTAAGTTGTTTCTGTTTAATTGACCACAAATGGCAGTTACATAATAATATGTCGTTGACAGAGGATTTCTTTAGATCAATAAGTGAAATCCCAGAAACTGATGGTGTTACTATTTATGCGTTCGTTACGTTACGTTACGTTACGATGCTTATTTTGCATCGTCCGAAATGTAAAACTCTTGAAATATACCTGCTTTGATACACCTTTCTACTTCCAGAGCTTCATAGACCAGACCGGCACTGTTCGTGAAAACATAAGGCAAATTGGAAGGGTGGAATTCGTATTTCGTTATACTGCCGTCCACCTTTGTCACCTTGTGAGGAAAGTGAAACGGATCCTCGAACTGAAACATACAAAGAAATACTTAAGTATTTGTATCCTTGAAAAGTCGTCCAACTTCACTAAAGTTGGACTGAACTTACGCCTATCCAAAACTCAACCTCTTCGCGCCCTTACTGATTTTTTCGTGAGGTTAGATACATAATGTCCCACGTCTCTCTGAACGAGGCTTAAGTAAAAAAATGCCTTTAAAGTGTTCATCAAATTAATTCCTTCGCCAGGATTTCTATTGTAGAGGCGTAGGCATCGATAAAAAATGTAAAAAACATAAAAAATCAGTCTCACTATTACGTGCCCCTTCGTTCCATAGATTGTAGCCTTGTTCCTAAGCTGCAGTGTGCCATTAGCGTTGAGTACAGCTTTTCTGCCGCCGCTATATTGCATTATGATCGTCTCCCACTCATCCACACCGGTGGCTAACAGGCTACCAACTGCAGTTATTTTGATAGGTTCTTCTTTAAACACGAATTGTGCTAAGTGAAGCAAATATATGCCTACATCTAGCAGCGCACCACCACCTTGCTCTTTCTTGCTAAAAAGGAATTGAAAAAACAAAATTATTAGTAATAATACCAGCAGTAAAGCAAACATACGACATCTCCCGTCTCAAACACGACTTACACATAAAATCTACACATTAATTAAAAAAGAACATTACAACACTAAAGAGTTTATAAAAAGTTTATAAATATAAAAAGATTTTAACTACAGAGTTTGAGAGTGATAAATTCACTACAAAAAAATCTTCTTCTTAGGCGTCACACTCTTGGCAGAGTGGTTGTCACTTCAAGCTTCACAACAATCCGTCGCCATTCCTCCCGTACTGTATTTCTTCTTGTACATTCGTGTAGGGGAGTGCAGTTCTAACTTGGTCGGTCCAACGCATTGGTGACCTGCCGCGCGCTCTTGTACCTTCAAATTTTCCCTCCACTGCAAGTCCTTCCATTGATACGTCTTCTCGACGTGTGATATGTCCAAAGAAAGTGAGAATACGACATTGGACGATGGAAGAAAGACGCTGTTTGATACCGAGTTCTTGGAGGATTGAGACGTTGGTTCGAAACTGTGTCCAGGTTTTAAGCGTTCTTTTCCAGCGCCACGTTTCTAAAGCATCTATCTTCTTTTTCTCGCTTTGTCTTTAACTCCACGCCTCAGCACCGTAAAGGAATAGCGAAAATACTAATGCTCTGGCAAGTCGCATTTTAGTGGCCTTTGTGATGTTTCTGTTTCTCCATATTTTCTTGAGCCGATCCATGGCGGACCTAATCAAAGCCAGGCGACGTTTGATTATAATATACAAAAAAACCTAGCGTGAATTACGGCGCAGTAGGTACCTACGGGAATTTTTTTTCTGTGAAATTTAGATATGATCAAAAACCGTTTGTGTTACATCGATGTTCTTCCAGCATTTAAGGCCGCTAAAACTGCCTCTAAACTCCATTTAGGCTAACAGACCTGGACCACATACCGAGTCCCAGTAATTGAACGAAAACTTAACTAGTAAAATCACTAACTAATGACGTGCTATCGATAAAAACTAGCGTAGTTTCTACAACATTCTTAAACGTTTTAACAGTGCTTTTAAAAATCTAATTTACCATTCATCGCTAGACCTGGGTTCCAACCAATGTCGATAGATCTTATCTTGTCTCAGGTGATAGTCACAGTTAACAGCGTATTATGATCAGGTACGTGGCTTTTGAGTGTTTTGTGGTAAATAATGTAAAAAAACAACTCACTTGAATCGATCAACTTCTTTAGAATTGACACCAAAGTTAGCCTCGACGAACTTGACGTCACCAAGCTTCCCATCCTTGATATCATTTTCAAAATCAAAATATGCAGGTGAGAAACGAGTCCATATAGCTTCCATCAGAAATAGTTTCTTCTTCTTAGCGAGATTAACCAAGCTCTGGGTTTGTTTATAATTCAGACAGAAAGCTTTCTCACACAACACGTGCTTGCCGTTGTCAAGAAATAACTTCGTAAGTGCATAATGGTCTGAATTTAGCGCTCCAATGTAAGCTACATCTGTGACAAGAAATGCATTAAGGTAAGTAATTGAAGGCAAAAGTGCGGTAAACAGTGTTGAAGTTACTCCTACGAACTTATATGATTTCTCATAAAGTAAATATATTATAAGAGAATTGTGATTGGTTCTCTGACCTGATATGATTGGTTATACTTAAATATCTTCGACATATACAGGGTGTATCTGACAATGGAAGACTTACTTAAGTCACTGAAACGGCATGACTCTAGCATGCAGTGAAAAAATACTTTTTGAAAAAAAACTGCGTTCAAAAGTTATTTCCAAGTATTGGCATGACCTTTAATTTTTGATTAATGAATGAACATGCCTAATTTTTGAGTGAATAATTCGAATATAGAAAAAAATCTTCAAATTTAAAATCTTTAACTTTACACTTTAGAGCTTCACGGTCGGTTGCAATTATAAGCATTTTTTTTTCCTGGAAGTTAAGTCACTGCTTCTGATTAATAAAGGGAATAGCTTGAAGAGAAACTGCACTCAGGTCTCGATTGCAATTTTTGAGAGAAGCCGAATAAAGTAATCTACACTTTAAGACAGTTTTGCCGTCTCTGAATGCGTTAGGAATGGTGAACAGGGTCTGGCACAGTGCTCTTTTTAGCCCTACACATGGCACAATATGTAGACAGTAACGGAACTCTTTGGTGATAACAGGAAGAATACCTGTTTAAAACATAATTGATAAATAACATACCAATATCGTTACTGCGTGCTAATTCTTGATAAGAGGCGAACACTTTTCTAATGTTATGAGTTTTCGCAAATTCCGTGGCTCTCTTCTTATCTCTAGCCGCAACCGCAACAATCTCCTGATCTCCTTTCTCAGGGTAAGAGTTAAGGGCGTTGACGAAGTCATTGCTGATCTTACCAGCAGTTACGATACCCCAGCGCAAAGTCATCTACAAAAGGCAACAAAATTTCGAGGTATGAGTTATGGGATAGACTGGATGCAGAAGGCAGAGGACCGGGTGCTACATTGGGAGAGACCTATGACCAGCAGTAATAGGGTAATTGATTGAGTAATGCTGGCAATACTTGATTTCAGCACTTTTTATATCGAACTAGCACATTATAAAGTAATAGTTTATGTACTAAGCATTTTCATGTTAATATTTTACCTATAAATACAACACAGCGTTGTTAATTCCTAATGCTATGTTTGTCAACTGTTTCTTTTTTCATAATATTGTCAGGATTTTGTTTACAATTGAACAAGTTATGTGTAAGTTTTGTGTGATTTTTAATAAAACAAAAAATATCTGTACCTGTTTATAAGTGGTATAAATATAAGACATCGGGTGGATTGACAGCATGCTTAGATAAAGAGCCATACAATTTACCGTGAATAACAAACTGAGGGGAGAGGAAACAGAGGGTGTCCGCAAGGCAGAGTCCTCTCACCTCTCCAGTGAAACATCGTGGTCGATGAGCTCATCACCCAACACAATGACCGCAAGTTCCTCACAGTAAGCTATGCAGATGACCTAATCATTCTCTATTGGTGGCCACTTTGAGAGTGTGGTATGCGACCAAATGAGGGCCGCATTGAAGGTCGTTGAACAGTAGCGCGAAAAATACAATAGTGAACCGACAAAGACGGCGATGATTATGTTCACAAATAAATGTAGCTTAGGGGAACTGAGACTACCTCAACTATTTGGCACCTGTCTAGCCTTTACCAAGGAGATCATATCTAAGAGTGATACTGGACAATAAACTCGTTTGGAATAGGCACCTTGACGCAAAACTGAACAAGGTCTGCTTTATATTTTCCAATGCAAGCGACTCGTCTTCAACAGAAATTAAGAAAACACATGAACCACCATGTTATGTTTAGTTTTTTAAAAGTTTTGAAAGATAATATGTGTATTTCATGTTGAAGACCCTAAAATAAATAAAAGCTGGGGGCTATCACCGAAAATTACACTATGGCTACAAAACGGTTACATGGCCAATCATCACGTATGGTGCTATTGGTGATAGAGAACAGAGCTAAGTACTGTCAAAAACCAACTGCAGCTATTCCAGAGACTCGCATGTACTGCCGTCACTGGTTGCATGCGCACAACTCTCACAGCTGCCCTTGAAGTGGCTATTGATTTAGCACCACTAGATCTGTATATACAACAGGAGGCATTTATTGCAGCCATCGGACTTAAACTCCTGGGTCTGTGGTACATCCGAGTGGTCCCCATTTCAATTTATGGAATCAATTAGTGGAATATCAACCACTAATAGCTGCCTTATTTGACAGGAGCCCGAAACAACACATATTTGACAGGAAGTACCAAATACAACTATATGAAAACGACCGAGATCAATCTGTCATAAATGAAGTTCGGTTCTACGCGGACAGTTCCAAGATGGACAGGGACTGGAGCCGGAGTTTTCTCACAATACTCCGGTCTCATTTACTTTTTTTACCACCAGACGCTGAAACGTTTAGCCTCTGCCAATGGATCATATGGATAGCGAATCAAAGGGCAAGGAAGGGATCTACAACATCAGAGGCAGGTCCAACTATAATGCTGCCACTTCCTTTCAACCAATTTCGCACATAGGTAAGGCAACGGACTCGTGACAACACACGCACAACGGTCGCTGGGCGGACATACCTAGCTGCAGACAGTCTAAACTCGGAGGAGGTCTCACCGCATTTAACTGGCAGACTGCTCAGTCTTAACCCACTCGACATCAAGATAGTTGTAGGAACCATTACGGGCTACCTGGCTTTAAACCGGCACCTATTCACCATCAATGCGACACGAATTGCCTATTATTATTTAAATTTTGTAGGCTATTATAGTATAGGTATTTTCGTTTGTGTGGGAGTGATGTATCTGTTACGAAGTAGGTAACTATTATCTGATTTGTGACCGCGGATCATAGCTTGTTGCTGTAAATTTTGTGCCCAAATCAGCAATAAATCAGCACTGTAGTACGATATAACTCTGATATACAGCACATTAGGACAGCAAGAGGTTTCGGCGTGGCCTCTTTAACTGCAGCTATACAAAACTTGTGTGCTACTTTTGGAGATATCACCGATGCATTTTTGAAACAAATTACCTTATCAAGCCCAGTTGATCGGCCAGGTCAAGAGCATTACAATAACAAGCCACAGTAGCCTTTTGTTGTGCAAATAGATTCTATATTGGGTTCACTATGCATTGAATTGTGTCTAGGATTCACTAATGATTTTTTGTACTTAAGCGATACTATATAGAATTGGAATGACCCAATTGCATTGACAATGATTTAATAGGATTCCGGATCATGACATTATGTAAGAAATTCAAACTGTAATCACTCATTAAGGAGCCTACAACAACAAAAACTTCAGAAGTGATTGGTAATTATTAATTATATATAGACATTATAATCAATAAACAATCACAGGGTTAAATAACATGATATGAAATAAACAAAAATCAAACAAAAGTAGAATTGCTACATAAAAAATCCGGTCCCGCAGCCGGCCCGCAGAGGTAGATTTCGTTTTTTGTATTTTTATCTCCAAAAGTATAAGTCGCATTAAAAACCTTTTTAGTCTACATTGTAGAGTAAAATAAAAAAATTAGCTGTCAGTTTACAGTTTATTACTTAACCTTCATTTCTGCCCTGTTGATTTGTCGTCCAAGTTTGAAAGCAATCGGTGCATAATTGCGACCTCTATCGTGCCGGTAAAATTGAGGTACATACATACATACATTCATATATATATATATATATATATATATATATATATATATGATGTCGGTCGGAACCATCATCATCATCATCACATACATTCATATATATATATATACTTTTTAACTGGCGGTTGTTTTGGGGTTTTGGGATCATAACTAGACCTCATGTGAAGAAATTTTTGGAAAACTCGACAACTGGTACAATACCAATAGGTAGACTTTTCTTCGAAAAACCTACCTAAAATCGCAAATTTGCAAAATCGCAATGACTGGGTTTTTATTTCGTGAATTGTCTGAGGTAAAAAACAATTTAAATGTGTTCCGCTTTTTTAATACATAAGTATTATAACTAAAATATGTCGATGAACGTCTTTAAAATAATGAAAGCTTGTGTTGCATAATTGAAAATCTTATCATGTTATCTGAATATAACATTTTGGAAAAACATGAAACAAAATGACATGTTGTATTTCTTGAACTCGCGAGGGCAATAAAGGTACAATAAAATGTTTTGAAAATAATCGTACAACTAACTAATGTAGGTATAAAAATATGATACAGGGAAGAATATCAATAACTAAATAATAAAGATAAGATGATACACCTACACAACACAACATAGGTTAACATAATATTAAATTACTTATCATATAATGATAAGGTATAGATACAAAACTTTTGTTATTGCGTTATGTAATATTATTTATCCATGTTTATAATAAATCATGGATAAATGGACGCTGATAAGCAATACAGTGACAAGCCACACATACTTTATTAAGGAAAATGGCATTTTAAGATGCCATACCAATTCCTCATTAATTTGTGGCGACTTCCACATACAGCAACAAGAAACATCTACAACCTACTAATCCTGCATCGCGCTATGAGAGTTCTCGCGCCGATTAGTATATATACAACTTCCCAACATCAACCGTTGGTCGGAGGATCATCCTCCCTTTGTGTTGGAGGGATATGATACCCGTTCCTCCACAGTGGTGACCCTGACGTGATTGGAAGCAGCCCTTATGGACCAGATCAGCAGCATCATCATCGCCACCATCGTTTACACTCCTACAGCAATGAGCGGTAATCAAGTCTCAGCCAGCCAGCATACTCGGCCTCAACAGGGGGGATACCACACGCCTGCAGCGTCCGGCGTACGGCCTCATCAGCGTCTGGGCATACAGCACACTGCACCTACGGTCTACGTAAGAAGAGCATCTCTTTCCCTTCTACGCAGCAGCCAGCCACTACGCAGCAACCGCCCCGACTCACTGGGGACTTCACCGCAGCACCGCACGCAGCAGCACCGCAGCACCGCACGTGGCCCCGACTCACTGGGACCAGCGGACTTCAGCCCCGACTCACTGGGACTAGCGGCATTCAATTCCGACTCACTGGAACTAGTGGAATACAGTTCCGACTCACTGGAACTTGCGGCACTCAGTTCCGAGTCACCGGAACAACTCACTACTGGCCCTGGCACGCTCCTTAATAGAGCATAGGCAGCTGACTCATTAAGATATCTTGGAGGGGAGTGAGGTGGCGACTTCCACATACATACAGCAACAAGAAACATCTACAACCTACTAACCCTGCATCGCGCTATGAGAGTTCTCTCGCCGATTAGTATATATACCTACAACTTCCCAACATCAACCGCTGGGCCGCAGCCCGCCAGGCATGATCACCTCGCCTGGTCGGAGGATCCTCCCTTTGTGTTGGAGGAACATGACACCCGTCCCTCCACAAATTTGTTTGAAAAAAATATCTATTCACCTTTTAGGTCGATTTTTAGATATTTTTTAGCCATTTTCTCTAAATAAAGTATGTGTGGCTTGACACTGTATTGCTTATCAGCGTCCAAATAATATTACATAAATTCAGGTCCATATAATTAAGCAAATGTGTAGGTTATAATATATAACAATTATAATACACATTTACTTAATTATCTGGACCAATATTTACAATTAAACTCTCGTTCCTAAGTTCCACAACACTTTAGCACTGTTGGACATCAGCAGTTAACACGTCTACAAATTTGGAAACTAAAATAAATAGACTCCATAAGTAACTAAGTAAATTATCCTATTCCTAAATTTGACATCAGTCGAGCCATGGACTCGGAAGAAGGAACATTACTGTTAGTTAATGCTGTTGTTAGATGAAATCAAACAAAAAATTAAACCGATGAAAAAAGAAATAACCTGAAAAGCGAAATAAAAATTGTTAGCCTATCTAAACTCCTGCATTATCAGTACAGTACAGTACAAGCAAATGAATGACTTAAAACGTAAAACGAAGTGTCTATACGCCGAAGTGTTTTCAAATTCATATTTTGTTTGTATGTTTAGCGCCGACTCAAAATTATTTAGATATTTAATTGGAGTTTAGTTAGGCTAACAAGTTTAATTTACGCTTTTCAGTCCTCTTTTCTTTCGTCGGTTTCATTTTTTGTTAACTAAACTACCCTTAGCTTTTGTTGGTGAGGAAGTATTTTGCATCAGTAACATCAAACAAACCCCTAGTGTAACCCCTATATTGGCAATTTTTAGAATTACCAACAGAAAATCTCGATCTCAGTGTTCGAAGATACATCAAGTGTACGTTCGGAATTATGACTAACAAATATTAATTATTACATCGACCTCTAAATGTATTTTTGATTCATAGAGTAAATTACTGCATGTAAACCGTCCCTTATGTTTGCTCAACTACAAACCAGCATTAGAATGGACAACTAATTTTAGAAGTACCTACATTGCAAAAAGAAATTTTTGAGATAATCTACCTGTCAACGCATTTAAAATTTGTTTTTGTAATTTATATTTTATTTCTCCTTGTAAGTGATTTGTGATCTTGAGAAATAAAGTGATTTTAAACCGTACCTCTAAATGTAGATATATCTTTTGCGGTAGATATTGTTCAAGCTATCTGTGTTTTACATAATTCCGGACAACGTTATTGTGACAACATTTCTAATAGTAATCTGTTTTTTTTTTTTTTTTATTGTTCAAAATAATTCCAGATATCTAACATTATCTACATGTAAGCTACTCACTTAAACCGTAACGGTTTTTGTGTGAGCAGAGTTCGCGTTCGCCATACATATTAGGTAGGTAACTATATCTTATACCTGTAAGATATAAATACCCTTATACTACATACAGAATCTTAGATTAAATCAGTTCAAAATTGATTATCTTATTACTAGTTTAGATTTGCTGTTACACGCGTGTACGCGCAGGTGTACACGCACACACCTTATATAGTTATACACATACCGACTGCATCATGCGTAGTCAATGCGCGCACACACACACACACACACACACATTAACACACACCCATATTAGATTGCATAACGCAGTAAACAAATTAATTAAACCCCAAATATGTGTAGGTATGTATGTGTGTACGTACACATACAAACACACATTTACAGAATACTGAGACTACATACATTCCAAGGTTGTGTATTCAGGGTTTGTTTTGAGATGTTTTTTTATTACAATTTTAAGTTTATTGGAGAAGTCGGAATTAGAGACATATTCATTAACAATGTGATTAGGTAGGCTATTTAATATCAGACAGACAGTTAATTCAAGACAGGCAGTTAGTTAGGCACAAAATCATCAGGATTTCGATCGTAGAATCGAAAAAGGTGCAATGCCCTTCGTGTTCTTTATTTGAGGAGGTTGATCCTTCAGTTAAAGAGTCTTGAGAGGAAAAGCACAGATATCATTTGCATGCATTGGAAGAAACTAATTTCTCAGACAAACTAATTTTTTGGTGTATACTCCCGACCAAATATATAATATTATTTCGAACTTTAAAGTTACTGGCGAAAAGTATTATTTTAAAGTATTTGAACAATCCGATATTTATGATATTAAACAACTTGTAGACACTATTAATTGGCAGCGAGATGAAGATGGAAAGGTAATCCACTGGACGTAAGTAATGATGGTTAAAACGATACATTCGCAGGAAAATAAACTCTTTATAAATACATTTTTGATGATTGTATTCCGAGCTTGATACCAATTTTCAATTTACTTTAAGTAATAGACAGCGAGGACTTAATCCGGTTCAAGGTTATTACTACTTGTTTCAGTAAGGATACCACCAGCCCATTCCATTCAGCGAAACTTTACACACAGATCTATTGAGTTTATGTAAAACTCGCGCAATCCGAAGATTTTATCATTCCTTTTATAAATCCTTACCGATTAGTAATAATGTGGACGCAACAGACCAAAATGAAGAGGATAATTGTTGATTTGTCAGTTAATGTTGCCATTGTTTTTAATTAGAATTTTACAGTGATTTTGTTTCATTTATCGTTGATCTCATTTAATTATTAATAAATGGACACTTAACGCTAATTTATGAAACGTTGTTTTTATAAATAATCTTGGTTTATTATTCTTCAAACGTCTTTTTGTATTGAATGGTTATTTAAAAAAGTTGTTGTAAAATTTCCTGAAACAACACTGTATTTTATCTGTACAGTATTTTTTGGCAATTTAAAATTACTAGAATAATTTGGATATGATATATAGCGTTCACTCGCTGTAATGAAAATAACGTTATAAAAGTCAATAGTATGCTATTATAAATCAACAAGCTTACTAAATATACCACCAGTGGCGTAGCTAGGTAACCAAAAAGTAAACTAGGGCCCCCACTAAACTATTTAAAATCGTTTGTTCCGTATTCGTCGTGTTCCGAATTCGACGTAGTCCAGATTTGTCGTAATCCATATTGGTCGTGCTCCATATTCAAATTCATTCAAGTACGCAATTTAGTATAAATAGTGGTTTAGTCACAACTCTAGCACAAACCTGATAACTTCTGGTTCTAAAAAATCTGGTTTATTTATATTCCAAATGTGGAAGAAATTTTCACTAGTTCAATTTGTACTTTAAGTTAGGGTATAGTAAGAGGGGCCCCCTGAGTTTGGGGGCCCCGGGGCACTGCCCGGTCTAGCCCTCCGGTAGCTACGCCACTGTATGCCACAATAATCCCGTAAGTTACTTTTGCAGATTAGTAAAAGTTTCCGCGATACTGTAAGATTAGTTTTTTTCATATAGCTTATATGAATAATATAATTTAAAGCTAATGGCAAAATTATATTTCATAAAAAATTAGCTTTCATTTGACATGTCGATGACTTCAATTCTCCCACAGGTTGGAAAGTTATTTAAGAAAAACAGTAAATTATTTTTCCTGTGTAAATTTGCATTTTTCGATTACCGACTTATTGCACGGGGGCGTCGACATATCAATGAGAAATTTTTAACATAGCTTTTACTATAAACAAACACTTGCTACAAATATTCATACAATTTTAATAGGTACTTAGGTTCATTTATTTTAGAGCGATTAATAATTATTAACCCAAACCTTGACCAACAAGATGAAAAGTAAAATATTGCTAACAGTAACAATAAAATAAACTTACTTTCAGTCTGCTTCTCTCGGCTACTTTGGGATAAATGACATTTTATGATCGGTAGTTCTTATATATTATATCTGCAGTGATAAACAAGGTGTAACTAGAGCTGTAGCAAACCGTATGTTTTTGTTATCGAGTAACCGGTACATCACTAACATCACCCGATTTAAAGAAACGAAACGTTAATCACGAATTCATTTCGTGGTTATACGACAGTATACTACCATTTCCGTTCAAGCATCAGTGGTGTAAAGTTCTCTGTGTATATGCGTAAACTGGCACAGTTCACCCATATCGTACATTGTACGCATGCGCGCTTATGTTTAGTAGTTATTTTAAATTCGTTTGACGTAAACATAATCATAACGAACGAATCGTAGGTAACCTACTAATATTTAATGTAACATGTTGAAGTGATTACTCCTTATGGGAGGGTCATGGGGGCCCATCTTCAAGAAAGCAAAAATGGTTCAAACAAATATCAATAAATGGCGTTACGGGTATAGATTTGTTATTGAAATGTATGGAAAATCAATATTAGGTCCTGATAAAAGTATTTTCTAATTTCATAAAATACCCTAAACACGGGAAAATTGAATAAAAGATTCTAAAAGCCAGTTTTCTTATTTTGACAAAATTCAATAAATTGTCGTCGTTCCTCTGGCGGCAATTACTCGTACTACGTTGAGGTTGATACGGTTTTGTTATTGAGTTTGTAGCTAGTTTGTAGTTCGTAGGTACTGACTATTGACAGTTGGCCAAATGTTATTGAAACTGTATTGTTGCGTTATTGTAAGTAAATTATTAATACACTAATTTTTATTCGAATTTCAAAGATACTATAAAAATATTAAGAATAAATTTTTTCATATTGTTAGGACACAATAATTAATAGTGAACAATGAGCATGGTATGTGTCAACTTTGTTGTGTAGGCAGGTTAGGTATTTCGGTAACAGACATTTATGATTTGGCAAATAGATACCTACTAACCTACCTACTAAGTACTTACACGTACTATCTATTTACACATACACATTGCTAATAGGAATCTTTTACCTCGGACCTCACTCGATCGCAGGGCTGCCAGATTGTATTATTGGATACAAAATTCGTATAATTCGGTAATCATAAGTAGGTATCCTGTTTGTATAGTAGATGCATTGTATAATCGGACACAATGTCATTACTGATGTTATAGTGTAATAAGTACGAACATACACATAGAGGTACTTAAAACATATCTGTATGTGGTAAACTGTTAAGTAATTATACGTTAAGAGCTATATCACATAATTGCATTTTACAAAATTAGGTATTTACGCACGACGACTCGATGAAACTCGCGAGTTCCCGACACC
The DNA here is from genome assembly GCA_949752705.1 of Callimorpha dominula. Classification (NCBI taxonomy): domain Eukaryota; kingdom Metazoa; phylum Arthropoda; class Insecta; order Lepidoptera; family Erebidae; genus Callimorpha; species Callimorpha dominula. The sequence continues at coordinate 3,507,682 of OX457000.1, read as the reverse complement.
AGGGTAATGTTATCTATAAATTGTGACTCGGCCCTGACCTTGAAATAATTACCTACAGCCGGACGGTATGTAAACACGCGATACGGCTGCCCATAATTTCATCTACCTACTTGAGTTTCTTTCTAGTTTTGTGATTGTAAATATTATAATTTATTTAAAAAAAAATAATTCGTTGTGAATGAAATGAGAAGTAGGTATTCAATAAAAATACATGATCCTGATTTTTGATTAGTAGATTTAATAAAATAACACGCTCTAAATCTTACTAGGTACCTACCATTTTTTACTCTCAAAATTATTTTATAATGATATTTCGTCTAATTCAATAATATTTGTAAATAGCTAAATACATAAGTAAATAGATAGCCTAGGAAATTACCTACTAGTTTTTTTTAAGGCGAGCGTTGGTAGGTCACTCATGTGTCACTTTTGTCACCATATCGACTTATTTATTTATTAATCCAGGTATTTTACTCGGTGGAAAAAGCGAAATGCCTACCTATAAATAAGAAACAAATTACGTTCTAATAGGTATATAAAAATTATTTTATAGTTTACTTATACTTTCGGAGTTTCAATGACATACACAAATCGCACGCTTACTGCTTAAAAAACCATCACACCGCCACCGTTTGTTCGTCACTGTGGTGCATTCGCGACTGTTTGTGTACCGAGTGTATACCGAATTCGAGGCGTGTAGGTATGTCTCGCGATCCGACCGTTTGTATGAAGATACAATACTGTATAGATAGTATTGCCGTGCCGACACTGTGTTACCGTAGTGACTAAGCAATCATGATCCTTTTTCCACTATTAATTTATTTATTTTACTTCCTTTCTTGAAATATTGTTAATTATGCGTAATGTTACTGCCACTAGCTATGGGCCTGCGACTTTGCCCCCAATGAAAGCAAACAGAATGACCAGGCCCCGAGTCTCAGGCAGCCCTGCTATTCTTGGCTACGGTAGCGGTCACTGTATCTGAGGGCTAGGGGTGTTAAGAACCCCCGGCAAACGTCCGGATAACAACCCCTTCGACGACAACTGGCCCTGGTAACACACAACATTCGCCCAGTGAGGATTAGCAAAAAGATTGACGATGATAAACCAGAAAATTGTAAAAAAACATGTTGAAAGAGAGTGTCTTTGGAGTTTCTTTCCTGTTCTTTTCCGTAGGATCTACTGCCTGTTCCATACATGCAACTAGCTTCACGACTGGCATATTCCGACTGACTTATAATCTTGACAATTCAAAAATATAATAATTGGGTAATTTGAAATATTTATACAGTTTTTATTAATTTAAATCACATTTTTATTATGGATTTTTTTATTTAAAATACCTACCTACTTAATGTTTTTAAAAAACATTAAGTTTTATAGAAACTACATACTATCATAATTTACACCAGCAAAGCCGCAGGCGCATAGCAGTGGCAGGAACATTACGCATTGTTAAAAATATTTTATGAAAGGAAGTAAAACAAATAATTTAATAGTAGAAAAAACATCATGATTGCTTAATCACTGCGGTAACACAGTGTCGGGCACTCACGAGTCCGAACGAGTCGTCGCCGTGCGTAAATACCTAATTTTGTAAAATGCAATTATGTGATATAGCTCATAAGGCAAAATTAAGAAAAGTAAGGCCGCTATGAGGCCGTTCTTCATTTTTCAATAAGTTTAAGTGGTTGAAGTTTTTTAGTTGCTCAGAATAAGAACGTCAAAGTTGAGACCCTTTAATGAAAAAATCAGGATGAAATGTAATAGGCCTCTTAAAGTTAAAACGCTTTTTATTGAAATCCCCCAAGAGCACAGAATACATCATAGTACTAACTAGTACAGAAGGACCTCTTCGCAATACCAGTTAAATAAATAGCGACTCTTGCTCCGACACAATAAGGTGCTAATTCCAAATCGGCTATATTAACCTAAAACTTGCCTCTCTTTCTATCGCATGACTCTTATCTATTCTGATGCCGTTAAGGTTGTCTTCTGTAAGAAGAATTAATCTAAATATTTAATAACCAGTTATGTGCCTATCACTTTACTTCTGTAAACAAATGAAGTTTTAAATAAACCTAGGCTAGGTATTTACCTAGTAGTACCTTTTAAGTACTAATGTAACTTATATTAAAGAAAACTATTTTATTTCACAACCTCTGCATAGATACTTTAATCTCTAAGAAGATACGTTTGTGTGTACCTTGGAATGAAACTATCTCCTTTAGGTGTTTAGCTAGGTAGGTATATGCAAATCAAATCGCGGAACCCTACTCCTTATAACACCAGCTATTTGCCAGTGAAAGTCCCATGGAAATCGGTCCACCCGTTGCGGAGATTAGCCGAACAAACAGACAGACAGACAAAATTGTTGTAGTCCTAAACTTATTAAAGCTAAACTTGACTAAGTTACTCCTTATAACACCAGCTATCTGTCAGTGAAAATCCCGTGGAAATCGGTCCACCCGTTCCGTTGATTAGCCGGAACAGACAGACAGACAATATGTGAAAAATATTTTTTTGGTATAAGTACCGTGTAAACATTCAGATGCATTTAGTAAAAAACTGTCATTATGACATTACAAACGGACACTTCAAATTTATTTATTTACTAGCAGTTCCCGCGCGGCTTCGCTCGCGTGTACATATTTATATATTTTGCGTGGAACACTCATTCTTTTTCCAAAATTAAAGTAGCATAAATTACTCCTTTTAACATCAGCCATCTGCTAGTGAAAGTCCCGTGGCAATCGGTCCACCTTTTCCGAGGATTAGCCGAAACAAACAGACAGACAGATAGACAAAAATTGTAAAACATGTTGTTTTGGTATATGTACCGTTTATACATCCAAATGCACTTAGTAAAAAGCGGTTATTTTAATATTACAAACAGACACTCCAATTTTATTTATTTCTATAGAGTATAGATGTATAGATAGAAGATGTGTATCAGTTGTTGTGGTCCTAATAAATAAATATACTTATCATAGCTAAACTTGACCTTGTAAATATCTAACTATACTGATTATAATTAATAATATAATCTAACTAGGTACGCAAATACGGGAAACGTAATTCGTAAGCGACGAACGGACGAAGCGACGGCGACGTAGCGCGTGAGTGAGTATCGAAGTAATGTGCTACCTGGCCGGCGCGTGGCAGCCCACTGGATTTCGCCCGACTCGTCGCTAGACATGTGTAGTTCCGGAGCGTAATAGTTCCTGGAACTATGTCCGCAGTCGGAACTATGTCAGTTCTTTCCGACTTGCTCAACCTAATAGTTCCAGTTCCACAGTTCTTCGGAACGATCACGCGGATTGAAGGAGCGGCCGGAGCGTGGAACGAATAACAAACTGTCCGTGTGACGTATGCCGCGAGCGTTGCGCTCTGGGCCGTCATCCCCTAATTCTGTTCCGTGCAAGGGTGTATTTTGAAAAGCAGGACTTACTTTTATGGACAGAAGGCAACGATTGAAAGCATCAAAGGTGCCTGAGCTACTTTTTACGTTGGCAATTATAAATAAAATACCTATATATTATGTATTATGATGTACAAATTTAAATTTTACTTAATTATGTAATACTATCAATTAATTTTTGAAGATCAAGCCAATACATTCATTTAAAATATTTTAAGTCTAAATTAACAATATCATTGTTTACAACCATGTATGTCCGAGGAACTGTCTGAACCGAAATAAAACTGTTAACTACAATGTCCGGATAGAACTGAGGAACTAGATAGTTCCTCGGACATGTTTCCTGGAACTAGTTCCGACAAGGAAAGGAACCGTTCCAGGTTCAATCCCATGTCGGACATGGTTTGCGCATGTCTACTCGTCGCCACTGCTAGATACCTGCAGCTTCATACCTACTGACCGGAGTGGGCCTAGCCTGCCAAGAATGACATACCGAACACGTGACGTGAGTGAGTGACGTACCATCTTACATTGTACAACACTGATTTTGTATAACTTTTGAGACTCGGCGGTATAAAATAAGATAATACTGGCAGCCCTGCTCGATCGTGCTCGCGATCTTCGCGTCGCAGCACGGTACAGTTATCTATACAGTATTGTATCTTCATTCCAACGATCGGATTGTGAGACATACCTACACGCCTCGAGTTCGGTATACACTCGGTACACAAACAGTCGTGAATGCGCCGCGGTGACGAACGAACGGTGGGATGGTTTTTTAAGCAGTGAGCGTGCGATTTGTGTATTTCATTGAAATAAATACTAATATTTACTTAATATGGCAATGAGCAATTATAGACTATATTGTGCTGTTTTTGGTTGCGTGAATTCTTCAAAAACGCACCCAGTGATAACAGCTATACCTACTTTTCCCTCAAACAAGCGTGCGTGCGTATAAAAAATAATTCTCTGGCAAACAATAGCAAATAATTAGCAAAAAAATATGCCACAAAGCCTGTTTTGATAAGTGTAAGAGATCCGGAGATATACGGTTGGCTACGCTGGCTTAAGTCTCAAGTCAGCAGGACCATTGTTTTTCAGAAATGGTTATGGCAAAAAAAAATAATTCTTTGGCAAAAAAACAACAAGTAATTAGCAAAAAAATATAGTATAAGTTTTATTACGGCCCTATGACTTGACTACGCTAGCTTCATAGACAAACGACTTATCCGAACTGATTTTATTCAAACAATATTCTAATCTAAGGTTTAAGACGAACAAATATATTAGTTTGACCAAACTATTATCTTATCTGTGGTTTGACTATTATTTTTACTAATATTTTTGTACGTTGATGGGAATATAGTTTTTATGAGGTTGTACTAGAGCATCATTTGGCATGGGATACAATACAATACAAATATTACACAACAATGATCGAAGTGAAATTGACCTTGAATAGCCGGTCCGCGAGATGTTGCACGTACCTACGTAGTGCTGGTCGTATGTAATAATAATAAATATATTCGCTCAGTATAAATAATGCTTACCGGCTGTAATAAATAATAGGCCGTTTGATTATTTATAAGTAATAGGTTATTTTATCGGTTATCTAATATAACGAACACTTCTACCTGCTGATTACATACTATATTACCATACTTTGTTTAATATTTAGGACTAGCAGGTTGTGCCCTGCGATTTCACCCGCGTAAGTCCTGATGCCGTGGTTACTCCAGGTCTCCAGCTATCTACATACCAAGTTTCATTGCAATAGGTTCAGTAGTTTTTGCGTGAAAGAGTAACAAACAGCCATACATCCATACATCCACACATCCACACATCCGTACATCCATACAAACTTTCACGTTTCTAATATTAGTGGGATATTATATAATATTAGTAGGATGATAATTTTGACAGCTCACGCCTATGAAGTTTCTTACTTAGAATAATAACGCATTATTATTCTAAAGTTTCATAATTATTTTTGGTAAAATTTACAACAGTAAATGTTATACTTGATTGATGGGTAACGCCCACTTAGCGAAGTGCCACGCCTAATGAACAACCGAATAATCGAAAATCATAGTATTTTTATTAAGTATTCAATTTCGTAAAACAATATAAGTACAACATACGTAGGTCAATGTACAAAGCCATCAAACGGATTTGTGCTCTTTTTTGTAATTATACTAAGTACCTTAGTTTATTAAATAGGTTCTTAAGTTTTATTATTATTTTTTAGGCCATGCAGCCAAATATAACATATCTCCACTATTTACGAGTAAGAAAGTACTGACTTTATTTTGCAAAATGCCTGTGGAAACGTTACTGCGGATGTCTGGAGAAACTTCTTATTTCTAGTTTCATTTTATTTCTGTGATCATTTATTGTAATATTATTATTTTTTATTAAATTGAATAGGAAAGACTTCATTTTGTATTATAAATGTATAATCGACCATACAGCATAACCATGCAACTATCGATTCCAAGATATATGATAATAACAATCGATACTCGAATAGGTTTAATAACGATTATACACTACCGCATCCCTACCGTGAGCTGTCAAAATTATCATCCTAAATTTGATAAAGTATAATTATCGCCATCTATTGGTTGCGCGTTTATTAGTAGGTAAATAAATCCATTTCGGTCGCTAGGTGGCTCTAGCTATTTAAAGCTATCGCGCGCTGCTAGCGGCATCTAGCGCCTGAAATTGGCGCGGAGCCCGCAAAATCGCCCGAGTTAGGAGGGTCACGTTTTGTTGTATGGGATGAGGTATCTGTACTAGTATAGTATTATATTATCTGTGGGAGGGTAAACCGATTCGTTACGTAACGCGTTACGGCGCCACTCAGTCTGGCGTTTAGGTTATTACTTCTGTCGGGCGTCCCGAGACGCACAGGTTTTTTTTTTGTTAGTTCCTTATCGCACGACACTTCAGACGCTCGGCGGCCGGACAGCTAGCCTAAAAAAATACGAAAATGTTGACCGCGAGTTGATTTATTTTATTTTTACGCCATCTGTAGATTGCGCGATACTACATGGGATCCACTGAAAGTTTTGCGTAACTCATTAACGTTATATTGTTTAAAAGTTAAAAACATCTGCATTATTCTATACATGAACTATAAGGATTCCAAATTTCACATTCCTGCGTCCGCAAAATTTGCTTAATAATCATATATTTAAAACGCCCCTGACTCGGAAATCCGTTCAACGATAAAAGAGCTGATGATCTTCAAACGGCTAAACAGATTTTTTTTAATTATATCTAAGAAGAACACTCTCGATCAAGTCATCTTTCAAATAAACAAAAAACACATTTAAAACGGTCCTTTCGTTTTGGGAGCTACGATGCCACAGACAGACACACGGACACGTCAAACTTATAACATCCCTCTTTTTGCGTGGAGGGTAAAAAATTGGTACAAAGAATTCTCTATATAGATTATGTAAAAGCATAGACCAAGATAACAAGGAAGCGTATAAACTTATTGCATTTTTTATTCATGTTTTCAGGTTTGAAAATATTACTTTAATCATTAAATAACCTTAAAATATTACTATTTTCTTGTCTGTAATTCTCTCTTCTTCTTCTTTCTAAATGAATCAATCAGGGATATTCTTCGTCGTCAGCGTCATAATGCACTCCTAGTTGCTTACGGATTATATCCCTCTGCTTGGCAAGCATAATGGTGTCTTTGTGTGGTAAACGAGGAGACTCGAGCAATCCTGCAATCAAATGTTATCTGTAAGACTTAAATGAGTAACGAAAAGAAATATCTTTACTCGTCTTTGAAATTCGATTATTAGTCGATTTCTATCGCCATCGAATTTATTCATTTTCAACAGGAAACATCGTCTGGTTTTTTTAAACTTCCGAAAATGAAAATGCTAAATTGAGCATAAAATATTAAACAATTTCTTCTGATTAATGAGTCAAATTACAAAAAAGAATGAGGTTATTTTTCTTGCCTAATCATGGTGTCTAATTTTATCCAAAATAAATAATTATTTTTTTTAGAAATAAAAAAAACTCTTGAGATATACCTGCTTTGATACACCTTTCTACTTCCAGGGCTTGATAGACCAGACCAGCGCTGTTCTCGAAAACGTAAGGTAAATTGGAAGGATGCAATTCGTAGTCCGTTATACTGCCGTCCACCTTTGTCACCTTGTGAGGAAAATGAAACGGATCCTCGATCTGAAACATACAAAGAAATACTTTTTGTATTTGCATCCTTGAAAAGTCGTTCAACTTCAGTCTGTTAAAAAGTCTACCTCTTCGCGCCTTTTTTGATTTTTTCATAAGGTAACCCTAGATACTTTTTGCTTCTGAGCTAGACAACGCGAACAAGGCATTACAAGGGCTGGTGTTTACATGTGATCTAAGTCAGGGGTTCCCAAAGTTTTAAGATAACGGAACACCCACCAAATACCTTTTATTTTATGGAACCCCATATCAAATGATTTTTTACAACAGTTACAAATAAAATCACTGTAATTTAAATAAGAATAAAAACTTTTATTAGGAATATTTTAAAGTGAAACACTTTTCTTTATTTTAACTTTTAATGTGAAGAATAAAATTGTGTCACTGTTTTATCAATAACTGCTTTTTAAAGAAATCTACCTAAAAATGTTTGAGCCTCTTTATACTTATTTCATTGAAAAATAAATGATTCAGAAAAGTACATTTAATTTATTTGAAGACATTTTAATATCGTTTAATAAATGAAAATGAACTATTTGATTTTTTTTATTTATATTAGCAGCAGCTAAGTTATTAAGAAACTTTTAAAACTCAAAAAGTCGAAGGTTCGTGATGATTAGTCGACTTCGAAAGTCAAAATGAATAAAGCCGATCATAAAGTGAAAAATCGTTTTTTCGTTCCACCTTTCCATCCCTATGAGAAATTGAATTTTAATCTTAAAATTCAACTTAAAATTTAAATGAAAAGAATACCGATCATGAGACAGATTTTTTTTAAAACATCCTTTTTCCTTGACCACAACCCTATTAAATCATAAGTATCACTATACTCACTATAAGTTAAAAATACAAAACAAATCAAATAAATGTTGCCGAACCACCAGCAACAATATTCTCGGGTATATATATTCTTCATTATCAGTAACTGCGTTTGAGGTTGAATTATCCGATCGCTGTCCAGTTTTTAGCCAGTTTTACATGATAACTAAATGTTAAAATAATGTAATATTAAATACCTTCTAATACGAATACAACATTATAGCAAATAGAATAAGTTTTGTACTTACACCTTATTTCAAAGTTTTCTTCAAATAGTCAGTTCCCAATTTCAAAATAATATTTGTACCTACTTACTTAATAACTTTGGTACTAAATTTCGCGGAACCCTGTTGACTTTTCTATGGAACCCCTAAGTTCCGCGGAACTCACTTTGGGAATCGCTGATCTAAGTAATAGTTAAAATAAAATAATATAAAAGTAATAGTATCAATAATAATAAATATAAACATGAGATATTGACTTTACACATTTCATAATAAAAAAAAATCTTTTGAAATAAATCATTTGCCTAAAAACGATCTTGTACAAGTTTTAGGAAGGTATCTAATATTATCGAGACCAATATTCTTTGAAGAAAATTTTCCTTTTACTATACCCCAAATCATTTCGATTGGGTTTAAGTAACAATCATATTAGGGCCAATAGCCAATTTTCATTGTGCATATTATAATGTGATTGATGTACGTACCCGTCACATTGACAACTTAATCTGTATTGATCTATAGAGAAATATAATCCAATCCCTGGGAGTTGATGTTGCTGACCACTTTTCTCTTACGACCATGAATAGTTTTTTTGTCATTTTAACAGATAAACATCTCTCAAACACGAAAAGAAACTATCTACTTTGACAGCAATGAACAATTAACAGTAATGACGTTTTAAAGTTACTCAAGCCATTAAAAGAAATTAGTTCCAATTATTCTCGGCAACATGACGAGGTTTTTTATTTTCCGTGTCAGGCTATTAGTAATAAAACGCCTTCAAAGTGTTCATCAGCATCAGCATTTCCTAAGCAAGTATGCAGAGGTACAGGCATCAATAAACTTCTAGTAAAATGAAAAATATATCATCGAAAATAACAGCCAATACTTCGATTTATTCGATGTATTAAACTTTTTTTTTCATATAAATATCTATAGGTATATGTTAGTATAGTAACATATACCTACAGATTATATTAACTAAAACAGAAGTCAGCAATTATAATGTAAAAACATAAAAAACAGTCTCACTGTAAAGCGTCCCTTCGTTCCATAAATCGTGGCCTTGTTCCAAAGCCGTAGTTTAAAGTTAGCGTTGAGTACAGCTTTCCTGCCGCCGCTATATTCCAATATGATCGTCTCTGACTCATCCACACCTGTGGCCAACAGGCTACCAACCGCAGTTATTTTGATAGGTTCTTCTTTAAACACGAACTGTACTAAATGAAGCAAATATATGCCTAGATCTAGCAGCGCGCCACCTCCTTGCTCTTTTTTACTAAAAAAATGGAAAAATTAAATTATTAGTAACAATACCAGCAGTAAAGTAAATGTACGACATCTCTGAGCCCATAGATACACGACTTACACATTAAAACATAGGTTTTAAATAAAAATAAAGGTTAAGGCAAAAAAATAACACAGTTACCTTTGTGAAGTACCTAGTAGTACCTAGAAGTTACCTAGTAGTTATTTCTACTACATTTTTGTGTGCTTATCACGTCAGTTTTGTGGAAATATTTTATACATTTTCGAATAATTATTCAATGGGACTTTAGATAAATGGTGATGTACGTTAAGTAAACTTATAATTAAAATACTTTTTCACACATTTATAATAAACAAAAAACCGTTCTCTGTAAATTAATATAACAAGAGTCGAATACTCAACAGACACTTAATAATAAGATGTCGATTGGTCTCGTCATTTATCGGCGCCTATATTCGTAGTGTTACGGAAAGGTCTTGTGGTTTTTGCTCTTAGCTAGTGCAATTTAAGCATTCTAGTGATATTATAAATCTTCTAGGACAATGACTGAATGTAGTTTTGTCAAAGCACAATCGGACAATCTACCGAAAATAGGTGCATTCATGATGACTATATATTTTGCATCAAATCCAGATTTTACGTCTGCTGAGGTTAAAGGAGTAAAAGCCGCAAGGTAATTATTATAATACTTACTTGTTATATTATAATCTAAAGGACAGGTAAGATATTTATAGTTAGTTATATTCATGAAGTTTTATTGGACTTTTGTTACCTAGTTTAAGTAGACAAGCAAGTTGCCTTCTGCTTGATATTTAAAACAAACATAAATTACTGCTGATTAATTCACACTATACTAGCAATTAAATTGTAATATGCTTACATTAAAGTGATCTTCACAACAATATAAACACGATATTGAAGATACTTCATCTCTTCTCATTAATGTACACCATTGTTTTCGTATTTTACATTATTATTTTGTACAGGAAAAAGTACTGTATTGAGTGTACTTCTCATAATGTTTTTACACTCAGGGACAAGGTAATATACCTATAAAATGGTTTTTAAACTTTATCTATCGTCTATTAATTACAATAAATAGTAATTACAACTGGATATCGGTATAAAATTACTGTAACACCTCAAGTAAGTATAAGAAACAAACACTAAGCGTGGAACGTGACGTCATCCAAGGCCCGCGAAATATGGCGGCGTTCAAACAGATCAAATTTTATCGATATTTTCCATTTTATTTTAAAAATTAATTTGAACATTGCCAAGGGTATTTATATTTTTTTTAGGGTAGAATGATCGAACAAGTCAATAAGAGATAAAAAAAAATACATGCATATTCCTTATTCAGTCGGTCAGTCACATCGCGATACTTAACAAAGTATTGTGATTATATATATATTTAACGTAGCATTTGAGTATTTCGCCGTAAGTAATGTAAAAAATAACAACTCACTTTAATCGATCTACTTCACTAGCATTGATACCAAAGTTAGCCTCGACGAACTTGACGCTACCAAGCTTCCCATCCCTGATATCCTTTTCCAAATCAATATATGCAGGTGAGAAACGAGTCCATATAGCTTCCATCAGAAATAGTTTCTTCTTCTTAGCGAAGTTAACCAAGCTCTGGGTTTGTTTATAGTTCAGGCAGAAAGGTTTCTCACACAACACGTGCTTGTCGTTGTCAAGAAATAACTTCATTAGTGCATAATGGTCTGAGTTTAGCGCTCCAATGTACACTACATCTGTGACAAGAAATGCATTAAGGTAAGAATATGAAGGCAAAGATGTGGTAAACAGTGTTGAAGTTACCCCAATGGCATGCAACTAAAAGGCATGTAAATATAATAAGATAATTGTGATTGGCTCTCTGACCAAATTTGATTGTCATTATACCCAAATATCAGACCTATGTACCAACATAAGTCTTCGAAATTTTTCTACTAGTATAAAGGCATTGAGAGGTGAATTACACCAAGAGTTTTCAGTCTCTGTCATCGGGACAGGTCTAGTTTCACTCGCAAGGCATCTTTCTCCATTTCGTCGTTTCTTGGATTCGTCAAACCACGACGGTATCCGAATAAAGACACGTACCTACTATGCGGAATGAATTGTGTATGGAGTAAATTTACACTCTAGGAGATTTCGCCGTATCTGAATACGTTAGAAGCGGTGAACATGGTCTAGCACAGTACTCTTTTTAACCCTATACATTCCTAATCTTGGCAGACAATAGATAGTAACAGAACTCTTTGGTGATAACAGGAAGAATACCTCTTTAAAAATAATTTAATATATAAACAACTAAGTACATACCAATATCGTTACTGCGTGCTAATTCTTCATAAGAGTCGAATACTTTTCTAATGTTGTGAGTTTTCGCAAAGTCTGCGGCTCTCTTCTTATCTCTAGCGGCAATCGCAACAATCTCCTGATCTCCTTTCTCAGGGTAAGAGTTAAGGGCGTTGACGAAGTCATTGCTGATCTTACCAGCAGTTACGATACCCCAGCGCAAAGTCATCTACAAATGTTGGTAATTTCAAATTTTGAATTATGTCAGCGTCAATAGCAGATTTAACAGCACATACAATGGTGACGGGTGGGACTAAATTCTCTCCTAGTGACCTAGTGCAGGTTCTTCCCGAAGCAAAATTGCAACTGAAATCGCGAACATGCAATCTCACGATGACTGAGTTTTTATTTATCTTTTTATCTCGAGAACTGTCTTGAGGTAAATAACAATTTAAGGTTCCGCTTTTTTTAATACTTATAACTAAAATAAATAATAACAATAATAACAAAGGTTGTATTTAAGTGCTAGATGTTATATTATATAACATCTAGCCCTTAAATACAACCTTGTGAATTCAGAGGTGCCATATTACAGGTATGTGCCCGACCCAGGTCTTGAAAATGGTCGAGCCACACTGTATTGGGATCGATCTATCATCACATCACTGACAGAACTATTGTTGCGAATAAACCTGATATAGTGGTGATAGACCGATTAGAGCGCCGTGCAATGATCATCGATATCGCTGTTCCTCATGACGAGAATCTCGTGAAAGTTCAAAAACAAATCAAATATTTGGATTTGTCTCACGAGATTGTCGATTGTGGAATGTCGAATCGGCGATTATTGTTCCGATTGTCATATCCGCTCATGGATTAGTAGCAAAGAGCCTCGATCAACACCTTAAGAGACTCGCGTTAGACAGTTGGATCAAGGGACTAATGCAGAAGGCAGTTCTTCTCGACACGGCCCGTATAGTGAGGAGGTTCCTGTCTTTGGAGCCCTAACCACCGGTATCTTCGTCCCTATACCTGATGTCGGTGGTCTACTATTTTTTATATTTTTAAATATATATTTTTTATGTACATATTTAAAAATGTAATTTATAAAGTAAAAGATGAATAAAGAGAATGATAATATGCTCCTTTTTGTACATTAAAACATTAAAAAGCAATGTTTTTTAAAATTACGGTTAATACAATTGGCGGCCTTATCGCTCTATGGCACTCTCTTACTATAAATCTTTTGTCTTCACTACATATTATAAAACAAAGTCTCCCGCCGCGTCTGTCTGTATGTCGGTCTCGGTTCTCGATAAACTCAATAACTACCAAACGGATTTTCGTACAGTTTTCACCAATAGACGGAGTGATTTATGAGGAAGGTTTAAATATATAACTCATTAAGGTTTTGTGTAAAATGGCTGAAATATGATAATGATTGTTGAAGATAACGGGAAAAATTTAAATTTGCTTTACTACCCCTGCGAAGCCGGAGAGAGTTGCTCGTATCTAAGATGAAATCTTGTGTTGAATAATTAAAAATCTTATTATGTTATCTGAGTATGAGTCTTTTAGTATCTGAGTTGGAGAAACAAGAAACAAAATGACATGTTGTATGTCCTGAACTCGCAGGGGCTGTAGTACAATAGTGTCTTTAGAAAATAATCGTACAACTGACTAATGTAGGCATGTAGATATGATGCAGGAAAGAATATCAACAGCTACATATTTTTTATAAAGATAACATAAAATAACTAAACATATAACTAGGTAACATAAGTTAACAGTACCTGGGAGACCTAGCTTTGCTCGGTAGCTTTTTGTAAAATCGTATTTTTTGTTTTTTTGTAAAATTGCATTTTTACAGAAACTACAACTATGCAGTTCAACTTAAAATGCAAAACTGTACCTATCTTTATACAAAATTTCTTCAAAATCTTTGAAGCAGTGTAAGAAACAGTCTCAAAACCACTGATATAAACTATGAAAATCACTAACTAACAGTAACTGCCAAGTTGTTCGTACCTCTATTTGCACTCAAATGAAGTTGTCATCTTATTTCTACCCTTTTATAATCCCACTATTCGTTAATATTTATCAATCGACCAATAGTATTGCGTTACCGGCATAACCAGTCAAAATAATGTCTATGAACTTATTTTTATTAAAACAGTGAACTGTGTTATCATCTATTATAGTTCGTCCCTATTTTAATAAAATAAATAAGAGTTTTTAATGTGGCGACAACAGCAGTTTCCTAGATTCAGATTATATATATATATATACATATATATATATATATATATATATATATATATCTAAATCTAAATATATAATAATATCAAATTGCTCGTTTAAAGGTATTACATAATATTCAATTATTATATGTGATAAGATATAGGTATTATCTCAAAAATATTATCCATGATTACCATTACATTATTTACTTAATTATTTGGACCAATATTTACTTATTGAAGATGTAGTTCGTAAGATTAAAAACCCGTAGCCCAAAACACGTTAAAGTTGTTGGACGTAAGCAGCAAGCACGTCTACAAACTTGGAAAAGTAAATAGAGTCCTTTGACTATTGGTCACTTAAGTGAATCTATCCAGGCCAGATTGTGAATCAGGAACATATTCTGGGGGAAAAATGTAAGGAAAAAAACCCGTGTCCCGGAACAACCAGTGTCCCGGAACAACCAGTGCCCCGGAACAACCAGTGTCCCGGAACAACCAGTGTCCCGGAACAACCAGTGTCCCGGAACAACCCGTGTCCCGGAACAACCCGTGTCCCGGAACAAGGGGTTCCCAGGATTATTGAGATTGCAACGGATGTAGAAGTACCTAAATATGATGACATGAGCAACGACGTGAATCAATGTTTGCCGAATGCGTGAATCAATCAATGCAATGTAGTGTTTCACCGAGTGTGTGAGGTTACCGGAGGCCTCAACAGGTTTGACGAGAACTTCCGAAGACGACTAATGTTTCTAAATTTTAGTCGTTGTTAACATTTCAAAATGTTAATCATTGTTCTTTAAATTCACCACTGATCATAATTTAAAAAATAATTATCTTTAAACACAACAATGAGAAAATTATAACATAGATTTTACTATAAACAAACACTTCAAATACTTTACGCAAAAAATATTTTGTAGCGATGATTTCCCTAAATCTTGACGAATAAGATAAAAAGTCAAATATTGATAACAGTAACGATAAATAAATATAAACTTACTTTCCAACTGCTTCTCTCGGCTGCTTCAATACAATGTAGAATAAACGGCATAAATAATAGTTCGAGCGATAAACACTGTAGGTAAACTCCGTGTGCATCAAAAATCGATAAACGAACAATCTGACCAAACATCTTCTATCCGATAATCTATTTAATCATGTTTTACCTATTACATCATCAGGGTTTTCAAAGAGCTGTTTAACTTTTTCTGATCAACATCATGTCGTAAGTTACAGGACATTTACGTGGGTGTAATTTATAGCATTATATACATTTTAGAGGAATAACATATTGGTTTTAAACCTATCAATACGTTGGCCTATTTAATATAAAGGATGTACAAGGCTACCTAGAACTTAAAAAAACATTTATCATTGTTTCCGCTTCGATTGAGGATCCATAGAATGGCCATCATATATCCACGGTAGTGCCCCCGCCAATTCGAGCAAAACAAAACCAAAGACACTGCCGTACCATACGATCCTTTTCTGGATATTTTCGCCCCTTGTAACTTCGTTGTGTATAAAGCTAGAAACCTAAGAGGTTACTAAGAGGAACTAGGTACTGAGTCACTCACTCACAGATCACCAAAACTCTAATCTACTTCTAGGAAGCACAAGCTGAAAATTTTTAACACAATTATTAGTGTTTAGTCTATAAAGCAAGGAAGAACTCAATCATACCGCAATTTCAATCCCGTTTTCTTGACATACAAACAGCCGAAGTAACTTTGTAATTCTATATAATATTTTATAGTGAACGTGTCAATATAAGACATTTTTCTTTTCTTAATAAATAGAATGCTTTGGCAATCGCACACACCAATGTTGGTGTATGATTAAAGACTCGCTAGCGCTTGACAGGATGATTGAAAATAATTTATTATTCGTATGTGATTATGTTTCCGTGCGATGGCCTAGTTATTCTATTTATTAAAGAAATAAAGATGTCTAAAATTGACACGGCTACTATAAAATGTTGTTAGTTTTAACAAATTAAGTAACAATTAGATCTCACAGCATTTTGCGGTAGAAAAACTGCGATGCGACTTGAGAGACTTAGGTTTTTTATTTGTTATGTTTTTGATGGGATCGATGTTACTACTATTATAGTACGAATTCTACGTTAAGTAACTGATCTCAGTCTTTTGTTTAGATAAATATTGACAAGCGCACCCTTAATAGTATTCCCTTAACTTATGTATATCAGTAGATTTGGATGGTAGTTTTCAAAACACAAGATTTGTCTCCAAATTTTATTGAACTAAGTATTTAATTTACAATATTCTTATTATACATTGAATTTCAATCTTGCTGTAGTAGTAAAAACAATGCTTATTAATACAAACGAATACAACATTCAAACAAGTCCCATTCCTTTGCCATTTCGCTATGCCGCATATTCTTTGTCATCAGCGTCGTAATGCACTCCTAGTTGTTTACGGATGGTATCCATTAGTTTGGCTAACATGAGACTGTCCTTATGAGGCATACGAGGAGACTCGAGCAATCCTGCAACGTAAACGTAAGATATGTTAAATGCCTTTTCTGTATACTAGGATAACTCCTAGTACAGCTAAATATACTTTAGCGCCATCTAGCGAACGCAAACCGAACTACGTAGTAACTGTTGATCCTGAATGGCGCAGTGAAAGTTGTCGCGATTACACATACAGGTCCTCCCTTTGATTTGAAGGTAAAGGACGGACTTTCCTAATAATGAGAAAGTTATGGAATTTAGAGACTAAAAGTTGGTTTCTATACTATAACATCGTCTTCACTCGCATAACAATATTTTAAAACTTAGTGTAATGTATTAGTAAAAAATTAGAGACAACGAGAGAGTTTAAATATTATAATTGTGTCACCCAGTGCAACGGCGCGCACATTCTAGTATTTACAAGATCTTGATAGAACATGGTTATTCAGAAGGTAACAATTACTGTTTTTTGCATTCCAAATGAAATTTAGAAACAAAAAAACGGATACTATACCTGCTTTAATACATTTTGCTACTTCCATAGCCTCATAGACAAGACCAGCGTTGTCCGTGAAATTGTAAGGCAAAGTGGAAGTGTGCACTGCGTATTCTTTCACGCTACCATCTACATCTGTCACCTTGGGTGGAAAATGGAAAGGATCCTCCAACTGAAACACGCAATCAAATAGTTTTTAAATATTAACTGACATGTGGGTCTAGTGGTTAGTGATCCTGACTGCTTAGCCAAAGGTCGTGGGTTAAATTCTCAATCAAGACAAATAATTGAGTGATGAGCACGATCATTTGTTCTGTGTCAGGGTGTAAATCATATAATATAATACAGGCTCTACCTAGTGTGGGACTAGACGGCGTGCGTAGTGTGTGAGATATGTCAAGTGATTTTGTTGTTATTATTATTATTATCTACTTGTATTTTGATAGTTTTCTATGCTTGAAATAATTTTTTCCCTATGTCAATCAAAATAATATCTTTAAATACTCTCAAAATTGTCGTCCATTTTTATTTTAAGGTTCTCATTGACGTTATTATCATGAAATCAACATGATTGATTTGACAACACTGAGGCGTGACATCATACCGTGTCATTTCATACAAAACTGTATCAAAACTTCTTTTATCATAATCATAATCATCATTTATTTGCATTTAAACACGGTATTTGAAGATGGTAAAGTGTAGGTACATAGAACATACATGTTTAGCTACAGATAATAGCATGCAAAATTAGTCTAGTATTTAAAATCTATAAATTCAATATAATAAAAAAATATGCTCCATCAACCAAGCCTGTAACTTAATTTTAAATAATCTATTATTCAATAATTTTATATAATTAGGCACTTTTTGACGTTTAGTAAAAAAGATACTAGTTCGACTTTCATTTTTCCTATTATATAATATAATATAATTAATATAAAATTTCGCTAATTATTCCCACGGAGGTCAAACGAATGCCACGCTGAGATTATTTTGTTGAGGAACAGAGTTTGGAGTGTATCCCGTCTATTGAGGTTGATCATTATATGTATACATACTTTCATTTAAGTAATGATCAATATCAATGGGTTCATTTTTGGACGACTTCGAATGGGTTAAAGTGAGTTTAGAAAAAAAGATTGTTTCAGAATAGGCTTAACTTCCGTGACCCACATTTCACGGTTTTTAGCTGCGAAAAGATTATTCAATGGTGCCGATTCTATTGAACACTCGACTAAACTAAAACCTGACTTAATTTCTTCATATGAAATCAACCTAGTGTTCTTCGTAATAAGGTCTATTTCTTACTAGCATCTATTTCTCAGCGCCGCTAAATTTTACTAAAACCTGTCAACGTATACTCAACTTTATTTCCACGCAGCGAGAGTCTTCATTTATTCAAACGCTGTATAATTGCCGTATAAAAACTTGTTCAAAACGAACAAGGATGACGTGTTTTTAATGTACACCTACGAAGAAGCTTACTAAAAACACAGAGCAAAAGAGATGGCATTCAACGGATAGCGGCTCTCGCTACGTGGTATTAAAGTTTATTTAAGCGTATCAGACTTTAGTCGACAAATAAATTGCTTATTTCGATAGCGACATATGTTACCTACTTGTTTCAATTTGAAATAAGACCTTGTTTCTAAGTGTGCAAGGTTTACTTCTTATATGAAGAAAATTTAGTGGATTTTAATTTAGCGAGTGAAGTAACAGAATTGGGGCCAATAGATTGCAAGAAAATACCCTTGGGTCATACTTAGTTTTTGACCTTTAGAAGCAACACAAGGTTAATTTAGATGCGTAATTTTGTAGAGTGAGCTCTCGTCTTTAGCACAGGTCATATTATGGCTGGACACGCCTATACTACTTCGAAAAAACAAATAGGATCTTACTGTAATTCGTCCTTTAGTGCCATACACCGTTGCTTTGTTCGTAAGCTGTAGTTTGGTGTTAGCGTTGAGTACAGCTCTCCTGCCGCCGCTATACTCCAGAATGATCGTCTCTGACTCATCCACACCAGTGTCAAGCAGATTACCAACTGCAATAGCCTTTGTAGGTTCTTCTTTAAACACATATTGTGCTAAGTGTAGCAAGTATATACCAATATCTAGTAATGCGCCCCCTCCTAGTTCCTTTTTACTAAAATAACAAAAAAAAAACACTGTAGATGTAGCTATACCATTAGTATTATAATAACATACTATATCATTGATATTTTTATTTCAATAATAATCAGTAACCGAAAAAACAAAAGGAAATCAAAATAAGAAACCGAAAGAATAGATTTAATTAATTATGATAAAAATTGGGTGTAATTTATGTATAATATGTATGTATTTAGAAATATATGAGTATGTTTATCAGCAGTCTGGTTACCAAAGTACAGGCTCTGCCTAGGTTGGGATCAGACGGCCGTGTGTGAGATGTGTAAAGTTATTATTATTATTATTATTTAAATGAGCTGATTTTTGTTGTTTTGTTGAGAGGTTACAATATCTGTTTCGAAGTTGACGAGTTGAAGAGTGACATCGAACGGTTATGACGATATTTAAATATATATATATATATGATATGAATGGAAACAATAAAAATAATGAAGATTAGCGTACCATAATCTATCTACTTCAGCATTAAAGCCAAAGTTAGCCTCAACAAACTTGACGTCACCAAGCTTCCCAGAATTGATATCCTTTTCCAAATCAATGTATGCAGGCGAAAAACGACTCCACATAGCCTCCATCAGAAACAAATTCTTCTTTTCGGCAAGATTCATCAAGCTTTTGCTTTGCTTGTAGTTCAAACATAAAGGTTTTTCACACAATACGTGCTTACCATTCTCAAGAAATAACTTCGTAAGTGTATAATGGTCTGGATTTAGCGCTGCTATGTAGACTACATCTGTGACAATAACCCATTAACGTACTTAAGTTAATAAAAGATAAATTGTGGTAATATAAGGGTACTTATTAACTTTGAGCCTAAATCCTTCAATTCTCCTCTGTCTCGTTTGTGTTGTGTATAAAAGGTAAAGAAAACAAACAATATCAGCCTTTTTGATGAAACTTTCAAGATTCCATTGCGCACGGGCTCTCAATGAGGAGCATATATGAACGTTTCCTCAAGATATTTCCTTCCACCGTTAAAGAAATCATTTCTATAACTTAGTACAAACATGAATCGAAGTTTGTACTGGGTTTACAGTTACAGGTTTCGAAGTCCTTCGAGGTGCGCGAACCTAATACGCTTGGTTAGACTATTCGACTACTACTTCTATTCTACTCAAATATTCAGAACGGGAACTAGGAATACTTTTTAAAAATAGGGGAAGTATGGCGATAAATACTTCTATTTTATAGTCACCCTGGTTAGATGACGTTTAATGATCGTAAATTGTAAATTGAGGATTAACAGATCAAAGCGTATTAACTACGTCAATATAACTTTTGAGATAAAGGCATAATCCATAATATTAATTATAATTGAAGTGAAACTTCTTTATCGACGTATGGGAGAAATTTTGTAGCAATCGTCACGTTTTTCGGTTACGCGCCATGTTGCTTTTTTTTATCAAAGTTTAGTATAGTGACGTAAAGAATATAATGTAATATATTATAATAATAACAACAATATATTAGTTTTGAAGTTTGGTTTGAAATAAGAATAACAATATATTAATTTGAAAGTGATAAAATAAAAAGACTTATTCAAATTTAAGTGAATTTACAAGAAAAGTGAGAGTGATATATATTTCGTTTTATAATTTCTTAAGGCTTAAGCCTTATCTACCCCATTTTCGTGAAGTTGCAAATAGTAGAAAAATGATATGTCGTAAAGAAGTTTCACTTCTTACCTGTGTACTCTGGTACACACACACATTTTTTTTTTATATCCGTACTTAGATTTGATATTGTTTGAAACGTTATGTACTTTTAGTTCTTTTATATGATAAAAAGTAATACGTTTTGATGCGTCATAATTTGACATGAGTTAAAAGGTTTGAAAAAGATTTTATTTCGGTGGACGTAGTTAATACGCTTTGATCCGTTACTCCTCAATCATAAGCGACAGAATGACAGTTCGTGACAGCAGAGTAGCTGTCTGTCCATGACTGTCCATATAAAACAGCTGAAGTCGATAATGCTGTACAGTTTCAGTCGCTTGTAATCTTTGTCGCATGATGTAAATGAAAAGTTTTCAGGAACAATGATGTATAATTTTAGTTAGTACATTTTATTGCAAATAGGTATAAAAAAATTGGTTGTCGGTTTACGGACGATAATTTTACGTGATAACGTCATAAGAAAACAGTGGAAAAGAGATAGATGCGTCACAAACCGAACGCTTAGGCCGATCGTGCCTCTCTATCGCTTGTTCCGCGCTCTCGCTTGCACGCTCGGCTCAGGCGGAACGTGACAATGAGTCATGCTTTTTCGTGCGTGCAGCCAGCGTTGATCGATTTATAAGACGTAATCACGTCAAAAAGAATCTATAATAACTAGGTACTTACCAACAACATTGCTTCGTGCTAATTCTTCATAAGAGTTGAACACTTTTTGAATGTTATGAGTTTTTGCAAAATCTGTGGCTCTATCCTTGTTTCTAGCGGCGATTGCAACAATCGCCTGATCTCCTTTATCCGGATAAGAGTTTAAGGCGTTAATAAAATCATTACTGATCTTACCAGCGGTTACAATACCCCAACGCAGTGTCATCTGTAAGAGAGGTACAACCTTAGTCTTATGGCATTGGAATACTACATTTCCGTAGTAGCTTTGACTGATATATTCAGAAATACGAGATTAAAATATTATAGTGATAATAATCCGGTTAATATTAACTTCACTCTGAAAAGTTTACGCCACACACCCTAAATAGTTCATGTTATAGTTTAACCTAAAGAGATTGGCTCTACTTCTATTGTTGCTCAGCTTATAGCTCGATCTCAGGCATGTCTTCAAGATAATGCCACAATAATGGTTAAACTGTTACATGAACCACAGGTCCGATGAACTTACTTAATTTAGCAATACAGTAAATAAGTTTCGCAAACTTGAATTTCATAGTCGCTGGATGGGATGGATCAGGCCTCGTATAAAAAGCAGATCATAAACTCATGGGTTTGCCTCTGATCTTGCGCGCATTTCCCTACTTAGCACCTACCCACCGAGGCTGACAACTGCTTTGGAATCTTTACCTTGCATAGGGCGCCTGCTTGGCCAAGCAGCTCAACGGGATGTGAAACCGCCGTTCGCTGTTCTGCTGACTGACTATGTCATACTGAGACTACCATCCACCTCTACCAGCATTATGCCCTTATAATTCACAAAAATAAATCTGGAGGTGAATCGCTTTCCATCAATACAATTATCTCTTTGTATTCATTTTAATTACATGTATTTAAATTGCATTTTTAATACATAAAAAAACTAAATATATTTAAAAATAAAAAAATTGTAGGTTAGGGCTTCAAAGACAGGCCCATATAGTGAGCGAGCTTATCGGGGGTGGCGGAAGAATGCAATTTCGATTCTCGCTCCCCCGATCATAGGCAAGTAGCGGAACACCGGGGTGGTTTTTAGTCGGTACGATTCCGACGAATCCCTTCGGCGGAGGACATCCATAAGGATCTTCCACCTCGTCACCAAAAAAAAAAAAAAGACCCATATATTGAGGCGGTGGCCTCACTATATGGTCCGTGCCGAGGAAAAATGCTTTTAGTATCAGTCCCTAGATGCGGATGTTTAAAGCGAGCCTCTCAATCTCAAGGTGTTGGTAGAAGCTCTTGACTATTAATCGATGAGTACCTAGATAAGACTATCTATCGGAACAATGATCATCGAATTCACATTCTACATATCGACAATCTAGTCAGACAAATATCGTGTCACGGTGTTTGTGGTCGAATTCCTCCGAAACGGCTATACCGATTTTAATCATTTTCTTTTTGTATATTTGGTAGGTATGAGAATAGGTCGTAAAGTATTTTTCACCCTCCTGCCTCCACCTCCCCCCCCCCCTTTTATTAAACTTAAAAATGCCGGGTGCAGCTAGTCCAAAAATATTTTTTTCAGCTTTCACAGTCATTGTCTATCACTGCTATATAATTATCAAGCTTATTTATAACAATAGTTCTGTCAGTGGTGATAGATCGATCCCAATACCACGTAGCTCGAACATTTTCGAGTACTGGGTTGGGCACATACTTGTAATATGGTACCTCTAAATTCACAAGATGGTATTTACGGGCAAGTTTTTGATGTACAACGCTGGTTACTTGGTTGTACCTGCGCAAATATTCAAAGTTGGCAAGACAATAACAACCAGAAATAATATGCCTGATAGATTCACCGGGACGGTGGCATACCCGACAGATGTCAACCGTTCCATCTCTCAGGATATCATAATCATCAACTTCTTGCCTTTTACCTTTTTAGGATATATTTCCAAGAATTATTCGTCATAACAAATTCGTCCAGACCAAAGACAAAACCTTCAGTTTCTCGGCTCACCGAACTTTTGTCAAGATGTGGATGCCCTAAGGACAAAATCAAGCCTATTCAGGTAGGGTCTGTTAAAAACGACCATGGAGCTCTATGGCCTTCCATACATTCTTTCGATCACTAATACTAAAAACTACAGATTTGCACTAGTTTTCTTTAGCCAGATCAGGGTTAAAATTTCGACCGAACGAAATTCTATCCCATGTTTATTGCTCGGCTTTGGCTAAATTACAAATTTATGAGCATGTGCTTTAAGCAAAATCAATACTGGAATCCTGAAGAAAACCACCAACCACCAACACAACCACAGAGCCGCAAAGATTCATGGCTACCATAACAGGTTCACGTCTTACACGCATTGCATTTACAATAATTAGGTTTACACAGGTACATCCTGTGTAAACCTAATTATTACCTTTTTATCGATGGATAACAAGCATTTATCTGTTAATTAACAGTTTAGTTACCTTTCATAACATTGTGTAATATTGTAATATGGCATTTAAAAGCCGTAAGTATTTCAAGAAACAGTAGAAATCTAGGTTAAACGTCAAGGCAATCCTTGAAGTGCTACAGATATATGAGTTGGACTTAATTTGCGAAAATTCATCAGTTATTTATCTAAACGAATATTTTACAGAAGGTGTGATCATATTTTAGGATCATATAGTAGACCCCGTCGTAAAGTAGTAAAGCGCTAACAATCTTAGAAAAAAATATACTTTTATCCAGAAATCTTATTTTGAAACTGAAATATTGAACATCAATATCGTCATGTCCGGATTTTTCTGAAAGTTTTCGCATTAAAATATAATAGTTGAAATTGACATGAGAATGTTTAGACATGTAGAAAATAATTTTATATCAGAATCCATTTTTTAAACTAAATTTTTGGTCGCATAACTCTTCTAAAATTTGACCACACCTTTCTGTAACACAAAAAAGATATAAGCCTAATTTAAACTTCAAAAGGAATAAGATCAATATTAATATATGTTTAAAGAAAATGCACCAGGAATAGGTATCATGTCTAATAACATAATGTATATCATAATCCAACTTCTAAGTTTAGATTAGACTATGTCGGCTCACTAACTAATCAAAACTTTAAAAGTACTGTCGAGCTACTCACTTACTTATTCTTCTATTATATTTTTAACAATAGGAATGAAACGATTACAAGCACTCTCAATCGAATCAAGTTTAGTAATAAAATGCAATTTCTAATCAACTAAGAACCTACCTACTCTTATGTTCTTAGAAGCTGTTGCTAAAACAAAAACTAAAATCAACGTAAGCAAACACTTTTGCAGGCACTATTTGTAAACGCTAAAGTCTTACGGCTTCCAATAAGATAATAATGTAAAATATTAATAACAGTAGGTAATATTAAATAAACATAAACTTACTTTCAGTCTGCTTTTTTCTGCTTCTTCAGTAGAATGAAGAAATGATAACAAAAAATAACATTTTTATAAAAGTTCTTATCTGCAGTGAGGTAGACTGTAGGTACAATTCTTTGTACCTACCTGTGAATAAAAGATTGATAAACGAACAATCTGACTTAACATCTCCAGGGTTTTCCTAGCAGCAGCGGATCAGTATCTGTTGCTGGCCTTGGAAAACCTTTTATTTATTCGTCCTACAGTTATATATATAATAAAAATTGTAATATATTAGTTAATTTCGTCCTAGTAATTTACATGGTTTTATCTTCTACTGAAGATGGGAATAGGCGTGGATTTTTTCTTTTGTCGAGTGGGGTATCAAAATAAAGGGTAAGAAGGTTATTACAAAAATATATATAACTTATACATGGGGCATACTGAAAGTTTCTGAAACCTTCCACTTATACTATCCTACTTAATATTTTAAAGGTGAAAGTTTGTGAGGATGTATGGATGTGTGGAGTATGGATGTTTGTTACTCTTTCACGCAAAAACTACTGAATCGATTGCGATGAAACTTGGTATGTAAATAGCTGGAGTCCTGGATTAGCACATAGGCTACTTTTTATCCCGATATTCCCACGGCACCGGGACTTACGCGGGTGTAACCGCACAGCTAGTAAGAAATAAAAAAGCAATTAGGGAATTCGAAAATGGAACTCTCTGGGAACATGTTACTTTTTAATTTACCTCATAATGCAAGATTTTAAAAAGTGATAAATTTTATTACAGTGAAGAAGTTGGTTTATTATCTTTTATTTTTATAATTTGCGCGCGCCCCGGCACGTACCTACCTACCTACTTGTACCTAATCATGACAAAATGTTGAGGTAAGCCAATAAAAATACGCTATAAAATATAGGCAAAATATTTTAAAACTTATTTACAACCTCTATTGTAGCGTACTTGTATAATAGACGTCAGTGGACGTAGGACTTTAATTTTAACAAGTACCTACATGTAATGGAACTAAAGAGTTTCAATATTTCTTTGTCAACCAGCGAAGCGCAACTAATTTGTTGCTCCATATTGCTTTGATACACCTTGCTATGGCATCATAAACCAAACTGTTGTGCAAAATTTATTTAGCTTGCAAAATTGTTTAATAACTGAATTTAACTCTAGCTGTAGTAGTTAAAACAATGGTTAGTGATAGAAACGAAGATATATAACAAATACAAGTTTTTTTTTAAGAGTCTTCTAATATCATGGGTCACATTGTTGCAGTTGCAGTCATCAGAGGTAGTGTACGGGATTGGGTTCGAACGCAGAACCACTTAATTGCAAGACCTTAACCACTACGCTATGCTGCATATTCTTCGTCATCAGCGTCGTAATGCACTCCTAATTGTTTACGGATGGTATCCATTAGTTTTGCTAACATGAGACTGTCCTTATGAGGCATACGAGGAGACTCGAGCAATCCTGCAAAGTAAACGTAAGTTATGTTAAATGCCTTTTTTGAATACTAAACTAACTCGTAATACAGCTAAGTGTCCTTCAGCGCCTTCTAGGGAAGCCAAGCCGAACTACGTAGCAACTACAGATCCTGAATGTCGCATTGAAAGTTATCGCGCTTACGCGTAGGATTTGATTTGAAGGTGAATTATTTTGTTCAGACTATCATAATAATGACAATGTTACACACTAAAAGTTCATTTCTATACTATAACATCCTTTTCATTTAATTACCAATATTTTATTAGTGGAATGTATTCATGAAACATGGTCCAATATTTTATGTTCATATAAACTTACAAGGGAATTTAAATATACCTGTGCCACCCTTTTATTTACAAGATCTGGATGAAACATGAATTCACGATATTTGAAGTGTTATTACAAAGGTAACAGTAACTGCTTTTTAGCTTACCGAATCTAATACAAACACAAGAAAAGACGCTACACCTGTTTTGATACATCTTGCTACTTCTATAGCCTCATAAACCAGACCAGCGCTGTTTGTGAAATTATAAGGCAATGTAGAAGTGTGCAATACGTATTCTTTCACGGTGCCGTCTACATCTGTCACCTTGTGAGAAAAATGGAAAGGTTCCTCCAACTGCAACATGCAACCAAATAGGTTTTATATCTCTATTTCATTTTTATTTAGGTAGTAAAAATTATTTTTTCCCCTAAGTCAATCAAAATAATATCCTATGATTGATTTAAAAACACTACTTCATGCCTTGTTATTTGATACAAATCTGTACACACGACGTAAAATAGTACTAGTTTGACTTGACTGTCAGTAGCATTGTTATATCTAATATCTATCGCTAATTGTTCCCACGTCGTAGGTCAAACGAATGCCAGGCTGAAATAATTTCTTATCCCGTCTTTTGAGGATGATCTTGATCATGATTATATGTTAGTGTAAAAGTCCAAACTACGATAGATCTTAAGATTAGCCAGTTAAACCTAAGATTTACCAACTGCTATAGGTCCGAAATGTTTTGTGATCATCATTCACTTTTACCATCGAACTTTTACCTACATCCACTCTGTGAATCTCAGATTTTGTTGTAATTCGTGGTTTTACAGTAATATAATATGTAGGTATATATATACATATTATATATTCTTTGATGTATGCAAGATCAAATGGTCAGCTTTTGGACGAATTCGCATTGGTTGAAATGAGCTTGAATCTTGGGTCCTTGACGCCTCGAAGCAACACAAGATTATTTTAGAAGCGTAATTTTGTAGAGCGAAGCTACAGTCTTTAGCACAGGTCATATTATGTCCAGTCATGCTTATAGTAACAAACAAAACAACACTCATAGTAAAAAACTTAGAAAAACCAAATCTCACTGTAATTCGTCCTTTAGTGCCATACACCGTGGCTTTGTTCGAAAGCTGTAGCTTAGTGTTAGCGTTGAGTACAGCTCTCCTGCCGCCCATGTATTCCAGAACGATCGTCTCTGACTCATCCACACCGGTGTCCAACAGATTACCAAGTGCAATAACCTTGGTAGGTTCCTCTTTAAACACGTATTGTGCTAAGTGTAGCAAGTATATACCAATATCTAGTAAGGCGCCCCCTCCTAGCTCCTTTTTACTAAAATAATAAAAATAAACACTGTACCAGTAACTATCATATTTAGTTATTATTACAAATATTATTAGTTACAAGTTGGGGTGACATCGAACAGTTATCACATGTCTATACAATATAAAAAAAACGGGATTTTTATGGCCAAGTACTATGTAATAAAACTATAAATCTTCTTCCGTTCTGTTATTCGGTATCTGTAATAGAGTACGAATTTCAGACCTAACTATATAAGTTTGTAAATGGAGCTCTTTTTTTTAGACTTCACGGGCAACAGAAATTAACAAAATCATTACGTACTTGGTAATGAACTAATGACATACCTAATGTGCAATTGTTTGTATGATTACCGATGAACGGGTTGCCGCCGATTAATAATTTAGATGAAATCATCGCTGGGAACGTAAAGAAATATACAAACTGAAAAAAAATGCTAACCGCGGCAATATGTAGGTGTAGTCTTTGGCATACATCTGATATGAATGGAAACAATAAAAATAATGAAGATTAGCGTACCTTAATCTATCTACTTCAGCATAAAAACCAAAGTTAGCCTCGACGAACTTAACGTCACCAAGCTTCCCTGAATTGATATCCTTTTCCAAATCAATGTATGCAGGTGAAAAACGACTAAACATAGCCTCCATCAGAAACAAATTCTTCTTTTTGGCAAGATTTATCAAGCTTTGGCTTTGCTTGTAGTTCAAACAGAGAGGTTTCTCACACAAAACGTGCTTATCATTCTCAAGAAAAAGCTTTGTAAGTGTATAATGGTCTGGATTTAACGCTCCTATGTAGACTACATCTGTGACAATAACCCATTCATATTTAGCCTGACCAGGAAAATAAAAAGCCTCGTCATGTTACGGTAAACAAATGAATGGAACCAATTTATTTTAATGGCAAGAGTAAAATTAAAACTTCATTAACATGTCATCATTGTTAATTGTTGCTAGCTGTCAATGTTTAAGCGTGGTTTATTTTTTTTTGACTTTTTATTTTTTTAAATGCCAAAAAAACTGAATAAATGGTTAGCAATGTATTTAAGTATTTGTGGGAAAAGAATCTGATTGATTGGGCTATATTTCTCTATATAACATTACCAATTTAGTTGACAACATGACTAACAGGTACCATCCGTCCGGGTTTCCCCGGATTTGTCCGAGTTTAGAAGGCGTCCGGGGAGCGTCCGGGCGGGGATTTCAAAAAGTCTGTGGCATCTTATAATTATTAGATGAACAAGCTGTTTAATTTAATAAAAAAAATGGAATCGGCGTAAGTCATTCATCTAGTAATGACAGTGACAATGAGTCTGATGTCTTTGGAATCCAACCATTGGTGCATTGTAGAAATGAAGAAGATGAAAATGTCAAATGAAGTTAGAAATTTAGATTCTGATTTGGATGATTCATATTTAACATTATATTAGCTTTGATGGTTTTATTTCCTTGATTTGATGGCATGCTTTGACCTGGATAAAATGTTCAGTACTTGTACATATGCAAGTTTATGAAAAACTAAGCTTCGTTGAATAAGTCCAAAATTAAAACTGTTCTTGTTTGAAATTCCAACCATAAAATCCATGCTATTTTTAACCCCCGAAGAGAGGGGGGGGGGGTTTAACATGTGTATCAGCGCTGTGTAAAAAAATTAAATGCCCGACTCCCGAAATCCCTTCAACGATGTAATCGTGTAAAAGATCTGATGATCTTTGAATCGCTGAACAGATTTTCTTGAATTATACCTACAAATAATCTCAATCAAGTTTTTTTTTTATTATAGGAGGCAAACGAGCAGACGGGTCCCCTGAAAGTAAGTGACTATCGTCGCCCATGGACACCTGAGTCAGAAGTGCGTTACCGGCCTTTGAGATGGGAGTACGCTCTTTTTTTGAAGGTTTGGAGGTCGTATCGGTCCGGCAATACCGCAGTTACCTTTCAAATAAAATAAACTATATCAAAATAGGTACATGCGTTTAGGAGCTCCGTTTAGATGCCACAGACAGATAACGTGAGATATTATTTGTGTATCTGTACACAAATAATATCTCACGTTAAACTTATGACACCCCTCCTTTTACATCGGGGGTAAAAAGAGAAAAACAACTATTAGACATGTGTAGTTCCGGAGCGTAATAGTTCCTGGAACTATGTCCGCAGTCGGAACTATGTCAGTTCTTTCCGACTTGCTCAACCTAATAGTTCCAGTTCCACAGTTCTTCGGAACGATCACGCGGATTTAAGGAGCGGCCGGAGCGATATTGAATGGTGGAACGAATAACGAACTGTCCGTGTGACGTATGCCGCGAGCGTTGCGCTCCGGGCCGTCAGTGTTACTTCTGTTCCGTGCAAGGGGGTATTTTGAAAAGCAGGATTTACTATTTACTATGGACAGAAGGCAACGATTGAAGGCATCAAAGGTGCCTGAGCAACTTTTTATGTTGGCAATTATAAATAAAATACCTATATATATTATGATGTACAAATTTAAATATTACTTAATTATGTATATATACTATCATAAAGACCAAGCCAATACATTAATTTAAAATATTTTAAGTCTAAATAAACAATATCATTGTTTACAACCATGTTTGTCCGAGGAACTGTCTGAACCGAAATAAAACTGTTAACTACAATGTCCGGATAAAACTAAGGAACTAGATAGTTCCTCGGACATGTTTCCTGGAACTAGTTCCGACAAGGAAAGGAACCGTTCCAGGTTCAATCCCATGTCGGACATGTCTAACAACTATATTCTTACCAATATTATTGCTGGTTGCTAATTCTTCATAAGAGTCAAATACTTTTTCGATGTTATGAGTTTTCGCAAATTCTATGGGTCTGTCCTTGTTTCTTGCAGCGATAGCAACAGTTGCTTGGTCTCCTTTATCCTTATACGAGTTTAAGGCGTTTACAAAATCATTACTGATCTTACCAGCGGGTACGATACCCCAACGCAGTGTCATCTGCAAGAGCATTTGGATTCAAACTAAGTCTTCTAGCGTCAGATATTCGGAGATACGAGATGAGGGTCTAGTTGATGTACCTTCAACTAATTTTGCTCATGGGTAAAGCAACGAATTCGTGAAGCACAACGGTCGCTGGGCGGATATACCTGGCTGCAGGCAGTCTAAACAGGACTGACGGAGATCTCATCGCCTATAACTTGCAGACTGCTCAGTTTCAACCAACTCGACATCAGGATAGTTGTAGGTACCAGTACGGACCACCTGGCCCTAAACCAGCACCTATTCATCATCAATGCGACAGACAGTCCTCTATGCAGAAGATGTCTCAACGCGAAGGAAACGGGCGCCTACGTTATTCTAGAGCGCGAGGAAGTGGCCACACTACGGGCAAGGTCGCTCCTATAAGCCTGCTAAAGCCCCAGGAGGCTTCTGTGCTGCTGGAAGGAGCTAGGCTGGCTCAACTAGTCAACCTTATCTGAACGCATAATGGACCGCCTATCAGTCTAAATCATCAGGATCCCGTTGTTGCTCAGCTTATACCTCTGTGTAGGCCAGACATTTTTACAAGATGAAGTTTATTTGATGAATTAAATAAATGGTGACTTATTAAACTCCATCTTTCTGTATGCGTTGTAAGCGCATACAATAGGTATCATAGTCATTTATTTTATCATAACTTGTACGAACGAAATAATTTGAATGATAGGTACTTACTTCTTAAATAGTGAAATAAATACTCATGAGCAAGATTCGTGACGGCTACTACATGTTTCTATGTATACCTAATATTACGTTTTTATCAATGGAAAACATGCATTTCATAACATGTCGTCACACATTATCTGTCTAGTAATTAATTACTACCAATCGTAATATAGCGCAATCATCGCTATCAATAGCTAGACCGGTATACAATTATTACAAGAAACGGCTTTCGCTCTGATGGAAGTAGGTAACGAAAATATGAGTTTGACTCACGACTTAATATATGAAAAAATTCATCAGTTCATCATAAAACAGTTACAAATCTAGTACGTCAAAAAGTGTTAGCGCAATGATAACAAATTCTGACCGTAAGTTGATTTATTTTATTTACGCCATCTGTGGATTCTGCGCGGTACTTATGTTTTGTTGGTTGTATATTAATCTCACTAATATTATAAATGTGAAAGTTTGGATAGATGGATGGATGTTTGTTACTCTTTCACGCTAAAACTTAACACCGATTGTGATGAAACTTGGTATGTAGAGCTGGAGACCTGGATTAACATATAGGCTACTTTTTATCCCGATATTTCCACAGGATCGGGACCTACGCGGGTGAAACAGCGGGGCGCTGCTAGTTACCCACATATTAGTTCGGACAACTTTCACAGATGGCCCAATTTTAATTTCTAGCGTTTACAATATTTTGATACAATTAATTCAATTCAATCAATTTATTTCATCCATCAATCATTAAATATATCCCACTAATATTATAAATGTGAAAGCTTGGAAGGATGGATGGCTTTTTGTTTCTAGGCTACTTTTTATCCCGATATTCCCACGGGATCGGGACTTACGCGGGTGAAACCTCGAACCAACCAGGTGGCCCAAAGACAACTCACGCGTTTTTTCTCAAATTAAAAAAAATATTTTAGTAATAAATATTATTAGCAGAATAACTAAATATTATTTTAACTATATGTTATACATAACGTACCTACCTACTCGTATATTTTAAACGTTGGTAATACAATTTATTAAACGAGTATTCTATGGCTAAAATTGACTTTTTACTTCTTCAATCAATTAATACTTCGTCTTAAAAAAAATCGATTATCACATCCAAGCGAGTGGACAGAGACTGACTGAGTGATCTGAGTAGGTATAGTTTTGTTTCTCTTATATTCAATGCAGTGTACCTAACCAACAGTGGCGTAACAACTTAGTGGCAGAGCGGGCAAAATGCCACGGGCCCCTGGCCCTAGGGGGGCCTTTGTACACTCTGTTAACAATTTCAAGTGTCTACCTATTGTCATTATTAAGATTGAGCAAAAGAGACTATGGTACATAGTAATAGCCACTCCGAGAAAATTGTATGTATCATGTATTAAGTTCGAGCAAAAAAAGCATTACCCACTTTTTAAAACTGTTTTTTTTAACAAGACCGTGATTTTGCGTACATACCCTTAAAGACATCGCTCAATTCAGAACACTTCGTCTCACTTCTTCCAAACACATCTTGTTTTCTGGCAATGAAAAAAAATTTCAATGTGTTGCCACGGGCCTCAGATGGTATAGTTACGCACTACACTAAGTACAATTGTTAACGAGCGCGTCTCGCCAACAAGCTGCGTAGCTTGGCGAGGCGCGAGGATAATTAAAAAAAAAAAAAAAGCTACGCCACTGCTAACCAAAGTGAATTGAGCTATACCGAATATAACATAGCATTAAAAATATATAACAGAATGAATACTATGAACTTGATATAGGTAGGTATTTACTTATTTATGTAAACTAATTCAAAACTAGAATTAATATTTGGTTTGAAAATTATTATTCAAACTGTCGATGCGAGTTAGCTATAAAGTTCTAAATATAATTAAAAAATAGCTATTCATAATATTAGCGACAACTTACTTTCTAGATATTACTCTCACTTTCTCTTGCTTATTGAAAGCAATAAGATAGCTAATTGGGTAAGAAGTTAGCAGAAATTGACAGTTCACAACAAAGAGTATACAAGCACTACGTTTGTTGTTCACAATGCCGGTGACGGTGAAGTGTATTGCTATAACAAAAGTCGGAGTTGCCATTCCATTTACTTCTGTGGATTTATAACCACAAACAATACATCTATGAAGTAGTGACAATACACATACTAAACTGTTGATTATACGATCGCATTTTGTTCATGGCACTTTGTTTAGCATTACTCTAACATTTCAGGCATCCGTTATCTGATTTCTTCAATAAATTGTCAGTGATGATATTTTATTCGAAACTGAAATATCATCACCACGCTGCCGCGCATCCGGGGTGCCTCAAGGGAGCGTGCTTGGACCAATGATTAGTTTTTAAATTTATTCTTACTAATATTACAGAATACATAATAGTACCAGTACAGAAAACTCTACTCAAAATCATCTCATTCAAAAAATCATTTAAATAACTAACTTCATTCAATAAAGAATTGTGTCGTGCACAATAAAGTAGGATTGAGATGGCACATCGCTTATTACCTACTAATAATTATATTCACCTAGAAGTTGCCTCTCTTTTTTTCTATGACGTTACTAAAGAATCTGAATATTTAATTACCAGTTATGTGCCTGTTACTTTTTAGTCTGCCTATTACTTAGTTGAAGTAATATTCTATTATGGACGAACGGCCGACGCGGACGCGACCCGGGTGGCGCATGAGTGAGTCGAACTAACGTGCGTCCACTGGTGCGCGTGGCAGCCCACTGAATAATTAGAAACGACAAGTCAAGCCTGCCACATACTTGTAGCTTCATACCTAAAGTGCGGAGTTGACCTGGCCTGCTAATATATTAGAGAGCGTTCATGAATTACGTGAGGCGTTTAGATTTAGGGGAGGAGGGTTTAGAGGGGGAGGGCATCGAGCCAAATCTGACCCAATCTCATGTGGGGGAGAGGGGGGCCTCGGCAGATATCACGTAATTTTTTTTCCACAAGAAACAGTGTAAAATTACGAGAAAACTGGGTTAAATTAAATAAGAAATGTTTCTCACATAAAATAGTATATAATGTAAATAGTATAATAATATAAAGTAGTAGGGAGAATCTCCCTACTACTTTACATGGTGGAGTAAATAGTACTACAACCGCAGTTGCTCCTACTAGTTTATTTTCCGTGAACGTATGCATTTTGAAAAACCTCACGTGAGATTAGGGGGGGAAGGGGTCAAGCAAAATCTCACGACATCTCACCAGGGGGAGACGAGGGGTCAAAAAATAGCCAAAATCACCTCACGTAATTAATGGATGCCCCTTATTTGAAACGCGAAAGTTTGTGAGGATAGATAGGTGATTGTTACTTTTTCACCCAAAAACGACTGAGGGTTTTAGATGAAATTTGGCATACAGAAAGTTTATGACCTGGATTAACACAGGATATTCTTGATCATGGTAAACGAGGCCCACGCGGGCGTAACCGCAGGCAAAAGCTAGTCATTTGTATAGCAAATTATTTGGGCAACCGATATTGAGGCAAATGTCTCTCTGTAGCTCATCAAGCTATGATGGACCAATTTTAATTTGAACCTGCCAAGCATGTCGGCGGTGTGATAGGGCGTGAATGCGCGTAACATAGACAAGTTTTTGTATTTATAAAAGGTATAATTATTGTTAGGATTTGTTTAGTGTACGCTTGTTTTTCCTACTGCTATGGTACCAAATAAAGCGATGGACTAATCTAGACTAATATTATAAATCTAAAGAGTTTGTTTCTTTGGTTGGTTAAAAACGTTAATCTCAGGAACTACTGATTCTAATTGAAAAATTATTTTATTGTTGGATATCCCTTTTATCGGGGAATGTTGTAGGCTATATAATATCTTTCATTGATGCTCCGCTCCTGTAGGAGCGGAATATCAATGAAAAATTTTGCAAAAGCGGGGAAAATTTACAACGCAGACGAAATTGCGCGGGTCAGCCAGTACCTATCAAATACGTGCAAAAAGTCGACAGCACCAGGACCAATATTTCCAAACCCCATTCCCTGATAAATTCCTAAAATAGCTAAATATTAGTGTTACATTTAAATAAACTACTTACTGCGTTTTTAAAAACAACAATAACAGCTGCTAAATATAGACATCTCTCAAAATCGACTAATCTTTTTTTTTTTACGGGATAGGGGGCAAACGAGCAGACGGGTTACCTGATAGTAAATGACTACCGCCGCCCATGGACACTTGCAACTCAAGAGTGCGTTGCCAGCCTTTAAGGTGGATAGAGGGGGAGAGGGAAGGGTTAGGGCCTCCGGTAATCTCACTCACTCGGCGAAAAACAATGCAACATTGCTTCACTGCCGGTTTTCTCTGAGGTCATGGTATCGATCCGATCATGGTGCCGAAACATGGCTCTGCCACGACTGACTGGCCTGTTGGTCTAGTGGTTAGTGACCCTGACTGCTGAGTAGACATGTGTAGTTCCGGAGTGTAATAGTTCCTGGAACTATGTCCGCAGTCGGAACTATGTCAGTTCTTTTCGACTTGCTCAACCCAATAGTTCCAGTTCCATAGTTCTTCGGAACGATCACGCGGATTTAAGGAGCGGCCGGAGCGATATTGAATGGTGGAACGAATAACGAACTGTCCGTGTGACGTATGCCTCGAGCGTTGCGCTCCGGGCCGTCATCCCCTACTTCTGTTCCGTGCAAGGGTGTATTTTGAAAATCAGGACTTACTTTTATGGACAGAAGGCAACGATTAAAGGCATCAAAGGTGCCTGAGCTAATTTTTATGTTAGCAATTATAAATAAAATACCTATATATAATATATTATGTATTATGAATATGATGTACAAATTTAAATATTACTTAATTATGTATATATACTATCAATTGATTTTTAAAGACCAAGCCAATACATTAATTTAAAATATTTTAAGTCTAAACTAATTGATATTGTTTACAACCATGTATGTCCGAGGAACTGTCTGAACCGAAATAAAACTGTTAACTACAATGTCCGGATAAAACTAAGGAACTAGATAGTTCCTCGGACATGTTTCCTGGAACTAGTTCCGACAAGGAAAGGAACCGTTCCAGGTTCAATCCCATGTCGGACATGGTTTGCGCATGTCTACTGCGGAGCCAGAGGTCGTGGGTTCGATTCCCATCTGAGTCTGGGTGATCTTTGTGTCCGTTGTTTATATGTTTGTAATATCCGTCGCGACACAGGAGAGTAATTCCTAATGCGGGAGTTGTTTAAAAAAAAAAAAGCATTCATCTTATTTTTTTCAACACCTACTCTATGTCGAATCATAGTTGTTTTAATACATAATATAATAGGGTTCTAAGGTACCCATTACACGGTAGGTTTTGCTGTCAGTTTTACCACAATCAAAACGGTGACTGACGAATAACCTATCGTCTAATGCAGAAATTGACGGTTGCATGATGAGATTTTGATGTCGATATCGGGGATGTTATGGAACTCCGTAACCGTAACCTAAACTATCGGATATCCGAAATAAAAATCTATCCGAAACCGTAACCGATATAAACATTTCGAATAATTTCGGACAGAGGTGGAGTCTTAATAATTTATTGTATTTATTTGATCATAATATATACACTAAGATGCAAGTACATATTTTATAATAATTGTGCATGTTCCGACGATTGCTTACAGAGTTAATTTATTGTGATTTTACTACCAAATAATAACCTAGAAATAATGCCAAAGCATGATCTGTGTTTTCCTGTTTAATTCTTTAAAATCTAATATCCGTGACCGAAACTATCGGTTAATCCGAAATAATGTGATCCGCATCCGTATCCGAAACCAGTATAATATTCTTCATGTATCCTTATCCGTATCCATCCGTAACAACCCTGGTCGATATTATTTCATCAATCCCCAACGAACATCCGTCAAGCATGCGTTTTGGTAATGATGGTAGACGGAAAAGAAACAACAGATACATTACGTGCGTAATGTTTATTTTAAAATAACTTAGAACCTAAGCTTCTGGAAGAACCATTTGTTCTTTCCGCTCTTGTATCTCTCCTCGAAACGCACCCTTGTGTTAAAACGGAGCTTCTTGCGTTTCGCGGGGTCTTTCAGGTCCTTGGCGCTGAACTTTTCGAAACTGAAGTCTACTGAGTAACGAGTTGGCATTAAATGGTTGTAGTTGACGACCTGAAACAAAGATCAATTTTTGTAAGCATTTCTTTGTTGGTATGTATGGGATCATATTCTGTAATTCAAAATTAATAAATTGGTATCTCTCAAAAGGTACTTCAATAAAAGTAAACAACAAAACCTAATTATGTGAACATGGATGCTAAACCTTTTTTCATAAAAACATTTTCTGTCATTAAATAAAATTTCAAATCCAAATTGTGTATCGATTACTACAAACAAATAAAATTTACTGACAAATAAAATGTATGTGTGTTTGTAATGTCAAAATAATAGTTTTTTTTAACTCATACACCTGGCTGGCTCTATCACATTATTACCAAGACCAATCTGTTGGCCCTACAACAGCCCAACCTCGAGGCATAGGGGTAGTATACCCCTCGAGGGGTATACTACCCCTGTAGCCACTGAAGAGATCCACTATCCACCTCCTTACTTCATCACCAGACCATTGTTACCACCAGGCCTAATCTGTTGGACTCGTCAAAACAAAACATAGGGAGCCAAACCTCGAGGGGTATACTAGTAGCCATTGAAGAGTTCTACTATCCACCTCCTGGGTTCATCACCAGGCCATTGTTACCAGGCCTAATCTGTTGGACTCGTCAAAACCAAACATAGGGAGCCCAACCTCGAGGGGTATACTAGTTGCCAATGAAGAGTTCCACTATCCAACTTCTGGCTTTATCACCAGGCCATTGTTACCAGGCCTAATCTGTTGGACTAGTCAAAACCAAACATAGGGAGCCCAACCTCGAGGGATATACTAGTAGGCACTGAAGAGATCGACTATCCACCTCCTTGCTTCATCACCAGACTAGTTTGGAATTAGACAGCCGTGTGTGAGATGTGTAAAGTTATTATTATTATTCTCTTTATTCACGTAAATATACATATAAATTACATTTTTTAATACATTCAGATTATATCAAAAATACAAGTATCGGGTACAGGGACCAAGCGTGTGCGTTCGCGCAGCGGAATGTTGTTGTATTTAAAGATTTTAATTATGCAGATATTTAGTGTATGACGTCGTGTAATTGTGTATGGTAAAAAAAAAAAAAATTGTGCATGCAGCCATTGTGGAGAAATTCGCTAAAAAGTGATTCCGCTGGGCGAACGTTGTCCTGGCGGAACTTTTTTTTAATCCATGGACTTAGAAGAAAAAAAATGTGTCCAAAAATTAGTGTGTATTTGTGTGTAATTGTGTATGTATGAATAAAATTAGTGGATGCATAAACTTCGGAGAAATTCAAGTTGCCGCTACGCGAACGTTTGGCCATTAGCTAGTTTTCATATAAAGTGCTTATATAGAGAGCTGTAGATTTTTACATACGTTGTTTTGAATTGGTTTATATTTGTTTAAAAAACAGATTTAGAAAAAATCATAGGGTTTAAAAGATAAAAATATATACGTAAAATACGCTTATTAGGTCTTAGTTCGTAAAGTATGCACTTTGGGGTCTAGATTTTCACGTTTATACAAACCTTGTAAGAGTGTCTGCAACATGTTGCCAAACATTCTGAATGTGTTGGTCGAGGCTCTTTGCAATCAACACATGGGCTGATATGACTATCCCACACATCCCACATGTCAACCACCTCATGGGCCAAATCCAAATATTTCATTTGTTTTTCTTTTTCAGCTCTCAATATCATTGCTCGGCACTCTAATCGGTCTAATACCACTATATCAGGCTTATTGGCAACAATAGTCCTGTCAGTGATAAATTATATGCCTGAGGCTTTCTCTGGGTCAATAACATGCCCGACAAATGTCAACTGTGCTGTCCTTCAGGATATGTCTCTGATAGTTGTTCGTCATAAGAACTTCATCAGTAATTGCACAGATAAAACCTTTATTTCTCCAAAGAGGTCACTGAAATGTAGCTAGAACACAGATGGTAACACCATTTAAGACCTGATGAAACCGTATATGCAGATCTTTGCTCTTCCATATCTTGCTGCGATCTGTAATATTGAGTACTGCAGGTTTGTGCCAGTCCTCTCTACCTAGAGAAAGCAGAGTGAGTCCGTTGTCAACTGCCGCAACATCCTGATGGACCTCCACATTAACAAAGAGGAAGTAATCTCTAAGATTGCAAACCTCGCGGTTATGTAGTGTCCTGGCATTTAAAAAACCACGACCCCCACATTTCTGTGGAATATACAATCTCATAACTGATGAATGTGGATGGTGCATTTGGTACACAGTTAGAAATGTATGGACTCTTCTATCCAGGGCATCAAGTTCCATCTGAGTCTCTGGTGTCTTTGTGTGGGTGAAAATAAATTTGCTTTCTTTATTCTAAAGTTATTTTTAATTATGTTGGCTTGACAAGCACAGACTCATTATAGGCAGTTTGTTCATCATTATTTACGATAGTACAGGTAAAAAAAAAGCTACCGAGATATATTTGTTTTCTGTATTTGAGTTTGTATTCTGTGGAATATATAACTGGAAACCTTTTTCTGTATGATAAAACTCATCTACAATACTAATGCATTCACTCAGTCTTGCTGCAACTTCAGACAGACAAACATATTATTAACAGACACAAAGTACATTCAGTCTCAGAACAATTTTTGGTAAAAAGTTATTTCGAGATCAAAAACAATAAGAAATAAGGCAATAATGGCCAGATTGAGAACAAGAATTGCTGTTATAAAGCATATCTTTTGAATTTTTTAACACACTTATTAACTTGTACCTATGTAAACATTAAACTTACTGATAAAACTTTTTACGTATATTTTATATGGTTTGGCTGACAATAATATAATTTTGCATCTTGAAGCTGGATTTATG
Organism: Callimorpha dominula; assembly: GCA_949752705.1. Taxonomy (NCBI): domain Eukaryota; kingdom Metazoa; phylum Arthropoda; class Insecta; order Lepidoptera; family Erebidae; genus Callimorpha; species Callimorpha dominula. The sequence goes on along the minus strand of OX457000.1, from coordinate 3,466,522 downwards.
ATGGATCCAGGAGGTGGATTTCTATGGTGGCTTATTAGCAAATGATTTTATATGTATGTAGTCTACTAACAAACATTATACTGTTTTGATCACTAGTATGTTGAGGTTAGGTGCTGATGATGCTGTTTATGTTGATTATTTCGTCTACACTAATCTCACTACTTTTTAAGAATGCCTTACATAGCATAACAAAGATACATGAGTTTTTATAAGTACACCTCACCTTGACGAAGGGTTTGACTTTGGAGCGCTTGTGGATTTTGTTTTTGCCCATTCTCTTGTGGACTTTGCGGGGATATCTGTCAATGCCGGCGACGAAAGCGTGTCCGTACGGCTTTTCCGATGTGCCCTCGTCGTAGTTTTTGACGACGATCGCCTTGCGGCCCGCGTACCGGCCACTGAGGACCAGTACCACTTTACCTGGCTTCATAATCTTACCCATTTTGGGTGAATCTGAAAACAACAAAAACTAACCTTCAAAACAATGTTTTTATATATTTTCTGGAACTAAAACGCCTAGCACCACTACAAATAGGTGATAGCTCCACTCATCCAAGAGCTTGAGAGTAAGTATCTATAAAGAGATGCGAATAAATAACTTCATTATCACTGAACTATGTGAAGAACACGAACTCAGATGAATATTTGTATTAGGAATATTTTAATAATATCAAGAAATATTAACACTGTGATATCGAGCCGATGGCACTTTTGATATATAGCCAGATTTTCACATGATAGGTTTCATCATATCACGGATTTATATAGATATTTTTGTTAAAGATCGCGAAACTCACATTCCGTTTACCTGTCGACAGAAAAAGAAACAGTGTTGCTGAGACATAAAATATTTTTAATTGACAGTGACAGTTTCATTTCAGTTTGACATTAAGTCTGTTGGCAACACTGAAAATATTAACAGATTAAATTAAACTTAACCGAAAATATATATCATTACCTTGGGATTGTTACGGTTTTTGGATAGCAGAATTATGTAGCAATGGCAATGCCTAATTATTTTTCAATAGCTTTTATGTACACCTTAATAGTAAGATCATTTTTAATAGAGCCTGTTTGTAACGTTAATAGAGGTTACTAATTCCATCCTATCCTGTAGGTTAAATTATACAGAATATTATTCTTCATTCTAGAGGTGTTGAAGTCAGACGTAATTGCTAACTTATTTACGAATGTGTATCAACCATCTAATATACAAGATGTAAGTGTACGCCACCTTAGCTTATCTTAATTCTGGTCGAAAAAATTTTAACTAAGTGAAGTTTTTACTAATACGTTGAAGTGAGGGTTAGTGTTAAAGATGCGCAAGATTAAAATGCATGATAATGATAAAGAAGTAAGCCAGAAGTAGGAAGTAGTCACCGCCTAAGTGCTTATTTGTCCTATCTAACATTGGTTGTTTTTTTGTCAGTAATATATAATAATAAGCTTTGTGTCAGTAAATGTTGTGACATTTACGTTACATAACTTACATACCAATAATATATTTTAGTTTATGTTACATACCATCTCCTCTTTGGTCCCACTATTTTATTTTTTCGATTTATGGCATCCTTAAATATTGTTTCTAGTATAGCATGACCAGTAAAATTAAAACCTTGTTCGGTGAGGCTTCAATTGCGTTTTTGATACTACATTAAGTATAATCATACCCATGTGAATTGGCAAAAGTTTAAGAGCTACGATGCCATTTCTAGCTATTTCCATTGCTAGCTATCTCTAGGCTATCGACTACACACAAAATCAAGCGATCTGAAATCACCATAAAAAATGCAACGCTGCCTCCCGTACCATAAATAATGTATGTATACGTAGTGTAATGTTATTTAAGGAAATGTAGTCATAAACTTAGTATGTAAATTGTAGTCGAATCCCTTAGACTTTATTTCCGAAAAATACTTAAATACATACAAATACAACCACTTTTCTCTCAAGACTATAAATTGTTTTTGGCATCTTAACACATAAAAATCACACAAATTAAAAAATAGACCACGTACAGTCGCCATCAGATATATTGTAGCAGACAAGGTGACCAAATACTTCTGAACAATTTAAAATGTCAATAAGTTCCATTCACTACAAGTTACCATTAATATCTGAACATTCATTACCGCCTTAATATCTGAGCAGATGCTTATCAATAATTTCTATACAAACTACTAACCAAAAATATCTGAACACTTACAACGTCAAGTGTATCTACGCAGATGGGGTAGTCTTAGAAAACTGAGCAGTTGAGGAAAAAATTGCAGTAGGAAGTGCTTCCAACTTTACTATAAATACAACAATATATATAGGAACTCTTTTGCTAATTTATATATTATGATGACCGGCTGTTTATAACATTTTGTAGTTTTGAGTCATGGCATGTCATGTTCAATGTGTCATGCAATGGCAAGCAACGTATTATAGATATTGGATTATTGATTTTAATTAATGTAATATGAGTTCATTATATAATATGAGTTCAAAATATAAAATAATTCAGTTAAAGGATGATGGTCTATCCGTAACAGACATCGCCGATGGGCTAAGGATAGCCGTAAGTATTATGGCGATGAACAGTAAAAACATTTAACACAGTTACTATCAAACTACTAATACGCATTATGACTGTTAATGTAAAACTATTTATTTCAGAGAAATACCGTATATTTATGGCTGGTAAGATGGCAGCAAGAGGGTACTTCGAATAATCATGTTTCATTTGGTCGTCCGCGTGCAACAGCAAGAAATCAAGACATGGCTATTCTAAACAAGGCCCGAAGTGAAAGATTTATTAATACTACACAGTTTTCAAGTACGTTTCAAGTGTCCAGTAGCACCGTTAGAAGACGATTAAAAGAAGGAGGTTTACAAAATAGAGTACCAGCAAGAAAGTCAACTCTCACACTAAGGCACAAAATGCAGCGGCTGCAATTTGCGGCCAATTATTTAAATCACAATTTTGATAAAGTTCATGAACAATCTTCATGGACGAGAAAATTTTGCTGTTCATCGAATAATGGCAGAATGAGTTTGTGGAGACCAGAAAATACACGGTACTTGGAACAAAATGTGCTGCCTAATCGTCGGAGTGGTGGTATTACGATTGAATTCTGGGGATGGATGTGCAAAAATGGCCCTGGTGAGCTTGTAGAAATAAGTGGACGAAATAATTCCAGGAATTACAAGGAACTTCTTGAAGATACATTTCTTCCAACTGCTAAAGTATTTTATCAAGATGAATACATAACGTTCATTCAAGACAATAGCTCAGTGCATAATGCTCGTACTGTACAAGCATGGATTAACGAACAAAGAGAGCTTACTTTAATCAAACTACCGCCAAAAAGTCTAGACCTCAATCCCATTGAGAACTTATGGGGTAAAATGGTGCAAGAGTGAGATGGGAATCAATGTCGAACAAATGCAAATAACGTTTGGGAATCTTTCAGAGGACGAAATTTTTGTGAAAACGTTGTTGGTTCCATGCGAAAACGGTTACAAGACGTATTGAATGCAAAAGGAGGTTACACAAAATACTAATATTTTATCTACTTATGTTGTCACAAATAAAAAAATATTTCAATAATTTTTAATTTCATTACAAAACCATGATCTATTTTCTATCAATAATTTGAGATTAACATATAATATCAGTTGCATCTTAAACAAATGATAGTCAAGTCGATAGTCGTTTTTGGTTCCTCCTTTATATCACGCAGTAACGAATTAGGTAAGCTCAGCGTTTGCTGCGTAGATACATACACTTGACGTTGTAAGTGTTCAGATATTTTTGGTTAGTAGTTTGTATCGAAATTATTGACAAGCATCTGCTCAGATATTAAGGGTAATTTGTAGTGAATGGAACTTATTGACATTTTAAATTGTTCAGAAGTATTTGGTCACCTTGTCTTCTACAATATATCTGATGGCGACTGTACCTTCGATCATATACTATAGCATAGATGGATAATCGGCGCTCAAAAATGGCACTAACTACACGTGTGCTTAAGTGCAGTTATAAGCACAGTAATGAAAAATGCTTTAGAAATTCAAAGAAATCATGAAAGGGTCGTACTTTCGATAAGAGTAATATTTGTATCATAGCTTTAAATTTTTAAACATACTGTAACAAACGATTTTTGAAATACGTAGTTTGTGCATCTGTTTTTTAGTTTTCACTCTCTCGCGGGCGTGCGTGTGGGATACATGTCACGAGTCTAATACGCTCTGTTGTGGTAAGTAATAAACTATAGACGCTTTACATTGCAGTTTATGTATCAAACATGTATTCCCAAAAGCAGTGACAGATTTACCAGCAGGCTGAGTAGGCTGGAGCCTAGAGCGGCAGATTAAAGGGGCGGCAAATTTGGAACCTACATTATGTTTTATGTTTTGTCCTGGGTTATCGAATTAGATAGACCGACCGGTAGGGGCGGCAAAATTTTAATAGCCTACTGACGGCAAATGTGTAATTCCGTCGTTGCCCAGAAGCATTCATTTTATGGTCTGTTTTATTAATTATTACTATTGCATATTAAATGCATGCAGTGGCGGAACTGTACCATCTGACGCCCTTGGCTGATTCATCAATGTGTGCGTCTGACTCGCACTTGGCCGTTATTTTCTATAAGTGATTATTTTTGTATAAGTGATTGGTATTTTATTTTGATGTTAAAGTTATGTAAAAGTGAATTAAGTCAGGTTATTAATTTGTATTTTTGGTTTTATTATTAAATTATTTAAAAGGGTGTGAGATAATTGTTTTTTTTATAAATTTCTGCTTCTAAATCCTAAATATATATATATATATATATTTTGTTTTTTTGCTTCCTGTGTTCAGGAAGGGCCCGGGGTCCCCTCGAGCCATGGGCCCATGTTGCCCGCTCTGCCACCCTATTGTTACGCCACTGCATGCACGTAAGTAATGTGGAACTATTGAGTGCCATATTTGCGCGATTTCTGTAGGAGATCGTGTATTTAGTATTTATGGTATATTTGATCTAAGACGCTTTGAGAGCAATCAACAATAAACAATGATGACATGTTAACACTTTCAGTGCCACCCCAATTCACACTACATCCTGTACGATGCCGCGAACAAGTTGTGTTGAACGCACTAGGCGTTTCGCCGCCACTGGAAGCTGAAATAACTAGACACGTTAGGCGTGTTCACCGGCATTGCCGGTGACACCGGTAACACACTGCATAATGTCTTAAATATTGCCAAAACATTGTGGACACGCCAGGCGTGTTCTGCATCTGGAGGAAATTTAGAAGAACACGCCAGAAAAACACATAAAACCGCCAAATTTCAATGGTGTTTTACAATTTAGGTGTACTTTCATAATAAAATAGTCCGATCTAGATTAATATCCCCGATCGAGTCAACATTATCACTGCATGCATCTTTTACAAGTGCTGGATAACTGTCAATGCTGGAATACATAACCATGCGGAATACACAATAAAAAGAATGAGTTGATTAATTGAGTTTAATATCAATAAAATAAGAAAATTATTTACACAAATTTTATCAAAATACAAAAATAAAACACTGTCACATACATATAGGTAATAACGTTTGAGGAGGTACTATTATAATTACACATTAGTCTTAGGTATTGTTGCAGCGCAGCTGAATTTTAGACCTATTTATTATCCTCAAAAACTTTCGGATGTAAGGAAATGTAAAAAAAAAAAAACAATCTTTTGTACATTTGTACACTTTAATGACATGATATTTAGGTGTACAGGCGATGTCTTTACGATAAATGCGAGCGTACACGGAAAAAAATATTACACAAAGCTGACGTCATAGGTAGGTCAGTCACGTTTACTATTGCGTTGTCTACGTAGTCCAACGGTTCTTGGATAGTAACTTTACAAATGTACCGGTTCTTCAATCAAAATACAGACCCATGGGCGGACCGAAGGGGGGAGGTAAGGGCAGCTGCCCCCCTTCTGACTTTAGCTTAGTACTAAGGTAATTTTGAGTAAAAATTTTTAATAACCCCCCCCACCCCCGATCGACAAAACTAGGATGACAAAAACCATTTCACAATTTGCCCCCCGGGCTAAAAGCTAGGTACGCCCATGTACAGACCTATAATTTCTTCAGACTACACGATTCGCAGCTTTATTATTGGTAAGAATATTACTACTAATAATATAAATTACAGTATCACTTTTTCAATGGTTGAGAAATATCTCGATTTAAGGTTATTACAATAACAGTAAAAGGGGAACAAAATATAAATATGGAAGGGTCACTTAAAGCTTGAGTCTTTTCAAACAGTCGTTATACACGAATGTTAATACCAAGGTACATTAAATTTAATAAAAACATGCCTTTACACCGTAATATCATGCAATTGTATTTCAAAAAATTACATCTAACTATAATATGTAGTCACTCTAAAATATTTATGGACATTAATTTGTAAACACGTTACGTCAGGATCCAACAACAACATCACTGTGATCGTGTGCATTGTCATTTCAATACTGTATAAATACCACTAATCGTGAAATTAAGTACCTACGCACAATCAACTCAATGTGCTTCGCAATAACTACGTTAAAATTGTAATGAGACAACGGAATGTGCAGAGATGAAAGGTTAATGAATGAATGAACACAGTACTAAAGACATTTCTAGGCCGATCAACAAAACCTTTGCTACGCTCAAATAAAATACGCTGCTGATATGTTTGTATGTAAATTATTTGTATTTACGGGCACCGAAAAAAAAACATTGTGTTTTTATACGCAATAGTAACATTAACAACAAATACTATTACATAAATTCTATACAAAATTGTCCTTAGATATTTCTTTTACATAAATATTTACATACGTAAACCTTAAAAATAAAAAGACAGTTATTGTATTCTTCTCTATACATTTAAAACGCATCACGTTCAAACGTTTAGTTTGATAGATAGCGTATGCTATCACAAAAGGCGTACCAAAATCGTGATACGTTTTATATGTTTCTGATATTTATAGATATATTTATTTATTATGTACATACTTTAATCTCAACTGACTCACATCAGTCAGTGCGTCGTGTTATTTATTTTTATTACAATTATAAATATTTATAAGTACAGTTCATATAGGAAATAAATATGAATTCGGATGTTTGAGATCCGTTAATTGGAAAACAAAATGGTGATATTGAATCAGACACACCTAAGCTTAGGCATAAACCAAGGTCCATAGCATTCTTAATTCTAGTTTATTAGCAATCATTGTCAATCGCAGTGAGCTTTATGGGGTGTACAGACTGGTTAGCTGAATAAAATATTATTAAAAGGAATGGTTATATTTGTATAAAACAAATTCGATACAAGTGTTTCAAAAATGAGTTTAGATAGTCCAAAAATGAGTTAAGATAGTCAAAAAATAACTGTTTTAAATAACTAAAAACTTGATAAAAATAGGCTTCAAAGAAATTAAATAATGCCTAAAATCATTAACAATATTTTCAAAAATTTTAGGAGCATTTTGTATTAATTTCCATTTATTCTGACAGTCACCATTCCAATTACTAATATTTCATAAGATATAATATATACCAGATAAGGAGTGCCATAATAAATGTCTTTGGAAAAGTTTATCATTATTTCGAAAGAAAAAAGAAATCTCTACGAATATGTTTGGCTTTTTCCATTAATTAATAAGTATATAATTCTTATACCGTGAAATGAATGTCGTTTAAGCATTCAACGAACTCAAGCAATTCTCTGGTTAAGAGTAAGACAAAACTTATTAACACAATAAACCGTCATCGTAAATAAATGAACTTGAAACAAAAAAAAATCACGAAAATGGAAACTAACAATGGAATCAATTATTCAATCTAAACTAAAACGTTTAAATTAAGATATGAGTGTCGTTGTAAATGTTTCAATTTTTACTTAGATCTAATCAAATAATTGTAGTTTAGATTATAACAAAGAGAGAAAAGTCAATTTAAATTTTATTATCATCAGCTGCCTGTATATAATTTTTATGTAAAAAAAAATTATATTCGGAGTCAATTAAAATAACTGCATGATAATAATATGTAATACCAATATAATAGTAATTTTGCACACCGTTATCGGTGAGACATGCTGTACCTACTATATACTATACTATATACTATATATATTACTGTAACAACCTGTAACAATGTTTCTCGCAAATAAAAATTCTTATTCTTCTTAACTACATTCATGATAATAGCAACTTCAGATCGAATTGCAACGATCATCGTCATCAAATAGAAAGACGACAGCTTTAAACATTACCTGCTTGAGATCGTGAATACCATTATCGTCAAAATTATTCGATTTTTTATAAAATATATCGTAATTTTAGCAGAGATTTTATCACCATCTTGCTTCAGGTCAGCTACTGATACCTTTCATATAAATATTTTGACACTAATCATAAAATAGGAAAGTATTTTTTATCACTACATTACAAGAATTAAGAGACTTGAACGTTTCCAACTGTTAATTTAACGCAAACTATGATTATGGTTTAGCGTGTCGACTTATACAAACGCGGGCAGGCTATCCATAAAGTTAGATGACGCCACTCATTGTTTTCGGTATTTTCACAAGTGCTTGTCATCAGTCAAAATATGACATATGTCAATTGGACAGAGCAGGTCGCGAGCAGATCTGTCAAATTGTCATATTTTTATTTTTGTCTTAAAAGCATGTATGTATGGTGGCGCTACCTAGTTGTGTCAAAAATATAGACCATAATAAAAGGGACGTATTATAAGAAATGGTAAAGTATAATTTTAAACAATGTACAAATGATTTTAAAACAATAACTCGTAGATGCGTGCTGTAAGCTACCTGTGACTACAGAATATTTGGCACATTTATTCATATGTCGTGCGTTTTTCACCATACAATTTGTTTTTCGTTTATTAATAAAATATATCATACGTCAAATGTATTTAGTTTCTATATAACTGGAACTAAATGTTGGTAACGAGTGAAACTGTGTCTGACCTATGATACGTTAATTTTGTTAAGGATGTAAATAATGCTAAGCAAAAAACGCACATCACGACGTTCTTTAAACCTCACTGCGCTCGCAGTTTCAACTAAAAAAAATTGAGGCAGATTAACGAATCAGTCAATTCCGTAACCTCCTGACTTCCCCACACATCGATTAAACCTAAAGGAAAAAACATACAACAGCTCCTTGAAAAACAATTTTTATATATATATTTTTTACACAATAATTGAGACACTCGCGTGCTGATACATTTACTCTTTTATATACCTCTATATAATTATTATGTCATCTCAGAATCACAACACTGGGGGGACTATGTACACTCTCTCTCGCTCGACAAACTCACAATTAAATATACGGTCAACGTTACAAATTACTCACAAATATACATAGATATAAAAGTGCGTCGTGGGTCCGATCCGCTCAGACGGAGATCTCATAGTTACAGTCGTAGACGGAGGCGCGGTCGGGCGGGTCGGGCGGCGGCGCGCGCGTCTCCAGCGCGTCCTGCACCTCCAGCGCGCGCACGAACGACAGCGGCCGAGCCGGCGCCCCGCCCGCGCGCCGCCGCGCCAGCGGGGACGCCGCGCCCAGCGCGCCCGGTGGGAACACCGCCACGCCCCCGCGCGGCACGTGCGGCGCGTGGTGCGCGTGCGCCGGCCGCTCGGCCCACAGGTAGTTGCCGCGCTGCGGCGACGCGGCCAGCTCGCGGATGTCGTCGGCCGTGGGGCGGTGCGGCGCAGGCGGGTCGGGCCTCAGCAGCTCGCCCTCGGACAGGAAGCGGCGCTGCGGCGAGCTGCGCCCGCCCACGCCGATGAAGTCCGGCCGCCGCGGCTGCGTCGGCGTGCCCGGGTTGGACCTGTCAGGCGCGGCGCTCACGTCAGGGGTTTAATCGCGCGAGCTCGTCCGAGCCCTCGCTATCGTTATCGTACGGCCTACGGACAGAAGGAGAAGGGAGCTGCGGGGCGAAGCGTTTGCACGTGCGATCGCGCGACTGGCGCCGCCGCCCTCGGCCTGTGCGCGCTCAGAACGGGTGGCGGGGCCCGTGACGGGTGCGAGGGGTCGACCCGCCGCGGGACCCGTTGTGCTTTCGATTGCCGGTCGGCTATTTACAACAACTATAGTTCGATCGTACCGCAATCCTGTCTACTGTCCGAGTGCAATGATGAACATATAATACTAAACTACACATAAACCGTGAACATATATCGCATGTGTGGGATCCAAGAATAGTCATCGTAAGATAGTGACCGGGTTCTGAACGCGTCGAACTTTAGGTCCGTAGGCGGCGACCCCGCCGGCTACGGTTGCGGGGAGCATGCTAACGCCACATGCCACAACTATACATACTTTGTTACACTATTGTATTATACATTACACACTATTATACAACAAATGCAAACTACTGCATGCTCATCCTGGTGAACTACAATATCATCACCATAGATCGGAATAGGTACAATGATTTGGGCTGAATGAATTGCTTATTTCGACATTATATAACGACATATGTTACCTACTTATTTAAATTTGAAGTAAGACATTGTTTCGAAGTGTACAAGTTTACATCTTATATGAAGAAAATTTAGTCAATTACAGTTTAGAGAGTGATGTGACAGAATCGGCACCAATGCCGTTCACTTATTCCCGGGTGACTAGTGGTTACATAGTTTTTCACTACAGATTTTTTGTGGTATACAATGCCGTTCACATATTCCCGGGTGACTAGCGGTAAGCGGTTGCATAATAATTAAAAAAAAACAGAAAAAATGTGTTAGTTATTTTAAAATGCCGAAATCTCGAAGGCATATCCATATTCACAAATACATTCGCGTTCATTCACCCTAAGCCATTACAACCATTCCGATCTATGGTCGTCACTTAAATATCATATTGAATTTAATTATAACAAAAAAAAAATTAACTGAATATATAAACGAACGAGTTAATTAGAATGAAAATTAGAATAAATTTAAATGTGTGTAAATATAAATATACATTCAAGTGAGATATATTTCATCAGGATAAAACAATAATACAAACGACACAACATACAATGGCTCTGTACATGTGCAAGGATTCGCAAAAATTGTCACAGGAAAGTTTTACCTCTGAAAAACAATTATTTTTCTTTTAAATAAAAACTATGATATAACATTTACACAGAACATATATAATTATTCAAAAATAGCAGCAACAGCAGGAAAGACATAGCTCAAGTGCCAGTGCTAAAGTGACGTAGAGCGATGTAAAGTTAAATATTTAAGAAAAAACTCTAATGAGGTCGAGCGATTCGTTTACCATAAAGCACAACGCGTCTATAATCATAAGTCGACCATAGACAAGCGTTGGTAGCCGTTATCAGCCATTGTATAGTGTGTCGTATTTCGCCTGCGCTCCGTTTTGATACAACAGCTTGCAAGAAATAAAAAAAATATAATGTTTACAAATTTACACTTGATGAATTCTGTCTAAGTTATTATTTGAATTCAATATACGTCTATAAACTATAGCCTATGAAATAGATATCAATTAATTTTAGGAAAATATCATCGGCCTGTATGAAGTGTAGACAGAATTCGTATATCAACCAGATTACATTGTCTTACGCATATGTAAAACCGAATAGCATATTATTCTTAATACATTGGGGTACACTGTGCTTGGTGGTACGCACTAATTATAGAGGCGTGCAAAAATTAACCCGAAGTTGTTATAGTACTTGCCCTGTGTGCCCATGCTGATGCTACTCGCGTAAAGTTACCAACACAGATATTTATTTTAGGCCTAGGATTATTGATGGCTACTTCTCCGTTTTTTTTTTCTCATATTGCAATCAGAAAAAAACCGGTTATTAAGCATTATAACTATTATAACTTACCGGTTGTGAAGTATCTGAATAATTATTCTATAAGATGTATTGAATTGCGAAATGGGTATTAAAGTCGGGCTGAACTTAGTAAAACATTTTATATTACCATTTCTGTAAATTAATGCTAATACAGTGTAATCCATTGAACATACAACATTTTAAAATATATACACAAAACATGCCAAAAAAAAAAAGGAAATAAAAATATGTGCTATACATACACGCAAAGATCGCATTATCGACTTATTAGTATAGATTATGTAGTTTAAGTGCAAATTTTAAATACACACACCAAATCACATAGGAAAACCAAAAATGAAATCTTCATTTTATAAACAGATCTGGTATTTTAAAAACTTATTTTTAGCGAAAACCGTGCAGAGCCATGTCCATATTTATTTGAAAAAAAATGAATTAGTGGATATTTTTATGAAGGGGTTTATTAAAATAAATTCTTCGCAAAACTTACTGTTTGAATTCTGGAATCTAGAAGAACAAATAGTTAGAAATGTTCCATACTAATGACAGATGAAGTATCTAAATAGAAAGTAGTGAAAACTAATAGAATAATGAGATGAAACTACAAATTGAATGATATCTTAGTTTCTAAATATACTAATATTGTGCGTATCAAGTAGGGAAGTTGTTAAAAGAAAAGAACCAATTAAAAATATCCACAAATTCTTTTGAAAAATCGTATAAAACACACATACACACACGAGCAAACAACGACTGAATTACCGTTGACACGTCGGCTCTATGCGTTAGGTCCACCTGCCGTCGTAAGCGGTAAATCACAATATTTATTCTGTGTCATTACGCTGGGAGACCACAAATATGGTAGACCCTGCCTGGACTACGATGGCAGTTAAGTGTAGTAAAAACATTTCTTTATAGTATTAAAAAAAAATCAGCATGAACTTTTTAAACACATTTGGTGTAACATGCATACTTGACTCATAGAATTAACCATTAAAACATTACTTCTGGACCAGGCTATCTAAATTATTCGTACTAAGAAATCACCTTTGTTTCCGACCTTCATCGTATACATGTGTCAATAGCATACAAGAAAGAAGTATATCAAAGCTAACTTAGTTTTCAGTGTAGTTTAAGTACAATTGGTAACATGTTTCATGACTCGCAATATAAAATTTAAATAATCTCTAAAATATATTGAGCTAGGGGCCCAATAGGATAAATCGACGTGCTCAAAATATAAAAAAAAATGTTTCATAACTTTTGATGTTAACATTTTTAAATGTTTGTTTTTGCTCGACTTGGCTGGGGCACTGCCCTGCCTTCAGATGAGCATGAGCAGTGTTTTCAGAAATACAACAGAACTAAAAAGCAAAGATGCAAACCTCTCGAAAATAATATTAGAACTATTATAATATTTATGGTCTCACTGCATATGACAGACTCAGTCGATATGTTAAATCGATTTTTATATACATAAATTACAGTAATATGAAACCCCCAGTTAATAAAACTATTTTACCAACGACGGAGATTAACGACTTCAATTCGTTTTTAATAGTAGCCAAAGTAGTCAGAGAATATGTTGTTTGTAAAAAAAAAGTTCATCAAATCTAATAAACGATTCCAGATGGCATAGAATAGAAAAAAAAACTTTATTTACACCATTTATTAAATATATACGTTTTAACTTAAGTGTGTATTTCGGGGATGAACAGTGTCAGTGTGGCGCTTGACACCGTCGCGGCAGGTTGCTTCACTCCTTGATAAGGGGCCCCCGTCGAGTCAGAAAGTAGTCTGGCATCCCCAAAATATACATATGAGTAAAACCGTATACCGAAAGTTTTTATTTTATTTACACCAATTAAAATTTGTTTTACAGGAACTCGGAAGGTGCATATGTTATAATTTACGTATAAAATGTTAATTAGTGTTAGCAGGTTATTTATAATATGTGTTAAGTACATCTTATTATAGGAAAAGCCATTCTATGTAAACTAATATTAAGAAGCCTTATCACAATTGAGTATTGCCTGTTTATGAATTTTACTTATTTTTTTTAATGGATTTAAGGACTTATGTTGCGAGGTAAGGTGCCTAGACGACGAGCAGAATTATGAGCTGATTATGGGAGTGGCTGATATGTATGCTGTATTATTTAAGCTTCCTTCACATTGCGAAAAACAATAATAATCTTACTATGGATGTTAATCGTTTGGATAGATGGATGTTTGTTACTCAATGACGCCAGAACGGCTGAACGAATCTGGATGAAATTAGGCCCAGAGATGGAATATTGTTTATTATTTATTATAGCTTTTGTCCCGTCAAATGTACGGCTCTCGTGGGATATTTTCATACGAACGAAGTCACGAGCAACAGTTGGTTTGTCATAGAACAGTGTTTTCTAAGAACTTAAGATTGTAGTTTTATTTTATATAAAAACTAGCAACCCGCGGCGACTTCGCACGGGTAGCATAGACCTCTTCAACAATTATCACCATATTTCAATAAATTTAAACAAAATTATACACCTAAACCTTCCTCATGAATGACTCTGTCTATTAGTGAAAACCGAATGAAAATCCGTTCAGTAGTTTTTCAGTTTATCGCGAACAAAGACAGACAGACGCGGTGGGCGACTTTGTTTTATAATATGTAGTGATATTTAAGAATAACGAGATTGTAAAATGTCATAAAGAAGCATTTATATAGGATAGTTCTCGTGACAAAATGAATATATCAATTCAATAATTAAACTGTTACATCTTTAATTGGTTATTAACAACTGAAGTTGCTTTAAATTAGTATTATAATACAAATATTTGTTATTTTTCTTCCAAACACAGTAGGTAGGTATATTTATAACGCCTGGACTAATTAATAGGACGGAACTTTGAATATACTGCTACAAACTACTGCCAAATTGCGAGTTTACCCATCTTGTCCCAAAACTAATTTTGTTAATAATTATCCAAAAAACCACTAAAGTTTAAATAGCTTTTTCTTTACTTTTGATTCTCTGACTACCCTCCTTTTTGGAGCCACCATAATCATATTAGTAAGCGACCCTTACGTCTTACAAAGCTAAATATACACCAATGACAATAAATATCAACACATAATTAGTGTTCCCAAACTTAGTAACCGCTAATACGTGAATGCAAAACATTTTACATGCAAATAAACACTGAATCAAATTAAAAAAATATAAGCACAATACAGGCCACGAATAACAGTACAACTTTCATCTGAAGCCAAACAATTAAGCCGAACCAAATCAGTGTCATCTAAAACGTCGCAGTGAGCGGACGTCTTCGAGTCTATCAATTAGTCTATAATTCATAAGTTTCTCTGTTATTTTTCACCAATATTGTGGTATAAGCGATGCATTCCCGGTTGAGGTAGAAAGGGATCAAAAACCATTTTTGTTAATGATAGGAACAGGCCATGATACAATGGGAAATAATATAAATACCTATTTAATCATTATGGGAACATTTTCTCCTCTCAAAATTCTGCCAATTATTCCTTTATTTGAAATTTTGATCTAATAACATATCTTAGTAAAGCATTTTAATACAGTGTAGTGTTTATTTAAACAATTTTGTTGTGTAATTTTTTTATTAATGCATGCGGAAACTGAAAGAATATTTAGGCAAAAATAAAATCATCATTATACAATTTTGAAACACCGCTTACACGCTAATTTTTTTACGTAACGGCGAGACAACAAGAGTACTAGTAGAAGTAGGTGACGCAAATCGCTGAAACTTTAAACTTAACTTCCAATCCCTGAGACCCTTTTCCGAAGAAAAAAAAATTAAATCAGATAGCTGATTACATAAAAATTACAAGGAAACAAAACAGACTAGAAAGAGAGATTTCTAATAATCATTTTTTGTTATTCTTTTAGTTTATAGATAGATAGATTGAATATACTTAATAGCACTCGAAAAAAAATAGGATACATACGACAAATATAATATTAAATAGCAGTACAATGGGCGGTCTTATCGCAGTCTGCGATCTTTTACAGACAACCTTTGATGGACTATACTGTATAATAATAGGTAACTTGTAGTGCTCAGAAGTCTTACTACTTACTTCTTAAAAAAAAAACATTTTCTTAGACCTTTATTTTTGCGATTGTAATCCCCACGGTGACTTCGCCGGAACTAATAGGAAATTGGTATGTCGGACTCGAGCCAACTAAAAGATGATTGACATTAGAACATGCTGGACGCGAGCTACAAACATTTTACACCAAGTAATGCATGTTATAATTAGAGATGGGTAATCACCCGGGTTAAAACCCACGACTGGGTAAATACCCGGGTGGTTACCCATCTATAGTTACAATATGCGGCGCCTCCGGCACGGACGGTGGACGCACGAGTTGCCCGCGAACACAGCCGAGCCTCGAGTTCGGCGGCACGCACCCGGCACGGCGGCCTAATGTGAATAATCCTTAAAAGTACAACGTGTTTAGTACGGATTCTAACTTTATAAGATTAAAAGTTGCATACACAAACAACTAACAATTGAAATTTTTATTACTTTATTTTGTTACGTATATCTTTCTTCCGCTGTGATTTTTTAATGAAAAGTTTTTGTGCCTATGTGTGTGTAATATCGAACTATTTGCGATTAGTATCACCACTTCAAATTAAACTCTCACTTGATATTTTCACTATACAACCTTCAGCGTATAAATTATTTAGAGCTAATAAACTGTCCAAATATAAAAAAAAACTATATTTTTATTTGAGCTTTCAGTCTCCGCTTGTCCACCTCCTGGACTATTATCATACATACCTTCTGACTGGGCTGCTGACAGCTAAAGGCGTTGGTACACCGAGCGCCTTGATTCTTTGCTGCATGGTAGGCGAGGGCCGAGCCCCGCCGTTTGAGCCGGACTCGTATCGCACCTGGTCCATCACCACCCGGTACCCCGATGTCGTCGTGCCACCGTGGCTGTAACGAGTATGGCAAAAGCATTTATATAGGTATTTGGTACACTCTCTCACAGTTGTCGCGTTAGTATCTACGAAAACGATGTTACTTGCAGCATCGATTTAATACTGTGTCAAAAATTACATTGCAAAATGTGCGTTTTAATACAGAAATCTTTTTTTGGGACTGACAAATTGTGGCTCATATTTCGTAGGGAGGAGACGGGGGGGGGGAGTGGGGAGGAAGAGAGAGAGAGAGCTACTACTACTTACTACCGAGGATGTTGATGTTTAGATATACATATATGTGCACCTATATCACAAAAAACATGAATTTCTTTTAAAGAAAACAATAAAATAAATACAAAAAATCCATTCTTTGCACTCAACTATTTTTCGGCTACACATAACGCTCCTTAAATATGGTCTCACCTTTTGTACTACTACTACCTACTTTGTATATTTGAAAACCAAAAAAATTTGAAGAGTGTGAGAAGCGACCAAAATCACATCTCTCTTCGTCTCTCTCTTTCATTTTAGGTTAAATATTATATGCATGTAACACCTTACCTAGTATTTCTCGAAAGTGGACTGAGTCTTGGGTAATGATGCGGCCTTGGCGGTAGATGGTGGTGCTCCGGCGGGAACAGGTTAGCCGCCGAGCCGCGGCGCTGCATGGGCGGCGGCGTAGGCTCGCAGTCCGCCGACTGCGACGCGCTGGGCCCGTCCAGCTCGCCTTCGCCCTCCTCGCGACCGGGAGACAGCTGCGCCGCCCACACGTACTTTACAATCCACGTGTTATTCGCCAGCCATGGTAGAGTCATATGGCTTATACATAATGAGGCAGCAAGGAGTCTTAGTGCTACTTTTTTTACGGGTGTACAGTAACCGGTATACATTTTGAACATTGGCCTAGTGGGGAAAAGATCGCGCGTGCAAAAAAAGTGTATTTTTTAGTTAAAAGCGTAAGGTCAGGATTTGATACTACATGGGAAAATATCTTAGTAATAAGATGTCCAACTTCATTACTTTTTTTTTTTAATTTACTAAATATTTACATACGTGTTGACGTTAGTAAAAGCGGTAAAAGCGTAGCTACTGGCGGTGGGAGTTTTCAAAAAAGGAAAATAAAAAAAACATTATCGAATAGTCTCGAATTTATACTATGTGTTGTAGGACGTATACAGTTTATATTTATACACCGGGTGTATATGTCAAGGGATAACTTACTTAAATCACTGAAAGGGCAAACTATCCGTTTACAAGTTGTGACCATCTAAAAAAATATTTTATACAAAAGAGCACACCGGAAACAGATGTAGTTCGGGATAGGGCATGATGTATCCCCGCACTCGGATAGGGAATTTAAAGAGGCCTAAAACGATTTCTGAACACTAAAGGTCATTTTAATAGTATCAAGATGTTTACGGGGAACCAATATAATTTTTGTAACTATTCAAAAACAACACCTTCATTCCAATGCGTTAACTAATTTGTTCATATTTCTATTTTGCAGATAAATAAAAATATTTTGTAAACAACTTAAAGAAATAAATAATTCTTTCAAACCCGTCTGTAAATTTAAAATATAAATAATAAAAAGAAAAAATATTATAATATAAAACTATATTATAAAATGGCTACATGGCTAGATAGAATACCAACAAACAAATTATTTACAAAAGGGTATACAATGCAAGTCTCACCTATGTATATACATATTGTGGTTATATTGTATGAGATGTCAATGAATTGTTAAAAAATGTAACAGATCATACAGTCCCAATAGCTTTAAAGACTAAATTTGCACCACGATTGCAGTTTTAAGCGTGTGAGTGTAAAACATTGACAAAAGAAATGTTATTTTAGTGTTAGTCACATAAAAGGTCGAAAACCAATCAAACGCTGGCATCTACATGATATGCTACTCTTATACTTTGTTTCAAGTTTGTAGTGGCAATGTCCCTCAATTCTAGACAATTATTACCATCTGTATACAAAACGGGGTTCATCCACGTCCTGACAAAATAAAGATTTTTTTTTTTTATGGTATAGGGGGCAAACGAGCAGACGGGTCATGGTAAATGAATACCGCCGCCCATGGGCACCTGTAACTCAAGAGTTACAAGTGCGTTGCCGCCCTTAAGGTGGGAGTAGGAGAAGAGGGGGACGGGGGAAAGAGTGGGAAGAGGAGAGAGAGAGAGGAGAGGAGGAGAGGGGAAGGACGGGAATAGGGAAGAGGGAAGGGTTAGGGCCTCCGGTAACCTCACTCACGCGGCGAAATGCAATGCAAGCATTGCTTCACTACCGGTTTTCTGTGAGGTCGTGGTATCGAGCGGAGTCGAGCTGGCCCATACGTGCCGAAGCATGACTCTTCCACGTTTTAATTTTATAGAAGAATAATTTTAAAATACTTTGAAAAGCTTAAAAAGTAATAATTTCTGTTGTCCCGGTTTCTAATAATGCAGCCTGTTTGCAAAACCGCGAAACAGTAATTATCAAATCGGAAGTCCTCGCAGTAAGACAAATCAGAAGTATTCAAAGATGAAAGAATGACAATATGTGAAAAAGTTGGAACTGATATGGTATGCAGCGTCTGGATTGGTTTTGACCTTCAAACACAAAAAGCAATTACGTAGTAAATGACAACTTTTATCGATTTGAACCAATACTATAAAAAAATCCTAGATAATGACAATGCGAGTGTATAAGTGTGAAACTCGATCAAATTGGACTTCACCGAAAGAAGACTACGGTTCTAATTTTGAATTAGATTGATTTGATTGGATCGATTGAATCCGAAATTATTTGACTAATAAGGATCTCACATTTATAAACTAAGGTCTAACTCGAGTTACTGTAATTTGGCTAGAAATTAATTTGTTTGGGATTAAAATTTTTAATATGCTTTTAGCGTCTATACAAATATGTATAATACAATATATTACATTACAAACTCCAACAGCTAATAAAATATGTATACATATTAGTGATGTGCCGAATATCCGTATTGGCGGATATAAGAGGAAGAAAAAAGCTTTGTTCCCGGGTCCGTATCCTTTACTTTTTAGCGGATCTTTAACGGATTTTTTATATTATAATATTTTATAATGTTTATGAAATTCTTAATTTATCTTTAAACGTATTTAAACAAACACGTGTAGTGAAAGTCAAAACATGTAGTGTTATTAGACCTCAACGTCAGCTGTAGTTTCAAGGTCACGCATATCGGCATCAAATGTTAAAAAGCTTCGATCTAGACACTAATAATCCATATCCGTATTCGCGTTCGATCGATCGAACGTAATCCGTTCTACATTTTTAACGATTCGGCACTTCGCTAATACATATAGAGTAATATTAACAGAAAACACATAATTAATGTATAATGCACATACTAAAAAATATACATATTGTATAAATTTTAAAAGAGCTACATTTTATATGCATGTTACTAATTTTTATCTTAACATTGAAATCTTAATTTAAAAACCATACCCACTTGTAAATTACCCGTGATTTTTTGAAAAGAAACATTTCACATGCTATTTATATGTGCAATATATTTGTGGTCTTTTCATCATGTGAGTCATGAACTCATGCCTCATAAGTCATGACTAGAGATGGGTAATCACCCGGGTTAAAACCCACGACTGGGTGAAAGATGAAAGAGACCCAGGTTTTTACCCAGTCGTGGGTTTTAACCCGGGTGATTACCCATCTCTAGTCATGACTCATGAGTAATGACGTCACTTGACATTACATATCGTTTTTCGGTCATAATTTTGTTATAAATATATTCAGATCTGTAATTGTTTATTTTATTTTATTTGTATAAAAACCACATGCATATTCCGTACAGTGCGATATTAAAGAGTTTTTATAAGGAAGAGTAGGTTACACGGTATTGTATTTGACACCGTTAACGACACACTTCTACGTTACCTGATTGCAGAGTCGAACGTTTTAGTAGAGAGCCAGACATATCATGTCTTCAATTCACTTATTCCGTGTAAAGTTAATTGAAATTGTGCAAGTGCATAATCAGTATGTCAGTGAATTGAAGGTATGTAATTCGCTCTACAAGCATGATGTCTAAATGAAACTACGACCGTACTTGGATGATAAAAGCTAACTTCTGTCTAATGAAGCGAAATGAAATGATATAAGTTCTAGATACTTTGTTGCGAAATGCTATATGAAATATTAGTGTTAGTTAAAATAAAAATGTTACCGATTATTGTTAAATCGTTATTACACGCTTTCCTAAAATAATGCTAGAAATGTATAAATTACTTCAGTGTAAATATTAGTTATCCTTAAAATAAAATATAAATTTCTCAGCGACATCAATTGCAATACATTGTGTAATCAAATAAAGAGAAAGCAACATCTCCTATTTGTGACATACATGACAACCTGTGGGTATATATATGAATGATCACTAAGTCACATTTTCTTTCGATTTTTTTTTTCAAACCTACGTAAGAGAGAGAGTCATTTAAACAAAGAAAGGGTTGAAAGCCTTCTGTTTCTATGCATACTGGTAACTCTCTCGAAGCTTGCGGTCGGTAGGTCTGAAGGCTTCAAAACCTTCATAGGCTGAGCTGACCTTCTTAAATCCTTTGAGAACGTCAGTACCAGTGATAAAAGAGAGGACAATATTATTATCATATTTGTAAAAAGTCGTTTACCGAAGTAGAAGATCGAAACTTCTGGCAACTATTCGCACATAACCTATTGTATTCCACCACCCGCTGTTTGACTTCAGCTTTCAGGTCTTGCAATTCGCAATAGACTCCGAAACAAATTTTAAAATTCTCGGAATTATTTTTTAACTTTTTCATTTTGCGATTTTTGACCAATCTAATTACGTCGTAAATGTACAATTTTAAAATTATTATCACATCACCGATATCATAGCTTAGCTTAGCAATGATAGCAAAGCGTCTGGCTCTCACCTTGTTATAGTGTGCGTGGGGTCCGGCTGGGCGGTGCGCGTTTCCGTTGTCTGCCGTGTACGTCTTTACCTGGTGTTGCGTGTCTGTTGCTATCGTCGATATTGCTGAAGCGGAATGTCCTCCACCGGGCATCGCTTCTCTCCGCTTTTTGCTGCTCTTGTAAATATATTTCGATGGTCGGACTAAACTGAAAGTTCAATTGGGGATTTGTTCAAATCTGAGCAATGATTGAGTACGATCAAAGGAATACGGTCAGACTCTCAAGTCATATCAATCTCTTGAATAAAATAACAACTTGTGACGTCATAGTTTGCTATCGTCAAATCACTTGCTTTGACAATTAAATAATAACATTAAAAAATCTTGTAGTAGTTATTGACTGCACCAAATATATGCTACTTGTAATAATGAACGAAATCAAAACTACTTTCAGAGCATGGCAAGTCTAAGCTTCTGGAAGACGTTGATTAGTCCTCGGATTTTAAGAAGAGTTTAGGGATGTATGTATGTGAGTGAATGTATTGTTGTGTGTGTATATATTATGTATTAATATGTATGAATATTATAACTATGTATATATCTAAATATCTAATAGTGTGTATACAGTGTATTATGTATTATCAAGCTTGTTTCGAGGAATTTAACTAGTATAAATCATTCCAAATAGACCACATCTTTGCACCTACGGTTTAACATTTCTACATCACCCCAAGGTTGACTGCTAGAGAATGCCTTGAGCATTAAGTCCGCCTTTGTACAAATGTGCATGAAGTTTTTTAAATTAATTAAATAAATAAAAAATATTTCAAGTATGGAAATTAGACTTATACTTCATATGCAAAAGTTTTCTATCATTTAAAATTGACAACATTAACAAATTAAAGGTTGGCAACATTATGAGTGTTCGGAACCGGTTTCCCTATAGTTACAAAGTACGAACAGTACATAAGATGATGTAATACATTTTTTCTACGACAATGAAATAACGCCAAACCTTTGTGAGGGCCAAAGAAAGCGCGACAGTCAATACAGCATGGTCAATGTTCTTTACAAGCTCAGTTTCAAGTGAACCTGAGAAAGAGAAGAGCTATATTCACTTTAATATACTACTGACGCTAAGATTGACTGACACGCCATCTAGCGGCACAAACTACGCTATTTTCACCTGGAATATATACCTATATGGGATCGTCCATTAATCACGTGAGGCTCGAAAAGGGTATTCGGAAAAAATCACCAAATATCACAAGGGGGAAGTGGGGGTGTAGTGGGTAGAAGGTCATAACACGTATAACAAATGCACAAGGTTCGTAGTATTTCCTTATAAATATAGTTTTAATCTTATATATGCTGTAGATACATGTATTTGAGTAGCGTCTTGGTTAATTAAGCGTCAAATATTTGTATTTAGCCACGTGCGTTGTATTTTGCCTTTTTTCATGTTGTGTATGCTATATTTGGATCACTGTCTTGACTCGATGTACCTATATCCTAATGTTTTCTGTCATATAACGGCAGTAATCTGTAAGCGCTCTTTTCACAAAAAAATAAATATCACGTGTATTATTTTTTTTGTAGAACGCGCGATAATATCTGTATTTC
The DNA here is from genome assembly GCA_949752705.1 of Callimorpha dominula. Lineage (NCBI taxonomy): Eukaryota > Metazoa > Arthropoda > Insecta > Lepidoptera > Erebidae > Callimorpha > Callimorpha dominula. The sequence goes on along the minus strand of OX457000.1, from coordinate 3,443,117 downwards.
AAGATATTTTGAATATTCAAAAGATATTTTGAACAACGCACGTGATTTTGGCTAGGGGGGGGAGGGGGCGTTGGTTGGTCTAAAACCTCATCTTGTATCACCGGAGGAGGGGGGTTAAAAGTTGCTAAAAAAACAACACATGATTTATGGACGACCCCTTTGAATCAATATAATGAGTTGCAGGTATGCAATCATGGTATGCTAGAGCTATTGCTGACACGCTCCAAACCATCTCTATCAGCAATATCATTTTAATTCTGTTGCTTTTTTCATTATCATTCTTACCTACCTTTCCTTTACAATATGCTTCCAATTTTCTCATATTTAATTCCCAAAGTGCCCGCTTGACGCCAATAGGATTGCCCACTTGACGCCAATAGGTTTGCCCGCTTGACGCCAATAAGCTTGCCCGCTTGACGCCAATAAGCTTACCCGCTTGACGACAATAGGCTTGCCTCCTATTACGTGAATACGTCTCTGCCTACCCTTTTGAAAGGGCTTACAAAGAACTCAAAAGTACAATAAATTCCTTTTTTTTTTGTAAAGAGAATTATTCTGTGTTATGGGGACATAGAAGCCATGTTTCATAACAACCAAAAACTCTAAAAGCGGTAGCTCTATCAATCTGGTTGACTGAGACACTCACTTCCTAAGCAAAAACTAAGCAGATACTTATGTACCGAAGTCTTCCTGCAACAAGCCTTTAGCTTGGATGTACTAAGAAACTTTTATATTCCTTTTATTACTTTTTGGATGGGGGCATGTGCATCTGTAGTTGTATTTCATGTTTTAATATTCTGAGAGGGGGCCAGGAGTCCATAGCACAGGGGTTTCTGACTCCCACAAAATTTTTGGATCAAAACATGTAGGTACTTATAACTTTTTTATATTTTTTGTGGGAATTCAATAAACCATTTATATTATTATTAACAAGAATATTGAGACTTACCTAGGGTACTGAGGTCCAAACTGTGTATAACAGCAGTTGTGCCAGCAACCCTTCGAGAAGGGGTTGTAACCCCCGGTGAACTTGCCAGTCACCTGTTCGTTCGTGGTGCGACCCCGCGACACTAGCACCATATGGAATCCGGTCAGACCGAATATTGGTATCGCTAGTAGTGCGATAATACCCATTATCACTATTCTGGTAATATAGTTTAGGAAAATAATTTTTATGAATACCTTAAACCAATAATAGAAGGTCGCTAAGCTAGTCTGGTAAAAAAAGGACAAGCGGTGGCAGTCGTTATAGGTCATCAACATAAGCATAAAATTTTTTTTAAGTTAAAACATTAAAGACCTTATTAAAAAACTAGGACGATAAAATGAAGGTATACTCGGTTTTAACCATCCCAATACAAAAAAAAAAAATAGGCAGTGGGACTGCCGACAGAAGTGAAAACATAAATCGACATTAGCATGTCATGTTGCATGTAATGTTCTTACTACACTCGTACGTCAATACTATTAATTAACAGAATGTACATAATAATACCGGATAACAGATTCCGGTATCCCTGGATATTTCATGTCGTTAATTTTGTCACTACGTATTTAGTTCACTACCTTATTAAAGTAAAGATACCACTTTCACTTTTAAACATTAATTAATAAGGAGCTGACAGATCTCAATGTTTAAATTAGCGCCCTCTAGTGGATCTATAAATGTATCTTAGCGTGACGGTCACGTGAGTTCGGTGCTTTTTCTCCAGAGCAAAAGTGCACAACGTGTCTAAAGAAGTTTTCCCATCAAAAAAATATGGTCTGACTGGTGTCAGACCATATTTTTTTGATGGGAAAACACCATAATTATGAACCCGGTTCTTTCTTATTCTGTAAAGAAGCTGTAAATTTCTATATAAAAACTATAATTCATTGAAATAAAGACGCGTTACTACCTTTTAATTTCTAAACTAATATTAGCACAATTTTCTTTAGTGGCATTTGTTTTAAATGTCATATTTATATTTTATGAAAAGGATACGATACAATGGGCTCGACCTGCGTCAATGTTTTGTTATTGTTCATAATATAATACAAACTGAGGCCGAATATGCTCAGCATATGTATCGATAGTGATATTAGAAAAAAGAAGAAAAATCTGTAGTTTCGCCGACCAATGCAATTGTTCACCCATGGACAATGATGGTCAAACGTCTGTGAACAGGAATGAAATATTTAGCTTCGATTCCACAGCGCCGCACGCACCAGAAACTATGCACTTCTGTAGACTGCGTAAAATAAAGAGTATAAGTACATTGACATCAGCTTTAGAAGCAACAACTTCTAGTTTCTAATTTAAAAAAAATTAGCAATAACAATATATTATAGAATATAATCGATATCTATAAAATTTTAACATTACGCCACCGACGCACCTTCTATATAGTAGAAGCGTCTGTGTGTTCGATAGTTTTCACAACATAAAAACCATTTACAAAGTATTTCGTAGTCGAATCATTCACTTAATATAAATGCATTATTTATTGAATGCTGTATGAATGTGACTCTTAACTTACCTCTATACAATGATTGCAGACAGAACAGTGCGAACACCGCGGCGGTCTGTAGAATTTGCAAGTGACGCACCATTTCATTCGCACCGTGATACCATTGATCTCCACGCTGCGATACAGGGGCGCTCTGAAATCGTCCTCTCTGTCCTCGTCAGGTGGAGCTGAAGGAAACAAAATATATCACTATTATTTATCTGATATTCCTTGCTTTACATTTTACAGAAGAAAAACATAAGAGGGCGTGACACTTAGCGATTACTCGTGTGTCATAATTATGCGGAAATTCACAATATATACTCTATCGTGTTTCTTTACTCGCTATATCATGATATCTGGAGCGCATTATAATCAACCACGTCATTTTATTGGAAATAATGATAAATTTGCAATGTGTGGATTTACCGACACAGGATCCTTATAAGTATTTGCCCTTGTTTTTGTTCTACCGCAGTAGAAACCATCCCAAACCTATGAAGCGGGTGCAGTGTTTTTAAGTTTTATGTTTCACTCACAATAAGCATAATGTTACCCACAATCCCTAAAATCCAAGGCATTCAACCAGTGCGTCCTACCCATACCCGGAACCGAAACGTCGACGCTTACGGTTGGACTGGTCCACCAGTTTAAAGTCGCTCAGCGTGCGATGGAGCGTGCGATGCTCGGTGTTTCTCTAGACGATAATTTTCGAAATGAAGTTATTCGGCAGAGAACTAGAGTAACCGACATCGCACAGAGAATCAGTATGCTGAAGTGGAAGTGGCCGGTCATGTCTTCAGGCGGACTGATAGTCGCAGGAGCCGACATGTGCTAGAGTGGAGAGCGCGATTAGGCAAACGTAGTGTAGGGGGATGGACTGCCAGCCACCACTTGCGGATTGACCAAGACCCAAGTGGTATAGGTGCTCTTTGTGGGAGGCCTTCGTCCAGCAGTGGACGGCAATAGCCTGATGATGAAAAGCATAATTGCTTTTACCATGATTTCAAACACGGTGTAACTAAAAACAGAGACAAGCCCATATGTTTACTGATTTTTACATACACAATTACTCGTAGCAAATTCCATTAGTAAAAAGTTAGTTAGTATGAACATGTCATGATTTCGATTCGGATCAATCAACACAAGTAACATTCATCCATAAGCACCCAAATTATTCTTTACATATTTATTATACTGTGGAAGGGTTTTATTTGACCTATATGGAACCCTAAATCATGTACAACGAGAAATAAATAACTACAATATTTTTGATGTTACGAAATATATTACATGTTTACAGAACTCATTACAGAATCGTTACAGTGATACCGGTTCTTTAGTAAATTGAGTAGTTGATTAATGATCTTTATTTGTTCTGATAACGTACAATGTTGTTTAGGACATTATGTTTTATAAATTTTACTCGTATTGTTCAAGCGCCATTGAAATAGCAGTCAAAGAAACGGGCACGCTATTGGTTAAATTATAATTACAATGTACACTAACACGTGTACAGATTGTACAGGTATTAGGATGTATGAATAATTGTAAAGGATAATATAGGGATTGGTGCGACGTGTTCCGTGTCTTTCTAAACTGAAGAGGATCACGGCTTCCACTCACCCGACAGACTTGTTGGGGGTTCCGGGTTCTAGTCGGTTTGATTCCGACATAACCACTTCGCCGAATGATCGGTGAGGTGGGACCCAAACGGGGTTTCCACACGTAAAAAAAACGAATAATATAGGGATGAATATTTAATGTTGGACCAAATTAGTCTTTGAGACTGGATCATTTATTTAATTGGCACAAACAATTTTTTTTTCCTTTTTTCCTTCGGTAGGGTTCTAGAATCGTGTTTTGGCTCCTGACTAAAATCGTGATCAGAGCCTAATAGGAAGCTAGTGTCCTAGTGCACCATTATTTTTTCGCAGAATGAGTGATAAATAATTTTTTTCGCAGAATAAGTGGTAAATATTTTTTTCACAATGTAATTTTTTATCTAATGTTTCGAATGGAAATAAGCCATTAGGAGGCCTTTTATTTGCACAAAAAATTCCAGTAGCGGTTTGTTAAATACGATAGTTAATTATACGTAATTATCTCAGAGCATGAAACGTAATTGTACTCGTCCGCTCTTCATTGATTTTGTGTATGATGATCTAAACTCGAATAAACCACAGATATTAATAGCGATGCAAATTTAATTAAACGTCAGAAAACTAATAGTGTTGTCGGAAAATACTCGGGGTCTTCAATTAGTCAATGAGGGCAAATGGCATTTGCAAAATCTAGACAGCAACTTTTTGAGATACTATTATTAATTTATTGGTAAAATGCAATGAGATACCTACCTAACATTTAGGGGTATGAAAAATAGATGTTGTCCTATTCTCATACCTACCCAATATGCACACAAAATTTCATGAGAACCGGTCAAGCCGTTTCGGAGGATTTTAATTACTAACACCGCGACACGAGAATTTTATATAAGTATTAGATAATAAAAGAAAACCTGGCTTCCTGCCTGTTACTATTATCATGTCATATTCCTATGAGGCGTAGGAAAGGTACACACTTAAACAAAGATGCCTAAATCAAACCTGACTTAAGCAGAGCAGCAAAGGAAAACCACACACCAGATATAAGATAAGATAACGTTTTTATTGGTACACAAATGCATAGCTATAAAGGACGGCAGTTTGTCTAGCCGCTTCTGTTCGCTTAAGTAAGCTTTTAGGGCCAGCGCTAGCGCACACAGGATATTTTAACATCAGCGAGCAGATATCAAGTCGTTGTCGATATCTGATTGCCAATGGCCCAATACTGAAGCTCTAATCTTCTGCCGGTGCAATTTTTCTTACAATGACTCTTACGACGCAAGGCACGAGCCTCAATACGTCATACAAGCGTCACGTGTTTAGTACTGGGGCAAAAAACCATAAATTTGTAAGGTCGATTTTAATGTAACGGTCGAGAAGTATTTAAAATAAGATGCAACTTTGACGCTGTCACAAAAATAGTTCAGAAATTTTATGCTAGATGTTCTAAATATTTTATATCCTACTAATATTATAAACGTGAAAGTTTGTGAGGATGTATGAATGTATGGGCGTTTGTTACTCTTTCACGCCAAAACTACTGAACTGATTGCGATGAAACTTGGTATGTAGATAGCTGGAGATCTGGATTAACATATAGGCTACTTTTTTCCCGATATTCAAACGTGATCGGGACTTACGGTGAAACCGCAGGGCGCTGCTAGTACTTGTATACAATTAACATGCTTAATAAGTTTTTAAACTTTCGCGTTCCATGATATAAAATTATTTATGTATTTACGGGACTTAAAACGGCAGGCAATTCAGAGGTATGTTATACCTTTTTGGTGATCGCGTTAAATCCCGTAAATACATAAATAATATTATGCTTAATAAGTGTTTGTGGAATTACTAAATGTACTGAACCGAGTCTTTGATAAGAAAAAAATTGTGTTTCCTAATGAATTACTCACATGCTATTAAAATTCAGATAATGTTATCAGCATTATGTTACAAACGTGGAAGTATGTTTTTGCTAATCTGATCTTTCTTTGAGTTTGTGAGTATAATTAGAACAGTCTTTATAAAAAAATATTTCAAGTAACTTAATAATGCCAAAATATGTAGGTCTTCGTCTCGGAAACTAATAAGATTAATAGGACTAATCTAAAACTACACCAAAGAAGATAGTTTTGTGCTCTTTAAGAAATTACAGCCAAAAGTTCCAATAATCCTACAAAAAAGTGATTACTATATGGTGATGTGGTGAGCACTGGCACTGGCTGGCTAAAAAAGGGACTTACTCGTAGGTCGTCAAAGTACAAGCATTAAGTATATTTAAAATTTCCATTATCTTTATTTCGATCGATTTAATTCATATTTAAAAAGTATTTTGTTGAATTTTTGCATTTAACATACTCGTACCTATAACATTAAAAACAATTCATACCGGGTAGAGCAAGCTAGATGTGTTGACGCAAAACGCGCACCTTCACTATAAAACCAAACCTGCCTGACAGTTTATTCCCAAAACCGGGAAAATGGTTCAGCGGCATATCTTTCGCAAGATGTTTCCTCTAAGGTTTTATAAAATTGACGTCCCGGCATTTATAGGACGGTTGACAAGTCTAATATTGGCCCCAATTCTGTTACTTCACTCGCTAAATTAAAATTCACTAAATTTTCTTTATATAATAAGTAAACCTTGTACACCTAGAAACAAGGTCTTATTTCAAATTGAAACAAGTAGGTAAAATATGTCGCTATCGAAATAAGCAATTTATTTGTCGACTAAAGTCTGATACGCTTAAATAAACTTTAATACCACGTAGCGAGAGCCGCTATCCGTTGAATGCCATCTCTTTTGCTCTGTGTTTTTAGTAAGCGTCTTCGTAGATGTAGATTAAAAACACGTCATCCTTGTTCGTTTTGAACAAGTTTTTATACGGCAATTATACAGCGTTTGAATAAATGAAGACTCTCGCTGCGTGGAAATAAAGTTGAGTATACGTTGACAGGTTTTATTGAAATTTAGAGGCGATGAAAAATAGATGCTAGTAACAAATAGACCTTAGTACGAAGAATACTAGGTTGATTTCATATGAAGAAATTAAGTCAGGTTTTAGTTTAGTCGAGTGTACAATAGAATCGGCACCATTATCTAAAAATACATACTAAAAATAGATGACGTTACCTTATACAAATGATTCGTTTTTTTTTGCTGTAACATTGTCATATATTAATTATAACTGTTATTGTACAGACTATATTTAGTGTTCACGTGGTTTTATTATTGCACGAACTATTAAGTTAGCATTAGGTCTAGTAAGAATTAGTAGAAATGGATTAGTCATACATAATCCAATGTTCTTTTTTGCCTAACTCAAGGTCATATCAGGCTAGTTTACATACACCTTCACCCCAGTGACAAATGCAGCACAAAAAACTAAGGATGATCAAATAGGAATCTATATGTAACGTATTGGAACAGGCAACTATCTTCACGACTGCCTTAGTCTGACTGACTCCTCACAATATAAAAAATACCTATTGGTTTAATTGAAATAAATGGTTTTGATTTGATTTGATCTGTTTGGATGGCTCTTATGGTTTGTTTTGTAGAAAGCCAAAAATAGTGAGTGTTGTAATCACCTAAGGGACCACGGAATGAGATAGAAGATAAGCTCTCATTAGTCCAAGAATAATTGAGCTTTTCGAACGATGGCACATGTTTTAGGCCCAATATAATCTCTGTAGCATGTTCCACCGTGTTCCGTGATAATTACCTGCTTGCTGATGTTATCAGCCCCTAAAGTTTGCCAGAGAAATTACAGAGGGGTACAGACGAGTGCTTACGGATAAAGAGACTTCATTAAATACGTACCTTTTGGTATGACTCCCGGGTCCATGAAAGTGGCTAGGGTAAAATTGGCCAGGACAAAAAACGTTATGACGCCCTGGTATGCTGGAACCCATGGGTGTTTGTGAAGATAATATTGACACCTGAAATTTAAATAAACAAGTACATAATTAATGTTTTTTTTCTTTTTAATCCTGTTCACATAGAGTAATGAGAGTAGATAGATAGTGATATAGTAGATATAACTTTATTGTACTAGACAAAACGGATGTAATTAGGACGAAGTACTGACTCTTATGTGGAATAATAGCCCGACTAGGGAAAACTTGCTGTGATATTTATTCTGGATATTCTTAATGATTATTATTTGATTTCTAAAGATTTCAAATCTGAAAAATTTAAATACATTGTTTCTTGTTTCAATAAAATTAAAAACATGTTATTTTCAAATATCTTGGATTTGAAACAGAAGTAATATTGGCCTTAGCTGAAGTATGCACCGGTATAGATTTATTTAATTGAAGCGTACCAGTAACAACATAAGTGTCTATAAACAAGTAAGGTGTCCATGGGCGGGGGTAGTCATTTACCATCAGGTGACCCGTCTGCTCGTTTCGACCGTTTCCTATCATATAAGCTTCATCAGTTGATAAAATATAAAGGTGGGCAGACCTTGATGATGCCTCAATGGACCTTGTCCATCTATTCCGTTTCACCCCAATGTTAGTTAGTTAGTTAGTAATGGGTCGCTAATAAGACGATTTGCGATCCTGACCTACGACACTAACCAAGCGATCTTTTGAAGACTTCACACATTATACGTGACCCAATACTTGGCCTCCGTACTGTATACTAAGCAATGGCGATAGTTGCCTTTTCTGACGAGTCTGTCGACTGATATTTTCACTCAGTGTTCGTATGAATACTTAACTAGGACTTGGCCATCTTATCATATTAAAAGCTATAATGATATTTGCGTATACCGTATAATGATGATCGATTAATTTTTAAAAGTAAATAAGAAAGTCCCTGAGAGTTGTTGCAAAACTGCAGTTCTTGTTATCAAAATTGATAATTAATTGTAAAAAAATTGGGTAAAAATTGGGTTTACTGCTTGTTCTATAATGTATAGTATCGTAATATATTTTAATCAAATGTGTGTGTTATATATTACAGAACAGTAACACAGTACATCAAATCCTATAATTTCATCGCTGGTTCAATTGTCGCCCTTCATCATATTAACTGGAACGCATCGGCAAGAACAGCGTACTTACTATTTTTTCTTCAATTCACCAAAACTACTATATTTTTGCAAGTTTTTTATTAAAAAAAGGCGACAACTCAAGCATTCACTTACGCAATTTTTTAATTTATATCTAAGATGCACTTTTCATATTTAAAATTTACAATATCAACAATTACATATTTTTAAATATCACTAAACATTATTAAAATATATTTCTGACAATATGTTACTGTGTAAAATTATTATTATACAAAGTACACATAGGCATAACATCATGACTAATAATGCCCCACCTATTAATAAACATATTTAACTATAATATTTGTTGGCAGTAACAATAATCCTTACTAATATTATAGATGCGAAAGTAACTGTATGTCTGTCTGTCGCCTTTTCACGCCAAAACTACTGAACCGATTTAAATGAAATTTGGTACACAAATAGTCTAGAGCCTGAGAAAGGACATAGGCTACTTTTTAATGCGAAAAAGAGGTGTAAGGAGTTGAAAGGTGGGGATGAAAAGTTGTATGGAAGTATTGTCAATTAGCCTAAATAATTAAAATTCTACCCAAAGACACTATTCCACGCGGACGAAGTCGCGGGCACAGCTAGTATTGTATACGTATTATTATGGTCAAAGTGTAACAGCATCTACAAACTAAAGAGCAATGTAAATATGTAAAAAGTGTTTATTCTTATTTTTTATGGGATAGGTGGGAAATGAGCAGACGGGTCACCTGATGGTAAGTGACTACCACCGCCCATGGGCACCGGCAACTCAAAGAGTCACAAGTGCGTTGCCGACCTTTAAGATGGCGTGGTTGTAATATTTTTAAAACGCAAATCTACGCGGAGTTGATGTAAATAGTGGCACAGTGGCACCGCACCCGTCTCTGACGCGAAAATGGAACTCAGGCTAAATCCTTTTTAATAACCCCACAATTTATTAATCAATACAAATAAATAAAATTGAAGTGTCTGTTTGTAATGTCAACATAATAGTTTTATTTTAAGCTCATCTAGTTATTTGCACGATACCTATGCCTAAAAATCAGTTTTTTTAATTTTTGTCTGTCTGTTTGTTCCGGCTAATCTCCGGAATGGGTATACCGATTTCCACGGGACTTTCTCTGGCAGATAGCTGGTGTTATAAGGAGTAACATAGGCTAGTTTTATTTTGGAAAATTAATTAGGGATAAAATATATACATGCGCTAGTATTTTATATAAGTTTCATATACAGCAACATAGGCACTCCCTATCTCTCAACAATTTCATTTTACGTATTTTGTAAACAAATCTAGACAATTTGACTGACTTTTCAATTTCATATCAACAAATCACCTTTTTATCAAATTACAGATAACAAAAATATATGAATCATTGAATATCTATGAAGGACATAATGTGACAAAATGATGTTATTTAAAACAATAATTAAAAGCTGACAGATACTAATTAAATACATGTTTATACATGTTATTGATAATGAAAGCAATAGAAATAACATCTATTGGTAATAAATAAAAGATTTATGTGACCACTTATGAGGTATAAAGATAGCTTGTGAACTGATTCAAATTATCTCACTCGGTTTTATTCAATGACAAAGTAGAAGAGGTGGATTAGCCTGGAAGCTGGACACTCGTGAGCTCAGGATCTTCACTGACGGCTCCAAAACAAGGTATGGCACTGGGGTCTTCTCAGAGGACCTAAATATAAAAACAACAGCCACTCTAGGTACCCATAACACAGTATTCCAGGCCGAGTGTTTAGGTATCTCCATGGCTGCAGCAGCTGTCATTGCAAGGAAGGTAAAGGATCAATCGATACGTATACTATCCGACAGCATGGCAGTGTTACAAGCCCTCGACGACAATGTCATCAGTTCGGGCCTGATCTACGAGTACTACCAACGTCTTAATGAGGTATACGAACTCAACAAAGTGGGTTACTTTGTTGAGTTGCATACATCATTGTGGATAAAGGGTCACAGCGCTTCTAGAGGCAACGATGCAGCAGATGAATTGGCTAGGAGGGCATCGGAGATGTGCGTCATGGGTCCGGAACCCATAGTGCCCCTCCCCTTCGGTCAAATTCGGACATTGGTAAGGATGCGTACTAGAGACCAACACAATTTCATATGGGCAAGTCATGAAGATTGCCGGCAGACGAGGGCGGCACTCCCCGCCATCAACAGCCGGTTGAACAAGCGTCAGCTGCAAGTGGCAACCGGAGCTATCACCGGGCATGGCTCGTTTAACAAACACCTTTCTGATATAGGTGCTACGGACAGCCCACTGTGCAGAGCTTGCATGGAAGCAGAGGAAACAGCAACCCATGTACTTCTGGACTGCCAGGGGGTTGCGAATACCGGGCTAAGTACCTTGGCTCGCCAGGGTCACTCTCCGAGATCGTCGGTAACGTGAAGGGGTTACTGGGATTCTTCGGGGAGTTAGGGTGGCTCGAATAGCTTTTATGTAAACCAACGCAAAATACGCGCCTCGTCGTGGAATTGCGGAAAAATGCCCGTGAAAACCTAACCTAACCTTAGCCTGGAAGCTTTGAATATGGCGGTATTAATGATAATAACTTCAAACATCTTACACTCGGCCGTCTGATCCCAAACTAGGCAGAGCCTGTACTATGGTAACCAGACTGCTGATAAACATAATGATATATTTCTAAATACATACATATTATAGATAAATTATACCTAGCCACAAAACAAATGATCATGCACATCACACAATTATTTGTCCTGGGTGGGAATCGCATTCACAACCTCTGTCTCAGCAGTCAGGATCACTAACCACTAGACCAACAGGCCAGTCCATATTTATTATGTGTATATTTTTAGTTTTATGATTGTTATTAAAAATAGTTTAACTACATACATATGTGTTATTTCTAACGCCACTTTATGAGCGATTGTTTGTTTATCACTACACACCAATATGTACTTGTACACTAATATACAGTACAGCATCAGAGTTCGTTGATTTGTTTGATCATTTCTTATCTTAGATGCCAGCAATATAATTAGTAAAATAAATATTCTTGCCTTAAATAGCCCTGTTTATTGAGGTCTTAGACTATATTATAATAACACGCTGTGACTCATAGACATGACAAATAAATATAAATTGAAGTGTCTCTTTATAATGTCATAATAACAGCATTTTATGTTAACACACACACAAGAAATCAATTTATTTAATTTTCATCTGTCCCTCTGTTCTGGCAAATCTCTGGAATGGGTGGACCGATATCCATTGGACTTTCACTGACAGGTTGGTGGTGCTATAAGGAGTAACTAAGGCTACTTTTATTTCGGAAAAAGAAATAGGGTTTAGGAATAGGGTTTCGCGCAAAATATATAAATATGTACACGCGAGTGAAGCCGCGCGGGAACAGCTAGTTATTAATAGTTTTAAATTAAGAAGTACTTCATCTTTTATTTGTTACGTTGGTACAGAGGCGGCAGGCACACGAAAAAAAAAATTTATACGGTAATACGTGCTAACAACGAAAGCGTTAAGAGTGAATCACTCCCTCGGTTCAGTTACGGTTTGGCAGTTCTTTGTCATTTATACATAATATTTATTATGGAACATAATTATGACTTTCGGTGGCGGCGGTAGTCATTTACCATCAGGTGACCCGTCTGCTCGTTTGCCCCCTATACCATAAAAAAATAGACTGCCGACAGAAGTGAAAACTTAAACGAACCGACAAACTTAAAACGTCACATTAGCAAGTTGGTGACATTAATTATTTAGGAGCTGACACAATTTAATATTTAGATTAGCGCCCTCTATATAATAATAATAACTTCACACATTTCACACAACACACACGGCCGTCTGATCCCAAACTAGGCAGAGCCTGTACTATGGTAACCAGAATGCTGATGAACATACTTATATATTTCTAAATACATACATATTATAGATATATATGTATTATTAGCGTGACGGTCAAGAGTTCAGTGCTTTTTCCCCATATCAAAAGGTCACAAACGTGCTCAAAGAAGTTTTCACTTCAAAAAAGCTTTTTTAGATTGATAAACATATTCCACCAACCGATGCAGTCAACTTCATCAGTCGCTGATAGTTCTGATTTTATGGAAAAAAAATTTTTCCGGATTTATGAAAAAACATTTTCATCATTTTTATCAATTAATACTATTCGCGTATGTTAAAGACTTTTTAAAGCAACCAAACCTGTAATTATATAAGTAGTTTTAATAACGCGTTAGTAGTGAAACACACATTGAAAGCAAAAAGTACAAAAATATATCCGTAATTTGTTCTACAGCTTTAACCAAATTCTGAGAATATACGAAGGGTATAACGAATACAAAACTACGATTCTTAGAAGTCTATGTAGTAAAACATCAATTACTGAATCGGGAGAATTAGGTCACGTAAATATTTGAAAACGCGAGATTGAAACCACGAACCTTGGTAACGATAGACGGCGCGGCGGCGGAAACCATTACCACTAGCCATTGCAGTTATCCCACAAATTAAGATGCATATCTGCTGCAAGCTAATATCTGACTCAAGAGCTTCAAGATACCAACTTCCGAATTCAAATTCCATTGATAACGAACGTTGTCAGTGGTTTCGCAAATAACTGTTTTGAACAAGGAAGTATAAAACATAGAAAGTATTTTTTTCAACGAAAATTTGATATAATTTTTCAAAACCTTTTTTTTTTTTTTTTTGTATGGTTTGTAGTTTCGCGGTTACAGTCAAAAGTATTGTTTAACATCATTCATATCCTTCTAAATCAGGACATCCACAACAATCAGATCAAACTTCACAAAATAATAGCTTAACACAAGCACATTCACAGGACACACTTCATAGAGATGCTTTTAAAAAAAAAAGAATATGAAGAGATACCTGAACACAAATCATTTTATTATTTGGCGCCGACTCAAAATAAGTTTATATAAAATTTGATAGGTTATGTAAATAAACTCAATACTTAGACTTAATGTTTATTTATTTTTTGCTTTTTAGTTCTTTTCGTCGGTTTAATTTTTTGTTAAAAAGATTTTTATTTTATAATTTTTTTTATCATCAGCTCAACTACATGATGTGATGATTTCTAAACGCAAATACCTGATAAAGTAATGAAAAGTAAGCAGAAACACTAGTCGTTGCTAGAATTTTCGAGGGTTTCTCTCAATTTTATCAGGATCCCATCACCAGATCCTGACTTCCTTGACATGGGACCACCCTTGAGGTATACCCTATCTAACAAAAAAAGAATAATCAAAATCGGTTCATAAATAACGGAGTAAGGGCTGAACAGACATAAAAAAAAAATATTATATGGTCGAATGGAGAACCTCCTTTTTTTTCGTCGGTTAATAAAGACAAATTGACAACAAAGACTAATTCAATTTTAACGCTCGCGACAAAACTGGCACATTCGATGCCTTAAAATTTTTCTTATGGAATGCCAATGGGCTGTCTTAACATACCCTTGATGTAAAATCATTTATGGAATGCATGATATTGACATTCTCCTAATATCAGACTCACTTTACCAAAAATAAGTCACTTTAACTTAAGCGACTAGTAATTTTATAATCTGATGCATCCTGATGGAACTGCACATGGAGGAAGTGCCATCTTAATAACGAAGAACATTGGATATCACGAGACGACAAACTACTGTACAAGCGAAAGTAACACTACTGCATGGAGCAATGTCTACTGCACAGTTAACACTTTATTAGTGCAAGTAGAATAAATTAAATCTATATAAATAAGTCTAATCAATAAAGCATCGGTTTGTATTGTCATAATATCAGCACTTACTAAATGCATCTGAATGTTTACATGGTATGTATACCAAAAATTCAACGTTCTGTCTGTTTGTTCCAGCTAATCTCCAGAACTGGTGGACCGATTTCCACGGGACTTTCACTGGTAGATAACTGGTGCTTTAGGAAGTAACTCAGGCTACTTTTAGTTGGGAAAAAGAAATAGGGTTCCGCACAAAATATATAAATATGTACACGCGAGTGAAGCCGCGCAGGGAACTGCTAGTAGGTAATAAAGTATGTATATTACAAGCTAGCTATTAATTATTATTATGTAGCATTGCAGAGCAAAAACCAAAAAGTTATCAGCCATTACAATAACATTTAGATAATTGTGTCCTAATAAAAAAAGTGTTTATTTATTTTTTAAACTAGAATGTAAAATATGAACATCACTAACAAAACAAAAATGTATGAATAACATTTATGTATTTAATTAATTACTGACACCACTAATTATCATCTCATTTCTATTATAAGTGAAAGTAAAGAAATGTATGTCATTATTATCTAAGCATGAAATTAATAATTTTTTTAATGAAAGTGCCACAATACTAAGCCCTGCGTACAGATGATTGTGCATACAGATGGTGGTTATAACTTTCTCTTTCTACTACAAGGCGAACTAAAGAAATAATCTTTACAGCAACATAACATTTCCACCAATACCTCTTTGGAGAGTATTTGATAATATTTGTCAAAAGGACATTTACTCATGACTGAATAGCAGTTTCACTAGTGTATCATTTCTATTGTTACTACAACTCGCCTTGGAGAAGTGGCCAACACCGATAAATTAATTTTGGACTTGTGTTATACCATGAAATTCAATATGTTAATTTTCAGGTCTTGTTAATAAAAAAATTCAAAAGTTACTAATAATAAAAAAACAATATATAAAAATTTATAATTTATATAATAAAAGTACCTCAACATTTTTAAATTTCTTACTTTTAAATGTAGATCAGATTAATACCAGCTGTTGACCGTGACTTCATTCACATGGAAATTCAAATTATCCTATATAATATCCTATGGGAACTGTACATTTTCCAGGATAAAAAGTAGCGTATGTACTTCCCTGAGATATAATCTATCTTCTTGCCAAGTTTAATTACAATCCGTTCAGCCGTTTAGTTGTGTAAAGGTAACAAACAAACAGAGTTACTTGAGCATTTATAATATTAGTATGGATTATTTACATATGATGTGAGTATGTTCAATTCCCATTACTAGATTATTGTTTTCTAAAATAAGTGCATCTATTTAAAATACATATCAGTTTTGTCATTTACTGATTAAACAATTTATATCAGTTACTAGAACAACATTGAATAATGTATTATAAGTATCTTTTCAATATTGTTTCACTTTGCAAAAGCATTTTAGAAAAATTTAAAATATTTTTACACAACGAAAATGCAGACAAATATACTAGGCTGCCTAAAAGGTTTAGATAGTTATTGTAGAATAAATGACAAAAGAAAAAGCTGTTGCTTATTGAAAAATAGGTAAGACTGTATTTTCTGTGTGGTTCATCTATAGTAATATAATAAAGGTGTAGAGTTTGAGTTTTGGGTTAAAATGCCAATCTTAAGAACTGCTAGTCTGATTAAAAAATATTTTTCCATGTGATATACACATTTTTGAGAAAGGCTATTTAATGTGTATACTATATGCTATGACGCTTAGAGGTAGAGCAGTAACAATAAACGCAGGGGACAGTACAGAAAACGCTAGTTCATAGTGTCTCTACAAAAGTAATTGGAAAATAGAAGTTGTATTGCAGTAGTCTTCTGATTTGAGTTTGTTCAACTACCAACATCATAAAAAAGGGTAAATAAGTAATAATTGGAATTTAAGTAGAATTTGGTGTGAGACAGACATCTGGGTCTGCCTGATGGTAACCATATTATGATTTAGGTAATTAATAAAGGAAGAGTCATGCACACACTTAACTATCATAAGCAATGTTCATGCATGCAATAGGATCTGGAGGTTTCACAAAGCCATAAGTCTGACGGTGAACTGTAAACTAGAAGTGCGCTACAAAAGACCAGAAATGGTCGAAGTAGCACTAGGCATTTAAAACAATAATAATAATAATGTTCAATGCATTGGATACCAAGTTAGAGAAAAATCTTTGATCAATAAAGGTTTATTGAAAGTTTGTTTGACTTTGTTTTTATCTAAAATTATTTATGGTGTAATTTACATTACCTTAGAGGTATACAATATTAAATCCATTTTTGTTTAAATCTGGTTTTTTACACCAATAAAATCATTAAAGGGAGCTCTATCTTGTGGTATAAAGCATTAAGTCACACGATGTCAACGAAAAGAAATATCAAATGATATATGATATTAAATTCACAAATTCAAATGTGGTTTTTAAAAGATCATAAGTTGACGCATGATTGCAAAAGTTTTACAAAAAAATAATCGTAATAATTCCTTAAACTTTTACACTTCCTTACCTTTAACACTTCCTAAGCAATGTTACATTAAACTGTCATGCTGCATATTTTTGTATCTACTGCAATATTTACGTTTTGACACTTGTTGATGTTATGTACCTCTGAGGTACAGATATTACTTGCACTACTAGATATGCACTAAACTAATTCTATTAGTTTTTAACATAATATTCACACTTTAATGTACTTATTCCAATGAGATTTTAATCAGAATTAATGACACCTATTTGAGAAATATTTTAAATGATACTTGAACAATAATGATGATGATAGTGAAGTTACTATATGCTAGTTTATTACAGACAGAATACACTATAGCAAGTTCTCAAGGAATCAATTGTCAAAAATCAAAAATACCTACTGCATTCAGAAAAATAAAAATATTTTTTACCTCATTAATTGTAAAAGTTAATTTAAAAATGACATTGACAGAAACATGGCCTTAACCCTTTTATAAAACAGTGTCAATAAAAACAAGTTTAACTAGGTAGTTATTTCACCCTGAACTACATCTAGCTAAGAAGCTGTATCAACTTAACCAATTATCACCTTTATTTATAAATTGTAATACGAGATACTACACTAAAGTTGGAATGAAACACAATGTAAACTTATGCAAACAACTCAGAACTCCAATGTCTTAAAGCCATGAGACATACACCTCTTTGTTTATATAAATTTGGATAACATACAGAATGTTCCTGGCCATTGACACCACAACACAACACGGGGAAATCACTTCTCAATGCTCTAATTAATACATTGATATTATGGTAATGCAAATAACACTTTAATTACAGGGAACATGGCTCCTACACCTTTTCTTAGAGATCACTTAAAACACTCTTACCGTTACCACCACAGGCGAAGCACAGGTATAATTCACACACAGTCACACAGGGCAACTACTTCGGCCCAAGATATTAATAGAAACAATTCAACAATCTCATGTGAAAGTTGTCAAACCGAAAATTAGAATTTACAGACGATCGACGACATTGTATACTTACGGAAAATAAAAAAACAGAGATGTTGTGCCCAAGAGTAACGTCCAGGCGAAAGTCGCGGGGATGTATCTCGTTTTGAGGTCGCATTTGGGCATATTGTGTCAATTTAAATTGCCTAAAAGAAAATTAATTCAGTTTTATTCACTACAGATCAACATGGCCGCACCTATTAATCTGACAGTCAGTGTAACAGTGTGGTAACAGTGAATTTTAGTGATGTTATTCAAACATTAATTAATGAGGCAGATAGCCAATAATTTATTCTACCACACGATGATTTTTTTCTGCTAGAAGACGTAATAGTCCATATGAGTGAAGCATTAAGCATTAAAAATTAAGGTGATTGAAGATGCATACTACAACTAATAAATATACAAAAAAAATATATTTCCTATCTGTCTTTGTACATTGCCCGATCTGAAGAGCAATAGACAGACTGCAGACACAATCACAACCCTTCTGATTTAGGGAGGAATATTAATATCCGTAATACAAGGACACTTTTATTCGAAGAAAGAAATTCTTGTTAGACTCTAAACGGAGTCATGAGAGATATAACATAGAGTTAACTTTGTTCTTTTATGTTACACGCGGTGATGCACACCAAACGATGTCCTCATTTCATAATTCCCTTTATTTGTATTAATCTTCTACCTCATCCTTATTCAACAATAATAGATATAAAACAACGATAATAGACGTACAGCTCACTCAGCGTTCGCTTTCTTAAGTTTATCAATGAGTGTCATGATGCCATGATTTCATGAATGATGAGAAGTTAGTTGAGAAATAGCACGGGTGTTTTTCTGATATTGCAGGTGTTTGATAAGACTGTGCGTTAAGCAAACTGATATTAAAGCGTAATAAGCAGTGCACTAACTAGGAGCCATGGCAACTTTGGACCAAGGTACCTACACTTTGAAAAAGTGTAGTGTATTTCTAATAGGCGTTTTGACATGATGCAAAATTAGCCTGAGTCTAATGTGGAACACCTTAGAATATAAATAATAATAAGAATATTAAGCGATTGCTGATTTTCAACACATACTGTTTGGGTGTAGGCATAAAGCCAACAGATGGGTGAAACTATCAGACATCCTTGCGTATACCCTTAGCTTTGACTAGTGACTGGAAATAGATATCAAAGGTCACTCTTTCCAACTATGAGGATAATATTTCAAGTAAAGTAATCTTATATAGAGTTAGTTAATGAATTACGCTACTTCAAGTTTATTTACGTGAAGCATGTATAGTAAATAAAAATAATGGTCTCCAGCATGGTATACATACATTGACTCCTACTAGTACACGAAAGAATCATCTCAATTCGCATATCATCAAAATCCTCAGAGCAAATGAATCAAAAAAGCCAGAAGTAGTAAAGTTACAATTTATAAAGGAACTTTCATAGCCAAAGTTTATTTGAAGCGATTTTTTTATTTTCTTTATATTTTTTAGTGTAGTCACATTTTTTTTTTCTTTTCATACATAGTTTCATACTATTCCTATCGACTTTATAACAATTGTCATTTGTGAAAATGATTTATTCGTTGCCGTAATTGGTTAATTTTTAATGTGACAGGTGATAATGTAAAATTTCATTGGCTCCTTACTTTTCTCATTTTGCAGACTCGCGGATAAAAATGGCCGTAGTGTTGTCTTTTGTCGTGCTTTTCTTGAGTATTAGAATTTCGTAAAAGTTTGCTAGTATTTTTTTATCAAAGAACCTTCAAATTTTTTACATCAAAAGTGTTGTTGGTTACATCAAGATAGTGTAAAAATGTCTAATGGTACAAGTCCGAGTGTGTTGAGTTTTCTACGACAATACAGGTTCCAGAGGAAACCGAATGATCCTGCTGGTTCCAGTAGTCCAGTGACAGTCACTTCATCTCCTTCGGGTTCTCGTGAGTGCTATGCTTTTATTAACGGAGGAAGGTCAGGGTGAATCCAGCACGTGCTTGTGACTTCATACCACGAGGAATCATTACCACGTTCAGTGACCTGTGTAACGTAAGGTCTACATAATTTACCGGTTATTTGGCAACATAAATAGTTCACCTTGACCAAGAAATATAGATTTGACGTGTATTTTTACTTAATATTACTAAAAGCAAAGAGTTGGTGCTCAGTTTTTTTAAACTAAATTAAACCACAAAACTGAGCTTCGTTTATCAACGAAGTGTTATCCTGGTAGTAATTTGTCACAATATTTATGGACTAAAACAAGTTTTCTTCTGTTCTTCAATATACTTCTATATGTATAAAGTAATTTGTAGTTTGTATTTAGTTAGTTCAGCTAATTCAGCTGTTCAGATGAACATGATGAGACCATGTTTTGTTACCCTCGTACCATACATGACTACATTACTCACTACTATTATATAAAAAGCAGGAATTATTTTATTTGGTAAGAAACAATTTTTTCATTGATTGCACAATATTAGCATATTATGTGTTACATATATCCTTGATACTCTGTTTGCCATTATACACATCTATGTACATTAAAATAAACAAAACCCTTTTAAATATATTTTTAAAATATGCATTTAAAGCACAAAAAATATATCAAATTTGAATATTGCCACATTGGCATTATTATTCTCTTATACTTACATTAAATTTAAGTACATACATTACTTTATTAAAATACAGAAAACTATACATTTGCAGATTTTGTTGACTAACATTTATTAGTATTTTTTACTATGAAAGAAATGTAGTTGATTTTATGTATTATCAAAATATACATAGAGTGGTCTCTGTAAGAAAAGAAATTATATTTTTATCTCAATAAAATTAAAAATAATGTGTCCTTAAAATCAGAATAGGAAGAGAGAGCTTTTAATCACAAAGTGACATAGAAATACACCACCTTTACATCCTTTATGTATTATTAAAATTATTCATACTTGTTTTATTTCACTTAAAATGTATATATTTTAGAAATCATAAGGATGGCAGCCCCAAACACAGTATCCCGGAACGGTCCTATAGTGTACAAACGGATAAGGTTACCTGACTCGGATTCTGATGATTCTGCCTCTCCTGCCAAAAAGCCTTCCGTCACTGTAGAATTAACAACCCAGGTTAAAGAAAGGAGATTTAGAAATATGCTGCAAATGTTCCCTGATATATCTCCTATGGTGAGTGTTGTAATTATTTATTGAATTTATTGATTTACAAGTTATTAACATAATCAGAGAGAAGATCCTTTTTGCATTTTCTGCTATATGTATTTTCATTATTAGACTAATAAAAAATTAGTATTATAAATAGTATAGTAAAAGTAGCATACAGAAAACTAGAGAAGTTTTAACTGTGCAAAAATCCCTTCAATGATTACAGAAAAGCTGATGATCTTCAAACGTCTGTTCACATTTTCTTGAATTATATCTAAGAACACTATCAATCAAGTCACCTTTCAAACAAAAAAAATACACTGAAGTCTGTTCATCCATTTTGGAGCTATGATGCCACAGACAGACACATGTGTCAAACTTATAACACCCCTCTTTTTGCATCAAGGGCTAATAAAAGGGCTAGAGATGTAATATAAAAATTGATTTAGACATAGAGTTGCTTAAATGGTTTCATAGGTCCTCGTAATACCATTAGATATTTAAAAAAGTAACTACATAGCTACACACACATTGTTTATCCTCATCTGCATTTGTGTTTAAGGTTTTTCCTGTAATTACATTACTAAGATTAGGGTAATTCCTAAGTAGTAAGTCATAGATTGTGCTAGTACATACAAGTCACATCTGTGCAAGTCACTAATAATTCACACACCGTTATAAGATAGTATGTTTGCTAGACCAAATCTAGTTTGTGAGACAGTTGCCAGGGTGCAAGAAATGTACTTAACAGACATGCGGCCTATTAAGGAATGTAATCCCATTGCACAAAATATAGGCCTAGTCTACCATTTATCAAGAACAGAGTATGTCATGGTATATGTTGGCAGTGTATTTTATTTTGTAGAACATTATGAAAACTTGCAATTATCAAACCTCAAAGAGATTGTTAAGTCTTGTGCTTTCATGGTAATTTCTGTATTTGTTCTACTTACAGTTAGCATACTGTAAGTAAGCTTTAAAGCTCTGAAAATATTAACTGTGGCATGTATTAATCAAAGACATTATTTGCAGTTTGTAAAAAACACGCTAGTAAAACATGGATGGAGTGAAGAACGTTCTAGAGATGAACTTTTAAAGTATGACCCTGAGACTAATGATAAAACTATAGTGACAAACCCTAACTCATCTTCATTCTTTGGATCAAAGCCTGGTGTATCAGGCCAAACATCCCGTCCTATTACAAATATGGGCATAGTTAGGGTTACTAGTGGACCAAAAACAAATGTTGTGGTGAGGAAAGCTATAGAGGCTCATGGAGGGAGGACGAGAAAAGGCAGCAGTGGGAGTGAAGATGATGACTATGGTGTGAAGAAAGGGAAGGATGATCGAGTTTATGACAGGTGAGGTAGATTTAAACTAAAAAGCATTCATGTTGATGTAACACCAGTGCCAATTTTATAGACATACAGTGTTTTTGTATGTGTAATTACACTTTTCTTTCTGTAATGAATCAATCCATATTAGCGTAAATAGGTAACCACGATTAATGCAGCCGAATTTTATTATAGCTGCGATCTTTAATTCAGTTTAAAAAAAATGTTTTTAGTCTTTGAAAAAGAAAAACCAACTCCAATAAAAGAAAATTCTTTACTTGACATTCTTTAACAGTTCTTTTATTTCACCCTCGTTTATGGTCACTAAGGTTCATACCCTGATGTGACATAGCCATTAATATGCCTCAATGAATACTGTATTTAATACAAAAATAATTATTAAATCCGACTGATATTTCCAGAGATTAGCATGCTTAAACAAACAATTAAAAAAAATCGCTTCAGCTTTACTATCTGTAAAATTTCGTGTCATGTTTGTTCGTAATGAACTCCTAAACAAATAAACAGATGTTAATGAAATTTTGCAGACTGTGTGCAGTTTAGTCCAACTTGAGAGATGGATGGTTTTTTTTTATTTTATTTTTATTGCAAATAACTTAACCACTGCAATGCGTGGCCGTCTAGCTAGAATTATTATAGATAGATTGTAATGGAATAACCATTGAGGTATTACCTAAAAAGCACTAATATATTATTCGGATAATATAAATGAATACTAATTATGAATTTTTCAGTGAGGATTCAGACAATGAGGTTACAGATGACTTAATAGGTGACAAGAAGAAAGTATTTGAGTTCTTGAACACAAGCAACATGAATGAGCTCGCATTACTTAGTGGTTGTTCCCAGAAAAAAGCGGAAGCCATTATGGCGCTCAGACCATTTAAGGGATGGGTTGATATGGTATGTTTTTTTTCATATAATAAAGTTGTTGCAAACAATTACGACATCTGAGAATTTCTAAACAGAAAGAACTTAGCAAATAAGCCCGATATGGGAATCAAAGCCATGATCATAATCAATGTATCGGACAAAGCTATCATACTGTGATGAAATCAAGTTGTCAAACTATATTATTTTTTTTTCTTTCTTCTAATTATATACAAGTGTTGTCATAATGACCAGCTGTTGTATATAATACTACATCCAGACCAGGGACACAAAATATCATATATATATTAGGCTTGAAGAAATCAAACCAATGCACCTTCCATGCAATCATCTTACTGTCTTATGTTCCTTATTCATGAAGACCTATAGCAATAAACTCCTATCCTACTCCATCATCAGGTGGAAAAATTCAACAGCAACAAAGGTTTGAGCACGGAACTTTTAAACTCTACACAAGAGCTGCTGACAACCAGAAACAACATACAGCGCCTCATGAAGAAGTGTGTTGGACTCGCGCAGCAGCTTGAAGCGGCTGTAGCAGCCGGCGTCGCCAGACTTAAACAGCCTGCTATATTAGACGCAAGGTAAGATGGTGCAGAGATGCTGAAGTAGGGTAGTAGCCATAGCTCCGACAATAGAATCTTGTTTGGACATTTTTCTTTCATTAATTTAGAGGCATGTCTCTAAGAACGTGTGAGTCTCTGTTTACACTAAGATTAGTACAAGTTAGCAGTACTGTAATAACAAAGCACTAAAGACTTCCACAATGAGTGGTCTATGTAACTTGTTTTTTTAGCCCAGTCAGTTTGCATTTTTAAGACAAATAAACAATATAACCCTAAATAAAAATCTACCTATATATCTATAAATACCTAAATAATTGCTCTAAACATGTATACAAAATGAAATTAAATTGGCGCATTCCACTGCCATGATTTCATGTTCCGTAATATTTATTTTGCTGGTTTGTATATTTCAAAGAAACTGTAGGCTTGCTACGTATTAGCAAGATGTTTGTACGTAGGTGTGTTACATACTTTTGCATGTTTGTTATGTTTGCTTCTATCGTGGTTTATTCTTACTGTGTGGTAGACACAGTAAGAATATATGTGATATATGTATAAACTAATATTAACATATAAACAGTTTTATTTATTATGTAATAATAATCCGGCTCGAAGGACCATTAAAATCTACGGTGAGAGAACTTACACCTTAAACTGATGATGACTGGGATGATCGATGTGATTACTGCGAACTGAGGTATCTTTGATTGAAACGTTTGTTATTTTATGGTTAAATTGGTACTGAATTAATATAAATTCTACAAATTAATGGAATTAACATGACACCGCGCTCTGGGTGCTAGCGTGGAATAATTTAGGTGTACATATCTTTTTGATGTTAAAAGTATTAACACTGTAAGCAAATTCCTCTTCTTCCTTGCTTGTGGAAACTCCCTTGCATACCACCTCAGTAGCAACTAAGAGAGGGTTATGTCCGAGTCGAATCCACTAAAACTACACGGTGTTTCCCCACGTGATGCATGGAAGGGGATTGACGTACGCCCTTGAGCAGAAAGGTCCGTACAAACCATGACCTCCTTTCAAAGCTATGGTCCCAACGAGAGATAAACCACAATAAAAGCGATATGAGAATATACAGCTTGACCCTCCTCCCTTTTTTCGTCAGTTAAATATACCTAAATTTATATATTTTATTTTTATTACAGCCTAAAGTTAGCCCCATATCAGCTAGTAGGACTGAACTGGCTGGCAGTTCTGCACAAGCAAGGTGTGTCTGGTATCTTGGCGGATGAGATGGGACTCGGCAAAACTGTACAGGTTATCGCCTTCTTGGCACATCTGAAGGAAACGGGCCAGGCAAGGGGTACTCATCTTATCGTCGTGCCTGCCTCCACACTTGGTATGTTAAACTTAAATGCTTTTGAGATAATATGTTACCTATTTTTAAGTATATAATTTTTTATTATTGTTTTTATTATTCAATAAGGAAACCGATACAAAATATTTCCTTCTACGCCCAGCTGTGTGTTAGTCAGTTAACTTTATAATTTTCTGTATTTATTTATTTAATAGTCTATATTGTAATTTGAAGAAGAAATTTCCTGCTCCGACTCGTCACATATGTAACCCTTGTATGTGCCAATGCAACACTATTTACATTTTTTAAATAAATTGCGATATTTCTATTTTAGACAACTGGAGCAATGAGTTAGGTCGCTGGTGTCCTGCCCTGCGCGTGAGCAAGTACTACGGACACCCAGAAGAGCGGCGCCAGTTACGTATACAGTATGCCAGAGGGTTGGATGATATCGACGTTGTACTCACCACGTAAGTTTCTTATTACCTTATTACCTATTATCTTGATATGTCATTCGGTCAATGTCATAATTGACTCAATGATTCAC
The DNA here is from genome assembly GCA_949752705.1 of Callimorpha dominula. NCBI lineage: Eukaryota > Metazoa > Arthropoda > Insecta > Lepidoptera > Erebidae > Callimorpha > Callimorpha dominula. Next base: position 3,416,849 of record OX457000.1, on the reverse strand, counting down.
TCTCCAAGGTAATATAGTAAAGTAGCTATAATATAGTAAAATTATTTACTAGCTGCAGACTCCGTCATAAATTTTGGTTCTTTTGTGTTAGTGGTGGGATGAGAATCACGGCGGAGCTAGGCGTCAGTGTTTAAGACCGTGTGATTTATGACCGAGTCTGCAGCGAGGAAATAATTTTATTTATAGTAATAATACTATTATGTAAGTATATTTAATTTAATTGCTTTACCAGCCTAGTATGGCAATCAAATAAAGTTATAAAAAAGATTCCGACGAATTGAGAATCTTCCTTCTTTTTTGAAGTCGGTTAAAAATAGGAATGTTTAAGTTACAAAGAAAAATATTAAAGGACAAAAAAATATATATTTAGCAACTGCTTTCTAATAATAAGTCTAATGAATATGGCCTAAAGCTTCTATTGCTCTGATTGCGGTCTCTGCTCATGAACTAAGATTTAGCTAAGCTTTCATCTAGATTATGATGAAAATCTTAGCTCTAATATAATGGTCGCAATCAGAGCAATAAGATAAGCATCTTCTAAAAAAAAGTATCACCGACTTCAATGTGCTTTTTAGTGAAAAGTAGATGTATTTTGTTTAAATATAATATGGGTAGGCCAACTAAACGCACTGCTCCAATGAGCTTAAATGGGACCACTTGTGAAGTATACCCCTTGAAACAAAAAAAGAATTTTCCAAATTGGTTCAGGCGTCTTCGAGTAATCGGAATTGAGAACCTCCTCCTTTTTTGAAGTCGGTCAATAAGAGCACACGACATGAGGGTAAATGAGGTTTTCTTTGCACAACTACACGGCCCGCCCAACGTAAATTTCCTAGAGTGTCTATAATACTATTGCAACAAAACTGGTCCTACGTGTGATTTGCCAACCAAATCATGCTACTACAACAGGAGCATCAACTGAACGTCATATTTGTCGTAATCATTTTGTAATAATGTAGTATTCGTCATAAAGAGCCTTTCATTTCGATGTTTCTCGAAATTCAATTCTCTCGTGCTAAACCTGGCTAAAACCGACTAATGTTAACCATTGTCTTGTACAGGTTTGAGTTTTTTGTCATGTATGGTTTCTCTAATACTTGTATTTCGTTCTTATGTAGAATTCGTTATTAATATTAACAGATACACAATGGTGAACAGTTGTCCAGAAGAACGTAAAATGTTTCGCATCACTCCAATGCATTATGTAATATACGACGAAGCGCACATGCTGAAAAATATGTCCACGCAACGATACGACAATCTACTTAAGATAAAGGTATGCTTGTATACTTAATCATCAGATCTATAACATCTACATCTAGGACTGCAAGTGTCTATGTCAACCATTGATCTGTATCTATGGACTTTAATATATCTCTGGGGGAAAAATGGCCACCGAATGGTAAAGTTCTTTTAAAAAAATAGGCAGTCATGGGACTGCCGACAGAAGTGAAAACTTAAACGAAACGACAACTTAAAACGTCACATTAGCAGGTTGGTGACATTAAATTAATAAGGAGCTGACAGAACTAAATGTTTAGATTAGCGCCCTTTAGTGGATCTATATATGTATTATTAGCGTGACGGTCACGAGTTCAGTGCTTTTTTCCCATAATAAAAGTGCACAAACATGCCTAAAGAAGTTTTCACATGTCTCATGACTGCTCATTGTTTTTTTAATGAAGTTACATTTTGTACGTTTTGGTGTTTATTATGAAAAGTATTGTAAACTACCGATTATTATCGACAAATACAGGTAAATAGAACTTATATGAGGAATTAGCTAAAACTTAAAAGTCATTTTGAAGAACGTGTAGTTTTTATTTAAAGAATATTTTGAAAACAAATCTCGCTGCTTCAAAGTTATTTTTAACTTTGAAATTACTTTTAGTTATATCCATCAGTCAAGTCAATTTTAGTTTAGTAGTTTTCTTTCAAAATCATTTCACGCACGGTTTCAAAAAGTTGTTATTGACACTACAGCAAAGATTTACATGCAGACAGTATCAACCCAGGCAACGCGCCGGGTGCAACAACTAATTGTTTATAATAACAGTTAAAACACAACTGCCGCCACATACAGCGGTCATCTTTTTTTTTTCCAAAAACATTATAGCCCGTGTCACTCGAGATGATGTAAGGATTCTAACGATACACAATCTGTTCAGGGATTTCGAAGTTTTTGTGGAATAAAGAAACTCGCATAGATACATATAATTCATGCATGAATCCTGAAAACAATACACGCCTTTTTTGGGCAGTTGTGTAAAAGTACATCTATGCGTAGGTACGTCAACTTGGTACAGCAAAAATATTGAGTTACAGAATATATCTTTTTATAATATTATATGTTGACAAAACCAAACTTGTCTTCCAGTCTAAACACCGTCTCCTTTTAACCGGTACTCCACTGCAGAACAACTTGTTGGAGTTGATGTCTTTACTGGCCTTCGTGATGCCTCACATGTTCTCTGGCAAGACAGACGACCTTAAAAGTTTATTCCAAAAGAATGCCGTAAGTACCTATATAACACATATAAGAGATGTTGACACTCATCACAAATTTATATTATGTTGTAACTAAATGATTAATTGTGATGTTTAAAAACCTCAAACCGCAAATTTAATGAAATAGAGTAACTATTATCACGTAACTGCAAATACCAATCAGTTTGACAGTTTTATAGTACTCCAAGGGGCACTGACAGTTTATTGGTTTCTGACGTAATCAAACTGTCACATTTGCGAGAGTTGTAGATGCGTCTAGCTTAAACCTATGCTGTACGACATTGCCTCAGTGCGATAAGGCCGCCAATTGTATAAGCCATCCAACATTGCTGTGCTTGAACTCTTTCAAATTATTTTGGTGTACAATAAAGAGATATATTATTATGCCCTATCTGCATTATCCTCTGACTAGCCGCTCCCCGTAGTTTCACACGCCTATATAGTTACCCCCGCCTATATAGTTACCCCCTCGTCCTTGTCACAGGTGGTCACATTAGTGAAACCCCACTCCTCCCTGGTATGACGTCACATATTTAAAATTTTACACCCAGGACTGCAAAGAGCCGGTAACCTCATTCACTCGGCGAAATAACGCAAGCATAACTGTGAGGCTGTGGTCAATCACTCTGGTCAAGCCGGTCCATACGTGCCGAAGCATGGCTCTCCCACTATAATAATTATATTACTGATTTGCCATTTCAAAATATTACAGAAATCAAAAACGACGAAAAAAGCTGATGGCAATATGGAGGACGATGAGCCAGCGTTTGAACAGAGTCAGATAACACAAGCCAAGCGTATCATGAAGCCATTCGTCCTGCGGCGCTTGAAGCGGGACGTGCTGCAGGACTTGCCGAAGAAGACCAACCACAGAGAGCTGTGCGCCATGTCTAATAGACAGAATATGCTGTATAAGAATCTTATCGCTGGGTTTGCGGCGAAGGACGGCACGGTTTGTATTATTATATTTTTTATTTAACTTTTTATTAATGTTTCATCCTATCGTCCGTTTATGACTTTTTCAAAATTTAAGCCAAGATGAGTGACAGAAAAAAGTTAATGTCTTTTTATCGAACCCCTTTGTTTGTGTTTTAGTAGAATAAAAAAAACTAGGCACCACAATTTTTTAAGATGTGGCACAATGACATACCCTATACTGGTCCGCTTCATTTTATAAAAAAAAATTTTTTCTTGAGTTTCTTTATCATCATCAGGATTTCTAAGTCGACATTGTTTTTCTTCACCAGATCCACGCGACAACAGAACAGAGCGGCATGGCGATGATGATGGATATGCGCAAACTTGCTAATCATCCTCTACTACTTCGGTATCACTACCAAGAGGACGAGGTAAGCTCATAAATGTCATATTTATGTATTTAATGGTACTCAATACACTTCGAGTAATGGTTCTTCATGCACGCCCGTATTACGGCTACTCTTAGTATGAGGTTACTTTACGTGCGATATGGTGTGAAGATGACATTTGCAATGCATTGACTAAAACGTGTGTGAGGGAGTGACCACACAGCGGGCGAGTATCCTCTCCTAGAAGCCTGTGATGGCCCCAGGAGGCTTTTGTGCTTCTGGAAGGAGCTAGGCTGGCTCGACTAACCAGCCTTAACTGAATGCATAATGGACCGTTTTTTAAACTAGGTGCGGAGACAGAGCCCTCTACCAATAACACATATTATTGTGTTTAAAGTTCTTAAAATTTAGATATCTACGCACACGTGTGTAATGCAAATTAGTTTTAACTAGCAACCCACCCTGGCTTCTGGTAGCAGATTATAATATATTGATTTTTTCCGACATTTTACAAAAAATTAATTATTCTGTCTTTTGGACGAAACCGCATGAAAATCCATTCAGTAGGTAGTTTTTTAGTTTATCGCGAACAGACAGACAGACGCGGCCGGAGACTTTGTTTTATAATAAGTAGGGATTGGATAGAGAGATACTATGACCCTATTACGTATTGGACTGTAATTTTCATCGAAAGTAATCAAAGACGAACCTCATAAAATAAACCTATTTGAATGTAAGGTTGTAACCTCTATTTATTATAATGTACCTTAATATGTTTTCTGTTTGTAAAGGTGCGTAGAATGGCCAAGCTACTGGCTCGAGACCCCACGTACAAGGAGAAGAAAGAGCAATATGTTTATGAAGATCTCATGTGTATGTCAGACTTCCAGATACATCAACTAACACTAACGCATAATGTGAGTATTGTCACTCAGTCCAATCTCAGTCTCGGATAATCTACCGTATGCGAATAACGGTGTTACAATAGTGAAGGGTTATCTCCCAAGTGTATGGGGAAGCAAGTATGAAGGGTTATTGCCAGGTAAAAAAAGTGGCTGGCAACTGCCATTTTCGTGTAGTGGGCTGACTTAAAATACTTATTACTTTTATACGAATTTCCTCTAAATATGTAAGCAAACTAATCCGTTTATTATACCATGGAATTTAAAAGTGCTTCAATTGTTTCCACAGTGTATTTCCCAATATGGCATCCCACAACACCTCATACTGGACTCCGGAAAGTTCGAGAAACTAGACGAGATGCTACCACGACTGAAGGCGGACGGACATCGCGTGCTCATTTTCAGCCAGTTCACGATGATGCTGGATATACTGGAGCCGTATCTCAGAATTAGGGGCTATCGCTATCTAAGGCTTGATGGTAGCACCGCCGTCACTGATAGGTAAGCTCGAAACATTTGGTTTTTGGTGTCAATTCAATGTGATTCAACTGTATACCAAAGTTACTGCACATCAATGGGTCCTATAAGGTCATAAGTATTTTTTTTTGACTTAAATGAATTAATTGATACTTTTAAAAATGTCTATTAATAGTCTACACTATTCAATCTGTCTATTAATAGACTTACGTAGAATACACACGTCTCTGAAGAAGTCTGTCAACTTATACTGAAGCCTGAATGCTCTTAAGTTGTCTAAAGACGCCTATCTACCGACATCTACCAAATTATATTGCCGAACTAATTGGTTTATCATCGTTCATATGCTAAAACGGATGTTTTTTGATCATTTATCCTGGCTAGGCACATTTTTAATTTCGATATATTAAAAAGCTCTATACACAAGCTTTCTAATAGATAGATAGATTAATCTTTATTGTACACCATTAATAAAAAACAGTTGAAAATAAATAACTTACAAACTAGAGTACAATGGGCGGTCTTATCGCTAAAAGCGATCTCTACCAGACAACCTTTAGGATGGAGATAATTTCAAAATTATTATTTAATAAAAACATAGTAGTTGATGGCGTACTATTCTAAATATTGACAAATACTAATTAATTAAATACATATACACATTCACACACATTACAGCTACTTAGTGGATATAATTATAGTGACAGATAATGTTGCTTTACCAAATTTTTAAAAGATGTAAGGGTTTCAGCTTGTCGAATTTGTACCGGTAATTCATTCCACAAATGAACGGAGAGAACCATAAATGATTTATCAAAGAAAGTAATAGTTACAATCCGTAATAGAACCTGTGAATAATACTGTACTTTATTAGTGTGTTAAGTAATAATACTTGTTTTCAGACAAGACTTAATAAACCTGTACAATTCGGAGGACATATTTGTGTTCCTATTGTCGACGAAGGCGGGCGGGCTGGGCATCAACCTGACCGCGGCCGACACTGTCATCATTCACGACATAGACTTCAACCCTTACAATGACAAGCAGGCAGAGGACAGGTGAGAATAACAATATTGTTACGAGCTGGGATTAGATTTATAAACCAATTTGTTATAAAGTAGACACGATTTATTTAAATCATTCGAAATTAACACAATCACACTTCAATTAACAGTAAGTCTCGCTAATAATTGCTTGTCAAGTTCGTTATTTTAGCGCACTTGTTCATTTCAAACCGGATGCCGGCGACCTTATCTCATAGATAGTTCTAGATGGTTCGTGTACTTTCCCGAAAACTCTCGTAATAACCCGACTAACTCGAAACCTCTACGGAATCTTCCAGAATATTGTGGCACACTACTAGTTCCGCTACTCGTTAACAGATGATGCCATGAGTCTGCATGAAGGCGACGGCAACAATATTTTCTATTTGATAATAACATCTTTGTTTAATAAATAAAGTTAATATTATGATTTTGTAAAAATAACATTTGGTAGTGAAATGGCTAATTGAATTGATTTTAAGATATTCGATCCCTACTCGACTAAAGTTTGATTTACACTATCAAGCATTTAGAAACTTCAAACCAGTTTTATAGCTTAAAACACTCCATCTCCATCACAAAAAAAAAAGTCTTAGTCTACTGGGTGTATCCACGTAGACTATGACGCATTTTCTGAAGGCTTCGTAGTACGCAGGCGCAAAGACACGTGTTGAAATAGGAAGGTTACATAAAAATTAAGTAGGTTAAAGAAACACTGTATACATCTATTCTATTTCATGCTCTCGCAGGCTAAGTCCTATTTATAAATATGTTTGTCTCTTTTTAGTGCTTTATACTTGTATTCTATCTCATTCTCTCGCAGGCTAATTTCTATTGTGTTGTGTTTGTCTGTTTTTAGCGTATTTTTTTCCTTTTCAACGATTCTAAAGAAGTTTCACTTTAAACACTTCAAAAATTCATAATCGATCCATCCATTTAGGAGCTACAGACCGACATAGATATACACATTAAACTTATAACTCCCCTTTTTTTTGCATTGAAACCGTGACAGCACATAACACATTGTAATGATAAACATTACCTTATTATCACTGTTACATATTTATTTATTTTCAGAAAGATACATATTGTTTGCAGATAATCCTTACACAATAGTATATAAGTAGGTACTTAGTAATATCTATAAAAAAACTTTGGTAGGTAATAAATAAATGAAACAATATAAGTGAAACAATATAAGCAGCTGGGTTACAAATAAGTACTATAGCTAGGTAACAGAACTAGAAATCGTCAGTGTCTGTATCAAATGTATCTAACAGCACGCGTATCTAATTGCACGCTGGCAGGCGCTGGTGGCTTGTGCTAATAGACTCGGGTTATAGGTAACACCGCGAAGTAGACGGAAAAAGTATGTGACGAGGGTGACATTACGACGTACTGCTAGCATTCTGTAGTCTACCATTCCTACAATGTAAAGGGTTGGGTATAAATACGGATAATAATAATAAAGTTTCTTAAATAAGTATCGAACGAAAGTTTTCTGTACTCTTTCTATCTTTTGTGTGTAACTGATTTGGTGCGGATTCCAAACTACTGCATTAGTTTCAAGGTTACTACGAACATAAGAATTATATATAATACTGTTCATGTTAATTTATTATGAAAACACTTGGTTTGCCTTAATACGAATCCTAAACTTTTACGTGTTTTACTGCATAATTTATTAATGTTATCATGGAACGTCAGGTGGCTGTCGAACCATGTCCCTAGGTCTTTAATGGTGGTAACTCGTGGTCAACATCAAAATTTCATAAATATTCAACTTCAATTTATTTAAATGAGATGTATTATGTTCCAGATGTCACAGGATGGGTCAGACCCGTCCGGTGACGATACACCGTTTGCTCAGCTGCGGCACGATAGAAGAAGGCATCTACCAGGTGGCGCAGGAAAAACTCAATCTTGAGAAACATGTCACTAGTGTTGATGGTGAGGGATCTTTGTTTTTCAATAGCCTGGATCCATGAGCCCTGAGCTGGCTCCTTTTTTGCAAGTAACAAATAAGACTTAATTTTTTTTTTCTTTTTGTGGAAACCCCCACTTGTCATCACTGCACCATGGCTATTGGTGAAGTGGTATGTCGGAATCTAACCGAGTAAAACCACACGGTTTGGACTTCGGCTTCGATCGCTTCCAACACTTAGTAAAATGTAATTAATAATTGGCCCTTCTTCCTTTAAGGGTAGAGTCACAATAGTACCGAAACTTATGTACTATTTTGGTTCAACTCTGAAAAGACAAAAGCTAATCAATAATAATTACATGCGGGTTATGAGAAAGGTGTTAATATTGTAACCATATCTTATGGGGACGGGAAGCTGTTAAAAGTTATTCTTTCACGCGTAAATTTATAAAGACTACTGTCCTGCCCTAATCTCAATTTTATTTGGTGATGGCGCAATGTGTAACATAGCAAAGGGTTTGGCTGGTTTCTTTTATGGCCGCTGTCTGACCCTAACCTTCCTTGGGAATGTAGTCAATTTCAGATGGGATAAATGTAAAAGGTAAATTGAGATAAGGATGATGGATAGGGCAAGGGATAGCAAGTCTCGGTCTCTACGTTTCACGATGAACTCCTAAACGAATGAACTGATTTTAATGAAATTTTGCCCACTGTGTGCAGTTGGGTCCATCTTGAGAGTTTATTGCAAATTAATTAGCCACAGCAACGGTAGCCTATAGTATATAACCTATATGTACCAGCACAATAAATTGTGAAATAAATTACTATGTTGTTAAAATTTTTGCTCCAGAAAATGAAGCCCATGAGAATAAGAACGTGGTACGACTGTTGTCCGCTGCATTAGGACTCACGTCACCAAACAAATGATCCGACGCCGATCTCGACTGCCAAGGGAAGATTCGCCAACCAAACAGTGAACCAATGTTTGTGCAAGTGATACGACCAATATCTACTTCAAGTGACAAATGAGTGTGAATATGTGTAATAACGTGTATATTGTACAATAAATATGATAAACTGACTGATTTAAGAATACACACAGTATAATATTGTCTGATTTTCTCTGTAAGGTTCAATAAAACTTGTTTGTGTGGTTGCGATCATGTCATTAAAATTTAAAATGTCAAGTAGAAGTGTAAAAACTTGTTGCAGCCATTGAAAGCAGCACTCAAAATAATTTAATATCACCTCTACCTCTCAACAAGGCTATATACGATTGCTGTACCACACACTTGATGCGTCAGGAACGCAGATTAGGGAAACCATGCCTTAACTGTTCTGTGAACAGACCGAATGTATTATATCTAATAAAATAACTCAATGTATAAATATAGAAGCTATTTGTAGGTACAGTTAAAATTATAGTAAACTATCCAAAATTAAGCTTTTGCATTTTTTAATTACTGATAATTGTTAGCTTGTATTTTTTAGTTTTACTTTTTTGTTATACCTACGAAATGCTTATTAAAATAAGACGTTCCTCAACTTATTTGTACCCTTACTGCATTCGCGTTATGTAAAAAAAAAATTTGAAAATTACCAAAAAAATTATGAAAAAAAAACTGTGTGTACTCTGCTTTGTCATGATTGAATGTATTTTTGTTATTTATTTATTGGAAAGTGATTAAATATCTCCTCAAAGTATTTTAGTAAGTTAGGACCTCAAATGTTATATTTCGTAATACGTAAACTTTTTTATTTACAATAAAAAAAATGCGTTATTTTTTCATAATTTGTAAACTACTCATTATGATATAACATTTTCAATTAAAATATTACACCAAAAATGTTAGGATGTAACAGATTTGCTAGATTTTATACGAATGTCAGTGGCTTTATCAAAGCAGTGGTTTCGGTTATCAAATTATTCGAAATTTGAATTAAAACTACTAAAGACTGTTGAGAGACTAATGAAATATGAGCTGTACAGAAAAAAAAATCACTCTATACATTATGCATCATTGACTAATGTTTATTGGAATGGTTATTTATTTAACATTTAATGTTTCCCCGGTACCCTTGCAACTGAGCTATATGTTATTCTAATCTAAGAAAACAAGGTTTACCTGATTAAATCCTTTTATTACATATATTTTTAGCCAAATCATTAATATTCAAAAATTGTCCTTAAGTTTAAAAAAAGTTATAGAATTTTTTAACATCTTGTAACAATTTAACAAAAGCAGTATAGAAATATAGAATAAGTTATCAGATATTTTGATTTTTTTACATGTTAATAACCATTTATTTATGTATAACATTTGAAAAAATAAATTGACATTGTCACAAAAACAATTTTTTTGTCGTAAACTCTTTCGTCAATCTTTAGCAAGCGTTCGACAAAACCTAGCACATCTGAAGACATAGGTTTACAACATTAAGAGCTTTGATATATTTAGCGCTGGTCACACAAACTGTATTAAACAACACCTGTACAGACAGTTATGGCGATTCTGTTGTAAATCTCACTAAACAATTTATAAAATTCTATTATTGTGGTTAAGAGATATCAAATAAATTAGCTATCTAGCTATAGCTCTACTTTCTATTATCATATTAAATTGACGTCACTTCATTTGATTCTGAAATTATTATATAAGGTTAGATGAGATTGAATTCGAATGTTGTGTTGTTGCAGTAAACTATATTTGGGAGTTACTTATGATAGTCGATTTTAGACATTTATGTTGTACTCCATCGTAAATACCAATACAGCAATTGATAAACTAGGTTGAGTAACGTAATTATTTAAACAAACTAAAATACGTTTAGTCCTATGTTTTCAGAATACGAAACGTCGATTGAGCGAATTAAAATAAATCTGAATGATTTACGAATTTAGCCTAGGTCAGAGATTTATGTAACAACAGAACCGCCATCACTGTTTACATTTTTAATTTAGTTGACATATGATTATTTGTTATATAGTTTAAATTTACTAGTAATATAAACATGTCTACTACAAGAAAGACTTCAAGTCAACACACAAAAAAAAACACGCCGACTCATACAAAAAAGTATTTGATATTGTTGACTATGATTATTTTTCTAGACGCCGGTAATGACTTACCATCGTGGCGGCAGTGTCGACTATTTTAATTGCCTCAAACGTGAATTGTCATTGTATTTCAATGATTGCTGATTTTATTAAAAAAATATATTTTAAATTATACTAAATAAAATTTATGATGATTGATCAGTTATTGCTAGCATACCCCATGTATGAGGTTGACAATAATTATATAGATTTTCTTTCTAGACTTATCAAAAATAGAGAACATTCTAACAATGGTGACACGACACTTATTGTAATTTTTTTAATATCATCTTCCTAAAACAAAGCAAGATCAGTCGGTTACAGATCAACGTTTTTAATTAAATCAGCAACCATGGTTGTAGGTTGTTATCAGAAGTAGATGATGATGATGATGATGACAGATATGTATGACGGTATTTCGCGTCTCTCGCTTATATCCTGTCAATCAAAATTTTCGTTCAAGTACTGCATGTGATTTCTTGTTGTCGAGGTATACTTATAATCTCAAGAATCCCCACAGATTAGCTATTAATCTTACCCGACTGCCAAAACATGCGAGGGTTATTAACAAACGTGATTTCCTGTTTTGTGCTGAGGTACTACTAGCTACGATTTTAGAATAAGTGCTCTTGTTCAAGGCGGGTATTTGTAAAAAATGTATTTTGATTTTAATGTGTTTATCAGAGTAGGCCAATTGTAATTAAATTTAAAAATTAATAAATATTAGAAGTGAGGTTTAAAACTTTTTTGATACATGATTAAAAATGCTTACTTGCACTGTGAATCACGCGTCTTGAAACAGCAACAAAAATACTTAAAGTGGGATAAAAAGTTTCGAATCATTGTTTAAAAAACAACCCAAAAGTTTTCGTTTTTAATGATGAAAGCATAGTGAAGATTGTTTTGTACCTTTTGATACTTTTTTAAACAGCATTTCTCAAAAATGTTTGTTGTGAAACTAATTTATATATGATTCATTACACAATAATATAATTATGATTGCTTACATTATTAAAAAAGCAGCGATATGACACATTAAAACCTGAAAAACGAAATTGTAAAAAGTATACGCGATTATTGTACCTATTAGAATAAATAAATAAATTTATTGGTAATTAACTCATAATTATTATGAATATTTAAGATAATATGTTAATTTTGTAGATTGTAAAGTTAGGTTAATATGTATTTAGGCTAGTGACTATAAAATTGTTTGTAGGTAATGCCTGAGCAAATTATTAAAAAAATATTCCTTTTTACAAAAAGATACTCAACTAAAGGAAAATTGTGTTAATCATATTAGAAAGAAAGTATAATGCTTTAATGAGGCTTGTTACAGAGCCAAGAGACTGCCAAGCACTTCTCAAGAAGCGTGGCACCGATTTTGTAGAAACTTCATTGGGTACCTTTTACACATCCGGGATTCGATGCTAATACAACCTAAATTAATATTTAAAGGCAGGAATCATGGCGCTAAATATGGCGTCTCATTGGCATAGGGCTTACGACCAAATAGAGAGATGAGAGTTGTCCAATTGAAGACTGGCATGGCCGCAAACTTGCACAGTAAATCTAGCACCTTCGAAAGACTACCGGTACTTACGAAAGTGCTTATTACAAGTTTAGAAATATTATTAACGACCTTTATGGAATTAATTTAACTTTAGACAAGATTTAGATTAAATCATTCTGAACTACAAAAACAATATTTTAAACCTCGCGTGGCGAGCATATAGGCGTACGTTTAAAATAGTATATATGTATTGTATTATTATTTGAAAATAATCTCTCCAGGGTTTCCAATTGGAAGATATATCTGTTACATTCTATCTTCTATCTATAATTTTTATTGAAAAATAGTGTAATATTCTTCCCAAATTCTCAAGAAAAGTGATACCAAACATCTCTCAGTAGCAAGCCACGGTACAAAAAAAATCGATAAAGCAAATGCAAGTAAAAGTTCATTTAAAAATCGCATCTGAATTTAATTTTTTTTTTAATAAACGTTACACAGATATTTCCTCCAAATAAAATGTCTAAATTTTATTTTAAGTAGTTTTATTTTCTAATTAGTTATTTATTTTACTTTAGGTGAACTTTCGTTTATAAGTAGTAAGTTTTTTAGTTTAATCTAGTGTAGACACATTCCCTAGCAAAATATATTAGTTGATTTATATTTTGTTTTTTTTTTCTATCTATTCGTAGCATTTAGTACATACAAACCCTTGCTTTTAATACCTTATTTACGATTTAAATAATTAAATATATAGTCAAAACATGAGATAAAGGTACTGCTATCTACATCGCAGATTCTATGCCATTTTAATGCATAGAAATCTATATAATATAACAAAGCTCAAGAGCGCAGCTGAAATTGCGGGGGACGCTAGGCCACACTACGCCACGCTTGTACACAATACTTGAATAGCACAGATAAAAATATATACTGTGAATAGTACTCAACAAGCAACCATTTAGCATTTATTTTATTTGTATATTATTGATTATTTTAAATAATCAATAAGGCATACAAATAAAATGTATTTTGTTATTATTTCATTTCAGTTTATTAACTGGCATAAAAAATAAGACAAAGACAGACGGCAAGTAGATTTGTAAACTGAGCATGGGCGTTCTACGTTTATGCCCTGTAGCATTGCATGTCTCCAACAAGATCCGTAAAATATAAAATTGAAAACCAATTAAATTAATTGTACCACAAGTGTAAGAATCTCAAATACAAGTCGCAAGTTTCTACAAAATCAGTAGCGTGAAGGCATTCTAATGATTACTACTTGTAAAAATATATTGCTCCTTTTGTATGTAATTCCACTACCACAATCTTTGATAAGCTACTTCCCGTTGGTAATTGCTAGGTTTAGGACTATGTACTTAGCTTATTTAGTTACATAGGTATTCCAAGTTTCTAATGTTTAATTAAAATATGATATACTCTAAGAACCATTGCTCATCCCATTGTAATAGCAATAAGATTATTATTTAATAACCTTGAGTTTTCTGATAAGTTTTCAATACATTAATAATATTTTTTTAATGGTTAACAGTTGTGATATCACTGGTGATAAAGGTAGGGTTAAGAGGTTACATAACCCTCTTATCATCGGTTTGATTACCGTTTTTTATAAAATCGAAATGACATCAAAGTTTTTTTTAAGGTTTTATTCACGTGTGTAGTTCGAGGATGCTTGGTTAGTTTCGTATTAAGGATTGAAGCGATCTGCCGTGTTGGTGTCGTGTATCGAAAACCGTATTTTTAATACATTATGATTAAATTTGTTATGAATGCCAGACAGACAGGGTTATGAAGTTTTATAATGGGGTGAGCAATTCCACGTGACCGATGTAACTAAGATTATTTATTTTGATATTAAATGAGATAACGAAATGTTGATGAAAGTAATACAACTTAAGTCTTTCATTTCACGCTTTTTTTAAAGGAACTAGGTAACATTATTTCTCATCACTATTTATAAAAAAAGTAGATGTTACGACTTGACCTTTTGTTAAAGCAATGGCACATCAAATTCGGATCGGAGAGCCAACCGGATGGCGAGTCGGAATTTGGGTCTTAGGGGGCAAAACTTAAAATATTTCGACGAAGCAACCAGATGAAATATATAGGTTGTAGGTGGGTAATGCAAGAATGATTTTGTTTTTCCTAGAGATCGCCTGGTTTTTTTTTTATACTACGTCGCTGGCAAACAAGCACACGGCCCGCCTGATGGTAAGCGGTTACCGTAGCCTATGAACGCTTGCAGTTCGATCGCCTGTTGGTCGAAATTCGATCTTAATTAATTACGTTTTGAATATTTTGTTCAATTTCATTGACCTATGTTCGAAACAATCTCACAACTATTACTATAAACTATCAAAATCACTAAATAACGGTAACTGCTATGTTGTTTTTACCTCAATCAGCACTCAAGTGATTGCTATCAACTTTTAATGCATGCCTGTCCTTTTATCGCCCCACTATTGTCAACCGACCAATAGCGTAGCACTACCGTCTATTGACACATTTTGATTAAATAGTAAACTGTTTTTTTCATCTATTATAGTTTGCCCCTATTTTTAATAAAATAAATACGAGTTTTTGATGTGGTGATAACACCTATCTGTAACAAAAATCAAGCTATTCATTGCCAGTATAATTTGAACTGTCATTATGTAAACTTTACATAACGTGACAATTTAACATCTATACTAATATTATAAAGCTGAAGATTTTCTTTGTACTGTAGGAACTTTGTGTAGGAACTACTGGTTCGAATTGAAAAATTATTTAATTTTATTTATTTCTCTTTATTGCACACGTAAAAGTAGCAATAGTGCAAACAAGTTACAAATGTTAAAGTATAACAAGCGACGGTCTTATCGCACACGGCGATTTCTTCCAGACAACCTTTGTACGGATATTGTCAAATACAATTGAGGGTAGTTTGTGGTGTATAAGGTTATGTTATGATATACTTAATTCTTTATTTACCTATATTAATTATAAACATATTACACACATTATAAATACATATGGTAATATGTATATATTATGTGTGTAATATGTTTATAGTTAATCACTATAATAATAATAATAATTTATTGTCACAAGGCTTGATGTACATACAGATTTTTAGTACTTGGAGCCTCCTTTTAAGCAAATGGTATGCCTGTATCAGGTCACGCCGAACTTCCATATCGCACTTATTTAGACTAGGCTAGTATCAGCTAATTATGAACTATTTCCTATTTCATGATATGTATATACCTATACCTAAACTTTCTATTTAACATATACAATTATCATTAACTCAGTACTAAATAAGTTATTCAAGAACTAATATTAGCTAGAACTAACTATGTTTGGCGTCATTCCAATTGCTTCCAGAACAAATGAGAACAGTATCATCAGCGTAAGAGAGAATTCGTGCGTTAGGTACTTTCAAACTGCAGAGATCGTTAATGTAAAGCAGAAATAACGTAGGCCCTAATACGCTTCCCTGAGGAACGCCGTATGATACATCTGCATGGTCACTTACATAGTTGCCAATTTTAACTCTTTGCCTTCTATTTGACAAATAGTCTTTGAAGAGATTGAGTTCAGTATCTCTTATTCCAGCCTTTTCTAGTTTTTTTATTAGGATTGGAACAGAGACGGTATCAAAGGCTTTTTTTAAGGTCTAAAAATACAGCTAAACATTTATTGCCACTGTCAAGATCAGCAGTTACGAAAGAGCTGAGTGCGGTAACAGCTTCCTCCGTTGATCTGCCTTGACGGAATCCAAATTGCGAGGGAGATAAGATCTAAAGTTTATAAATTTTTCTATTATTTTAGATATAGCAGGTAAAACAGATATAGGCCTATAATTATTGATACCGTCTCTGTCCCCTGCTTTATGAACTGGAGTGACAACAGATTGTTATAATGGGGCCGGAAAGACACCGTTTCTGAAACAGATATTCGCGAGGTGAGCTATGATTGGAACAATTTCTTTCCTTATAAATTTCAGGTAACTCGTTGATACATTGTCCCAACCCGGCGCACTTCTAGATTTCAAGCTCATCAATACCCCAAGCACTTCATCCAGATCAGTTTCAAGAAGCGCTAAAGAATTCACTTGTGAAGGTAAGTTATTGAATAGGTTCGGATCATTAGTTCCATTACTGTGAATTTGTTGAACCTATATATACACTAAAATATAATATATATATATATATATATATATATATATACCTATAAGTATTTACATATAATATTAATTATTTTAGTGTTGGATAGTCCATCTATTGAGGAAGGCTATATAACATCACGCTACGACCAATAGGAGCGAAGCAGTGACTATAAACGCTGTTGAAACTGCGGGAACGACTAGTCCTACTAATATTATAAACGTGAAAGTTTGTGAGGATGTATGGATGGATGTTTGTAGTAACAAACATCCATACATCCATAGTACTTTCACGCCAAAACTACTGAACCGATTGTGATGAAACTTAGTATGTAGATAGTTCGAGACCTGGATTAACATATAGGCTACTTTTTATCCCGATATTCCCATGGGATCGGGACTTACGCGGGTTAAACCGCGGGGCGCTGCTAGTATATTATATGCAAATATACTGGACAAGTGTAGCTTGATGTGGCCTTTTTTCACAAAAGTTTAAAATTTATAACATTATTTAAAAAATTTAGTTTTCTACACCTCTCTCCATATAAACTTTAAGTACTTATTCAAAATTTTACATTGTTTCGTGGCTGAAATTTTCTTGAAAAGGGTATTTACAGAGAATTCTCCTCACGCGTTAATACATAGAAGACATTTAATCATTATTAATTAAAAAGTGATATGTACCTAAGTTTTGAGGAAATAAAATAACTTTTTTATTTTTATACAATTTGTAAATTCGTTAAAACATTGTGCAGATCGTTACACAGTTTACACACGATATATATCAAACAGCACTTTTCTATTGATCCCATAGAAAATGTGTAGAATGCTGAGAAGATATCGTATAGTACTATTACCTATTTATATTGCACTATTTATTATACATATACTCACTACCAGTCCCCGCGAGGCTTCACTCGCGTGTTAATATTTATATATTTTGCGCGGAACCCTAATTCTTTTTCCAAAATAAAAGTAGCCTAAGTTACTCCTTATCACACCAACTATCTGCCAGTGAAAGTCCCGTGGAAACCAGTCCACCCGTTCTAGAGATTAGCCGGAACAAACAGACAGTCAACAACTTTAAAACTGATTTTTAGGCATAGGTATCGTGCGAATAAGTTTATGAGCTTAAAAAAGACGAAGATTTTGATATTAAAAACAGATCATTCAATATTATTTATTTGTATTGATTTAATTCTACTGACCATGTATTATATTATAGGTCTGGTTAAAGGTCAAGGTTACAGCCCTATAACCAATTAACCAAAACAATTTATAAGGTAGGTGACTGTCAAGTTCAAGGCATATCAGTCTCATACAAGGCGTATCTTTGTAGTAAACGTCAGAACCTCGGAACGACAGGTTCGGTATATTTTTGTATGGAATACTACGGCATGACGTCACGCCTTACTGTTGTCTAATCAATAATCATTCACATTTAAAGATAATTTGACTATTATATAATAAATTAAAAACATTAAAGTAAAACTGGACGACAGTTTTCAATTGACTTTCATTTTGAGCATAGGCGTTACAACTATGTGGTTCTTAGTTGCATACAATAGTGCCGATTCTATTGTACACTCGACTAAACTAAAACCTGACTTAATTTCTTCATATGAAATCAACCTAGTGTTCTTCGTGATAAGGTCTATTTGTTACTAGCATCTATTTCTCAGCGCCGCTAAATTTCACTAACACCTGTCAACGTATACTCAACTTTATTTCCACGCAGCGAGTCTCCATTTATTCAAACGCTGTATAATTGCCGTATAAAAACTTGTTCAAAACGAACAAGGATGACGTGTTTTTAATCTACACCTACGAAGACGCTTACTAAAAACACAGAGCAAAAGAGATGGCATTCAACGGATAGCGGCTCTCGCTACGTGGTATTAAGGTTTATTTAAGCATATCAGACTTTAGTCGACAAATAAATTGCCTATTTCGATAGCGACATATGTTACCTACTTGTTTCAATTTGAAATAAGACCTTGTTTTGAAGCGTACAAGGTTTACATCTTATATGAAGAAAATTTAGTGCATTTTAATTTAGCGAGTGAAGTAACAGAATTGGGGCCGATTCAACTAAAAGGTCGTTTGCTTCTGTTAAAACTATATTCCTATCATAACTGTTAACACCGTTAGCTTTTCAATTCCCAGAAGACCCTAGCATATAAGTACCTAAAAAAGTGGTCCTGGTAAGTAGTCATAAAATATCTAATAGCCTTAATCCTATCTATTCTATATAAAATAAATAAATAATTGTGTGATGAGCACGATAATTTAGTGTGTCTGGGTGTAATTTATCTATAATATGTATGTATTTAAAAATATTTAAGTATGTTTATCAGCAGTCTGGTTACCATAGTACAGGCTCTGCCTAGTTTGGGATCAGACAGCCGTGTGTGAGATGTGTGGAGTTATTACTATTTAAAGTTAGTTAATATTTACGCAATACAATATTGTACTGATCATTTGAAATATGCAAAATACGCCAAGTTTGTAGGTATTATAGTGTGGGCACAGATAAGATAATAGATATAGGGACAACCCAGTCGCTACCTATATAGACTGTTCTATGGGCTCTAGACGGAAACAATATAATAATGTTCATTAAAGGGCGCACTAACGTTATCCTTACTAACAGTCGTCTACTATACAACAATTTAAAAGCAGAGGTATGCACGTTGCAAATAATATATTGACGGCATCACAACCACGTTTCATGGATTTAGTTTCGTTTTAGTAGTTATTATCAGCTTTTTTAAATCATAAAATAATTGAAGAGATTTATATTCAGCTACATACAGTGCACCTTTCACTAACTTGACATTGCCGATCTGTGTGGGCTGTGTCGGCATTGCCCAACTATTCTGCAGCGATAGATGCAAGCCTAACGAGGACATTTTATATATTTGGGTGATGCGCTGTAAAGACGTTTTGGACCTGTGTATTATTTTCGGTCATGTTCTTCCTATTAAAAAACTATTAAGGGCTAAAAAACTAACGGTTTAATGGTAAGTAGCTACTTTTCGAGATATCATCATTTTTCTGGAATATAGGTCAGGGGACTGTTGCAAACACATCAAAACTACATAATACTAGAGTGCACGCATCGCGCAATGGCCAAAGTGGTCGCCTTGCTCTTAAGCCGTGTCGAGAGTTGTGGGTTTGATTTCCACACGGCATAAACATTTGCGTGATCGACAAATAGTTGTCTCGACTTTGGGTGTTCTTGTTTGTAAAGTTCTCCTTTCATTCGTAGTGTGGGGTTGTCCTTTAAAAAAACATAATTATAAACATTTTCTATTGGACATGGAATCGACATTCGTATAATTATACTGCTTTAGTTTCGAAGAAATGAAACTATCTTAGGGTATCCAAAGCCTAAACTTTTGGATCATTTGTCGAGACACATGTCTGTCTGGTGTGCTGCGATTAGGATCAGCGGATGGTGTATTTTAATATGTAAAGTTGTTAGTAACATTGTTTAATAGTTTTTTTGTTCCGATAAAAAGCAAAGTATTAGTTTCTCCTCTGCCACTTTACAAAACAGGGGATTGTGTATTTTAACTAAATCGTGAAATATCAAGGAAGCTATCGTTATATATTTAATTTAGTAAGTTCTACAGCAATTTGAACTTTAATAATTTTAAAGTGATGTAGAACATGTCCAAAAAATTATGGGATTTTTGTTGTAGTAACTTCAACACGTATTCCTGTCAGAAACGATGCACTGTCATAAAATAAAAATTGTTTCACGGCTTTGCTACTGGTATACATTTCAGACCTTTTATCTACCAGTAGTTGTATGCAACACGAAAAGGCGCAGAGGAAAATTAAATTTTGTTAATGAATATTTGGCAGGGGACTGTGCTTAAAAAGCCCAGACTATTTTTTATATATATTTTTTTATAGATATCAACGTATCAATAGATATGACATTGAATGACGAATGAGTCCATAAATAGGAATGCGTCACCTAACTCACCTGCAATCTGCAATAGACTTAATTAATGTATGTCCTAGCATACATATATGCTGTCTGAATTGCTAATAGTTGTATTTACTTGCAATAACCTAGAACCGTCTAGGAACAAGCCCTATTTACGAAGGTAAACATAAGTTTTCAGGAAAATATCTAATTAAAATAGAGTATCAGGAAAGGTGTAGGTACCTAATTTGAAATTCATAATTAAATAATATCAGTAAGTACCTAAATATAACCAAATAATGATATTGCTGGCATACCATTGATCTTTTTTTGGTATGTAGGTATGATCTTTAAACTTTAGGTACCTATCCATCCAATAAAAAGTTATAACTAAAAAAGTTATAATATATATAGAATAACTAGTTACTTTGAGCTTGTTGTTTGCTGGTAAGTTATCCATTATCCATAAGTACCTACCTAATTACTATAAGACGTATGTAGGTACTTACAAAGGCACCTACCTCTACGTTTGAAAATACACTTCAACTCTCCGTCCTCACATAAATTGTCAATATAAGTTTGTGAAGCCCATACAATAAGCAGTTAGGTTGTAGGTACCTACTAAAGTCAAAACGACGGCGACGTCGAGCAACCAAACATCGATTCAATGGTTGACTAGTTCGTGAATCGTGCGCATCACGTTTTCCAACTAGGCACACACATTGTTAACACCATATTATAATCTTGCATAGTAAATAACAACACAGACGCAAGACTATTTCATTAACGCAGAGGTGGATGATGCAGCTTTGTGGCTTCCTCACCTACACGATTAGCGTCGGAAAAATGTTGGTCTCGGCTTGTGTACATTATGACAAACCAAGTCGACACAGTGTCGTGTGTGCATTGACACCGAGTCTGGTAACGTGAGTGGCCGTAATCTACGCCAGTCGGCACACCGCCCGGGCGGGCGCCACACGACCGGGATCTGCGCGAGCGACGAGCGGCGAACGCGAACCAATAATATCAGTGAAATAAACACGTATCCGCAAAATGCTGTAACGTGCGAGCGCAAGATTCTGGTGAGTACATCATCACTCTATCTCCGCACTAATACACAGTCACACAGTGAATCAACGCTATTACAAAAGCATTTCCTACGTCTATATATAGTTGCACCTTTTTAGGACGTTGCATTGAAGAGTGAGTTTCCCGCTGCGCTTTTACGCGGTTTCCTTCCACCGTTTTATTTTGCACGTGTAAATATATCGTAAATTCTTTTCAACAATTTAACCGCGTTAACTCGTACGTCACTAAGATGCGCACTACCAAAAACGTATAGTGAAATCCGTCCGTAGACTAAAATTAATCGAATGAGCGAAATGAAAGTGGCCGCTACCCCATGGTTCAGCGGCGCCTGAAGCGAAAACAGCGTGCCAGTCGTCTAATTAGGTAGTTAGGAGCATGATAAAAAATAGATTTTCTTGTCTGTTCTTGTGTTCCCAATAGGACGCAGTCTGCGCTCTGGCCTAAATACCGCCAAACATCTATCAAAGATCAATGTCTCCCGAGCTACATTGGGCACCTTTACCTACAATGTACATTGTTCTATAAACATCATTAACATAATTGCGGTTGTTACAACATTCCTACATTAAATTTGTATTAATGTTGATATTTTGTCACCCTTGAACTCGACAAAAGACTCCAGCGCATTCAGACATGACCAACAGCGTCATACTTATTTTCTCAGAATGAAAAAATAGGTATTACCTAAGCAGTAAGTAATGCTGCTTGACATTTTGGAATGAATAAACATTACCTAACATTTATTTATTTTATCAAAACTAGGCACCTAGGGAGGTATTGTAGGTAAGTATAGTGGACTCGGTGAGCATCTGTATTTCTGTATATTCGGGATTTTTTTTTTTTTTTTTTTTTTTTTTTTTTTTTTTTTTTTCGTGTGGAAACCCCCACGGGTCATCACCTCACCGGGGTGAACGGCAAGGTGGTATGTCGGACTCGAACCGACTAAAACCACACGGTGTTCCGTCACGGGTCCTAAGGCCGGGGACTCAGGTGTACCCTAGAAAGGAAATCCCTGTGAGCCCCGGCAGACTTGGCCGCCTGCTCGACAACAGGCGACCCCACAATTTGGTGCGGGGGCCTAGCCCCCTCCGATTTCGAGAGGTGCGCGTGGAACACGTCGCGCCGCCGTCTCGGGCCTGCTTCTGCTAGGGCGACGGGTTACCCAGCCCATCGCCCTCAGGCCAGCGCTCATGGAGGCCGGAGATCATTTTGTACTCTCCGGCGCCTGGTACGTCTTCTGCGGGACGAGAGAGAAGTAGTTCTCTCCCGTTCCCTTTCCGCCGCCTCTTTGGCATACATCACTTCCTCACAGAACGAGGCAGCGGAATCCCATGCTCTCTCGCACCGGACCATGGCCATAACCATGGTTTCTAGCGAGAGGCTACCCACACCAATGGCCGCAACGAGGTCGACGCGCTGCACCGTCCACGCAGTGCACTCTACCAGAGTGTGAAGTGCAGTATCCTCGCTGCGGCCCCCGCAGTGGTGGCACGCAGACGTTGGTTCCCGGCCTATGCGACACAGGTACTTTCCGAAGCAGCCGTGTCCCGTAAGCACCTGCGTCATCCGGTAGGAGAGGCTTCCGTGCCGCCTCTCCAGCCAATCCTCCATGATAGGTCTTACCGCCACAATCGTGGCGTGCCCTGCGCTCGGTCGCTCAAGTCGTTCCTTCCACTCAGCCATGAGCCCCTGGCGGAGCTGGGACCGCTGAGCTTCGACTTCGCTCTGCAAAAGTGTCAGGTCCCGCTCTTGCACCTCCTTGCGCCACTGGTACAATTTAGCAAGGGATTTTGCCTCCAGGTCCCATGGCGGAGTCCCAGCTAGGAGACTTGCCGCTTCAAAGGAGATCGTACGGTATCCCCTTATGACCTTGACGGCCATAACCCGCTGCGGACGTCGCAAAATTGCAACATTGCGGGTCGTCAGGGTCTCTGCCCATATTGGGGACCCGTATAGGGCCATGGACCGCACGATCCCAGTGTAGAGTCTCCTACAAGAGGCGTCGGGCCCTGCTAAGTTGGGCAGCAACCGTGAAAGCGCGGACGCCGCCCCCATAAGCTTCGGGGCCAGACTCCGGAGGTGAGGTCCGAAGTCCCATCGGCTGTCGAGTACGAGTCCTAGATATCTCATCGAGGACTCAATGCCGATGCGAACACCTCCCACAAAAAGGCTAGATCCCACAGGTGGTCTCTTGCGAGGCCCAGTAAACCACATAGCTTCTGATTTGTTAAGAGCCACCTTGAGACCCAGCCGCTGGATTCTTGTAACGACTTGAGCAACCCCAGCCGTGGCCTTTATGATAGCTTCGCGGTGCGTCTTGCCTCGCGCCGTCAGGAGGGTGTCGTCAGCGTAACACGTTACGACGACACCTCCCATGAGCACACCGCGTAGCACCCAGTCATAACCGATGTTCCACAGAAGAGGGCCCAATACCGAGCCCTGTGGAACACCGCACGACATATCTCGCCGACCGTGTCCTGCCCGACTCGGGTAGATTACGGCTCTCTCTGTCAAGTATGCCCCGACAATTCGGCGGAGGCAGAGAGGCACTTCGTGATAAACAAGTGCCTCTTTAATACAACTCCAGGGCAAGGTGTTGAAAGCGTTAGCGATGTCAAGGGACACCGCCATCATAACCTCGCCCCGGGTTACTGCTTCCTCCGCTAGAGCCTTTACGCGCATGATCGCATCCACAGTAGAGCGCCCTTTGCGGAACCCATACTGGTTATCCGCCAAGTCCGGCCCCACTCCCGAAAGGTGCTCGACGAGGCGACCCGCTATGATTCGCTCAAAGAGTTTACTCACCTCGTCGAGCAATACAATGGGCCGGTAGGCGGATGGTGAGTCCGCTGGGCGCCCCTCCTTTTGGATGAGGACCAGCTTCCCCGTCTTCCACAGTTTTGGAAACTGGCCTCGCTCAATACATGCGCTAAAAAGCCCTCTTAGTCGGGGCTCGAGAGCCTGAAGGGCCAGGACCCACGCTCGGCCTGGAATGCCATCGGGTCCTGGAGCGGTGCTCTTGGTTTTAAGCCGTTGCACCGCCACCCTTAGTTCTACCTGAGTGACTTCGGGCACGTCGTCGTTGTCATCAGCCACGTCGGGCACTTGAGGTGGAGCCATCGGCGGCGGAACGTGTTCCTCCGCCTGTGAAGGGAACAGGGAGCCTACAACTCCTTCAAGCAGCTCTGGCTGAAGACTCTGGGTCAATGGGGGCGCCCACGGGCGTAGTTTACCCCTCACCAAAAGATATGGTCGCCCCCACGGATCTCGGTCCAGAGTCTCCAGTAGTTCCCGGCGGGCTTTTCTCTTGGCCAGCTTTATCGCCGCTTGAAGGGTTCTTTTAGCAACCCTGTAGCCTACAAGAAGCTCCACCTCACGGGCTGCCGCATCATCTGGGCGGCGACGCCTCCTGCGAAACCTGGAGTACTGGCGGCGTGCCCCCACGCACGCTTCCCGGAGCTGCGCTATCTCCGGCGTCCACCAGTACACCTGGCGCCTTGCAGGCCTCGTCTGAACCCTAGGCATAGCCGCGTCACAGATGTGCGACATTGCCTCCCGGAACCATTGAGCCTCTACATTGATATCGACGGGCCTGACTGGTGTAGTCACCCAGGCCTGTACAATGGAGGCTTCGAGTAGAAGCTCTCTATTTAGGTTCCTTAGCGCCCAACGTGGACCAAATGGAACCACCTCGACCGGCGCATTAGAGGTCTGGGTAGAGACGTCGAACCGAATGTATCGATGATCGGACAACGTCTCCACCTCCTCCATGACGCGCCAGTCTCGGACACGGCGCGCTAAGGCAGGGCTGCCAAAGGAAATGTCCACGATCGAGCTGCCCTGCTGTCGCACGCACGTGGCGACCGAACCTCGGTTTAGGAGGACTAGGCCAGATGTTACGGCCCATTCCTCCAGTGCCTCGCCCCTAGGGTTTGTGGCTGGGGATCCCCAAGCCGTCGATTTTGCGTTAAAGTCCCCTAGGACGAGAACAGGGCGAGGTCGACACCCCTCGACAACGACGGCCAGCTGATTGAGCCAATCCTCAAACTCAGCCAGGACACGGTTCGGCGAGAAATACACGGCCACGACTGCAACCTCATCAACACACACCGCTACCCAACCTTGTCCCCTTGCAATAACAGTAAAGGGGGGGCAGCCAGCGGCGGTGCCCCGAACGTCTGCCGCCAAGCCGTCAAGGTCCCCAGCCCAGATATCTCCTGGAGGTACAAAGTACGGCTCGGCGACGACGGCGACTTTGATTGACCACTGCGCCATGCTCTGGAGCAGAAGATCCTGAGCATTGGCACAGTGATTTAAATTCCCCTGTAGAATATAGATATCGGAATCCATTATTGTACGTCCATATTCGCACACCCCTGTGAACTAGGCCTCTCCCCGGTGACACTTGCCCTTGCCTCGTTGGGCCGGGGGGCAGATGGTTTACCCCTGGGTTTCGGCTTTGATGTGGCACAGGCTTTGCTACCTACCCGGTGCCCGGCTGGTTTGTCTTCTGCTGTGCACTTAAAGCAGTGTGGCGTAGCATTGCAGGCCTCTGCCTTATGACCGGGCTGGCTACAGCGGAAGCACCGATCTCCCACGGTTATTTCCGCCGTGCACTTTACTCCAACATGCCCCACCGACAGGCACCGGAAGCACCTAGTTTGGCGAGGCTGCAAGAGTCGAACTTGCGCCTTAAGGAAGCCCCCAATCAAGAGGCTGCGACCATTTGCAATTTTTTGGGCAACCACAACCGGGCAGCTGATGATTGCCGTGCCCAGACCGCTAGAACCAAAGCGGATTACTCCAGCTCTAATTTTATCTGTTGGGCAACCTCCAGCAACAGCTACAGCGGACACCATCTCATCCACCGTTACAGAGTCATCCAGACCCAGGATACGCACATCTGCGCATTTGGTGGGTCTGGATACACTTACATCTGCTGCGTCCAATGACTCCCTCAACTTAGCAGCGAGGGCGTCAGCTTTGGAGCCGCTCGTAGCGCCTGGGATTTCGAGGAGGCGAGCTCCAGTGCGGGTTAGTTTGCACCGGACTCCTTCTATCTCTAGTGCCTTAAGATCTACAGAGGCCTTGGCCTTCTTGAGGACCTCTGCATACCCAATGCCCCTCTCCGTGGCTTCCGTTGTCAAGGTTAGGACAACGGCTGTAGACCGTGGAGCACGGAGTTTTTTGGGCAGCTTTGCCGCTGCAGCCTTGGTTTTTTTGGCCGCTTTCTTGTTGTCCTTCTTTACCTTCTTTTTGGCTCCCGCTATCTCCCAATTTCCATCTCCTGAGGGCTGCACGGACGGTAAAGGAGCAGCTAACGCAGGTGCATCAGCACTAACTTTTTCTTTTGTTTTCTTTTTGGCAGCAGGGTTCCCTTGAGTAGATGACGCTGCAGAAGCCTGTGGAGCAGCTACCTTTCCACTAAGAGGGGTTTTAGAGCCCTTTCCTGCCGCGGCTGCATAAGATGCTGATAACGGTAGGCGATCTTTTGCCCCTTGCATGGCGGATATACGCGTCATAATGCGGTCTTCCATCTCTGAGATTAACTTTGAGATAGCCACATCTGGGGTTATTTCCACCCGCTGCACCGATGACGCCGTTTCGCCAGTACAGCTCCCGCCGCGACGTTCTTTACGGATTTCATCCCGTAAAGCGCGCATCTCCTCTTGTAGCTCCTTACTGCCTTTTTCAGATTCGGTCAGTCGGGCTTCAAGGCGGCCAATGTACTGCCGAAGCTTGGCCGTCTCCTCAGAGGAGGAACACTTTAGAAGTGCCTCCGTTGCCTCTTTGATTGAAGAGGCCGCCTCCATCAGTGTCTTCTGACAAGTGCCTTTCAGACTCTTGGAGACGCTGGCAACCTCCCCAATACGCCTCAGCGCCTCATTAATTTTTCCACCCCATTCGGGAGCAAGAACATCCTCTTCTGAAGTAGGAGCATTCAGGCTTGTTAACGACCCCCGGGTTCTCCCCCTTTTCTCCGCCGCTTTTTTTGTCTTAATATTGAGGAACAGGCTTTTAAGGCGCTGTTCCTCTTCCTCCGCTTGAGCTGCTTTTTCGGCGGCTCGAAGAGCTGCTGCCTCTTTCCGCGCCTTCGCAGCGCCGATGTACGCGCCGGTCGTAGGCGGTCGGCCTCTGCCACGTTGCGCTTTCGGTACCTTAGCAACTGGCATCGAGTCTTCGGGCTCACTCGAGGAGGCAGTCTCCATACCCGAACGACTTCTGCTACGTCCGGCTTCCGAGTTTCTAGAACGCGGCCGTTTTTCGCCACGCCAAAATCTTGTGCCAGTCAATGCTGCACAGCTCACCTGGCTCTGCTCTGACTGACTGTCAGACATTGCCACCTCCAAAGCGCCTCTCTCTGTTACCGCGACCTTCGCGTTTGTGTCGGTGGTCGATTTACAGCTGACCAACGGGCTGTTTGGGCATTGGTTGCTCCCCCCAGAATACGACTGGGAGCTGCCGGAGCCGACTGGCTCCGGGAGGGATTCCCCAGACAAACAGTGTCTGGGACCCTCCTGGGTAGACATTTGCGTATTTACCTTTGCCATAGTGGGTAGTTTAACGTCCTTCGACGGGGACACCCTCGGGACTGAGTTCCCCTCAGCCATTCATCCCATTGCCGGGCGTCAGAGCGTGGGATTGGGGTTATTTTTTATAGAGGTTGTTCTTCCTCGCAGCCCCGATGAGCCACCGGTCCTGTCAATTCAGGATTACGGTTGGGCCGAGCGGTGATCTATATTAGACCTGTGTCCACCAACTCTGAGTAGGTTCAAAGATGGCAGACCCGTCGCCCCGGGATCTTTTCTCCGCACGTTATCCTCTGCATAAATCAGAGAAGAGACCGAGAAACAGAGTAGCCTTCGAGGCAGGCCCCTCGTTGCCAGAATATTAGCCGTCGGCAGTGCCGCTCTCTCCAAGGGGAGAAAACAAAAGCGGCACCGCCGACGTTGCCCAGGGTGCACCACGGGGAGGTTTTCACGGCCAGCACCCCGTATATTCGGGATACTGTTAAGGTAAGGACATTTAAATTTTATCCAGGGCTTAAATAGAGTAGGTATTTAAAATTACTTTAAACGAAAACATTAACCTGGTCGCGTCGCGTACCTATGTCTGTAGCTACCTATAAGATGAATTGAAATTTGTGATACATTTTACTATTTTTGTTAATTATTACATGAAATTTAAAAGCCAATAAGAGTGATAATTGGTAACTGAAGATATTGGAGTTTAAAAAATTTAAAAAATATTAGCACAACTCCTAAGTCCTAACCCACACAGTCAAGTCAACAGCACACAGCCATCCGCTCTATCGTTAATTAACCAGTAAAAATCGACTCTTCGTGTGCTGGCAGAGTTAAACAACAAAAAATAGTTATCGCGAATGGACTCAGCCGATTGACTCGGGTCATTTACCCCTGAAACTGAGACCAACAGACGAAGTTACAGTAATCGTTCGCTTTTGTATTGTTATATTGCATTTTAGTAAAATACAATATAAAAAAAAAATGACAAAATTGTGATACTCTCGAAACAATTTAGAAAGATGCAACAGAAAGTGAGGAAATGCTAATTTGAAATGAAAGATTT
Organism: Callimorpha dominula; assembly: GCA_949752705.1. Taxonomy (NCBI): domain Eukaryota; kingdom Metazoa; phylum Arthropoda; class Insecta; order Lepidoptera; family Erebidae; genus Callimorpha; species Callimorpha dominula. The sequence continues at coordinate 3,387,288 of OX457000.1, read as the reverse complement.
CGCAGTTAACAGTGTTTCGAGAGAAATGGATAGATCGTTAAATTTAATACTAGTTGGGTAGCAAACTAGCAACCTGTCACGCAAGATGTCTAATTAATTGCAGTGAGTAATTGTAGTTTATTACGATAATTAAGAGCTCACCGAATAGTCAATTAAGAATAATGTAAAATGAAAAGGCGGGAAATTAAAACGGAAGCTAGCATTTTTTTTACATTACGCTTCAAAGGAGGTTAAGTATTATCGGTAATGATAACCAGAAATACTTATCTCTTTTTTTTTTAATAAATTAATAGTAATAGAAATAAAAAAATACTGTTATATTTAATCCCTATTAACCGCTAAGATAATGCAGAATTAATTGCACGCGATTATAAATCGGTTTTAAACAATAAATTAAACAGCAGCCAGCAGGCTTTATTTATTCCATAGAATTTATTCCACTGTAACTTATTCCTGAACTTTAACGTGACCTCCACGGCTTTCACCGGGTATTTTGTACAGTTGGCCTGATAGTAGCCGGTTGCCCGTGCCTCTAATGATCGGACTTATATAGGAATAACCGGATATCCCTGAGCATAGTGTTTTGGGGACCCTACTTAGTAGAAATACAACTATTTTAGTAAGCTATTAAACCGTTGTCTTCGTATGTAGATAGCTAAAAACCTGGATTAACACATAGGCTACTTTTTATCCCGATATTCCCACGGCATCGGAACTTACACGGGTGAAACCGCGGGAGGCAGCTAGTTTATAATAGTTAACACACACGACTTACGACATCATAATTATGTGGAGCGCATTCGACTTCTACGTCATAGGTTAAGGCTTCGACTTCTGCTCTGTTCGTGTTTGTTTTCATAAATAAGTCAATTTGTCTTATCTATGCTTAGTTTGGGTCTAGATAGCACGGTGTAACACTTATTTTGAAATAACGGTAATTGTTCTCCATTTTGAAACTTAAATCGTCTTATCACCATTTTGTGAAAATGATAAACTGATGAATCTCAGTAGATAAGCTGGCAAGATTTAGAGCAGGCAGGGCGAATTTCTGCTTTATGTCTTTTATTAAATTGAAATTAATATTTTCTTAATACAACTCACGCCTGCATGTATGTATCATCAAAGAAAAAAGTAGAGTTTAGTTAAACCTCATATCAGATAATTGGAGCCACGTAATAGGAGGCGAACCTATTATCGTTCCCTGGTCCCGTTATGTTTTCAGGTTCCGAGCACAAAAACAATTTAAACAGAGAACCTCACAATCTTACGCATACTTAAGCCGATGTAGGCAATTTCAAATAGGCACAGGTATAGCAGATCTGGCTTTTCTATTCAAATTAGTAAACCATCTCTTTCTACACTATGGAGATCACTCACCAATTCAATCTACCGTCCACAGACCAATCTATGGAGATTGTGTGCTGAGCTTCTTAGTAAAATCTGATTGTGCATATCGTCTGTACGTCTAAGGAACCCTAATCTCCTTTATGTGCCAAGAACAAGTTGCAATTACAGACAAAATTCATATATGATCACATTGATCACAGTGTTTAGAGCGTATAATTCCCTGTGTCATGCGCATGATATTGACCTATTCTTTACCAGTATTAATCAATTAAGAACTATATTATCTAACAATTTCTTCGAGAACATGGAATGTTAAGCTGTGTATTTTTTTTTTCATTATCTGAACTGTCTTCAAACTTTACCTACTGTCCAAGTACCACTTTTATACTACTATTATTTAAATTTAAATGCAAAAACTTGTGATTGTCCTTTTTACACTATACTCGTTTGTAATCTATATTTTAGCTGTAAGTTTTCGTGAAAATAAAAAAAAAATAGGCCGTCATAGGACTGCCGACAGAAGTGAAAACTTAAACGAAACGACGAACTTAAAACGTCACATTAGCAGGTTGGTGACACTCATTAATAAGGAGCTCACAGATCTCAATGTTTATAGTGTTACTGAAAATAATTTTATATAAAATTTGATAGTTTATGTAAATAAGCTCAATACTTAAGACTTAAGGTTTATTTATTTTATGCTTTTTAGTTCTTTTGGTCGGTTTAATTTTTTGTTAAAAAGATTTTTATTTTATGATTGTTTTCATCAGCAGCTCAGCTACATGATGTGATGATTTCTAAACGCAAATACCTGATAAAGTAATGAAAAGTAAACAGATACACTATTCTTTCCTACAATTTTTGAAGGTTTCTCTCAATTTTACCAGGATCCCATCATCAGATCCTGACTTCCTTGACATGGGACCCCTCTTGAGGTATACCCTATCTAACAAAAAAAGAATAATCAAAATCGGTTCATAAATAACGGAGAGGCTGAACAAACATAAAAAAAAAAAATATATACGATCGAATTTAGAACCTTCTTTTTTTCGTCGGTTAATAAACTCACATTCACTTTTAAATATTGTTTAAGGTAGTTCTAAAAACCACTGTGTAGGTACCTATTGTTCAATATGAGCTAGCATTTCAGTGTCTGTTATACATGTTCCTTTTAGCAACAGTGTACAACAGGTGCGTAGTTGTAAGAGCTGTAATGTAACAGGATGATATGATATATGACACCGATCTGTGTTCTCCAGGAGTTGAAAATTGAGGGACGTGAGTTGAGTACACTCAGGCATTTTAGTGATGGTTAATTTAGCCCTGATTTTAAGCACTCTGCCTGTCTTTTTGTTCCCGTACCATTAGTTTGTATATGTCTGTATGTAATCGTGAGTTCAATTTGCGGCTCGGGCAATTTGTTATTCTGTTTATCATTTAGGAAATTCTCAGTAATAAGGTAGAAAGTCTAGGAACGAGCCACAGTGATGGCAATAGGGCTACTCCTATGGGTCACCATGCTTACCAAGGAGGAATAATATAAGTACATGGGCGTAAAACATGTCAGCCTATATTTATATAGTAGGGATATTTATATCACTACATATTATAAAACAAAGTCCCCCGCCCGCCGCGTCTGTCTGTTCGCGTCAAACTGAAAAACTACTGAACGGACTTTCATGCGGTTTTCATCAATAGACAGGGTGATTCATAAGGAAAGTTTAGGTGTATAACTTGTTAACGTTTTGTGTAAATTGGTTGCAATATGATGATGATTGCTGAAGATATCTCTACTAACAGTGCGAAGCCGGAGCGGGTTCCTAGTAAAAATATAAATAAAGCATTGTTTACTAACTGAATGTGTTCACCAGCCCCAAAATATTGGTTCATAATTTTATTTTGTGCAACTGATTGTCTTACACAAGTACCTACGCAAAACTGTTATGTCTAGTTTTATACAATGCAATAAATTGTATGTTTAGTCATTAATGTACCATGACAATGGTAAAAGATAAAATAATCAAGTTCATACTTTCGTTCATATGCCTTCACTTTCCTTCCTTGAAATGGAAACCCTTTAAAACGGCTTTAGAAAGTTAAGTAAGTACTAAAATAAACATCTATCTTTGCAAACACCAACTCTGTTTAAGCATTAGGCAAATTATTATTCTTGCCGCGTTCAAAATAGAAATACTCGAAGAAGTTAAACAAGAATTCGATATTTGCAGCATTAATTGGCACAGATAAACATAAAATACTTAAATATTATTCTTTTGTAACAGCTCGTCCCTGTCTATAGACTGCGTGCATTATGTGCATGTGCAATGCCAATGTGAGCTTACAATATTTCATTGCATTTGCGTAGGTATGGCTTGGAAAGTGTTACAAATGAGTTTTAACAGTTTTATAGTGCATAATTGTGAATGTTTTATTGTTTAGTATCATTCGGTTTCTACTATATGGCCAATTAGTATCAACAGAATAGAGAACCCACTATTCATGCTAGTTAGCAAGAGAAATTAAAGCCAGAAATTAACAACACCTAATGAAAAATGGTTTTTCATTTTTCATTAGGTATTCACCTTGGTAGTAGGGTAATTATTTTAGAACGAATTTTGACATACCACTTTTGTTTTTAGTCGAGACTTCTTTAGTGACTAATTTGAGGTCAACTTTTTAAACATATATGGAATCGTTGAATCATCGTGATAGACGAATAATAACATCTCATAGAAGAGTAAAGCACAAGCTTACGAATGTAGTTTATCAAGGCTGTACAAACTGCAACTTTGTGTACATTTACGATGGAAGATTGCAGCAAATATTTGCGGAGTAGCTCAACAAAATTCCAAACAGTGAATGACCTGCTCTAGGCAGAATCTTAACAAGACTGATAAGATAAAAATGTTGTGCCAGTTATTTTTTGCGTACCTTAGTCTTAAAAACTTATCGGTATCTAGGTCTTTGTAACCCTCAAAGAATGAAAGGTAAAATCGTCACCGGTATCGGCACATACAGAGATCTTTACCAAGTACCAAAAAAGGCCGTTCAGTTTGTAAGTTTACACGCTTTAAAGACCCTCTGTTTAGGCTCTGTTTATACTTTTTGGTATACGAGTACATTACATTGTTTTTGGTATTTGTATACGAGATATTGTGCATTTATTTATGCTTTTCACTTACACTAAAAGGTGCTATGGCAAATTGTTCTAATAAATACCTACCTTCGGTATAAAACACAAACTTTCTTCTATATAAAAAGAATAGACTAGACTTGTACTCTTACACATGTTACACATTTTATATTTTTATCACGTATGTATCACGCTACTATCCTTAGGAGCGGAGCCCGGAACAAAACGAGGAACTGCTAATAGTACCTATAATAATAATATCGTGGAACATTTCACACATCGCTATCTAGATCCTAACTGAGCAGAGCTTGTTCTATGGCTTCCAGAACACGGATATACATACATAGATATATTTTATTTTGAAAATACATACATATTATACATAGAAACACCCAGAACAATGCAAATAATAAAGGGTGATCTGAGCGGGAGTCGAACCCGCGACCCCCGGCGTGGCACTCGAATGCACTAGCGCCGCGCCACAGAATTCGTCAATTAATACTAGTAACGTGGCGTGGGTCATAGTATTCTTGTTAACTCCTCCAGCTAAGCTAAGTGCTTGTGTTAGGAGTGGGTTCACGTTTGGATGGGGTCTGAACCCGAACCGTTTGATCGCAAGTCCATCGCCATTTTCCATATACCCAGTAAGCTATCTCCAGGCTAGATATTGCAGCTTTAATTTTCCAAGGTAGTCTACAATAAAATTATGTATTATAGAATAAAACACTAAAAATTGTATTTGGTGTCGGCGCAATGAGTAGGTTAGGTAGGTAGGTAATACAGTTATAATTTTTATGTTTAATTTTTTTTTTTTCATCAATGCAAGGGGTTTTGGCTTGTGCTTTTATGGCCGGTCGTCTGCCTGACGACGGGACAAAGGAAGAAGGTAAATTGGAGTAAGGAAAACGGATAGGGCGAGGGGGATAGGGTAAGGGATACCGCAAGTCTCCGATGGGGAAAAGGGACTGATGTCCGTCTTGTGATTGGAGAGACCTAGTAGTCTAGTGGACAGGAACATTAACTGTTCGACGATGGCGGTATATTTAAACGTTTAGATATATATAATGTAATGTGTAGAAACACGAAATAAAGGTCGACCAAAAACCACAATCAGCACCCATTCAAAAGCATGACGCATGGTTAGGCCTTCCACCACTTAAATTGCTGACACCGGACAAAAACTTAAAAATCCCACATGGTTGAATTTAAGATTCTTTCCCGGACACCTTAAAAAATTCCGATTCCATTTGATTTTTTTTTTAATAATTTAAACAGCTTTTTAACTATTCATCTAACAATAATTTAATTTTACCCTGGCACAGCACAGGCGCAGGGCAAAACCCGGACACTTTCTGAAAACCCCGTCCGGATGCTCCCCGGACGCCCTCTAAACTAGGACAAATCCGGGGAAACCCGGCCGGATGGCAGCCCTACGCATGACTAACCGTTATTCTTTCGTCTTCATATAAAACATTTCTTTTTTGAAAATATGTTATCGACTCTGTAATATATTGTAAGTCATTGTTAGGAACTGAATACCTGAGCAGTGTATGTAAATATTGATATCCTGCCAATATTGCGGCCTTGAAGTGAAGTCACAGCATCTAAAGCAGACGATCAAATGTTTTCTGATGGAATTAATGAAAACATTCGCTATAAGTTGTGATGATGAAATGAAAAACTACGGACTACGTTGAATTGCAAACGATAACATTACAAGAAAAACCTGTTTTGATAACTTTTCAATTCTTGTATGCTAATCTAACTAATCCTACTCAAGCCACTGAGTCACCTGTAGGCATGGGCGTACCGGGGAGTGGAGGGGGGCAACTGCCCCCCCTGGCTTTAGCAAGCTTACGTAGTAATAACGTAATTTTGAGTCAAAGTTTTGATTTGGCCCCCTGAACCTACAAAAACAAATTGCCCTGAAAACAGCCCCCGCTATGTTACACATTGCACCAACCCCAATCAAAATTGGGAAAAGGGCAGAAAAATTATGAAAACGAATTCATTCGGGAGGAAAATTCAAAGGGGTAGAATTCAAAAGCTTCGGTAGCATAATGTCGATGGTTGAGGCTTGCGCTCTAGTGATTGCGATCGAAATCGAACACAAACAGTACCGACCTGGACCCGCTACTTACACAAGTTAACAATTATAGTTTAGACAAACTCAAAAACACGCTTCAATGGCGAACCAAATTAAAAAGTTTATCAGAAAGGCTTTAGATCAAGCCTTTCTTATAAACTTTTTAGACTCATCAAAACGAATCATATGAACCCAAACTTGAGGGGTTTACTAGGAGCCACTGAAAGTGAAAACTTCCAATATGCTCCTACTCCTGGCTCCATCATCAATATATGTTAATAAAAAATCTTTTAAAACAACCTAAGTCTCGCATTATAATTTATTATAAAAGTAAAAAAGTGGCTTATACATTAGATCTAAATTGAAATGATCTTTTATGTTGTTCATATAAACTTATAGAAATATAGTATTTTAACTGTAAAATCACGTCTGTAAAACCACGTAAATCAGCGACATTGGCAAAATTTCGTATACGGCCTCTTAAAAAGGTTAATAAAGATATTAGTAGTTAATGTATGACCCAAGTTACTGGTAGGTATACTTAAAAAAAAGAAAGTCCACCACATCTACAACAAAGCAAAGGGTAGGCAAATGGCAAGCACAAGAGAAAATAAATCATGGTCTTCCCGACCATGATTCTTATTCGAAATTTGACTTCAGTATATACGACAGAAGCCGCCGATAACATTCAAATAATATTTTCAATAATTGCATACAATAAATTACATCAGTCATCCTTGATTCGTCATGCGGCAACTTCTCGACATTGTTGTAGCTTGCCTCCATTTTATTTATAAGCGTTATGCATTTCCGAGTATCTCTTAGTTCTGCTCTTAGGGTTTTTTACTTATTCTCTCAAGAAACAACAACAGAATTTTTCAAGAAAAAGCAACAAGTTGCAGACCTGAGTTGACAGTTGAGGGAGTGTTTGCCGAAACCATAAAAGTGTTTTGTTTTAGCCATCAAATGTGGCTACGGCTAGTCTGTTCGGCTCTGGCGTGTTTAATATTCATGGATGATATGGAAATACTACTGTGCTAGCATTCGTAGATAAATTGATGTCGCTCCAGGAAATATATGTATTTTAGTGAAATTGACGGGATCTCACAAATCGTCAACACAATAACTATTATTATACTACTAATACAGAATTAAAGAATTCGTTATATTTCACCCAAGTTGTTTGCTCACTGTACACATAAAAATTCAGCAAACTGATAAAGAATTCCTTTGCCTTGTTTTAGACGTATTTAACATATTCAGACGTTTAATTAGCAGGACTTTGTAAATTGTTATTGGTGCACCAATCGATTACCATTACAAAACAAATTGTCAACACTGCAGGTATGGCTGCCACATGCTAAGACCAATATAGCCGAGAGACGCGTTGGAGCGAAGAGAACCGTTTCGTGGTAAATGCATAATAAAAACTCCGAAGTAACCACCGTCACGAATCTTGAACACAAAATTGATACCTTACGATTTATCACTAAGTCATAGCATATTTATGGATAAATATTGTCGTAAATGAGTATCATAATAAAATAAAACGACATTTATGTTCAAGTCTCGTGACAGTATCAGTATTTCATTTAATTATTCTTTAAATTACACCCACCCAGAACATTACCGATGTAAGCCTACTTCTTTTTTCTTACACCCCATGGGTGTGGTTTTAGCCGGTTAAATTTTAAACATACGGCATGTCGAAGTTTAACCGGCCAAAACCACACGGTGCGCCTTACTACACCTTTTTTTGCGTTGGGGGTTAAAAAAAGAAGATTCGTAATCATAGCACACTTTCACGCGATAGTTACATATTTGTGCGAAAGTCTCACAGCGTTTTTAATAAAGAACTGGAGGTTAGTAAGGTCAGTCAAGTCAATCTACACTATACTAAACCTACTATCCTACTAATATTATAAACGTGAAAGTTTGTGAGGATGTATGGATGTGTGGATGTTTGTTACTCTTTCACAAAAAAACTACTGAACCGATTGCGATAAAACTTTGTATGTAGATAGGTGGAGACCTGGATTAACACATAGGTTACTTTTTATCATAATATTCCTACGGGATCGGGACTTATGGGGGTAAAACCGCTTGGCGCAGCTAGTAATATTATAAACGTGAAAGTTTGTGAGGATGTATGATGTTTGTTACTCTTTCACGCAAAAACTACAGAATCGATTGCGATGAAACTTGGTATGTAGATAGCTGGACATCTGGATTAACACATAGGCTAAATTTTATCCCGATATCCCCACGTCATCGGGACTTATGCGGGTGAAACCACGGGGCCCCACTAGTACGTAGAATAAAGCTGAACAGTTTTTTTGTTTGATTGTTTAAACGCGATTATCTCTGGAACTATGAGTCAGATTTGAATAATTTTATTTGTATTGGATAGAGTATTAATTGAGGAAGGTTATAGACTATATAATATCACGCTACAAGCCTTAGGAGCTTAGCAGTGGCCATAAATACAGGTGAAACTGCGGGGAACGTTCAGTCACAACATATTATAAAACAAGTCCCCCGCCGTGTCTATCTGTCTGTCTGTTCGTGATGAACTGAAAAACTACTGAACGGATTCATGCGGTTTTCACTAATAGACAGAGTGATTCATGAGAAAGGTTTAGGTGTATAATTTGTTAAGATTTTGTGTAAATTGATTGAAATATGTTGATGATTGTTGAAGATGTCTCTGCTACCCGTGCGAAGCTGGGGCAGATAAAGAAATAAAATATTAGACCGCCACCGCGCTATCGCTATAGCGCCGCCATCTTTCGTGCATAATTACACCTACATGGTTTCTATGGGCCTGCCTACGTCTATTACATATCAACTTTTACACGCGACTTTGCTTGCGTCAATTTAGAAACAGCACTTACGGGAACAATCCTCCCCTCTTCGCCCCTCTCCCGTAATACCCTCCTCTCCCCCTCTTACCTCCTTCCCCTACTCCCACCTTAAAGTACTAAATAAAAGGTACCCTATAACGTTTTCTGTTGTGCTCCTGACAACCTACCTATGCAACATTTTATGAGTGTCGATTTAGTTGTTAAGGCGTCGAACAAACAAACTCGCATATTTATAATGATAGTTAGGATTATATTATGAGTTTGTATTAGCCGTATCCGTAACTGTAACAAATAGGACAATGCGTCAAGGATACTAGACAATAACAGACCAACAAAGCGGCGCGGCGGTATCACAGTGTAAAACTCATTACACAAGCTCAGTAGCTGAGTATTTAGGGAGCATCCATTAATTACGTGAGCTGTTTTTTTGAACATGGAATATAATAAAATAATCTTTATTGTACATCAACTACATATAGCTTGGGCGAAGTATGGGCCGGCTCGACCGGAGTGATACGACGGCCTCACAGAAAACCGGCAGTTAAGCAATGATTTAATTGTTTTTCGCTGAGTGAGTGAGGTTACCGGAGGCTCTAACCCCTCCCTCTCCTCCGATTCCCTCTTCACCCCCTCCCTGCACTCTCCCTCTTTCCCCCTTCCTCGACCTCCACCTTAAAGGCCACCAATTCACTTTTGACTCTTGAGTTGCAGGTGCCCATGGGCGGCGGTAGTCACTTACCATCAGGTGACCCGTCTACTCGTTTGCCCCCTATCACATAAAAAAAAAACATAAAGTGGATTGTGCAATAGGCGGCCTTATCGCTAAGAACTATCTCTTACAGACAACCTTTGGATAGAGAAAATCGATAATAGATAAAAGAATAACGTGTAGTTTTGGTGTAAGATAGAAATAAAGCGATTTTTTTTTATCGAATTATTGCATAGTCCTCGGTCTTTGACAGGTGTGCAAAATTTGAATGAAATCTGGTCAAAAAATTAAAAACTTCAAGGGGTGATATAAGTGATGGAAGTTTGTATGGAAGAGATTCTACGTCGTCATCTAGGTTGATCGAAAATTTCCTGACATTATAAAAACATATCGAGGATTACTCACTCCTAACGTGACTCCGGTTCACAATTCTTTGTAGACATTTTTGATGCGGTAAAAGTATCGAAGATTGTAAATTAGGTTTCAATACAGTTCCTTAATAAATCTGGGTGACTGTAGGTCACTAAGGTGTGTGGTAATGTGGGCAGACGCAGAGGTGTAGGCGACGGCCCCGACGTGACGCGCAGTACCTGCTTGTGTGATAGGTACATATGTGCAACAAGAAACTTAACACTTATGCAGTCACTTATGCAGTGTTTAGTAATATTTGTAACGTATTCCGTGAAGGAAAGGAACGGAAACGGGAAGACCAACTGTCGGGCATCTAAAAGTATAATACCTAGGACTTAATTAGGGTGCTTGATTAAGCCTGGTTAACGCAAATAGCTGGGGAAGTGCCTCAGATCTTATCTGTAAAAAAGTGGGAACGGACCGCGAAGGTCATATAAAACGGACCCCAAATGACACTAAGTGATGGGCCCTGCTTTACTCTATTGTCGACATACACACACACCTCATAAAGATACACTCTATAAAGCTTTAATTGACCTTGAACTTGATGTATGGCTCCACGTGACCAGAAAGTCAGCCTTACCATCAGATAAGCATTACCATTCAGCGTTACAATGTTGCCTCTCTGTCGGGAATAGTGGAATAGTGTCTTTGGGTAGAATTTGAAATTATTTAGGCTAATTGACAATACTTCCATACAACTTTTCATCCCCATCTTTCAACCTCTTACACCCCTTTTTTACATTAAAAAGTAGCCTATGTCATTTAAATAAGTTCAGTAGTTTTGGCGTGAAAAGGCGACAGACAGACAGACGGACAGACAGACAGAGTTACTTTCGCATTTATAATATTAATAAGGATTGTATTGTATATTATTATATATATTGTATTTTTAAATTACATATGCACTTATAAGAATTTAATTTAGTACAAAGTTCATTAATTTAGTCTTTAAAAGCTCTATAAAGAAAGATTAGGTAATCAGTGATCAAACTGACGAGTATTTCAGTCACATTATAATCCGAGAACTACTGTTCTAAATTAAAGAATATCTTAAACCTGCGCCAAATTACACAAAGCTATTTTCGTCAAGCGCTTTGAGAACAACAAACGTAAATATTGGCCCCAATTCTGTTACTTCACTCGCTAAATTAAAATTCACTAAATTTTCTTCATGTAAGAAGTAAACCTTGTACACTTAGAAACAAGGTCTTATTTCAAATTGAAACAAGTAGGTAACATATGTCGCTATCGAAATAAGCAATTTATTTGTCGACTAGTCTGATACGCTTAAATAAACTTTAATACCACGTAGCAAGAGCCGCTATCCGTTGAATGCCATCTCTTTTGCTTTGTGTTTTTAGTAAGCGTCTTCGTAGGTGTAGCTTAAAAACACGTCATCCTTGTTCGTTTGGAACAAGTTTTTATACGGAAATTATACAGCGTTTGAATAAATGAAGACTCTTGCTGCGTGGAAATAAAGTTGAGTATACGTTGACAGGTTTTATTGAAATTTAGCGGCGCTGAGAAATAGATGCTAGTAACAAATAGACCTTATTACGAAGAACACTAGGTTGATTTCATACGAAGAAATGAAGTCAGGTTTTAGTTTAGTCGAGTGTACAATAGAATCGGCACCATTTAGGCATTTATTGGCATTCAACGGATAGGGGCTCTCGCTACGTGGTATTAAAGTTTATTTAAGCGTATCAGACTTTAGTCGACAAATTAATTGCTTATTTCGATAGCGACATATGTTACCTACATGTTTCAATTTGAAATAAGACCTTGTTTTGAAGTGTACAAGGTTTACATCTTATATGAAGAAAATTTAGTGAATTTTAATTTAGAGAGTGAAGTAACAGAATTGGGACCATTGTCTACGAGTATACCATCGCAAGTGTATTCTGATAGGTATTTAAATTAAGTTTTTAGTAGCTATTTATAAAAACTCACAAGTAGTAATCAAAGTAATTTTGCGACTAACTATCAAATGCTATAACTATCTTGAAATATATAAAATTTAATTACTGACGGATCTGGGTGGCTCAATCCAGCGAGAGAGAGTGACCAAAGTCTATTGAGACAAAAGAAATATTTCACTGGCCATAGACAACTGAGATAAGGGTAGTAAAATTTTGTAGGTACCAACTTCAGAATAAACATCTAAGTGCCTTTTTGCAGGGGTTAAGCGTTTTTCTACCCTCTGTCACCAAGAAAATAAGGTTTGCCTTTTGGCCAATATTTTTCATCGATTTAGACTATTGTCCAAAACTCCGCGGCTTTCGACAACTAAGCTGGGGTCGGCTATCAGTCTACGATACGCAGAACTACGATATTGTACGTTAAGCGACTGTCGTCAGACCTACAAGACTTTATGCGAAATCTACGTTCTATAGTTAGACCAGGTTGTCGGACATTTTAGGGCTCCAACTACCCGTAACGAATGCCACAGTTGCCACGATGTTCGAATAGCAACCGGGACCGACGACTTAACAATGACAACAAAAAAGATACAAATTACGCTTAGGCTCAACCTAACTTAGGAATGATGTAAACAATTTTGTCCCATATTCGGATCGAATTGACGACTTATGTGGCGCCGCAATAGTGTGGTAGACTGCAACATTGGAGGTCGAGGGTTAGATTTCAATATGACTATTTGTATTCTAAATAATATAGTATGTACATGTCCAGGGGTGCGATAAGTTAGCGGCTGAATGTTCATTAGTAGGGTTTCTGGTAGAGGGTTCATAGCCTAGATTTCAAACGATAACTACACTTCTCACAAACAAACACTTTTATTTTTTACTTTATCTGAGCGAGTGGTCCCGTTTAGTGGGTCTGAACTACTCGACGACTTCAAAACAAAGTGCGCTCTCATGTCCGTCCAGACTCAAAAGTTAAAAAAACGAAACTGTCGCCCCTCCAAAGACTCCGCTCACGTGACTCGTAACATCACAGCGCGCCGTACCCTCACCTCTGTACAATAAAATCAATTGACTGTCTTATTATCGCTACATTGTCGTAATCGCCGACATACATATTAAGTATTTACAAAAAAAATGTATCTGTGTGCTGTACTTACTATTTATCCGTGCTTTAGAAGTCATAGTACTTACTTCGTTTGGGTCTAAATCATAAACTTAGTACGTTAGTATATTAAGTTTATGGTCTAAATAGCGCTGTCTCATATGTACCAGAATATTATATTATAATTATATTAATCCACAACACTACGCGACCAGCTGCGCTTATGGTGGCTTCGGAGCTCACCACGGTATTCGTGCCTTCAATAAATATACCATTATACGAGTATGTGTCCGGCAATCTATTGTAGTATCTTACGGGGCCGTCAATAGATAGGTACCTACAGCAAATTAAAAGAGTATAAAAAGACAGTCTATCTACACGTTACAATCGCTTGGTTAATAAACCTATAAATACAATGTCCAATATCTTTTTTTGTTTAGCTATACTTCAGTACTCTACACTACTGATAGAGTAGTTTTTATTATATGACTCAGCGACGCGATGGAGAATCAGCGCCATCTTGGATTTTAGTACCTTCATAATAAATTATAGATACGAGTTTCCCGCTTTGTATCAATGTAATTTTAATTTGACCAGGTCTAGCTAAAAGTTAGTTTTTAGATACACGGCTAGTTTTTAGTCTATTAAGGTGTGCTAAAGGCCTCTTCAATCTTAAATTTAACAGTGGGAAAAGACAAAAGAAATAGATATACACACTTATTTTTTTAAGTGAAAACTTCTTCAGGCACGTTTGTACAATTTTGCTATGGGGAAAAAGCACTGAACTCGTGACTGTCACGCTAATAATACATATATAGATCCACTAGAGGGCGCTAATCTAAACATTGAGTTCTGTCAGCTCCTTATTAATGAGTGTCACCAACTTGCTAATATGACGTTTTAAGTTCGTCGTTTCGTTTAAGTGTTCACTTCTGTTGTCAGTCCCATGACAGCCTATTTTTTATTATAAGACATTAAATAAAATAGATAAAAATATCGTTTTGTCTATAAACCCTACCAAGTGGAGGACTCTGGCAATTGTACCACAGTTTTTAGTACTACAGTCGTCGCGTCGCCCTTTTTGCAAACCGTCGCATCGCAAACTTCGCCCGCGTTTTCCTATAGGTACCTATTACTGCATTAAAATATATTACATGTTCTCTCCATACTTCTGGATATAGTAGGTTTCGAATAATAAAAGAATGATTAAAATCGGTACATCATTTCAAATTTTATCAACGACAAACAAAAATCTTTTCTCGTTGCGTTTTTGACACAACCGTTTTTATTATAATTGTATAGCGCTTCCGGTTGATTCCTTTATATACATCTTAGTTCGCATAAAATGTGCATGTTGCCACCGCGATGATGAGAGATCATCGGTGCTTATGCTCACAATAACAGTGGCGTCTCACGTGACCGGAACTGAATATCCTCCACGCCTCCACACCAGCAGAGGGGTGACACTTCGTTCTTTTACCTTCCGGGTCGTTAGCTACACAAATATCTTCAGAAATGTAAGAAAACTCTTAAAATAAACTGGAAATATTTAAATTCATGTCATTATTTCACATGCTTCATTTAAAGACCGAATATTCACCAAGCACCATAGTTAACATATATAACCAGTTAATGACAACGGCGGTCTTCTGAGTCCTTACACTCAAGATTAGCAGGCCCTGCTGCGGGCAAAAGCTAGTGTATCTCTGGTATTAGTACGGCAATACCTAATATTGCTAAAAGTGATAAACGCTTTTGACATAAGACACAGAATCGTGCTATACCCAGTCGAAGCAGCATTACAAAATGTCTGCAAATCTATTTACTTTACACAATCTTTATAAATGAAATGCTGTTAGTTGGTAAGAATACCACTTGAGAATGGCGGGCCCGGTTTTGCTAATTATTCTTTTTATATGTTCATAATAGTTCGAATTCGAATTAAGTACATAATAATAGATATAATAATTCGAATTAAGCGGCGGTAGCGTAATGGCTAAGGCGTCGGACTTGCGATCAAGTGGTTGCGGGTTCGACCTGGGTGGGGACCAGGTGCACTACCGTCGTGAACCCACTCCTAACACAAGCATTTAGCTTAGCTGGAGGGGTTAAGAAGAATACTTGTAATGTGTGACCCACGTTACTAGTAGTCTTGTTATAAAAAAAAAAAATATAGCCAGCTGGTGTTCCTGTCCTAGTGGCCTCTCTAGTAATTCGACGGGACATTCGAGTACGCCACCCCGGCCTCAGCGAGCTACTGCAGTCTCAGTCCTGTCCCCAGGCCGAGACCTGCGGTATCCCTTAACCTACGTTCCTCGCCCTATGTTCGCCATTGTTCTTTATACAAGTTTACCTTCTTCCTTCTTTCCCGTCTTAAAACGACTACATTCCCAAGGAGAGTTGGCGTCAGGCAGGCGGAAGGCCACAAAAGAAACCAGCCAGAACCACAGATAAGATAAGTTACTTCGTAACCTAAACCCTTTGCAATGTTATACACATTGCGCCGACTCCAATGAACATTGGGATAAGGACAGGAAGATGATGATGATGATGAGTTCCAATAAGATTTTTTAAGGGAGAAAAATAAGAAAAGTTGGAAAAAAAATAAACTGTCAGTCGTAGAACTGCACGTTAGAAGAGAAAATATAACTTTACACACACACACACATAATATATGTATGGTCACCCGAGTTCAGTGCTTATGCCCACACCAAAACACGCACATCGGTATACATGTATCTAAGCGTGACGGTCACTCGAGCTCATTGAGTGCTTTTTCCTGAACCAAAAGTGCCCAATGTGAACAAAGAAGTTTTCAGAGTGTTTGTTACTCAATTACACCCATACCGCTAAAGGTTTTTAGCACATAAGTAGGTTGTATCTTGTATTAACACAGAGTTGCGGGAACTGAGATCTATTTAGGCAAAGCCATAGGCCAAACCTTGGTTTTTAAATATACCTATGTACAGACAACAGATCATTTCAGTTATTTGTAACAACTGGACAGTCGTACTGTTTGCACCTAAGTTTGCAAAGTATAATGGGATGGTCGGAGACCGAAAACGTCTTCGGTAGATGGCAATGGAATCACACCATGCCTCGAGACTAAAAATTTAACATCCTCATGTATGAAAAGTCTGCCCACTTTTATAATAGATGCGAACGCGAAAGTAAAGACTGAGTGCACATCAATTACGTCAACAGACTGACCAAGGCAACGCCCAAACGCGATGACATCAGAGTTGAATAGATGCATAATTGTCTAAGTTAGCATTAGTGTTGTGACTCCTTGGTGACCACTAAGTATTGTATTGAAAGAATATAATAAACCTTGATTAAAATTCAAATTAGTTGACATAAAATACATGGCTCGCCTATTAAGAAATAGCTACCTTATGACAAAAAGCAACTGAGATAGACTAAAAAGTATCTTAAATCAAGATCTTAGTGTTGGTGTAGAGGGATAGTGTTTTAGAAAATCGAGATTTAGATATATACCAAGCTGTAAATTAAGGCAATTTTCTCTAAAAATGAGCTATGAGATAATTTAAATATGCCATACAATTTCAAACTATCAACTTGCCATTGGAAATGTATCTATCTATGGTAGGCACTGACATTGTCGGTTTATTAAACTCCGAGTTATTTACTTTTTCTAATGCTAAGAATTAGGGACATTTGAATAGGAGTTAGGTACTCTTTGCATTCTTGCGTTCCAGATTTCTGGCTTTACACCAGTGACAGTTACTGCTGTACTCTATTAGAGTCGTTCCTTGTGACAGTGCTGCTTTCGCCTGCATTCGTAGTACAGAAGCACAAAATTTCCGCTATCAGAACCATTACAGGACTTGCTCCATTCCGAAGTCTGCCACCAATGTATCTCGGCCCGCAAAGCGACTGACGGAAGTGGCTCGGGATATCAAGTACTTCGTCATTGAATAGAGAAGAATACTCTATTTATATGTACTTATATAAATAATTAATAATTTCTGGAAAATCTCTAGCTACCTACCTAGGTTCAAATAGGTTTGAATGGTAGTGTGTCAAGTTCATTCCAATTGTACCTACTTACAAAGCCGTTAGTTTGTAAAACATTTATTTATCTCTTTATTGTACACCTTTAATGTAAGATACAATAAAAAAAAACAATACAAACATATCAATTAGCGGTCTTATCGCTCACGGCGATCTCTTCCAGACAACCTTTGTACGGATATTAACAAATATATTTCAGGGTAGTCTGTGGTGTACTGAGATAGGTTAATATCTATTTTAATATATACTTAGTATACTATCCTTATATTACCATAAACATACTACATACATACATAAATATATAAATATGTACCTATATATATACACATATATAAGATATATATATATATATAGCAGATTAAAATGAGATAACCGCTTATAATGACAAGTAATAGTCCTTTAAATGTTCCAGTTTTTTAAATGTCTGCAAGGTTTTGGCTTGTCTTATTGACACAGGTAAGTGATTCCATAGCCTCACCGCTTGCACCGAAAAGGGTTTATCTGTAAATTGTGTGGTATGTCTAGGCATTTCTAATTTCAAATTCTCTGATGATCTCAGGTCCCGACAATGTGTGTTGTGTAAGAACTTAAATCGTTCTTTGAGATAAGAGGGCGTGTGTTAATGGAAGAGAGTACTATACAAGAGAGAAAGAATATGAACATACCGGCGAAAGCGTATAGGTAGCCACTTGAGCTTAGAACGGTACTCTGAGACTATTAAGACTACGAACACTTGGATGTTTTGCAAACTGTAGTCAGTTTGGTTGTTATATCTATAAACTAAAGAAACAACAAAGTGTGTCTGTGTAACTTCGTTAGTTTTAATAGTGATTACTCAATTTAGCTTAGATCTCAATCTAGCGCTTTACCACATGTTTTAAAGGACCTAGGGGGATCATTTTCATCTTTTAACTATTTACGCCTACGTGATACAGCTGTAGGTAGGGAAGAGAAAGGAAGTGCTTTGGCCGCGGACAAGTGATGCTTTTGCCAACTTGCTTGTTTAAAGCAATATGCCCATTAGTTTTAAACGGCAAATAGCAATATAACTTCACCTCAGGTAATTACTGCTGATAATATTGCTAAACAGGTTTTATTGCGATCATTACGTAAACGCAATACCTACTGTCATAGTTTTTATCACCGTCGAGTAAGTACAAAGAACCGCCATTCCTAATGGCGACTTTTTTTACAAGCTTCCGCTACCGCTGTTGGATACTGTTTGGTTCGTAAAGGAAGTCATCCATATAGAATGTACCTTGGTAGAATTATACTAAGAAACTGTTTGCGTAGAAGTATTGTTTCAAGCCAAGTCACGTGCTTGACTATTCGATGTTATGTTAGCATTAGAAATTAATCACATTTTATTATACTTTGTACAGAATTATTAATACGATAAGTTTATTTTTAAAACAATCGGCGTTTATTTTTAATTAATGAAGTTAATTATGGACTGCGTACAGTAGGTACGCATTTTATCAATAACGCTTGTGACAAGGTTAAAACTTAAAACGGTAGTCGGAGCTAGAAGTGAGTCGTAGAACAAATCCCATCGCAAGGGACAAAGCAAAGGGTTACGTACGTAGCTCCGATATGGTGAAAAGTAGCAGTTATTTGAGCTAAACCTAATATAGGTATGTGTTCGAGGGCTCGGCGTTCCCGGCAACAGCCAGTTCGAGTTACCCTGACCGGCTAATCCATCCGTATAAGCCATAGCCGTCCGTATAAGTATAGGTAATGCAATGTAAGCCGTTCCTTACATTGCAATACCTTCTCACCCACCTTCTCCTTTCAATATCCTCTTAATCTTCCCCTCTTTAATTCCATGGAGTGGTTTCCAGTGGCTCGTGGTAGTTGCTGCGTACTGGCTGGCTACGTAGACGAGATAGTGATTATCTTCTTAAGATAGACATTTTGTTCTTTGTTGAATTAGCGTGAGACCGTTTATTGCGCGATTTAAGATAGTAAGCTACGAAGTAGTTCGGCTTGTTGTGGATAGATGACGTTGAGTATGTCGCAATAATTATATTAAGAGACTACCTGATTGTAATATATTATAAGCACCCAAGGAACCTGTGCTAAGATTGCTTCGAAATCAAAACCGATTGAACCCACGATTACATCGGTTTTATACGTGTACATTTGCATTGTCATACCTAAAAACACAGACCAACAAAATATTATCAAACTTTTTTAACATAGGTTTCTCATTCTTACACCAATGTGATCGAGAAACCTTTTGGCCAAAAGTTTACACAGCCGATAAAGAATAATATTTAAACTGTACATGGCTACCTACTAAACAAACTGTCTCATTGTATTCAAACTCGATTAATTCCATCGATCGACGATATAATCGATATGGCGACAAAACAAAAGCGGCTCGTGCGCGGTGACCTAGAACCTTTATTAAGAGTTTCGCAATGTGTGCACGGAAATCATCTATACAACGTAATCGTAAGTCATAAACGATGCGACCAAAGCTAAATTTAAAGAAGAGGTATGTAAAGCCCAAATTTCAATGCTGCGAAATTAAGCTAGTATCTTATGATATTTATAAATGACGTAAACATGTGTGTGTAGAGTCAAGTAAACATCAGATGATCTCATACGCTTCACCTACATTATTGGTTCAGTAGCATTTTTGAAACTGAATGAGGATTCAGATTCTTGCTTTACTGTTTTCGATTTAAATTTCGGACACATCCATCATTTCTTTTCAAATTTGAAAATTTGAGGAATTGTGAACGTTATGATTCCAGTAAAAAGTAATGTAATTCGAAGGATATAAAATGTATCCTAAATAAAAAATCCAGTAGAATCAAATTTACTTTTGTCCATGTCCAAAAATGTTTCCAAACACCTTGGGTCTTTGGGTTCATATAAAACATTTAAAAAATAATCTGAATCTGTTTAGCCTTTCTAAAGTTTTAGACTTAACAATCATTCTAGGTTTCACTTTTTTGGACTTGACTCAAGCATGATGATGATCCTATGGGACATCATGTTTAAGGCCGTATAAAAAACATTGCATTAAATAAAACAATTTTTAACAAAAAAAAAAAGCATATGACGCATAACAAAAACATAATCACGCATTCATTAGCTAAAAAGTGAGTGACGAGCGAATAATTGTTATTAACTGCAAAAACTGACACATTATTTATCAATTATAATATATATTATAATAAATTAAAGTTAATTAAACACTTATTAAATAATACTAACAACACTTTCATATTGTTGCAGTGAATTAAATACGAGTAAAGTGAACGAGTCTCTAGTGCAGAGGACGAAACGACAGACGGCAAACGAGAGAGCGGTGAGTCACCACCATTAGGTACATAACCAATAAAAATATTTTAATGTTCTATTTAGTTTACTTTAAAACGACAAGAAACTTTTGACGCGTGGCTAAGATCGGAACTACAACTGCCATATTGTGATATGTCACGTCACTTCAGTGCTGCCAGATGAACAGCTTTTCCTCTTTTGGCCCGCTTTTCTCAAATGCTGTGTGTTAAGGGAAAAGCCTTATGGGTCGGACTCTAAATAATGATTTTAAGGACAGGAAGATAATTAGCATATCTTTTAATAATGGTTTGCAATTATAAATATTTGAAGTAAAAACTTTTTCAGCCGCGTTGAGCGATTTTTGGTAGGGGCAAAACTTACGTGATAACTGGCGCTATACGCCACACGTTACATTATATTAAAGCAACACGTTACATTAGCATCAGCATTGTTAAACACACATTAATTTTTCCAAAGTTGTAAGAATTCACTTCTGTAAGAAGCTTTTTATTTATTTATTCAGGACATACGGTTTTTGTCTCGTGTGTGTTTTGGGGATGCCCAATTAGTTTAGTACCCGACGGGGGTCTTTGTCAAGGACTAAAGCGACTTTCCTGAGTGCATTACCGATTCCCAGAAAGTAAGAAAATTGTTATAACTGGTAATGATAAAGTGACAATTGTTCCCCTGTCCATATAAAGCACGCGTCAGAAATTCCTTGTTGCACCATGTAGTTTGATAAGTATATTTAGAATTTATTTTTCTTATCTTCTTACCTCTTCATCTTTAAATTAACAACAACATCGAGGAGAGAAATCACTACATCACTACATATTATAAAACAAATTCCTCCGCCGCATCTGTCTGTTCGCGATAAACTGAAAATCTACTGATCGATTCATGAGGAAGGTTTAGGTGTATAATTTGTTAAGGTTTTGTGTAAATTGGTTGAAATATGATATAGATTGTTGAAGATGTCTCTGCTACCCATGCGAAACCGGGGCGGGTTGCTAGTTTCACTACATATTATAAAACAAAGTCACCCGCCGCGTCTGTCCGTCTAACTGTTCGCGATAAACTAAAAAACTACTGAACGGACTGTTTAACCATGTTGGAGGATCATTGATGTGCATCTGACTTTAAATAGTTTTTTTTTTCTCTGAGACTCATAGAGTCTAAATAACGCAGAGTTTTCGAATGTAATTGCTCTTCGACACGGCTTCTAATAGCCACAGTAGTGGGAATGTGGGTGGAGTAATTACTGTATAACAGTGTTGTGTTGCTGAGTCATGCATTGTTCAACAAGTTCAACAATATATCGGTGTAGATGTGCAACAGTGGTGAACTATCATGCAGAATCATACGTTGTATCATTGCATTGTACTCGGTAATGGAAAACGTGTGCGACGCTTGGTGATTGGTGGCTCGACATTTTTGATGTGAAACACACGAATTGAATTATCTATACATACATATATAGTATTATATAGGTATAACAATGTTGTATATACATTTCAATGCAATATTAAATAAAATTCGAACATTAATTGATTGGGAGACAACAAAGGTTTACGTTGACTTTAACTTTGACTGAGTTCTATCTAAACTGCTTTACCTCACTTCAACCCGCTCTGCTCCGTACAGCCCTTTTTTCACGGCGACCAACATCGCCATTCTGTTTCTGTATCAGTGTGATCCCCGGAACTTCAACTGTCATCGGACCATTGGATTAATCATGTTTCAGTTTACAGATGCAAAAATTACTTCCTCTTTTTCGAATTATCGACTTATTATTTATTACTTTCTAAGGCCTTCCAGTCTTGTTCTAAGGCCTTGTCCATACGCTGCTTAATTTTGACCTCCTGCAGAAGTGTTCTTTATAATCCGTATCAATCTTTTTTCATTCTAGTCTACTCACTTTTAACAGCCTTAGTACATAGTACATATCACGCAAAATGTTAAGCTGAGAGCAGAGAATGGTGAACAGACCAGTCTTAGGCTAACTAGACTTAATCAATCCTTCTGAAGTCCTTTTCAACACAGTCTTATGGTACGACGAAATGAACGCATAAAAAATATGAATGACGAGAGAGACCATATCAAACAATAGTGACTATTTTCAGAATAGTTTTTTTTGTACTTCCAGTAATTACTAGTTTGTACTGTTTATGATTACTAAGATCTAAGAATATGAACATTGTTATAAATACAAGAGTTTATAGAAATCGCTAGTTCTTTCAACAATACATATAATATATACATGTATTAATAATAAACAGACAATTATAAGCTTTACAATATTACAAATAAAGTCTTGGTTGTATTTTATATATAAATACTTTTATAAATCTTGCATCCCTAGTCGTGGTGTCTATCCCCACAAAGTGCAAATATAAATTCATATAAATTTCAAATATGCGTGAAATCTCTATTTTGCATTGGACTGGATGTATGTGTTTTAAGTACTTCAAATGTTTACAGACCTTTAAACTTCTAGATACCGTACTTAAAAGAGGATCAGAACAACACAATTGGGAGTATTTGTTCATTAATTCGTTTTCCTCAGTAACTATGGTTGGGGTACGTGTTACAAACTAAACAAATGGTTTAGTTTGTAACACGTACCCCAACCATTTGAAATATTTTATCATCTTCAGTGACGTCAGGACTCCATCCTCGGTGCGCCGAAGTAATAAGAGGGGTTCTAAAAACAAAACAAAAGTGTTAGTATGTGTCGAACTGTTGCTCTATAATGAATAACGCATAATGTTGTATCAGAAAATACTCTCATTGTTTCGGAAGTTACGAAAGCTTCGATTACTGCATCAATATCTAAGGTCGGACGTGTATTCTCTACTTAGTGAGCCACTAGGTAGGTCACACGCACTAGTCGAATGTGAATTTGCGCATACACTTGAGGCGTAAGAGCAAAAGAGCTTTTGCGTGCAATCGATTGGGTCAATATCATATCACCGAATATTCAAAAGATTCATGTTGAAATGCTTTGATGATATTTTGTCCGCAACAGTTTAAAACGTGAACAAAACAACGACACAGTTGGACCCGCAAAAAATTTATGCCCGTGTAATTGACTGTTTCCTTTTTTTGTCATTGTTGTGATGTGGCCGAACCGCTCATGGACTTTAAACCGGTTGCTATGTTATTAAAACAACGGATGAACTTTGTTGTTGGCTAAACCCACAGTCGCAATCTATGATAGAGTTGCGACGACTCTTGTCTGTCCCATGAATTGTTCTAAAGGTTGGCAGACGTGGAATTTTTTCCAAAATCGTAGGGAGGTGGGCTCTTCTTAGCTCCCCAGATTGTGGCATATCCATGCCCATGTAACATTATGGCATGGGAAAAATACAAACACATTTTATATAAGTTCCCTTTAATTTGTATAAAAAAAAGACGAACGAAAGAACTAATTGAGTACAGAGTAATAATAGCGCAAACCTAATAAAAATTAGTTATGATCTGTATTTTGTTATAATAAATAATGAACTTAAGACAATTATCATCTAAACAAAAACAATAAAAACTTAAAATAAAACCTCTACTTTTTGCTAAATATAAAAGAAACTAGGTATTGAACTAAAATTATTGTAATTTTTTTCTTTAATTTGGGGGTAGGCAATAAAACTACATATATTTCAAAAAAAGGTTCACTCCCATTTATGACATCTGGCCTCATACATAAAACTGTCATGTAGTGTTTAGTTTGTATTGGTTTTTAAGCCGTAGAAGTTAGTGGTGAGTGGCATCGCAATGGACGTCTTTGCGTCTAAAGTGCCCAACGTGCCTAAAGACGTTTTCACTTCAAAAAAACAGACATTCTGAGTCATTATTTAGGGCAGATGTGCTACACTACACAAGTTAGCTTGCGCGTATTAACTGGTTAATGTTTTTTTCATACTAATGCAAATTGCGAACTAGACGGCTCCGTCCGTCCTACACGATTGACAGACGATTTCGATTACTATCCGGACGTTACAAATAGTTTGTTTAGGACTCCATGGTAGGCAAAGTAATTGATTCAATATAATTTTTAACGTTTGTTTATTATGTAATGTCACCAAATGTCTTTATGATGGTAGGTACATAACGTCTGGACTAGTGGAATGGTCTATGATTTAGGAGAGCACACTTAACTCCGTGCGTCCGTCCGTAACGTTATAACACTTATAACATTCGATACTATTAATTCTAACGATTATTTTAATTCTAGAAAGGCGCAAACATAATACGAATATTGCGAATGATCGATTTATTTTTATGTCAAATCTCAAATCCATCATCGTAGTGTTTGTATATTTGTATACTCTTTGTCCGTCACTGCTCTACCAAAATATTATATTTCTCGCTTCATTATCATGTTCTCTCTCTCTTCGAAACTGCGCGAAGCTATCACGCGACTGTTGATTTGCTGATGCACATTATTTTGAACTTGGACTTTACTTCTCCGGGTTATGGTTCTTAACGAATGTTGTATTTCGCGTTGCATTATGCTAATATTCATCCTACATTTTCTAAAAAATTACCAAGATTTCTAAAACAACTATCTTATTTCTCTCTATTTGTACCAGCAATGTAAGTAGCCAATAATTTTTTTTTCTTTTTCGAAGTCTTATTTAGTTTCACTGTTCTTCTTCTTCTTATTCGTATGCTCTTGTCAGAGCAGTCGTGGCCAGATATATGGTTTGCAGGCGCGCAGCACTACAACTCTCCACTTGTCTCTTGCAATTTTTTTTTTACACTTCCTCAAAAGAAAAAAAAGAATACTTTTAGGATCACTTTGTTGTCCGTCTGTCTGTCTTGTAAAGATTCTTTTTCTCAGGTTCCGTGGACGCATCAAGTTGAAATTAATACCAAATGCATAAGTTTGCGGTCCCTTGAAGCTGTAAAAAAATCAAGCTTCTAAGTCAACGCAATCAAAAGATATGGCCACTTAAGGCCTGGATTTGACCAAATTTGAAAATTTCGCATGTAAATTAAAACCTATAGGGTACTTCACACTGACCTAGAATCATGAATTTTGGTAATAAGCAAGGTTTCACAGCACAAATATTAAAGGTAATAATCCGAAAGTCTTTAATTTGTTAAACTTATATGTTGCGGTTACAAAGTTGACTTCCTTTACGGAAGAGTATTTTAGAACTGCAAAGTTAAGTTTGTCTTCAGGAGAAGAAAAATCATCGACAATCGATTCCCGAGATGAACGGTACTATCCGCATAAAGTTCGCAAGTCAGTCACGCACTTGTAAGTCCAGAACACATACAACTAATTAATAAGTGTATCTATCATGTATTTTTCCGTTTGGAAACCGCGCAGTGTTGTAAATGGGCATCTAGCTGACGCTCCAGCAGGTGCGAGTCACCAATCGTCTTAGGTTTCCCAAAGTAGCCCGTTTGACACTTTGTCACCTTAGCGTTATAAAACAAACAGCGAAGGCAAAAGTAAACATATTATAGAGTTACTGATAATGACTCATCTACATATTGAACACAAATATAAATTTTTGACTCATTTGATTTGATTTTGACTCATCTAAATACTGATTTGGGTTACCTCCATAATAGGAAACTCCTTTCAACCTTATGATGTCAACAAACAAAAGTTAAAGCAACATATTAGTGTCTCTCCTAAAACTTATCACCTTTATTTTTGACTAGCAGCGCCTCGCGGTTTCACCCGCGTAAGTCCCGATCCCGTATGAATATCGGGATGAAAAATAGCCTATGCGTTAATTCAGGTCTCCAGCTATCTACATACCAAGTTTCATCGCAATCGGTCCAGTAGTTTTTGTGTGAAAACATTACAAACATACACACAAATGTTTTCTCTTTATAATATTAGTTTAGATTTACCGGTACCCATAATCTGTGTCACAACGCCTACAATACAATACAGTGTAAGTTATTTGCTACTGATGCAATGATGTGGTAAATAAGCACACAGTATGTTTCTACTGAACGACGAAAAACACGATACAGAGCTCGGCGTGACGCCAGGCACTGTGTGACGTCACGCTGTGTTTATGGCGCGACATGAGTAGGTGTCTCAAAATATCTAGGATTACGGCAAAGAGCGAAATTTGTCGTTTACTAACATTCCATACACACTTATACTGATTTTAGTTTATTAGTGAAATTACTTGTCGTTCCATAAGGGCGGTAGTACTAGGTATTATATACTGCACAAGACAAATCCAGAAGACCATCCGGGTCAGTTAATAATTTTACTCGCATATCATTGAAAACTGTTAGGTAGGGTAAATATTTAATATTAACACCTGTAAATCTCTTTTACATGGATCTTCTTATCATCTATTGTCATACTGGTCTGGTGGTGGTTATTACATTCCATCAATATAGATTACATAAGAAGTTAACTCCTCATTTTTTTTTTGTTGCAGATTTGGGGTTTACAAAACCCCTTCGACGAAACGAATCGAGTTTGGAGCTGAAGAAGTTTCTTCTCGGCCCCTCGAAATATTGTAAAAATCGCTCGGTCACTGTCAGGCACCAATTCATACCTGCACTGCTCTTGTATATTAGTCGTATTGTTACAAATAAAAAACGAAAAAAAGAACTCGATAGAACACCCTCTATCAGTGGCCACGACAGAGGGTTTTAATTTATTTACATTTTATATATGCATATATAAAGAGAAAAAAGTGATCTCTAAAGTGACGTCACAATATCAAAAATTGTGATTATTTTACCAATTAATACAATATTTTAATTGCTTTGCTGTTTAAAAATAGCATTTTTAACGCGTATTGCCCGGCATAATATAGATTTTTTTGTATTGTAAAATTGTATATAGCGAAAAAAATAAAAAAATATTATTGTGTGACATTGCGTAACGTAACTATCATACTAGTCATCGATCTAGTGTATTTATTGTTATAGCTAATATTCAGTTTTGTAATGTTTAGGAGATAAACTAATACTATTGATAGCCTCCTATCTATTAAAAAATATTGAATGCCCGAGTGCATTATATTAACCAAAGAGAAGAACAGTGAACTTGCTCCTTACCAAAAGTAAAAGGCTAGCTGTCAAAAAAGGCGGGACATCGTGGGTGAAAATATAATAGACAAAAACTAAAGCTTGACTCAGTGGAATCGATTATTACAATCGCCAAGATGCAGACACAAATCGGTAACGAGCTTCAGAGGAGCTACAGGATGCAAGACTTCGCATCGCCTGGTGTCATCATGAGGGAACGCAGCTTTATACGCCCACAATCTCATCACAATATGCATCACCAGGTTACTTAATTTTCTATTTTTTATCGAATATTGTTGTCTATCTATTTATGTACATGAAGGTAAAATAGTGATAGCACAAAAAGAGTTTCATATTTTATCTAGGTTCGATACCACACCGTCTCCAAAAGAGAAATTAAACTAAAATATTACATCTTTCACGCACCTTGCTCCTGCCGAAACTTAGTAGAGATAGAAAGAGACATTTAAGCAGTATATCGACTGACTATATATTTAGCTGAACATATTTTCTACCGTGACTAATGAAGTAATGAACAATATTAATGTGGTGACATGTACAACACTACTAACGTTATAGAGTAACTCGTTGTCGGTATGACTTTTTTAACTAAGTTATGAACTTGTATATAATTTTAATAAGTCCTTGTCAAGTATTACTAAAAGAGATCGCAGTTAACACGTAGGCGATCGAGACACAGATAGGTTTACTCCTACGCCTACAGCTTGTCTACAGCACTCGATAGCCTTAACATTAATTGTTTCGTAATCGATTATTCTCAAATTGACTATTAGAAATCAGAATGTCTAAATACATTTATTCGATTTAATCTACAGATTTTAAGACGTGATTTAATAACAATGTTTAAAGCTTTGTAAATTATAGAAGTCGTATGAATTACCCGAATACGGCACGATAAAAACAAATTACACTAATCGACGAATCCAAAATGAGCTGCCATTTAATGCGGCTAAAAAGAAAGATGTAAACGAGGTATTAAAGTCGGAAAGAGCAATTTATAAGGTTTTTTTTTCCATAAATTCACACAAACGTAAACACTTACTCATACTCCAAAATAATATGGTCCAGTACCTACTAAGTATTACTCATAATTATCGTATTATAGCTATGTTTAAATTCGTCGATGATAATGCAAATTTCATCATTTTGTGAGACGTGATCTGTAAATAAATCTCGACCGGAATTACTGCCGCGCAGTAAGCATAATATACATACATTTCAATATTAATTAGTAACACTCTTTCCTATTTTCGCAGTTTTCAAATAATAACAAAAGGAGGAGTATGATCTTGACGAATGCAAAGGGCAAGCCGACTCTGGAAATTTACCGGCCTCCTGGTGAGTAAATATGTTTTATATATGTACCTACTTAATTTTTAATAAAATTTAAACTAAATGCCTAAATAGATATTTACTTACTTATCTTTCTTAGAGTCTGGACTGCACTGTAGACATTGTTTTACTGCCTTCTCTGTTAAAAATATAATAATATACTTACTAAAAATAATATACATAATATTCGCTATTTAACTTTTTATAATATAATTAGTTACATTCCTATTCTATCCTATTTTTGTAGATTATTATTCCATTATCTGACTTTAAGGGACGAACAAGCATATTCACATTTTCCAATTTTAAACTTTTGGGAACTTCGAGGATCAGGGTCGGAATTTAATGAACCACTTGTACCTAGTAATATAATTTTCCTTATTGTATTATTTAATTAATGCTCTATTGTGTAATATTTTTATTAGGTACAAATATTATTGTATCGTAAGCCATGGGTCATGGGTGTCTATATATACTTCTATACTTGTTTTTGAGTATGTGTGTAATTATTTAAGACTACTGTTAATTAAACATAAATGATTATGCAGTAAAAGCAGCACACCAAGTTTCTAATTATTCACTGTTTCTTTATTTGTCTTAGTTATAATTAGTGTTGTCACACCAACTCCAGTTACTTTTTCTTTATTTCCTATATTTATCATTGAACACTTTCCTTTTTATGTGAATAAAATAAATCCTCATTAGTATCCAGCGCTATTGATTATAATTTATCAGTTATAATAACATAATATATGATGTAGGTCTCCATCGATTATATTTAATTGTAAAATAAGATTAATAATCTAATTGATATTCGATTTGTCACAGGCCGAATGTACACCTTCGGCCACTATGTATCTACGTAAAATTGGTGCCAAAATTAAAAATAAACAAAACATCATATTTGGAACGCGCCGACAGTCTTATGTTTGTTGCGACGGAGCGCGTTTGTCAAGCGAATGTTTATGTGGTTTTCTGTGTTATGATAAAAGATAAAAGTGATATATTATTATGTCTCGGTGTATTGTGAAACAATCACTGTCTCAGCCGGTAGCAGTGGTGCCGGTTGCGGCAGTTGCACCTGTTGCCGTTGCCTCAGTGGCTCAGGTGTCGCCGGTATCAGTTTCTCCTGTGTCCGTCACTCTACCGTCTGTATCGGTGACCGTGACTTCTCCACAAGTATCTCCAGATGCCTCGGGTTTGTTTCTGTTTTCATTTAGGAAAAGCCGTAGTTAATGCGAATGAACTAATTACTTCATCGCGTAAAAAAAAGTTTGAGATTTCGAAGTTTACATTAATGTCAAGCTGTTGCTGACAATGAAATTTCAGCCAAACTTTAAACAAATGTGGTAATTTAAATTAAATAGTAATTTGTATGAAAATTACCTTGTTGGCAACCCTGCTTTTTTATACCTTTGAGAATTTCACTATGTTTGTAGTCTAATAAAATATAATAGTGTTAAAACCCTTGGCCTATCAACCATTATAGAATCTCAACATTTAAGTAATTGATGAATTATTGTGGATACCAATTGTTAAATCAAAATAAATTGATACAGGCGATAACTACTGTAGAATTTGAAAAAATCAGAATCTAATTTTCAGGTAACAATATAATATATATTATGCCAATCGTTCAATATAACACTGACACTAATTCCTGTTGTGTGTGACAGCTGCTAGAAAAATACTACAAAAGAACAATTTAAACAGTATGAAATGTATATCTATTGACGTGGGATAGGGTTATATCTATCTGGGATATTTATGCTTTATGCTTACCTACAGAGGACCTAGTACTTGTTCTGACAAAAAAGTCGCTGCAAAACAATATTTTGCTTTATAGACAAGTAAGAGAGTCAGATGTTTAACTATGGGTGTGTTCAGCACTGCGAGCACTGTAAGGTGTGACGTCAATTTAGTATACTGCGAAGCCGTTCCTTTATAGTTAGCTATACTGGTTACTGTTTAAAAATTGTATAATAAATGACAGTGTGCATTGAGAGCACCTTCCCTCGAAAACTCCAGTGCTCACACTACAAAAATGGCGACTTTTATGACGTCATGTATTTTCCTACGATACTGCGGCAGTATACTGTCAGTCCATAACGGAACGAATTTCTCCCCAGTACGAGCACTACAGTGTTAGCACTGGAACAGAACATACCCTATATACATGATATTATGACATAACCTCACCGAAACCCACGTTGTTTCGTCACGTAGGGCCCAACGGGTAGATCTATATAGTAACCTAACCCCAATTTAACCTTCTGTCTAACTGTTATAGCCTGTTTGGCGTGTCCTATTGTAGGCGCATTTAGAGCTAGTAGTGGTGAATTATCATTTATCAGTAATGCCCGATGCTTAATGGCTTGCTTGATGAAGTTTTCATTGGCCAAGGAAAGTTTTTATATAAACTAAAATATATGTATTTTTTGTCTAATGTTACATTACTCGACGAAGATTAAAGCGATTCGCAACCTTCTACACAAAGAAATACTATCGAATAATTTTTTTCTCTGAGAGTGAGGAATGAATCGGTTTTTTTAATTAGTCTGTTAGTCATAAATTATGATTAATTAATAAGCGTATGAATTTCAATATAGAAGTTCTCTAAAACAGTTTTTTTTTTAATTTTTCGACGATTTATCACTGTGGAACACTGTCGTCAAAATCTCTTACCAATTTTTAAAATTATCGTATATCGCTTACATGATATTCGCAACGCGTGTTAGCAAGACGCGTTGCGAATTTTGGATCTTATTTAGAGAGAGGAGCATGGATAGCTTTCAGAGGGAGTTTAGTCGGTTTTAGTCCGACATAACTAATAATCACGTCCTTAGTATTATCTAAGCATAAAGTCTACAAGAAAGAGACTCCCTGTAGTGCTGGGGTCTGGATTAAGGATTGTGCATATATGCAGATCTGTAATTTTTTGTCCTCATTTCTAAGGGATACGTTTGTGTATATGAAAATATCTATAGAATTTTATTCAATCTTTATTTAAACCAATTGAAACCTTTTTAAATCTATTTTTACAGCGCGGTACTTAGTCCATTAAATGTATAGCAGTTATGTATGTAGTCTGTAAATCTTGGATGAAAGTTTTGCTTTTTGCTCATTTAAGCATAACGGCTTGCGTGCACCGCGCGATGTTCTAGGTTACCCAATTAAACCACACGATCCGCATATTCATTTTTATACTCTTGTTGCTATTAATTCTGATTTTCTTAGAATTTAAAAGAAATCTTGCTAAACTGATGCGAGTATTTTCTGCTTTCCGTTAAAAACTGACGCGTTACCTATACAATGCCTAAAATTACTGCCACTGATTTTCCCTAATGCAAATTTGTTGTAACAAGCACACGCTTGGATCTAGAAATATAAGTTGCAGACCACAGCCCATTTTTTAAAAGGTCCAACCATACTCCAGATCTAAGTTTAACCGGTTTGATGTTGCATCATCATCGTCTTCCCCGTCTACCAATCATCGACTAATCGTGGGTGAACTCTAATAAATGTAACTGTAAATAGTCTACAGTACATAATAATAATAACAGTTATTCAGTGTTATACCAAAAAAAATATATGACCAAGAAGAGACAGGTAAGTTGCAATAAACACGCTATCCATTTCCTTAGAAACGTTCCAACCATTTTGATCATCCATACTTGACAGATGCAGAATGGTTTTTGTTTGTAATAGAGGTATGTAAATGAATAGTTCTTGTCTAATCTATGTATCCAGGCCCTATCTATCCCTTTATATAATTTAGCGTTAGTCTATTTTTGTTTAGTTAATGAAAGTATATTCTGTAGCGAAATCGTTAATGTCTAAAAGAAGCAGTAAAATAAGTCGGATACGTGTAGTCCCTACTCAAAATTATGTAAGACGTATATAGGATTAAAAAGTAGAACAAATTTATATGTATATTTACGCATTACGGCACCGACGAAGTCGTGTCGCAATATAGAGCATGCTATCAACAGATTCGTCCCTATAAATAGACTGGATAGGATATACACTGCAAAAGAAGCGTATACCCATACTATGAAAACATCTTGGGTCAACTCGGTAAAAAATAAGCATGGATCATGGCCGTTACTTAAGTAATCAATGGTCTTTGCCAGAGAAAGACCCTAATTCAGCATATATCATAGTCCACTGCTGGACATAGGCCTCTCCCAATGTGCGCCACAGCACCCGGTCCTAATTACTATTGGAGAATTCGAATTTCCTGTTTATCAATGTCGGTAAACGTGGGCTGAGTCATACATATGTTAAATAAGATGTACTTATTTAACGTTGGTACTACACCCACCCGTTTTTAAACGACGATTGTCGTGTGACGATGGAATTGTCAGTATTTTGCTGTTTTTCTTTCTGTTCCATTTATACATTTATTTTTGTTGACGTTCCTTCCGGATTAGAGGGCAATTCAGTTACCTTTTACTTCTTATTTGATCTTCGCCGTAAAATACTTAAGATTTGCTCAGAGTTCAAATAAAACTAACTCTCATGAACTCTTCATCTTCCAAACATTCAACATCAAAATAAAACAATGGCATTAACACATCGCTTGATCACATAAGCAAACACACTGTTGACTATCTTCCACTAAACCTTATACACAGTATCTATCCTATCTCCCTCTTCTCTTGACGACCACCGTTGACCACCAGGTGTCCGCACAGACGGCGTGGCGACCACGGCGGTATCCGGTACGGCAACGACTGCAACCAGTGCTTCGACCACGGCCTCTACACCATCTTCTACCAACAAGCTGAACGTGCATGCTAAGGAGTTCACCATGGCCAAGCCTGCTGACCTTCACAATAGGTGAGTTTATTGCTTTCAGCTTTTATTTTATTTAACAGTCAAAGTTTTGATCTGAACAGTTTTTTAAACGAGTTTTTGTAAATGTAGAATTCTCAACTATTTCAGAAGTTGTCAAGTCTGCCTCTCGTGGGAAAAAATCTTAACGACATTTTTAGCCACAAATTCACAAGTAGGTACTCTAATTAGCTACCGCGCAAATGACTTGCAAAGATACAATAACCCTGACTTTGTATCAT
This sequence comes from Callimorpha dominula, assembly GCA_949752705.1. Taxonomy (NCBI): domain Eukaryota; kingdom Metazoa; phylum Arthropoda; class Insecta; order Lepidoptera; family Erebidae; genus Callimorpha; species Callimorpha dominula. Next base: position 3,352,928 of record OX457000.1, on the reverse strand, counting down.
GATAAATGTGAATTTTTCCATTGTTTTTGCACACCTACACTTTTTTTGGATTATTTTGAAGGTTAATTAAAAAGAACATAGGTACATAATATATTTTTGATAATATTATAGTCTACACGATTGTTGACCTTGTTCGCTAGCTGTAGAAAGAAGCAAACCATATGTTTCTCATTAACGGTAGTAACGTGACTGGATGCGACGATCGTTGTTGGCTCGTCTCCAACAGACACAAAACAAAAATTGATGAAACAATGTGCGAAAATGTTATGAACGCGTCGCGTCACCAACTCGTAGGTTCATCTATGTATGCGTACTAGTAGTATCAATTGTAGAGTTTTTGTTATCACTTAGTTGTTGGCTACGGTGACGCGAACACGCCCGCGCACACCAAAACGGGCCGAATAGCGTGCGCCGCCGCCAGCCGTAGCCGCCCCGCGCAGTCCGCGCACGCGCCGGGAGACGCGCGGAGTTCCCGACACGACGCGACCAAGCAACGACCAAATTATCATCCGAACGCCTCCGAACGAACTTGAATCGTACACGCCGTAATTTTGAGTACAAATCTCAATAGTGACGAACGAGTGAATCGCCGACAAATCGCTGACTAGTTGTTTATGCACCGTTCTTCGGGAAGTGTAAGCTCAGGGATAGGGAGTGTGGCGGATACCGGATTCTATTAATAAAATGCCGATGCTGAGGGGGAAATGAGACGTAATTTGTCGGCAGCTTTGCCAAGTTTGTACTGAGATTTGCTGTTGAAGATAGTGATAAAATTTTATTGTAGTCCGTGTAAACATCTAGAATTTATACAAACAGTGCGATGATGAGAGTGATGTAGTGGAATCGTCTTGTAATTTCTTGTATTCAGTTAAAATTTATTGCATTCAATTAAAATTTATTGTCAAAATGGTTCGTGGAAGATATTCTACGTCTGATGTGTAAGTAATTTTGTTTCATACCTGATTGCCATTATTTAATCACAGTATTTGTTTCCAATGTAAAGATATATTCAAGATTATAGTCTTTTAATTGCATGTCTAAAAATCACAGGTCCAAATCGTCCTACTAGTCGCATCAGGTTCAGTAGTTTTTTTGTTGACCCTGGTCTGTATGTAAATGACAAATGCAATTGCACTTCGGTGCTAGGTACAATGGTGCACCAAACATTGTGTATTGTTATGGCTCTATACCAATGTATATATATAATAACAAGAATCAAAACATATTTTTCTAAGATATGTAGACGTAAGCTTCCGTACTTGTTTTATTAGAGGAAAGTCTTGATTTTTTTGGCATCAGAAATAGTATCACGTGCCATACAATTATGTAGGTACAGCTACTTCCGAACATCCCGGCACTCCTACGGTTTATTTAATAGGTTGCATATTTCGCGGTTTGTTAGTTTCTTTTTATTATATCAGTACACTTTCAAACAGTAGGTCTTATCTCATCAAGACTAAACAAAGTCTATTCAGTAAAGCGACCCGTACGTCATTCTCTTTATGTCGTGTCGTCTTGTCCATTAGTCGATCTCAAGGTCAATGTACCACGTCGTTTAATTCTGTTTATAAATATGACTTCATTTGCTCAAGTTTTACCATTTTCACTAATTGGCTAACATTTGTCTGCTGCTGACAATGTATAACTGTTTCACACCAAATATCATTTAAAAAGTTTCCAGGCTCCCTCCCTCCCAACACAAGCGGTGGAAACCGTCTCTTTCTTTTGCTTCTATTATCGTTTACAATAAATACAATATTTAGATAACATATCGTGTTTTCAAGTTTAGAAGGTACACGGAACATAAACTTTAACAGTTTGGTAATAAACGCAATCACTCTTCATAAATAATACTTATATAGCTTTCCGTTTGTGTCTTCACTTTTTTAAATCTACTCACCTCGCAATATAATAATTAGGAGGCGAGGTTTGCGGAGAGTTTTTGTTTTTTTATGTACTACCTACCTACCATTCGATGTTTTTCTTTATAAAGAATGATAATTTCTTTTATTCCGATTCACAAAGAATATATCTTATTCTTAGTTATGCTGTTAAGAAAACTTCAAAAATAAATTGCTAATTTAATATTACCTATGCTTAATTTTATGAAATGGTTAAGTAGGTCTTCAGTACTTTGAAAATCCAATACCAAACAGCGATACAATACTGAGTAATGGACTGACATAGGGGCAGGTAGACGTTAAGTTTCACTTATGGTAAAGCGTCTCATGGTAAGTTATTTGAACACATATATCTATTATATATACATATATCTATTTGTTTGCCCCAAATCAGTTTACTATGTATTTGTACGCGTTAAGGGTTAATACCCTCGTCAGTTCCTGACATAAACATCCTTGCTGGGTAATGCAGGTATGGGCTCTAACAGAAAAGTTTTGTGGGGGCTCGTTTAACTTGCATATAGAGAAAGGTAGAAAATGCGTTTTGGCGATATTTAGTCTCAAGAGGTTCCTTAGTGAGTATTCGTCTTTCTCCTTGACAATTTGCTAGTTAAGTCCCCAAACGAGAATGGCAGTGTCATGTGCGTAAGTAAAGATCCTAACTCGTGTTTAGAAGTGTCATTTCGGAGGTCTTTCATGGAAGAGAGTGGGGCCCAAGATACTACCCTGCAGGACTCCGTAACACACGGTCTCTTCTTCACTAATATAATTTTCTATTTTAACCGACCTAGTCGAAAAGTAGTACAAGAGCATCATTATTCCAACGCATAGAAAAGTTGCTATGCTATGTGCGTTGATAATGAATCGTGAGTCACGGAATGCTGCCTTTAAGTAACACGATCGTCAGTGTAGAATGTCTTGTCACATAATAATAGCATTATTCTATCCCACACTGACCGCACATTTCATTTATCTTCTATTGTACATATTATATTATTATCTATTTTATGACATTGAACAGGTGCGGTATCAGGTATTATTTGCATTCGATGGGCGTCAAGTGTTTTATGTCACTATTTAATTACTCGGAAAAATTCTACTGTCAATTTATTTCCAGATTAGTATTAATTCATAATAAAGTGTATAAGCCGGAAAATACTGTAAAATCATGAAAAGTGGTGGAACAGCACCGATTTCAAATATTCTTGTTTGTACTTGTTCCTTAGAAATTCAGGGACATTCACCCTTAACCTCCTTGGTACGAAAAATAAAAAAAATGGTTAATTGTAAAAATAGTGGAAGTAAATAACGAGTGTAAAAAAATATATTACTTTTACTATTGTGGGTGTTTTGAGGGTGGGAAAACTACCCAAACTTTTTTATTTGCTGCTGTTCCATCACTTTTCCAGACTTTCCGGCTGTGGACTATCAAGGAAGTCTTGTTTGATTGCGGTCGCGAGGTCCTAGTATTTTGTTAGGAAATTCTGAAGTAGCATGGAGTCATGAAGTGGGCCCCGTAGACTGCATGAAACTGGGAAACGGGGAAACGTGGGATCCATTTGTTAGCTAGCAAAATGTCTTGTGCAATACAACATCTGATCTACAACGGGGACATCGGGATATAGAACAGTGTAGTATCTAAAAAAAATTATATGGTAGAACACCTGCAATATGTAAATTGTAGAGGTTATTTCAACTATTTACCTAATACTTTTATACTTTTTTTTAATACAGTTATTACGCCGTACTGTTGTTACTGTAAGTGAAGTTTGTTTAGAAATAAAATAAAAATAGCTTTGCTTTTTGGATAATTCTTCATTGTTCTAGTATAACAATATGTTCAATAAAACAACAAATCAAAAACTTGAAACGGTTTCTCCTCGTCAGATTAAATTGGCAAGTTACATTTTTATTAAGCCTTTCGTGTTTGTTAAAATTGACCAATTACAATATTTGATTGCCTATATCCGATTTACAATTCATAGGAGGTATATTTATGTTCTGTGTTTTCAGTTTAATTGTAATATCCTTCGAAAATATCTTGACTATTGATCGTAAAAACCTAAACTTATAGCAATAAGAGGTAGGGCAAAGCAGCATTCTGTTCGAATTAGAGCTGCTCGACACCCCAATTCTGATAAGTAAGTCTAGATAGTGTTGCCACTGCTGCATGGGGAGATTGGTAACAGGATTGCCAAAAGGGTAATTGCTACTGTTGACGCGACACCAGCAATGGTTTGCAATCACGAGAGTGGTATGCTTGCTTGCAAATTAAAAAAAATACAATAAATAAATATTTATAATAGCTTTGAAAGTTCTGGCTACGAACAAATTGGTAACCATATTCTGGTATATAATATAAATTGTATTTCAAACCTAGATAATGTACTAAATTGATAATAGTGAATTTTTACCGCTGTATACAATACCAAACTTAACAATGATATTATTAATATTATTTAAGTCTCCATTGTATTATACTGTCTCCAAGGTAAAAACAACCAACACTCAACTTCGCTTAAAACACAAGTTCCTTCTAACTTTGGAGTCTTAAGTAGATAAATAAGAGTGAGCTGGCGACTGACAATAGCCGCTGCAATGCAGACAGGACATGCCACTTGCTCCCATTTCGTCCGCGTCATGTTTATACCGTTCATGTTATGAAATGAGAAGTTTCGAGACAGAATGTCTGTTGTACAATGGCAGAAAGTAGATAAACCTCTTTGTTTCGATTTGCCATGAAATAGTTTGAAATAGCAATATAATACGCAACGAAGTATTTGTGGTATACAATAAAAGCAAACGAGCACACTGTCTAGTGAGGAAGCTATCAAAAGTTTAATTTTTTATTTACTAGATGTGTAATTCGGAACTTAATCACGATAATATTTAAAAGGTACAATATCTCTTGGTTACCCGACGTTTCGATCGAATTGCACCGATCGTGCAATTCGATCGAAACGTCGATCGTAACAATATTATCGCGATTAAGTCCCGAATTACACATAATTTGGTATTTTCCTATGGATAAAATAAATTAGGTATTCAACAAACCTTATGAAATAATTATTAAATAAAATTATTACATACCTAGTAACTATTCAGTAATTTGTGCTATTGCTATACTCTGGACATTCGTTTATTTTACTTTTTCACAATTGATTGAGAACGTAACTGCCAAAGTTTGTAAAATTAAACCCAAAACGCGAAAAGTATATAGATTATTTATTTTCATTTGATTATATTATTTACTAGCAATCCGCCCCGACTTAGCACACCCGTGCAGAGACATCTTCAACAATTATATTTCAATCAATTTACACAAACTTTTAACAAATTATACACCTTAATCTTCCTCATGAATCACTCTGTCTATTAGTGAACACCGCATGTAAATCCGTTCAGTAGTTGTTCAGTTTATCGCGAACAGACTGATATACGCGGCGTGGCACTTTGTTTTATAATATGAATCAGTAATAACCATTTGTAGACGTACATACTGTACATGTATTTTTCGTCTATACTAGTGAATAGATGTATTTTATTGCATTTCAATAAATAACATCAAACTGCTGAAATTAAAGTTTAAACTAAAGTAAAGAATAATAAATGAAATATGATACACATTAGAATGGTCATTAGAATCGAGTCCTCTGTACCATTAATAAAATCATTTCTACCGTATATATAACACATTAAACATGGATAATATAATTTATTTAAAGAGTACAGTATTAATTAACTTACTACATTTTATTAAAACGATTAAAACTTCCTCTTAAATAAAATCGATTGGTATTTTTAATCGAATCGGCAACGTCGTACTTATCGATTTGTCAAAGAGAAAATAAATAAATGGATGGACAAAAGTTAATGATAATGATATGTACGGAGGACACAAGTTATTTATACAAGTCCCTATTGATGTTTAATAAAAAGGAACTGATTTGACTTGGACAGTCATCTACCTATTACTAGTTAGTAGATTCTAATAATCACATTTTTTATTATTATTTTAAAACCATCTGCATTATTTAAACCAAACACTGGCAAAGAAAGATACGTAACTTTCCATCTATTGATGAACAAACTTGCGAAACGTTCGCTTTCAGTCCGTTCATTGACTTATGAGCTCAATAAAAATGAAGAAACATTATGCATAGCGTGGCTAAAGTTGGATCGGAATGATCGATTAACATGTCACACATTTTTTTAGTTGATAGATGCTTGGATCTTAATATTATGAACTGTTAATTTCTTAAAAATAATACTAGTCCAAGTAATAATTTTAAGTTCATTGACATTAAGCAAGTAACCTGTCAAATGACACCTCATTTGACAGGTTGGATAATTGCATGAAACGACAGTAATGTCTATTACTCATGAGCATAATAAGCACACAGTGGAAGAGCCAGAACTATGTTCCAATCGGAGAAATACCTCCGATATAGAGAAGATCGCTGTTAAACAACAACACGAACATATTTTGGAGTTTCTTTCGGTTGGCTGATAGTCGCCACAGGGAGGAAGACGTAAATTGTATGATAGAAAACAGAAGAATTTTATTCCTAACCCTACTTGACAATATGGAAATATAAAATATCCTTATTTTTAATAAGCGATAGTAATCTCTTACCATCTTTCATACACTTGTTTGCTTCCTTACTGGTGATAAATGTTCCATTGTACTCAATACGTCTCTTTTTATTACTCTGCCCTGTTCAGTCAAAGCCTGTCAAGTAACATCCTATGAGAAATGTAGGTAGCCAATTTTCTGATGTAAGTACTTGACAATAAACTGTGTTTGACTAAGGTTCTTTGAATAGTAATACTTGAACATTTACTAAGTAGCGCGTACCCTGCTGATTGCGCTATTTGTAACCAGATACAGTTTATCTTTGCACACATAGCTCGAATTCTCATCCTGTTATTCACATCAAGCCAGCTGTTAGTTCTCTGAAATTCCCCTTCCCATACTCCGTCTTATTTACTCTATTTCTGTCGCATCATATACATACATTACTCTCAACATACTGTATACTTCATACAGGACAGCAGGGATCCTCGACTATTCTAGCCCAATGTTTTTTTCTTGCCCTTGCCTGCTATGCGCAAGCAAGCCTGAACGGCAAAGCCATGGCCGGTGGCTGTGAACAGTCCCAACACCGACACTACAGTGGCACTTGAACATTGACACTATCAGGTACTCAATCAGTAAGCTGTACTAGGCTAGTAACGCTGGTTTTAACCAGTCTTTTTTTTGGTAGACGTACGCCTTCAGTGAGACCCATTCGAAAATTATATTATGCTTTCTTCCAACAACGTCCTTAATTTTGGAGATAATGGTGACAACCATTTTGAGACTATCTTTTAACCGATCTAATGTATAGAATTTAATGTGTTGCTTTCCAACATCAAACCGTTGTTCTTAAAAAAGTAATTTCCTCATTTCAGCCATGGCCCATGATACATCTACTTCTAAACCTATAGATTTGCATGTTTAAAAGACATCAGAATGCTCAGATGTCACGTTGGCTAGGTGTAAACATAAATTAGATATTTCTTTAATAAACCTACTTACATTCATACTTCAGTACTTCTATATCCTTCCCCGGGTGATACAGCATACAGCCGAATATTACTGCTTTAACTAATCGATTTGCTTGCGAACAATGAGTTCATTATTAAAGGTCATCATTTCCTACGTTAATGAAACAATTTGCGTGTCGTTGCGCAGGCATCGCTTGTTTGCCATAACGGGTGGGCATATCACAATGATCGCTATTATTTATTTATGACTCGCTCATGATTATCAACCACACGTACGTTATAGTACGCTATGAATAATAATGTCTTTGGTTCTGTTTTGATTTTATTGAATTCAATTTTAGTTTGGGTCTGGAACATGTTTCGTAACCTGTCTATTTATTGTTCACTTATACTTGTTATCTATATAAATAAAAATGAATGGCTAAATGTGTTGCTAAGCGCAAAACTGGAGAACGGCTCGACCAATTCGGCTATTTTTTTCTTCATATTTTCGTTAAGGCACAAGGAAGGTTCTTACGGAGAGAAAGAGCGTAAAAATAGCGAGGAAAATAACAAAATAACACTTTTCTTTTTCTATACAAAACACGGGTAAATAATAATTAAAACACATGTCCCCCCAGCTGTCAAACATTTGTCGTCAATCAAAAACTTTTGACAGAACGAATCTGTCGGGGCAGCTAGTTTCTGTATAAAATAGCTTTCTAATGGTTAAAGAATGATTAAAATCGGTCCAGGAGTTTCAGAGTTTATCAACTATAAACACACAAATCTTTCTTTTATAATATTTGTATAGATTTAATCTTAGCATTGAGACGTCTATTTGTTTTCTTATGTAGTAAAAATTGTCAAGACTTCATGCAAAAAATTACTTAATACATGTTTCAGACTATAACCCTACAACAAACTTACCTATTTTAGACTTTGTACGTTAGTAGTGTATTTATTACTTATTATTTAGGCACTGTCCTCCCTAGCACACTCATTCTAACGAGAAGTTATTAGCTCTAGTCACCACTGTCACAAAAGAATATGACAAATTGTGTCTTAAACTTTGGGTCAGTCTTAGTAAAGAGCTACGTCAGTCAACCAAATTTTGCCTCACGGATGTTTAATCATCAAAGATGCACAATTTGGCTTGTCTTTTATTTGTGACCTATTTGCCAAAGTCAAATAGTTTATTTTATGCAAGTTTCCATATCTTAAAATGTAGATTGTTGCTTTGAACCCTGTGCGAGAGATTTATTTACACCAAGCGTGGATATAATTGCATTTAACGTTCACATTATGGCTTTCGTTTTACCTCTAAACCAAATCAAACTATTTCAGATGCAGTATACCATTTGTACACTGCACCTGAAATAGATTACTTATAGTGAATCAGCAGAGTAATCAGTAGAGATATTATGATTTGTTGTAAATTCATATTTGAGTTTGATTGTAGTTACGTAATTTATAAAGAAAAGTTTTGCTTTCATTTTTAAAACTGAAAGTTATAGCTACAGGAAGGCGAGTGCATCAGTCCACGACATAGATACTTACTAAATAAATGAAATTCATATTCAAAATAAAAATTTTATTCGCTATATATGTATGTATATTAACTTCACTCGTAAATATCTCACTAAAAATATAACGGAATCTCATTTTCACGCACTTCGACATCGATTTAGTTAATGTTTTTCACCCGCCCACAGACTTTGTTTCAAAATAACGAAATTAAAATAACATTCGAAATTTTTATAAGCTCCTGGGCACAAAATAATACTAGCTAACTAACCCTATTCAGAACCGCCGCCGTCTAAAAGTGACTTATTATTAAATAATAAAGCACGATACATGTTCAATTGTTACTACGAAGGTTTTTTTACCACGTCCACCGTCTGTAAAAAATTTAAAGACGTCGAGGAATCCACTTGCATCTCATGAGTAATTTTCAGAGATCTCCTCCCCTGCAAACCTGGAAAGGGGTTTCCAATACAGCAGTAGAATACAGTGCAGAAGTGACAGGGGTGTTAACGTCAGTTTTGTTAGCGGGTTAAACGCCTGATCTGTCGCGTCGTGGTCGGAGTCGACCCAACAGATGTTTGTGCCAGATCTCATATCTACGCGCCGCTAAATTCGAAAGCTTTTTCCCTTGTTTGAGAAGAGGCATTTCCTTACATATTGGCTTTGCTTTTTGGGCTTGTGCAAGCGAGCATATTTTCTAGCCACGCACCCGAAAACAGAGCGTTTAAAGATGTTTTCGTAATTAATGTCAAATTCTGTACTAAAGCAATCAACTCAAAATGAAATCACAAAGTGTGTGTGTGTGTTGTGATTTAATATATTTCATATTTTACACTAGTGAAAGTGAAAGCAGCCTTATTACAGGTTGCGTTTTAATTATTTTCAAAGCTGTATGATGTGTGTATCTAATGATGTAACCAAGTTTCATTAAATTTTATAACCTATGCACTCTAATATTTCACATAAGTCTTTGACTACATTGAGCACAGTTAATATAAAAAACATTGATACTGTTGGGGTGTAAATATTTTTCTCTATATGGTAGATAGATAGAATATTCTTTATTGTACACCGTTAAATAAAATTAATTGGAATAGATCATGGCTTAAAAATAGAGTACAATGGGCGGTCTTATCGCTAATAGCGACCTCTACCAGACAACCTTTAGATGGAGATAATTATAGAAGTATTAAATAAAAGCAATAGTTGATGGCGTACTATATAGAAAATACAGACAAGTATTTACACATATATATATATACATATACATATACATACATACACACATAAATACACATACATACATACATATACACATACATACATACATACATACATACATACACACACATACATATATACTTAAATAATCCAGCTATTCAGTAGAGATTACATAGTAAAATCTAAAGTAATTTTGATCTTAAGTGTGAGATGGAATAAAAATAAAGAATAAAATAAAGGTATTACAGTGATAGATAGTATTGCTTGACCATATTTTTAAAGGCTGTAAGGGTTTCAGCTTGCCGTATTTGTACTGGTAATGCATTCCACAAACGAACAGCCAGAACCATAAAAGATTTATCAAAAAAAGTTGTTGAATGCACCGGCACCTCTAATATCAGACTTTCCGATGATCTTAGGCATTTCGTATGGGTACCATAAAGGAACTCAAATCGTCCTTTTCAGTAGGAAGGTGTATGAGGGTTAAACAGTATGCTGTATAGCAAAGAGAGAACATGGGCATTCCGGCGAAGACGAATAGGTAACCACTTGAGCTTTTTTCTTAATTCAGAAACATGATCATATTTACGCAGTCCAAATATGAATCGGATACAAAAGTTTTGAAGTCGCTCAAGTTTATCTAATTGGTTTTCGGTGAGATCTGGATAGCTGGCGTCCGCATAGTCAAGAATTGGAAGAAGGAGTGAATTTGAAAGGGCAGCTATGGTGGCAGTTGGTAGAAAATTTCTCAATCTTTTTTAACGATCCTGCAGAGGCGAATAACCTACGGCTTATTTCTTGTATTTGAAGAGACCACGATAGCTCCGAGTCAATAAGTATTCCTAAATTTTTTACTTTTTCACTAAAGGCTATAATAGCGCCACTGAAAATAATCGGAGGAACATGTGACCAGTCAATCTTTGAAACTTTTCTAGCGCTCCCAACGATAATCACCTGGATCTTCGAAGGGTTTACTTTGAGTCAATCAATCACCATTGGAGATATGTTAAGTGAGCGAGCTATGTTAATTAGGATGTCGAAGTCCACCGTGTTGAAAGCATTGGAAAAATCTAGGAGCGCGAGAACAGTTAGACTTCCACACTCCATACCGTATCTGATGTCATCCGTAATATTCACCAAAGCTGAGACGGTACTGTGTCCAGGCCGGAAACCAGATTGGAAGGATTCAGAAGGTTGTTTTTGTGAAGAAACACACTGAGCTGATTATGTACGAGACGTTCAAGGACTTTAGACAGAAATGGTAGTATTGAAATAGGCCGATAGTCAGAGAAAGAAGTAGGATTTTTTTTTTAGGTAGGGGAATGATCTGTGCCTTTTTCCATAAGGTTGGAAATACACCACTGGAGAGATACGAATTAAGGATGTGATAGATGACTGGAAGAATCTCATCAAGAATGGGAAGGATCATATTACGGCTGACACAGTCACTTCCAACCGCATTGGATGTGATTGACATAATACTCTTCTTAACATCACAAGTAGTGAATTGACTAAAGACAAATGAGGGATAGCTAGGGGTTGGCAGAGCTGAAAGATAGTTTATTGTGTTTGCCTTTATAGTCCTATTAGAAAGGGACGAGGCCGAGAAGTGTTGATTTAATAAATCAATGTTTATATTTTTAGGAATGTCTTCTTGTCGTGATTTCCTGACCCCTAATGTTCTAAGAAATTTCCAGACTTTCGCTGGATCACCGTTTTCTACAGAGTTGTGAATGTGTTGGCGTTGTGCATCTCTACACACCTTATTGCAGTGATTTCGTATGCGAGTATACCTTTCCCAGTTGGAAGATGTAGGTCTCGTTTTTACTTTAAATCTGGCTGCAGCTTTCTTAGATATAAGCGACCGGATATCATCTGTTAGCCAAGGAGAAGGAGCGTGCTTGATTTTAACCGGTCGAACAGGAGCATGTATGTCGTATATTTGTATCAGATTTGAAGTAAAAACGTCTACTTGCTCATCTACCGTCCCAGAAGTGAGCAGCGGTGACCAGTCAATGTTGCTGGCATCTTCACAGAGATCTTGTATGTTTATGCCACCAAAATTGCGTTGCATCAGGACTTTGGACTTGGATTTAGGTGGGCGAATTGTGTAGGAAAGGAAGAGTAAATCGTGAAAAGAGAAAACATCTGCAGGACATTGTCCATGCTTTGCAACATGATCTTTGGAAGAAACTAGGATAAGATCAAGTAGCGACTGAGAAGCGCAAGAGCGAGGATTGAGAGGTTGCAGGATTCAGAAATTGCCCGTAGTTGAGAAGAACGGTGATCGTTCTTCACAAGGCATGTGTTAAAGTCACCCATGATAATGCTGTGACTGTAGTGTGGGATAAGATTTTCAAGGAGATTCTCAAAGGAGGAGAAAAAGTTTATGCGTAGAGAGGGACTGTAATATACACCGAGTAGGATTTTGGTGTGATGGAGTTCCACTTCCAAAAAGAGATGCTCGCCAGCGTTAGATGGACGTGGCTGTGGAGACATATTAAGGATAGTGTAGGGAATATAGGTGCGAAGGTATATGGCAACACCGCCACCACCACCAGCTACGCGATCATTTCTGATTAGTTGAAATCCAGGAAGGGAATACAAAATGGAGGGGACACATGGTTTGAGCCAAGACTCTGATATCAGGACTGCGTGTACATTCTTACAGTCGAGGTTTGCCAGCATATCTGGAAAATGTGCCGGAACACTTTGAGCATTGATGTGCACCACATTAAAATTCCTAGGAACATCAGAAAATTTGATATCCAAAGTATCACTTAATGAAGGGAGGCTTACAAAACTACTATTGTTGCTGCTGGCAGAATGAAAACTGTCAGTATCACTATCACTCAGATCAGCCATTAATAGTTAATTACACAAACAATAAATATGTAGTATACTAAATAGCGAATATACTAAAATATGTATATAATAAATATTAAGAAGGCTCTCTCATATTAAAAGTAATTCAAGCCAACCGTTTTAGGTGTCGGCTGGCAGAATTTAAATACGAGTAATGTTTTGATTCTTCAGGTTCGTCCAGTTAACTGTTGTCTAATTAATTATTATTGGTCAATACCAAAAAGCGTTAATTTCATCACTGTTTTCTTGATGTATTAATTACGTTTAGTTGCCTACAGGATGGAATTCAGCTTGATCAATTTTGACCGTTCGTTGTTAAATAGAGTAATTAGCGTACATTTGATTACTGCTACTACTCGTCATGATTGTTTAGTTATATAAAACAATTTACTGTGCAACGTAAAGAGTATAAATAACCTAACGATTACTTTTTAATAACGAAGGCTTTGATATTCTTAAACTTATAAATAACCAAAATTGTGTCAAGGTTGAGATGAATTTATTGATGAACTAAACGGAGTGATAAAAAAAAATAATGATAAGTTATACAACGTTTATGTATAAAAATTCAATTTATTTGGAAAATCGATCGATCTCTTTAGTAATCGTCTATTTGAATTTATTTCTTCGGGGCAGAGAACACCTCAGAAGTAAGGAAGAGAATGCGTAGTTTCTAAACGCATTTCGAAGTAAAAAAAAAGGACGACCCATATATGAGACCCACAAGCCTTCCAATATTAAACTCCCTTTTTAAGTGGTCTAATTACAAACCTGAATGATATAAATATGGCCAGACATACATACATATAAGTATATGAAATTGTGTTATTCATTGTTGTCCCACATATTATTATGATTGTAGTTTATATCAATAACATTGTTGACTTTACGAGATGGGACCTAATCTAGATATGATAATTATTAATGATAGCGTTTCATGTTCGCGCAAAGAAGCTGTGTGAATGGTTACATAAATAAATCATTATGGTATTTACTACTATGCTTGTACCAGTTAGTACAAAGTGAAATAATTCTAATGAGAACGAATATATGTAGGTACCTATATTAAATTTAATTACTTATGTATTTTTCTATATAATTTGTCACCAGATCTGCGCTTCCTGACTTCTGTCATTTAATATTAAATTCATTTAGTTTTCTTATTTTTAGTGGGGGACCTAAATCTTACGTAACGTTAAACAATGAAAGTAATAAGATTTAAGTTTATAAAACAAACCAAAATATCTAGTTTAGTTTTAGTATGAAAGAAGTTTAATTGGACTCCTTAAAAAGGTTGATAAGAAATATGAAACTAATTACGTTTTTGAATTTAATTTGTTTGGGTTACATTGGTTTCGGATTCGAACGGTTTCCTTATGTAATATTGAAAAAGCTCCGGAAATGGTACTTGCTTTAAAAATTATAAATACCTACTAGTTTATGTGCCCAGTACGTTAAACATTAAAATAAAATACCTATATATAATTATAAGCTGATAAAAAAAGAAATGATTGACTTTATCGTTACAAAAACCTATTATAATGGCTTTTTTATGTAGGGATATAAGTATAATACAAGTGAGTGTGTACGAATCTTCAAATTGTTTTTTTTTTTTTTTGAAAACACAGTAGACAATATTTTTCCAAAACGGCAAGTAATAATTAAGCTTGTACTACACATAAAATCAACTGCAATATATTTTGCAGTCAAATCAGCAAGACAAATGTGAATGCATCCTTTCAACAATTTTTCCTAGCAGCAGTCACTGGCGCTATGGGGCAATGGGGCAATGGTTTAAGTGGTCGCCGTGCCGAGTGTTATGGGTTCAAATCCCACACGAAACAAAAATTTGAGTGATCCACAAATAGTTGTCCCGAGTCTGAGTGTTCTTTATGCCGTTACTTAAATGTTTGTGAAGCCCCCCGCGACACAGGAATATTCCTAATGCGGGAGTTGTCTTTTTTTAAACTTGTTGTTCTTTTAAACCTTAAACCTCATTTCTGTTGTTTCTCAATTTCTCGCTAGACAAGTAATGTTGAGCTGATTATGTTCATCCATGCTCTGCACTAACTACTGTTTTTCTATTTCTTATACATAATATTTTTTTTTACGGTAGGCCGGCGATAAGCCTCGGCTACACGCATGTGGGTCTGCAACACTCGCGCTCGGCCGTGCTGCACGCGCAAGTGCCTCCGCATTACCGCCCCGTCATGCCGCACTCGCTCCTCAACAGCGCCTCCAGCGGAAGTGTATCGCCGCAGGTCAGTACTTACTTTACCTTTAAGCATCATGAGAACACACGTTTGCAATTTTCAATGTCATCGTTAAGTACTTCTCAGCCTAATTTGAAAAAAAATCCGGCTATTGCACCAATGAGGTATGTGCGATGGTAAACTTTACAGGAACAGAACAACAGGTAAATAACTATTTGAAATACGACGGCTGTCCGATTCAACACTAATTCTCTTTAGTAGTACCTACTTTGCTTTATTGAAGTAAAAAAAAATCGGCCAAGTGCGAGTCGGACTCGCGCACAAAAGGCTCCGTACCATTATCTATACAACAGTAGACACTATACTTAGACACTTACTTACTTAATTTAGTATTTGTTGTTATAGCGGCAACAGAAATACATCATCTGTGAAAATTTCAACTGTCTAGCCATCACGGTTCAGACGGACAGACGGACAGTGGAGTCTTAGTAATAGGGTCCCATTTTTACCTTTTGGGTACAGAACCCTAAAAATTATTTGTACTTTTGATTGTAGGACTTGATGAATGAAAAAAAAACAGAATATTAATCCATCCTCAAGAAAAATATTAATCGTTGCAATAGATTGGGCCTGGTTTGTTGTTACTGTAGTGTAGTTAAATAAAATAATGGTTTAAGTAAAGAGGGTCTAGTTTAAGGACGTTCTACGCTGCATTTTGCAGTTCGTGGTCGCATCTTGAGAACCTTCTTTTCCAGCGGCTGTCTATTCTCTTGATTATGTGGGCTGCTTATCTGTACGATACTAAAACCCTATGGTCCCACTGCCACTGGTATCTAGCTTATTAAAATAGCTATGTCGCGCATTTTGTAGAAGACTATGCGTATATTCCGATGCCTATAGACCGCTAATAAAATACAGCTACAGTAGTCAAAACTTGATAGAAAATTTGTTATTACTTTACCGCTATACAACACTAGTACATATTGTCACAGTAATAATGTTTAGACTTCAAATTATTGCGTGAAAGATGCATTTAGTAGTTAATATACGGCCAACGCAGCTATAAGTCAGCTAATATACAGTCCTACAATAACTATCCTTCTTTAACAATTTCCTATCTTCAATCCACCACAAACGCGATGTAATGCTGGACATGAGTTTTTTTTTTTATCATAGGGGGCAAACGAGCAGACGGGTCACCTGATGGTAAGTGACTACCGTCGCCCATGGACACCTGCAACTCAAGAGTCACAAGTGCGTTTGCCGGCCTTTGAGAAAGGAGTACCCTCTTTTCTTGAAGGTTTGCAGGTCGTATCGGTCCGGAAATACCGCAGGCGACAAGTTGTTCCAAAAATTGGTTGTGTGTGGAATATATTTACAAAAATATATAATTATTAAAAAATCCACCTAATTTCACTCGCCCTTTGGAATAGCTTATTCTTTTTGAGCTAAGCGTGCTTGGTTTATCGTTAAAGCAGTTACCATGTCTAATATGATTGCTTTTAATAAACGGGTAACATTTTGGAATCGGGGAAACTACAATTTTAGATGTAGTAAATTCACTTTGTTCGCTCGCTCTTATCTCGATTTTTTACGAACTAACTGCGGTAGTGTAAATGACGAACATGATGGACAATTCCACCCAGACTTATTGACAATGGAAAAGAGATACTAGAGCGGGTGGAATGTGGCAATGTTAACGAACTACTGCTGGAACTTCAGTAGAGATACCCCAAAAAGTAATTACAAAAGAGACGAGCAAAAAAGAAGAGAAGCTTTTGATTAAAAGAATCAAATCTTTTATTAATATATTTCTCAATTTTATTTAAAAAAGTTACAAATTAATCAAGTTTTATTCAAATAAACGATTTATGTTCCTTGAGGTTTTTTATAATAGTCTTTTTTTTTAATAAGAGCTAACTGGAAAAAATATGTTTTCATATTCAGTTACCCTAAATAAGTATAAAAATGTAGCATTTATTTAAAAGCCACACACTTATCTGTATTTCTTAAACTTTGTATACTTACCCATTTCCAGGTGGCACCTCGAGTCCACTTCAAGCTACAACCGCAACAGGCCATTATTCCTGAAAAGAAGAAATCACCACCATCATCCTTAACAAATGGCAACGGCAAGAGTATCCGTCCACAGTCTTTCACTCCTGGGTTGAAGCGCTCCAAGTCCTTAACTTCAGCGGACGCTCTCGCGAGCGGAATGGCTGCCTTGGGACTTGCGGCTGATGCAGGAGATCTAGGAAATTTCCCGCCAGAAATACAAGAGTGTATTGACAAGGCTCTCGAAGGTTAGCGACATTTTGTATTTTTTTTATAAGAGATTTTTTAATGATTCAATGGTGAATAATGAACTTATGAGAAGGTTGTTTTATTGCGTTTATTTATTCCGTAAAAAAGCTATATATATCATTATTTTACACGAAGGGAGAAGGGTGTCATTTTTTTTAATAATTTATATTTTTTTCATAATTTTTTTTTTGTAAGATTCTTTTTATGACTTAGCTTTGATTTAGGAAAACAAAAATTAACACAAAAAGTATATTAATATTAGATTATATAAAGAAATAAATGAAAAATATACACAATTTAGTCGTCAGCCATTTTTGTTAAAGACCAGTGAACGAATTTCGAACCCATTAGACAAACGTATGGCCCATAGTAGTTAAAGCAGTGTCCATATGAAGGAGTACAGTGGTGTGTGTGGCGCAGACCCGAACGCGGTGATGGCGCGCACGCTGATGGACGCGGTGGGGCACCTGGTGTCGCGCGCCGTGGAGTCGCCGCGCTACGCGCTGCCGGCCGCGCGCCGCTGCATCGCCGTGGTGGAGCGCGAGAGCACCGAGACCTTCCTCGAGTCGCTGCTCAACACCTGCCAGCAGTGGTACCACGACCGGGACAAGGTACGGCACGTCACATTACTCATTCATACTCCTTATGACACCACCTATCTGCCAGTGAAAGTCCTGTGGAAATCAGTCCACCCGTTCCAAAACAGACCGGCAGACAGACAAAAATAAAAAAAAAACTGATTTTTAGGCATAGAGATCATGCAAATAACTATATAAGCTTAAAAACGATTATTAACCGACTTCAAAAAGAAGGAGGTTCTCAATTCGATTGGTATTTTTTTTTATGTATGTACACCGATTACGCTGAGATTTATGATCCGATTTACGTGATTCTTCTTTAGTTTGATGCGGAATAGTTGCCATTTGGTCCCATAAATTTTTTTTTGACATTACAAACAGACACTTCAATTTTATTTATTTGTATTAATTAAGTTTGTTACCGAATACTCATTTCTAATTACATTTAAATAAGATAGTTTCCTTCCTACAATTAAAATAAATTGTTTACCAAATCACAGAATATATAATAGTACTAGTACAGAAGGACCTCTTCGCAAAACCATTTAAATAAATAGCGACTCTTGCTCCTTGACACAATAAGGTGCAATTCAGATCGCACACCGCTAATTCCAAATGGCTTATATTAACCTAAAACTTGCCTCTCTTTCTATCGCATAACTCTTATCTGTTCTGATGCCGTTAAGGTTGTCTTCTGTAAGAAGAATTAATCTAAATATTTAATAACCAGTTATGTTCCTATTACTTTACTTCTGTAAACAAATGCAGTTTTAAATAAACCTAGGCTAGGTATTTACTTAAAACTATTTTATTTCACAACCTCTGCATAGATACTTTAATCTCTAAGAAGATAGGCATTTGCCATACGTTAGTGTGTACCTGGGAATGAAACTATCTCCTTTAGGTGTTTAGCTAGGTAGGTATATGGAAATCAAATCGCGGAACCCTACTCCTTATAACACCAGCTATTTGCCAGTGAAAGTCCCATGGAAATCGGTCCACCCGTTGCGGAGATTAGCCGAACAAACAGACAAACAGACAAAATTGTTGTAGTCCTAAACTTATCAAAGCTAAACTTGACTAAGTTACTCCTTATAACACCAGCTATCTGTCGGTGAAAGTCACGTAGAAATCGGTCCACCCGTTCCGTTGATTAGCCGGAACAAACAGACAGACAGACAAAACGTGAAAATACGTGAAAAATTTTTTTTTTTGGTATAAGTACCGTGTAAACATTCAGATGCATTTAGTAAAAAAACTATCATTATGACACTACAAACGGACACTTAAAATTTATTTATTTACTAGCAGTTCCCGCGCGGCTTCGCTCGCGTGTACATATTTATATATTTTGCGTGGAACTCTCATTATTTTTCCAAAATCAAAGTGGCCAGTGAAAGTTCCGTGGAAATCGGTCCACCTGTTCCGGGGATTAGCCGAAACAAACAGACTGACAGATAGACAAAAAATGTAAAACATGTTGTTTTGGTATATGTACCGTATATACATCCAAATGCACTTAGTAAAAAGCGGTTATTTTAATATTACAAACAGACACTCCAATTTTATTTATTTCTATAGAGTATAGATGTATAGATAGAAGATTTGTATCAGTTGTTGTGGTCCTAATAAATAAATATACTTATCATAGCTAAACTTGACCTTGTAAATATCTAACTATACTGATGGACTGTGATAGGCTGATTGATTGCTTTTGGTTCACCCAATTTCTAATTTCTGGTATGTTATTGTATGTTGTTAGATAGCTGTGAACTGGTACAAGTTTCATAAATGTTCTGCCGAACTTTACTGGTTTTTCTTTTTCAGAAATGATGGACCATTTTATTCCATTTTTTATTTTTTGATTAGTCAAAAATTCTATTTAAAAATATGAAAATTTTAAAGTTTTATCCCTCTGATTTAAAAAGTATTAATTAAGGATATGCGGCTTATTATTATGTACAGATTAATGTGAAGTGTGCAGATAATAAGAATTAAAAAAATAATTAAAGTTGGATACCACGATATCTTGAAAACAGTTGACATATTTTTACATAAAGGTTATAGGAGTGATTTCATTGCAAATGACCTCCTCTACAATCCCTTAATGGATTACCGACATATTAGTAACCCTGTAGGTATATGTATAACATCCAAAATCGATATAACTGGCAAAGGTATAAGGTATAGAAGGTAAAAAAATATCTGTAAGCGGAAATAATTCATTTCAATAGGGAAACTACATAATTATTTAGTATAATAATATGGCATTAGAACTTCACACAAAAAATACTATAATCAGTTCACTATAGTAGGGTTCTGGGATAAACCTAATTACAGCACTCGACTATAATGTGGTACTCACGTAATATTATTAGTTATACTTTTACGTATTTTATTTTGAATATATACAATATTTGGTTGAACATTGTCTATGATACTCGTGACCCTCAGTTGCTGGGCACGCTGGTGGGCGGCGGGCGGCCGCGGCTGATGGCGTTCCTGTCGTTCCTGCTGGAGATGTACTGCCAGCTGCGGCGCCGCGCCATCCAGCGCCGCGGCGCGTCGGCGCAGCCCGGCCACGTGCTGCTCACGCTCATCTGCAAGTGCTGCGAGGACTGCATCCGCCAGCCCGTGCCCTCCGCCAGCGACGTCAGTACCACGCTTCATTCACTTCATTACATACATACATCGATTGAAAAGTACCTCCTCTCTAAGAAAACCACCGTAACGATAAATACAAGCTCCCGCAAACTTATTCTCTTCAATTGTTCAATCTCATATCTATTTACTCAAATATACCTCTCCAAATTATACATCATATTTTCATAATGTCCTAACTAAATAAATTAGTACCCAATAAGGTCTAGTTTATATAATCTTCGTATTCATTATTTCTGTTTACGTTTAAATAATTTACTTTGTCGTAACAACTTACAGAACAGTTACAATTATATATATTAATATTCAATTCAAAATTCAAAAAATCTTTATTTCATAAAATTGACCATCAATTATTCGAAATCGTCTATTTAATAAATTATTATTTTAATTAAAAATTATAGATCAATACACACAGAGTCACCGCAACAATAGTTTGCTTCGTCAAATGTAAAATGATTAAAAAAAAACAAAATGGATAACATAATATCACATCTGCCTGTTTCGATCTATAACCGCCCGTTTCCAAATGGTTGAGCCTTGTGAGAAGAAATCTTCTAAATATTAACTTCACACATCTCACACACGGCCGTCTGATCCCAAACTAGGCAGAGCCTGTACTATGGTTACCAGACTGCTGATAAACATACTTATATATTTCTAAATACATATTATAGATAAATTACACCCAGACACAGAACAAATGATCGTGCTCATCACACAATTATTTGTCCTGGGTGGGAATCGAACTCACCTCTGGCTTAGCAGTTAGGGTCACTAACCACTAAACCAACAGGCCAGTCTTTTATTTGTTAATTAGATACATAATACTTAATTATAAACAGTGAATTTATCTCTAGCTGTCTATTATCTCTTTATATTAGAAAGTCTTTTAACGGTTATACATGCTTTACACATTTTTTTTACTTATTTTTATTTATTTAATTATACACCTAATATCAAAATTTTATCAACGTATTTCTTTAGTTTACTCTTAAATACAAACATGCTATCACAAACCTTTACATCGTCCGGCAATCTATTGTATAGCTGCACTCCCTCAAACAATATCGTTCTTCGTCCGTATTAATTCGTATCTTCGTTAATTCCAGTTTATTTTTATTTCTTAGATTGTGAGTTATTTTTATGTACATAACTCTATATTCATTCTCAAAAACATACTCGAAATTCACATTTGGAAATAAATTAATCATTTAATCATTTTACCCAGAGTTGAATAAGTATAATAAGAGAAATACAGTTTCCAAATGGTGATAAGGTGGACGGATTCACAATTTCTAGATTCTTTCAGAATAATTTAATACAGACAGCTGACAGGAACGAGAGCTCTTAACTTAAAAAGGTGACACGTGGGAAACAATTAAAAAAAAAAATCCGAAGCAACAAGTCTCCTAGCCATGGTTCTCGCTTTCACAACTTGAACACTTGCTTTATGGCTGAAAAGACTCGTTTCTAACATTGAGATGCAATGCTATTTATTAGCTTCCATAAGTGCCATGTCCACCCGTGTCCATGAACAACGTCCAACGTGTCATGACGTTGTGAGGAAGTGCAAGGAATTTAAAGACATTTTTTCGGGTGATTGTCGTTCTCGACACAAATAAAGAAAACTCACTACAAGGCGATACTACGTTTTCTAACTTGGTACAAATATTGTTCTAAATTGTAAAGAATCCTGATGACCAATCAGGACTTATTACAATCTGCGGTCTCGAAAGCTTAAGGATTACGCCTCTCTGTGAATTAAAATTCATATTTCATAAAATTAGTTATGAATTATTCGAAATTGTTCGTTAAAAAAATGAATTACACAGAGTCACGGCAACAATAGGTTGCGGTTAAGGTAGTATTAGGTTAGTTAGTTTTTTTAAGTTAGTTTAGTTTCTGGTATAACCAGAAACTGCTGATAAGAGCAAATGAAATGTGAGGATATTATAACAATGTTCTTAAATATAAACAGTCGTGCAAATTACTACAATATTTAAGCAATAGCAATCTGGAGATGACCAGCCTCGACCAACGGTACTCGTTCACGAGCATAACGCACGCGTCAGCTATCGTACACCTCAACCGCATTAAAGTTATCATCGAGGTGTGCCCACGAGAACTTCAAATAAAGACACTAAAATACCTAATGACGTAATTTATTTAGAGAGATAAGAGATATATGTATTTAATTTCAGACGGAGAATCTGTTCTTCGTGCTGACGTACATCGGGCGCGACCTGGAGTCGTCGCTGCCGGGCGAGCTGGAGCGCCTGCTCACGGCCGTGCGCGACGCCTTCCTCAACTCGGCGGCGGCGCCGTCCATCCGCCGCACGCTGCTGCAGCTCATCGAGCTCCACGCCTCGCGCTGGCAGCTGCCGGGCTGCGCCGTGCTCTACTACTATCCCTCCTCCAAATAATAACTGGCTACGGAGTGTGCAGCCGTGTGAGTGCTACTTATGTTCCTGCCGGCTCCGGTTTTGGACACCTGCGTGATCGTATATGGTGCCGACTTTTCATAGCCCTCCATAAACATAAACAAAATTGTCTATGCCCAGTGAGTGCTGGTTAAATTGAAATTATTACATATAAATATAACGCGCCTTCGATTTTTAAGTACCAGTAGGATAGTGATCTTTCATTGTGAACGAGTGCTGATTATTGGTGTCGGCTTGAAATGACTTCGTATTCAGCTGTCTTGGACGCGTATTGGCGAAAATAAGTTCACGGTGGATTACGCTTTCCAGATCTTGCATCCAGTATTTCCAGCTTATCGGATGATCTGTCCGAAACGCGTAGGACATTCGTCAACAGTATCAATTTTGTTTCTTAAACTATAGATGTGTCAGCAACTCGCTGCAAGCCCTACTTACAAAGATCTTGGCACTTGTCCTATAAGTGAACAACCATAGCGGTACCTAGCTTTTGGAATATATTCTTTTGCGCTGGCTAATTATAATAATTGTATTATTTAATTTATGGCTATATACTATTAAGCTAAATGTACTCTTGACGTAACAGAGTTAGGTAAAGCCGGCTTTGATTTAATTTTTTCCTGGCTTTTAAACATAATACCCAGCCGTTCTTGTGTAATTATAACTGTTGTTTAAATATAACAGCTTCAATGGTGGAAAGATTTCGGGTCTTCCGCGACTGCATCGTGTAAGCACAATACGTATATTGTAACGATAGCATGTCTGCAAATAAAATTAGTTTGTGTTTTCTAAGTAAAAATATTTACAATAAGCTTGTAGGTTGTTGATTCTGTCAGGATCATGAGGGTTTTAATTATTTAAATTAGGGCTTTATTAAATTAGACATACAAAGGTTACAAGCATTTCTTGTAGTGTATGGTTTTCTTACCGTAGCGTTGCGATAGTTGTACCACAGGTCTAATACTTATTGTCCATTATACGTATCTAGGCATGATGCTGCCATAAGCTCATTTATTGTGCCTTTAAACATTTTAGTTGATAGACGCGTTCTACTCAGTCCCGGGAAACTAGGTATTTCTAAAAATTTTCATAAATAACCTCGGGAACGACAGAACGCCTTTAAAATAAGGTGTAGTTTAGCTTAAGGTGGATTTAAGTAGACGCAAAATATGCCTCGAAAGTATTAAAAAAGTACGTGTAACATATAATTAGGACAAAATGACGATGTACATTACTGTACGTTCTTTCGCATAGTACTTCGTGCATTGTACCCTTTGTCGGTTCGTTGCTATCTAGTGTTCGCCATTCTGTTGTACCGTAGCTGTACCGCTTGTTACGTTTTCCTATACGAATATTTACACCGCGTTTATGCCACTTGCACTCATTGTACCAATCTTAATAATATATATTTTACTTATACATATAATAACTTAAGAAGTTTTGAGAAATATTCGAACAAATAGTGGTAACTTCGATTTTAAACTACATAGTAGTAAACATGTTTTTTTTCACTAGCAACATTATGGACGATGAGTGGTTGAAACGCGGGGCAATGTTCATCTGTTGCACTCTTTAGTCGTGTAGTTAGTTGTATCGCTGTCTTTATCGTGTAAATGGTCACGCGACATATTGTCAGCTTTCTCACATCATGTATGACTGAACTTAGGAATGAAGTGTTTCAATTTATTATGCTTGTGATATTATAAATTTAAGTAATATAATCTCTGATAATATCTATTCTGTCCTAACCAAAGACTGTACTGGTATGGAGATACTTTATAATGATTAACAAAGGTATGAATAAACACTGTATTGTTGAAGCTGGACCAAATTCTTTGTGCTGGGCCCTCGGCTTGTAACGCGCGAGCCCAGGTGTGTCTTCAGTGAATAATTTAAGTTCATTTAGTTGTAGAATCACTTGTCAACATCAACTAATTATTTTAGTTACATATTATGATAGAGAAGGTTAAAAGACCATGATCTTTTCATTATTACTATGCATTCGTAATATAAGGTAATGGTATGTTTGTATAAAATCAAAAAAATAATAAAAAAATGGTGCTAACAAAAGTATTGGTGTATTGTATATTATTTTAATAGAACACGGGCAATAATTTTGTTCTCGTTACCGCTATAATTTTGTACGAATAAAAACAATAAAAATGATATATAACCAATAAAATTATATAAATACATTTTCTTTTTATTTTATATCTAATATCTATTTTTATTTAAAAAAAGAGCTGCCGCACTGGGAATGATTCCTGTGTCGCGGGGACAACTGACTCTGTACAACTGTTTGTGTGGGAATCGAATCTACAACACTCGGTGTGGCTTAGTCTTAAGTAAGGTGACCACAACTATTGCGCCATGCTCGCAGTCTACATATAGTACTGATTATGTGGATACCTAGTATATGTGTAAACCGGGGCTTAACCGCGATAATAATTTCAAGGTGCAACACCTTAATTGTTTACCCGACGCGTTTCAACATACAATCTCAGATTAGTTCAAAGAACACATCACATCTGTAAAAAACCGTCAGATAAGTCTGCGATAGCCGAGCATTTGCTGGAGTCAGGTCCAAACCACTAGATTAAACTACACCAATCACAGGTCCTCTCCACAATGCCGCCATAAACTAAAATCTATAATACTGAAATAGACTGGCAACTTGTTTTGTATAGGTCAGCGCCCCTGTACAGTTCCTTACTTCACGTATAGAGGCGCTGACTATAGCTGTAAAAATGTATAATTATTATAGCTATAAATCTATAATGTATAATTATGAGATTAGGATAAATAATACAAACGTGTAATAATAATAACATTACACATCTAACACACGGCCGTCTGATCCCAAACTAGGTAGAGCCTGGTAGAGCCTGTACTATGGTAACCAGACTGCTGATAAACACACTTATATATTACTAAATACATACATATTATAGGTCAATTACACCCAGACACAACAAAGGATCGTGCTCATCACACAAATATTTGTCCTGGGTGGGAATAGAACCCACGACCTCTGGCTTAGCAGTCAGGCTCACTAACCACTAGACCAACAGGTCAGTCAGTGTAATTTAATTAGTTTTTTAATTATTCGTTTTATTATTATTCGTTTACAAGACTTTATAATGTTTTAAAAACTAGAGAAAATGTCTTTATGAAATTTAAAATAGCTTTTGACTGCGAGAACTTTATTGACTTCTTTGTATTAATTCATAACGAAAAATGCACTAAGATTACAATAAATAATAATACTTTTATTCCAAATCTATACTAATATTATAAACAGGTAAAGTTTGTGAGTTTGGATGTTCGGGGTAATCTCCGGTACTACTGATTCGATTTTGAAAATTCTTTGTGTTGTATAGCCCATTTATCGAGGAAGACCAAAGGCTTTATAATATCACGCTACGACCAATAGGAGCGGAGCATCAATGAAAAATGTTGCAAAAACGGGGAAAATTTACAAACGCAGATGAAGTAGCGCAGGTTAGCTAGTCACTACATATCATAAAACAAAGGCCCCCGCCGCGTGTCTGTTCGCGATAAACTCAAACTACTGAACGGATTTTCATGTTTTCACCAATAGATGAAAAGCCGGGTTGCTAGTTATACAATTTAAATTATTTATAATATCAAAAAACCGACATTTGACATTTAACTAGAGTTGGTTAGGTTGGTTAGCATGGGAAACTCATTTAATACTTTATGGTCCCAAATTATTACCTATTTATTCTATTTTGAACCAATAATTTAATTATTAAATATTAAATTATTGTTTCGTCAGTGGTGACACAGATCCGTTTAATGGTCTTCTTCCTAGATTTCCTTCACCGTATCCGACCCTATGATGCCTTCCTGATAAAATTAACCAAATGTCCCTAAAAAGATTATCGTTTACCTGCTGCTCAACCGAACTACATGTAAATTATAAGCATAAACGAGCCGTTATAAGAGCAATAACGACATACTGTTAGCTTGAAGAAAATTTGACAACGATTAAGACTTATATTAAAACCACACAAAAATTAGCTAACTCTAGTATATATATATATCATAAGATTGAGAACAACTGGGTGATTAACTAGCCAGCTGCCCACCCTACGGGAAGTTCCTAGCTACGCTAACATGACATCACCGGGCACAATCAATTATGTCTCACAAGTCACACCATTTCGCATTACAAATCATCGCTTATTCAAAAGGGGATTGGGCGTTTTCCGAATGACTCAAGCATGAAGTGTTCCTGGCAAGTCCGTCTTTCTCTTTTTTAATATATAAGTAGGTGCCTATTTCTTTCTTTAGAAAATAATATCACAATAATAATAATTCGCTTTCCTTAACTCTAACCCTTCAGTTCAATAAATTTTTTTGGATATGGCAAACAAGACCGATGTCGACAATTATTATTTTGCCAATGTCCTTTGCGATGGAAATGCGTGTGTTTATAGGGGATAAAATTATATAGTTAACTTGTGAAAGGATCTTCTTAGACTCGGATTATGAATCGATAGCCAGATGTGGTTGCATTATGATTAGAATGGTCGCTCACATACAGAGCCAGGACGCCAGGTCATCAGCGTATTGTATGCATTATAGTAAATAAATGGCGTAATTTATTTATTTCACTTTATGCACATCTGGTACATAAGCGGACTTAATGCGTTAGGCTCAGGGTCATGGTACCCTCGCAGGCGTCCCCAGAACACCCTACCAAAGGTTCATCACAATCTGATCAATGGTTTTGGAACGCATAGAGGACAAACAAACAAACATTCATTTTCATATATATGGAATATAAAACATACATACACTTAAATAACAACGTTAGATGACAAATTAAGGGCAAGTTGATTCTACGAATTGTTGGAAAAGATACTTTACTTTTACTTTAATAAGCGCATTCGAAAGAGAACGGACTGAACGAAAAAATATTAGCTGACAAACAGGAAGAAGAAAGAAACACAAGTGTGGAAGACACAACGGAGAAAATAATTACAGGAGGAACGTGGGTTTCTGTCATGATTCTTACATAAAAGTTGGAAGTAGGAAGCTAAAGACGTTAGTAAGTCCCGATGCCGTGGGAATATCTGGATAAAAAGAAGCCTATGTGTTAATCCAGATGTCCAGCTATCTACATTCAAGTTTAATCGCAATTGGTTTTGCGTGAAAGGGCAATAAATATCAATACATCCATACATCGTCACAAACTTTCAGGTTTATAAGGATCCTACTAATATTATAAACGTGAAAGTTTGTGATGATGTATGAATGTATGGATATTTGTTACTCTTTCACGCAAAAACTACTAATCCGATTACGATGAAACTTGGTATATAGATAGCTGGAGACCTGCACTAACAAAGGCTACTTTTTATCCCGTTATTTCCACGGGATCGGGACTTACGCGCGTGAAACCGCAAGGCGCAGCTAGTAGAAAATATAGGAGTGTGAGGGCGCAATTTTCGACATTGACGAATGGGTAACCAATTGAGCTGCGAACACAAAAGGATTATATTTACGGAGATTAAAGATGAATCAAATGCAGTTATTAAGAAGACAGTCTAACTTAACGAGAAGATCTGCATTTAGGTCATAACAGCACAAATCACCACAGGCGATTAATGGGAAGACAAGAGTTAGCACAAGCATGGTCTTGGTCTTGGGAAGAAAATGTTTTAAGCGATATATGCTCGGAGAATCCAGTAATTAATATCAGTTGTATAAAGATTATAAAGTACAGAGCCTTGTGGAAGTCCTTTCCAGCTCTTCCTATGGTCAAACTCCTCGCCCAATACTCACTATACACTACCTGCATAAAAAAATCGGGCAAGTGCGAGTCAGACTTGCGCACCGAAGGTTCCGTAAGCGAACAAATTTGTATATAGATAGTACGTCCGTCTAGATAATTCGGCTCGAATTGTCGGCTCAAAAATTTGTTCATCTTTTTCGAAAGATAAACTAACTTTGTGGTTGCGATGTACTACAAAGTCAATTTTTTTATCGCAAAATATAAGTTGGTAATCACAAAAACTATTTTTTTATGTGATATTACAACAATTAACGACAGTCGGAGTTTTCCCTTTACTTGTGCTGTCAGACCTTGCTTCTTACCCAATTTCATGATTCTGGGTCAATGGGAACTACCTGTGGGAAGTAGTAGAAGTAAATGTTCAAATTTGTTAAAATCTAAGGCTTAATGCATTAACGAGTTTCCTGAACTTGAAACATTACGGTAAAAAAAATATTCAAACCGTTTTGTAATTAAGAAAGGAAGACAGTTTTAGTTTGAGCTTCTGTCCCAGTATTTTATAAAATACTTGGCAACACAGCACAGACATTTGACAAAACTACGCGTGATCTACAATGCAATGTTAAAAATTTTAATAAAAATTATTCATAATAAATTCGTACCTACTATGGTTAAAAAATAGTAGGTTGCTCATGTTTCTAAAATACAATCCGAGACGATCAATTGTTGTTTTATATAAAAAAATTCAACATTACGAAAAATACTTTTTGTATCCTGATGTGTATTTCTAATTTCTGAACGTACCTTGTTTCTGATTGGACGGATACTTTTCGTTGAACTTCTGCTAACTTCATTTCATTGACAGTTCATACGTTTGATACGGCCTTCGCCCTTCGCTTGAGTTCGCTTTGTTGTAGACCGCAGTTGCCGACGAACTAGTTTTGCGCCCTGCCGCGACATCCGTGTAATGTGACCTGTTGATTTATTACTCATCGTGTTTTTGTGCTTTTTATCTGTGATAAAAATGACATGATGTCGTTCGAAAATGTTGTTAGTGGTTGGCGTTGAGTGTTAGTGTAAAATGGGTTTGATAACTTCAAGGGAGCAGACAATGTTGGACGGACCGGTGGCGTCTGTGAAGAGTCACCATGTACGGCAGCCGTCGACTAGGAACCGGACAAAGCCTCCGATGCCGGACCGCGACGACCTGGAGAACCGTTTCGTCAAAGTTTTGGTGAGTTTAGTCATAGACAAAAATTTGCCGGCTACATGTTTACAAACACGCGATTGTTTACGGTGTGAACAGCAGACGTAACTTTGATATGATGAGGTGTATTAAAATGTTTAAACATTTGAATTAACAAAGCAACATCAAATAAAAACATAAAATCTAGATGTTTTAAAGAGGGATGTAGTAAAATGATTTCCTTCTTAATTCATTCCCTTTAATTTGCTAACTTATTAACTTCTATGACTATACTTTTCAACATTGTAAGCACAAGGTATGAAAATTGTATAAATTACATAGTGCTTGTATTTCCTGCCTTTGTCATGTTTTCCTGCTGTGTCAGTTGTATGGCTGAACATGGTGTCTATTGTTATTAATACAAATATGAGTACCATTTATACTAAGATTTTAACTACATAGAAGGCTTTGCCTGAACTGACTGCTGTTCTATAATAAATTGTTTGTTCTATAAAATGTTTTGTCAATTCTGTACTCCTGTAATACTTTATCTAAATAACCTACAGGCTGTGCTTCTTACACTGTCTTAAGATACATGCTTACTCAACACAGACTTATAATCCTCAAAAACAAACAATGGTTGATTCAAAATGTATTTTACAACCTACAAGAATTCTTTTAAAAAAAGTGGTGTTATTTTTAAGTTCATTAGTTTTAAGTTTAAGTCTTGTATGTTGAGAAACTAACAATTTAATTTTGCAATGCCCGAAATGGGTTTACTGTTAATACTCAATATTAATATAACGTCAACAAATATGTGCCTACAGAGTTTGCAATAAATGTCTTTGTCTTTGAAAGGATAGATAAAGATGTAAATGGCATATTTACATGTTGCCAGCTTAGGTCTTGTCTTAGTGAATCTATTCCCATATGTATATACTAAACTCCATAACTGTAACTCAATATTTCTTTGCATCACCCTGAAAACCCAGTAACGCCTTCCATTGTCATCTGCAGGGTTACCTTACTGCAGGGTTACTACTCATAAGGTTCCAATTTTCCTTATTTAAATATCACTTAACTCTTTATTAGGTCTTTTTTGCCATCCTTGGGCATTGCAACAAGGGAGTCACAAAAAACAATGCCTTTTTAAAAATGTTAAATGCATTTATTTAAGAATGCACTGCATAGTCATTTGGAAAAAACTATTTGTAAGAAGGTTATTAAAAATTTTAGTGGCTCCCTTATCCCTGTTTTATATATAGATATTCCGGGTGGAAATAGTATTCCATAAAGTATTGAAATCCTTAACTATAATCCCCTTTACTAATTCAGCAGGCATATTGTTGACTGATTTGTTTGTAAGTAAATTAAGATTACATATTCTATTCTGCCTGTATCATTCTCAAAATAAATACAATGAGGTTTAGTTTTAAAACAAATTTGACAGAAACTTCATATATAACATTACCCATAAAATATCTCTAAACTTATAAGCATATTGATGATGAAGCATTGTGAAAGACCAACAAAGTATATATATCAATTCCGTATGAAAACAAAAAAATATGCTTCCTATCAACACAGCTGCATTATCTCTTTCCTATTTCAAAACATGATATTGCAATTGTTCCTCTATGCATTCTATTGATAAGAGGAACCCAAATGTTTCATTTCCTGCCCTTATCTAGCTGTCACGTTTCTAACATGCAAAGTGATATATGGCTCCAGTCTATTCTACAAAAATTTAAACACATATTTATGTTAACGCTTTCATTAAGAATGGCGTATGACATTATACTTTGGTAGTGAAAGTTGACATTTAATGTAGGCTCTGTTAACAGATTCGACAATCAAATCAAAGTGCCTAAGCATGCTTTGAGCAGTTCAAAATATACTTGACAAGAGATTTGGTATACAACTAGTTAAGTTTTATGTTAAACAACCTTTCAATACCCAGGTGTCACTAATCAAAAAATTATAATTATTTGGAATAGGATCCACAGTTTTGGTGTTTCATGCATTCTTCCTATTTTTGAATGGTTATCATTTGCAATCAATGCAATCACATATTTTAAAGGTATAACATAGCTTTCATCTGCCTGACATTTCGACCAGGTTGCACTGGCTGTAGTCACAGGCCGCAGTCAGGCAA
The DNA here is from genome assembly GCA_949752705.1 of Callimorpha dominula. Taxonomy (NCBI): domain Eukaryota; kingdom Metazoa; phylum Arthropoda; class Insecta; order Lepidoptera; family Erebidae; genus Callimorpha; species Callimorpha dominula. The sequence goes on along the minus strand of OX457000.1, from coordinate 3,320,583 downwards.
AAGCAAAGTTTTAAATATGTGATCGCTTTAATTCTCGTCATCATAGTTATATTATTATGGAACGGACAGTTTAAAGGTTTAAACATCCATTGTATATTTTATACAACTAAACTGAGTAAAGTAAGACAAAAGTCACAGACATACTTACTAGAATAGATAGTTTGAAGTGGCGATGGACTGGGCATATGCTGCGCGGTACACAAGAGAAGTGGAGCAACATCATAACAGACTGGTACCCTAAAGATGGGAGAAGGAACAGAGGAGGACAAAGCAAGAGATGGGAAGATGAACTAAAACTGACGGCAGGCCCAAAATGGAGAAGGGTTGCTAGAGACAGAGTACAATGGAAATTGTTAGAGGAGGCCTTTGCCAAGAGGCACACTGAACTCAGAGATATTTTATAACTAAAGATACAACCACAATACAAAAAAAGAAGAAAGCAGTTCAGGATAAGAGGCTTATTATTATACAGTCTAGCTGTCTGATTCGAAACTGATTCGCGGCCATGTATAACAGTGTTCTGGAGTAATTAGCTGGTCTCTCCCAATTGGGGCAGTAACCTGCTGTGTAGAGTATATTCTTTAATGGTCATTTTGTCAGTTTCCTAGTTACAACTGGTGCTGGTAAGTGTTTATCCATTCGCCATCAGGAACTGCTTACAGTCGCGGAGGTGCTTGGTTTCTCAAATCAATAAAAAAAACTTTCATGGTGCAGGGCATGTCACTTGTTGGCAGTGATGGGCGAAAAGTAATAAGATTAACAATTAGAAGTTACAGTTACATTGTCATTAGTTATAAAAATACTTTGAATTTGAAATACATTGTAATTCATTTATTTGCACATCCAAGGTAATTCTAATTACAATCTAAATAAAAATGTATTCTAATTCTAATTGGAAATTATAATAAGGATGATATAATATTACATTTTAATAAAATTATTTTGTTATTAAATTATTAATTAGATTACATAAGTAGCTAGTTACGCCCATCACTGCTTGTTGGGCAACTTATTGCCATAATTACACTAAAACACCATATTCTATAGTACTACACACAATCTATACTAATTAGACTTGCAATGAATAGTGTATTCGGCCACATGCCGAATACCGAATATTCTGCAGGCTTCCTGACCGAATAGCCGATTATTCGGCAAATGTATTCGGCTTACGCGTTTATCGACGTATTTGTTTTTTATTACTTATTTCTACTGTTCCAAGTTTTTTAACGCCTCCCGCAATGACCCACCCAAGCGCAGGAGTATTCTGCAGAGAGAAAGCATAGCCCTTATCGAGCAGAGAAAGCATAGCCCTTATCGAGACTTCGAAAGATAAAATCCAGTTGCAACTATTTCCGTAAAATTCATAAATATTAGTTCGGTGCAGACCAATCTTCCGCTGCAAAATTTTCATCACGATTGAAATGCACGGACAAATGTTTTTTCACATTATAAAAGTTATTTATGTACGACTATTTTATTGAGAGAATAAAAAAAGAAGAAGAACGGTACACAAAATTTAATTAAACATTATTATTATATTATTACCAATTATATTATCAGACTAGAACAAATAAAACATCATTTCGTGAGTTGGTCAATCGCACCAATTCGGTATTGAGCCGAATAGTACCTAGATATTCGGTATTTTGCCGAATAGAATGAAAGTAGCCGAATAGGCCGAATACCAAATATTCGTTGCAAGCCTAATACTAATATATAAAGCTGAAGGGTTTGTTTGTTTAGTTAAACACGCTAATCTCAGGAACAACTAGTTCGAATTGAAAAATTATTTTAGTGTTGTATAGACCATTTATCTAGGAAGGCTGTAGGCTATATAACATCACGCTACGAATATGAGCGGAGCATCAAAGAAAAATGTTGCAAAAACGGGGGAAATTTACAAATGCAGATGAAGTTGCGCGGCTGTTATGTAGATAATCGCTCTAGATTGGATAAGTCTCGATGAAGACGGGGGCTGTGTTATCGCTACAGGGCCCTATTGATTGTTAGCTATTTTTGTATTATTAGAACACATATGTCTATAGATGTATATTTGGTTGTGATGTCTTTTAACCAATTATATAACAAAAAGGATTTTAATACACATCGACATCTTCGGCAATCATCGTCATATTTCAGCCATTTTGCACAAAACATTAATGAATTTTTCACCTAAACCTTCCTCATGACATTTCATTGAGTTTATCGCGAACATATATATTAAAAGAATATTGACGTCAAATAAACCGTTTAATCAAATAATTCATCATCACTACATGTTTTAAAATATATATACTCGTATATATATATATATATATATTATCACGGATGTATCCCGGAAGGGGTAGTCAGAGACAGGGGTAGTAAATCTGTAAATTGGGGCAAGCCCATTGCCCGCAACCGGGCCCTATGGGAATTAGAGATGGGAAACTTGTGCGTATATTAAAAAGGAATGGTAGCTAAAAAGGGAAATCAAGACCTACCCAACACCACAGTATGTAAATACAACATATATTATAATACTGACCAATGTCTTATTAAAACTCCACTTAAAATATGTAACGCTCGTTGTTATTATTAATATTATCAGCAAAGTTGTTTTCCTCGGACTCTTGTATTGTTTGAATTGTCCTTGGTCATGCGTTGCAATATCAGTAAACATACAAATATAGTGCTATATTTATGGCGTGAGCATTGATTACATTCAAGGTCTTTCCAATGTTGATAATAAAATCAGATTCATTATTATTTAAACTTTTATATAATGTAAACTAATATTATGAAGCTTAATTCTTTTTTTACGTATTAATCGAAAAAAAAATGTTATGTTGGATAGTTTGATTAGCTTTGAGTCATGATGACCTTTATAATAAATATAAGATATTATCCCTTCGTCTATGGCGATCACACGATCACCTAGCGTCTTCGCTATTTCATTTGTGATCATTTACAAATGTTGGAATGAACGATGTAACATTTGTAATTATTACGGTAGTCGTAGACGCTGCAGCATCGTTAGGAATCCGCGTTTAGTAACAAGTTAATTAATTACAGGGTCTCGTGATGATGAAGTGTCATTTGCGTATGATAAGCTTCTAGCGTGGCTAAAGAACATTAGTACAGATTGGTCATAAAATTTGTTGATGGGATTGCCCTTCACCCGCAGGGTTAGCCGCGAAGGTGTGTTGTCCGTGGGTGTTTGTCGTCATCCTGTTAATGTTGTTATTGCAGGATTTTTAGTATAATGAGAAGCCCACTAAGCACAGTCTATTACAAATACTAGTGACATTGTATTCATAGAATTAGTAATTCCAATATTCTAATAAGCTCGTTCAAGATACGATATCGCTTTTGAGTTGTGGGGTCAGTTGGAAGTCGCACTGTGTCAAACAAAACTCATGAGTATCAAACTTAGCCAATAGAAGCAAAATCCAATTGTTTTTAAAAGTTTATACCTGCTAAATATGAGTTGTTACAGTAAAAACGATAGAAATTTTGAAACTGGTGTACCTGTACGTGTGATTTTAGCTACAAAAAACTTAACTGTTTAGATTACAAGCCAGGTTTAACGAAAGGAAGTAGTTTTATAAATTGACAACATCATCCTCAACCACCTTTATTGGATATTTGTTAAAGACGTTATTAATGTTTGATCGCACATTACTAATAAGTATTCTTGGAAGAGTATTAAATGCTTCTGTTAGGAGTGGGGTCATATACGTTTCGAAACATTTACCATTCAATCTTCAGTCTGATGCTTTAAAGAACTTAGTGGTTAAGGACATAACAGGAACTCGAAAATTCCTGAGAAGAGAACGATGAAATCAACAATAAAAACACCCACTATACTAGCGGTCAAAGCTGTTACTAGAATAAGGGTTAATCAATTCGCCTTTGACCGCAATCCGTCCGAAATATTCGACCGGCACAAAGCAAACAAAGACTGCCCTATACAAAAACAGGAAGATAACATTAAGACAAGGTCGTTGGTTGGTTTTTAATAAGTAAATGACAAGTGAATGAGTCATCAGACTCATGAGCCACCGACATGACGTAGTGAAATAGGTCAGCGAGGCCTCGTAACGAGAGTAATCAACAGGTTCAATAAAACAATGACATATTCAAGAGGATACTTTATGCCACTGCATACCACACTCAGCACTTGGCTAGAGACAGACTTTCCTAATAATAGTTTTATTAGGCGAGTTCTAAAATTAAATGTCATTACTTAAATGTATATCAAACTGCACGTATAGGGCAGTGTTTTTTGTAAATAACTTCCATGCTTGCGAAGAGTGCAATATAATTACCCAACAATCTTTACAAACTGACTTCAAAAACCCACCCGAATTATGAAATTATTTACATCATCCTACTAACCTCACGGAAATTAAAAAGTATATGTTCATAAAAATACTTTAGGAAGCCCCTCACTCTTCTTAAAGTCGGTTAATTATTTAACCACTATTATTATTATGTATTTCCTAATATTATTTTTCTAATGCCACTCATTTAATTGAATATTGTATAATGCAACTATTTTTATTATTACGAGTACTTACAACCGGACGAGGACAAATTACCTGAACTGTATTGTAGTGCTATATACCTAGTTTTACGTTTTACGATTAGCTAACGTATTCTTTAATTGTCATGGAGGACAAAATAAATGTACATAATTCGGGCTATATTATTGTACAATGAATATCTATTACTCGATTAGAAACTCACGGCTAAATACTCAAACACTATATTACATAATAAGATATCGTTTTGCCCGTAGATTTTAGGATTTTTCATACCCTTAACCTTTGCACCCTGCAAAGGTTCGATGGTTCAAGACTGAGGCATACATATAGTAGGAATTGCAGCAAATCGAACATAGGAGACGTATGTTATCTGCTACACATCAGCTCTAATGTCATTTTTGACATCCGTATAGTTGTAGGAACCTTCACGGGCCATTTGGCTCTGAATCGGCAGTTATTCACAATCAATGCGACAAACAGCCCTCTATGCAGAGGCTATCTTAACGCGGAGGAAACAACTTCCCACGTCATCCTGGAGTGTGTGGGATTGGCCACAAAAAGGCAAGTATCCTCACGAGTGCGAGGTCGCTCCTGTGAAAGCCCGGAGGCTTCTGTACTTCTGGAAGGAGCTAGGCTGGCTTAACTAACTGAACTCATAATGGACCGAGTATGAGTTTAATGCGGAAACAGAGCCCTATACTAGTACCAATAACAGCCCTTATGTCACCATGATTATAATTAGTACACTATCAACATGACCCTACTATAAACGGGTTTTATACTAATAATACAATAAAAATACAATACTAATAATATGTAAAACTTACCCATGTAGATTTAAAAAAAATGCATACGTGTAAGTTTTTATCGTGAATTTTTAATGGAAACCACAGGGTATACAAGTGACTTTAGTTCAAGTAGGAATTTCTACGCAGTTTACAATTAAAAACCCTTGTCCCAAGATCATATCTTATTTTCTCTTTTAGAGGATAATTTTGTTGTCACATATCATAGTTATTAACCATCGATCAATATCAATCAGAGTAATAGCCTAATCAACAATGATCAATGTTATAAAGATAATAACATCTATCTAGTCATCGTTTGATATCCATTTGTGAATTCATATTGCTGCTTATCGTCTGGAAGGATGCTTAAGGAAGTGCTCCAATCTACATAATATTCGTTTATCTTGAAGGTGATCGTTTGAGAATGTTCTTTGTTATAAACTGTGTGAAATAAAATATATAAATTTTGAGTGGGAACGTATTATTACAATTATATCAATCAAAGAAATATAAGAGCACTGTTTATATTGCTTGTGATATATGTCGCGGAACCATTATGAATCCAACCATAAACTGCGGGAAACGACTACATAGTTTATTATAGAATGTCATTGGTCAACTTCTTTATTTGCAAAAAAAAGAGATTGATACAGAGATTTGGTAAATGAGTAAAATCTCCTTTCGTGCATGTAAGTGAATTATAATGAATGATAAATGGAATTTTAGAATGTTAGTGAATTAAAATAGATCGATCGGTATTTAAGTAGTGATTATCTGGACAGATTGTTTTTAAATTTTTATTAGGTTTGTATATTAACCTCTGTGTATTGTACTGCTTATGCAACAATCTTTGTCCTATAGAATTGTTTGAGAGGATGTTCAAAGTTTTTTTTTCCATTGTACTATTCGTCATCATTAGCATCGTGTATAAAAAACACATTGTTTGCGCTCGCTCTTTAAATAATATTTACGAGACTTTTTAACGTTGTCTGACAAATTTGAAATTAAGGTTTCTACATTATCTGTATTTTTTTAAATTCTTAACTGTATACTCTCTGTTATATCAGTTGCGTCAAGTACTTGCAACTGACTGCTTGTTCTAAAACTGTACTGGTTGCGTATCCCACCGCTTGTCATACAGGTTTTCTATTAATCACTCGAGCGACTCATGCGTCGCTGCATTCCACATGTAAGAGCATGGGGTGCCTCGCCAACGCCATGTTCGTTCAATTAAACGATTATTACTTCGGTCAGAATGAGTTTAGGTAGCACTTGTGTAGGGAGAGATAACTAAAAGAAGTCTAAGCCTTAGCTTGGTCCAGGTGCAAAGTCCAGGTCCTTTCCAGCCTACATCCGCCATGAACGTAGATAGTAAATAAAAAAAATGTAATGATGAACACCGATTGTAAACTTAATGGCGATAATATTTATAACGTACAAAACTATCCCCGACATTTCGGTCGATTTTATTTTATTTAATGAATACTAGCAACGTGGGTCACACATTACTGGTATTCTTGTTTAACCTCTTCAGCTGAGCTAAATGCTTGTGTTAGGAGTGGGTTCTTCTATTGCAGTTTATTGCGGCGTTTCATTTTGAATCATTATTTTGAAATGTAATTAATAAAATATAATTACAAGAAATTTTTTGATCTGTATAATCCTTTAGAGATATTATAAATACCATTATTAATAACATTAAAACACGTTGTTTGGTTTACACATGAGGTTCCTCATAATAATATGTATAAAATTTGGTAGCCCCCGCCCGGACGCTCCCCGGACGCCCTCTCAACTAGGACAAATCCGGGGAAACCCGCACGGATGGAAGACATAGACATGATACATACAAATATCGTTAAGGATACAATAATTATATTATAGATACGATCAGAGACAACTTGTCGTTAAGAGTCTTTAGTAATAGCAGGATGACTTGGGGTTTGGGGTACATTATAAAAGTTATAAATATAATAATGGATCTTTAAAAATTCAATTTATATTAAACCGATTTTTTGAAAAGTCATGTTTTACTCTATTTTATGTTACATATTCGGAACTACAAACTGTTAGAAAAAATCCATGACTTTTCAGTGTTTTTTTTTGTGTCATACTAAAAATGTGCATAACCGTTCAGTGCAGACTACTAGTTTATCATATATATATATCGCCAATTAAGTTTACAATCGGTATTCATCGTTACATTTTTTTTATATATATCGCCTTGGCTAATTGTGGTTTAGGGTATGAATCAAAATGGGGTAATAATGAATGCAAAACAGTTCATGTTTATACATGTCATGTACTGTTTTATATAATACTAGCAGCGCCCCGCGGTTTTACCCGCGTAAGTCACGATCCCGTGGGAATATCGGGATAAAAAGTAGCCTATATGTTAATCCAGGTCTCCAGCTATCTACATACCAAGTTTCATCGCAATCGGTTCAGTAGTTTTGTCGTGAAAGAGTAACAAACATCCATACATCCTCACAAACTTTCACGTTTATAATATTAGTAGGATAAAGATCGCCTGGATCGAATTTCGACCATGGTTTATTCCAAGGCTAGTATAACTTGCACTGTCATTGTAATAGACGTACCATGACAGGCCAATACATATACGCGAGTACGTATATGTATTGACGTACATATACGCAATACATATACATATGCGCAGAGTGGTTCCGGGTTCGAACCCCAGTTCGCAAGTCCGTGATGCCTGATGCGACCACTTGACTGATATGATTTTGAATGTCTGCTAATGCTGCTGCTCTGGCAATACAACATTTAACCGAATTCATCGTGTATCGAATGATTCCTTTCCATGACTGTAGACAAGTTATGGGTTCCTTGACACAGGTATAAAATATCAGACCCTTCAATTATCTAAATTGACGTCATAAAGTGCCTTAACAAATTTTTCACCATACGTCATTTTGTTTGAACAACTATCTTGGTTGAATCAGCCTTCTAATAAAACAATACAACATCAAAGCCCTTAACCGACTTCAACAGGAGGAGATTTGCAATTCGACTTAATTTTACTTTTAACTAGCAACCCGGGGCGGGTTGCTAGTAAAAAATAAAATTAAGTCGGATTTTATATTATTGCTTCGCACGGGTACCTAGCAAAGACATGTTCAACAATCATCATCATATTCCATTCAATTTACACAAAACCTTAACAACTTCCTTATGAATCGCTCTATCTATTAGTGAAAACCGCATGAAAATCCCTTCAGTAGTTTTTCAGTTTATCGCGACCAGACAGACGCGGCGGGGGACTTGTTTTATTATAATATGTAGTGACTATACGTTCTCCGCCGTTTCACCTGTATTTATGACCGCATGAAAATCCGTACAGTAGTTTTTGAGTTGTATGTGTAAACCTATTTCAGTAATTCTTTTTTTAAATTGAATTGATTGAACTCAAGGTCTCATTTCACTTTAAAGAAAATTACACTGTCAATAGACTCTGGTGTTAAATTTTTGTTTTCTAGTCATTTGTTAAAACAGGCTTTAAGTCAATGTAACACAAAAGATAGTCTGTTCCGTTACATATAACGGATAGTTTGTAAGAACTGTTTACGACAATAGTTACCCAGAATCAGGGGAATCTTTAGGGCTATTTTAGTGCCTAATACAGCTTTTGTTATAAAAAACGGGTCTAACTCTGTGTTAACATGCGTGAACGCCAATAACTAGTATTGGCAGTCACGGATCATGAACCTTGATGTCTTTACGAGTCTTGTTCTATACCTTCCATAACACTGAACGTCCAAATAAACGCTTACATCAATCAAGTAGACATTAAACTAAATGTAAAGGTATATGCGCAGTTGATTCACAGGCATTCGAATCGAATTTGCCATAAAAACTAACAGCGACATATTCCTTCGGTATGTGGGTGTGTGTGCGACATGATGACATCAAAAACACGACAATGCGACAAGCCGCAACGCGATGTCGGAACAAATCTGTACATTCGCCGCGACCACGACTATCGACTATCGCGTCGAGTTTTTATCGCTTATTTTATACGTTTACTTTATAGCTGTCAGAGATTAACGTTTTAATAAATCTTTTGAGGCCTGTTGTTGTTTAATAGCTCTCGTGCACTTATGTCTTTTTCAATATTACATGAGTTATAGTTGGTTTTAAAATTTATTACTCGCATCTTTTTTTGTGCCGCATATAAAGAAGACGAGTTAATTGTATTAAGTTTTCATTCGTTGTCATTGAATATTGTGTCGATTTTGTTTATTTATATTATTTTAGTTTGTCTTAGTGTTTGATCTGTTTACTTTTTTCGTATAATAGACGTAAAAGGTATTTTAATTCAATGAATTACTGGTAGGTTATCAGTTTATCACACTTATCACATCATAATTTCATTAAATATTTTTTCCCTTTCTACAGTATTTCCCAATACTCATTAATTGGGTTTGCGGAAAAGTCGTACACTAATTAAAATCTACATGAACTCATGTAATGATATCGTTACACTGTTGAACGCAGCCTTTCGGATATAGTGGCGTCAGCGGCTTAGCTCACTAGGTTGACTAAGTAAATGCGGGTGGCGGGCGTCAAGTTTAAGATTTCACAGCTGAACTCTGAGCCATTCGACCCGGCACTTCCACCCTACAGGAAGCGCTCTACAGTAATCAGGACCGGTGATCTTAACCATGCCATTGTAACAACAACGCATCGAAGTGACTGAGTGGTCCCCTTGGTATCACCGATGACCTTGAGCGCAGGCATTATAAACACTTCCCATAATTTATATGTACAGTAAAACAAAATGAGGGCTTGCTGGCTTGCTGATAATCTTTGCTTTACCTTCCGATAGAAATCGGGTGTAGACGAAAACATTAAGCATCATCTCATACTGTTACGGTTTATATATAACTCGATTAACTGTTCGATTGCTGAACGGATCGAAAAAGTCACGTCATCACAACTACGAGAGTATGAGACACTTCAATGTGTACCTCTATAACAAACAAGTAAAGATTGTTAAAATTATGATCATCATTACTGAGTTCGCAAGTATCGGTAAAGAGGAATAAACTTGAGAAGATACGTTGAAATATTAATTTGGAATATTCATTATCTTTATACAGCATAACGGTTGCAGATGTTGCAGTATTTAGGTCTTGTTTAATGTTATTTCATACAGTAAGGTAACGGTACTTTACTTAATGAATTAAGTTCTGATGATTTATTGTTAATTAGTCTTTTGATAATTAATTAAAAGACTCTTAATTAATTTAATGGATACAGTATTTACGAGAATAACTTATAATATTGCAGTTTGACGTTATATTAAGCCTCTTCGTGTCACGATACAGCTGCGGTGATGATATACATAAGTACTTAATTACACTCAGAAACGTGCCCGAGCATAGATCTCGAATTTCGTGTTGATCCAGGACACCTATGTATCTGTGTCAATACCGTCCAGCGATTTCTGCGAAAGAATAACAAACTTTACACTTATACGCAAACAAACACTCATACACTCACAATCTCTTACATTTGTAATACTAGAGGGATTTCTTCTCGAGATGTCAAAAGAGGTTTGAGAAATATTCATTAATCGGTAGACACAAACGATTACGATTAACATGATGAATGAGTTATGTAATATAAACTTTATGGATGTGTTTCCGTCCACTGCCCCCGTTGCGTGTAGGATGCGAACTGCAAGCAATCATTAGAAGTAATGAGGTCACATGACCTAATCATAATAAATAGTTATCTTCACTAATAACAAGTTGTTTCTTTTTGTTTTTTTATCTGACAAAAAAAACGGAGGAGGTTCTCATCCACATGTCCTGGTTGTTTGGCTATCCTCGTTAGTGTGCCATGTTTGAAATTTTATTTCTGCAATTGCCTGTTTTTCCTAAGTCTATCTTTATGTAATCGCTTCCTAAGATTTTTAAACATTGGTGCGTAACGCTCTAGCAGCATGCATACATAGGCTATTGTAACTACCTAACAATTTGGCAAATCAGGTAATTAAATAATTACCTGATTTGTTACTTAGAATAACTTAGTCGCATAAAGTTACAAATATATGGTTGTAAAAAACGTAAAACTGTTGCCAAGTTTTAAATCAATTACCTGCAAGTGACTGTCCCTGTAAAGAGACCTCACAAGATTTACTACCCATTTCGATCAAGTGAGTAACAAGCCAAACATATTCCATTATCTTCAAGTCATGATACAGTATCCATCAAAGGGAAACAGAACACCATGTATCCAGTAACAAGGTAAGCGATACCAGGACATGACAATGATGGCGTGTGGCCAACTGTGTCGTGACGTAGCTAATTGTATGGTGTGACTGATTAACAAGCTTTTAATTGATCAGGTTTTTGCTTGGTGGCTGACCTTCTCGCTGTTGATGGAGTAATGAGTTGTCTATAGGTTCGACCTCTAGGATTGACCGACTTCAGCTTTACTCTGAATATGCATGCTTCAGACGGTCCCATCAAAACGGAGCCTAAAGAAGCTTATTTTTGTTGGGATTTATACCATCCGGACTCAAGATGGTTAGATTAGATATAGATACATCGGGACTAAAAGTCATCCGACATTATACCGTCACGGTAACGGCACGGCTCCAACCCAGCAATAAAGTTGTCATTCAAATCTGAGCTTTTAAACTTGGTCGTATAATACATTTCATAATGTCAGTAGGTACGCGCTTAATGCCCGCCGTCGGCTTTTTCATATTAACATTATAAAATACATCATACCACCACGCTTTAATGCTCAAATTTGAATGACAACTTTATTGCTGTGCTGGAGCGGTGACGGTATAGTGTGTGATTAATTCACAATCGCATTGTAAGGTACGATACCCCTTTGTTTAACCGAGCGACGTTTCGACCAAATTGCACCGAACGTGGTAAAGGTCGTCGGCGACTCCGCCCGTGTATCTATCGGTGTATCAAAAAAATTGCGAAAGTTTAAAACGATCAAAGCAGATGAGTTTGACGGTAGGTATTGTTTTGCAGGTTTTCTCGATTAAATAATCATAAGAGTATTTTGGTAGTAATTTACAACTTTCGTCCTGAATCTTAAACCGGTTAACGTTCAACATATAATAAAGGCAAAAAAGTCCCATTAAAAATCACCTGTGAATAAATCGGACACAGCTGTTTCATACCTTTCAGAAAAAAGTTGCAAAATGTGCCGTAGTGTAGCCGTCTCGCATCGAGGGCAAAAAGTCTACCTTATTTATTAATTATAACCTGTGTACAAGGTCATTGATAATTGTCGTGAGTCAGATGAGAATATATGCGGATAATTACGTATGACATGCGAGTGTTGTTAGTTAAGAATTAATAATTTCGTAATTAAAAGGTAGTCTTAACAGTACTTACCTAGTGGTTTTTGTCAAGAGCCGTCTTCCTCATTTGCTTAAACACCAGCAGTAACAGTACATATCGAATTTGACTTACCAATCTTTAGAAGGTGGCATGTCTGGCATCTGTGTCGGTCATGGCTGGCATGTCTTAAGTCTCGATTGTAAATGCGCGCAATTTCGAAAATCTCACGCGCACGTGGTCGATTCTTTAATAGTTGGTAGGGTGGTACTTCTCCAATTCGTATAATCTAAGCGTAGCAGTTGTTAGTTAGAGTTTGTATAAGTATAGGTCTTGGGCTGGCCTTATTTAAACAAAACTACTTTCAACATTCCATCCATAAAACTCACTTTAAAAGCAATGACATTACAAGACTTGACGACAAAATTATGATTACGTATTGTTTGAATAATTGCTCAACAGTTTCTTTAAAAGGACAAGTCAATTGAATTTATTTACCAGTTTCTTGGTTTCTATAAACGTTTGAAAACTGTTGTTTCCTCATAACCAAGAACACTATGATTTTATAATAAGCATAAAGTTTATATTAGTGCTCATAAAACTACGCGGGCGTCATTTTTCTGTGTCGTTTATATTTCTTTGAGATTTTAATTATAACACGACTTATCATGCATTTTTTTGTATACTGTTAATGGTCTTTTTTAGCATCTTGATGTGTATGTAGTATCTGATAGCTAAAGCCAGCATAGTCGGTCTTTAAAACGATTCAGTATCAATGCCAACTAAATCCAATTTAAATAATAACAATTAATAACTTGAGACACGCGGCTTTCGAGCGAGCAAACGCAAGAAATCGCGAAAATATGAATGTCGCAAAATCGTTGGTTGACTGACTATGATTTCGGAGCGTTCTGATGTGTAATCGGCCTTAGGTAGAAATTTTAACTAGCAATGAGTGAACGAAATTTCTGAAAACTGTGTAGTCAATTATTAAGTTTTTCCTATGTTGCTCGGCAGTTCTGAGTATGTCATGCTCGCCTAGAAGTCCTGCCGCATGGTGACGTATGTGTCGAGTCGTTCGGCTTCCTTCAATATGGTTGATCTGTACGATAGCTGACGTGTGCGTCATGCTCGTGAACGGGTGCCGTTGGTCGGGGCTGGTCATCTCCGGACTGCTATTACTTGAATATAGTAGTTTGTTTATATTTAAGAGCCATATGTTACATTGTCCTTACATTTCATATCTGCTTATAAGCAATGTAACCAGACAAGTGTAAAAAACATGTTGAAAAAGAGTATCCTTGGAGTTTCTTGCCTGTTTTTCTCCATAGGACTACATATTGGTATAGGCAACTAACTACTCCTAGTCCTGAAAATTAAAAAAAACCTATAATTGGTTAAATTAGAATTAATGGTTTTGATTGTTTTGATTATGAAAAACTATAAGTACTTTTCTTTAAAATGAATAGTATCAAGACATAAATGCGATGAAATTCCAAAAATGTTGCAGTCAATGCCATAATAGAGGAAAAAACAAAGGATTTGTGTAAAAAAGACTTTTGTAATCGTTACGTAAATAATAAGCGTTAATATATCACTATTGAGTCTGACATTCATCAAGACACAATGCATAGTCTTCCTCATCTGTCAGACTATTCATAACAATCCATGAATAACATACACAGCAGACATAATTTATCGCGTATAATAGTCATAGATATCATTCCCACAGTGCATCGCAGCGTCACTTTTGTACGGAGTTGTACTGGCAAGCGCGTGCGGCGTCACGGCCTAGACCCGTCAAAGGTCGCATTATAATTCTATACCGTTGTAATGATGTTGGTATTTGTAATATCATTGCCATAGTGTTACCATTAATCTGACGACGTGAAAATGCACGTTAGAAGTGAAAACATTGATGACACATCTGTATATAAAACACAAATATAATTTACAAAATGTAATGGCGTCATTTACACCCTTGAGGAGAAAGGTTAGAGTTGTGTTTATTAGATAAAATAAAAGACAACTCCCTAGGATTGATAGTGTGTCGCGGGGGTCTTTACAGAATGATATTGAAACAACGGACACATAGAACACCCAGAACACTATGGCGCGGCGTAGTGGCGAGGCGAACATTTCAACCGTTGCGGTACTCGAGTAGTCAAATTTATACTAATGTTGGCATTACTACGGTTAAAGTGGAGATTCGTTGTACAGTCTCTTAAGCGACGAAGGTCCAACAAGAGTAATATCTCATACAAAAAGTTAAAATGTTATTGAAATAAAAAAGTACATAATACATTACATATATATTTAGTTACCCGAAGTCACATTCCACGTATTGTTGTTTACTTATTTGTCATAACATATAATTATAATATAATTATATTTGTTGGCATACATAGATACATATTAGTGTGCGACAGACGGTTAATTACGAATAAATAATATTATTTATAATGGCGTATAGTTAGAAATAGGAATATGGCTAGTGAAATAAACTGTAATCTTAATGCCATTCTCAGACTTGATGACATCTGCATCGTAAAGAAATCGAGAGCGAGCAACAGCAAGATAATATCGTTTGATTGTTTGTTGTTTTTGAAAAGTTCCTAACTCCACAATGCGGAACTTTTCATTTGCAACACGAAGCTTCGTGTTTTATGTATAAAAGTGAAAATGTGGATCAAACAATTTTTCACACTCCAGTGACCATTAGAATGTTTATAAACAAAGTTGAAACAATGCCTTTTTCATAAACGTTAATATCTACTTCACCAGTCAATGTCGTGTTGGTGATTAGTGTGTTCACAGACCGTGTAATAGCTTTTTTTTCTACTTATATTTTTATTAACATCGCGCAGTAACTATTGTAATTCTGTGTATAAAATATTACGGTCTATGCACAGTTGCGCACGGTCGGATTGAAACGATTTGTAGAAAAAGTTTTACAACATTCGTGAAAGGAGACCCTTTGCAATGTCGAATTTCTATTTATACATTTTAAGCTTATAACGTTACATCAGTATGTTTGTGGAAAGTTATAGCACCTTTTTCGTGTCCAATAAATACCACCATTCATCAACCACTATACATCTGTTATAAGTTTAATTGTTTATTTTTTAAATATCGCATTACCGGTGGGTTAGGCGTTCTTTTTTATTTAATTTCTGGCTTTTCTGGTCTGAGATTTTGCAAAAAAGTATGCTGGAACTTACAGCCTTATTCTTTTCAAAATTTCATAACTGTCTTTTCCTAATTTACCAAGAAACATACAGAAGTAATTTAACTAATGTGATGTCATTTATAATTCGGAATTAACAACTTCCGAAGGACCAAAAATAAGCGTTAATATGCCTCTATGCCTACTTGGAACTATATAACTATAATAAATGTTACCCTAAGCACTCGTATACTAAAACTCATAAGTTTTTATTTTCATTTTTAACAAAAATCAGGAGTGTCTTACTCAAGGCAATCTCCTTTAGCCGAGCTGAGGGTGCAATCTTGACATGGCATATCGCGTGTCTTTCGCCATTAACTCATCTTATCGAATGAAGAAGATTGAAAGCCAAATTGGTCATGTTTTTCTAATTGTAAACGGTTTGGGTATAAAACTGAAATATCTTGGATTTATTACAGGTAACTAGAAACCCGCCCCGACTTCGCACGGGTAGCAGAGACATCTTCAACAATCATCATCACATTTCAACCAATTTACACTAAACCTTAACATTATATAGGTACCTAAACCTGCCTCATGAATCGCTCTATTTATTGGTAAAAATCCGTTCAGTAGTTTTTGAGTTTATTGCGAACAGACAGACCGATAGACGCAGCGTGTGGGACTTTGTTTTATATTATGTAGTGATGATGATTCTAACATCTACGGAACTAGTTCTTGGGCAAGTCTAGAAGATTCTAAAATTTATAACTTAAATCACTTATAAAGAAAGTTGAAAGAAAGAAAGAAAGAAAAATATTTTATTTGTATCTTCTACATAGTAATAAACATACGTCTTAACACCTAGGGTGGTATTAAAGATCAAATATTGAACCTGCGTCAGCTATTGTTACAGATCGCTCTGCAACGCTGATATTCTCGCAGGTCCCAATTACAATACGAACATTTAAATATCTATATATCTATATTATTCTATAAATATCTATATTATTATATATATTATAATTATATTCATATTTTACATACAAATAATATCAATAATGTTAGATAAATAAACATATACTATATACATTTTATCATACACAAATACTTCTATGTCCACACAATTTAACAAAGTTTTCGTCCTTTCAACGACCGTGCCGGAATGCGTCTGCAGTTGTAAAAACTACTATTTGTATAAATAAATGTTTACGGGTACCTATTATCATCTATGAAAAGGTAATATTCAACATAATCATGACAAACAAATTGCTGATTGTCAAATTGCTACGCCTAATCAAAATCACCGACGCGTATGTTCTAATTAAGATTTAGTGTTGACATAAATCCAGTACCTATTTATGGTATGTGTAGTGCGTTGTATTGTATAAAATTCAGTATTTAGTAAAATAATTGGATTCAATTACCTTAAGATCCCTATTCTCAAACTAAACAGAATTATGATGATGATGAAGCAACCAATTAATTAAACGTGAGTGAGTAACAGTAATTCCATATGATCCTAGACATTAGGGGCGATGACGTCATGCATGTAGTGCGATAGCTGCGATAGCGCCCACACAAGATGCCTCTTGTGTAGCAGTTCAATGACCTCCCAACCACTAACAAAAAATGCATTACTTCTTCACATATAATTTGATTGGTAAGAATATTTAAGATACTTAATAATATAGCAATTTAGAAAAATGTTCTAATGGTGATTAATAATTGTGGGTAAAATTATACAGCTCGCTTTCGTTTATTAGACGGTGATCACATTCGCAATAATTTCGTGTCATATATATTTAAAATTTACGAGTATGTGCTTAAATTAATTGCTAATTGCTGGTACCTGGAATGGAAGTCTGCTATTAAAAGTTTCAACTTTTATTTTCATTTATTAAATTTAAGAAAATTTAAAAGGACCAAAGTCAAAGTCAAATATCTTCACTACATATTATAAAACAAAGTCCCTCGCCGCGTCTGTCTGTCTGTTCGCGATAAACTCAAAAACTACTGAACGGATTTTCATGCGGTTTTGACTAATAGACAGAGTGATTCATGAGGAAGGTTTCGGTGTATAACTTAATAGGTGACAACATAAGATGTCACGTTAGATCCGCGCTGCTTGCAGCTAGCAGCACCTCAGTGCGGCTTTTTATGCCCGATATCGGATGATGTGTGACATCACTGGTTCTCTTCACATAACAGTATATTATATACTTATTTAATACTGTGTTCCTTTCATACTTTGTGGCTGAAGACGATTAAATCAGCAACAGTTGGTGCTTGAAAAAGAATAAATAGATTATATTTTCTATTTACCTTTATCCAAACACTACATTTGTCGTTAACCTATTTCACCATAACATTAGATTTTATTTTATGGAATAATGAATACCTGCGGTGTACCAGAATGTCAAACGGAGTCATAAAAAATAAGGTTACGGCGACCAACGACATTTCTGTCTTATGGTAATATATTAAGGAAATGTCAATATGTATACGTTGAATGCTCTGAAATATAATAAGTCCCCCCTTTTAATGTCACAAGAGGTCTTCAAACTAAGTCGATATTCAGAAATATAACGAGGCCAGGATAATAGACAGTTTTAGGATTGCC
This sequence comes from Callimorpha dominula, assembly GCA_949752705.1. Classification (NCBI taxonomy): domain Eukaryota; kingdom Metazoa; phylum Arthropoda; class Insecta; order Lepidoptera; family Erebidae; genus Callimorpha; species Callimorpha dominula. Next base: position 3,302,137 of record OX457000.1, on the reverse strand, counting down.
ATTGCCATTGCTAATTGAAGCCGTTTATAATACCGCAGTTGCTATACATTACTGTTGCAGTGTTGTATTTCTGCTATTGATTAGATTCGCCGGACCTCTGCGAGAAAGAGATAGTGTTGGATACACACAAATAACACCACAGGTCTTGCGTTGCGAGTGTTATAAATACTAGTATCCGCTCACTGTCACACGAGCTGTGTGCTCGTTTACTCACTTAGTTTAGTCAACTAAAAAAACGCCTTTATCATCAAACCATCGTTACTAAGCCCAGTCTCTTGGACTAGTCAAGACGATTCATATGAGCCCAAACTCGAAGGGTTTACAGTAGCCACTGAAAAGTTCCACTATCCACCTCCTGGCTCCATCATCAGATCAGTTCCAAGATGCCAAATTATAGTATCATCATCCAAACTACATATAATATGTACATACAAAGTTTAATTCCGATACGGCAATTTATAGAAATAGCTTACTTAAAATTTACTTCCAAGATTGGTTTGCTAGTTAGTGAGTTACAAGTGAAACTAATAAAAGCGTATTAAGTAGGACAGATCAAATATAATGAAATGAAAATTTTTGATATCTCTATAAAACATTTTTTTCATTTTTTTTCATTTTTAAAAAGACAACTCCCCGCATTAGGAATTACTCCTGTGTCGCGGGGGACTTTACAAACATACAAACAACGGACACAAAGAACACCCAGACTCAGATGGGAATCGAACCCACGACCTCTGGCTCAGCAGTCAGGGTCACTAACCACTAGACCAACAGGCCAGTCAACTGCGATTATGTCACTCTTGATGCTAAATCTGTTGCGATGGTGTTCGAAATCTAAACGGTCAGCGTCTTAATAAAATATAGTTCATTTCTCTTCACATACTACTGCTACATAACTAATAATTCACACGAAACCCTCATCTTATATCCCTCATCTCTTTGCGGATTACAACTATATGCACTCGGCACATCAAAGCATGCACCAGCTGACTGGCGCGGCGGCCATTGCATGACGTCAGCACATGTGGCACCCAGCCCGTGGCGAAACATTTTGCTTTTGTTTCGAAACTCTTCTTGTATTGTCTCGTTTGATCTCTTGTATGGGGATAGTAGATAAGATAAATAAGCTTCCAAGATATTATTTGCTTCGTATGATCACTGCTCTGCTGTTTTGGACTGTAGCGTGATATTATATAGTCTTAATCCTTGAAACAAATGGGGTAAGGCACTATGGAAGTATCTCCACCGCTCAGACGATCTTGATTAAACAAAACTACCAGCGTAATGCTGTTTTTATGCTGGTGATAAGATAGGCGATGCATAAGGGCATATGCAATTGCTTATCATTATCGCAGCCTATCCTTGTATGCAAAACTAGTTCTATATAAAAGCTTTCAATAGAAACATTTTTCAAATCGGACTCGTTCCTACTAGACCGACAATAAACACACAAACAAAACGAAATATAAAGATATTTTAAAATAGTAATTTTGAGGATATTTAGGTGGTAGGCAAGCATAATGCCTATACTGCATGATATGCCGTCACAAATGTAACTTCAACATATATGATTTTCTAACTTTTAAACTTTCGCGTTCCATGATATAATATTATCTACGTACTAACGGGAATTAACGCGATCACGAAAAGGTATTACAACGTCAGGCAATTCAGAGGTATGTAATACCTTTTCGTGATCGCGTTAATTCCCGTTAATACGTAGATAATATTATATATGATTTTATTAAATACTAGCAGCGCCCCACGGTTTTACCCGCGTAAGTCCCGATCCCTTTTGAATATAGTGATAAAAAGTAGCCTATATGTTAATCCAGGTCTCCAGCTATCTACAAACCAAGTTAAATCTACAAACTTTTTACAAGTTTTGGCGTGAAAGAGTAACAAACACTAATACATACATACATCCATACATCCTCACAAACTTTCACATTTAACTTTTTAGTCAGTTTTTTTTTCAATGTATGATTATTTAGAATATAGACATTATTCTGAATAATCGTTTTACTCTCACTCAATGTATGTATATAATTATGTAAGTAAGTAAGTATGCTATACATCCCATGGATGTTACAGCGATATTAAAATAAGTGATTATTCAAATCTGTTTAAATCATATTTACAGTAAGGATCTCTAAATAGTGCTTGTATATTATTTATTTATTATTACATAGGCTTCTTGTACACTGCAGCCCCGTCTCTTCATCTATGTTTCTCTATCCATCCAATGGTTGCCTGGAAGAGATCGCAAACTGCGATAAGGTCGCCAAGTGTACATAGCATTAGCATAATACGTATTTAGATATAAGAAAAAATTGTAACCTATTGCTCTGTGTACAATAAAGATTCTAACCATAAATCATCCTAAAGATATGTGTCAGCTACCTTATGTTGACTGCTATGAAAAACATACATTATCTACAATAATGTCTGCAGTGTTTTTCTTTGACGCATTCAAATTGCGTCATTGAATGTTTATAATTAAAAATACACACATCTGCACCAGTAAAATACAACCACATAATATATGTCTGTGACTTGTTAGAACGTATTTCGTTTAGGCTGTTCTCACGTATATTATAATATGTGTAAGAACTTTGAACATTAAACTGTCGCTATATGTCTCCAAATTATTTCGTAATAACAATAAGACTAAAACATGCATACATTACATTATATTCTTGTATTTATTACAAAATAAACTTATACGATATATAGGTGTATGAAGAGATGTTAAAAATAAATCGCCGGAAGCTCATTCTGTCTTGTACTATGTACTTCTGAATTTTATTAGGTTCCCACGCAACATTATAAGTGTAAAAAATTCTTGCCTAGCTCCTTAGATCGTCACCACTTTAATATCACATCGTAAATCCGTAGAACCGATTTCTATGCTAAGTATATAATTTACACATAGTTAAAATGCAGAACAAAATGATTTTAAGTGGCGAACTGTTTACGATTTGTTTTACTTTCAGTACCGGTTTTTTCTTTGAGAAGTTAACTTGATTTGTTGCCATCGTCGTTTGGCTAGCGCGGGAATAATGATTTTGAAATTTACATAATATAATTGTTGCATCGCATGCTGTAGTTACTAGTGCTATAGGATCAAACATGCAGGCCGCCTTTACCTTACTAAAGATTTTAGCGTTACTAAAAAGCCGCTGTTCAATCAGCTGTGCAATAAGGAGTATTATATAATACAAGCTGACCCGGCACACGTTGTTTTGCCATATGAATTATTTCTAATGAATATTTTGGTAATCAAAAAATAACTAACTTATTGTGGGATGGGGTCTATGACTATAAAAATAACAAAACACCAACCATTCATTTTCTTAATTCAAAATACTTCATTAACTTAAGTGACATATTTAAAGTTTAACAGTGGGAGAGCAATGCTTACGTTGGCTGCACGTATGGGCCGGCTCGATCGGCATATCGATAAAGCAATGCTTACGTTGTTTTTTGCCGAGCGAGGTTATCGGTGGCCCTAACCGTTCCCTCTCTCCACCTTCCCCCCCATCTCTCCATCTCCCCTCCTCTCCTACTCCCACCTTAAAGGCCGGCAAGGCACTTGTGACTCTCGAGTTGCAGTTGCCCATGGGCGGCGGTAGTCACTTACCATCAGGTGACCCGTCTGCTCGTTAACCCCCTATTCCATAAAAAAAAAGTTTGACATCGACTTGACTGCAATCGATTATTACAATCTCACTTTCTATTTTCATTTCACTAATTATTGGATGAATGTAATTCAACAATGTTAATGAACGGGCAAATTTTCCTTAGACATCTGAGTTGAACATTTCCAATAGTCATTTTAGGAGTGAGCCCATACGGAAGACATGAGTGCTTACGCCGAAAGGGCGATGTCAGAAGTGGATGAAACAGTCAACGGCCCCTCTTATATTTCACAGGAAGTGTGCTCAGGGTGGGCTATACTTAGCTGTGACCGTGCGGCAATAAAACAATACGAATTATATAGCTACCTAAATAACTTTAATGAATATAGAAGAAACAGACACATGTAAACCTCACTTCCAGAATCTAGGCATCCTAACATTACCCAGTATATACATCTTAGAAATAAGTAAATTTGTCCGAAAATATCCGGAACTGTATAGTAAACGGGAAGACAAAGAAACCAACATTTCCTTAAGACACAAAAATAGATTAAATCTACCACCTTCTAGATTAATAATGCATTCTCGTAGTCCTTTGGTCATGTCTATAAAAATCTATAATAAACTACCAATTGACATTAAAAACGAGACTAAATTTAATGCTTTTGTTAATAAATTAAAACTCTTATTAATTAGCAAGTGCTACTACAGCGTAAAAGAATATTTAGAAGAAAGATAATATATTTTAAAATAATAAATTCACAAATTCTATTATTCTAAATAAGGTAATCAGATTGATGACTATTAAAATAATAATAAATAATCGATCAAATAATAAAAATAATAATTGAATTGAATAAGTAATAACAACTATTAATACTATATTAAAATTATTAACGAATCTATCAATTAATAATATATACAATATAAAAGTATCACAATTATATCCTACCATATACATTACACTGAACGCTTATTTTAAAATTATATATGTTTGTATTATCTTCCTCTCTCCCAAACAAACTGTGCTGCGCCCGACAGGGTCCATAATTGTTACTCCTTAAACTGTTATCACCTATGTATATACATTATGGAAGCAATAAACTATTGAGTATTGAGTATTGAGTATTAACAATTCTAACCACTACTCTTGGTTACTCGTTTGTTTGCGCACTTCTTATCTATAAACATGTCTGTAGGTACTATGTAGTATATTATGATATTAACTAACCGTTGCTAAATTATAATGTTACATAGCCTATTATCTTCCTGAAGAATTGTATTTTAGCTCGTTCAACCATAAAACAAACACTTAAATTTCATTATATTGGTATAGATATCTTCTTCTGAGTTTTCTGTGTGTCCGTGTGACCTTGAAAGTGTTTCGTGGCTTTGCATGTTATTTCCTCCCGTCTCCTTCTGTTCTCAGCTTCTTTTAGAGTATTTGTTACCGAGAGACAAGTTAGAGCGGTTACTTGGTCACACCAGGGGCTTGATATAGATGTACTTGTAAGAAAGAAAGAAAAGAAAACTTGTACTGTAGCATACCGACCTCTTCGGTATGAATGACGTTCTCGCATGTGATAAGATAGCTGAATCGCTTCAAGCTATAGTTTGAATTGTATAAAAAACTAAAGGACGAACGAAAGGAGAGACTTCAAGTTTTGCCTTGAACATGCGGCTCGAAGAAAGACATTAATAGAATGTAGTCAGGATTTTTACTCCTTGAGTTTATTTATGGCCGCCTAGTCCAGAAAGAAAAAAACAGACTCGACTTAAAATTTTGCCTGTGGCCTGGTGTGGTTGTCCGGGAACTCGTATGAAGATCTAAAATGAATTGTGTTAAAGTTATAATATTATTACGCCCCATTAGTACTTTATTTACAGCCCCCAGAATTCCGTTGTATCTTCCCATAAGTACACCACTTTCCCGATGAAACTCTCTCCTGAGCAAAGTGAGCATCATAGCACAAGCGAGTACTACAGTACCGATTACAATGTAATTAGTCTGTTTTTATTTTAATAAATAATGCAATTTAATAAATCTAAATGATTTAATAAACCGCTATCTGACATAAAAGATGGGAATGGTAAATGTCGTCTGTGCTGGAAGTAATTTAGATTAGCAATCTAAACATACAAAGTCTGATTTTCACGGACTTTGAATGTGTCTAATCGCTCCCATCACAAATCATTACAAGTTCCATCGGGGAACTCTGAAATATGAATAGAATAGAAAAAATTGCTTTTGCACCAATACTGTTTGCAATCGAACTATCTAGATTGTCTTATTACCCGTAAAAGCCCATTAGGAATTCGATAAAAGCTTTTCCTTATTCCCGTATCCTGCTGTTATCCTTTAAGACCACGCTAGCTAAGAAGGATGTGGACGTTTCTCAAGCTATTTTGAGAATCGACGTTAACAATGAAGCTGTATTAACGTAGGAACAATCTTCCTAAAAGCCATTTCTTATCCTTCGCTTAGCGTCTCGAGATAAAGGACGCAATTTGTCATTCTAAATGCGAGCATAGGACTATTTGTGAGATATGATGTTAATTTGTTTTTGTTGAGAAAATGGGCATATTACAAGCGCGATTTTTTTTTGTATTTTTTATTTGAATATAACCAAAAAATAGCACCAAAACCGTGTGCTGAGGAACTAAGAATACCACTTGGGTTTAAGAATTGGGCTCCTTGTACTGTGAAATCTTATCATATACCACCCCGCTAAGGTTAAAAAAACAAAACCTAAAGACATTAATTACGTCTTTATGTGTATAGCATTCAGGTTTTTCATTACCTATATCATAAATATTTCTAATTTTGAAGCCTGAACACCTAATTCTAGTGGTGACAAGCTATAAAATTCTTCGAAATGAACCACGGCAATCTCGCCCTTGCAACGCGCGATCACGCTCACGCACTTAGTTATACCACACTGGCGCCGCCGCTGATAGCACGCGCGTCTATTTGTGTTACCCACCCACTTGAATAAAGTCCAATACGGTTCCGGGGCAAAATATAACACAGCTTAAAACTATTGTATTTGGTTATGTTACTGATTTTTAACAAACTACTTTCGAGTATACTAAAAATAAAGTGTAATCTTCTGAACGAGGTGGCTGTCTATTGCCTTACTGTAAGAGTCTATCATTATCTTTGTTTTAGTAATATTCCAGGGTAGTTTTAGCATTGCGCTTATCTCTGGGTAGAGAGAAGTCGTTTTTGAGAAGAGTTAGGATCGTAATAACAGTAGTAAGTCTCAAGACTGCAAATCCTGACATTGCCAAAGAATTGTACAACATTAATCTGTCATCATGTCATATGGCTTTAGGAGAAGATGCTCGTCACCTAATCGGTTCAATAAACAAACCCGTAGAATATACGTAGTTTCTACAATTCATCATAAGTGAATAGCAAATAATATTATAGGCACATGGTTTAACCATTTTTTCTCCATCTCGGCTCATATAAAAATAAGTTTCAACTGGTTTAACCAAAATCCTCTATGTTGTCCTTGAGGACTAGGTCTAATCTCATATGTCTATGATAATCGTCACACATACCCCTCCCTACTAGAATGTATGATTCCCACTGACTAAATATGACCTTACAACCATAAGTTTATTTTGTATGTATGTATGCATGTATGTATTTATATGTATGTATGTATTCATTTATATATGTTTATATTCATCTGCAAGGATGTATATGTATAATTTTGTATTCGGCTATCTATTATTATGTGGCATTGTAAATTGTCTTACGTATACTATGTTTTTTTTTTCTTTTCTCCCTAAGCACCTGCCATGTCCCTCACTGAATCATCCAAAGTTTGACTGGTAAATAATGCCATGTCTCATTAAGTCCGCCCCGTGCAATGTAAAATGCAGGAAGTATTAAATAAATAAATATGAATGACTAAAATCACGAGTGAATAAGATCTTTGACGAATGCGTATTATTAAAAAAATATCAAAGTGACACATCGACAGTCTCTTTCTTCAAGCTCATTATTTTTTGGTCGATATTATCTGGACGACTTACGTTACACATTTTCTCCAATTTTTCCTGTTTACATCATAATAATATAATAGCAAACTCATTTCCTCCTCTTATATCAGCTCCACAATAGAGTCGCTTTCAAAATTATAACAATTTTATTGTGAACAAGAGCTGAGCGTGACGGCAAATGTACATGACTAAACTATATACCTATTACGCTATGATATTATGTTCACTGTGACGTGTCGGATGGGTGACATTTTGCAATTGTGTACGAAATATTGTCATTGCTACGATTACTATGCGGCTTGCATTACCGAGTACGCTTGGGTGACAAATTAGGTTTTACCCAGTCCCATTGGTTAGGTTTAGCGAAACCTGTATTAGTAAACTTATGAATAGCTAAGTCAGCTGGTTAGTAATCGTGGTATGTTTTTTTTCATACGTTGTCGTACGGTGTCGCGTGTTATTCCGTGAAAACCTTAAGCCCCGTTTTTAAATATATCTGCCGTAGCCCGTATCTGTTGTTGGGAATAAAACGAACTAATTGTGCGTGTCGCGTCACTAGTGCAGCAGAAGTCTTCACAATCTGTTACAATTACGATTATTCGATTCGTTGCGGGATAAACGTTTATAAGACTTCTAAAAGTGCTTCAAACTGTAACTCGGCGCCCTTATATGCTTTGTTAATCTTATAATAGCCTATGTTTGACGGACGTGGGTTGAAGCATGACCAAACCCAACGAAAGTGCAAAACATTCTTTCTTTTCTTTCAATGACTGTGTATTTTTATAGGCAAAACAAAGTAACGTGCCATACCATTATTAGACCAAACAGTACCACATAATCTTAGATTCGCCAATACAGATGTTTCCTTTAACCGATTGGTTTAAACAGGATGTCGTTGCTCAGACAAGGTCCCGACACATCTATCTGACTGCCTAACTAGCATAACGTGACTGCTAGTTTAGATCGACTCCAAATAGGTTCGGACTTCCTCGATACCCCTCGCCTTGGGGCAGGCACGATACTTAGAAATGATTGTTTTAATTGAACAGATGGAGGACTTGGCACGGTCTTAGAGATAGTCATTGGGAAACATTTTTAAATGATTCATGTTATAGTCATTTTGAATCGGATAAGTACTGCGTCTTGACAGTTTTGATCTAATACTAAAAAGTAGGCTCTTCTCTATGAACTAAAAGACTGTGTGACAGTGTTTAAAAAAGGTTGCTTTTGGCTGAGAATGTTCCAAGAGTAGTCCATAAAATATCTTGAACAAAATTCAATCAGTCTAGACTAAAGTAAGCAAAATAATAATTTAAAAATTAGTTTCTTATATAATTATATAGCTTCATAAAAATCACATTTGTCTTCAGGATATTTGCTGGCTACTATGACAAGGTTGTGTTTGCTTGCCGCTGAGGATCCTAAAAGCACCAACACCTAAACTTTGAACACCATTTTTAAAACAAATCGCCAGGAAGTTTTAAGTACGTCTTTTGAAGAATAATTTCCCTTCCTCTTTGTTATATATATCAGGGGGTCAGATAATTTAACATAATAACCTAACAGCATGAAGGTTTGAGTATTTAGGCCAAAGCTGACGTGAGCTGTTACGAAATCAATGAACTACAATAATAAGGTCGTATTATGTGGAATCAAGAAGGCACGATTTCGACCGTTGTTCGTACGTTGCTAAATGTTTACCTTGTACTTATTCAAGTATGCACAATTAGTATGTATCTCACATCAGTTGCACCAGCGAAGGAATTAACGATTTCGGCAATAAAGATACTATCGGTACAGTACGATCACAGAAAAGTCACTTTACGACTCATCTCTTGTTAATAGAAATAAGTAAAATAAATATAAGCGCACGGCCTGTGTCGTAAGCTGTCTACTGAAACTCGCATCACCAGTGGTGCGGTTGCCAACCAAACTCATTGAGCTTTTTCGATGCACGGATCGATCCACCAGCAGATATGCAATACGATAATTTTACAATACGATATTTACAATATTTTAATTTCTCTCACAATATTGCCTTAGAAATAAAATGACAGTACAGCTATGTTACCTTTGCAGTTTCTAAATTTATTAGACTGGTGATTGGGATAAGTTTGAAAAAAATCTTTGTTATAGGTCACGCGGATAATACTAAATAATAATGCTCTTTTAAATACCGTGACATTCAAGATAACATTCTGTAAATACGAACATTATACACAAACAATATAAAAAGAAAAAAAATAAATGAAATAATCAAACGATATGAAACAAATAAAAATAATGGTAATTGCAATTAGGTGAATGTGATTGAGTGTGGGAGTGAGTGTTGTGTGGATGCCGCTAGTTAAAAGGGTGTGTAAATGTTGTGTATATGCGAAACGCTTCATTATGGGTGACTTAATTTGACCACAGGTTTTTGTAGATTGTTGCTTCTACAGTCAACCGCCTCCGATTCTCTAATCATACCTAATAACTTTTTGATAGTTTTTTAGCATCAACGTCATATCATCATCGTCATATCGCAATCTCAGCTGCATCAAAACGACAACGAAAAACTGCGACACCCCCCAGACTTTTTCAAATATTCTTACTTAGTATAACTGATATAATATAACACGCTATTGAACTCTACGTGCGTCTCTAATACAGGGTACTAAGTTTAAACACCACTAACCAACCAATAACCCGATAAAGAAGCAAATTAATTAATTAATGCATACCTTCTTAAAAAAAATTAGTGTAGATTGTAGTTGAATTATTTTTAGATACTTACATTAGCTTGAGAGCTTAATCAATAAGACTTATTACTAAACATTTCTACTTCAAATTTCGTTTGTTATATACAAGTCTTTCCCTACCCAAAATATATCTGTTTAACAGAATCTTGAAATCGGTGAAGTGCACAATAAATGCAAATCCCATCACTCAGCTAAATAATGTCACAGAACGTCAAATATTACTAGATCATCATTAAAAGTATAACTTTTGACGATGTATGTAAGTACCTATCGATTCATAGCAATGGGTTGAGGGCAAACAGATGGCCGAGTCGGTTGGATCCATGAATAACCCATTGATCCTAACGGTTTTATACGTTTCAAGAGTCATTTGCCCACCAATACGCTGGTTGCGAAATGTCATGAGGTAATATATTTTAAAGTGTTAAGTTATATCGGTGTCATGGCATACAGATGAATCAGTAAGAGTGTATTTCTTATTTGAGTGTATTATGGGATGTTATATGGGAACCCTTGTAATTTCGAATTGTCCGTCTATCTGCGGCTTAGCTTAGAGATCGTTAGTACTAGAAAGCTGTAATTTTAGATGGGTTCATCACGCCGACAAAGTAATAAAATAAAATCTTAAAAAATAAATTAGGGTACCTCCTCTACAGGTAAAGTGGGGAATACAATACAGTAGGTATGTTTCTCTACTCTGTCAACCGATAAAAATTTTTTATTCTGTCGATAGTGACGAGCTTTGTACTCGCAGTGTTGGGTTCCGTAGTCGACCGTTATAACATGCGCACTTAGAAGGCGACTTTGTGTTTATTAGGTTGGTCCATCTTGTTCTACTATAGAACGAAATCTCTGCGCGTGTGCCACTGTTTCCTGTTGAACCTACTTTATGTTTCTTAGGTTGGTCCATCTTGTTCTACTATATGTTCTACGATAGAACGAAATCTCTGCGCGTGTGCCACTGTTTCCTGTTGAACCTACTTTGTTTACTGCTACACCCGTTGCCGAGCCCCCTTACCGCGAGGTAATACATACTTCAGTATTAACTCATATCTTAAAAGTATCTGCGATTGTTGATTACGTATTCCGTACTACTGACATTATGAACGTACGACCTCGTATTATCCTTGTCGTGCGTCTCATAACGCACTCTAGCAATAATTTAATGAAATACAAAGGTAAAAAAAAAAAATTGGCATATTTCAATTTTTTTTGTTGAGTCTAGTATGGTTACCCTGTTGCAAAAGAATAGGGTATCACGTCTAGTTTAAATAGAAGCGTTGCCACCTCTAACTCCATCGCGGCTACTTTCCTCAACTGGGACAGTGGCCGATTTCCCAATTCCCAGCGGTTTGACAAGTTTCAATGAGATATCGAATAAGCTTTCTTTTTCCTATTAACTTTTGGTCAGTAGGACGAGTATAATAGGACTCCTAGTATAATAGCGCACGATCACGAATGTCTTCATGACAACCTCATGTGCAAGCCTAGTAGCACGTGTACTAAGTTAGATCAAGTAAATAAACATATGTACTTAGGCCTCATAATAGACAACCGTTTTAACTGGGGTGCCCATATAGAACATGTTTGTAAAAAATTAAGAGCCATACTTAGTAAACTGTATATTTTAAAGTACAAAATGCCGTTCAAAACTTTACGTTTATTGTATATGGCACTAGCTGACTCTGTTATTAGCTACGGTTTATGTAGTTACGGCCGCACCTACAAAACATACATAGATAAAATATATAAAATGCAAGTAAGATTATTAAAAGCTATTGTGCCGCTTAATGTCAAATCAGAACATGGTGACAATTACAATGAATTGTTTAGATACTGCCAGGTATTACCAGTACAATCTAAAATAAAAATTTCCATCATGAAAGAGGAAATTGTAAACATAGACCAGCTTTGTGAACAAACACGTAAAAGTAATTTAAGACAGCTGTCATATTTGAAGAAATATTCTTTGCCAAATTTTAACAATTTATATGGAACTAGAACATGTCGTTACCTACTACCTGATATTGTAAATGGTTTACCAGAACAAATAATTCATAAATATATCACTAATAAACCTTATTTAAAAACTTTAAAAAAACATTTTATGGAAAATATGTTATAATTGTTGATGATTATCACGCGAATTTACGCTCGCATAAAAACCTACGTGGTTTAAGCGAGTGGCTTAGTCTTTAATAATAATATATTGTAAACGTTTTGGTCAATAAAAGAAAAAAAAAAAAAAAAAAGTAATTCCCAGAAGGTAGGAAGGAAACGGAGTCCGTGATGCGCGTGCACAATGCAACCTGTATGCGCTAATGGTGCGATATCGTTGCCCAAGCATGCGTTAATGGAATACATTTTTGATAAATATTGCGTCTTTATTTTACTGTTTAACTAACGTCTTAATGGTTTGTATGTTTATTTTTAAGGTGGTGATTAATAAAAATTATCACCAATAGAGACTTACGAGGGGAACACTGCTGAATTTTTACGGCTATTTTCTGTGGGATGACAGTACTTTCCTAGTCGAGCACCTTCAATTACGTTGAAATGGGATATAACTTACTTCCTGTAAAAGCATGACCTCTCTTTAAGAAATATTATAATTAAGCATTGAACACAACATCACTCGTTAAACTAAGTAACAAGACTCTGCTCGTAACAAAACCTTTCAGAAAAAATATTCTTCCATTTATGCGACCAAAGTTTATAAACGCTCTGCAGCTTACTTGAGCACGTTTTGCCTCGTCGATTGCGGCTGCAAGGACTTAAAAGGTTGTAGGAAGACTGTCAGAGTCCTTGTTATATATTTTTTTTAAGGTCGGTATTACTACCAGGGATGAGACGAGGTTAGCAATGGATATTAGTTGTTCTGAGTTTGTAACGTCATCGGCGCTAAACCAAGAAATTCTACTACGAAAGTAACATTTTAATCAAAATTAAAAACTTTTAAATGTTTGTACCTACTCAAGTTTTATTTCGACATTGTTACTCTAAATTCTACATTATTTTTAATGGAATTCATATAGGAGGCCCTCAATTCGACAAAATTTTCTTTTCTTGTCATTATTTTCACTAACTCCTTTTCTGTTTATGTTATCAAAAAAAAAATCGCATTGTACATTTCATTTCATTACTCACGAGCAGGGGTTACGTGTGTTCCTTACCTTACCTATAATGAATATGATTTCGAATTTGGCATTACCGTGTCTCTCTTCTTATAATAAAAATAAGGGCAAATGTCTCTATGGTTAGTTTTTTACGTTGACCAGTGTCGCAAAATCATTTGCTGTGCAATGAAATAGTACGTAATATATATGTTCATAAACACAAACAAATAATGACGTCATTGGTCATTGTTTTGTTGTTCGATATCCGCATAATTGTCTCAGACAAGCGATCGCTTAGCACTTTCTCTTATTTTATTTTTCCGATTGACGTGTGTATTGCTTTGACAACCAGTCACTAAAACTGTTAACTCTGGCTTGATAAGTGACACCCTGTAGTCGACTCTTGAATCTAAATGAAACTTTCAATAAAGCACTTTATGACTAACTAGAACTACTGAAACATCTACACACCTGTAACCGTATAATGCCCTAATAAACATCACATGACATGACATGATAAATAAAAACTAAAAGAGAAACGAGCGGTTTGCGTGGCCTTATTCATCCAAAATACGTATATCCTACATGTATTTGCTTTGCCGTGACATAATAATTACGTGACCTAAACATATAAATTGTACTTAATTACTTTCCAAGTTTCGAGGTTACTGCACAATATATGTTTGAAAAGCGATGCCTGATAAGGTTTTGTTACTTTTATTTATCCCTCTCCCGCTTCATCTATGAACACAAATTCTATCATGGATCTATCATGGAATCTAAAAAGGACAACTATAATTGTGTTATAAACATCTTCAGCCAGTGCCAGCTCATCCTTAGTAAGGATATCTGAACTGGCGTTGAAGATGACATTCTCTTTGATTATGTTTTATTGATTTGATTGATTAAAACCACTTTAATGATCACTCGCACAAAATCTAAGAAAAACGAGCTTTAACTCAAATCGTTACAAATTTGCTAATCGTACGTACGTTTTGTTAATCTACGGACCAGGATTTATTTAATTTTTATTGATTGTGGTTTATGATGCCAATACATGGTCTTCACTCTGTGGATAACCGGTGTGTCACGAGAGCACGATGTAAGGTAACAACAGCAGTAAAGTAGGCTATTGTTTTTGGACACCAAAGTTGGCACCTACTAACAAAAACTCAGTGGTAATTTAACCCAGGATCATAAACCCGGGATTATTTGTTTTCCCGCTTTTATTGCAGCAGTAAGTTTTATACATGCATATCATTAATGGTCAACACTTGAACACAGAAAACCCTACCGTAAGTAGGTCGACGTTGATTTATGCATATCGCCGAGTATTGTAAAACGCGGAGTTAAATACAAAGCTGCTTATGGAAATTAATGAAGATTTTAATGAGGTTGGATTTGGGTAGGCTTTGAAGACACGTTTTGACCGAATAAAATTGCGGAAGTCTGCTGTTTGAAGAAAGAAAGGGCTTGTCAGCTCAAATTGTAGTCGTTACTGGAACAGCAATTTATCCTGGGGTATTTAGAACCTCCGAAACTCAAGAAGGTAGTGCTCCACTATAGGAAGATGGATTACACTATGGTTTTACAGTTAAACAGGAGTTGTTACAGGATTTCCTTGTGTCTACAAAAAATTCAGCTAAACAATACTACTTGCTTTGGATCTTGCTTGTAGGGTTAGCAATGCGTGAATAACATCTTTCGTTACGATCTTTAACATTACCACAAACCGCTTACAATCAAGCGGACCATGCTCACTTTTCCTATGTTATTAGTATGTAAAAACACATTATACAAATTATATCATGTAGCGATCGCTTCTATGCCAGCATTGTGCGGAGATCCGCAACACTTCATTGCTGTATCTCGTCATCTGAACGCGTTAAATCACCATTAATTCTAACTTTTGTTTATTCTCATTTGTAAATAATGTGTATGTGAGTTTGCCGACACCAGTCTCCAAACTAAGCACAGTTGTATTTTCTCTTGTCTTTATGATTCCGTAGTAATGTCCCAATTCCACCTTACAACCCATTGCAGCAGGGACGTGCCGTATCATTAGATTGTGCACCACAGGTTCGTGTCTGTGAATGCATTCGTTTAACGACGTGCCTAACCACCAGGCCGCGTGGAGTGTCGCAATATTTTAACGTTGACCAATGAATGTATTTGTGTTCTAGCTTTTTGCGGATTTGCTCGTGTAAAAGTTATTTTTATATCAGTATTTTGTATGCCCTTTACTGTATCGCTAGCACCGTCTATGCAAAATTTCATAAAGATTGGTTGAGTAGTTAAGGCTTGATAGCAGAATAAACAAACAAACTAACATTCGTATTTATAATATTAGTTAGGATAGTTAAATATTTAGTAGAATTGCGATGATATTAATTAATAGCATTTACATGTAAAGTAATCAACTATTACGCGATCGATATTAAGTTCACCTATATACCTGTTAGTGACCGTGACTGCTGAACCCGTGGTCGGGGGTTCGATTCCCACCCCGGACAAATAATTGTGTGATGAGCATATGATCATTTGTTCTGTGTCTGGGTGTAATTTATCTATAATATGTATGTATTTAGAAATAAGCAGTCTGGTTACTATAGTACAGGTCCTGCCTAGTTTAGGATCAGACGAGCGTGTGTAAGATGCGTTATGTTATTATTATATCTATACACTAGGCGTTCCCTGGAGTTTCACGCTAATATTGATTGTTTTTTTTATGGTACCTTTATTTCTGAACTAATAAAAAGCTCGAATCATGTACTACTGTTAAGATGAGGTAAGGTGTGCCTTAATACTACTTACACATGTGCATTCAATAAACGTTCAATCGATCAGCCTATAGCAGTCCACTGCTCTCCTAACGTGCGCCAAAGCACCCGGTTCTCCGTCTTTCGCATACAATCAATCCCAGCTACCTTTCTCAGTTCGTCAGTCCATCTGGCTGGGGGGCGTCCTACCCACCTTTTACCAGTTCACGGTCTCAACTTTAGGACCCGTTTGCCCAACGACCATGCCAGGCCACGTCAGTACTTTAACAACATTTTTTTACACCAATCAACACGAGTCCGTTTTCTTTTTAGGTGAGTTCATGAGAAATCGAGCGGCAACAAAGTTTTCTAACTTTTGAATGTTGATATAAGATTTTTTGAATTTAGCTCATACCAATGCATTCGAATCTCCTCATAGGTGAATACGCCCGTTTTCTTCAATTAGTTGCCTGACAGTAGCCACATTTTCCTCAGTGATCTCAGTTGAGGGCCGACCTTCACGAATTTCATCATGGAGATTTACACATTCAAATTCTGTGTAGAAACGCCTTACGGTGATCAAATGAGGTGCTTTTCTCCCAAAAGTATTTTGAAGACGAGCAGTGCAGTCTTGTGGATTCAATGAACTTTAAAAGTCATAAAAAATCATCGCCCTAAAATCTTTCCGCGTTAATTCCATTTTTACTACAGACGACGAACTTCAACTTGTGATAAAAAACAATTGACACGCAATTTCCCAAGGGTGAATAGTTGGTGAATAGTTTGGAGATAAAATTCCCTTGTCTAACTCCACGCTGCAAGTTTATCTGATTTGTCCTCTGGTCTTGGAGCTGTACGGTCATCGTGTTGGTGTCATTTAAGCTTTCAGCACCTCGATATATCGCCAGTCGACACGTCGTCTTTGCAGAGTATCCAAAACTGCCCAGGTCTCGATGGACTCGAAGGCTTTCTCGTAATCCAAAGCCGTACACAGCCTCTAAAAATACTTCTCGGTCTTTTGCACAATCTGTCAAACAGTATGGTATGGCGTGTGCTGAGCCGCGTCCTCACTGCAGTCGCAGTGGTAACAGGTGGGACTCAATCCTCTCCTAGCGACTGAGTGCGGGTACGTCTCGAAGCTGCCGTGTCCGGAAAGAACCTGCGTCAGTCGGAAAGAAACGGCCCCGTGCTGCCGCCCTGACTACTTGATTATGACCGGCTGAAGAGTTTAGTTCCGTCTTCTAACAAGGTTTAACACCTAGGTGTTGCGGCACCGTGAACCGTAGTCCGCGTTGCCTAATTGAGAGGTTTTAATATTTTTACCCAGAGGTGGTGCCCGCGCTTTTGCGCGCTAGGGGCGGTCCGGATGTCTTAATAAAAGCGGTTTCCGGACCTCAACTATTTTTGGTCTTTTGTAACACACTTTTGCTTTATAGCTCACTGCTCAGACTTATGGCTTCAAGAAACCTCCTGATCATAGGGTCACAAAAGCATAAAATATGCATTGCAGTGTCTTCTGCCTCTCGACAGAATCTGCATATTGTGTTCTCGCCACATTTAGATTGTAACATATGTTTGTTCAGTTTGCAGGTGACGATTGAGAAGGAGCTCAGGTTTTGTATCTCTTGAGCTCTAGAAGTTCTTTTGATACTTTGTTATCATAGCCATTTATTAAGGCTTTCGAGTGTTTTAGACCAGTCGTGGTCTTCCATCTCTTAATTGCCATTGATATTTATTGGGCGTTTATGATTGAATAAGCTCGCCACAGAATGGTTCCGATCCATGCTGTTAGTTGTCTGCACCAGCTCTGGCGAGTTCATCGGCTTTTTCATTGCTACCTAACTTAGACTCTCTAGCTCTTTCAGAAGTTGCATCTGGCCTACCTTTAGAGCTCGGTAGTAATTCCGACATCCCCAGGAGATCCGTTTTTTTAGCTGCTCGAGAGCAATCTCTATCTTGCTGTGGACAATTTCAGGTATGTCCTCTCTCTAATGGCGCGTCAACGGGGCTCGGTGATTATCATTACTGAGTCTCGTTGGTTCTATCATCTGTGATGCGTACAGCTATAAAAATTCTCGATCTCATCGAGAATCTGGCACTTTGAATTTACTGCCGTTCTCAGTTTTGAGTTTCGTCAGATGGGGCCAAGTGCTGAACGAACACTTAACCCCATGTTCCATTCAATTGCATTCTCTATTGTGTGAATGTTGAAGCTTGGGAGATCGCGTCATAACAGTTTTTAGGCTCTCCTATACCAGACGGCTGAGTGGCTGACAGCTCGCGCATTTTACTTATAAGTTCGAGAGTCTTGGGAGAGAGTTTGGACTGTTGCTGTTTGCGTTTCCTTGGGAACAGCTTTCGAGACTTAAACATAATAAAATATTTTTTATTGCGTTTAAAAATTTATATTTAATTATCTGGTAACAATCCGCCTGATGATGACGATGAAATTAAATTAGATTAAATTATGAAAGTTCTTGGCTTAAGGGAGATTTTCAGATAACTTTTCAATTGTGTTTTAAGTTAGAAAATCTTCTCTCACCCGAACTGTGTTGGCCAGACACACTAGTGAAGGGTCGTGTCACTCGTTCCCGCCCGCACAATTTTCATAGTCGCTTTTGGTTAAATGCGACTACGAAAATTGTAGAAACATTTATACAGGTGGTGAAACATTTTACATGTTGAATTGTTTGTGTACCTATTGACATTTAGGTAGTTAGGTATATATGTAAATATGAATCTTTTTAATTTTTGTAAGACAAAAAAATATTTTCCCAAATTCGCCGCCCCTAAAATCTGCCGCCCTAGGCTTCAGCCTACTCAGCCTATTGGTAAATCCGCCACTGGGCTAGTAGATACAGAGATAAGCGATTGTAAATAAACAAAAACATTTTTCAGCTTTATTATAAATATATCTATGAATGAACTTAAATTTTCGCTCCTTTCCTGCAGTCTGATATGCTTATTCACCTGTTTTTCTACCTGATTGATAACATTGATGACAATAAATTAATAACTTAGGAATCGCGACGTACAACCTGACAAATGCTGTATAAACTCTGAACAGTTCATTTAATATTGTCCCCTAAACTTATTTTGGTTCTTGACTTCATTTTATAAATATAAATAACACAGGCCGTTACACCAAATGCGCTAGTTTGATAATCTTATTCTTACTAATATAAAGGCGAAAGTTTGTGAGGATGGATGGATGTTTCTAACTCTTTCACGCAAAAACGGCTCAACGGATCTGGATGAAATTTGGCACAGAGAGATTATAGACAAGTTAAAATATTTTGCAGAGTGGGACGAAACAGAAATAGAATTAGAAGTGCGGCAATAAAAAAAGGTTATTATGAGATTGGGATACAATGAAATTAATGTACCATCAACCCTTACACAGTTACATTGTGTAAAGAAAACTCCACTCAACTTGTCAAGAGGTAGATCCACTATCACTTGAAGTACAGTTGAGGTATCGATCGTTGGAAGTCAAGCATATCCACTCGATCTTTGAGAGGATGTCGAGGAGTTGGATTACTTAATGTGATAACAGCATTGAAGATGGTTTTTTATTTATTATTTTGGACACCTTTCAAACCTCAAGCATTGAATGACAGTAGCTAAGGGGTGGTAATTACCTTGAATACTCTATCGAACATGTTTATAAGTGTGAAGTAATAAATTTCTGAAACAGAAGCCGATAGAAATTGTGTAGTAATGTAAAAAACCATTACCATACAAAGCAAAATTCGCTATGTTTGAAGCTATTTTGTTTACCTTTCACACCCTTGGTATTAAAATATTAATGAGTTTTTGCCTGCTGGTGCCTACGTAATAAACCAGGATACAATCTATCTGTGTGACATATCTCAACTCACGTGTGTAGTGGTTAGGGTTTTAATAATAGAAGACCTTTATAAAATTTCTATTGATAGCAGCCTTGATTATAAACTGGCCCATTGATGGCATGAGGCATGAGGTACAATATAAAGGGGAGTTTTTTTTTATTATAATGCAACCTCAGCAAACCGAATACAAGGAAAAAGACTTATTTACGGATGATACTGAAAAACCGAACGATATCTCGACTGTCCTCGATATCAAGATCGTAAAGAAGTAAATACGTCGCTGCTGCATGCACACTGCAGTCATGTAACTTAATATTTGTCTTGGAACTAATATATCATCATTATTTTATCATTATGGTTTTCTTCACGATAATGGTACGTACCATTTCCCTGTTGTTGTGAAAGTCTAGTCTGCACTGAGTCACACAAAATAGACAGGTTTGAGTAAGGGAGCCGTGTCACGTTGTTTCAGCAGCCGTGCCCACTACACGGGCCGACGACCTGCGAAGGGTTGACTACCTAAACCGTGGTATATTTTAGGGGAGGTAGCGTTGCCTCATCTGGGGTACTTTGAAAAGCTTCTTCGAAATGTTATATAAGGCTTTTTTAAAATGTGTTGACAGTAGGTGATGTGTATATCAGATCCAACTTTCTTGCTCCTTGGTCGTTATAGAGATATCAAAGCAACTTGATTTACAAAACATACTCGACTAGTTTGAGATGCTTTTGTTTGTACCTATATAGATCATTTCTCACTTATTTGAGGAGGCTTAAGAATAATTTTTCCATTCTATTCTCTAATTTTCATGACTTGGTAATAACTAAAAAAAAAATAATTTTAAATCTATTTTTTATTTAAATAAATATTCTAATTACAAAAGTATTTCGCGTAAGTAAATCGCAAAGTATGATATTAATAGTGAACTCATAATTTGACAGCAGGCAAATGATACTTTGCGTAGGCCCTGGGATATCTAACTATCCAAGGTACAAGGTGATGGAGGAATGCAGTTATCCAATTGGATTCACTGATACTTATGAATGAAATGTATCTTAGTTTTGGGTGTACCCATTAATCTGATTCTTTGATCTTTATTTTTGAGGTTGTAAACTGAAAAACGTTATCTGCTTATTCCTTGTTCCACGAAGTCACAGACGGGTGAAGTTGACGAATCAATTGTTTCAGAACTATAGTGCGGGTATTTAGGGAGTGGGTGCCCTTTTTGTATCGCTTTTACATCTAACCGATGTCGACTGTATGGTGCTTTTTATACAATTTATTTTGTTGATAGTGGTACTCATGCTCTCTAAGTACTTAGAGAGCATAACTTTGTATAGGGGCACATGTTAGCTTGGGGTTTGAGGCATCAAAACAAAACCATAATGGTGCTTGTATTTTTTATTTTATGTTACTATGTGAACCGGTAATATCTCGATGTTTTGGACATAGCTTTTTTTCGTCGATATTCTTGAATAATTTTTTTATAACATAGGTAGGTACTTATTTAAACTAGCTGAAATTAATTGTATATTCATATAGTTTATAAAGTGACACTAATTTGTTAAATCTTAGATTACAATATAATATGTACATCTATATCTATACAAATAAACAAAATTAGGGTGTGTTTGTAATATAAAAATAACAGCTTTTGGGTAAATGCATCTGAATGTTTACATAGTATCCTTACCAAAAAATCTATTTAATTTTCTTTTATCCGTTTCGTTGTTCCGGCTAATCTTCGGAACGGGTGGACCGATTGATAAAAAATATTTATTTAACTAGCAACCCGCCCGCGCCGCCGCGTCGTCTACCCAAACCTCCCACATGAATCGCTCTATCTATTGCTGAAAACCGCATGGAAATCCGTTAGTAGTTTTTGAGTTTATCGCGAACAAACAGACAGACAGACGCGGCGGGGGGGGGGGGCTTTGTTTTATAATATGTAGTCATTACTAATTTTTGTCAACAGTTGACGTGGTATGTTGTTTTATGGTTTGGGGGGCAAACGAGAAGACTGGTTACCGGATGGTAAGTGACTACTTGCAGCTCAACAGTCACAAGTGCGTTGCCGGCCTTTAACACTACATTCGAACCATCTAGATGCAACTAAAACGAAAGAATAATATTATTTTTTAATAAAATACCGGTCGGTCACGCAATGTAGGTTCATCTGTACAGTTGCGTAAACATCTTTTTGAATGACGTCACATCCTACGTATGCGCATCTGCTAAGACTTGATGCAGTATTCATTCACATTAAAGCAAATATGTAAAATGACGTTAATCTAACACCTTTAAACGAGCAATTCTTGTATGTATGTATGTATTGTATGTATGTATTGTATGTATGTAGGAATCTAATTCTCGGAAACGGCTCCAACGATTTTCATGAAATTTAGTATGCCCCCTGCGTACATAGTTTTGGGGGTGATAAATCTTACCTGAAGCGACTGCCATCAGACCGACTTTCTGTGAGGCGTTATCTATCTACTAGTGCGCCTATAAATTAATTCAACATAGCATCCATTGGTGATGCAAATTTGAAAGAGTACAAACGCTCACTAACTTTAACGTGAAAGTGATTAAGAGAATCATCTTTTAGACCAGCATTGTTAGTCAGCTACGAATTCGCTTACTGAGATCTAACTCGGCTAATGTTTGTGTCAAATTACTAGAATATTCAATTATTAATATGTCCTATTTTACTAATTGTTGAGTTAAATAACCATATTCAGACCATTAAAACTGTAACACCAACCGTTTAAGATGTCATATCTTATTACTTTAAACGAGCACTTATTGTATGTATATTATTTATTTATGTATTTTTATTTTGAAACGGCTCTAACGATTTTGATGAAAATTTGTATACAGATACAGTTTTGGATTTGAAGTTCAACTGCATAGTATATGCTGTCCGCGATTCGATCGACCGATATTAATGAAATTTGGCACACTGTGTGCAGTTTCCAACTTGAGAGATAGGGTAGTTTTTATCTTAATTTATTGTCACAATATTTATTTATTGGAAATTGCTACTTCTGACTCAAAAATCCCATCAATGATTAGAAATAAACTCATGATTTCAAGCTAAGGACACTCTCGATCAAGTCACCTTTCAAACAAAAAAAACTAAATCAAAGTCAGTCCGTCATCCGTTTAGGAGCTATGATGCCACACATACAGACAGACACACAAATACACACGTTAAACTTATAACACTACTCAATTTTGATTCGTTGGTTAAAAAACAAACCTATATGGGCATTGACAATATAAATATAGGTATTTAGATTGTTGATAAGTTGTTAATAGTAGTTGAAGAAGTACGGAAAGGTTTGTTAATGTTGTTGTTGTTGGAACTGGTTTTGTCATACAGACAGCGCGTGGACAGCTACAGCTTTAATTAATTGCTTGAGAACAATAATCATTGCCATCAAAATGTAGTGTTGTGAGTTTAAGCTAAAGGTAAACTGTGAACCGTAGAAAGTATTAAGAAAATCATTGATTGTAAATTAATTAGTAACACAAAAAATATGAAGTATAGTTAACGGTTTAAGCGGTCTTAATCAGAATACTTAAGATGTAAAATTTAATCGTTTTAAAATATAAGATTTATAGTAATACAGGCTGTTACAGAAAGACAGGGCTTGGAAAAATGTATTTTTATTTTTTACTAGCTGCGCCCCGCGGTTTCAACCGCGTAAGTACCTTGTTAAGTTTTCTAATTTTCCGCGCAACTTTCCAAATTTCTTCTTTCATAAGAACCTTCTACTGACAATAACAAACACAAAAAAAAGAATTAGCGAAATCGTTCACGCGTGATGCCGTGACCAAGGGAAATAGGGATTCATTTTTATATATATAGATTAATGCACATGTGGTGGTGCATATTTCTAAACACCACATTATGAATTTTCACGTCAATTTCAATGATTTTGTTTTTTTATTTTTTTAAGGAGATATTTTTATAAAAATCTGGACATTCCATCAACATCAATAAGTTAATTAAACATACTGGTATTAAACACCAATAGTTACATTCATGTCAGCCCTCGCATACAAAATATTAGCTTTATCGGTAAATTTTCAAGTTTAATTTTTTCAGTTACGAAATAAGTTTTTTCACGGAGCCTACTATACGACTCTAAAATATGACCACACCTTCACGTAACATACTGTATATAAGTCCGTTACTTGTCAATAAAATTGTGCCGTGTCGAAGGGGAGCTTAGAACCCGTGAAGTGAATAATCAAAGAAAACTGACTGATCAGACAATTTTGTATCTATAAGTTAATTTTGACCTACAAAACTCTTACTTTCTAAATAAACCTGTACTTGATTTTATATTAGAAATAAGACCATAAAATTTATGCTTTCCTATTTTTTGTTTCAGGTAAGACACGTTACGGTCAATTAAATGATTGGTGACGGCAAGCCGCGTAAGTATTCGACTCGCCTTGCAATTTTTTTTTTTGCGGACTTCAGTGGCTTACCGTATAGAGGCGCTTGTCCTCATTGACTACCGGAGTGATCCTAGTAACCCAGATTTAGACGATCGATATATTTTGACCTTTTGCTAACTGATTATACGGTACCTTATGTTATTGTAATAAAAAGAGAAGGTGGCCAAGGCCTGAGGCCTGGCTGAGGTATTTTCTTGATGCAAATACATTGACAAACTATCACAGGTCATTTGGTTTTAAGTGAATACCGGTGTCTATAAAAATTCGCAATTTGGTGGTGTCACAATCAATAAGTCCGAGTGTTTCTATCCATACTTTAATATTATAAGTGCGAAAGTAACTCTATTTGTTTCTTACCTTTTCACTCCTAAACGGCTGAACGAATAGTAATGAATTTTGGCAATGACATATATTATATCCTGGGGAAGGACAGAGACTACTTTTTATCCCGGAAAAGTGTACGGTTCCGTGGGATAAATTAAAATTTCCACGCGAACGAAGTCGCGCGCAACAGCTAGTGTATTTATAGTGTAGTGTATTTATTTATAAATTTAAAAAAAAATCTGTATGTTTATACCTGTTCTAGAAGTCATAGTACAAGCTCTGCTTAGTTTGAGTCTAGATAGCGATGTGTGATATATCCGAAGATATTACTATTAACTAGCTGCACCCCGCGGTTTCAACCGCGTAAGTCCCGATACCGTGAAAATATCGGGATAAAAAGTAGCCTATGTGTTAATCCAGGTCTCCAGCTATCCACATACCAAGTTTCATCGCAATCGGTTGAGTAGTTTTTGCGTGAAAGAGAAACAAACATCCATACATCCTCCTCCGAAAGGGTAAGCAGAGAAGTATTAAACACCAGTATTTTGCGGAATATGATATGGTCCCCACTCACGAGGGGCTCGTGGCTAAGTGGTAACCGAGTAGGTTAGCACATTACAAAGTTAAGTAATAGTAAGTCACGTAACAAGGGGCTTTTTGCCGTCAAATGGGGCTCTGGAGGCAATGGGAGGAGAGGGATATTAATTTTACGGATGGTTTGGGGAGTGTCAGCAATACCTCGAGCAGGTCAGGGTCGCATACCTGTCACTGAACTGGCTGATGCCGGGAATTCCGAGCACTCTAACATAAGGGGCCATCCATAAATTACGCCACACGTTAAGAGGGGGGAGGGGGTCAACGAAGTGTGACAAGGCGTGGTCGTGACGGCACATGCCAAAATCATGTATAAGTATTAAATGCAAATTATTAAATGAAACGAAAGACTACTTTTATCACTGCTCTTTTCAGTTCTGGGTATAAATTGTAAAATATGTGACGTCACACCAGTAAGTGGGGGGGGGGGGGTTTACACAAATGTGACCATCTGTGACAAGGACTGGGAGGGTCAATCATGGGTATCATGAAATTCGTGTGACGTCATTTATGGATGACCCCTAACCTAAATTTGCATTCCTTCTTATTAATTTGAGGGACGTCCAGACGAAGATGTCTCTCACTCTCCTTCATTAACTCGATGACCAATGAATTACTAAGAATATGAGTCATGACAATAATGTCTTATATTGGGATGGTTAAGGGTCAAAATCCTTTTCTAACATATCACAAATGTATTAGTCATTATCTCCCTCACCGATTAACTGGTTTATTTGGATGGGTTCAGTGAGATTTAAACATACAATAACACACATAAATGATTCAGAATGGCCTTCACATACTAAATTGAAATAAATATACAGAACCTCGAAATAAACAGAAGTTATTTTGCTCGAACGAGCGCTGTCCGATTAGGTAAAAAGCTACAGCGTCCATTGCGCCAAAATACGTCTCTTTGTGAAAGGAGTGAAGTGTGATTAGTGAAGCCTTATTTATGTTTTACAGTCGATGTTCCCAAAGACGATGACACTAGAGACATTAACGATAAAGAGGTTTAGTAGGTAATTTTAGCTTTAAAATACTTTACCTTTAAAAAATTACTAGTCGTATGAAAATAGGGAATATGCATGTTGTTTAAATTTACTTGATAAATTTTCCCTTGAATCTTTATTGTCCAGATATTATGCCTATACAATTATTTTCTTATTTAGTTCGTGTTAATTGCAAAAAATATTAGTTAAAATATGCAAAATAAGGGCGCGGAATTCAACTTTGCAAAACGCTTCACCATTGGTCGAAACAAAACATGACGTGACATTCCACTTCTGTCATTTATCGGCGCCTATATTCGTAGTGTTACAGACAAAGATAGGTGTTCCTGTGGTTTTTACTCTTAGCTAGTGCAATTTAAGCGTTCTAGTGATATTAGAAATCATCTAGGACAATGACTGAATATAGTTTTGTCAAAGCACAATCGGACAATGTACCGAAAATAGGTGCATTCATGATGACTATATATTTTGCATCAAATCCAGATTTTACGTCCGCCGAGGTTAAAGGAGTGAAAGCCGCAAGGTAATTATTATAATACTTGTTATATTATAAGCTAAAGGATAGGTAAGATATGTATAGTTAGTTATATTCATGAAGTTTTATTGGACTTTTGTTACCTAGTTTAAGTAGACAAGCAAGTTGCCTTCTGCTTGATATTTAAAACAAACATAAATTACTGCTGACTAATTCACAGTATACTAGCAATTAAATTGTAATATGCTTACATTAAAGTGATCTTCACAACAATATAAACACGATATTGAAGATACTTCATCTCTTCTCATTAATGTACACCATTGTTTTCGTATTTTACATTATTATTTTGTACAGGAAAAAATACTGTATTGGGTGTACTTCTTATAGTGTTTTTACACTTAGGGACAAGGCAATACCTATAAAATGGTTTTTTAACTTTATCCATCGACTATTAATTACAATAAATAGTAATTACAACTGGAAATCGGTATAACATTACTGTAACACTTTAAGTAAGTTTATGAAACAAACACTGAGCGTGTAACGTGACGTCATCCAAGGCCCGCGAAATATGGCGGCTTTCAAACAGATCAAATTTTATCGATGTTTTCAATGTTATTTTAAAAATTAATTTGAACATTGCCAATGTTATTTATATTTTTTATTAGGGTAGAATGATGGAACAAGTCAATATAAGAAAAAAAAAATGCATGCATATTCCCTATTGTTACTTAAAGATATAACGTAGCTAGAACAGTACTAATAATATATTAACGATGAATGTCTGGAGGTGGGTGGTTAACGGCCGACCACAATCGCTCCATTATGTACCATCACGGACATCGAACTCGCACCCACATGCTCGTTGTCACTGGCGCGTATCAGCCTGTAGGCCACAATGCGCTTTTGATCTTAATACGATGAGGTATGCTGCCTTTCTATACTGTTAGTATATGAGTAAAGATCGCTTTTACTATCACGTAAGCAAAGTAATTCACTGAATAGATTTCTATTTTATCGAAGTACCAAACTTGCAGGAGAATAATATTTTTTGTGTGTTGTATTGCGACACAACATGGCCTAACTGTTCAGTGGCATCGAAAACTTTACGTAGGCAGTACAACAGTAAAACAGTGTTGCAAAAGGTGTCTCCCAAAAAAAAGGGAAATAATTTAAGCGTAATTTTTTTTAAATAAGTGTGTTTAAAAGATTTGATAGTTAGATATGGATATGGTTAGAAATAATTCCACTGCTAGTAAACGTTTTCTAATTTCGGGTCCTCACTTTTAACCCTCAGAGGGAAACGTTATAAAAGTTCATTAACTCCCATTTTCTGTTTGGAGGTGAGAAGGGGATCGTAATTGGCAATCTGAATCAAGCACAGACTTCGCTTTGCCTTGTCTTTTTAGCTTCGTATTTCTACTCTTGAGTTGTCTCGCTGTAGATTCGGGGTTGTCGTGTTATGAGTGTTTATACAAGCCGGTAACCGCTTACCATCAGTTGGTTGTGTGTTTGTTTGTCACATACATCGTGTTAAACTTAACCGGCTTGAAAAAAGCAGCAGGTCATAATGTTTTAAAGTTTTTGTATGTCATTCTGCTGAACAAAACACTTTGTTAAAGAAATGTCATATGATTTTTAATGATGCCCTTCAAATAGGTTTATCTTTATTAAAAAATACATTTATATCTTAGCATTTAGTGTGTATCAGTAGTATTCTATAATCATATCCTTAAATAATATTGCACCAATATATTTTGCAGTACGAATAACGAACATACTCATTCACCTATGACATAATCAAATTAGTCACCCACATGAAATGTTCTCAAACAATTGAGCCATTAAGTTTTTGTGTAGTTGGCCGTCGAACTTGGAACCCCAGTCTCTACGGCTTCCTGTGCTCATAGTGGATGACGATTTTTCATTGATTTTCATTTCGCTTTACTTGTGTTCGTAACATTAATCGTCACGAGTTTTGAGAGTTTTAATTTTTTTACGACAAGTTAAGAAAGTGACTTGTAGACCCCTCTGATGTTGAACGCTAAACGATGATTATGAACACTCGCAACTACAATTGTATCACTCTTGCTTTGCAATATAAATTTAATAAACTTAAATTACCTATTTATCATTACTCCTCTTGCAAATATCATCATCTTCCTGCCCTTTGCCGAATTTTCATTGAGATCAACGCTATGTGTAACACTGCAACGGGTTTCTAGCTGGTTTCTTTTATGGCCGTCCGCCTGCCTGACGCCAACACCCTCTTTGGGAATATAATCGTTTTAAGACGGGAAAGAAGGAAGGAAGTAAATTTTCATAAGAAAAAATTACTAGGAAGAGGAACCTAGGGTAAGGGATATCGCATGTCTCGGATGGGGAACGGGACTGAGACTACAGTAGCTCGCAGAGGCCGGGGTCACGTACCCAAATGTCCTGTATTGCCTGTGATTGGAGAGGCTACTAGGACAGAAACACCAGCTGCCTGAACCTTGCTAACATATTTATTGAATTATTTTTTCATATTGAAATCAACAAAGATATCGAATAGCTTACGAGTAAACCACCAGCCTACAAGAGCATCTCTTACTGCCGTGAATGCGATTAGTATTAATTTTTCTAGCAAGTACTTAATCTTGACTACCAAATACTTGGTGCAAATTTGTCGGGGTTTTTTTTAAAGTGGACATGTTAACAAATCCAGAGGCTTACAGAACTAACTTTAGTGGTTCGCTATATACTGGGATGACAATTGATAGTGATGAATCCTACTAATATTATAAAGTGAAAGTTTGTAATACAACGATATTGGCAACCGCGATTGGTGTCCAACCAATTACGCGAGTTTTGGCAAAGATAGACCTAAACAAGACTTAGGCTACTTATCTGAATGGAAGAGCTAAGAATTGCAAAAGGTTTTAGTTGTCAAATAAAAAATTAAGATAAAATGGCTAATCCGACTTTAAAACAGAACAAATATAACTACGCAGTTATTCTGCTAGGGCTAGAAATTATTTACTTAGTTTTATAAATTTCAATTCACACAATAGCTTATAATAGTATCATTCAATAAAACTTTCCATTCCTGAGCTTAAAGGTCCCTGAGGTTCAAATGTACGTACAAACTATTCAGGTTTATAATTTTAATATGGATATAGGTAAGTATATTCTGCTTCACTTTCATTGGGTGGCACAAATTGAATGAAACAACGACATTCAATTGTCTAGCATTTCGTGCGCGGTTCGATGGCTCCACACCGGAATCCTGCCTATTTGATTTTCTAGGCCTCCAGCGAGTCAATAGAGCTCTGCAAATACGCAATGACCTCACCGCTTATGTATTTTTCATAGTTATATAAAAAAATAAAGTACATAATTAAAGTTTAATGATAAGATGAGCAATTCCGAAGTAAATTTTATTTACTGGTAATTAGGAAAATAAATGACAGTAGGTAATTATGATGTGTCAGTGCAATTACATAATTTTATTCTTTACTAGCTGCGCCCGCGGATTTACCCGGGTAAGTTCCGATCCCTTGAGAATATCGGGATAAAAAATGTGTGTGTATATGTGTTAATCCGGATTTTCAGCTATCGACATATCAAGTTTCTTCGCAACCGGTTCAGTAGTTTTTGCGTGAAAGAATAACAAACATACATATATACATCCTCACAAATTTTAAGTTTATAATATTAGTAGGATATTTAATGGATACTTTATCAACGACAACCCCATGGCATATGACACGATTAGGCCTTTTTTTTGTGCGTGTGGAAACCCCCTCGGGACACGATTTTGCTTGCCATAACTTAAATTGCTGACGCCGGACAAAAACTTAAAAAAATCCGGACACATGAGTGAAATCGAGACCGGACACCTTAAAAAATTTTCAATTCCATTTATTTATTTATTTATTAAAACTTTTTGCACATTAGTACATAGGCGGACTTAATGCCTAGGGCATTCTCTACCAGTCGACCTTTAGGTGATGCAGAGAAAAGAAGAAGTAGGTGCATTTAATCATGTAACAATTGTAATTGTCCCCTGGCACAGAGTGTCCGGGTTTTACCCGAAAGCTTTTTAAACATCCCGCCCGGACGCTCCCCGGACGCCCTCTAAACTAGAACAAATCTGGGGAAACCCGTCGGGTTTCCCCGGATTCAGTCGGATTGCAGCCCTAGACACTATTAACCCTAAAAAATATTTGCATAGCATTCTATATTCGTCAGTATTAAATTCTGGTCGAAAAGACCGCAGTGTGACGTAAGCAATTTATCAATGCCCATTGTATTGTTGCCACTGATTGATGGAGTTGCTGCAACTTGCTTTGCGTTGCCATTTCCTTCACAATTAAAGCCACTTATTCAAAGGCTGTGACAGTAAAACGGTCAATATTGATTTTCGTGCAATGTCTTTGTGGTAAGTTAACTAATGCCGCGTTCCAATAAACAAGAAACGATTTGTTTTGCTTACGGACGGTCAAATTTGCGTTGAAAATTGAACAAAATTTTACGGTCCGCAAGCAAAACGAATCGTTTCTTGATTATAGGAACCGGGCATTAATCAATGATCATCACAAATATAATTTTGATCAAGTGAATTCCCTAGCGAATTCCCTGTATAATCTAGCCCTTCTAAAGCTGAAACTTTCAAATATCATTTCGGATAATCAAAGCTACGATATCGTATGTCCATTTTTTATCAACTTGTTACATCATTTTGTAAAGCTATAAAAGTGGAAATCTTTTTGGAGACTGCACTGCACCGCTTTTTACGACTAAGAGTGGTCTTGACATACCAATCCGAAACGTCTAGAAAGTTATCTTCTTACGACTTTCTGTTCAATAAAATTAAATTTTATTTCCTTTGCTTTATATATTATTTGTATATGTATATATTTTGTTATATATAAACCTTATTGGAGTTGAGGTAGTAGTAGGCAGAGAAAATAATATGGTATTACCGATGTGGTACCGATGACATCACAAACACGAACATTTATAAAAAATAATTTCTATAAAAAAGATACAACTCCCACTTTAAGAAGAATTCCTGTACTTTACAAACATTTTACAAAAATAACGGACACAAAGAACACCCAAACTCGGGACAACTATTTGTGGATCACACGTGTGTGAGAATGGAACCCGAAACACTCGTCGCGGTGTAGTGGCGAGGCGACCACTTTAACCATTGCGCCATACGTGCAGTCGATAATAGATCGTTAATGATATCTCCGGCTAAGTAACAATTTGTTCTTTATAGCCCAACTATATAATAATCTCATGAATTTTTAACTCTGGATCAATAAAATAAAGATGACAACACACTTAAATTATTTCCAGCCACCTTTCTTTTATGACCACTTCGATCTTTAAAAACTACTAAAGAAAATGCTTACAATTTTAAAAGTGAGTAATTAAGAGAGCCATTAGTACCACCTTTATTGTCATTATGCTAGGTCCATGACACTAGAGAAGTACATCCATACAATCACATCGTCACTTACCAATTGAACATATTCCGGAATTAATGTATCCTAATTATATTCCTATCTTAATAACTAAGTATCTCGATGGCCGAGCCTTGCCCGGTTTTTTTTACGTTGCCAATTTAATTATCTATATATATATATATAGATAATTAAATTGGCTTGTCATTTATGGCGCTAATAAATACTAACCTCATATAAAAAAAACATTACAAAGAATATATTTTTATATAATTATGTATAGTTTTACCTAACCTTCCCTTTCAATATAAGCCCAATTTTGTCATCTATTATTCTCAAAGTGCTCGGTTGACTGCAATAGATTTGCTCCATATTACGCGAGTGAGACTACATTTTACTTAGTTGGCAAAATGTGGGTGTTTAACGTATTAAACGTATGGTGTACCTCTGCCTACCCTTTTGGAAATACAGGTGTGAGTAGGTATAGTATGGTTTTAATGTAGAACAAGACAATTAAGGACAAATGTCATCGATTCAAGCAGTCACGGTGAAGTTTAAAAATTCATTCTTCCTAGACCTGCGCATACGTGCGAGTTTAAGATTATTGAACATAGCCGTCCTAATTAAAATAAAAATAAAATTAATTAATAGCACTGACTTTTGTAAAAATGTAATAATTTCTAAAACGAACTTGAAAAACGTTAACCTCACATTAGGTTCTAAAAATATATTATACCTACAACCCGCCCCGGCTTCCAACGGGTAGCAGAGACATCTTCAACAATCATCAACATATTTCAATCAATTTACACAAAATCTTAACAAATTAGACACCTAAACCTTCCTCATGAAACTCTATTAGTGAAAACCGCATGAAAATCCGTTTTCAATTTATCGCGAACTGACATACAGAAGCGACGGGGGCCTTTGTTTTATAATATGTAGTGATTTCTACACTCGGTTTAGGTGCTCGGAATTTTATTTCTTTATAAACTCGTTACTGGGGTTTGTTAGCAAGTCATTTGGCTCAAAAATATAAAAATATAGCCGGTGAAATACACCTGTATGCGCTTTCTGGGTTATATGAGCATAAATATGTAAATTTATAACTTTAGTGTCTTTTATTTCATCGAAGTTATTATATTAAATAATTTTAAAGAATATTCATGACTTCAATCATGAATATTTTAATATTCTTAAATAGGTATTGAGAGAGTGCAACTATTTTAATTTTTAATCTGTATTAGTTATTTTATCACTCGATTTCAAAGAAATCAATAAATACTTACACCGATTTCAAGGAAATTAATAAATTAAATTTTCATGAAGTCGTTGTAAATTATATTGTTTTACCACAAATAGGTACGTCCTCTTCACTATATTCTGAACACAATTCAAATGAATTCCTTTTAGGCACATCATAGCTAAAATGTTCAGTATCTACATGCGGCGCTACGTTTTATGATAATGCCACCCGCGGTGTCATGCGATTCTGGTATGCCGCCATGCAGAGCTACGGCTGCTTTGACCCTGTCGCTAATGCCCTAAATATATTAGAAAGGACTGGGTTTCGATCTGTCTTGACTTAGTCGAACACGATTCACGGTTCTGACGAATTTGGATCGATTTCATTTTGGGCACTTGGACTTGTGTTCATATTTTTGTGAACTCTCAACGTGCTTCTGAGGTAAACAGCAATGAGGACCGCCTCTGTAAAATATCTAGGCATTGAAATAAAAATACTTCAAGTAATCGAGTGAAATAAAGATTTAGCTGTCACGAAAAAGTTCAAAATTAAAATCGTGTTGACCACTTCGCTTTGGTCTTTACTTCGTCTACTTTTAATTAACAGTGAAAAGTAAACAAACGTAAGGAGTCTAATCTCGATTCGAGCCTAAGATCGAAGGGTTCGCTGATAGTAAGGAGTTCCGATCCAACATCGAAATCCCGGCACTATCATCAGACATCAGACCCGAGTATATATATACTGGAACAAAGTAAGTCGAAATTAGATTCTAGTGGCTATTAAAGCGTTCTTTTTTCCAATTTCGCAGCTCTATCAATGTTTGTTCAGGCTCATCGTGTTTGTAATATATTGACATTCAAAGAACTTACAATAGATCCAATTTGCCACCTTAGCAAAGTATAAGATATAAACACTTTAAAAAAAATGTAAAACGGATTCTAAAAGCACTAAGAAAGGGCACTGGAAAGTAAAAATTAATCGATATCAAACTTAATTGAAAAGAGGACAATAGGTGTAGGTACGTAAGACACTTTTAAAATACTACATAACATTATAAAGGCACTAGGTACCTACCGGTACATACAGCCCAACATAGAACCTTCTCCTTTTTTGAAATCGGTAAAAAAGAGCAAGCAAGTAAATTTCCTGTAGGTTCAAGCTACAGATACTCTACGAACTCATTGAAGTCCTTAATGGGCTATATTTGATTCCAATAACCAAGATAGTATGTTTACAAACTATGTCCAACAATCTGGTCGTGGAGCCACGAATGTAAAATAGTATTTACGATCACTTCCGTCAAAATAACGAGAAGCAACTAATGCTATTTTAGAATTATGGATACTTAAATATTATATTTGTAGAACGGCTGACGGAGCTCTACAATTGAAAGATTAGGGTTTGGTCGGGCTATTTTCGGATCAGCTGTAACTCTGACTCATTTGGACTCCCATTATATTGAAGTTACGAGTCCGTGTGAATCTTCATTTGTCTTTTTTTCTTAAATTCTTTAGATTCTGAAGAGCTTACTGTTCAAAATTTTTTTTTCTTTTCATGCGCCTCAGCGGTAGCCTTAATTGCGTGGTAAATGATATTACTGTTTAAATATACAAGAATCTGTTTTTAATTTTTTTGTAGATAATTATCTTTTAAAAAAAAGTATCACCGACTTCAATGTGTTTTTAGTAGAAAGTAGATGTATTTTTTTTTAATATAATATGGGTAGGCCAACGAAACACACTACTCCAATGAGACAGCGATGTTCCGGAGCAAACGAAAATATCATCAATGTATACAATTTTTAGATATTTGTTGATTTTTTTAAAACCGCTCGACTGATTTCGATATATATAAATGGGACCAACCTTTGAAACAAAAAAAGATTTTCCAAATTGGTTCAGGCGTCTTCGAGTAATCGGTGAACATACATAAAAAAAGATTCCGACGAATTGAGAACCTCCTCCTTTTTTGAAGTCGCTTAAAAATAGAAGTAAAATCCCCGGTAAGCTCGCATTTTTAACCGCCGATATCGTAAAATGAGTGGTGTCTTATAAGTTTATGTGTCTATCCTCAAATTCAAGGATCAAAACAAATATCGAGGAGATAGTATTGGATTTAAAAAATTTGAGCAGTCACAACAAGTTATGATCTCTATATAGTGTAATTGCTATTGTCTGCATAGAATTATTGCTTCAAGTAGCATATTTTCATCAATCACTTTTTATTTCCAACCAAAACTATAGATATGATACATTTTTATATTATTAAACTTGGAAATTATTGATCTCTCATTCAAAAAATAGCCGTAGTAGTGTCTTTTTCCAAGTTCCTAGCTCTATACCAAAATTCATAAAAATTTATTTAGCGGTGTAGGCTTGAAAAAGTTACTTTGCCATTTATAATATTAATAACTTTTCCTCGGCTTCTCCCACATTAGTCCCATTTACTTAACACAATGAAGAGTATTTATGTGTTAATCCAGGCCATAAACTATCTGTTTGCCAAAATTCATTTAAATCTGTTCAGCCGTTTTTGCGTGAAACAAACATTTATCCATACATCCAATGTCATAAACTTCCGCGTTTATAAGAACTATATTGGTATAGCTACAGATAAAGATAATTATTTTATTCAAATTAAATAAGTTATATTTAATTTTCAGTAACACACATAATTATGGTAAATAGTTATTATTATAGTTAAGCCGGTAGATTGTTCTGTATTTCTAGTACATAAAATAATAAAAGTCGTCAAGCAATCACCATGATTTTGCGAAATCCTCCAAGAATCGAAAGAATATCCGGTGAATACACGATGAATGCCTATATGCTGCAATAATGTTCGCTATATAATTCTCATAGAAATTACTAGTATTACAACAGCTGTTATTACCGCAGCGCAGTCGTCGTGTCGGCGACGTATCTAATCAGAACTAGAGGAAAGAAAGTCGGTTTGTTATATCATAATAAACGAGTACATAAAAGCAAATATTTACTCAAAATCTTAATTTTTATAATATAATTCCCGCTATATTAGGTATTACATAAAGAGAATTTCAATTAAGCAATTCCTTAAATTCACTCGATCGCCTGATGCTGCAGTTTTAGAAAGACTTAACTATGTTTTAACATTGCATGTCCAGTATAGATATGCTCTGTTATTTTTAGTAAAACTTTTCAGTTCTCAAATTGTGGAATGCGGAAATCTTGGTTTTTCGAAGAGAGTATACTAAGTTTATTAGGACTGGCAACGCATATTCAGACCGTATATTACTGCGTGTTTGACATCCTCAAAATAGTAGCGAATGAAGGAACATTATTAACAGCTTATCATGCTTATGTTGGCTCTATTCTCGCTCGTTAGCTCAATTATGGTATTCTATTTGAGGAAAATCCGAACTCGTAATATAAAGCCGCAATAATTATAAAAACAAATATAAATAGCTATACAACACTTCAAAGTGCAAGACATAAGAACACTCTTTATTGCAACAAATGTAAGACTAAACAATTTCACAAAAGTATCTTTGGAATAAGTGCAAAGATATATAATAAACTGCTGGATTGTATTAAAACCTCAACTTCAACCTTTTTTTAAACAGCAATGGATTCCATTGCTGTTTAAAAACAAAGGACTGAAAATTCCTAATTAGTAAAGTACTACTCATTTAACGAGTTTATTAATTATTGAGTAATGATGACATGACATACAAACAGATAATTATAGTTACGGCAATTGGACAGTTTGGCGAAAGATATTGGCATACATCTTTAAATGCTAGTATAAATGTTATCTTAATTCAAATAATGATGTTTCTCAATAATAATCGTAACTATAATTCTAGCTTAATTTTAAGTTATTGATAATCTTATTGTACGCCTAATCAGACTTGCTACAATTGTCTTTATGCTAAGCTATAACATCTATTATATTCCTACTTGTTACAAACAATGACAACCTGGGCCGTTTGCTTGTTTGTTGAATGTTTTAAAAAATACAGTGTATTATAAAATATATTAGTAATGTGCTCTTAATCTCCGAACCAGAGTAACTACGTTGTATCAATTGCCTCCACAGTTGACACGGCACTGCAACTGTTCTATGCATAAAGCATTAAGATGCTGGCTCGTCTCCCTAAAGAATTTACTCCAAACTTAAGAGCCACCGTGTTAGCATGACCCACTTGGAAAATCTCTCGATACGACATCACGCGATGGTAGATTATGCGAATATACTTGTATAACTTAGCATGCTAATTTTTGTATTGTGTAAACGTATTTATTCAGTAACGGTATCTGAAACGTAAAAAACAGAAAAGTTACTAACAACATTCCAACATTCGAATTGCATTTGACATAAGATTTTGCAGTAAAATTTGACAGCTCTGTCAACTGATCCGATGATCAAATTAAAGTGCCTTATTCATGATTTTAGCAACTCAATATATACTTGACAAGAGATTTGACATACGATTAGTTAATTTCTACGTTGATCAGCTTTCAAGAAACCGGGCGTTAGTATTCCAATGTCGTGCGACGATTGTATTGGCACTTTAATAGGTGCACAAGCTAGCGCATTGATTTAGCACTGCATATTGGATAATGTAAATCTGCTTTTTAGTTCTATCCTAACTAATCTTACTAATCCGGTATTATAAATGTGAAAGTTTGGATGGATGCATGGATAGATTTATGTTTGTTTGTTACTCTTTCACGCAAAAACCACTGAACTGTTTGCGATGAGACTTGGTATGTAAATAGCTGGAGACCTGGATTACGGCATAGGCTGCTTTTTATCCCGATATTCCCACGGCATTGGGCCTTATGCGGGTGAAACCATTCTAACTCGTGAAAAATTCTAAGTCGTAAATTTCTCAAACATACTAAAAGCGAACAGCCGTGACATTTATTTCCAATTTTAAAAGAAGCTTGATATCGGTGGCCATTGCCAGATATTTAATTACTACTAGCACACCTTCACATGTGTGGCGAATTGAAAAATTGATATAAAATTTAGAGAATAAATGTTGACGATCTCCGCATAAATGTGACACACAAGCAATCGTTATATGGCACAGTGCACTTCTTGTTTGATTTTAATCTTCCGTGCGATTAATGGGACCGTAAAAGCACCCAGGCCAAGAGCTGCTATTTAGTAATTACACAAACATTTATTCATATAGATTCAACAAAGGTCGACGCACTATGGATTCTCGAAATAATTACTGCCATTTCATCAAACCACATTGTTCAGCTACATTACCGAAATTTTCTTATTTAGATCGAGCAAAGGGGGTTGCCTCGGAAAAAAAAAATGCCAACCGCGATGTTTCTTCATAAAGAAATGTTTTGAATAAACGTTGTAGATATCAAAAAGGTCTGGAAAATGAGCTCTGGTTGGTTTCAATGCGATGCTTTTTACAAATTGTAAAAAACTGACGAAAATCGATGTTTTTTAAATAATCATTTTTTTTTCTTGAAACACCCCTTAAATCGACTCCTTTGCTCGGTCTAATTAATATATTCTAGGTCACGTGGCGCTTCATTTCCTCAAAACTATTCCAAAAATCAAATAAATAATAGTCGCTTCTCAGTGCCGTGATACATAATGCACCCAGGAAGTGCGTCATCATTATCTAATAGAAGTGTCAATAACCAACTTTCAACCGACCGTATCATTATGTCGTCCAAATAGACCATTTCTGTATTTTATTACCAGAAAGTCTGTTTGGGTTTATCTCGGTAATGACTTCTCTGATTTCTTTATCAGGTTGGAAATTGAATAGATCTTATAACTGTTGTTATGGTATGATGAGAATCAAAAATGTGCTGCGGAAGGATGAGCAAAATGTCGTGAACGAAATTTTATTGAGGGAAGTTGACGGGTACAAGAGTAGAGGATAAAGAACGACCAAATAACAGATCGGTGGACTGCGTGAAAGAAGAGTACAATGAAAGAAGAAAACATCCCGGAATACTAGATCTATCGTAATAGCAAAGGCTTAACACTGATTAGTACATAAGATGTGTACGTTCTACATTTCACTTGAACTAATTTAAAGTGTAAATGCATACATGCAATCAAGAAATTGCGGTTTCAAACCTCCACATAGAACATTGCCAGTTTAGTTGAATGAGAATGTAAGGAATGTATTTTTATACAACTATGTTATTTTAAACAAGCACGCGACCGATGCCAATGATGTCCCTCGCATACTGCAAACGTTAACCTTCTCTTATGTTTCTTTAGACCACAACCAATAACTGTCTCCTACTTTTTCAGTTGCTAGCTTTCGAGAATACACATTTATTGTACTTTAAAAGAAAAGAAAACTTCAAAAATGTCCAAAGGCAGTGAATTAAACTGGAAGTTGTTGAATAAATTCCCTTTCGTTGAGTATAGCGATTAACTCGAGCGAAGGTCGCGGTCTATATTCGTGTTGTATGTTTTTTTTGTACTCTGATTCACTCAGGAACAGTGTTGCACTTCGTTATCGGTGTATTTATCAACACGCTGTAAACGTATCGATAGTCAGTAGAATGGCTTGTAAAGATTAATTACATCCTTTCTAATGCAATTATGGTGTTCTCGTTTTGATTTATTTGCATGGTCGTTGACTGCAATGGTGTTTGTTAAGTGGAGAGTATAAATTTGATTAAAATGTAGACTCATGGTTGTAAATATTGTTAGTTTCTTATTGAAAGGAAGGTGTGCAAAACTTAACTAGTGCGGTCAATAGCCATATAAATAATTAGCTGAAGTAAGTTAAGTTAATAAAATAGACTAATATATGTACATTAAACTGGTGTTCTCGCTGATGGATCTATATATATTAGCTTACTTAAAATGTTTGGCCATTTATATAAAAAACTATTATCGCGATAGAAATTGATCCTAAGGCCAAACTGAGCACAGAGAAACAGTCTTTGTATTGTGCTTATTGGTTACTGAATGTTATACGTGTAAGGTTAGTTGACGGAGCCTAGCTGCCCGAGGAGTGTAGGTGGGCTGGTGAAAGATTTGCGTTTTTTGAGCAGGATTATAATTTACAAATCTACTTTGCCACTCAGCTCGCACGTTTTGTATCTAAGTGAAAAACATTACAGAAAAGTGTATTTGGGACATAAGCTTATGCTCAATAAAGTAGGTAATGATTTTCACATTATTAGTAAATAATTATTAAGTGTCCTATAATAAAAATGCCTATTACATTTATGCATTTTAAAGTTGTAATGCTATTAACTTAAATTACAACGTATTGAATCAAACGAGCGCGTGCGATGTTAAAACTATATATACTATGTCATATTAAGTAACGCAATTGAAAATATGTTAATATTGTTGATTCTTAAAAGCACATTGGCATACAATATGTTCGGTCGTGTCTTGTTTTTAAATGATCATTTTTTTACCAAAATCAATTGAACTAGCTGAATCATTTTTAATTTAAAATATTCCTGTTCCGCTATTGATACATTATATTGAAGAAGTATGTAGGTTAACACTGGTCGTAATTACCTTATATTTTAATAAATTCAAGTGTTACATTATACGCAGTCTAAATAGGGTAATCCTGTGGGCTGATAATAATTAACATAACACTGTAGAACTATACCAATTACCGTATGTCGTATTTCAATGACCATATCTACGATATTGTTTACAGTCATCAATACCAAGTTCATTGATTATTATTCACGTCACGAGGCGCTTCCTCATTGTTTCACATCGTGATTCACCCTCCAGTATCATTGTTGAGAAATGTATAAATACGCCGCACTTATCGGTTTATTTATAGAGCGTTGTATCATTATTTTAGAATGAATTATTTTGTATTGTCTGTTTTACGCATGCTTTGGTTACGTATATTTGTTAAGTTTGAATTGAAATCCAAATTCCACATTTGCATTATACATTATAAACAACTGATTTTAAACTCATTATTATAATCGTTATCGTATTTACGATACGTTTTAAAACTATATTCTAAAACATTTGTTAAGCTCTTAAATATCGATAGTATTTTAAGTTTACATAAGCAATTCATTCACGTTGCTTGTACCCAAAAATAAAAATGATCATGACTCGTTTTAAATAGAAAACACTTAAACCGATTGGTCTACCATTTTGTTAGGTACTTTGTTGTGCTGTTTAGACAACGCAGTATGTTTAAAATACGCCCAGGCTTAATTAGGTGATTTGATTTTTAAATATAATGTGATCTAAGTTAGTATTTCTCAATCTTATTTAGTAGAAGATATCGCACACCTAGATTTAAAGGTGAAATTTTTAGTTATGCAATGCAACACCATCGAATTCCTTATCTACTCGCCGCTAGCCGCTAAATTCACCAACACGGGCTCAACTCAAAATAATAAAACAAATTGACAAAAACAACAACAAAAGAAACAAACATGATTAAAACACAAGATTCCTACAATATTTTTCTTCTAGCTGCATATAAAACTCCCAAACTCCTACAGTGCCCAGTAATTAGTTTTTCGCCTTCTCTGAAAAAAGTGCTATTTTGAGTTAATACCTGTTTAGATATATGTCATATATAATAGGGTGGGTTTTAAACCCGTAACCACTCGATCGCAAGTCCGACGCTTTAGCCACTACCGCCGCTTCTGAATGTTCTGATGTATGTATCTTTTGATTTGAAAAGTATAAAATGGTTTCCTATTTTTGTAACTATGCTAAATGTTTTAAATAGCTGTTTGTTTTCAGAATAAACCAAAATAAATAAATAAAACTGAAATTGAAAATCTAAATAAACAAACTCATGCGCAAGGTCTGATGGCGGCAGTGACCTGAACCGGCTTAAGGCTGCTCTGACCTCCGTCAGGCTATCTTTAGACAATTTTATTTACGAGAAAAGGGACAATTTTAAACACCAATGGTATTTACTAGTTATTTACTCTAACTTGGCACTTGTGTGCCATTAACCAGGAGAAAGGAAAGAAAGAGAAACATTTATTCTGACTAAATGTTGGTTTGAATTCAGGATCGCACACAATTATTACAATAAAAATAAAAAAGAAATAAAACCGCAAATAATTATAATGCCTTTGTCCAATGCCAGAAAAGGCACCAAGCCTGAGAGACTGCAGCACTGGTATTATGATGGGACTTGCGCCCGGCGACATCTCGAGCCTATTTATATTTGTAAATATAATTAAAAATAGTAAATAAAAAAAAAAATAATAAATATATGTTAGTGAGATGCAACTAAATTTATAAATATACATAAAATAATATAATAAATAAAATTATAAAGTAGCGGCTACTTACGACTATATTTTATCAGCATGTGACAAGAGTATAATATCATTGTCGTACTAATAGAGACGTTACAACATCAATCGCAATTATATTGAAGGATTGTATTACAAACTTAAATTCCAGTCTTACACCATTCAGCAGTTTAACGACTTTTCTCAAAATCGAAAATTACCATTTAAATTGCACTCTTGGCAGTATCGAGTTGAGCAATACCTGGCCTCCACCGCATACAATGCTCTTCAATACTACCTTCGAGTTTACGAGCCTTCGAGACTTTACGACCGAACCCCATTACGTTTGCAAGATGCATTAAACCACGAGGACTATTCGAAGAGGAATTGCGATTTGCGATTATAGTTTCGTGAGCTTTTGTGTCTGTTCTTAAACTCATGACTAGCGGCGACGTACAGAGAGAGCCTTGTTCTAATTTTTTTTTGTAGTCACGGGCTTAACATATAATAAACTTATGTGATTTTACGCAAAAAAGTTTGCTTTTAGTTGCCATCACAGTGATGAATTGGATATCATATTCCGTTATAGATAGATCTGTTTTATCGACTTTACACCACAACCAAATTAACCGATTTAATAAAATACTCGTACATGGTATAAAATTTAACTGTTATGAAAGTCCACTTGAACTATTATCTATTTTCCAAAGGTGTAAAGACGTCAGTTGAACGTATCGTAAAGTTGTTTCATTACCGGAGTATGTGCAGGTAATGAGGGAGTAGTCCCGGCGCCTGCGCAGCGCCCGACGACTATCTAATTAGAAAGTAGAAAATCTAATTATTAAGGCCGATATCTTGTGAGGTTTTTACACTGATTTAATAGTGCTAAACGATTGTAAAAGATAGTCTACTTGTTTGAATTTATATGTAGTACTAGTAGCATGAATTTCGTTTGTAAGTGTATTCATTTTTGTACAAAGTGTTGGTAAGTTAGAACGCCATCCTGATAATAAGGTGTCATCTGTGAATATACTCTTCCACCGCGTTCTTCTGTGGATATGCTTTCCCAGCAGGGAGGCTCCAATTCGAGCTAAAATCGATTTTTTTTTAAAGTCCTTATCACACAAATAGATTGGTTGTATTCTAAACTCTCATTTAGACATTAGGAGTCTTCACACTTTACCAATACTTGTCAAAACCATTCTGAAAAAAAAATTGTTTACAAAGAAGAGTCTCAAAAATGACAGTGTTGAAGGGCATTAATAGAAGTGATTATAAACTGTAAATAACAACAATTTTAACAATGTTAACAATAAACAAATTTAGGTAGTGTTCTGTCAAACACCATTAGAGCTACTTTCTTTGTTACGATTATTAATAGTTTACCTTAACTGGAAATATTAACATAAATGTGTCTGCGAGACCATTATACCAGTTTGTGACTTTGGAAACTATTTTAAGGGAGATTGATGACGAATTGACTACTTAATTTTGATTGATTCCGTTCGCTTAAACAGCGCTGCTACAATTAGGCAAAATTAATTGTCTACATTGAACAGTTAATTTAAAAGCTTTTAAAAATTTTGTAGGTACCCAGTTCTAATTTTTTTAGGGTTCCGTTCCTCAAAAGGAAAAAAGAAACCCTAATAGGATCACTTTGTGGTCCATATGTCTGCGGTTTCTTGAAGCTGTAAAAAATCAAGCTTCTAAGTCAACGCAATCAAAAGATACGGCCATTAAGCCATAGATTTAAAGAATTTTGAACTGAAATGATTGATTGAAAATCTATAGGGTACTTCCCATTGACCTATAA
The DNA here is from genome assembly GCA_949752705.1 of Callimorpha dominula. NCBI lineage: Eukaryota > Metazoa > Arthropoda > Insecta > Lepidoptera > Erebidae > Callimorpha > Callimorpha dominula. The sequence goes on along the minus strand of OX457000.1, from coordinate 3,257,384 downwards.
TCATGAAATTTGGTAAGACGCAAGGTCTGGCAGAACAAAAAAAACGGGAAAAATCGGAAAGTCGTTAATTTGTTGTTATCTCACATGAAAAATTGTTTTTGTGATTACAAACTTATTTTTTGCGGTTGGAAAGCTGACTTTGTCGTACATCCATGTATGGGAGAGTATGTTTAGAACCGCAAAGTAAGGTTTGTCTTTCGGAAAATACGGGCAAAAATCTGCGAGAATGGAATCCCGAGGTGGACGTATTATCTACATACAAGTTTACTTGCTTACGGAACCCTCGGTGCGCGAGGCAGACTTTTTTTTAAGACAAGTAGGGACAAAGGATCTTCTGATTTAAGTTGGTGCTGCTTACGTACCCGGGACATGTTAAAAATAACCATTCATCTTTTATAGAGTAGAGAGAGAGAGGCAGGGAGAAGAGATACTTTCTATTAGGGGAGAACCCCTATTGAACTAAATATTTATAACATTCGTCTTATGAAAAACAGAAACGGTGAGGTGTCGTGGGGACATCCGGTTGGAAGTTGTTTTTGCTAAATCCCACTATCCCACTAATCCCACTAATATTATAAATGTAAAAGTTTGAATGAATGGATGGATGTTTGTTACTCTTTCACGCAAAAACCACTGAACCGATTGCGATGAAACTTGGTATGTAGATAGCTGGAGACCTCATAAACTACTTTTTATCCCGATATTCCCACGGGATCGGGACTTATGTGGGTGAAACCACGGGGCGCTGCTAGTTTGTACTATATTTTGATACAATTTATTCAATTCATTAAATATAATATTATTTATAATATTAATGGGATAGTAAAAACTCGAAATTAAAATTGCGCCAATGTGAAAGTTGCCCGAACCGTAAATCAAATAAATCAACTCGCAGTCAGTATTTTTCGTTACGCTAACACTTTTTCGAGCGTCTGAAGGGTAACGTGCTATATGGAACTTCGTTCCAATGTTACGAAATTAATACGAAGAAATCATAAACATTACTGTCAAAAACCAACATCTTTTTGAACTACGGAGACGTCGTTAAATAAACAGAATAAATTATAATATAAATGGAGTGTATGTATGTTTACTCACTTGGTCAAATATTGTTTAAACTTTGTTCAACGTTAGTTAGTAATGCGTTTTAGGTAACTGTAATACATTTACATATTTTAGGACCATCAAATGTTAAAAACCAAACACTTGATACTGTTAGCTAACCATTTGTGTGGTACCAATTTGTCAAAAACCCTAAAGTCGGGACAGCAAAAACCATAACAGATTCCCCGCTTACACGCTGGTAGTGTAATCGGAACATAAGGGCGGTAGTGTGTGGTGGTAAGATGGTCTACCCGTGACCAAGATGGGTGCAACTCAATGGAAACATCGGGTAGGTAAATACGTATTGTACCTTGTTAATATTACCCCGATTTTTAAATGAAATGCATACAAGCCCGGAGGTTTAACGTTAAGTTGTCCTGGTACCTACTCAAAAATACCACCTTTCTAACATTTATACCTTTGACTGGCCTGTTGGTGTAGTGGTTAGTGATCCTGACTGCTGAGCCAGAGGGTTCGATTCCAACCCAGAACAAATAATTGTGTGATGAGCACGATAATATGTTCTGTGTCTGGGTGTAAATTACACCCAATTTATAATATGTATGTATTTAGAAATTGATTATAATAGAACAGGCTCTGCCTAGTTTGGGATCAGACGCCCCTGTGTGAGATGTGTCAAGTTCTTGTTATTGACGAAAAAATATTTCTATTTAACTATAACTTTTGTTCACTACCGGCAATTTTACGTAAACTGTATTAAGAAAATTCTGTGATTACATTTCATGTTTCAATTTAAAATCCCATGACAAGTAAAAATAAATAAGCTGTAGATAATGTGATTGCTAGTTAAATACAGAGAATGTCCAATATTGACTTGTCTCAAACCGGACGTTGACTCCAGTGACCAACAGTTTTATGTATTCAACAATGTTTTGAGCCTAAAAAGTTAAAGTATGTAGGTATTTTGAAATAAATTATGTCGGGAACCATAATTATCTTGTCCAAACCTTGGCCACTTAGTTGTACGCGTGGTATCGTTGGAAAAAAGTGAACTAAATAAAAAAATCTAGAAATTTAATTTGCTCGCTTCTTCGATGACGCACCTAGCACACAAAGTAGAATGATTATTTTTTCTCAAATAGAGAATATCGCATGATATATTTCAGCCGATGATAAGAGTCACCAGAACTAACTGTATGCAAGTTTTAACTGTCGATAAATACCGAAAAATGCTTTCCATTAGACGGGTCGTGTGCCACCTTAGTTGTATAAGAAATTGAGGAGGTGATTTCACTTTGAGAGGGCGGGCAAAAATCGTTCTTCAATTACGATTTAATAGCGCATTGCTGCCATGTTATGCATAATTCAATTAGTTAGAAAATTTATATCATTAATAAAAATAATATAACTTGATACTTCTCACACACGCTACACGGCCGTCTGATCCCAAACACGGCTGAGTCTGTACTATGATAACCATACTGCTGATAAACATACTTATATATTACTAAATTTTATAGATAAATTACACCCAGACACAGAACAAATGATCATACTCATCACAGAAGTATTCATCCTATGTGGGAATAGAACGTATTCGAACACAGTAGACCAACAGGCCTGTCCTCTCGGTTCATTGCTGAAAGAAGGTTTGTCTCTAGCCTCTATCAAAACATAAACTTAATCAATTGAATATATAATCTATGAACAAGATTAATTACAAGCCCAATTTCATCGTCTATCAAATTCGCTACCTACAGAGTGAAGTATGGGACCCCACCTACGCGCCTCAAGCGTGGGATACCACCGCAGCATCATAATTGAGCACAAATAACCCATACTCATCTAAATTTACTATTATACTTACACAAACGAAAATATCTTTAAATACGTCGTTACAAGGTCCGAAGATGAATATGATGATTTGTTAAGCTTCAAGTTATAAATCATGTGTAGTGTCACCTTATATTATTATGATTTTCGTAGGATGTCTTTACGTTTACATAAAATAATTAACTGATGAATGTTTATCGAAATTTCAGAATTTTAAAAAGGACTTATTTCTAGATTTACTTGTGATATTCTGTAGTCAGAAGAGCATCCATGACCTTCTCTTTAATGCCTCTTCGTGTCTACCTTGATCATGCATGAGTTTACGATAAATTCAATTTGGGTGTTCAAAAATATTCATAGTAAACTTAGGAACTCTAAAATATTTTATGTAGAATCTATTGGTCCAATCATTTGCATGCGCTTGGTTACAGCAATATTGACAAATTGGTCGTAAAATTGCTACGTTGGACGTTGCTATAATAAAGCGGATAATAAAGGTTCTCGATCGATACGCCTGCGCGTACGCAATCGTGTGTCTACATAAATGTTTCCGACGCAAATTAATGTACTCCTCGATAATTTGCTGAGATTAAGCTGCGTGGGACTGGTTATGTAGATGAGTTTTATCAACTGAGATATGCAAAAGGTAATAGGTATTTGAAAGTGTATTTTATTGTTTTGGCATAATTGCATAAAACGGATTATGGAAAGGCCTATAAATAAGTAAATATGGTTTCAAACAAATTGGTTAACTTGCAGTTTATCAAGTAGACTAATCCTTCCCAGAATAGAAGACCCGTCACCACCAAGGGCAATGATATTCTTATTAATTCCTAATCTTATGGTACAAATATAGAACTTATGGAGACAAAGACTCTGACTCAGAATCTTTATGATACAATATTTTTAGGTCTTATTGTGCATATAACACCACGTTTTATATTATCTTGCTAACAACTCTTAAAGCATTTTAGTTTATAATGAAAACAAAAAATATTACTAAGTCATTAATAAAATTAATTTCTCCCGGCTACTTTTACCAATTAAACAGCTACCTTTTTCAGGCCTTCAGTCCATCTAGCTGGGAGACAAATATCCAGAAGTCAGATACGATAGGCTGGTTGATTGATACAATTAGTTCAACATTTCTAATCCTCATATAACGAATGGAAGAATCTTCTTGGCATTTACTCTTAAATGTTGCTTTTAACTATAAAACAAATCTCTACAGACAAACAGTTACTATTACCATGTTTAAGTTTTCCGAGCGGGATTAAGCCTTGTTCGTAGGCGCGTGCATCGGTTGAAGATCAATGAAGACTGAATTAAGTGGAAATAGATTATTGAGTAGTCTAGTAATATCTTCATACGCATTTGTTTTACGTGGGAGAGCCATGCTTCGGCAGGTATGGGCCGGCTCGACTCCGCATGATACCACGGCCTCACAGAAAACCGGCAGTAAAACAATGCTTGCATTGCTTTTCGCCGCGTGAGTGAGGTTACCGGAGGCCCTAACCTTCCCTCTCCCTTATTCTCATCCTTCCCCTCTCCTCCCCTCTAATTCCCCTCTCCCGTCTTCCCGCTCTTCCCCTACTCCAAACTTAAAGGGCGGCAACGCACTTGTGACTCTTGAGTTACAGGTGCCCATGGGCGGGCGGTAGTCATTTACCATCAGGTGACGCGTCTGCTCGTTTGCTCTCAATACCATAAAAAAAAGGAAAAATTCTATTGACGGACTAGATCGTCAGGATATTTGTGAGTCCGACACCTCATATCGATTGTAACTGCTTTTATAATACGATTGAAATATTTAGCTTATGCACATATTTGCTATGGCACTTTAGTTCACCAATTACAAAACTGTTAATTAAAAATTAAAACAATTTATATTATTCGTTATATGGCATGAAGAATTGTAGAGGGGAACCCACGGCTCAGATACCTTTGACAAAATATTACAGAAACAGAAGTCCTAGGAAGGTGAGCACGACCATACTGTATCGGCATTCATCGCTTCACGTCAATTCGTTGGTTGAGAGTGCCCTGGACTTTAGTCCTGGCTTTACCCCTTCTTGTTTTGAAGCTCTCTAACTAGTAAAACATTTCCCTGACAATAGAAAATATGCTGAATCCCTTAATATATAACCAGAAAGAGAGACATCTCAGTTTGCCGAGCAATTATTTGGAACCAATTCATTCAATAACAAAGTTTTAAATGATTCTGTAATGAATTAGACGTCGAGTTCCCTAAGATAAATATTTTCCTCGTTTAAACAACGTAGTTGTCACCGCGTACTACTGACCAACTGACCATGGCATTGTTACAGGCATGCCAAAAATAGTTTTATTCGAACCTAGCAAACTTTGTATATTTACGGTAAGGCATTGTTTTCGAGGATTTATGAGGTTTCGCGTGTATTGTAATAAATGCATATAACTACCCATTAGATTATTATATTTCTGGTCATTATTTTTCCATCCCAAGGTTGCCTGGAAGAAATTGCTTTTAGCGATAAGACCGCTCTTTGTACATATTAGTCTATGTAAACTTACTTTAAGCAATATTTACTGGTGTACAATAAAGTTCATTCTATTCTATATATGTAGGTAACTAATTTATTGAAGTACATGGCTGAACGTAAGAACTGGGGTGGATGTAGAGTATTTTATATTCCTGTCGCATCGGGCGAAATTTTGTATTACCTACTTACCAGAAAGCTTTCATAAGTGGTATTTATATTTATTAAAGATAGATTAATGACTCACGTGTTTGTTTCGTTATACATATTTCGCCACACTGTTGCCTGACACCGTCGTGGCAGGTCGCTTCCCTCCTTGATAAAGGTCCCCCTTGGATCCGAAACTAGTCGGGCATCCCCGAAATAAACACGTGATTAAATCGTATATCTATACTAATATATAAAGCTGAAGAGTTTGTTTGTTGGTTTTCTTCAACGCGCTAATCTCAGGAACTACTGGTCCAATTTGAAAAATTCCTTTTCATGTTAGGTAGCCCATTTATCAAGGAAGGCTATATAACATCACGCTGCGACCAATAGAAGCGGAGCAATGACATTAAACGGAAGTGAAACTGCGGGGACGGCTAGTCTTGAATAAATACTTGCCATTTGTATAGTTTATTTTATTATATAGTCAACAGGATTATACATAGCTTTCAGAACGTAAACTACAATCGTCTAGCTCCAGATTTACACACACACAGTACAGTACAGGCTCTGCCTAGTTTGGGATCAGGCGGCGTTGTGTGAGATGTGTGAAGTTGTTATTATTATTTCGTTGTACTCATATATATATATTTATATATACACCTTTTGTATTCCAAACGGATACCACTTTATAAAACTAATACCAAAAAGAGTTTATGGGAATTAGGCGCAGTAAAATGCTATTGGTGGTCTCTTTATAGTGTTGTATTTTCACAATACAAAATTCTACTAAATTCTTTCTTATTTTTTGTTGATTTTCTTGGACCACAGTCACAGTATAGTCAGTACCATGTTCAATGTTTGTTTTATTTGGCTAAAAAGTGTTATCCGCTTGGAATACAAAATAAATATGACTATAATAAAAACAACAATTTTTTTGTTGTTTTTGTATTAGAATGTGATGTTCGAATGGAATAGATCGAATTATTCAGCCATCGCTCCAGAATTTTGTTTAGAGAAATTAACTAGGTAAATGATAATAAATAACACTATACCGATACCTTTTTGGGTCAGGTCGTTGCCATTACTATCTAGAAATCTTTGGTACATGTACTTATTATCAGTGTGGGTGTGTAATTGATCTGTGCATATATACATATATATAATATTGTTACTAGCCAGGGTTCGGGTTTAGATCGGCACACTAATTTATAACTAAATAGACACAATTTATTTAAATAATTAGCAATTAACACATTTATTACAAGACACGTACAATTCTCACTATTTCCGCTCAATTCTCACTTGTACTATTCGCTCCATACCCATTGCAATGTATTTATTTAGTTATAAAAGATCTTGTGTAATAAGTTCGCGAATTTTCCTGAAACATCTCGTACAATGTACTTGACTCGACCGCTGTTCGAACTTGTAGAACATTCTTATTGATAGACTATAAGTTCCATTAAGTGCCAATGGTGGCGCCCGCGGGTCAATTTAAGCTGCCGAAACAATATACATACCATTAGGTTTTACCTAAACTATTAAGTTTTACCATCAACAAATTTAAATTATTACCTAATGGTCTTCACGATTTTTTGTCGTGTGTGATGGCTTCAATGCTTTTCCGACCTAGGTATATTACTCATTAAATTATACCCTATATCTACTCATTAAATTGAGATCAAAGATAAACCATTTGTGGCATACTTCTATCATTGCCTTGATCTGTTCCCTATAGACTTTTGTCGCCTCACCCAACTCACCCTCAGTGTTAAACGAGCGTGAATTATGCATACCTACAATCGTAAGCCTACCATGACTGCGGTAATAAAAAACGGTTTATTATAGTTGTGTGTCTCTTTTGGCTACGTACAATTAAATTAGCCGTCGCAGAAATATAGCTATTGCGATAACGTTAGGTATACGGTACATTTTTAAATGTCCTTAGAATTGCAAGCCATAAGCATAAAAATATAATTACTATTTTTTTATCATCTTAACCAGGCTATGTCCAATGCTTGACATAGGTTTCTCTTAAAAGCTTCACACAAGTACCCATACTTGCCACTGTAATCAAGTCATCGGTCCATCCAGTAAACTTATATTTCCTTTGTTATTTTGTTAACCTTAGTGGCCAAGGTGTCGGACTTGTGTAAGAAACAGTCTCACAACCACTGATATAAATTATGAAAATCAATAACAGTAACTGCCAAGTTGTTCGTACCTCTGTTTGCACTCAATCGTCAATCGTTCTAAACATATTCCTACCCTTTTATAATCAGACAATTTGTTAATATTTATCCATCGACCAATAGTATTGCGTTACCGGTATAACCAGTTAAAATAATATCTATTAACTTATTTTTATTCAACAGTGAACTGTGTTATCATCTATTATAGTTTGGCCCTATTTTTAATAAAATAAATAAGAGTTTTTGATGTGGCGACAACACTTGCAATCAAGTGGTTGCGAAGCCACCCTACCCACCCAGTACCTGCACTGCCGATGTATACCTACTCCAATCACAAGCATTTAGCTCAGTCGCAGTTAACAACAATACTAGTAATGTGCGGCCTATGTTACTAGAAGTGTAGATAGTACGTCTATCTCGGGAATCGATGCTCGAAAATTTTTGCCCGTTATTTGCGAAAGACGAACCGAACTGAACGAAAAAGTCAACTTTTCAACTACAAAATGTAAGTTTGTAATCACAAAAATGTTTTTTATTTAATATAACAAAAAATTACGACTTTTGGATTTTTTCCTTTACTCCTTTACTTGTGCTGTGAGGCCGTACTTCTTGCTAAAATTTGATGATACTAGGTCAACAGGAAGGAGGTTATAGATTTTCATTTACCTCCGAATTGTTCAAATTAGTTAAAATGTAAGGTTTAAAGTGCCGTATATCTAGCGCATTCCAGCGTTCTTTAAACTGTTTAACTAGTGTATTCAAGCGCTCTTTAAACAGTTAAATAAAGCGTGTTTCACCGCTTTTACATACACATATAAGTATTTGATGTTAATATCAACTTGAATGTGATGTTAATATTGACTTGTCTCAACGGCTTCCTGAGAAAAAGGGTCAAAGTGATCCTATAAGGATTCCTTTATCCTTTTGACAAACAAAACCCTTTCACTTGTTCTAGAAGTTGCTTTTTTAAATTTGACCCGTAAACATAATCACCAGCTATAAATCATATTATGAAGTTCCCTAGCACCAAACTGATTATAAAAACTGATAACTTTTTCTGACGCCCTTTAAGCATGAATAGAACAGGAATATAAGGCTTGGCTGTTAGCCTTGCAAGTATCCAGATGCAGTGCACCGTTAAGTTCGTACAAGCCAATATCACGGAAACTGGTTCAATACCAGCGATCCTTGTTTAGATACTAGATCGAATGCGATTAAGTACAATGTGCTGTTATACCGTAACTTACATAATACATTCTGATAACTTCCGACTTATTCCCAGAACTATATTTTTCTGTACAATTATATTTATTTGTTGCTGGCCGTTTAGAAAATTTTTGTTCTCTGCAGTTCGTCATGGGGGAATTTATTTTCTTTGACAGATTAATGCTACAACATACACGACGGAAGACGGAAATAGTGAAAAACAGGAGTGCTTAGTAAAGTTTTTAATGAATAATATGATTCTTGTAATAGTATATGTTTATTTCCTTAAATCACTATTTAATATTATCCATCACAATTCATTTAAGCTCATACATTTATGCAAGATTTTTTAACCGACTTCAAAAAGGAGGAGGTTTTCAATTCGTCGCAATCTTTTCTTTTTAACCGACGAAAAAAAGGAGGTTCTCAATTCGACCGTATATATATATTTTTTTTAATTTTATTTTTTTATGTATGTTCAGCCCTCACTCCGTTATTTATGAACAGATTTTGATTATTCTTTTTGTGTTGGATGACTTAAAGTTTGTTAGTTTTTTGCTTTTTAGTTCTTTTCGTCGGTTTAATTTTTTGTTAAAAAGAATTTTATTATGTATGATCACCGATTACTCGACGACGCCTGAACCAATTTGGAAAATTCTTTTTTTGTTTCAAAAGGTTTACGTCCCAGGTAGTCCCATTTAAATTTTATCGAAATCAGTTGAGTGGTTTTTGAAAAATCAACAAATATCTAAAAAAATATACGTCGATGATTTTTCGTTTGCTCCGAAACATCGCTGTCTCATTGGAGCAGTGTGTTTAGTTTGCCTACCCATATTATATTTAAATATAATACATCTACTTTCCACTAAAAAGCACATTGAAGTCGGTGATACTTTTTTTAAAAGATAATTATTATGCTTTATATAGTTGCCAATTCGTTAAGTTCGTTCGTTAAGTGCGTGACTTGGCAAATGTAATATTAAAATGATATTATCAAAATCTTACATAATTTTTTAAACAAAAAGTTTTCATCAGATCAGCCGTTGAACTGTTAGGGAAAATCTTAGACGTAATAAATATGGTGAAAAACATAACACACTAAGTTAGAGCTCGTGATCCAGCGGCCTGGGAAATGTATATCATAATCAGTAAAAGTATAAATAGTCTGCAAGTGAATAAGTACTAAATAACCATTCTATTCCCTGTATTTGTTATTTACTTCCACATGACGTACATACGAGTATATACATCTCATAAACAGTAATCTTACGTAAAGGCATCGCAGTTTGAGAGCGAACTATGCTACCATACACAATATATTTTCGTGCAATATAATCTATTCTGAGCTAAACAACCCGTGTAATTATAAACCATAAACGTCAAGAAGCAAACATATGGTCGTTTTATATGATAGCTACCTTTCCGATTTTAACTAGTAAAAATAGCTGGAAGAAAGTCTAATGTTTATTTTGATTCATTAACCATTTAATTCATGTCTTTATAGTATTGAATATAATAGATTTCCCGATTGAAATTGGTATCTACTTTTCTCTGTGGAGCTATGAATAAATTATACTATATGAATTACAAGAACTTACCTTGAAATAAAGTCTATTAAAATTAAATCGTGGCCAGATGTAAAAGAGCAGCTTGTAACAGTGCTTTAAATGTATCTAATCTCTAATTTTCTCTTACAGGCATCTATGGACTTACCACCGGATAAGGCAAAACTTCTGCGTAACTACGACCTGGAAAAGAAATGGGAGATCATCTGCGATCAGGATATGGTACAAGCAAAGGACTCACCAGCGCATTATCTCAACAAGCTCAGGACCTACCTCGATCCTAAGGCTTCTAGGAGTCACAGAGTAAGTGTTATATTTTTTCCACCATCCAGTATGTACTTTCATCTGTAAACTATGGTACAAAATGCTATCATTTCGAGACACAACACTGACTTACCTTTATAGAAATTGCCATAACGATAGCACATGCTGATGACAGAGTTCCAAGTTGGCGATAATCAGAAGTTGTTCAGTTCAGTAGCCTAGTACCGACTCCAGCAAATACTTGGCAATGACCAACTTGTTTATCGAGCCCAGCATTTACTGGAGTCTGGTCAGCCATGATGATTCAGTATTTTATTTAAAAAAATATTAGTTACACAGTGAATTCCCCTTTGAAAAAGCAGTGTCCATTTTCCATATTACTGCAGACCCGTAGTCCTAGGTCTCCAGCATGATTGTAGCGAAATGATTCATTGTACATGGCGGCTGCGCGTGAGTCGCCGTATTCGGCGATACCGTTATACATTGTAAACAATGAACGATACATTAGTACTAGCTACGATAAAGATCTGCCTACAGGCAATTTGTAAGTTAGATCGTTTTATCCATGTTCTTAACCGTCTGCAAAAAAAGGAGGGTCTGTATTCGATTATAAAATCACTTTGTTGTCCGTCTGTCTGTCTGTCAAGACATGTTTTCTCAGGAACCCGTTGACGCATCAAATTGAAAGTAATACCAAATTCGTATGTCTGCGGTCCCTTGAAGTTGTAAAAAAATCAAGCTTCTAAGTCAACGCAATCAAAAGATACGGCCATTTAAGCCTTAGATTTGACCAAATTTCATGTCGCAGGTAAATCAAAACTCATAGGGTACTTCCCATTGACCTAGAATCATGAAATTTGGTAAGAAGATAAAAATCTCACAGTAAAGGAAAAAATCCGAAAATCGTTAATTTGTTGTTATATCTGTCTGTGTGTCTGTCAATACCTTTTCCTCAGGAACTCCTGCAGGCATCAAGTTGAAATTAACATCAATAACTTCACACATCTCACCGTCACGCCGTCTGATCCCAAACTAGGCAGAGCCTGTACTATGGTAACCAGACTGTTGATTAACATACTTATATATTTCTAAATACATACATATTATAGATAAATTACACCCAGACACAGATGATCATGCTCATCACACAATTATTTGTCCTGGGTGGAAATCGAACCCTCTGGCTCAGCATATTAATTACATAATAAGATAAATAATTATATTAGTTATATAAAAAAAGTTAAAAATTGTTTATTATTTGAAGGAAAGTTGAATTTTCATAATTTTATTTACACATTAAGACGAAAACTTATATAATACAAGCTACCCGGCCACGCGCTTCTGTGACTAACCTGTAAATTGCAAATTACTTAGCCACAGTGACTGTAAATTGGGATAAAAACTATCATATCTCTCAAGTTAAACCAAACTGCAGACAATGTGCAAAATTTCATTGAAATCGGTTCATAAGTTTAGGAGTTCATCGGACAAATAACGTGACACAATTTTTTTATTTACAGGATGTATCTGACACTGAAACACTTACTTAAATCAGTGAAAGGGTATGACTGTAGTATGCAGTTGCAAAATTATTAAGAAAATCCATTAATATCAAATTAAAAAGTTTTCGAAGATAGTTTTTATGTATTTTCTTAGAACGGAATGAAGGACTCCAAAATGCAAAAATACGGATAGCTTTTTTTTAAATAATATTTTTGTAACTGCATACTAGAGTAATAACCCTTTCGATGATTTAAGTAAGTGTTCCATTGTCGTATACGCCCTCTATAAAGATGTATAATAACTTCATCCTCTCTAATACGCTGCCGTGCGTCGGGCCATAATGAACTCTAATATCTACGAGTACTAAAATAACTTTAATAATAGCATTATGGTATGCAATAAACGTATTAAGCATTGTAAATATTTAATTTCAGAAGCACTGAATTAAAAATTTTATATCTCCTTTTAAACCGTAGCAAATTGTTATATGAATTTGTAGTCATGTACGCATATCACATGAATTTATAAAAAACTTTTTATGTGGGAGAGCCATGCTTCGGCACGTATGAGCCGGCTCGACTCCGCTCGATACCACGGCCTCACAGAAAACCGGCAGTGAAACAATGCTTGCATTGCTTTTCGCCGCGTGAGTGAGATTACCGGAGGCCCTAACCCTTCCCTCTTCCCGTCCTTCTCTAATCCCCCTCTCCCCTCTTCCCACTCTTCCCCCCTCTTCCCCTATTCCGGCCTTAAAGGGCGGCAACGCACTTGTGACTCTTTGAGTTACAGGTGCCCATGGGCGGCGGTAGTCATTTACCATCAGGTGATCCGCCTGCTCGTTTGCCCCCTTTACCATAAAAAAAAACTTTATTGAGCCCTTTGTATTCTTCAAGTTACTACAAGGTGTTTCAAACATTTGATAAACCTGTTATGTTCTTACTATAATTTACTGGTATTCCATATTGAGGTTACACGAAGCTGATTTCATACCACCTGCACTCTGTTCGTGTAAAAGTAACCAAACAACATTATACAGGTGTTTATAAAGATTTAAGTTGCTTACGCCTTCACTACAAATGATCACGTTATGGCAAATTTCTTTTATCACTAATATTTCTTTAATCAAACTTTTTTTTATGCGTTCAGCGAGGTCTTGAACCGAAAGCCTTATTACTTATTAGGGAATTTAAAAGGGTTAAGGGTTCAAGAAACGAATGTTGTCAAATAATTTTGCGATAGGCCAGTTCATAGATTCAGGGTCCGGGAGAGAGACCCTTGGGCGGATCCGATTTGCCTTTGGCCACCTTGGCGGCGAATGGGTGTTAAAAATCTTCTTCTCGTAAGACTGGCCGTGAGTTGATGAGACGAATTTTATGTCCATCTCTAGTTAAGCGTTTCAGTCGCCCAAATAACTTGACAAACAGTGTCTGACCTCAGATTACCTTTATCTCTAAGACATAGACTAAGCCCTAATGTAAACATATAAAGTAGGCATAATAAGACTAATAACAGCAGTAACATAACTTAGTAAAAACGACAATATTTCCAAAGATATTAAACGAGTGTCCGATGAGATTTCCACACACGGCCGTCTGATCTCAAGCTAGGCAGAGCCTATACTATGGTAACCAGACTGCTGAGACTGAACTAAATTATACCCAGACACAGAACAAATGATCGTGCTCATCACACAATTATTTGTTCTGGGTGCAAACTAACAGGCCTGTCTAAAATTCCATGTTTTACCTCTTGAAGTAATTAATTCTGAAAAAGCTGTTCTTAGTATAGTAATACAGCATAAGTGTAACCACAATAAAAATCTATTATGATAATAAAAAGCTACACTGCGACACTATGTACGTATATGTAGTTGAATTTATTTATTTGTTTGTCCCATTTCTGCGACCGCTGTAGGTCAAATCAATAAATACTCGTAATAGTTCAACTTTACGAGACGACCTCAAACGTACAAATGGTATAAACTTGATTAAGCAATATATTAGACCCATAAGCTTTTCAATTAACTCGTAACAGTATCTACTAGAAACATGTTTATTATTTGGAAGACGATGGAGATATTTGTGATTGTTTTTGTTACCGTACTTTGTATTCGTTTGCGACTTCTACTTAAGGGCAATACTCATTTGCCAAATGTTGGTGTATATGTATATGGTCTTCTTCAAGGTCCACAGAGTGCCAATAGCAAAGCCGAATTATCTTATTACCGACTGCCCTAACAAGAGACACTTACATTTACCATCTACATCTTCTCATGTATCCCGTCGGTACAAGATAAGAGGATGACCAAAGAAATGATGGATGGACTGGTCTGAAAGAAGATATGACTACAAAGGTAGTAAGCAGTGAAATAACGAATGATGGAGTAGAATGGAAGAACAAAACAAAAATTCCTTTGTAACCAGGCAACGCATGTCTTCGACGGGTGCCAATTAATATGCTCCACCGTTGTAATCTTTATCAATACATCATCAATACATATAAATAAAATTGAAGTGTCTGTTTGTAGTGTCATAATCTCATAATAACAGCATGTTACTAAACGCATCCGAGTGTTTACATGGTATATATACCTACCATAACGACAATTTTTTAATTTTTTGTCTGTCTGTATCAGTTCGATCTCTCTGAATGCCCTTTCAATTTCTGTGGCTCCGATTTGAAAAAAAAATGTTTAGGATACCCCGTGTACAGAGCTGTATAACATTATACTACTGCTAGGAGTATAGTAAAAATAATACAATTTAATTCGTCTATAACTGCGGATTCTAGCTAGTTGAAAACAAGTGTTTTTCCTGGATAACATCGTTAAAGCGAACCTTTCAGATAATTAGGATAATCGCTTAATCACACTGCACTATGCCTGGTTGCAAATATACAGTGAGTGTGGTCTGGTGTTACAAACTACTAGTACTACTAGTAATTAAGAGAGAACTTCATGCGCATGCTTGTGTAATTATATTATTTAGAAGTAGTCTAATTATAGAGAAATTTATACATGCAAGTATGCTACGTAACTGTACGCTGTTCGTATTTTTCAACTGTAATTAAATTCATTTAAAAATCATAAATTCCCAAAAAAATAACCCTCACAATCTTTTAATACATATTATAGTTAATATCTTTAAATATGTACATATAATTAAAAGATGACAAAAAAAGTATTGCAGATAGAGTGGAATTTGATACATGTACCGTTATAACGGTATTTACATTAAGTACTTGATTGAACAAAGTTGAACAAGCAATGACTTAGTACATATTTATCACAAGATAAAAAATGCTTATGTGTTAGGAGCATAAAACATAGTAACGATTTTGCACTCTAAAAGTATTAAGTTTTAGTCGAATTTCGATAGACGGTAAAGTGTGGAAA
Organism: Callimorpha dominula; assembly: GCA_949752705.1. Taxonomy (NCBI): domain Eukaryota; kingdom Metazoa; phylum Arthropoda; class Insecta; order Lepidoptera; family Erebidae; genus Callimorpha; species Callimorpha dominula. Next base: position 3,241,693 of record OX457000.1, on the reverse strand, counting down.
AAAGTTGAATTAATGGTGTGTAATGGTAATAAGCTCTTTTATAGTAGTTAAAAGTAGTTACGTTTACAACTATATTCAAAGTGGCATTAAGCATAAACTGCTTATTGTGTAGGAAATCTATGTAAATTTTGCATGGCGCCTAGAATGATCAACTGCTTTAAAAAATGAACTTGAAGTCAAAGGGATCCAACTGCAGAAGTAGCTTTACTATTAACATAGTGTAATGTTCTTTTAATAATATAATGGTAACATTCAAGTGACACATCATGGCTCGCAATCTTGTGGCTACGTACCTTATTGCCATTGCACAATGAAGCACATACAGTCTTATTGACGACTGATCTTATCGGACGATATAGGTTGGACGTCAATAAGATTGTTGATATACTGATAGGCGTTGGAAAATGTACAAAACGAACACTACCCTAAATGTTTACGGGCCACATCTTGGGCCGCCTTTGCCATATAATAATATATTACAGGAAAGTGGATTCAGTCACTTCCAATTAAATTAATTGGTTTGAGTCTCATGACAGTTCAAGTCGCACTATGATTGGCTATGCAAGATGAAGGTATGTACAGTCATAGTTAAACGAAGCCTCTATAAACAAAAACACTCCAAAAAATTTATTTACTGTCACGTGATTTCATTCATGCCGAATCTTACAATTTATTCACTCCAGAAGCCTACGATGAGCGTACTCCTATCTCAAAGGCCGGCAACGTACTTGTGACTCTTGAGTTGCAGGTGTCCATGGGCGACAGTAGTCACTTACCATCAGGTGACCCGTCTGCTCGTTTGCCCCCTAAAATATAAAAAAAAAAAGATGAAAGCTTGCACAGACTAAACAAATAAAATCAATTACAATCATGCGTTATATGCGGCGCCAGATGTTGCTGGTTCGCACATGGCAAATGTATTTTGACACCTTTCAACAAACTCTTATTTAGTTTTTTTTACAATATTTATATACTTAGTTAATTGCACCAGTGGTAAAGTTTTCTCAATGATCGACTTGAAGTGTTAAATTCGCTGAACAAATATTTCGTGAATTATGGAATGAAGATCTGGTTAGGTCAGACTGACACTTGTGATAATTGGCTGCAGGCAGAGGTACCTTTGCAGCCAAGATTGTCACATGTCATCTTGCTACAGAGACACACAATTTTGTGTGAGGCAACGGGTTCCGTTTAACTGCAACATTTTCCTCATGCTAGCATAGCAACCTGGATCGTATGTACTTGTATGTCAGAAGAATGCTACTATTAAATATGACGTAAGTGTCCAAAATGTTTATCTACTATTCTGCTTGAGCTATACCATGTGATATTAGACTATCCTGTATTCAGCACTCTCTCATTATCTTGAGATCGTTAGAGTCATCATTATGACCACTTGAGACGTCTGCCTCCTATTCTATCTAATCGTGACCTTGCCCTATCGATCGGCATGGAGTTATAGTTCTGGTCCATAGCCACAATAACACAATATTTTAGATATTAGGACATTAGTCGACTTCGTTACGAGCCATTCAACATGTTAACGTGTCGTTAATTCACGTTGAGAAATAATAGCAACGGGCTCATGAATATTCTTATTACATGCTTTATTAGATTGTCAGGTTCAGGGTTGAGGTGCTACTTAATTAGGTTTCATCTCCACTATACGTTGCACTAAATCATTCCCTTATTTTCTCATAGCCATAGGCCGGTAACAGTTTACCACCAAATGATCAAGTTATTTTTCCTGCCCGACTTATTCATACTTTAAGTATAGTATATAATATGATCACTGTTTAATGTCACAGTACTATGACGTGGATGACTAGTGTCCACGGAATTGACTCATGTAATTCAAGTTATTGATGAGTACGTGAGAAAATTACAATAAGCACCTTGTCTGTAATGCGATATAACAAAGCTAAAGATAATAGCAATCTCATGACAGTTAATAAACATACATACATACCCCTCTGTGTTATATAATAAGTAATTCAATAGAAATTATATTCTATCTCTCAACAAATACGCCATCCTCTACTACCTTCTAACATTTCGCTAGATCACTATAAAATCTAGTCAATCTAAAATCAGGAAAACAAAACTTACAATATTATTAACACCAAATCACCTTTATTATGCCGGGGGAACCTAAGCGTTCGTCACCCCATAGTGACAGAAACCGCATAGGATTCCAAGATGCACCCTTAGTCATCACGTGGCATGGCTAGGCAACTTTGTTTAAATAATTCAAATATTTATCTTACCACCCTATATTTCGCCCTGGACATTCTGTTTGTTTATTGCTATCCAAAGCTCAAATTCGCAATCAATTACTTATCGTGATTGTATACGGTACATGAAAGAAATCGTTAGATAAGATACTCCAGCAGATGCGACACGTTTCCAAACGTATGCCTTGAGGCACTTGACCCCTATGGGCCTGGGCGGGCATCGCTTGCGGCTCTATTGTGTGAACGTCGTGAGCTTTTCTTTGTTAAAAAGTCCAAATGAAAGTCTCTAGAGAGTTGTCAGAAAGTGGGAGTTTTTTTATGTCGCGAATTATTTTTTATGTCTCGAAATTCTTCGGTGCTTTTACTTACGAACTGCGAGATGAAATAAAAGCTGATGGCCAGTGGCATAATCTATAACACAATATCTGCCCCCCTTTCAGATTTCTTATGTAGATGTGTTCGACTGTATTTTTTTAACCGATGAAAAATCGGAGGAGGTTCTCAAGTCAACCCATATATTTGATTTCTTTTTTAAATATTTTTGTGTATATATATCTTTTCTAATCGAGAGCAGATTTTAATGATAACTTTTTATAGATTAGATTATAAACCTTCAGTGGTGGAGGCCCTTAAATGTACTTGGCAAATGGCGAAATAGATGATAAATGACATAATTTTCGATTTAAGATGATTTTTAAGCTTCTGCGGTACAGCTTAGGTTAAGGTACGATTTTAAAACTTGTTAAAACAGAATATTCTCTTCATCTTAATGGATTGTTACCCTTTATTAAATATTGGCTATGCTTTAGGATAGATATTTAACATAGATCAATGATAGATATAGTAATGGTATTGTCTGTTGTTGGGATTACTAGCTTAGCGATGACATTTACATCCTTTTTAATGGCAGTTACTCCATTAAAATCGTAAAATATGCATTCAATTGTAATTTTAACATCACGAGCCGAAGTCTAAAAAAAAAAAATATTTTTAACAAAAGTTAATTTCTTTATTTAGTCTAAAGTATCTCGATAAATAAGACACAAGATGTGATAAACTGTGACCTCAACGAAATGGTGTCAATTATTCAGGTCGTCTGACATTCGAGAAGTAAGGTCGCTCACCCAAAGGTTGCAAACAACTGTCATTTCTGACTCATATGCAATGATGTCGTGATTCTGTTACCGTATGGAACAAGAAACAAACTTTGTACAATATCATAGCACGAATTGTTGTTAAGGAAAGCTTTATCAAAAACTAGCTTTGGCCCGCGACTCCGCTCACGTAATATCCTTTTCAACAAACCTTTTATTCGTGATGTCCTTTACTATGCCCCCGGCAACGCGTATGCAAAATTTAATGATGATCAATTCAGGAGTTACGACGCTTTCACAGCGTAAAAAAAAAACTAACTCATTTTCGCATTTATAATAATAGCTATTGCCCGCGTCCTCGTTCGCGTGAATATTTTGGTGAAACTTATCCTAAGGGAACTGCAATAGAAATTTATGTCTGTGCTAAATTTCATCCAGATCCGTTCATCCGTTTTGCACAAAAGAGTAACATTCCACCATCCTTACAAACTATTGCCTTTATAATATTAGTAAGATTAGTTAGGATTGTGTCTATCAAAATTAAATTATAAAATTACCATTCCAAAGTCCATGTAAACATGTCACAGATGTGTATTTCTTTGAATGTCAAATCATGGGACATTGCAATTCACTTGATCAAAAAATTTAAAATATTTCAAAATATTTTTATTTGAAATCCTAATTACATGTTCACTCAAAATTAGTTAGGTATATTAATAATGGGATATTATTATATTATTAGTAGGTATGTTAGTCATTGAGGCAGCAGTGGTCGTCCTATTGCTGAAATGATGACGATAATCATTAAAAACGGGATGTTGAAAGTGAATCGAATTGGAAAGTGGTTATAAATTATGATTTCTTTATTATTAATAGATTCGTTTAAGATTAAAATAAAAAAAGGATATAAAAAATATAAAACGATTTCGGTGTTCATCATTATTTAGAATATGTCAAAATGTAAACAAGTAACAAAAAATCCTGTTATGTTATTATTAGATCATTTTCTATCTCCATTACCGCTCTATCTCCTGTTTATCATTCTTTATTTTATATAAACCAATAAACCTTGGATTTGTCATTCAAAAATACTGACAATTTACGTAATCTTGCCTCGTATATTTTTACTAGCAACCCGCCCCGGCTTCGCACGGGTAGGAAAGCATTGTATTGATTTTTTCCAAAATCATCGACAATCGTCCTCATATTTCAGCCATTTTAAACAAAACCTTAATTAATTATACAAGTAAACCTTCCTCATAAATTACTCCGTCTATTTGTGAAAACCGTATAAAAATCCGTTTGGTAGTTATTGAGTTTATCGCGAACAGACAGACGCGGTGGAGGACTTTGTTTTAAAATATGTAGTGATGATGATGCAGTTTAATCATAAATTTTGCAGTAAAACATTAGAACATCTATTTCCAAAATACGTAATTTCTTGCAATTTAGACCCTACGGAGTTCATTTAAATAAGAAAGTGTAGGTATTGTCATAACAAATTGCTTTCTCTATTGTGAAGTATGCCCCGTACATGGAATCCCTTTTTATACTCATACTAGTATACAGACAGGGATGTTACAGAAAGGTGAGGTAAAAATTTGAGCTGCGTTATATGTAGCCGACAAATTGTTGATTTAGGTCGAGAAAAATGCACACTGCTAAACAAAATATGTATTATAATTTTAACGAAAATTTTTGTGACTTTTTTTCAAATTTTTCTGCAAACATTTTATACTATAATCTCAAAAGAGAGAGCCACGTGACATAACTAGGAAGTTAATGTATAATATTTTTACTTTCATCGGATGTGAGTACCAACTTGTCATGATTCTACGTCTTACATAAACTGGCCTGTATGTCTGGTGGCTAGTGATCCTGACTACTGCGCCAGAGGTCTTGGGTTCGATTCCTAGACAGGAAAAATAATTGTGTGATAAGCACGATCATTTGTTCTGTGTCTGGGTGTAATTTATCTATAATATGTATGTATGCAGTCTGGTTACCAAAATAGAGGCTCTGCCTAGTTTGGGTTCAGACGCCCTTGTGTAAGGTGTCTGAATTTATTATTAATATGAAATCATGAACCGAACTTAGATTCCATGCCTCAAACACTGCTTTTGTTTACAGAACATTTTAAATTTGGATACGTATACACCCCAACTAGCAGGCGTAGCTTCAATAAATTTATCAATTTTATATAAAAAGAGCCGTTCTCAACAGTTTCACCTGCGTTTATAGTCACTGTTATGCTCGTAAGGGACTTAGCGTGATGTTACATAGCATATAACCTTCGCCAATCAATGCTCTACCCCATAAAAAAAAAAACAAATCTGACAGATACTTCCAGAAATTGGCACGTTTAATTATTTTAGATTTAGATTGTAACGATGTAACTTTATTGTTTACAGAAACGGAAGATGGTGGGCGACTCAACTTCGACGCAAGTCCTCAGAGACTTGGAGATATCTTTACGAACAAACCACATAGAGTAAGTAAACCAAAATTTATACTCTGTTCGGATTATAGTATGTAGATATTTTGAAAGCTATTTTTTTAAATGAGACGATGATTTTTGTAATGGAATGTATATTATATCATCTCATTGGTATGCAGTATTATGTTTAACCATCATACATCATCCTACTTAAAGGAAGATTTGAATTCCTTAAATGATATTAAAAGTGATTCAGTGAACTTTCTTTGATAAATCATTTAAAAAGCGAAAGCTACAATAGGCCGACGCACATGTCTGAGACGTCTTACACGTGTAAGGTTGGTGTGCACATAAAATCGATGCAACGCGTGTCATTCAAGAATTCTTCAAATTCACTGTCCGATTCCTTAATTTTGAAGTAACTAATGATAACAGAGTCGTAAACCAGCGTAAAATGCGCGGCACGTATTGCGTCTATTTTATGTGCACACCAACCTTACACGCGCAAGACGTCTTAGACGTGTGTATCGGCCTAATGTAGCTCTCGCTTTATGGTTCTTTCTGGTTGTCTGTGTAATGCATTAACGATACAAATGGAGCAAGCTGCAACCTTTTTTTTTAATATGCTTTTATAGTTTTACTAAACGCTCCCCTCAGTCACCTTCTATTATGGCCACTGCTCCGCTCCTAAAGGTCGTATTGCGTGATGTTCCATAGCACCTTCCTCAATGAATACTCTACCCAAAACAAAACGAGTTATTCAAATCTGACTGATATTTTCAGAGATTTAACAAAGGGCGCGTTTAAAAAACAAACAATAAAAAAAACTCTTCGGCTTTATTATGCCAGTGTGCCAGGTGTCATGTCAACCTAAAACGGAGATTCACATCTCCGTTTGAGGTTCATGATCATGATCCTAAATATCCTGAATTTTGGTTAGCAGATCTTCGTGTTTTAAACTCGATGACAGATAATATGAAAGCTAATAGCGTTGGACTGAAGACGGCGTCGCCAGCGTCAAGATAAAAATCTTTATTAAACCTAGTACAGGACCGCAAAATCGCAGGAACTGAGAGAGTCCATAACCGCATTTAATCCACTGCTAAAGCTAGGGTTAGCAGGTGCGGTTTTGGATGATGATGGTCACAATAATAATTAATAAAGTTAGACTCTAACAAGAGATTTTTTATAGAATCATTTTTGTAGTATTCAATTTGCGTAATTTGATCGCTAGACCAGGTGGTGTTCTGGATGATTAACAGAATAATGATTTTTATTTCCAGGTGGGTTCGCGAGTTCCTCAACGAACAAAACCAAGGCCTGGATGTGTTGATCGATTACCTAAGCTTCCGGCTCAGCATGATGCGGCACGAACAAAGGATCGCGCTAGCCAGGAGTCAGTCCAGCGATGGTATCAACCAGGGTAAGTGCTGAGAGTACAAAATCGCGCCCCGCGCACTTCTTTCGATTGTAAAGTTAGATTAGAAGACTAGTGAAATATATATCAACCATTGACTATTCTTATAGCATTGATTTAAATGCCAGAGTTGAAGAAAGTCGAGTCCTTCACCATCTCAAAACCTTCGCCTTTTGTCACTGGTAGAAATCATAGAGAGTATTCTGAAGAAAACTTTTGCTTTTTATTTAGGTTACAGATAAGCTTTAGAATTGGAAGTTTTCAACGAATTTTTATTACGATGATATATGACGTTCTATTGTCTGTTCCTCAGTGAATACTACAACATCGGAATGCAGCGGTCCAACCGACGGTGGATCAACAATGAGCGCAACATGGAGGCGACGCGCTCGCAGTGCGGACGCCGAGTGCGAAGGAGCAGCCAGTCCTGCGGCCGTGAGGCGGCGGACCAGACATGCGGCCAGGTTAAACATGGGAGCCAGCACTGATGATATACACGTGTGCATTATGTGTATGAGGGCCATCATGAATAACAAGGTACCTAATTGTAGTGATAATAGTCAGGAATAGCTTTATCTCGTTCACTCTTACTAGCTAGTTATAAAGGAGAGCGAGTGAGACTAATGATCTTTTGGACTAAATTCTTTTTTTTTTTTTAAATCGTGTGGAAACCCCCACGGGTCATCACCTCACCGAGGCTGAAGTAGTATGTTGTCGGACTCGAACCGACTAAAACCACACGGTGTTCCGTCACCAGTCAGTCTATTGCAGGGGACCCGGGAACCCCTGCAGACTATGACCTCCTGATCAGCACCACCGTGCGATAGGGGGGGCCCTACCCCCCCTCCAGATGGGAGAGGCGCGTGCGGAACCCTCCGCGCCACCGTCTTAGGCCTGCTGGGGTAATGGTCAGCCCAACCCACTACCCCCTGGACTAAATTTCTGTGGTTGTTTTAAATGTTGATTTAATGTTAATCTTGCTTTTTTATTGGATAGTTTATACATCCAAAGTACTTATATAAATTACAAAAAAGAAGCTTGCACATGGGGGGGGGGGGTATTTATCTAGAATTTAAAATAAGAATAGAGTCGGAATAATTTGACATTACTTCAGAACATTGAACTCTTTAAACATTAAAAAAAGTTAATCAAAATAATAAAAATGTCTCTTTATTTCCAGTACGGCTTCAACATGGTCATCCAACACAGAGAAGCTATCAACAGCATCGCTCTATCTCTAGTCCACCATTCCCTTCGTACTAAGGCTTTAGTTCTTGAGCTGTTAGCCGCCATATGCCTGGTGAAGGGAGGCCACCAAATCATCTTGTCAGCTTTCGACAATTTCAAGGAAGTCGTCGGAGAACCACGCCGGTTTCATACCCTCATGGAGTACTTCATGAATTATGATAATTTTCATATTGAGTTCATGGTAAGTGCTTTTTGTAACGTTTAGGAGAAATTGCTGTTAATCTGTTCATGCACTCATAGGACGTAGGAAATTAATAGAAGTAGAAGAATGTTATACAAGGATAAGCTAACAGACTTAGTAAAAAATAAGCACACAAAAGGTACGACATAAAGGTATAAAAGCAACTGCACTGGAACCAGCAATGGCAAAATATTATACGGTTGTTATCTGTGGTTAAAATAAATAATTGAACAGTTCTCATGTAATTGTTACATAAGACTTAAAAAAAATAGGCAGTCATGGGACTGCCGACAGAAGTGAAAACTTAAACGAAACGACGAACTTAAAACGTCACATTAACAGGTTGGTGACATTAATTAATAAGGAACTGGCAGAACTCAAAGTTTAGATTAGCGCCCTCTAGTATATATATGTATTATTAGCGTGACGGTCACGAGTGCTTAAAGAAGTTTTCACTTCAAAAATATGTTCCTTATTTTGAAATTTGATATTATTATTTTATTATGAAACTAACCAATCGTTGAATCATTTACTGTTAGTAAGTAGTATTAAAATTCTGTAGAAAAAAATTGACGTTATGCTTCGCTACCTATGCATTTCCTAACAGTAAATGATTCAAAGATTGGTTAGTTTCGACGTTTAATTAAATTAAACTGATTTTACTTAACAGTCACATTCCTAATCCACTCCAAGTCAGATTTGGTTGAACGCTAATACTTTGTTTCCTTTCTAGATTATTAAACTATATTTATAACCTGCAGGTGGCGTGCATGCAGTTCGTGAACATAATAGTCCACTCAGTGGAGGATATGAACTTCCGAGTGCATTTGCAGTATGAGTTCACTGCGCTGAAGCTGGACGACTACCTAGAGAGGCTACGGCTATGCGAGAGTGATGATTTACAGGTTGCATTTTCTTTTCTTCAATAACTATATTGTACGCTATTGAGGAAATTTTGAACGAAATAATAGACTTATATTACGTCTGGTACCGTATTTAATTTTTACTAATATTATAAATGCGAAAGTAACTCTGTCTGTCTGTCTCCCTTTCACGCCAAAACTACTAAACTGATTTAAATGAAATTTGCTACACAAATAGTCTAGAGTCTGAGAAAGGACATAGGCTACTTTTTAATGCGAAAAAGGGTTGTAAGGGGTTGCAAGGTGGGGATGAAAAGTTGTATGGAAGTATCGTCAATTAGCCTTAATAATTAAAAATTCTACCCAAAGACACTATTCCACGCGGACCAGCTAGTAATAAATAAAAAATCTATATCTATCGCTTTCTTGAACCTATAATACAAGCTATGCTTGGTTTACTATATATTCAGTTCATACATTCAGAAACCTTGATGATAATATTTTTCTTTTATAACAAAAGACCATTTTATTTTTTAGACACTAATATTATTGTTTCGTGTGTTTTCAATCGAAATGTGAATGTATGTTTGCAGGTCCAAATTTCAGCGTACTTGGACAATGTGTTCGACGTGGCCGCGTTGATGGAGGACAGCGAGACCAAGACCGCCGCACTCGAGAAGGTCAATGAACTCGAGGATGAGCTGGGACATGTAAGTTACTTTGTAATATACAATTATATAACGCCGGTACATTATTTTCACTTTGTCCGTCGGTAGGATATAAAGTGAACACAAAAATAAAGTCAAATCAGCTATAGTCCCGAATTTACTACACTAGCGCTAAAAGATGGCGCTTGCGTGTTGCCAGCAGTGTCCGTGTAGGCTACAAATTATTGCCGATTCAGACATATATTATTAGTGTATGCAATGTGTAGTTGGTGTATGTATATGTAATGGTACTGCCATTAAGGTGGCAAATTAAAATTATTAACGACATGTCTGATGGTAACCAATAACTCTAGTACACTTGAAATACAAGGATATCATTCGCTTGTCAACAAAGTGCGACAGTGTGAGCGATAATGATTCATGATAATTTTTGCTCTAACAATTTCAATGCATACTGTATTTAATAAAACAAAATTTTATTGGTTGTGATGTTCTGTATATTGGATATTTCACTTTGGTGGTTCCAATTTGTGCATGCATCTCGCTGTGTATCTCTCTAAAAATGTGATACTGATTTATTGTAATACATGTTAAATTTTATAACAAAAGCTGTTTTCTATGCTTTTATATATTCTGCCACCTAACATCATTGTTTTCGGTTAAAATTAATAAATAACTTAATTCATAAATGTGCGTACATTTTACCTGAATGGAATGGTTTTTAATGGAATTTTTATTCCAGGTTTACAAAGTATAATGTTTTAAATCAAAGGTTTTCAGATAACATTGATATTAATGTCAGCTACAGCTATTGAAGGGTGTACTAAGTATGGGTTACTTAATCAAAAATTTCAATTATTTACAAATTTCATATTAATAAAAAAATACATGATGAACGATGTCGTGTAATCACTTAACTCGGTGACTTCCTTGGACCTGTATGTGTAGTGAAGCTAGGCCTACACTACAGCTAGTGTCTGTCCCCAGGCCCACGAGCGTCTGGCGGCGCTGGAGCGCGAGGCCATCGCCAAGCTGGCCACGCTCGAGTCGGAGCTGGCGCAGGTCCGCCAGGAGCGGGACCAACTCGCTGAAGCTAGGAGACAAGTTGTTGAAGAGGTTATTACATTTAATTTTTATTACTTTTTCGTATAGTTTTTTGTAAACTTGTATAGATCCTTATGAACTTAAACAAAACCTTATCTATATACAAAATTTTATCCAATTCGTTAGAGCCGTTTCATGCCGCCGCATTATTCAACGAAACGTGAATGTTTAAAGAATTGCTTGTTTATAGTTATTGGATTAAAAGTACTACCTCCTCTCTATCTTGCACCTTCTCTCTTTGTCTATGACCTTAGGCCTTTCTCTCTTTCCCCTACCTTACTCTTTCACTTCTGCCTACTCTCGCATTGTTTTCTTTTTTCTATCTTCTCTTTCCTTATCTTCCGTTATTATGTTGTATGCTGTCATACAAAACTTTCTTAATAAAATTAGTTTATACATCCAACTGTTATATATATACAGGAATTAATATAACAACAATTATATGTGTTCCATTGTTTAGGTATCAACGTTACGCCGCGCGCAGCAGGACTCCCGCAACCGGCAGTCGATGCTGGAGTCCAAGGTTCAGGAGCTAGAATCTCTCACTAAGTCACTGCCAAGAGGAGCTTCCAGTAAGTGACAAACATATTGCGTATTTTTATTAGGTATTGGGATTCTACATATTGTATAGACCGATTTGGTTTTCGATATAAAGCTACTGCTATCATGATCTTAAATCAAATCTATATAATAATAATAATAATAATAAATACTCTTTATTGTACACCAAAAAAAGAAAACAATACATGAACAAATTATACACAAAATGCACAATGGGCGGCCTTATCGCTAGAAGCAATATCTTCCAGGCAACCTTAGGATGGACAGGAGTGTTATGATATACGTGGGTGGTTTTGGTGTCACAATGCCAAGGAAGAGCTTGTAGTGATTTATGCAATCAGTGAATGGATTGCATAAATAATATTTATACATTCATATATTAATTGTATTATATGTTATATTAGTACAGCACACATATAGATACATATACAAATACATATACCTACCTACTTAATTACATACATATTTTTACATAAATACATACATTATAATTATCCATTATAACTAAGAAAAGTAAACATATTTATTTTACCAGATAATATTCTTTTACCATTTTTTTGAAAGATCATATTGTTTGAGCTCGTCTGATAAGAGTGGTAGTGCATTCCAAAGGCGTGCTGCTTCAACGGTAAAAGATTTGTCTACGAACCTTGTAGAATGCACTGGAATTTGCAGTTGCAAGTTTTCAGATGATCTCAAGAACCTGGAATGTGTGTCACTTAAGAAGCTAAAGCGTTCTTTGAGATAAGAAGGAGTGCGGGGGTTGAACAATATGTTATAAAGTAGGGAAAGAATATACAGCGTGTAAGTAACACCGTCGCAAAATAATTTACAAAAACGTCTTCCTGTGGATACTTATCACAATGCAAAAGTCAGTTCATCATAAAAATGCGAGATTAAGAATTTACAGTCAATAGTTTGATTTTGAACTACGCAATGTAACGCGACACGGGTACGTGTGCGGGACGGTGAATCACCTTCAGCGCACGGTCGAAGCAGTTGATTGCATAAATGTTTCACATTGCTATTTTTGGCCTTATAGGGTATTTACTGTTTTTTTTTCGGTCAAATGTTCTGTTTACTCATTGTGATATCACTTTTAAGCAAAAAAAAAAAAATTAATTTTCCGGCAGAAATTTCCAATGATTTTGTACTCAGAATGATGGTCTGAATACACTATTTCAGTATTCGGTACGGTGTCACTTATACCCTGTATAAAATTGGTTAAAATACACTGTATAGTACAATGTACAGTATTTAAATAAAGTATTTATTAAATATATTTATTATTAATTTGTTTACTTATATCATCTTTCAGTGGGTGCAATCTCTTCACACCTCTGCAACGGCGGCACACCAAACGGCCACGGTTTACCAAACGGTGACACGCCCACATACAAATCTCCTCCCCCACCGCCAGTAGCGCCCCCTCCGCCCGTCGCGCCCCCACCCCCTGCACCCTGCCCGCCCCCCGCGCCCTGTCCCCCTCCTCCTCCGCCCCCGCCGAGCTTAGCCCCCGCTCCACCGCCCCCTGCCCCGCCCGCGCCTGGCCTCATGGCCCCGCCACATCACACAGATGCCATGACAATAAAAAGGAAGGTGGACACCAAATATAAGCTGCCGACATTGAACTGGATTGCGTTGAAACCCAATCAGGTATGTTATTTAAAAGTCTTATTCCAATTCAGGTCACACAACGGTAATCACCGACACATATTCACCTAGCAGGTGCCCCTCTTTCTACCACGTAACTATTATCTCTTCTAACGCCATAGGCTTGCATTTCTTTACCTTTCGATGTTCTTTGAAAGTGTGAAAAAGTGAATTTCGGCTTTTTGTCATTAATTAAGCAGCCGAATACGATGCCATATGATTTGCCTTCCATTATAATTAAGTAATATTTATCAGTCCTTCATTAAATCAAGTAATATTCGGCGTGTGGCAGCCCATTGAATTGGCCCGACAAGTCGAGTTCGCTACTTATTTGTCGATTTATACCTTAAGTGCGGAGAGGGCCTGGCCTGACACAGTCCAATGGGAAACAGTCGCCGTATATTACACTAGATATTATGTTACTTGCGTATTGCCAAGACTGTGAGAAGTTGTAATTCCTTTTTTGAAGTATTGTTAACCCTTCAAACCAAGCTAAATTAATGCTTGGCATGCTAAAAATTAATAAGTTAAAATCTTTAAGACGAATTGATATATTCAAGGATAATACGGAGTAAACTAATTGCTAACAAAACAAATGTCTCCATCTTTGTAAAGGCTATCTAGGATATAGAAAAGCATTAAACTTCTTTTAATTAAACTCCATTATAACATAAAAACAGGTAAATGTAATACTGTGTAGGGGCCCTTTGTTTGTCTGTGTATTATTATTACTCGTTACCTCTTCAGGTGCGAGGTACAATCTTCAACGAGTTGGACGAGGAGCGTCCCCGACGACGGATCAACTTCACAGAGTTCGAAGAGAAGTTCCGCATCGGCGGTGCGTGTGGTGGCTCGCAACTCGACACAGACACTGACACGCTCTCATCGTTCCCTAGCAAACGGTTCAGAAAACCTGACACTGTGTCGTTGTTGGAACACACCAGGCTTAGGAATATTGGTAAGTCATATATTATGTGCCAAATACTTTGGATATTAAATTAAAGGCTGTCTTGAGAAATAACTAGAAGAATGTAGTGTTAAAACTTGATAAAATCCATATCTACACGGTGACATCTAATTCAGTTTTTTTTTTTTCGAAAAGTATGTACTCAGTCCATAATATAGAATATTTCTACATAAACAAAAAAAAATAGGCACTTATATTTTTGTAAGATTATGTATATGCAGTCTTGTATAATTTCTTATGTTTTGTACAATAAAGAGTTAATCTATCTATCTATCTATCTAGCTATTGATGAGCTTTGGAGTTATTAATTAAAGAAATTGGAAGTATTTCTTCCCTAGTTTCGACGGAGTTTCATTATTATTATTAATTTAACGAATAACGGTCGTATTTCGACCACTAGTAATACAAAAAAAGAACATTTGAACTAAATATGGAATATCAGTTTTGCCTTTATATTGTCTGCCAGTCATTTTAGTCACGGTGTTGGTACATAACATGTAAAATTGTTTGCCTTTCTTTTCAGCAATATCTAGAAGAAAACTCGACACACCGGTCGAGAAAGTCATTGCTGCCATCAACAACTTAGACCTCAAACAATTACCCTTGGAAAGCGTAGAGATCCTACAAAGGATGGTCCCCACAGAGGCCGAACAGAAAGCGTACAAAGAATACGTGGCCGAGAAGAAAAATATCAATCAACTGACTGAGGAAGACAAGTTCCTGATGCAACTGGCCAAAGTTGAACGAATTTCTGCCAAATTGTCCATCATGAGTTATATGGGCAACTTCTTTGATAATATACATCTCATCACGCCCCAAATTCATGCCATAATATCAGGCTCCTCTTCTGTAAAGTCTTCGATAAAGCTAAGGAATGTTCTCGAAATTATTTTGGCGTTTGGCAACTACTTGAATAGCAGTAAGCGAGGTCCTGCATACGGATTCAAGTTGCAGTCGTTGGATACACTTATGGATACAAAGTCTACAGATAAGAGGATATCGTTGCTACACTACATCGTGGGGACAATCAGACAGAACTTTCCCGAACTGATGAACTTTGATACAGAGCTCTTGTATATAGACAAAGCTGCTCAAGGTGAGTTCATTTTTGTACTAAGTTACGAGTTTAAGAAAAATGACTTTAGTTTTTATTTAAAACCACACGTAGATTGCAGTCTAGAGTTATGTGCCGTCTCTGTAATGATTGATTTAAAATTGTGAAAGAAAGTAATACTAACTATTTAGATTAAACCAATATTTCAACGCATTATTTGACCAAGTATTTATTGTTATTATAAATTTTTTTAAATAAAAATTCACTAAATCAAAAAGTCGATTTTGCCCCACTATCCTTCAGCCAAGTGTGTGTTTTTTTTATTATAAAAACAAAGTATTGTACAAGTTTTCACGGCGCTGCAAATACCTTCTCAAAAAGTTGAAAACAAATTGAGATCCCTCCGTGCCTCGGAGAGCACGTTTAACTGTCGGTCTCGGGTGCCATACAAACATCTGTGGCATTCGTTACGGTTAGTTGGAGCCCTAAAAAGTTCGACAACCTGGTCTAACTACAGAACTTCGATATCGCCTAGTACTAGGGTTGTTTGTGTGTTCAAAGTTTGGTCGTATCGTAGTTAGATTGAAAGCCGACCCCAAACTAGTTAGGAAAAGATGCGGAGGACGATGATGTTTTAAATTTATTTTGCCTTAGTGTCATGAGTTTAGTGTTCAGTGTATCGAACCCACCGTTTTGATATTTATTAAAAATGTACTGATTTGACTCGATAGTCATCTACCCTATTATTTGTCCTGGGTGAGAATCGAAGACGGCATAATCTATATTTATGAATAGAGTGTAACGTACCACGTGATGTTGATATATTGTATATAGTATCGTTGGAGAACGTGGCGGGCGACGTGTGCGAGCTGGAGCGCGGCATGGAGGCCGTGCGGCGCGAGGCCGAGGCGCGCGACGGGCACCGCGCCACCGGCCACGTGCTGCGCGACTTCCTCGCCAACGCCGCCGACAAGCTGCGGCGCCTAAGGGCCGAGACCAAGCACGCGCAGGTACGCCGGAGCCTTCGATCGACACGGAATACATAATAGTACAGAAGTCCCACTCCGCGAAATCATTTAAATAAATAGCGACTCTTGTACTCACATAATGAAGTCGCAATTCAAGTCACACAGCACTAATTACCTACAGTGATATTAACCTCGAAGTTGCCTCTCTTTATATCGCGCGTTTCTGTGCCTATTACGGTTTTTTTTTTATTTTTGTGTACGAATAAATCTAGTCTAAGTACTAAAACTCAATAGTCTATCGGTCCATCTGTTTAAGAACTTCGATGCTTCAGACAGACACAGATACATACGTTAAAATTATAATACTGCCCCTTTTTCGACTAACAATAGTCGAATTATAATAACATCGACATACATTCAAATATCTTGTCATTGGTCTTCATCTTTGACTAAATATAGGTACTTCTTGCTGTTTATGTTTTTTGGTCATAACGTATGTCGTATGCTATAACAGAAGTGTAATCTTATGTATGATGATACATTATTTGATTGTCCAGGATTCCTTCGCGTCGTGCGTGGAGTACTTCGGAGAGGCGCCTCGCGGTTGCGACGCCAACGCTTTCTTCTCGCTACTCGTAAGGTTTACGAGGGCGTTCAAGGTTTGTAACATATTCTTAAAATTTTTACTTATACATAGTTACAAGCAAACTATCAAGACATAAGTGAACATAAGTAAAAAGTGTTTATGAAAATGTACAACTTACATTTATATTACTAATACTTACCTATACGTAAAATAATAACAGAATATGTAACTAAAACCATAATAACACACACAACGCTAACATAATACTAATAAAATTACTTAAATTGAAAATTACTTTCAATATAAGTAATTTTGTTAGAACATTTATTAAAACTAAATCCAAATAAATGTAATATACACAAAACGCCTAAGCAACGAAGATTCTCGCTCCCCCAATCATAGGTAAGCGGAACACCGGGGTCTGTCTGTAAGAGTCCGACACTCCTCAGGCCCCTTTGCCCCCCCAAGGACGGAGGACATTTTTTTTTTTTATTAATTTATTTATTTTGACATTTTTTTTAAGCCTTAGTTTAGTACAAAGGTCCACAAAACTGCTTTAAACAGTTTGACTGTGGACTCAGTCGAGTCTCTGTATATTTGTACCTATATATAACATTATAAATATCATGTCAATATATAACGAGGATCTTCCATCATGTAATCATCACTTTTTATTGTTTTAAAATAGTTTAAACCTAGTAATCTACATAAAAGTCAAACGTCTTTACGCGACCATAAAATGTTAACCTTCACCTGCTGCATCTTCCAGCAAGCTGATGCGGATAACGAACAACGACGACGTCTGGAGCAGGCGGCGCAACAGGACCATGTCGACCCTAACAAAGCTAAGCTGGTGCAGAAAAAACAACAGGTATGTGTGTACGCGATATTGGCTGTTGTGGCCAGTGTCGTAACGAATATAGTGCCGTACACCTGGACAGATGGAACTGTTCTAAAGTTTGAGCGTTGTTTAGTAAGAACTGGTTTATTTAATCATTTATATAATCGCAATTAACTATTGGTCATAGGTCCCTCGTCTTCCAATTATGCCGCGTTCCAATAAACAAAAAATGATTCGTTTTGGACGGTAAAATTTTCGTTGAAAATTCAACAAAATTTTACAGTTACCTTTACCAAACTCACAGTTTATTATATACTGAATAGGTACCTTCTATTTTTGGATGAAAATAATCGTTTGTAGCTTATAAGCTTTGAGTAAACTTATTTTTACACGCTTTATATTGTAATTATACTAAACAAGTCGCAGACAACTTGACCTTTTGGTTATAAACTTCTTGTAATGAAATAGCCCTTCCACGTACTTGCCAAAAAATACTCATCCTACTGAAATGCGATTATAAATACCCAGGCCGTAATTCGATCAAACCATTAACAAAATGAAATTTGACGACACTTCTTGAACAGATTTCGTTTTCAGAAAAAATAAAAATAAATTAACCTCAAATGCCCAAATTCTAATTTGAATAATCTTAAAGCTATCCATATCCATAAAACACATTTATTAGTCATTTAAAATAAACGGTACTTAACTAAAAATAAAATATTAGTCGATAATCCTTATGTCCACTCTTACTAAATGGCGCTTAAAACATTCTCGATGTTGCATAAGTTAGTCGCTTCGGCACAGTATAACGCTTTCCGGTTAATGGACCGTATGTAGAACCTATGTGCATTCTCTCATAGTAGCCCGTGGCTATACTGTTTCTACATTAATGTACTCATTTTCTACTAATTTATTGCAATTTTTAGTTCGTTTTGTTATCAGTGTTCTTAGTCACCTTTAAGTGTTTGATGTTCTAATATAACAATGACAGAAAATGCGTTTGGATATAAGTTTAAGGGTTGGACCCCATTTAAGACTAATAACTGAAATAAAAAAAGAAATGAAAGTTCTATAAAATTGTTATGAAATTATATCCATAAATAATATCAACATTAACGACTTTTCGAAAGAGTTTAATATTCTTAGAATAAATTTACAAGAAACAGAATTACAATATAGGCTTACTAATGATAACCTTAATTTTAAAATACGTTTTTTATTCTAAGTAAACGTATCAACTGACCACAACACTGGTCACTTGTTGATTGATGAGTTTTGGATACACAGTATTAGGTATAATATTGTATTATACTTCGTGTACAAAAACTTAAAACATGTGAGAATCAGTGCAATGAGATTCGTTTCACGGTCGCTATTTATTAAATAATATCAAATAAGGCATCTACCTCAAGAAACTAAGTCGATAGAGTTTCCCAGATGCCATTGACACTGTCTGGGCCCGGCCCGTCACCGTGCCCGTTGGCACCTGTTAAGCCGTTAAAAGTATTATCATATTGTTTTTACTAACATATTTAAAATAGCTAGAAACTGCTAGGGTGAATAAATTTAAAAATCAAAATGCACATTAAGCTGCTGCTATGTAAACCGCATTCAGTGCAACTGGACCATCAGTCTCATGTTTAGATTTATGGGTTTCTTCAATGATAACTTGAGATTTCAACCAACATAGCACAGAGCATTACACAGCAAGAATGCCAAAGTTTTAGTTTAAAAAGTAGTCGAGTAGCCCAGTAGTAAGACATAATTATGTATATACATATATGAGAATTAATGCGATCTCGAAATAGGTATGACATACCTCTGAATTAAGAGTCAGCCTGTGACCACGGCCAGTGCAACCTCTTCGAAACGTCAACACGTCAACTTTCGCGTTTATAGAGTCTGGGCAGGAATTTCCAAACTAGAAAAATATATTCTAATATCAATATTTAACTTTTCTATTTCATAGTGGGCCCAATAACCTAGTCATAGCTCTAAGACACCACTCTGTGATTGTCTTGATTCACATCACACATCCGTCATCTCGTCTTGCCAACGTCCTGACCTTAATCCCTTATCCGCTAATCTAAATCTTTCAAACAATGTCATCAAGTGACTTAAAATGAATCACAGTAAATAAAAAAATAAAATAGGCAGTCATGGGACTGCCCACAGAAGTGAAAACTTAAACGAAACGACGAACTTAAAACATCACATTAGCAGGTTGGTGACATTATTTAATAAGGAGCTGACAGAACTCAATGTTGAGATTAGCACCCTCTAGTGGATCTATATATGTATTATTAGCGTGACGGTCACGAGTTCAGTGCTTTTTCGCCATAGCAAAAGTGCACAAACGTGCCTAAAGAATTTTTGACTTCAATAAACAAGCGTCGAAGTATGTATAAACTTAAAACAACATTGCATAGATAAAAAAATATATCCAACGCAATACATAACGTTTTTAAATTAAATTAAATACTTAACTTTGAATTTCGAACGTGTCTTACAGGTGATTAAGAAGACAGGTGTGTTTTATTTTTATTTCACAAACAATATCTAAAGAATTGAGTGAACTATTGTTTTGATTTTGTGATTTTGAGGTGACAGGGAGTACAAACATTGAACATTAAAACACATTGTAACATAGCGGTGATGGTGTATCTTATTTGTTTGGTAGATATGGTAACACTATTATATTTTCAATAAATTTAGTCAGTTCTTTTCGCAACCTTCGTTTATTGTTTAAAACGTAATTAGATGTAATAATTCAACAGACGTGCTTAAAGAATCGACAAAATAATTAAATAAACTTTATAAAACCTTGATGGCTCTAATTTTTTATAAACGAAGATTGCCAGATAACAACAATCTAATCCAAATGTCATGTTTTTTCTGGTTGCATCATTTTCGAACTTCAGTGTTACTAAATCTACCCTCATTAAAATCGTAGTAGGTGATGGTAACACATAAACTTTCTCACAGAGGTTTAACTACGCGACCGCCAACGCAGGACTATTGCAGCAACACTTGTCTCAGTTGAGGCACAGTCTTGAGCCCGTGTAGAACTCTTCCGGCCCCAAGGCCTAACACATAGGAGTAAGTGGTTCACACTCGGCCGAGCAATTGTGTGCGTGTGTACTAACCACGGTTGGGGTGTTAGTTGGTGTGTAATTTAAATAGATGGCGTTATTGTCAAGTTTTTGAGTGGGTAGTTTAATGCGTAAGAGATTAGTGAGAAATCCTTTTAATGCGAGCTGGAGATCCGATACCACACATAGAAACAAAAAACAATTTAATATGATTTTATTTAGTCCTTGTTATCCTTCCATGGGATTAATCCCCTCTCAGTCAAAAATCTCAAAAATTTCATATCTCTTTTTAATCATTGTCGTACCAGTTGTACCATGACGAGTACTTTTGTTCATATAAATCGTACCGTAGTACGATGATTGTCAGTTACAATATTATCTAGAACCAACGGAGGTACGACTGAAATTCCTAAAAAAACTTGGCTTGTAATTTTCACTTTCAAACTCCAATATTCAGTGACTGCACTATATAATATTATGTGTAACAAGTTCAGAATCGGGTAGTAACGTAAAAAAACATCTACCGATATTACACACCAATAATGGGCAACAGTAACTAATTGGACATCAGTGGGTATAAAAAAACGCATGTTTTCACAGGGTCAACCTGAGGGATTGTTCCATAGCTGGTCGATAACCCTACACGCCTAGCATGCGGTACCGTCACACGATCATAGTAACCTTTGCTTAATGAAACGGAAAACCTGATTGCGTAAGAAGCTAATCGAGCTAATCACAGACAGAGGGCGCTTCTTTTAACTTCGAATATCTATGATTATTTCACGTAGTTTTATTATTTAAAAACAATCTGTGGGAGAGCCCTGCTTCGGCAAGTATGGGCCGGCTTACCGGAATGATACCACGGCGTCACAGAAAACCGGCAGTGAAGCAATGTTTACATAGCTTTTCGCCGAGTGAGTAAGGTTACCGGAGGCCCTAACCCTTCCCTCTCCTTAACTTCCCCGTCTCCCCCCTCACTCCCTCTCCCCTTATTCCCCCTTCTCCTACTCCTACCTCACGCAAATTTGCAAGTCATACTAATTCAAGGTGGTGAAAAGAGAGACGTGCATTTTTGGGTATTGTTGGGTATACCTTGTATAGGGTCATCAGAACTCTATAGGAGGGGAAGAGAAGAGGGCAATGGGTACTGAGAATCTGTTTACCGGTCCTCTTTTGGCGAATCACACGATGTTTTGCGCTTAAACCGATTTATATTACGATTGAAAGTACATCTTACAGTAGTATTGGGACTTTCGCTTCACGTAGTCAGGTAAAGGCCAATTTTGGGAGTTGCAGAGTGTGATCAATGAATATAGTGAAACAAATATGAGGCAGTAAGTGGTTCTGACGGATTTATTTGTTATGTATGGATGTATCAGTACTTAATACGAGAGGTCGATTCGTACGAAACTCTTTGAGCGATTTGACCACCGATATCTCACGATTAATCAATGAATGAAAGTGAGAATTACATCCACTGATGAGACACTAAGAACAGAATTAAATTCATTCCGAAAGTTAATCGAAAAATTTAGAACTGCATGGGAAAATTAGAAAAATTTAATAAGAAAATGGAGTTAGACGTGCATTTATTTTGAAGGGGTATATGGGGGTGTGTTGGGTGTATTTATTTCGTAACCAGAGAACATATCACAGCTTTGACCACTGCACCGTCACGCAAACTTCGTAATACATAAAACACATACAACTCCACGCTTATTGCACTTGACGGGTTAATCTGTTAAATAATAATGTAAGAAATATTACTATAGATATTTTAAATACACATAGTGAGGTTTTAGTTTAAAAATAATAATAAATAGCATTCCAAACTATAATTTTATCCAAAAAACCAAAGGAAGAGTAGAAGTTTTGTTTATTTTATTAACATTTTAGTTAAATGATTAAGTTTTATAATTTATTTAGTTTATATTCTAATATTTTGGTATAGTGTGCATCACAGATATTAAACATAAATGTAATTTTATTTTAATAGTTAAATATTTAATAATTCAATAGTATTTTACAAAATGAATGATATTATTATTTAAATGCATTAACGTTCGTACAATAAAAATTAACATTTGTTTGTGATGCCTACTATAAACATAGCATACTGTATGCCTACTATAGCATAGAGTTGCCATCTGAAAAAAGCATGAAATTGTGGTAACATTGGGTCTTGTATTAATCAGAATCATAGTAACATTTTTTTGGGCATCAATTAGTCCAAATTAGTATTTGAATGAATAAAGCCATTCATTCATTTCTATGGCAACTCTATTATATTGAATGATGACTTGTATACAAAATATTGAGTGTACATATTTTCTTGTTGCGCTGCACTTGCATGGAATCTAACAGGGAATGTCTTTATATAATAATATTCTATACATTTTATATTATCATCTACATGTTGTGGATTTTTAATATAAGCATTTTTATAAGCAAATTTGCAAGCGCAGAATGTATTTGTCAGCTTTATTAATACGATTGAGGTATATTTAGTATTATTATAGCTTGATCAGAATAACACAACACCATAAAGATTTGAAAGCAAGTAAGTATAAGAAAGACATACTGGACTTCCAACTCTATATTATGAAAACAATAATAGATTTTCTTCGTAACTTATTGCTATTGTAGATATATTTCCTTTATTGATATCTATCATTTTACAACCATGCTTGCCTCCTTGGTAGTAGATAGAGTTAGTTTATATTATTTTTATCTTTATGTGTTGTGAATTAATTGTAAATAATTAGTTTCTACAACGCATCTTTCATAGTTCTTTATGTAAGTGCTCAATTAATTTTAGTATTTATGTTCAGGCAGGGTGCATAATTTATTAGCTTTTATACTTTAACTTTAAATGAGAGTTTTAAATTATTAAATTTAAAACTGTAGTTATTGATGTAGTTTTTTTATCAAAAATCTTTAATTAAAAGTACCGAAGTTAGATCTCAGTAGTTCTAAGCATGATTTTTCTATAGTTGTCACATAAATACCCTGTAATTCTAGGCTCAATTTAAATATATTTAAACAATATAATACTAATGTATCGTCTCAATTTTATAGGAAGCTGTAATCAACGAACTAAAAACGAAGTCGCAGGCCGTCGGCGAAAAGAAACTGCTTCACCAAGACGAAGTATACAACGGCGCATTGGAGGATATTTTACACGGGCTTCGGAGCGAGCCCTATCGCCGCGCTGACGCCGTCCGCCGCTCACACCGACGTCGCATCAACTCACACCGACTCTCTAAAGGGCTCGAAGAACTGGATGTATGATACGAGCTGGACTCCAGTGACTCACTGGATTCTCATGTACTAAACGCTGTCAAAACTATAAACGCACGCTGCAACACTGACCTTAATATCAAGAAAAAAGGACGCAAGGACCTCGAGATGATACCTAAAAATAAGTCGATCGCTATTTATAATATTGAGGATAACGTCGCTGATTTTAAAGAAGT
Organism: Callimorpha dominula; assembly: GCA_949752705.1. Lineage (NCBI taxonomy): Eukaryota > Metazoa > Arthropoda > Insecta > Lepidoptera > Erebidae > Callimorpha > Callimorpha dominula. The sequence goes on along the minus strand of OX457000.1, from coordinate 3,217,246 downwards.
TCCGATAAATGAGGGTAGTAATAGAAAAAAATCAACGTATAGGGTTGCACCCGCTGATTGTGAGGTTGAGGAGCGCTGCGAGCTCATCAAGTCTACTTACGAAGTAATATCGAAGTACACGAGAGCTATGTTCGACAAGCAAAACGAAACCGTCGTATAAACGATGTGCCTATGTATTGCGTATATTGCACTCATAAAGTTTTTTAAAATTTTCTCTATGTTATTGGCTTAGTGTGTTATTGGCCTAAAAGGTGTATAAAGTTAAAACGTCCGAAACAAAAACAAAAAAAAGAAATTTGAATAACGAATTTGAAAATGTTGCAAGACATGTAAAGTACTGCCATTGGAAAATAATTTACCCAAAAGTTGGGTGCAATATAAGTGAAGATATAAGTAAATTTGATACGCCTACGATTCATTCCATTACACGCGCGACAGCGGTAACAACCAGTATTTTGCTACGATGCCATTTACACATGTTTTTGTTTTCTATACGAAAGCTTAGCTTTTAATACTGTCTAGATGTCCATAGCTGATTTACAAACACAAAAAGTCTATCTTCACGCATCTTAATATGAATCTCATGCACAAATTAACATAAGGCTGGTATATATAACGAATTTCTATAATAAAACTGTAACCAACAAAGCTAGACAATAGTTTTATACAGCGCTATGGACATAAAGTCCCGCTAGAACAGGAATGGCCTTTAATAATAGGACGCACAGGTTTTGTACGCAAGTTTTTTATAATAATAATAGGTATTAATTACAGTGTCCTTATATATGTACACATATACACTATTGCGAACCAATAAACGATTATTAGTAGTATTTAATTATAGTATGAAACATACGCATTTAAGATTTAGCATTTTTACGTAACTTGTGATAGTTCAAATATTTTTATAATGCTGATGCGACATTTGTGGACAAGTTGAGTGTTATGTCCGCCATGTCGGGCTAGCGAATAGGGTCGTCTGGTCAATCGTTATAGTCCCAACAGGCAAAGATAGTTGCAAATTAAATTATTTAGGGGCATGAAAGTCGGATGAACTTTCCTTAAACCGATTATTTAGTATACTCGATTCCTATTAACGTCTGCAAATCACACCATAAATTCATCCTAACGTAGATATGTCAAAATCAAACAGTTAAAATCAACCTTACACCGCAAGGTAAAGAAGAAATTTTCTTTTGCAGATATTTTCAAATACACTTAATTTTAAATAAGTCTAGAGTGTAGCTTAAAAATATTGAAATACAAAACATCGTTAAATAAAGCATACATATAAAGTAAAAAATAGTATCAAAAATAAATGTTAAATATTAATCAGCCATTTGCTGCTTACCTGGTAGTCTTCATTATCATCATCATCTTGAAACTTCTACTAAGCATAGATCTCTCCTAAAGTGCCTCTCTCCACTTTGCCTAACAAACCTCATTTCCATTTGAAGACTACATCACAATACATATATGTATAACAAATTAAACATACACACGTAATAAGAAGAAGAAAAACAAAAATGAAATGAAATCTGGCACTCGCGATATTTGTCTCAAGATAATCGACAGATGTCGTATCAGTATGTACTATTAGTATTTTGTTATTGTGTCAACACACACACTGAAATAATTCAGTGTCCCCAAATATGTATCCTGATATTAGTACGAACATGACACTATAGTTAATAATAATTTATACAATTCTATTCCATTTAGATTAAGTTTTGTACACAGTAATATGTCTTAGGATTTGGTTATAATTTTATTATATTTAATAGTTTTTAAAAGAATATCAAGTCGCTTTAGAAGTCGTGTTTGGACATCAAGTGAATTCTGAAGAAATTCAAAACGTTAACTGAGCTAAAGTAGGCCAAGTGGCCCAGTTGTACAGTGTCTCTTTCTAAACGCATAAAACCTATCCTATATGTTATAGTAATTAGGATTACTATATCAATAGTAAAATAATTTTCATACTACCCTTATATTACCGATTAATTACTCCTGATATGGTCCACAGAAAATATACAAGTCACAAGTAATAAATTATTACCGCGATTGAGGTTGCATTATCTACGATGGATATAACTCAAGGACACGAATAGTGCCAATCTCATTAATAAATCAAAGACTGAAGGTTGAGAGGGGATACCAGGACAACTGAGATTGGAACTGCTTGATGACTAAATATGACTCTTGAACTAAACGCACTTCTATCAGAAACATAAAAAATTCAATTGTTATTGTAAATATTCGTTTTAAATATTTGTTTGCCTGTGAAAGTTCCCATTTCAGAATGTTAATCGAATAAAATAGGAAATGTAAATATTGTATTTTTTATAATTATATGTATTTACTCAAGGTACTTGAGAATATAAGCGAGCAATATAATTTTTAAGGTATATATCTGATATAGTCGCCTGGAATCGGCACTTTTACAATAAGTTTAATTAGTTTATTTAATCCAGTGAATTATTTAATATATTGATGCTTTCGCACTAAGCTTGAATGCTCAGTGATTAAAATCATACCCTTTCATTGATTTTACTGATTATTTTGTAATACAATTAAAAAGAATAAATGTTTTAATTGTGTTTATGTTATACTTTCAATATACTGGTCAGAATATTAAATGTTTAATTATTATATTATTTTATTTCTCTACGTTTTTTTTTTAACTTGCATGTGTCGTATGGTTTTACTAACTTAGCACTCAAACATAAATACTAAATAGAGGTGCTTATTCGCACATTAGCTTTTAATTATTAATTCTCGCTAAGTCAACAAGATATATTATTATTGGATTTTGTTCGGGAGTTGTAAAAATATACAGGGTTATGTTATATAACATGTGAATTTGCACAATTGTAGGTTCCGTTCATTCATGCGCCATTACACAAAATCAGTTAGTGAGTTTTATCTACGGTGTACAGTAATATGAACTCTCTTTTAAGCGCATACGTTTAATATTGATTTATCTTTTTTAAATAAAGTAATGTATTTTTTGCAACTAATGAACAAGGTTCGTCCATGTCCCAAGCTGATAATTAGTGCCCAAATAAATGAACCCAATGCGCCTGAAATGACAATTAGTGCATCAATAAATGAAATACATAACGTGCATGCACTTAAATATAAATAAGTGCATGAATGAACTGGAGCTTCTAATATTGAATCTTATTATTGATATGTTGTGTATAATTAGTATTGTCGATACGGTTTCTCAAGTTATACAGTTTGAATATTATTATCTTCCAATTACAGATTATTGTAGAGCAATAAACAACCCACCAATCCTCAAATAATACCATAGACTAGAAGAAAGTTACTACTTACTTTTCCTAAATTGAAAAGAGTTATAATTATTTCCTTTTTTTTTGTCGTAAAGAGCGAAGCTTGTGTCTGTTTTTGATCCGTTCACAAGTCACATTATATTTAATTTCTTGTCTATTTATAAAATGTATTATTATTATTGGTTTGAGTAGCTAATGCTACTTTGACCATTTCTGGTCTTTTGTCTTTTTGCTTCTTATGTACGAAAGGTTATTATAATTTGTTTAAACATTTCTTTTTTGAAAATTGATTAAAATATGACAATTAATTTTTTTGTTAAATATTCAAAACCGCCAGTTACGGTTTTTACTTATCCTTGGCTACAATAACAAAATAACTAAATTTATCGTTAGTTTGTGTGTAGTAACATTTTTAAACAACAGATAATATACGTACTAAATAGTATGTTGCCATCTCAAATAATGTCGTACTACCAGTTAAATGAGTTTATCTCTAGTTAAAGCCGAATATACCGGCCCCAAAGTTGGCGGGATTGAATTTAACGGATAAAGTATTTCATTTAGTCTAATAACATGCATACAGTATGCATGTTATTAGACTAATTAATTAATTAATATGTACTATTTTGTAGATAGCAAAAGTATCTGCCAACACTAATAAATAAAACAATAATCTGTATTTGGGAATTTTTAAATATTTAAGTTTAGTAGAAATTTATAGAAACGTTTTTTGTGTATAGTTATCGTATGTAAAGTGTTTTGTATTCGATCCTGAAGTTTTGTTAGTATCGCATGTACGCTAGCATTAGTGACAGTATTCGAATGCAATAAATAAAACATACATTTACGTTTGCGTTTTCACTCACTTGTACCCCTCAAAATGTCTTATTACTGACAGCTAAAAAATGAATGTACGTATGTTTGTCCTCTGCATTTCTAAACCATTGATCGCATTGTAATTAAACTTTTGGAGGATCTTCTAAGAATGTCCTCGAGGGTTTCTGCATATTATGTTATTGCCTATCCCTTGCGGGTTGGTTTATATAGAATTTCAACAACTAACCGACTGAAGTAATACTCAACAAAAATATGTTCCTTGCAACCCTATAAAGTCCCCATTCTCGCTAGCTATTGAATCTAAGTAGGATGGGTACAACGCCAGTCTATATCATCATAGACAGTGCCCAAAAAAAATAACACAAATCGAACATATCAAAAGGAACACAACGTCCACTGCTGGACGAAGGCCTCCCTCAAGGAGCACCAACTATCTCTTCGTCTTCGGCAGTCCGCTTCCATCCACCTTCTTCAAGTCGTCGGTCCATCGTGCCGCAGGGCGTTCTACACTTCGTTTGCCTAATCGCGATCTCCACTCTAGCACATGTCGGCTCCAGCGTCCATCAGCCCGCCTGGAGTCGTGGCCGGTCCAATTCCACTTCAGCATACTGATGCTCTGTGCGATGTCGGTTACCCTATATAGATTTCTTTTAATATGGTATAAATATTTCTGGTGTAAGTAACACACAATCCTTTAGTTAGAGACAAGATTGGTACAGTGATTCAAGTGGCCACGCATTGACAGTTCTAAGTTCGAACCCGTTGTATGTAATTCAAGGGTTGTGTCTCTTTAATTCTAAAGAAGAAGCTTCCGTGACAGGAATATTTCACGAATAACGTCACCGCAGTAAGAGGTTAAAAGAAACTAGTTTTGCGTTTGTTAAATATATCTTTAAATAAACTATGCTAAAAATAATCAAAACAATGCAATCTATTATAAAATTATCAAAATACAGGTATACATAAATAACAAAGTCATCGGCTAGCTTCATCCTTTGTCAAATACTTTGTCGTAAATACTAATATTAGTACCCCCGTATGAAATAAATGAAGCGTTTTCGAGAGGTCAGAAAAGCACTAACGGAACTAAGCCATACTGGAACAGGTCAGAGTACCTACTCTGACCTCTCATTATTACTTTCATACCTTGAAAGTAATAATGAAACAACATTCATTTGGATTTGGATACGAGCAGTCGCAGTTATACCACAACAATAAAGAAATACTGGACGTCATTAAGTACCACATACATATCATAGAAATAATTGACAGGAGCTTAAGCTCTACTTTGATAACGGTGATTCAGATTTCTCTTCGGATCAGAGAGGCCTGATTGAGGAAGACCCTCCAAGAGTACTACTAGCACTGTTTCTGTTATTGGATAGAGTTGCCAAAGCTCCATAGGGGAGGCGTTGTGTTGCCAGCATGTGGGAAACACCGGTGATAGAGCGAGTGTATGTTTATACGCACAGGTAACCAATGATCATGAATGACTAATATTTATGTTTGCCACCATCAATATATTTTATAACAAAATAATCTAGGTGATTGGGATCTTGATATTGAGTGATACTAATTGCAAAACTAAGACACTGTATATCTTTAAGTCAGAGGTCCTTAAATTGACTACCTACTTATGGTCGGTGGAAAGTTGAAAAAATCTCGGATCTTATGCATGGACGGTACCTGTAGTATGTACTCATGACGTTTTTCTAATAGCCCAGTAGTCCAAGACTACGACATTGATAACTGCTCATAGTAGTTGCATTCACACATACATTACCGCGCCCTATGTACCTTATTAGCTATTTCAATAATGAATCTTACAATCGTCTGCACTTCAGCCATACCACCTACTCCCGTAGTTCCGCACATTAACTTTTTATGAATCGGTGGTATTTCTATAAAGCCCCATTGCTTCAGAGTGGCTACGTGCTGCGCCGTGATCGGGTGCGCCCACATTCGTGGATTCATCCCAGGACAGAAGATCAACGGCTTATTGAAGGGCCAACATCGAATTGTAATCGTTACAAGATTGTCGCATATACCCTGCAACAATAAAATACCACATTTGACTACGCAGTAGAATTGGTAGGTAATTAGGTATATAGGTAGTCTGATATAGATTTCTTTTGAGTCTGATCAGCAGGGCTCTGGGAGGCTCTCAGTAATTACGTAATCTTGGTCATAGTTCTTCTTCTGCAACATATTTTTAGGATCTAAATGTAAAGTAGGAGGGAAAAGAGATACATAACGTACATTACTTTTGCCTCTGGTTCCAACTGGCTAATATTCTGCTGAGGCAGGAGTGTCCTACAATTTGTGCTATTCTGTTTCTCTCGCTGGCTCTTTGAATCTACGACAGTGCGGATGATTCCACTTTCTCTAGATAAGAGATCTTGGTGTAGCGAGGAAGAAACCTACTTTTTATATCGCACTTTTTGCGATATAATTTTTTGAAAAACTTTTATCGCACTAAAGTTATTTTTTAAACGTTTATTAGGTAGTAAGCCATAGAGCAATTTTGACTCACTTGTGCAATTTTAGCCATCGTATTGGCGTTTAATGGTGCAATAACCAACATGTCAGCCAAATCTGCAAGTTCAACGTGAAGAATACGATCACCTGCGCGATGCCAGAGCTGTCTTGAAAGTTCATCGTCATATAAATTTACTTCTAGAGGTAGGTGTTCTTCTTTGAAAAATCGCTTTGCAACTTTCGTAACCATGAGATGTACCTACAATCACAATTTGCTTTTATAATAAATACAATCAATAATTCCAATCTTGCAAATTAATAAGTTTTCATTTAACCAAATAAGTACAGGTTTCGATAGGAAAACAATTAGCTCATATAAAATCGTACCTATATAATTATAAACATGCTAAAATGGGATAATTCATGAGCCGACTCCTAGTATTTCATCAGTTGCTTTTTTTAGCTCGGTTAACCAACTAAGCAAAGCCAATAGGTATATACTATTTGACAATAAACTACGCCGCATTAGTATTTCTAACTATATGGTATAGTTAGAAAGTTAGTTAGAAATACTTATAAAATAAGGGTGTAGACGCGCTAGAAAGTGTAGGTAATTTATATACCTGCAATTTGGTTAGGTATGGAAGCGAAAAGGTGCAATAGATTGTATCTAACAACAAACTTTTAACGATTGTAACGGTTCCTAATAGTTCGAAGATTGGATGGCTTTACATACACTCGCCAGTCCGCAACCCAAATAAGATTATGAAATCTTCATAGTTCAAAGTGATAAAAGATAGTGCTATTCACGTCCAGTTTAAGGAACATAAGAACCACTTAGATAAGTTTTATGTGTCGTCTAGGTCTTTCGCGATGCGGCTGATTATACTATTGGATTGTGATGTGTCGCACCTCAAACTTGACCTTCGTTACAGAGATTGGTTGTTCCAATATAGTTTTAATCAGGATCGGTATTTTTAATGAAGCAACACTTCCTGTAGCCGCTAATAGTATTTTGAATACTGGTACATCCATTTCAGAAATTCCAAAAACTACATGACATTTAAAAATATTTATAAATTAAAATATTTACGACAAACTTTCCTCTATGAACAAAGGATACCTGGAAGAACATTTGACATGAGTTCATCAGTCATCAATCTAACGTAGTGTTGTTTGTATACTCTTTGGTCTTCAATACATAATATAATATATAGAGGTAAGTATGACACCCATAATTATGACCTGTATTCCATAATGGGGCCTCTATGGTCAAAGGTCTTCACCATAGGCAAGTCCTAAAGCTAGGACCTCAGAGGAAAGACTAACTAGTTACGAGCCGTGGTTCGGGATTAGACAGGTACACCAATTTATAACGAAATAGTCACAATTTATATAAATAATTAGCAATTAACATAATTACAATTAATTCTCACTATTTCCACTTCTATTCACTTGTAATATTAGCTATACTTAGCACTTGTTATACGCAATATCTCTCAACTAGAACTGAATGTCCATCTCGCACTGCAACGTCTTTAGGTACCTATATCATAAAAGCATTTCATAGAAAGTTTCTGAATTTACCTGAAACATTTCGTTCAATCTACTTGACTCGACCGTTTTCGAATTTCTAGAACTCACTAAAACAACTAGGGCTTCCTCTACTCGTCAATAGATAGCGCCCGCATATCAATTTAGGCTTCCGAAACAATACTATTAAAACCCGATGCCACCTGTGGCATTGGATTTTAATAATATGTTTCCACCTTAAATGAAACTTTGAGCCTTTTGTAGTTACATGTCAAGTAGAAAAGGTCAGTAAAAATTACTAAAGCACAAGCCATGCAAAGCCACAGATGCAAAGCCGTGTCATTATATACAAAAAGTCAGTAGTGTCAGGAAATAAAAGAGATATTTTGGATAATAAAGACTGTAAATACGAAGAAGATAATACAAATTAAATTCACTATATTCGTATATTATTTTGGAGATTTCACATGTCTCTAAATTATCTATAACCGAAGTTTTATTAAATTAGTATGGTTCGCTTTTGCTATTCAACTTCGGAACACAGGAACGTAGTGTTTGTATACTCTTTGATACTTACTAGACAAAGTGATTTCAATCTTAATTTTATGTGGGATCTCAAACTGTTTAGAACTTTAGGCTAACCAAATCAGCATCTATGAAAAAACATCGAGTATATAATACAATACAGGGTGAACACCCTGACAGTGACACACGGTTTGTTACGAACAATTCTTCTTTAAAATAAAAATTATATTCTCAAAGAACCAATAAATATAAAAGATTGAGGCTGATTCATCTTGTATTTGGTCTTAACTGGGTTCTATAAGGAGTAGAATGTAGGTATACTGTATACCTACCTACCAAGTACTGTATACCGATAGAAAAGTATTTAGACGACTACGAAAATATTTACCACTAGCAGTGTCCCGCGGTTTCACCCGCGTAAGTCCCGATCCCGTGGTAGTATCGGGATAAAAAGGAGCCTATACGTTCATCCAGGTCTCCAGCTATCTACATACCACAGATAATATAATACTAGTACATACCAAGTTCATCGCATTTGGTTCAGTGGTTTTTGCGTGAAAGATTAACAAACATCCATCCATCCATCGAAACTTTCACATTTATAATATTAGTAGCAAGTGGGATAAACTGTGCCGGCCTGCCTGCCCCCATCATCAATGCCCAAATGATCGTCGGATAATAACGATTATAGTAACGAGTCGGTGACCGGCGCCTGTTGTAATGTTTCAATTGATTTCCGTGCCCTAGAGCCAAGATTGGGTATACAAAAGTATTCTGAGTACATTTATGTTATAGTATAATTGTATAGGTACATTTATGTTATAAAAAACAAAGTTCTTTTATCAAACAGTTGCGCGAGCGTCTTTTAATCTATTAAGCATATTCTTTCTTAGTTATTGTCACGATAGTATCTGCAATTGTCTTGATATCAGCCATGGCTCCTAATCCAGTAGTTCCACACATCATTGTTTTACTAACTGGTGGTATTTCAATACATCCCCATCTTTTGAGGGTACCTAAATGCTGTGCTGTGATGGGGTGCACCCACATACTGGTGGTCATTGAGGGACAGAAGATTAAAGGCTTCTCGAAGTTCCAAGATCTGATGGTTGTTGTTAAAAGATTGTCGCATAAACCCTAAAAGAATAAAAATAAGTATACCTTCATTAATTTCAAACAAACTGTAACTACCTACGATCATAAACAAAATTCAATATAGGTAGGTACATATCTCATATACCTACGCGTACTTAAGTACGGAGATTTTATTTAATCCTACTTAACTGAACAATATTAATAGCTCACTAGTGCGATCTTGGCCATCGTATTGGCATCTAATGGTGCAATAAGCAACATGTCTGCTAGTTTTGGAAGGTCAATGTGTAGAATTGGGTCTCCTTTCTTCTGCCAGAGGTCAAACGACAGCTTATCATCATACATTTTCACTCGTGATGGTAAATCACCTATCTTGAAAAAATGCTTTGCCGCAGTAGTAACCATCAAATCCACCTGAGGAAGGAAGAAAATTTTTATCGCACATATGTATACTTACATATATGCAGAATATAATTTAAAATATGTGATTGAATAATTAGAAAATTGGATAATGTAAAATGGTTGCTTTCTTTCTTTTTGCAAAACAAGGTAGGGCCGTAGGGGAAGGTATATATAGACTAGCAGCGCCCCGCGGTTTCACCCGCGTAAGTCCCGATAACGTGTGAATATGGAGATAAAAGTAGACTATATGTTGATCCAGGTCTCTAGCTATCTACCTACCAAGTTTCATCGCAATCAGTTCAGTAGTTTTGGTGTGAAAGAGTAACAAACATCCTCACAAACTTTCACGTTTATAATATTAGTAGGATAGGTCTTATATATTTCCTTTGATTGTTAGTCGCAGAATTTTTGAAACAAGAGAGCAAAACCGATTGGTAAACGAACGATTATTTGCAATTGTAGTATTAAGAGCACGTTTCCAACAGCGTGGACTTGAGATGATGTATTTGGATTAGATAACTTTACGAAGTAATCGGCACCGCTGCTTGGCACTGCTAAATAGATACTGACCGAATCGCTGGACACCGCAGAAGTTTTCACGAACACGCTTTTAGGAGTAACATTTGACGATATGTCTTCAACGATGGTAACAAGTGGGCATAACATAGTAATACCTAATCTTATTCCCTCCGCTCCCTCCGCCCTTCTTAGGTTTCATTATTTTAATCGAAGTGTCTAGTCATCCGCTTATAGGATGAATAAATTTAAATTAGTCGTCCGATTGTCGGATACTAAATTTAAAATTGATCCGCTAAACGGACGACTAATTAATTTTATTCATCCGCTTAGCGGACGACTAGCCATAGCCTATTTTAATTCGTGGAGGATTAGGATTACACACCGTTAATTGCCTCCTGCCTGTTTGTAGGATACGAGTAGGTACCCATCGAGTACCATTGAACGGTCACTATAAGACCGCATATCTACGGTGGTGCCCGACAATACTAATAGGATACGACATAATAACATAACCTCGAAAGCACAATTTTTACCAGACGGTGGTAATTCTAATAAAGTTCTTATTAATGTTGGTATTTTTAACGCCGCCACACTTCCAGTAGCCGCAACTAATACTTTACATACACGCGTGTTCATTTTAGTCATTTCAAAAAAATATTATATCTAATTAGTATCAAAAAGCCATCAAACAAATAAAATATGTGTATAAATAGGTACATATATATACCTAATTTCCAAGAAAAACTGTTTGACAATTGATTGTATGACTGATCTTTGTACTTACATACCTACCCAAAGAGTATACAAAGGTAAATCAACCATAAATAATTAGGTAAAACTGTAATGTAAGCAGTGATCACTATTCTTACCTTCATTGTAGTTATAGAATTTCGTGATTTTAAGCCATTGTCGATAGCTAGCCGGTATAAATAGGATAGAACACGGCTAAAGCCAGACGTAGGTAGGTACATATAGGGCAGACCAACTCTTATCACTCCGGACATAGATAATTATTAGGTAAGTCACAAGTAATTTAATTCATAACAAAATTATTTGTGTTGAAACGTATTAAACCACAGGTTAGTTTAGAAGTCCGAAAGTAGATAGATAGATAGATACTCTATATTTCACACTATGAATAGGATACAATCACGGAAAAATGCATTTAATAAACAGTAGTGCAATGGGTGGCCTTATCGCAGTCTTCGATATCTATTAGAGACAACCTTGGATGGAGTATACATTGGCATAGCACAATAGCAGAGCTAAATTTGATGGAGGCAAAGCATAGAACTGAGACTAAGTAAGCAAGCGCACGCGCACCGAACAATAATTTTCATACTTGCGTACCTATTTACTTTCGCCATTTAGTTAGTTATGGAGTATCATATTTGAGTTCTAACTACATTGGAGTAACAAGGGCACGCAATGAGCTACATTGCTTACATAAATATTACGACAGGTATAAATCAAAGAATATTACTAAACATATTGCACGAAAATATTTGGTAAATGTTAAGATGCTAACTCGTTCGTTCTCTATTGACGTACCGTTGTCACGGACGTAAAAATAATTAGGCCTTCGCGTGATGTAAACACCGTGTGATTTTAACTGTTCGTCGTTAGTACCTATACTTTACGGTACAGTAAGGCCAGTACACTACCGACGTAAACCTGTTCCTAGCAGCATTTAGCTTAGCTGGTAATGTGTGAGCCACTACGTTACTAGTATTCTTTCTAAAAAAAAATATGAGGCCGTCCGTGTTGTTGTTTGGCCTAGCAGTTCCGTTCCTTTGCATATCTCCACGTCACTAGTAGGACTCCGAAGTAAGACGATGGGGACGTGGTCAAGCTGAGCGAATGCGCCACTGGGGAAAGCAGCTGCCCCTTCGACCATAAAAATTAAATAATTTTAATTCAGCGTTCCGACTAGGTACCTACCTAACATAAATCAATGACATTAAACATTCGCGTCTATTGTAAATCGCCGAATCTAAGATTCACGGAATCGCCTTGGTATGTTCGAATCAAATAAATGAATGAAACAATTTCGGATTTACACCATTTCATTGGTGATGGTGTATCTTAACATTCATTAATATTGGACATCCACAGTTACTTATATAAATGTTCCAAAGATCAACCGATGAGCCGCGCCAGGCCAAAACACCTAGTACCTTATTTACTTTAAAAGGGACTAAACTCATACACTCTCAAACTACAGTAATTCCTGCATGCTAGGATCAATCACAATAAGCGGTGCCAGCAAAAATCGTACTTGCGCTATTGCAGGCAGACGCTAGGAGAGACCGCTGATGAGTTAATAGTTAATCAGGTGGCGGAGATGGCCCCACGGGCTCCCTCACTTACAAAAAAAAGTGATAATTGAGCAAGTTACTCACTGACGTACATCTAAATCTTGTAATTAGTAAACCAGTAATTATTTAGTTTTTACCGGTTAGAAGGACGGCATACTATTTTGGGAATAATTTATTGTTCTACAATTTACTCGTACTTAACTTAGAAAATAAGGTATAAAATGTACACACGTATGAAATTCTACAGCATATTTATTTCTCAAAGTTTGGTGTAGCCATCTTAAATAACAACATACGGGCTAATAATAACTCTCGCCGTAGTCGGGTAAAAGTAGGAATATTGACATAGAATGCGTACAGCATTGGCATGAAAACTTGGCGCCTCGATGTTATATAGGGTGTACTTGAAAATAGAACACTTAGTTAAATCACTAAAAGGGCATGACTCTGGCATGCACTTACAATAAGAATTTTTGAAAAAAAACTATCGTTTACAAGTTATGCCCATTTGAATTTCCAGGCATTTTTTTTTCCTTGTGGTTTAAATAAGTGTTCTATTTTCAAATACACCTGTAAATATATAGTTTCTAACTAACATTTATACTATAATTTCAATGTAAGTTAATTATACTAATAATGAATACAATTATTCGAACGAAAGTTGAATTTAATAGTTTTATTTATATAATAAGACGAACACTTAAGTACCTAATATATGTAATATGTAACTTCACCTATGCTGCGTGCCCGACAGGGTCTATAACAAACTGTAATATCTACTATAACAACTGTGTCACATTACCAATAAACGCAATAAACGTAGTGTGGTGTGCGATAAAAATATTGAGTAATCAATCCCCCTATAATAACGCTATACACATAACATGATGTGAGTGTGAGAACGACCTAATTAGAATTGCCTACACAATGTCTTGCCTTGCCTTGGCTTGCCTACACAACACCTTCCTAATTTTAAAATATTTCAAATCCAAATCAAATCAAAGAGCAGCCAAGTTTTCATGACACTGTGCGTACTCTAGGTATCGCATTATAACTAAGTACAGTTTGTTCTTTGGTTGCAGTCATAACTTTTTACATAATTTTACAATAAATAATTATAATAAAAATAAGAGTATTTTCTTTCTTATCAATAAAGATAGCATACAATAGGAATGATAAGTATTTTGAGATTGAGATTTCTTTGCCATATTAAGGTTAACAAAAAGGTGAACTGTTAGCCAAATACAGTCTGTTGTTAAGATTAGGTTTTAACATTTAAATTAAATGAATCCAATTCCAATAATGAGTTAGACACGTGAAAAAATATCCCTATGTAAGTTTCTATTTACTTTCCCTTTCTTAGTAAAGAATCCTGATCAATTAGATGTGAACGCTCCAAATTAGACTAGCAGCAAATTGGGCCTATCGCAAATACTTCTTTAAAAAGGAAACCTTATTTTTCTTCAACTAAAATGTGTAATCAACATACTACAGAACATTATTATATCAATATGGATACAGCAGATACATGCAGACCCTTGACTACGATCTGTGCAATTCGGTCGATACGTCGGGTAATCTAATAAGGTATAAATCTAATATGTATAAAAGTAGTTAGAGTTTAAAATCAAACTACAAAAAGGAAATCAAGGTTGAGGCAGACATGGCGGGAGCGAGAGCAGTATGGCGAAGAGGTGTGTACGGTTGAAATGTACTACTGTCTAACACATTATTATATTAACTAGTACATTACAACCTGCTCATGTCGCGCCACCGTCCCGCACGCTGTTTCATTTAACCTTTAATGTTTATAGTTTAATATTTAGTCGAGTAACTCATTTACATTTCACCTTCTCAATAGCAATAATACAGCTACAGTATACTTAATTTTAGCTCAATATAATCTATATATTTTACAATTAAGGAAACGTTAATTTATTTTAACAAAGCTGTCTCCGATTTGTCAATTACAAATTATAATAACAATTTAAGACTTGAATAATTGAGAATCAAACTAAAATCTACTAATTAATTTTAATATAATTGACAGGCCAGTGTTAAAGATAATAGACTATAGAACTCTATTAAATTTTTTGTCTGCAATCTTTATAATATTTTCCTTAATTGTTTGGACTTCAGCCATTCCACCAACACCAACATCTCCGCACATTAAAGTTTTCGCAATAGGTGGTATTTCTATGTAACCCCATTGTTTCAATGTAGCTATATGCTGAGCTGTTACGGGGTGATCCCACATTCTTGTGTTCATTGCAGGGCAGAATATTAAAGGCTTGTTCATGTCCCAAGCTCTTGTTATACAAGTTAAGAGGTTATCACATAAGCCCTAGAACAAAAGACATTATTTACATGAAGATACAAAACATTTTGTATTTTCATTGCTTTGCATAGTTGTTCAAAAATGAAAATTTTACAAGATACCATTTCAAAACTAGTAAATAACTAACTTAATAATACTTTTAACACAATGATGTTACACATAGTGTGATTATTAGCTGAATAATTAGACCTTAATCCCAATTAGCAATGACAGGAGTAAGACTCTTTGGAGCTACAAGAAAAATAGTTTTTATAAAATTAACAGATTGAATTCAATCTGAATCAGATGCCTGTCCATTTAATAATAACAACAAAAGTGACAGGATTAGTCTTCAGCTAAGATATAGATTGGCTAGTACAACTAGTACGTATTAAGTATGTGATAGCATTAATTCCTGTTAATATAACTTTATAAGATATAGTTAAAGTGTGAAGTGTGTTGTTTTATAATTATATTGTTTTGAGACACCTCACACATGGTGGTCTTATCCCAAACTAGGCAGAGCCTGTACTATGGTAACCAGACTACTGAAAACATACTTACACACTTAAAAAACAAACATTATTGACAAATTACACCCAGACACAGAACAAATGATCATGCTCATCACACAATTATTTGTCCTGGGTAGGAATCGAACCCACAACCTCTAGACATGATTACTAACCACTAGACCAACAGGCCCGTCATGTATTTATACTGTTCGATTTTTTTAAGGTATAGATAATAATACTTTAATAATAAAACTGAAGTCATGCAGGTATGCCAGTAATATGTTGTATAGTTTACTTTAATTCGACACCAAGTAATAGGCAAGAAAATAGTACTTATTTCCACAATTTTTAAGAGGATTCTAACTCACTTGTGCCATTTTAGCCAAGGTATTGGCATCTAATGGTGCAACAATCATCATGTCAGCTAGTTTTCCCAGTTCAACGTGTAAGACTGGGTCACCTCTTTGCTGCCAGGCCTGCCACTCCAGAGCATCATCGTATACTTTTACATCCGCCGGCAGTTCCGACATCTTGAAAAAATGTTTTGCATGTTCCGTAACTACAAGGTGAACCTACAAATAGAAGCACTTAATAGACAGATCCTGAGATTTTTTTCTGTAACTTCGAAAACCTATATAAATATAACCTCAAAACTATAATTTCTTTCATCATTCGGTTCCAATAGAGATTTTATCAAAATCGGTATTTTCAGCGCAGCTACACTGCCAGAGGCTGCAATCACTATTTTACAGGATCGAGGATTCATTTTTAAAGTATAGCCCTCTAAATTCAACTTTTAGATGGTGGTTTCTGAGACAAAACTTTCCATTATCATCATAACAACAAGTGAAGTGAAGTGACACTCAAAAAGTGTCAAATGTTAAGTATATTATTTGTATTGACAGAACTTGTTACGTTCAACTTTAAATTAAGTTAGTAACCTTCAATTATGGTCCTGGCAGCTGCTACAAAATAAGATCTTTTAATGAAAGTTCTTTTAAAATAATGTTTTGGTAAAATATGGAAAAAATGCATTTCGAAACTACCAAATTTAGTCTAAGGAAATTTTAATGTATTACTCTGGTAACATTCTGTACAAATGTCATTGTTATCAAAATAAAATATACACAACAGAATTACGTCAGTCAGTCTCAAGATTAAATAATGAGGCACAGTAGTGTACAAAGTTGTTTTTGAAACACTTTTTATTTACGATAATGAATTTTGTACTATGTGACTTTTCAATGGTGTTGATATGATAAGTGAGCTTTGTGTGATCGTTTGTGTCGTAAGTGAAAATATGTGACTAAAGTGTTAGGTGCACCTACAAAATTGTTTGTTTACGATGGATGGCAAAGTGAAATATTACGAAGGCTGTGGACAGGAAGGGCCGATTCGTTGTATATTTTTGTGTGAATTTCATCCCACCGCCGGACCGAAGATAACATGCCAAGTGCCAGAAAACTATATATCGAAAGATATATTTGATACAGTCAGTCACTATATAATACCTAAAGTACAACTGCAGAGATGTACCTTGACAGTGTGAGTATTG
Source organism: Callimorpha dominula (assembly GCA_949752705.1). Taxonomy (NCBI): domain Eukaryota; kingdom Metazoa; phylum Arthropoda; class Insecta; order Lepidoptera; family Erebidae; genus Callimorpha; species Callimorpha dominula. The sequence goes on along the minus strand of OX457000.1, from coordinate 3,199,856 downwards.
TTGTGGGTAGGTTTCAATTTGCGAAATTGTAACATAAACATTGACTTAATTTAACTTATAAGTCATGAATAAAGCGGGATTATGCTTCAAGTTACAGCTCTAGTTAAATTGAATTAATTAAATGTACCTATTTAATCGAAATGAACTGGTCTGGCATTTTTTTTTAACTAGCAGAAAAATTAAAATAGATCAAAATAACGTCTAAGTAGTAAATGTAAGACGTGCAAATTAAAAAAAACCGGCCAAGTGCGAGTCGGACTCGCACATGAGGGGTTCCGCACCATCGTACAAGATTTGATACTATGTAGGTACTTTTTTTTGTCCATTATTAAGATTGAGCAAAAATACACGTTTTATTAGGGGAGCCCCTTTAATTTTTTTTTTATTATTTGTTATAGCGGCAAAAGAAATACACATTCTGTGAAAATTTTAACTGTCTACCTATTACGGATCAGGAGATACAGCCCGCCTACAGACAGACGGACCAACAGCGGAGGCTTAGTAATAGGGTTCCGTAGGTAACCCTTAGGTACAACCTTAAAAAGTAACACTAGTATGTTAATGTTAATTAAAAATAATTAAAAATAACAAAATACGACTACGCCCAATCAGGAAATAAAATAATTGTGTTGGGGTTGCCTCATCTTCCCATTAAAAATAATGAGACCTACTACAGCCTGTAGCAGCTCTTAGTATGCGATCACAGAGGTTTTTTTCAACAATGCAGATAAAGTTACGCCTCATTTACCGCAAATACTAGATACATATAGTTATGGTATTGGAATAGGAAACTGGTATCATGTTATTTATATGGACAACAATGTGACAAAAATAATTGGATAAGGTCTCTATTTGCATTAAGAGGCATCGTGATAATTTCACATCATTTTCACCAAAATAACAAATAAAAAATTTGAAACAAGATAGAAAACAATTCTAAACTGTTGTAGGTATATTATTTTTATATCAAAACGAAATTATTTAAAAATACCCACTATAAAAAAAAAGTTATGTAACTACCGTAATTTTTTTTTAATTAACTAAGCTGTTAACATGTAATAAGTAGGTCCATATTAGTTTGAATACCGTAAATGGCCTCCAGTGATTACTTATTTACTGTGTCACCAGTATCAGTTTCATAATTTTTAATTAAAACTCCTTATCTTTTGTATACGAATAGGATAGCGTACTTTTGTGGTTTTTAGCACATTCATACAATATTTTAACAGAGTTTAGTCCTAGATAGAGAATAGAACGCCATATATTTCCAACTGAAATACTTTCGTAAATTTAAAAACCTTATAAAATTTGTCTTTGGTTAAACCTCTGGTTAGAATATCTCTGGTTTTACAACTTCTTTTGAAATATTTTTGCTAAAAGAACCGCTGTAACTGACACAACGTTATTTTATTACGATGTCATACAATTTATAAGTTATTATTTTGCTGGTAATTAAAACAAAAAATTGAAATACAAAGCTACAATAAAGTTGGAATTGATACGTGTGTATATTATTTTAAAACCATAAAATACGTCATTTAACGACTAAAGCCACGACCACTCGTTTGTAATCTAAAGGCTAGAGTTCAAATTATAAAACGTTTTATTACTGATACTTTAAGAACAGATTCCGTCTTATGCAAATATTAATATAAACATAAGTAATTTTAATGTTGTATGAATTATTTAAACGTACCGCAGCTTCAGCCGTATTAGGAAACACGTTTACCCTAAAACAGGCATCTGTGTTTTAAAATAAAAATAAACACTGTTTAGAGTGTGGGCTTATGTTGTTACTTTGTAATAGGTCTGGGAATTTTTTTTTTCGTATTTTGTATGTATAAAATTGAATACAAATCTCTTTGGTTGTACCTACTGTTTGTATTGGCTGGTTTTAATATCAAGAAATATACTTTATTCTGCGCGAACGCGAAGCTTCAGCGCAGGAATTCCGCCAATTATCAAGTGTTTTATAATTATACAAGTAAGTTGGTAAATAACAAAAACGAAAAAATCGAAGTCTATTCGTCCATCTTGAAAGCCCAGTGGACATTGAGAAAAAGAAAATAAAAGAGTCCACAAAAAAAAAACAAGAAAATAAATAGTCAAATTAACTTTTCCCGCCATTTTGCAATCGTTTTTCTGTCCGTCAAAATGAGTGAATCTAATGAAGAAATTTGATACAAGTTGATGAAGTTTTATTACAAATATAAAAGGGAAACGTTTATGGACCTAATGGAATGTAGTGTCAGGTGTCAGTAAGAGTAGCACAAACTTGGTTCAAGCGTTTTCAGTCCGGGAATTTTGATGTCAAAGATGCAGCCCGCTCTGGTCGCCCTCATACGGATAAAGTCGATGCCATTTTTGAAAAAGTGGAGCAAGATCGGCATATTAGTAGTTACGACATAGCCGAGGAACTGAGGATTGACCACAAAACAGTTTTGAACCAATTTAAAAAGTCTGTCTATACAAAAAAGCTCGATATTTGGGTGCCACACAAGCTCACTGCAAAAAACCTAGTCTAGAACCTAGAGTGGTCTTTTATCATGATCACACTAGACCACACACATCTTTGCCACTTAGCAAAAATTGAGAGAACTTGGTTGGGAAGTCTTAATGCATCCACCCATATAGTCCTGATCTTGCACCCTCAAATTGTCACCTGTTTTGGTCTCTTCGGAAGTCTTTGGGTAGTGTTAGGTTAACATCAAGAGAGGACTGTCAACACTACTTGTCGCAGTTTTTTGATCAAAAATACTAAGATTTCTGTAAACAAAGTCCCCCACCGCGTCTGTCTGTCTGTTCGCGATGAACTAAAAATTACTGAACGGATTTTAATGCGGTTTTCACTAATAGATAGAGTGATTCATGAGGAAGGTTTAGGTGTATAATTTGTACCCGTGCGAAGCCGGGGCGGGTTGCTGTTATAAAATACGAAGAAACTTTTTCCCTGATCTTATATGTTTTTGTAAAATTTTATATACTACTAGCTAGACTAGTTTCTCTAGCGTTTATAGTCACTGCTCCGCTCCTAAAGGTCGTAGCGTGATGGTATGTAGTCCAATACCAAAATAATTATTAAAATATGATTGATAGTTCCTGAGATTAGCGCATTTTAAACAAACAAACTCTTCAGCTTAATTATATTAGTTATAGGTAACAGTTGTCTTAGAAATTTGCAACCATTTCTGTATTTCCTTATGATTCATAATTTTAATTACATATTTTGAATTGAAATTCATTGTGTTTAAAAACGTTAGATATCGTAGTGCGATAGGTATGGTTTTTTCCTCAAAACACGATGAAGAGTTACTTACTACATTAATCTCTAAGCTAGCAAAATAACCTAATATACTACATTGTTTTATAAATAGGTCAAATTAAGTATACCATATCAACGCGCTACTAATTGATATCTACCTATTAAAAAAAATCGATGAAATAAACATTTTAAGTTACACTACTCTTGGCAACACAGCTCAAAGGGATTTCTACTTAATTTTTTTCACTTCAGTTTATATTGATAGTTGTTTCTTTACTCGGAAGTTTCTAAGATTTGATTTTGAAACCGAATTACGTACATTGATATTGATTTTTTTTTACGTGATAACGTCCTATAAATCGATGAACGCCGGCTGCACGCACGAAAAAGCATGACTCATTGTCACGTTCCGCCTGAGCCCGAGCATGCAAGCGAGAGCGCGGAACAAGCGATAGAGAGCCATGATCGATGACGTTATCACGTAAAATTATCGTCCGTAAACCCGAATTTACAGACAATACATTTTTTAAATAAATAATACTTGACTGTTTCTAATATTGACTATCGTTTATCAGTTACCATGGGAAACAAACCTATTAGGACCTACTTGATGGGTTCTAAACAACCTAAAAGATAAACAATCTCCGGCCAGATATAGATTAACAAAAAGTAGCTGATGAGGAAAGTACCTTCGCGTACCTATGCATGTTTAAATAAAGCTTTATATTAATATTTATTTTAAGATTAATTAACATTAAAGTTATTTAAAACATCTATGGATATTAAAACACAACCAGCTGTGCTTGGAAGATGTGAGGGTGTCAACGTAAGATGCGTCTCACGCTAAACCCCCATCTTCCATGGCAGTAACGACATACGCTCTGGTCTCTTCCCATCTTACCAGACCATTCGGTTAACGTACGGCCTTAACGCCGGCGCGGCGGTAACAAGAGCACGACGGATTATGTCGTTACGATTGGCATGTCGAGAATAGTCGAGATAAACGGCCTGCGCTTCCGCCACGAGAACCTGTTACAGGACACCCAAATATGAACCCTCGTTATATTTCGGTGTCCTGTAATTGGCTCATTTTTTATTTACTACCTTTTGCCGGGCTTCGTTATTGTAGTTATTTTTCTATCCCTCTAGAATTTTTTTTTTCTGAAAGGAAAATACTCTATGACCTATTCGGTATCCCTGGTGACGTGTGCAAAATATCATGATGATCGTTTGGGTATTTAAGGGGTGAAAGCTTTACAAAAACACACTTACTTAGGCCCTTATAATCATTAGTTAGGATTTCAGTTTTTCTATCTGCCCGTCTGCTACTTATTAAAGGTCGCGACCCGCACCGGTTTGACACAGCCACGGCTTACAGATTTAACAAATGAAGGTATTTTTAGTTGTCACTGATGTCAAAGTTTTATCATTACTGCAGTTATTACTGAATTTCTATACACGTCCGTGTAAGCTACAGAATATAACTAATTCACCCGCGTAGATCCCGATGCCTTAGGAATATCAGGATAAAAAGTAGCTTGTGTTACTTCTGGATAATGCAGCTTTCTAATAGTGAAATATATATTAAAATCGGTTCATTAATGTCACAGTTTATCGATTCTAGTTGACATATGACCTTTCGCACGGATCTAGATAATTAATATGCAAATATAAATAAGTACTTTATTTAGACAGCAAATAGAACAGAAAGAATGCCTTACACCATGTATTTTATTTTTGCAAGCCGGGTAGAGCGGTTTGTTAATGACTGTTTTTAAAAGGAGCAAGAATTAATTATGAGGTTATACGTGATGTCATGGAATTAATATGTTCACATCGCACATTTTCGTTAATAAACATTGAAAGAAATTGAATAAAAAAAATGAATTATGTTGAATAACAATCTTTTTTGAAACGCCAAGTAAAAATAAGTAAGTATCTACATATCTTTATCTATAAGTATACTAGCGGACCCACAGACGTTGTCCCGCCGGAACGTAAAAAATATTATTCCTGTAACCCTATCGCAGCGCCATCTACCGGGTCCAATAAAATTGTAAATCTAAACCATTCTCGAATCCACCTGACGACACAAAAAAATTCATTAAAATCGGTCCAGCCGCTTAGGAGGAGTTCAGGAACATAAACACGCACAGAATAAATATATATATAAAGATATAAAAGATTTCGTGTCACGTTGTTTGTCCGCAATGAATGCCGAAACTAATGAACCGATTTTACTAAAATTCTGCACACTGCGTGCAGTTTGGTCCAATTTTATTTCTATGTGGCCATTGTCCGCTGTGGCGCAGTAGGCCTCATCAATTGTAAAAAAATCTATTAAACTATTGTAAACCTAAAACGACACAAGCATTATTTTAAATTAGTAATAGGTTGTTACACGATTATTTAATAGTTTCCCATCAATCAGGCGGTATGCACGTTTAATTAGTTATAAAAAAAATATCCTGTTGTTTATAGCAATATATTAAAGCTGAAGAGTGTATTCTTTTGGTTCCACACGGTATTCTTACGCTTTACATACACGAGCGGCACGTTGTCAACGGCAGACGCAACTAAAAAGCTAGCCAGCGCAGTGGAATGCCTAGTTACTTACTAAAATCTTGCAACATAAAGTTTTCATTGTTCTCTAAAAGTAGTTTTAAACAGATATTCGGATACTAATTAGATTTTTCTTTTATTTAGGACCCTCTTGGGATCCAAGGTCCTGGGATTTCCTGTCCGGATAGACAACAAGAAGTATGCCCGCAACGCTTACTACTTTAACCTGTGCTTTGTCTGCGACGCCTGGGCCAGAACGGTGCATCTCGAGCCGTTGGTCAAGAAGCTTACGGAATACTTGGTCAGTATCTTATAAAGCAATATTGATAACGCCTAGCTCTGAGGCGTGGTTGTGGAGCAAAGTCAGGGTTTGGGCCCTGTTCAGTGCAAAATTTGTATGCATGAATCTATTTGACATTGACCTGGGTGTTTCCTTGTAAAACAATTATCGTGGGAGAGCCATGCTTCGGCACGTAATGGCCGGCTCGACCGGAGTGAAGCAAAGCTTGGTTGCTTTTCTAGTGAGTGAGGTTACCGGAGGCCTAATCCTTATCCCCCCCTCCCCCTCTTCCACCCTCCCTCCACCCCTCCCCCTTCCACCCTTCCCCTACTCCCACCTTAAAGGCCGCTAATGCACTTGTCACTCTTGAGTTGCAGGTGCCCACGGGCGGCGGTAGTAATTTACCATCAGGTGATCCGGCTGCTCGTTTGCACTCTATACCTTAAAAAAAAAAACATCTGTGTTTACAAATAAAGAGCATGTTTATCCTTGTTTTAGAACCCATAATACAAGCCTATGGGTCTAGAGTTCTAGCGAGCTCCGTGTTATATGTCCCGGAATAGTATTTTATGCTAATCTTTACACATTTGACCAGCCTGTTGGTCTAGTGGTTAGTGACCCTGACTGCTGAGTCAGAGGTCGGGACAAATAATTGTGTGATAAGCACGATCATTTGTCTATAATTTATCAGCACCAATAGTTACCAAAATATAGGCTCTGCCTAGTTAGTGATCAGACGGCCTGTGTGAAGAGTCTCAAGTTATTATTATTTTGTTTGTTATTAGATCAAATAACGCAGTCGTTTTTTTACGATGCTGTTATTTTTATTTAAATGCGAGTTATAAAAACATATGACGTGGCAATGGCGGCGCTCAATAGTCGTGACGCCTCATTTTGAGTAGCTCCATATCCAATTGACCTCTCTTACCAATTGACGCAGACTGCCATACATTTTATCATAAAATGTCACTAAAATTAACTTCTTTAAGTTGCTTCCTTATATTTAGACATCCTGTTATAAACTGCCCAGTGCCTCATATACATCAGTTTCAAAGAAGAAAATAATGTCTGAATGTCTTAAAGCATTCTAAATCATGTCCGACACAAAACTTCTTTTGATAAGCTAGTTGATAATATACAAATGTTATCTAATGTCACAGCTATTACAGAGTTAAGATACATAATTAACGTAATTATATTTTGTGAGATAATGTGTTTGTATCTTTACATTCTTTTATTCTTCTCTGACTAAGCTTATGTTTAAGAAATTAAATGTATTGTACCACTATAACATGTAAATATTTTTGTTCTAAATAAATAAAATAAATATAAAACCTTAAAACATTTCATATCGGTGACATATCTATTTGAGATTGTCTGTCCTATGTTAAATGTGATTGTGAATATATATTTGGAAGCAGAATAGCAAAATAAAAAAGTGATATAAAAGTCATAAGCTAATAATGATTCGTATTCCAAAACTCATTTAACGGAACTTCGGCTGTACAAACTAATAAAAGAGGCGTAAAATCTCCGAAATAAAACTCGAACATAGTAAACCTAATTATACAACAGTTTAAATAATATTGTTTTGAATTTATATATTCAGAGATGTTTTAATGAGAAAATAACAAATTAATTCATTACTTGATTCTCGTTTGACAAATATAAGTACATAAGACATTATTAATACCTAATATCAGTTTTAATTTGAAATGTGCACAGAGCTAGGGTACCTAAATATCACGGGTGTTATTGCGCTCCCGTATGGAGTAACTGTAACCGAAACTATCGGATATCCGAAATAAAAATCTATCCGAAATCTTAACCTTAATATAAAAAAAAAAATAATTTCGGATAGGGTCGGAGTCTAAATAAGACACCTTATGACAGGTTTTTACTATTTCTATATGCCTGGAATAGTTGTTTATCATTTCGTTGTTTTGTTTTTAAATATATAACACTTAAATTGCTTAGCTATAATAATCCCACTAATATTATAAATGTGAAAGTTTGGATGGATGGATGGATGAATGGATGTTTGTTACTCTTTCACGCAAAAACACTGAACCGATTGCGATTAAACTTGGTATGTAGATAGCTGGAAACCTGGATAAACGCATAGGCTACTTTTTATCCCGATATTCCCACGGGATCGGGACTTACGCGGGTGAAACCGCGGGACGCTGCTAGTCATTTATAAATTTGCTTTTATTGTGATTTTACTACCAAAGGATAACTTATAAATAAAGTAAAATCATTATCTATCTGTATTTTTCTGTTATAATACCTTAAAAATCGCATATTTCAGTTACATACTAAAACTATCCGAAATTAGGCTAATATCCGAAATAATTTCATATTTGCAACCGTATACGAAATCGGTATAATGTTATTCATTATCCAGATCCGAAATGTCATATCCGCAACATCTCTGCTAAACACTGTATACCGATTCAAACGTCCATTACACTAGTTTTGCCGGCAGTTTTACGACAATCTAGACAGTGATTGTCACTTGCATGATATTTATTGCCCAAAGTCTGGATAGTTTATTTTTCATCATGCGATCATGAATTGAGCTTGCATGTGCAGTAATCTACACCTTAAGTCTATGTAGTGAACACGAACTAAAAAACAAAGCCCGTGGTAATGAGAGTAATATAACTCAGGTATCATTTAAAGAAACTATTGAGTAGGTATGGCAACTTTACGTTTCTTTGTCAACAATAAGTTTGAAAAATATACAATGATGCCCTTCGTAGCAGAATATCATATTCTCAAAACACGATGTTCGCAAAAATTTTTAATCTCAAAACACTATAATCGCAAATCATCATATCAGCACAATATGGTAATCTTAAAGTATCATAATGGCAAATCATCATATTCTGATACCATTATATTCCTGCTTTATTACATGTTCTTATCTGTGTGTACTGTTACTAACAAAAATATTGATTTGATAACATCTGTTTGTCCACTAGCTTTCCATGGAGCTTGAAACGGAATGGCTGTCAAAGCAATCAATGTCTGGTGATGCGAAGGCACTTGGAGGGTTAATGCGGCAAGTGATGCAAGATATCAACAGCCGCAGGATGTGCACACTAACAGGTGAAGAAATATTTAATCTATCTAATACCTTAAAGCGAGCAATTCTTGTATATATATATATATATATAAATAATCTGAATCTCGAAAACGGCTCCAACGATCTTCATGAAATTTAGTATATCGGTCATTCAGGTACTTATATTTAACGCAACTGATTTGGCCAGCGGGTGTTCTTGTCCTAGTGGCCTTGCCAGTCACAGGAAATACAGGACATTCTGGTACGCGACCCCAGCCTCTGCGAGCTACTGCAGTCTCAGTCCCGTTCCCCATCCGAGACTTGCTTGGTATCCCTTACCTTATGTTCCTCTCCCTACCCATTTTTCCTCATACAAATTTAACTTCCTCCATCTTTTCCGTCTTAAAACAACTACATTCCCAAGAAACCAATTAAAACCCTTTGCAATGTTACAAATAGAGCCGACTCCAATGAAAATTGGGAAAAGGGCAAGACGATGATGACGAATGAATTGAAGCAACTGATGGCCCACTGGTCGAGATTCGACCCTAAACATTATTGAAGTGAAACATCTTTAGAATCGTTGTGATATGTAAATTTGATGAAATGATAAAGTTACACTAAAAAGAGACAAACACAATACAATAGGATTTAGCCTGGGAGAAAAGGAGATAGAATACAAGTATACAGCGTTGCCTATAATCTTCGTATGCTAGCACGTGTCCTTGCGCGTGCGTACTACGAAGCCTTCAGAAAATGCGTCATAGTCACCGTGGTGTATCATTCACGTGTATCATTTTTGTGCATTTGCGTATTAAAATTCGTTGGTTAACTTTTCCAATTTTTGTATTGATCACGCTAAATGTACAGAGTGTTATAGAAAGGTGTGGTCACATTTTATGGTCGTATAGTAGACCCCGTAATTAACGTAAAGCGCTAACAATTTTCTGTACCCCTTGCAAAGTGTAGTTAAAATTTGATGATGCTCGGTTAAGGCACCTTAACTGGAAAGAAGCGAAACAAACAAACAAACGCTTCAGAGGTTACTGGCAACATCACATCTTCCGCCTGACCAAGCGCTCCCCAATCCATTCCATTTCTTTACCTTCTTACCTACTTTACCCTTTTAATATACTCCCAATTTTCCCTTTTAATATAGTCCCAAATTTCCCGTTTAATATACTTCCAATTTTCCCGTTTAATATACTCCCAATTTACCCTTTTAATATACTCCCAATTTTCCCTTTTAATATAATACCAATTTTCCCTTTTAATATACTCCCAATTTTCCCTTTTAATATACTCCCAATTTTCCTTTTAATATACCTACAGTTTTCCCATTTAATTACCAAAGTTTCCCATTTCATTACCAAAGTTTCCAGTTGACGGCAATAGGCTTGACCTCTATTACGTAAGTGGGACTAAATTAGGTATGTCGGCAAAATGTGGGCGTTTAATATATCGCGCGTCGACGCGTTAGTGTATGTATTTATAAACCCAAAGATGGATGGATTCTCTGGGCACCAAATAACATTGTTTCATTATTATCACTGAAACTAACCTTTCTCATGTAAGGAAATATTGAGCTTGTATTTAATTTATCAACAAAACCTGATCGCCTTTTAACAGTATTTTATACTTACCTGTAATCTTTCGTGCGCACTGTTGTGTATCAAACCCGTTTATACTATACACAACGTTGAATAACAAGACAGAAACCATTAAATGTCTTCCTCTTGTATGTATTTTTAAATAAAAAACAATAGCAAAACTTAACCACAGTATACATAACATACAGTATTGTATCTTCATACAAACGGTCGGATCGCGAGACATGCCTACACGCCTTGCGTTCGGTCAACACTCAGTTCGCAAACTCCGCAGTGACGAACGAACGGTGTGATCGTTTTTTAAGCAGTAAGCGTGCGTATTGTGTATTTCATTGAAATAAATACAAATACTTAACTTACTTATTTAATATGGCAATTAGAAATTTTAGAATATATTGTGCTGTTTTTCGTTGCTTGAATTCTTCAAAAACGCACCCAGAGATAACATTTTTTAAATTACCTGGAAACTCCGAAAGGCAAGACTATAAAATAATTTTTATGTACCTACTAGAACGTAATTTGTTTCTACGTAATAGGTAGGTATTTCGCTTCTTCCACCGAGTAAAATATCTGGATGAATAAATAAAAAAGTAGATAGGGTGACAAAAGTGACACACGAGTGACTTACCCAAGCTCGCGTTAAAAAAAACTAGTAGGTAGTTCCTAGGCTAAGCTATCTATTTACTTATGTATTTAGCTACATACATATATTATATTATTGAATTAGACGAAATATCATTATGAAATGATTATGAAAGTAAAAAATGGTAGGTACACCTAGCAAGATTTACACTTTTTTTGTTTCTATGGGGGGCAAACGAGCAGACGGGTCACCTGATGGTAAATGATTATCGCCGCCCATGGGCACCTGTAACTCGAGAGTCACAAGTGCGTTGCCTCCCTTTAAAGTGGGAGTAGAGTAGGAGAAGAAGGGGAGGGGGGAAAATAGGAAGGGGGGGGGAGAGTGGGAAAAGAGGGAGGTTGGAAGAGTGGGAAAAGGGGGAGGGGAAGGGTGGGAAGAGGGGGAAAGGTGAAAAGGGGGAAGAGGGGAGAAGGAAGGACGGGAATAAGGGAGAGGAAAGGGTTAGGGCCTCCGGTAACCTCACTCACGCGGCGAAATGCAATGCAAGCATTGCTTCACTGCCGGTTTTCTGTGAGGCCATGGTATCGAGCGGAGTCGAGCCAGCCCATATGTGCCGAAGCATGGCTCCCCACGTTTAAATTTTTTATTTACTTTATAAATAAGATTTTGTAGTAGCTAGTTAGAAGTTTTGATTGCTTTCGGTAGCGCACACGCGATGATTATATTTTTTTTCTTATATATATCAGGGGCAAACGAGCAAACGGGTCACCTGATGGTAAATGACCGCCCATGGGCACCTGTAACTCAAGAGTCACAAGTGCGTTGCCGCCCTTTAAGGTTTGAGTAGGGGATGAGCGGGAAGAGGGGAGAGGGGGATTAGAGGGGAGGAGAGGGGGAGAGAGGAAGGACGGGAATAGGGCAGAGGGAAAAATTAGGGAAAGATGATATGGTTTGATATTAATAGAAAGAAACTCAAGTAGGTAGATGAAATTATAGGCAGCCCTATCGCATGTTTACGTACCGTCCGGCTGTATGTAATTATTTCAAGGAAAGGGCCGAGTCACAATACTGTATATATGTATACTGTGACTTAACTACACAATAACAATGAGCAGGAGTTATTTAAATAAGCTAACAAATCGCAACTTTTAAAATTATTTATGTTACTTATATATGCAAATTTGGGTAATGCCCATTCTGAAAAGAAATACATTTGTATTATTATTTACTAAAATTGGTTTTCGTAACTATAAATTGACTGTGTTAAATTTTCAAATTAAAATGTTAAAATTCCGCTTAAAAGTTTGTATATTTTGCTATTTCTTGGATAAATACAAAATGTTTATTAAATATACTGTATGTGGTTTGTATTTCGGGGATACCCGACTAGTTTCCCAGACACCTGTCTACAACCGTATATCTTTAAAACATGAATACAACACACAGTAGAATAAAGAATTGTACAAGTATTAAAATAAATTAAATACACAGATTTCTAAATCCCTTACACGATTAGGAAAGAGCTGATGATCTTTGAACGGCTGAACATATTTTCTTGAATTATAAGAATTAAGCTAAGAACACTCCCGATCATGTCATTCAAAACACAAAAGTCATTATAACACCCCTTCTTTTCCGACTGGTTAAAAATACATAATAACAAAAACTTTTATGTGAACTCATTTGAGTTGCGAAAATTACCATAACAAATAACAATATAGTAGATACATATTATAATTGTAACGGTATGGCCTCCTGCATTGACCATTAAAACAAGTTTTTTGTTTTATACCTGTTGTCACGAAACTTCAACTTATATAACATTTTATTTTGTTATTGTCTGGTAGTTTTTTTTTTATCTTTAATAATGCCCATTTGAGATAAGTAATTCGTTTTGCTTAGTTTGATAAATGAGTCATGAATATCTTACTAACTTTACCATCTACCATACGCTCATAAACTTTTTTGGACTCTACGTTTGCCCATTACCCTGAGGATTACAGCAAGTCAGGAGCTATTTTTGTCAGTGTCCAATATCTTCAAACGAATTCAGAGGCAGCGTTCCTCCTCGCCCAGCGCCTCTCTGGGTAATTTATTCAGAGGTTTCTTTTCCCCGAAAGAGCCACCATTCCCATATGTATTGCAACTTATATATATAGAGGGATAAGCAGAGAAACAAAGCGACCATAAATGGTAGCCACTTCTGCTTCAACAAAACCTTTCCCGGAAGCACCAACGTTTCCTCTTAAAGAAGTAGAAGTGCCGCTTGCTTTGTCTAGGGTGTAATTAACCAAAAACTGTCGACGGAAGCTGAATATACAGCTGTGGCCATAATTATGTTGAGTAGCAACGGCTTGCCGCTATACTCGTTAAAATGTGTGCGATTGTAACATAATTAAAACATGTATGTAGATACGTATATACCTTAATACAAATACAAAGTCCGCGAAACGTGTCTTGAAATTTCATGGAAGTAGCCGTCTCAAAGATTAAAACAACAGAAGCGCACCAAGTAATAACATAAACAGATTTATTTCGCTGTGGTTTTGGGGTTAGCATTGCTTTGGATCAGCTTATAAATACATATATGTATATAAATATATATGAACTCACCACTCACCAGGAGATACCAAATAAAAAACTATTTCCGATTTCAGTATTTTTTATTTGCGTTTTAAAAATAAAGCAGCTTATAGCAACATTAGCAAACTATTCATATGACCAGGCTATTTTTATTGCGTTTAATAATACGAAATAAATACTATATAAACAATTAAAAAGCACAGACAATACGTGCACTTTATATTAACTAGGTATATAGTATGAACAAGGTTTTATGTCTATGAATATGTAATTTCAATCAAACAATAAAAATGTCTGAAGCGACACCGTCCATTACTAGAGGAACTTTAGAATTTAAAATCAGTGTCTATTTTATATAGATAGACGACAGTCGACAGGTCTGATTACATTGGGCAATAAATGATTTATGACTAGCTACTACCTACACATAAATTGCAAGCTGGTAACACAACAATATGTTTCAATAGATCGAATAATCGTTTTAATAAATATCATTGTTAGGTATTATCGTAGTGGATCGCAAATAATTGTCTTTAGTTCAAAATTTAATATTACTAGCAACCAGCCCCGGCTTCGCACGGGTACAAATTATACACCTAAACCGTCCTCATGAATAACTCTGTCTATTAGTGAACACCGCATGAAAATCCGTTTAGTAGTTTTTTATCGCGAACAGACAGACAGATGCGGCGGGGGGCTTTGTTTTATAATATGTAGTGATAATAAAATATTTATTAAAAGTGTAATGTGTTGGTGTAAGTGTAGTTTGGTAGTTCATGTTCGGATAACTTACGATCTATATTTGAATGTATAAAAATAACCATTTTCAATGTACTGAATTTCGCCGTTGTTTTTGACTAGGTATTAAGGTTGGTCTGATCAATTCAGTATGTATTTTTTAAGTTTTATAGAGATGTATTGTTTAATATAGTAACAAGGTATAAGGGAAATGATACATACGACATACGACTAAGCAGTTTTTACCATAAATCTAGAGGTTTTTTTAAAAAGCAACCCTGCCTCATCATTAATCTTATGTATGTCATTTAGTACTCAATACTCTTGCTTATGGTGCAAATAGTGCTGCCTAAAAATATCCAAATACCTATTAATACGTGAAGACAATTCTTTGTACGCATTTTTAAGAAAATTTCGCAAACGGAGGAACATTAAATTTAAAATACTTAAAGTTTATGTATAGAAGAAGAGCAGGAAGTTACGATTTACTAACTTCGGGACGACGGCGACGGCTGCATCAAGCTACACTCGTGCAGTATATATCGCACTGCTATTGCAAGAGTGTATCAACTCAAAATGAAGCTTTTTTCAGGAACGAAAAAGATTATAAAAAAAGATTATAAAAAGTGAACACTGTATATAGATTATTGATAAAATTAAGGGATTTCTGTATTTACGAATTATTTAAGAGATTGCAGGTTATCAAGTTATTTCCAATTTTTGACTCGATACTCTATTGTCTTAACAAATTAAAAAAAAAAAATGAATTATTTTTAGTGGTTATAAATTTGGCTTATTACAATTTATTATTATTATTTTATATTTATTGACGCGTAGGGAAATATCAATGTATTTACGTATGAAAAATGAATTATCTCAAATTTACCCTATTTTGAGTTGATACAGTCTCGTAATAGCAGTGCGATATGTTGACCTGTTATCGTACAAGAAATCTAACAATCATAATGTAGTTCAACTTATACTGGAAAAACTTTTTAAAAATTAAACTGACGAAAAAGAACTAAAATTTTAAAAATATCAAAATCTTTTAAATGAATTATTTTATATAAACTAATTTTAAGTCGTCGCCAAACAACAACCTTATCTAACAAAAAATAATCATCCAAATCGGTTCATAAATAACAGAATGAGGGCTGAACATACATAAAAAAATATGTATACGTTCGAATTGAGAACCTCCTCTTTTTTCGTCGGTTATAAATATATGAATTATTGTGTAACTTCGACCACCAGGCGTTCTCTAGTTATTATTATTAAATTAAATTCAACCTTACATACATTTAAATTCCATTTACGTAAATATTTACTCTTAAACGCCAGCCTGGAGAATTTTCACCTATTATGAAATATTTTTGTATAAGAGCCAATGTGAGATAATATACATCCTACGCTACGATATCGGCGTTCCCCACGGCTATTCCTCACAACTTTTGATCTTAGCAGTACTAGCAATAAAATTCAAATTACCATGTAGGTATATTATATTGAGTAATATATCCAAATACAGGTTGACATCCATCGATTGTTATACCTAATTGTTTGTTAGGTACCTACATGTTTTTATGGTATTTTACTCAAAAAGTGCACAAAAGGACGGAAACATGTTGTCGAGACAATGAGTTACATCCTACTAATATTATAAACTTGAAAGTTTGTGAGGATGTATGGATGTATGGATGTTTGTTACTCTTTCACGCCAAAAGTTGGTATGTAGATAGCTGGAGACCTGGATTAACATATAGGCTACTTTTTATCCCGATATTCTCACGGGATCGGGACTTACGCGCGTGAAACCGGCGCTGCTAGTAATACCTAGATGTAATATCTAGTCTCGAAGTTATCCGCCTTGTCAGAGGTTACAGTGTATTGTAATGAACGTTTATTAGCAGAATTTAGCACATATGACTAGACGGATACTATCAATTCCCAATTATTTCAAAGGCCATTCGGTTTTAGGCCTTTTGATGTCGTTTGAGGATTTGATTTATCGTTTCACTAAAGCATGAGTTTCGATGTCAATCAACTGGCTTACAAAACCAAGCTTACTACAGAAGAGTTTTCTTTGAGGAAATTTTATGGCTAAAAAACTAGTCGGTTTTTTCTTCACGAAAATCGACTTGGCAACTATTTTTTTTTAAATTATCTGTTTGCGTTTTAATCCGTTGGTTTACCCACTTGAAAAAAGTTTGTTTATTAACCACATAAAACTAGTAATCTTGTTACCCCTCCAACAAGCATGTCTTCAGCCCTGATGACTTGGATCATGTTTTCAGAATGCAAGGAGCGCACTGTTTAAACAGTTTCGCGGGAGCGCACAGTGGTAATTTGGGATACCAAATATTTGTCGACTAAAATCTTTACCTATCCTTATCTTTTTAAATACTACTGTGTACGACTAAACTGGCTTATTGAGCAACGACAGTGTGATACGGTATATAAGGAATTGCAATTAGGAATAACATACTTAGCAATGATTTACTTTTGTCAACAAATTGGACGTTTGTCATTGGCTTAACATATTTAAGCATATTTTATGCGGTTTTATAGTAATAATATTGCTTCTAATAGTCCTTGTAATACGACAACTACAAAACAACTATGTTTAAGTCTCCGTCAACAATAAATTTACTCAAAGTATAACCTGTGTTGTATAATTAACACTACCCACTAACCATAACCATACGAGTACTATAGATAATTATGAAGTAGGTTTAATTCGCTGCTTCAATTAAATTAAATTATCAGTGGATCGCAATCAAATTGTTTTATTCCGAGTTTTTTTTTTGTCCACGAGGGCCTTAAATAGCCTGCAATTAAATGCTCGAATAAATAGTATTATATCTATCCTTAGAAAATAAATGAATAATTTTCACTAGTTGTTGTCTCGCTCTTTGTTTGCTACTGAATTTGTTTACGCGTTTATCGCCATCGTTCATTCAAAGAAAAAAATCAAATCTTTACGTCATGGATATTATATTTAAGATATTAAATACAAATTTACTATTTTTATCGTTCATGGCTGTGTGTTTGCTTATGTGTGTATACACTGTTGTGAATAGTCGTAATTATCACATCGTATTCAATGTTGCCAATTTGGGTTTTCCCAACTAAATTAGAAGCTAAAATGTTTACGGTTTTTTGGTAGGTTCTTAAAATATTACTTATATTATTAGACGGCGGAAGTGAGGTATACGAACAACGTTATAAACTAGGTCAGTTGTTTACGTTCATGCATCCATTAAATTCACAAACCAAAAATTATTCTCCCCGTTGATGTTCCTCGTGTGTGTAATAAGTATTAATATTGTAAGTAGATGTAGATTATTATAAAATATTTTTCATCATCGCCATCTTCTTACTCTTTTCCCAACCTTATTTAGGGTTGGCGCATGGTTTTTTCTTCTTCCATTCTACTCTATAATTTTTATTTTATTTTTTCTTTTAAAAAAGAACTCCCGTATACTACATGATATAATTATAGTATCTTGTGTCGCGGGGGACTTTACAAACATACAAACAACGGACACAAAGAACAACCAGACTTGGGTGGGAATCGAACCCACATCAGCAGTCAGGGTCACTAACCACCTTTTTTTTGGTCGTCTCTACTCTTGTACCCGTCAACTTCCATACATATAATTTATTTACCACGATTATTCAAGGTGTATTTGGTCGGCATTCACATAGTACTTGCCAGTGGACATAGCCTAAACTATAACTCAAATCGACCATAGCACCTCTACTTACGCCGGAGTATAACAAATTAATACCTGCATCCCATTTTTGTAAGAATTAACATATCTATGAAACTATGATAATTTATTCTATAAACATTTCAGTTGGAATGTACTCAGTCGTGGGCGAACAAGGTATTTTTATTTATGTGACGAGCTGTAATGTTTAACCTTTTTCAATACTTTATAACGAAAAATACGACGTGGATTATACCCACGTCATATTTTATATCGGTCGGTATAAGGTATTGAAAAATGTATTTTGTGTGTGTGTGTACTATGAATTATATATATATTTATACCACACCGGTAGCAAATGAGCTATAAAAAAACAACTGTCAAAAAACCAAGTACGCGTTTTACAGCCACCAAATTAAATTGTTAAAAAAATACAGTTAATGTCACTCGGGATGATGAGTACTCGGGATGATGAGTAAGAACTCGTACATCTTAAAAAAAAAATTACTGAAAATTACCTTACTACGCAAGCTTACAAAAGTCAGGGGCCCGGGGCAGCTGCCCTTTCCTGGCCCCCCTCGGTACGCCCATGATAATATAGAACGTAGTTCCAGTGAACTTGACGCAGTGAGAGCATAATGATCTATAATAAAAAATAATATAACTTGAAAGGCAGTAAATTAAAATTAGTGTCAAAACTCACACATCGGACACGTAGATCACGAAATAGGTATTCCATCTGCAATTCATGCAATTCCAGCCTGTCACTACTTCCAGTGCAACCTGGTCGAAGCGTCAGACAATTCAGAGGTATGTTAATACCTTTTCGTGATCGCGTTAATGCCCGTGTAAATAAATAATTATAAAGGTTGTCTCAGTAAGAGTGCACATTTTAAAATTCGAATATTTTTTTTCATGCAAGTGGCAACTCTGAAATTTGACAGCTCTCACCTCTGTTTATTCCGATTATTAAAAATGGAGCGCTTTTCGAAAGAACAACGCGTTATAATTGTGAAAACTCATTCAAACAAAAATGGGGAAAGTTACGCTGAAACCGCTCGCAAACTTCGCCAAATTTTCAGCCGAGAATGTGCACCTAATGTGTCAACCATTCGAAGAGTGGTCAAAAAATTTGAAGAAACTGGGTCGATTATGGATATTAAAAATCCTTTGCGTCAACGTACCGGTCGGTCTCTTGAAAACATTGCTGCTGTAAACGAGAGTTTCGCCGAAAACCCGAAAACATCAATTCGGCATCGTTCTCAACAACTTCAAATTTCACGAAGCACTACGCAGCGAATTTTGACTAAAGACCTCCACCTTCATGCGTACAAGATTCAGTTAAATCAGGAGCTCAAACCAGCAAACCACGGAAAGCGCCGGCAATTCGTTCAATGGGTAATGGAGCAAAGTGAAGTCCGATGAAGCGCATTTAAATATGAATGGCTTCGTGAATACACAAAATTGTCGAATTTGGGACTCAGATAATCCTCATGCAATCCACGAGAAACAAATGCACCCACAACGAGTAACTGTCTGTTGCGGATTTTGGTCAGGCGGCGTGATTGGACCTTACTTTTTGAAAATGAGGCCTCAACTGGACGGCATGAATCTGGACAACATGTGCCACACCGCGCATGAAACAATCGACTTATTGCAGCAACGATTTCCAGAACACATTATCTCACGAAATTCTGATGTTAACTGGCCACCAAGATCGTGCGATTTAACGCCGTGCGATTTTTTCTTTAGGGGTTTAGTGAAATCTCGGGTTTATGCGAATAAACCCGAAACAATTCCTGAGCTCAAATCGGAAATCCAACGCGTCATCGGTGAGATACAGCCACATCTCTGTGCAAAAGTCATGTAAAATTTCATGAAAAGAGTAATGGCCTGTCATCGGAGCCGTGGGGGTCATTTGCCGGATATTTTATTCCATACTTAATCGGAACATGTCTTCTTTACAATACAATAAAAATATCACAACTCTGTCATAAAATACTTGTTTTTATTTTAAAATGAAAAAGTGCACTCTTACTGAAACACCCTTTATCATGGAACGCGAAAGTTTAAAAGTTAGTACGGACACGTAGATGAAAATGCACTTTTTTTCAGAAAATTATTGAGAGTGCATAAATCATAAATTTAAATTTTTGAACTAGTTCCCTATAGACCTAGGGGTGCAACATGATCTCGCAGCGTCACATGCAGTTTTACATAAGTTACGTGAGTAATATGTATATCTTGTTTATCAAGTTGAGTACATTCATTATGTCGAGCTGTATAGTTTCTGATAACAGATGATACCTGAGTGATTACGACGTGTAACATTCACGACTGATTATGTGTTATCGTACCATGTTTGTTTTAGATCACTCATTAAAAGCTATCAAGATTTCGGGTTTTTATCTCTTAAAGAACAAGGGCTTTTGGTATGTTGTTGTACAATAAATATCTATTATGTACTAGAGGTATGTAGAAGAATTTCGATCATAATTAAATTTTTGATTTCTTTCGTGGCCATCTATATCTTGATCTCTCATTGGATAGACTTACGTACTATTATAGGTCCTCATAAATACTGGACACGTGTAGTTTGATGTAGCCGTTTTCAAGTAATTTTTAAATTCGTAACACATATTGTTTCATAATTTAAGCTTTCTGCACTTTTTCTAAACATAAACTTTAAGTGTTCCAAAGACTATTAAAATCGTACCTTTTTATGCTTTTATTAGTTATTACTATTGTGCTTATTTGTAGATGTGTTGCCAGGTAATGATAACAATACCTGGTAACACATCCACAAATGGCACACAATAGACTTTTACAGTCACCAAATTTTCAAGTGTCGAATCTCGTAACTTATAGGGCCTTTACGAAACTGGTTTGTTGGACTCGAACGTTCATAGAATTGCTGAGAGTCGCGAGTAAAGTATCTATACACTACTTCTAGTAGAGTGTTGGGTTGCATACCTGCAGCCCTTAGGCCTGTTGGTCCAAGATCCCATAACAACTAACAAGCTGAAATTTAAGGAGAGTACTATGAATAAACCAGCAATTCCTGCGCGGCTTCGCTCTCATGTTCATATTTATAAATTTTGCGCGGCACATTAATTCTTTTTCATAAATAAAAGTAACCTAAGTTACTTCTTATAACACCAGCTATCTGCCAGTGAAAGTCCCATTAAAATCGGTCCACCCCTTCCGGAGATTAACCGGAACAAACAGACAGACGGATAGACAGACAAAAATTAAAAAATCTGTTTTTTAGGCATAGGTATCGTGCAAATAATTGTATGAGCTTAAAAAAAAGCAAGTATTTTGGCATTACAAACAGACACTTCAATTTTATTTATTTGTATTGATGATTTCGGGGATGCCCATGGTTGAACGTGCTAATCTCAAGAACTACTGGTTCGAATTGAAAAAATATTTTAGTGTTGGAAAGCCCATTTATCTAAGAAGGCTATATAACATCACGTATAGAAGCGGAGCATCAATAAAAAATGTTTAAAAAAACGGGAATATTTACAAAGGTAGACGAAATTGCGCGGGTCAACTTTTGTAAGCAGGCTAAGCAGCCTAATTCAGACTCGGAACAGTCGTTAAGCATGAATAATGTCTTTGTGTACATAAGAAATGCTCATATTTTATCATAACTAGGGACACGACGGGGTCTTTATAATGATTTGGCAATTCCTCTAAATTATGTGTGTAAAAGGCTTGCAACCAAGACATTTATGGACCAATGAATGTCTGATAATAATGAAGTGTTTTATCAATATTATACAAACACAAAATTCAGGTAGTGAATGATAAAATAATGACTCCTATCATAATCGTCTGAGCTTTATGAATTATTATTACACATCGTTATCACGAAAGCCCTTTAGAGGGCAATAATGCATTAGGGCTGTTGCACATCGCGTGTAAGAAAGATATTTTGTTTTTATTTTTAACTAGCAACACATGAATCACTCTGTCTATTAGTAAAAACCGCATGAAAATCCGTTCTGTAATTTTTCAGTGAACAGACAGACAGACGCGGCGGGACACTTTGTTTTATAATATGTAGTGACAATGTAAGTTCTAAAAGATGAACTGCTGTAATACTAAATATCAATAAATAAGAAATCACAGGTTAGCTTTTGTATCTCGGCATCTTCGGCAGAATATAGGGTTGTGAGAAATCTAGTGTTCATCGCTGAGTGCTACGGAGTTAGTATCTCTACATAGTATACAAAACAAAGTCGCTTTCGCCGTCTGTATCTACGCTTAGATCTTTTAAACTACGCAACGGATTTTAATTCGGTTTTCACCAATAGATAGAGCGATTCAAGAGCAAGGTTTATGCGTATAGTTTCATATTGTTTCGTGTTAATTTGTGTAATGATATGACGATAATTGTTCACTACACTAGTATCTACATTGCACGTTTGTACCCGTTTTCTAAAAAAGAAAAGAAAATACTGTCGCTTTCCTCACAGTTTTAATAAAACAACTAAGTTCATTGAATAACCAAATACATTTGTTGTTTGTCATACATACATAATATTTGTTATCCTCCGTTGCCACAATCTTCAATAAACACATTTCCTTTGATATGATAACATGAGGCTAGAAAACAGAAAATTAATTTTGACGTGCGCAATAAAGTGTAATTTATTACTGTAGGTATGTATACTACAATAATATGTTTATACAGGTTATAGCATGATTCATACGCAAGTGCATTACGTAAACCAAGTTTAAGACTGCTGAAAAAAAAAAAAATTAAAGATTTTTATAAACTTGTTTTGCATTTTTTGTTTATGCTATTATCTAAACATCAATTTTCTAATAGTGTCACTGCTTGTCTCTTGTCTCACTCTTTCTTTTTAAAGATAGCACTTTTGGTCTTACTATTTCACACGCTTTATAAATTAGCTTGACATGTATCTATCTATCTACATATCTGTGTAACGGAATCTTTTAATGTTGTTTGCACTAACTGCGAGACGTCCAATTAACTTGAAAATTTGCACAAGTATCAAGGACCGACGACAACACAAGACTAAAAAATATGAAAATAAATTATGGTTAAAAAAAAACACTAATAGCAAACCGAACTAAAAAGTAGGAAAATTATTTTTGATTGTAAAAAAGCGTGGTGCTTGACATCAAATGTCACAAATAGCACAGAATACATAATAGTACAGGTACAGAAGTTAACGAAACGTTACAAACAAACAAACTCACATTTGCATATTTATAATATATGTACCAATTGATTATTATTTTGCTCTCCAATTTCTTAGAAAATTTTAACTCATTAAAATATTTTTAACAAGTAGCATTATGTTTAGCGTTTCATACTTCTTATGTATAAAATGTTTTCATACAACTCGCTTTGTCATTAAAAACACACGTCATTAATTAAAATTATAATTAATGATTAAATAACAACTACATTTTACATCATTACTAACTCAGATCAAAGAAAGGAGGAGATTTGCCTTTTAGTTCGAAATGTATGAAAACCGCTGTCGTCAAATAGTCCCTTCAAATAGCTTACAACTACATTATGCAGTTCAACAAAGCCAATAGATGCGTAGACTCACACGAACTTGAGTGTATACGATATCAACAAGTCAATGATTGCTTGACAATCGAATACAAACCTTAACGTGTAAATAATAGCGTTTATTTAGATTTACAGTCCGCCTTATACACCCATAGATATCAATAATTATCGTTGTCCTGTGCAAAAGCAATTTAAATTACATATACGCTAGTAAAAGAAAGTGCTCGAAAATAAAACTGCTCTATGACATACATATATTCATACACATACGCCTGTATCTCCAAAAGGGTACGCTGAGGGATACTGAACACCCACACTATTTTGCCAACTAAATTCTGATCCCACTCACGTATTACGAGGAACGAGTCCGTCAACCAGGCACTTAACGGAATTAAGATGGGAAAATTAGAAGTAGGTATATTGCAAGGGAAAAATAGGTAAGAAGGAAAAAGATATTATATAGAATATGGATTGGGGGGGGGGGGGGGGAGTCGCATACCTGTAACTCGAACTAGCTGTTGCCGGGACGGTGACATCCAGACGAGTCACCTGATGGTAAGTGACTACCGCCGCCCATGGACACCTGCAACTCAAGAGTCACAAGTGCGTTGCCGGCTTTTAAGGTGGGAGAAGGGAAAGGGGGAACACGGGGAGTGAGGGGGGGAAGTTTAGGGCCTCCGGTAACCTTACTCACGCGGCGAAAAACAACAAAGCATAGCTTCACTTGCGGTTTTCTGTGAGGCCGTGCGTGGTATCACTCCGGTCGAGCCGGCCCATACGTGCCGAAGCATGGCTCTCCTACGATAATCTATTTGAATTGAATAGTAATTAACTCTCAACTTCTCAATAATCCTGTGAGGTTGACTGAATTTGTATTATAAATTATTATTAGTCACGGGCCAAACTTATATTACTTGGGAATAAAGTTGTAAACGCATGATGGAATCTTATCTCCGGATGTCACGTAGTCTTATTTATTGCGTAACGTCCGGACAGTACAAACCCAATGAATAAAGCGCATCAGCTTCGCTTGCCAACGAACGTTGCGCGTTGCGTTCAATAATTGCAAGAAATATCAGGTGAATATGTACAAAGGGCGGCCTTATCACTGAAAGCAATTTCTTCCAGGCAACCTTTGGATGGACAAATCGACAATAAATAGATAAAATCTTGGGTAGTTTTGGTGTGAAGTGCTGATATTGGAGATATTTTTATTTTTAAAGAATCATAACTAGAGATCGGATAATCGGATGCATATTTACCTAAAGTTATTTTTATATATAACAAATTATGGAAGCGGCTTTTAAGTATATTTTTATTTACGAATGCAGTTGTATTGTCGCGTCGCTACTTGCGCACAAGCAAGTAAAATTTGCCGTCTCACTCGCACTCTTACAAAATGCTTACATTTCCAGGGGTTTAATAGGCCCGATTTGACACTTGTTACAACGTAATAAGGTTGTCTTTGCTTCGTCAAAAATCACTGACAATAAAAGTAGGGAAGAGCAACCATTATACGTTGTAACAGAGCAAGTGTCATTTGTGTCAAACTGGGGTTTATTACATCTCACGGAGCATAGGTACACTTAAATTTTAATTTCCTGGAATCGCGGGATTCTTTCGATAAAATAGTGCTTTCCATAATATCCAACATCTCAACTTTAGGTAAATATGCATCCGAATATCCGATCTTTAATCATAACATACTTATAATATATAGCATATATCATGTGATATGGTGATAAAGTAAATATTAAAAATAATTAAACATATATGTATATGCAGTCAGTTCTAACAATACATATATACACACTAGTACATATATACAGTCTGTGTAAACATATACACATAGATAATAAATATAAACATACATAAATAAATATATAATATTGATACAGAAAGTACAAATGTACACAACAGATAGAATATGTTTTAGCCAAGTAATAGATTAAAAAGTCAGGTAATGTTCTTTGACCATGTTCTTAAAGACAGGCAAAGTTTTGGCACGTCTAATAGTTATTGGCAGAGCATTCCATAATCGGACAGCCTGCACAGGGAACGATTTATCGTAGAACTTGGAACAGTGAGTGGGTGCTGCCAGTTCCAGAGATTCGGACGACTTCAAGGATCTCGTATGTGTGTCATTGAGGAAAACAAAGCGTTCTTTTAAATAAGCTGGAGTTCAGGGATGAAATAAAATACTATAAAGTATAGAAAGAATGTGAGTATTCCGTCGAAGGCGAATTGGGAGCCACTTCAGCTGGTTTCGAAATTCAGATACGTGATCATATTTGCGTAATATAAATATAAATCTAATACAAAAGTTTTGAAAACGCTCAAGTTTATCGAGTTGCTCCTCAGTGATATCGAGATAACTGACATCAGCATAGTCGAGTATAGGAAGAAGGAGGGATTGTGAAGTGCAATTTTAGTAACCACTGGGAGAAAATTGCGTAAACATTTATTGTTTTAAAAGAACTAGACTGGTTGAACGTTCTGTACGTGACCAAATATTAACAAATTGAACTGACGGTCGGCTTTAAAAGACAATATAAGCTTAACGTACTAGAAAAGAAACATTCAACAACCAATACCTAAAAACTTTCAATGCGTTCGTCCCATCCTTACAGGCATACAGTTGGAGATCTCGACATTGTTTTTCGATATGTACTAACAACGCCATCTCTTAACAAATAAATATTCGACACGCTAACCTAGATTAATATATTCTAGAGATTGCAGGCCTAACAAAAATCATCGCGCTAAGACGTTTTTCATCGTGAGTGGTAGCCATCCATCGATAGTTCTCGTTAATGTTTGCTATGATACCTATTAAATTAAAGTATAATTAAAAACAGAAACTCGACAAATTGTAGCCATTATGTTGTCAGTTGTCAGTGTAATTATCTAAAACATTAGTTCTCTGATATGTTTATAAGATAAAGACCAGTTTTCTAGATGTTTTCTAACTCCAAGTAAAGTCAAATGACATGAAATTAAATGTTTTTACTCGCAACTAACGTTTATACTCATATTAACGAATATGAATACATAAAACGTGAAGTTTGTAAGTTTGGATGTAGGAGATAATCTCTGTAACTGGTGATCCGATTCAGAAAATTCAGTCACTAATGTAACTTTACATTACCGGCAATTGCTATAGCTATTATAGACTATGTAATATGTATAAAGACAAACCGTTATAGAAACCATGGCATCTTTTATGTTCATAACATAAATTTAAAATACCCCCGACTCGAAAACCCTTCAACGCTTAGAAAAGAGCTGATAACCTTCGAACGGCTGAACAGATTTCTTGAATTATATCTAAGAACAGTCTCGATCAAGTCACCTTTTAAACAAAAGTAAAACACGAGCTTAAATTGGTCCATTCGTTTGGGAGCTACAATGCCACAGACAGACACTCAAACTTATAACACCCCTCTTTTTGCATTGGGGGTTGAAAAAAACGTAAAGTTGAGTTTTTGGTCTAGTTTGAGTCGTTTATAATATGTAATGGTGGTGCCTCTCGACGACGAAGTTCATGTAATCATTACACGGTTTATATTAGCTTGACCTGTATATATCTCTCTTATCTATCTATGTAATGGAGTCTTTAAACATAGTTTTCACCCATTTCAAGACCCCGATTACTTGAAAATTTGCAAACCGATTTAAAAAGTATATTTTCATTTACAACTACAGTTCAAGTTAGTCACAAGTAATCGAGATAAGGGTAGGAACCCATGCATAACAACATGAGGCATTAAAAAATACAGTTCAGTGGAAGTGGAATCTAAATGGAAAGTGTTAGAGAAAATATGAAAAGTGTCACACAGAAAGCTCGTAAGCCCGTAAGTATAAAGTCACATTGAAGCCCCTGTGTCACATACACATAGATTTTTACTAGACACTTTACTAGTGTCCTTTTGGGCGTGGATGATGATCCACGCCCAAAAGGACACTAGTAAAGTGTCAAAGTTTAACCGCTTCTACAGAGTAGAGGAGAACATTTCAAATAGAAATCACGCAAAAGAAAATTACATGCTGGAGTAATGTACTTCAGAAATAAAGACAAAGAAAATAACGCAACAAAAAATACTGATACCTATTTCACTGATATAATCATTGCAAGCACTGATATAACATGGTTGTGGTATTCAGCTTAAATATACAGTGAAATCCATCACGCGAGAAGGCGTCAATACTACCGCTATAAATAGAGGTGCGCTAAGCCCAAACGATAAAGACTTATTATAAGAATTATTTTTATCTCAATACTAATTTATTCGAATCTCGTTTTTGTAGAAAAGGTTTAGTCGATTTTCAAATGTTGTGTTTATCTATAACAATAATAATCCTAAGTATGTAGATATACTTATTGAATAATGTAAATAGTACAAACGTTTTGAATAAAATGTTTAAAGTACTAATTTTAACATAATATTTCAAGGTCGGCAACATGCGAGTTAGTAGCAGCCATAGGCTAAGATGACCGCTCTCTATCATGCAGTTTGTGTCCCTCTTTGTCACCTCAGTATCATTAAAAGAGATTTAAAACATTTACATGTTTATAATATATAATAGTGTATGAGGCCATCTTATGATGGCCTCATACAATATTATAAAGTTATCTGATATATAAAATCACTATAAAATTATAATACGACTAGCTGTTGCTCGCGAGTACGTTTGCGTGAAAATTTTCGTGAAATCTATGCCATGGAAACCGTACGTGGCCTATGTGCTATACCAGACTATCTATCTCTGTATCAAATTTCATCCAGATCCGTTCAGCCGTTTTTGCGTGAAGGAGTAATGAACATCCATCCATCCTCCCAAACTTTTGCCTCTGTAATATTAGGAAGCTTACAATTTAATGTAATAATATTTTTGATAATTTTATCATTTAATCGATTTGTCTGGTCGAAAACATAGTTTTCTAACAAACATATGGTGTTTGTAAGCCTTAAATTATTTAACGAACACAGTTTATCAATCCCTTCGTGAGCTCGCTTGCATAAAAAACAGCAAATGCATAAAAACTGTAAAACTATGAAGTACCAATTCAATACATCGATTAGTTCCCAATTCGACTAATGATAATATCGATAAAGACTGTCGCTTCAAGAGTCGATACTGATAGTGCACTTAGTAAGTAGCTAATTTTCATTTTATCGCGATTTTGCTTACACATCGTTTTCTCTCATTGTTTCAATTCACAGTCGCTTGCTGTTTGAAATGTGAATAGCAATGTTAAAATGATGTTATTGTTAAGTATTGGTGTTAATTAATTTTTGCAGACAAATATAAGTTTCACCCGCGTAAGTCCCGATCACGTGGGAATATCGGGATAAAAAGTAGCCTATATGTTTATTCAGCTATCTACATACCTCGCTTCTTCGCAATCGGTTTAGTAGTTTTGGCGTGAAAGAGTAACGAACATCCATCCATCCATCCAAACTTTCACATTTATAATATTAGTGGGATTAGTGGGATTGGCAACATGCTTCTGTTATTCATGCCTGAACTGTCCAGTTAAGGTTAAGTACAACATTTTTCATTAATTTATTTTCGTTCATTTTTGAATGGGTCGTTTCGTAATTGATCTAAATTACAATAGCCGTAAATGTATACTGTTCACTACCTTACTTTTCCCGCCGTAGGGAAGGTAATCGTTGATGAGTTCTCCTGGTATTTCATCATATGCATTGTGACGAGCATAAATTGCTTAGCTACCATATTAGAGTAAACGAATCGCAACCCGTTAATTACTTATTGTTGAGTAGTAAACGGGACGAGTTACTTTAAAAACACCCAAGTCGCTATAGGTGTGCGCGTAATATTTGAACAGTTTCCTCGATTTCTCCAGGAATCCCATCAGCAGATGATTGATGACAATGAAATGAACTAGAAAGTACCTTTTCAAACAAGAACTTTTTATCCCCAATCTGTCCAAAAAAAAAAATCCAACGAACTGAGAACCTCCACATTTTTTAAGTCTGTTTAAAATAAATTAACGTTTAATAAAAATGAAATACGTTTTATTACTTTTATCGACAGAGACGTTTTCACCCATTGAAAATTTTAAAAATATGTTTATAAGGAACAATTTGAGAGTAAAATTATGCATTTGACACGTATAATGATCGATTACTATTGATAATCAATGTATGTACCCACAGGTTGAAATTTGACCGTAATATATTAAGTTATTGATAACAGTTATTGCGCTGCAAGAAAAACTACCTACCAATTATTTTTTGTTGACAATACTAAAGCTCATAATAGCTCCCAAACAACAAAAAAAGAAAATCAGTTGACAAACAAAAAAGTTTTTGTGCATAAATTAACATAATAATCAATACCACAAATAAATTAAATTGAAGTGTCTGTTTATGTCTGTGTAATGCCAAAATAATAGTTTTTTAAAGCTCATAAAGTTATTTGCACGATACCTATGCCTAAAATCAGTTTTCAAAATTTTGGTCTGTCTTGTTGTCTGTCTGTATGTTTATTCAGTCTAATCTCCGGAACGGGTCTACCGAATTACAACGAGATTTTCACTGGCAGATAGCTGGTCTTATACGGAGTAACTTACTTTTATTTTGGAAAAAGATTTAGGATTAGGCGCAAAATATATAAATATGTACACGCGAGCGAAGCCGCGCGGGAACTGCTAGTAGCAACTATACAAAAAAAAAATCGGTTGACAAACCAAAAAGTCTTTGTGCATTTTAACATAATTATAACGTATAGATTAAAAGAGCTCGAGTTTCCTTCCGTTTCCTTTACCTCTGTTGCCCGTTAGTTAATGTTACGGAAATAATAAATGATTTGGGCCCACAGGTATTTTCCTATTCATGACTGAGGAGCTTTTCCGTATCTCCCGTTAGTGTATTGTGACAGTTCTATTGATATTTTCGTACGTTTATAATTTGAGCATGTTTTGTATGAATGACGATAACCTTTTAACGCAGATTTCTGAAGTCTGCAACTGTCATTTAATGAGGGCTTACACGTGCCGTCCTACTTTGTTTCTAAATAGGGCCGTTTCAAAAAATAGGACTCGAGGTAATTACAAAAATGTTTGTTCATTTGCTGAAATCGATTTGTTTTTAACATAATTTGTTAATGAGAATGGATTTTGTTCAATTCAATGCATTATGTTTTGAATACTCAATTGCACTATTGTATATAAAATAGTATTTTATTTATAAATCATTAATTTACGACAAATTGTGTATTGATGAAGTTCTAAAGAAATGATCGATGCGGCTAATTATGTCGAAAAAAACATCAATATAATAATAAGTCTTGTTACAAAACAGCTGTCCATTCCTAATGGGAACACTTTGACACTAAGACCCGGTTTCTGAAAGGCTGATCAAAATATTGTTCAACTAACAAAGCTGTCAACAGCGGTGTCAAAACTGCATATGAAATCAGATTTTGCAGTAAAATTTTACAGCTCTATTAACTGATCCGATGATCAAATCAAAGTGCCTAATCATGCTTTTAGCAACTCGATATATACTCGACAAGAGATTTGACGCCCTGTTTCTGCATAATCGTTCAGAAACAGGGCGTCAAACAGATAAAATAGAAAAACGTAACAAAAAAACTGTTAGCGGCACGTGCTCGGAGATGGGAATGGCTATAAGTAGTAAGTGTAGTCTAATAACTGTTAAGTATTATGATGTTACTTGGCCATCGCTACTTTCTTCTGTTCACGCCTATGGAACTACAATCGGCGACCGAAACACTGTCTTCACGTGAGATTAGTCGGGAAAATTAATTGCAATCTTTTTTATTTTACAGTAATATATTATGTAGTATGTTATGTTTGGACTTTCCGTCTGCATTACTTCGCAACTCGTTTCATTATTATCTAGAGTTTCTTATCTTTACAATGTCAGCCTTTGAAAGTTAGTTATCTAAAGATTTTATCAATGCACATCTGGTAAATCCATGTGTAAAGCGAATGACCCTGAACACAAGTTTATATCAGTTTATGATACAATTTCCGTTCAATGTTTTTGTTTAAAACACAAATTATTCGTTATGGAAAAAAAGCAAATAAGATATTTATCTTGAGATTATTTCTATAATTTTATATACGCCCAGGCTAAAATTATAGAAATAATCTTAAGTATAGAAATTTTTGCCCCTTTTATGCCAGAAGGGGGAAAAAATTCTTAATCCCTAACTTGTTTTGTGATCAAGATTCAAGGTTCGACTTGCCCCAAGCAAATTAAATATTTCTTGAGGCGGTTCCTCCGCATTTTTGTTTTATAACATTAAAGCCAAAAAATTGTAAGTAGTGACTCAAACGTTACTTTAATCAATTTTATAAGGGACATAAGCATATAAAAAACAGGAGGGCAGCTGTCCCCCTGGGTACGCCCATCGTCAGAGCTCTAAAAAGTTAAGGCGGTGAGTTGTAGAAAGGAAGTGGAAATGAATAAATCTAAAGGTCGTTCTTTCAAAATAAATCTTTTAAATAAGAAGAAGGATTTGAAACGCAATTATATAAAATACTTAAACTAATTAATTTAATCCGTAAAGGCATCTTAGCGTAGACAATACTATTGTGTAAATCGCAAATGTCGGTGTATAGAAATATACATATTAGACAAACACTATTTTATGTCTAACTAGCTGTTGCCTGAGACTTGGTTCGCGTGGAAATTTTGGTGAAAACTATTCCACGGGAAACGTAATTTTTTTCTAGATAAAAAAACCTAGACTATAATGTATCTCCGTGTCAAATTTCATCCAGATCCGTTTAGCCGTTTTTGCGTGAAAGAGTAACAAACATCCATCTATCGATCCTTACAAACATTAGCAAGATAAAAAATATTGTTCAACTTGGGGAACACATCTGCCCTACAGAACACCACGATTATCTAGTACCTCTAACGTTGTGTTTTATTTATGTTTCTAACCACACTTTACCCCTTCAACGGCTTCACCCCTTAATAAGGATAGCCCCCATCCCCGAAATACACTCGTGATTAAAATCGTTTATCTTTAATTAATATATATGTTTCTGAGGATGTCCGATATTAGCGATTGTTAAGATGTATCGGTGTATGTCAACAATCACCAATTGCGAGGGTGTAAGTCCGAAATTATTTCATTTATTTCTTTGAATCGAACAATAAGTATATGCGAATGTTAACAGACACCAGTTTCTTTGAAAAGCGAGAAAGCCCTACATTTTTCTCTTTTATATTCACATTCGACTGTTTTGTTCTGCAACGTATTACGGAGGGTTCACTAATGTTTGACAAAAAATTGTGATATTACAATAGAATTCGGGTCTGGCATTTGTTGTTGTTTGTGATCGCAGTTCTAACCTAACCCTAGCTATTTCTGTTCAATTGACCTACCCTACTTTTTCTAAATTATATTTTCATATTACCGTCGCTCATAATGATGATACACCAAGTCGTCGTGGTGTTTGATAACGTTCTCTACTGAATGACCGAAATCGTAACGAAAAGAATCAATAACGGATATTCACCAGCTAGCTTGGTGGATGTTAACAGACACCAGTGTATCTTAACATACCAGTGTATTTGGACATTTACGGTAACATGTTTACTACTCGCAAAATTAAAAAAAAAGTGAGGTGTCTTTGGGACAAGGTGGAACGAAGTTCCGTTCGCTATGTATAATATTGAATAAATTTTATCAAAATTAGTAAATATTCTAAAAACTCAAAATTAAAATTACGCCGTCTGTGAAAGTTGCCCGAACTAATATATGCATAGTTAGTATACAGCCAACATCAAAGTACAGTAGTATCTAGTATCGCAGAGAATCCACAAATGGCGTCAATAAAATAAATGTACTCGCGGTCACAATTTTTCGTTGCGTTTACACTTTTTTCCGTCTAGCTCCCATCCGCCGAGCGTCAGAAGTGTATTGTGCGATTAGGAACTTCATTTCAAAAATGCTATTACTATAACTTGACTGCAGCGGTTGGCCTTCATAGCAGGATACCGTGTGGTTTAAGGCGATTCAAAGCAAGTTTGATAGCGTAACATATCTAATTGATTTTTTTGTCCAACAGTGGGCACGACGACGACACACCTAACAGTAGTAAGGGTGAATGGTGACCCGACTCCGGTCAAAGATCATCAAGTCCCAGTGTTCCTGTACAGCAGGCACTCATTCGTGGCCGACCAGTGGGATCTTACCACCAACCAGGTAAGGATAGTTTAGTCTTAGAATTAAAAGCAAACCATACAGATTTTTTAACCGCCTTCAAAAAGAAGAAGGTTCTCATTTCGACTGAATATTGTTTTTTTTCTGGATGTTAAGCTATTCGCCACGACACGATTTCAATTATTCCTTTTTTAATTGAATTAGTTGTACTCAAAATGGAAAACCATTTGAATTTGAAGAAAATATTCCAAGGGTGGAAAATTAAGGGATGAAGATTACAGCTTATTATAATTAATAATAATTTAGGTGCATTGAAGTCAGTGATACATTTCTTTAAACTTTACTGTTGATGCAAGAACAGTGATTAGGCCAAATACTGAGTATCCTTATCTTTTCCTGTCAAGAGTTGCGATTAAGGGCAGAACAGCCTTGCTATATAGCATATGCGGTTTATATGAGTTTGACTTAACTTTGCGAACAATATGTACAACTACCATGCACACTTCAGTACAATTCACACCGAACGGGCCGCGCCGCAGCGCATCGAGTCCCTCGGTAGCCAAGCGCAAGTGGACGGAGTCAACCGCCCGCGGCGGCAAGAAGTGCCATGCAAAAATGAATTTTAAGTAATAAATATAAACTTCCATTTCCATCACCCTACTAAAAAGGCGCTCCGGCGCGGCCCGTTCGGTGTGAATCGTACTTTATATTTAAATTTACCTACTAGTTGCAGCCCGGTGTTCGACATTTAACGATAATATTCATTTTCCTTCATTGATAACAATACGGCTCCTTTGAAAGTAGGCAAAACAGTTTCCAATTTTTTTTTATATCACTAAAGGTTGTCAACTGCTACTAAACAAAAGAAAAAATAGAAAATAAGCTGACAAATAGGAGAAAATAGATCTTAACAGTTCTTACTAGAAATCACCTCTAACGTTTTGAATATCCTGTTTTATTTCTTTAACCACTTGACTTGAACTCTCAATGTATATAGACTTCTGTACCATGACGGGTCAAAATATATATATAGCTTTATGTAGCAGGTTTCACTTAATTTTAAACTTTATAGCACATATTATTTATTTTTTGCATCTTTTTGCAGTAGGTCTACATAAGTATATTATATTGGACGCGTGTAGTTTGATTTCTAGACGTTTTCAAGTAATTTTTAAATTTGAAACACATATTGTTTAAAAATTTTAGCTTTCTGCGCAGATAGATTCAGAGAAATTCGGACATTCCATCAACATCCTTGGTATTATTAAATACCCATAGGTTCATTCATGTCAGCCCTCTCTCATAGAAAATATTAGCTTTATCGGTAAATTTTAAGTTTAATTTGTCATTTTTTAAATATGAGGAAGAAAAAGAAAGAAAGAAAGATAAACATTTATTCTGACATTCACTGATAAATCACGAATTTTTCTAAAATCCTTAGCCCTTTACGCTATTTACGGGGTCTACCACACCTTCCAGTAACACTCTGTATGTAGATATTTTTTTATCTAATCTAAATAAGAATATACGTATTTCATTTTGAATAATGTATTATTAATGTTAACAAAAGTTTATTCATTAATTTATATCTTATTGTTTTGGTTCATTGCCAAAATTCGTTGTATAAATTTCAACACCAGCTGTTTAAATATTAGCACATACTCGATGTTTGTACCCATGTCTACTACTACATACTATAGCCCATTTATCGAGGAAGGCTATAGGCTATATAATATCACGCTACGAGCAATAGGAGCGGAGAAGTGACCATAAACGAAGGTGAAACTGCGGGGACAGCTAGTTTAACATAAATACTGCGTCGGCATTGGTCAAATTGTTACATTGTCCAGTAAAGGTGATGGCCTCTAGCACATCTCCACCGCGAAACGCGGCTAGCCTGTTGGTCTAGTGGCTAGTGACCCTGACTGCTGAGCCAGAGGTTGTGGTTTCGATTTCCACCAAGGACAAATAATTGTGTAATGACAACAACAGGACAATAATATATAAGTATGTTTATCAGCAGTATGGTTACCATAGTACAGGCTCTGCTTAGTTTGGGATCAGACTGCCTAGACAAGACTAGAGACTATACGGGAAGCGGGTTAACTGAGTTCAAAGATTTGGGAATTGTAATGCATTATGTATTTTTTAAAAGTACTCGTGTCAACCTGAATGGTCTTATTAAGGAAAAAGCGAGCCACATAATTTATTGGTTATTTGATTGGTTCTAGGCAATAATTAAAATACAATACAATTCAATACAATATTCTTTATTACACACCATAGAAAAAGTTACAACATAAAAGAGAAACATTGAATACTGTGTGGTCGTATGGAAACCTCCTCGGGCCGTCAGCCCACCAAGGCTTTAGGTGGGGCGGTGTGTGTCGGAATCGAATGGACTAAAACCACACGGTGTGGCGTACTGCTCCTTAAATAGGAGGGATCTGCATCAGCCTACTGTTTTACATAAACCTTTTCTTTGTGTGCCAGCCAAATTTAGTGCCATCCTCGTGCGTCTTGACACTCCCCTTGGCGTCCACCACACTCTATACTTATATCTCCGCCGCCACTCTGTGACTGCCTGCCTTATCCCACTATCTCCCACCTGTCTAACCAAGGGTCATTCCCAGATTAGAATAGAGGAAAAAAAACACGCAATATTATTATTGAATGGGAGCCGCGATTTAGAAAGAGACAAAAGCTGAAACGCGATATACACATGGATGAACAAGAAATAGTGCAATAAGAACTAAGAAACATGTGTCCAGTTTTATTATGACATGGAGCAATAACTGCTCTAGGACATCGTAAAACTGGACACTTCTGCAAATATATTTTATCTAACAGTTCATTATCTCATACATGAGTCTTGTTGCCAATTATGATTGTATGCTTAGAGTATACATATCGCGCTGCTATTACGAGACTGTATCAACTCAAAATAGGGTAAATTTGAGATAATTCATTTTTCATACGTAACTATCAATTCCCTACGCGTCAATAAATATAAAATAATAATAATAAATTGTAATAAGCCAAATTTTTCAACAAAACAACTAAAAATAATTCATATTTTTCTTTTTCTTTGTTCAGATATTAGAGTATTAACTCAAAAATTGGAAATAACTTGATAACCTGCAATCATTTAAATAATTCATTAATACAGAAATCCCTTTATTTTATCAATAATCTATATACAGTGTTCACTTTTTATAATCTTTAACAAGAAGCGAGTAATCAGTTTTCTGTCGTTTCTGAAAAAAGCTACATTTTGAGTTGATACACTCTTGCAATAGCAGTGCGAATATGCTTATGTATATTCTAAGATTGTATGTGTCCGTTTGTGAATTAAATAATAATTCAAAAGAAATCGGTATAGGTATATCAGTGCTGAAAAGAGTATAAATATTCTGCCATGATGATTATCTTTGTCCGGTTTAAAAATATTCTGCCATGATGATTATCTTTGTCCGGTTTAAAAATATTCTGCCATGATGATTATCTTTGTCCGGTTTAAAAATATTCTGCCATGATGATTATCTTTGTCCGGTTTAAAAAACTTTTATGTAATAATGAGTTGTTTGGAATTTCTGCCCACGAATTTTTCACTGCTGCTGCTTTCGTTTCCTTAGTTTTGTAAATTTGTTTTTGTTTGCCTAGGTACTTAAAAAATGTAATCATGATCATATTGTTAAACATCTGCAATAGATCCTGTAATTTTCATTTTCTTTCCATAGTTATACAGTTTTTTTATTTTTAGGGTTCCGTACTTCGAAAGGAAAAAACGGAACCCTTATAGGATCACTTTGTTGTCCGTTCGTCCGAAGGTCTGTCTGTCAAGACCCTTTTTCTCAGGAACGCGTGAAGGTATCAAGCTGAAATTTATATCAAATACTCAAGTGTACTGTCCCTTAGAGCTGTGAAAAAATCAAACTTCTAAACCAACGCAATCAAAAGATACAGCCGTTTATGCCGCATATTTCCGCAAATTTTCGACACTCGCAAGAGAATCAAAACCTACAGGGTACTTCCCGTGAACTCAGAATCTTGAAATTTGGTACGCAGCAACTTCTTATAGCACAGATAAAGTAAAAATTGCGAAAACCGGAAATTTTTAGGTACATCATATAATAAAAATATTTTACGTACATCATATAATAAAAATATTTTACGGAACCCTCGGTGCGCGAGTCCGTCTCGCACTTGGCCGGTTTTTTTTTTTCCTTTCCTCGCTTTGTGGTATTCTCTTTTTAACATGGTTTTAAACGCTTCACTTGTAACTAACTATTAAAACAAATCTTAGAAATCAATTTAGAGATACTTTTAATTGTCGTATTGAAATTAAAGTTTGTATGTTACGTTTCTTTCTTTCTTTCTTTCTTTCTAAAAAAGACATCTTCCGCATTACGAATTACTCCTGTGTCGCGGGGGACTTTACAAACATACAAACAATGGACACAAAGAACACCCAGACTCGGGTGGGAATCGAACCCACGACCTATGGCATAGCAGTCAGGGTCACTAACCATTAGCCCAACAGGCCAGTCAGGCCAGGTTGACAATACATAATATAATTTGACATTTTTAAACTGATCTGATGGAGCCAGGAGGTGGATGGATAGTGGAATTCTTCAATAGCTATTAGTAAACCCCTACAGTTCGGGTTTTTATGATTAATTTTGACCAATCCAACAGATTGGGCTTAGAAACTATAGTCTGATGACGGACCCAGTAGATGGACACAGGCCCTCTCCTCCTCACGACTACGTATTTGTTTATACTGCCCCCACCCCACCCAACGCAAACGTTATATGAGCGGGGTCAGTATACCTGCATCAAGTTCCCCAAACCAAGGTCCCGAGACGCAGAGACCTTTATACGGCAGGTCTTACCTCCAACGCCATGGCGCCGGTACTAATTAAGGCTAGTTACCCGTATGCCTATCGGTCACAGAAGATCGCCACTCGTGAAACCACACTCGCAGCGACCCCCCACTCGCAACCGGCACGCTCACTTCCCGCATATTTGCATATGCTCGCGGTAACACCGCTAAGTTCGTCAGAGAAGCCGACTACCAGTATCCAGCTGGTACCGGAGCTGTCAGTACGCTCACATCCCGATCTACAATCAAGTGTAGGTCTACCCTGGCCTACGGTCGGGTGTCCGGATCAGTGTCTAGTCACCTTTCTACTTGCTAAGCAGGCAAGTACCCGAGCTGCATCGGTCTGACGGGACCTCTGCTAAAGGACGCTCCAAGCCCCGCAGCGGAAAACCCTTAGACCGGTGAATTCCGCTGCTCGCTGCGCGCGAGAACAGACGCTCCACCGACAATAGTGGAGCAGACGAACGTGCTCGTTCTCTGCAGCTAACCACAAAACCCCTACGAGTCCAACTCCAAAACCGGTATCTGACAGCTTTCGCCATCAGAGGGCTCAGGATCCGGTTCCCGTGGTACCCTGATCTAACAGCCGGACCCGTAGTTCCGGCTGCGAACCTATCTACTCTGGGTGACTAGTAGATAGGGATGGACAGTGGAATTCTTGTTACTTTTTAATTTGGTTCGCCATTAAAGAGTGTTTTATAGTTTTTCTAAAGTATATATAACTAGCAGTTCCCGCGCGGCTTCGCTTGCGTGTACATATTTCTATGCGGAACCCTAATTCTTTTTCCAAAATAAAAGTAGCCTTACTCCTTATAACACCAGTTATGTGCCAGTGAAAGTCCCCTTGAAAATCGGTCCACCTGTTCCGGATATTACCATAGTCAATTTTCATTAGTCAATTTTATGAAATAAAGATTTTTTTGAATTGAATTAAAATTTGAATTTGAATTGAATCAAGTAAGTATGTGATATGTACCTAAAGGTGTATAAGATCTTTGTCGACAAGCAAACTAAAAAAAAAACAAAAACTAATGAAGTTATATTTCATAGTAATTTATTGTGTCTCGTAATATCTTACTAATTTTATTAGTACGTAGTATCAGTAGAGACTCTGAAGGTACCATGTTTTAATGCTATTTATAAGTAACTTTAATACCTGGTACCTGAAAATTGGCATACCTTTCCAAGTTATTCAAACAAGAATTTCACTCCCACGATTATATACCAAAAAATACGTTTACCTATCGATTCTAAGAACCCACTTTATATAAAGCTGTTTAAGACTCCACTTACATTCCTCCACAATATTGTTTGCCTACTTGTTCAACTTCATTTCTTATTTGCTTCGGTGCACAATCTGAATCACCTTAATTTATTTACTGGATTTTTTCGTAATATTCGTCATTTTATTACATCATCAATGTTAGTCGATAAAATAATAGTAATAATATTTATTTGTTTGCAGTCTGTTAGGTTAATAGTTCAAAGTGATTACATTATAGACTGGTTCGTCAGTTCGTCCCAAAACAAACGACGTTTTGGGACGAACTGACGAACCGGTCTATAATGTAACCACTTTGAACTATTGTTAGTAAACATAATATCTACACAAAACTCACAGAAAATTACATTTAGCCACTACATAATGACTGAGTGTGCAGTCTCACCCATCGGCCGAGCATCTGGCAGTTCCACCGGTCACTCAATGCCCACATCATGCTGTGCGAGCTGGCACATGTTACACAATACAATTAAATATTTTTATAATAAGGTACATAAATTTACCACCAATTTATAGTCACATCAATATTATTAAACTGTAACTTTATTTAGTCATGGTCACGCCGTGCCCGCGGTGGTGTGATTACGGAAAATGTTGTTTAGGTATTCAAAGTCACAGTGAGGTGATTACGGAATAATTTTAATTACTGATAGTTACACTGTGGTAGTTACTCACAATTTACTTGTGGGACTATGCATAATTATAGGTAGTTACTTGAAATATAGTTTTTATTTTCTGCTCATTGTTACTGATAAATACCAGGTGAAAACTATTGTCTAACCGACGAAAAAAGCGGAGGAAGTTCTCAAGTCAACCCGTATATTTAATTTTTGAAGTTAATTTTCTTTAGGCACGTTGGACACTTTTGGTACTCGGAAAAAGCACTGAACTCGCGTGACCGTCTCGCTCAGATACTTATACAGATGTGTGTTTTCATTTATGACGTGCAGTCCTACGACTGACAGTTTGTATTGATGTATTGGGAAGTATAGGTATACCATAAAGTGATAACTTTATGGTATACCTGTAAAATTTTCCAAATTTATCCCACGGGAATCGATTATATGCTCAATTGTCCTAATATTTCGTTCCGTAAGAACCTTCTACAAAGCATTAGAAAACATAAAAAAGATGAATGAAATCGGTTAATTCATTCTCAAGTTATGGCTTGACCACTTACATTAACTTTATATTGGCTTCAAAGATGCTGCCCAGCAACTTGACAGTTGTCCACTCTGACTGCATGCTGAGCTGCTTTATTATTCTCCTCTTTTTCTAGTAATTCTATCAC
The DNA here is from genome assembly GCA_949752705.1 of Callimorpha dominula. Classification (NCBI taxonomy): domain Eukaryota; kingdom Metazoa; phylum Arthropoda; class Insecta; order Lepidoptera; family Erebidae; genus Callimorpha; species Callimorpha dominula. The sequence continues at coordinate 3,158,258 of OX457000.1, read as the reverse complement.
TAGAAAAAGAGGAGAATAATATAAATTTCAAATAAGTTTTGAAAAGATTTAAATATTTATATACCAGCCGCTTTGCGCAAGGTTCGAACCTCACAATACGGTGTATGTTTGTCAATATTACGTCATTTACTTAGTCATTCAGCTCTAGCTTTATTGTATTTATAGCTACACCACGCGCATGCTTAAGTTGCATCCAGAGAGCTTTAGGTTAACTTCATTGAATTTCATAGCTGAAGGAATTATTATGTTGCCCATGTCATTTCAGATGAAACGTCCCATTATCAATTATAATAAACTAGCAACCCACCCCAGCTTCGCACAGGTAGTAGAGACACTAGAGACATCTTCAACAATCATCATCATATTTTAACCAACTTACACAAGACGTTAACAAATTATACACCTAAACCTTCCTTATGAATCACTCTGTCTATTGGTGAAAACCGCATGAAAATTCGTTCAGTAGTTTTTCAGTTTATCGCAAACAGACAGACGCGGCGGTAGACTTTGTTTTATAATATGTAGTGATGTACTGATATTTAATATAAAAACATACCGCAAACTAGTCAAATAAATAGTCTACATTAGACACCGCAATAGATAAAGGTTTTCCGTTTCCTGACTTTTATCACATTTTTCGCAATAACTTTGGAAACCGCACATATCCGCAGCTGATTTTTATAAATGTTATTTATGAATATCTAGTCTACCAGACAACGTTACATGTAAAACACCGGGAGACATTGGTAACTGTCAAAAGTCTCGGTGAAGTTAAAAAACTGCCTTTTTCCCTTATTTTATTTTTAAATTTTTTTTTACATGGAAATAGAAACACGAAAATACTTACAACTTTAGAGTTGTTTTAAAATCTGCATACAATGAGCTTTTTAGAAATGTATAATACTTAATATCTATTCCCATAAAATTGTACAAGAAATTAATTTGATTGTATTAAATCCATTAGACCTGAATTCATAAAGATTGTGATCTTAAAAAAAAAAAATTTAATGTAATTTATGTAAAATGACTACATTATAGTAAAGTTCAACTCGTAAACTAGATATTCAATTAACTTTAAAAAGTGTGCCAGTAACGACATTAATTAAAAAGTGTAAAAACGATTTTAATATGCCATTATTCTACCATTTTCCATAGTGCGATGTCTCAATTTTCAATCTGTCCACAGACAAAGAATCGTATTTTTTTGCTTAAGCTCAAATTTACAAATATCGACGTTTACTTTTATAACATAAATCAGTTAAATCATCATATTACAACCCTTATATCGGTTTAAAAAACATCATAATAACAGATTCGAATTTAAAATCTATTGAGTAACCTGATATCAGCGGCTCTCAAATTAACGACATTCAGAGAGCCGTTAACTCTCCACACGTTATTATAAAATGTAAAGTACTAGATGAAAACCCGGCTTCGCTCGGGTGAAATGTGACTCATAATCATAACCCACAATCTTTTTCAAAATGCTGGCGCCATCAGCATCAATGCTGAGCGGTGACCAAGTTCAATAAGTGACGTGCAAGTGCGTGCAAGGTAACTGTGGTTCTATTTTGTTTTTTTTTTCCTTTATTTTTATTTGTATTTCTTTTATTTTTTAATGTTTTATCACGTTATACTGTAAGCACTTTTTTTAAACGCCACTTCGAAATAAATATTTTTTCTTTCTTTCTTTCTTTCAAAATGTAGATGGACTAGATAGACGTGGGAATCGGCCTTAACAAACTCAAGATGTACGTGTGAATCGGCCTTAACGAACTCAAGATGGCATCCGAGTGGCCAATATGACGACTGCCGTTTGCACCATTAGAATTTAACAAAATACTCGACAATCCGAATTTTGCTGATATATGCTGTCGACTCGAAATCATAATTTTTTTATGTTTTATTATTCTGGTAAGGTTTCAATCGAGTCTACCCTACCCCTTGACTATAGAAGATTACTGTGTTTGTGTGTTGTGTATATGTAAAATGTTATTATTCTCATGAATGTTACAAAATGAATTTCGCCAATAAAATTAATATTCAAAACAACATCATGTTACGCAGTTCACTGGTTTGCCTAACATGTAATCGGCTGGATTTTAATATGATTCGGCATGGAATGTAGGATGTAGGCGTTAATATAAAATTGGAAATTTGAATATTAAGAGCTGTGAATAGTAGGCGTTTATAACTACTGAAATTATAGTGATATACTTCGGTGCATCTATATTCCAGATCTAACAGTAATCCACAGAATCCGCAGGAGAATTGTTAAATTTCCACTACTCTGTGGTACAGGGTATTTTAAATTCATAAAACAAAATCATTTGTTTCCATAAAACCAATTACGTATGCATGTCTCTGCATTGGTCTCGGTGTTTCTATGTATAACAAGCGCAGATTCTTAGTTCTGTAAAAATAAGTATGTAATGTATTTAAAAAAAATACCTAAGTATGTTTTGTCTGTGTTGAAGGACCCGTATTACAAACTATGCTTAGCTTAAGTCTAGATAGTGGTATGTATTAATGTCCTTGAATAATATCTAAATAATTATATAAATACGTGAGGCGAATAATTTGTAGGTAGGCACTTTTTAGCAAACGCGCACAGACGCGGCATACTTAAAGTTTATAGGTATGTGAAACATTGCAGACATCGAAAATGTGCCAGAAAGTTAAAAATTATGTCACAACAGCTATATAAAACTAGAGAAGAGATAGAAGACCACGAATGGTCTAAGACACTCGAAAGCCTTAATAAAGGGCTACGATAACAAAGTTTCAAAAGAACTTCTGGAGCTCAAAAGATACAAAAACCTGTGCAGTAACAGGAATCTTTCCCGGACACTGCAAACTGAACGAGCCATGTTATCTTCAACCTAAGGTTCGGTGAGAACACAATATGCTGATTCTGTCGAGAGGCAGAGGAAACTGCAATACATATTCTATTCTTTTGTGGCTCACTAATGCGACACCGAAGTATTATAAATTATGTATTCACACGGGAATTAACGCGATCACGAAAGGTATTGCATACCTCTGAATTGCCTGACTTTTCGACCAGGTTGCACTGGCCGTGATCACAGGCTCACTGGTAGTCACAAAAATTAATAAATACCCCATACGGCCAAAAAATGCAATGTAATCAATTAAACAACATTTATGCAATCAGCTGCTTCGACGGCGCCGAACGCTTAAGGTCATTCACCGCACCGCACACAAAAAGAATACCGCGAACATTGCGTAGCGCCAAATGAAACTAATGACTATAAATCCTTAATCTCACATTTTTATGATGAACTGACTTTTGTATTGTGATAAGGAAGAGGTTTTTGTAAGTTTTTCGCGTAGCTCAAATTTACACGCTGTATATTATTATAGAAAAATAAACATTTTTAATTTACATTTTAAATCTGAAAATCATATAAAGTCATTACGGTTATAGAAATTAATTACAACTCGACAACAATTTATAGTCGTAGTTGCATGACACTAAAATCTACTAACTACTAACTAACCCGCCTACGCGACGGGACATTGTGTGATATGAAATATTATACACATTGACGCCAACTAAATGTAGGTACATGCAAATGTAGCGATAAAGAGTTTAATGAACTCGTTGATATTGTTTAAGAATATTTTCAAACGTGCACCGTGCCAACAGGGATGTCTGTTGGCTCGTTAATACCGGGATAAGTCATTATTTATAATTTCACAATAAAATAACACATGTGGTCTTTGGGACACCCAGTTTCTAACGAAGTTCCTTTCTATATATAAATATATGTTATGGATTGAATAAATTGTATTTTCCAGGAATTATTCCAGACTATAATCTATGTCTGTGCCAAATTTCACCCAGATCCGTTCAACCGTTTTTGCGTGAAAGTATAACAAACATCCATCCATCCATCATCACAAACTATAACAAAATTGATTTTTTAATAGATGCATAGATTACTCATTATAAAGATAATATTTATTTCTCTAAAGCCCTTGTCCCACTTTTATTTTATTTCGTTATAATTTTCAGGAGATTTCTGATCGGATTGGGTTCAGTACTTTGTTCCTAAAGACGACTGCGGTTATCGGTTAGATAGTTTTATTAGCATTGTGCTCTTTTGTTTCTTGTGAATGGGGTCATCCCAGCTCTATTAGAGAGAACGGATAGGGTTGGCTACACACTTTTGTTGTACGCGAGTGTTTATAATTATGTATATCTACTTGAATGCAATCGGGGCCTGAAGTGAGGGGCGGGAGCATATCTCCCCGCCCGCGAACCTCGCCTCTCACGACATTGACGACACTCACAATGTAGGAGTGACTAGCGCATTCTTGAGCTCTGCACTCAACTCGCGCGACTACTATAGTATTAATAGTGCTGGTAGCCGGTTTACATATGATCTTATGATTGTTAATCTATATAATTATCTATTACTTATAAACCTATGACTGACTAGTCTTCGTATTTTTCTGTTTGTTTGGCGTATACACTTACTGCCACACTATTATGTATCGAATCGTAATTTCATACAATCTGGACTAGTCAATTCTAAGACAAGAACGTTCAAATAGATCAATTGTTCATTTATATATTATTCTCTCAGATTCACTGTTCATTATAACATTTATAACTTTATTAAATAAAGTTATAATATGAAACGAAAAAAATTAATATTGTGTAAATGAGCATAATAATCAACATCTTGGAAATATACGTACTTTTATAATTTCTCTAATTCATTTTAATTCAGACTTGAGTTTTCAGCCTTTTCACACAATGGTCCTCATAAATTAAGTGAACATACATATATTTCTATCTACCTAGAAATGTTTTTTATATTCATTAGCCCAAAATTTACAGGGATACTTTGTTATTATTATGTACTGAGTGGTTGAAATGCGTATATTATAGAATTTTTTTAATTGTATTTATAACAAAATTCAAATTTATTATAGTTAAAACCATGTCTGCTGAAGAAAAGCATTTGAAGACGCTTTGGATTCTATTATTATGGCAGCCAGACAATCCAAAAAGAACCTAACCTTTTTTAATTGTTGTCTGCTGGAATGCTGGAATAGACAAAAAAAAGTATTCCAACGCCAACCCTAGAATGCGGAGTACAAAAACGAAGAAGTTGTCTGTGGTGCGTTTATTTTCATTCGTTTCGACATCGCTCGCTTACTGCCGCTGAGCCGTGTTATGTTAGCCGTGTTTGTTTACGTTTGTTATTTCCAACAATCTTATAATTTGATAATTTGTAAAGTTTAATAGAAATTCGTTTAACATCTAAAGTTTTATTATTTTAAATTCTTCAGCGCAATCTGCAATCAACATTATTTTCAGACATAATGAATAATAAAATGTCTACCAATGATTGAGGATTAGTCACAAATAAAAAAATTAGATTTCTAAATATGGGGGCGTATGCGCTATGCTATAACATTCTGATCATTTCGTTTTTTAAATGATTCAAATCCAACTAGAAATGACAAAGTTATTAAAGTTTTCTTTTCGGCTATTTCAAAACGCTTGCTCGGAGCTGCGCTTGGTATGATGACGTCACACGTCGCGAATCGCGCCCGCCACCCGTGCAAAATCGCTACTTTGGTCAGTTTGGTTCAGATTATTCACCGTTTCGCTCATGTCGTGGCATGTAAATTATTTAGTTTTAACTATAATTTGATGTTATATTATTAGTATAACAGTATTTATATTGACATTGAGTATCTATTGATATCTAAATAGATACGAGTAGGTAGTTACCTATTATGGAGGTCGGTTTTGTAGGGATAAAATGAAAAGGTAAGTAAGTCTATACATACCTTCTCCTACTGAGTACCTAAAATAGGTACCTAACTACCTACTTACCCACTTTAACTGCGTGTTCTGAGGATGAGATTTTTCTGGATTATTTAAATCATTCATATAATTATCTCTTACAAATGCAAAGCACAAACCCAACTGAACCCTCAGTTTGAAGTTGACTATGACGGAAACTATTGTTTGACCATTTTATCCGAATGCACTGCATTTTAGAAAAATATATATTTAAAAAATTAGGTACAACAAACATTCGCCTGATTGTTTATCATAGGATACAAATAAAACAATACTCAACAGTAAGTATCGGGCGCCCGGCGGCAGATTCACAGATCACAGATTGCGTTTATCACAATACATGACAAAATCACCCACCCGCTCAGAGGACCTCTTTTTTTTATTGTATAGGGGCAAACGAGCAGACGGGTGACCTGATGGTAAATGACTACCGCCGCCCATGGGCACTTGTAACTCAAGAATCATAAGTGCGTTGCTGCTCTTTAAGGTGGGAGTAGGGGGAGAGGGAGGACCAGTCACTCACTCACGCGGCGAAAAGCAATGCAAGCATTGCTTCACTGCCGTTTATCTGTAAGGCCGATGTATCACTCCGGTCGAGCCCACCCATACGTGCCGAAGCATGGCACCGCGGTCCGGCTCTCGTGGTGTGGGTATAGCCCTGGCTCGAAAATCCTTATGTTCCATTGTTTACTTGAGTAGGTAGGCATTAGGCATGAACGAACGAACATCATCTGTGTGAACGAAAATCAAAGCTATCCGCGGAAATTCAAATGTTATTAAGAAATGATAGAAATAATATACAAAACGGTAGGTATATTATAATAAAATCTATACGGTCATACGGTGGATCTATTCGTGAATTTTAGCTGTTTGACATGCGCAGTGCAGCATTTCATACTAAATTGTCTACTGCGCATCGAAACTGCGAACTTTACGAATGATTAGGACTAGATATAGTACCTACTGATATTAGGTAGATAGTCTAGCTAGGATACTGCAGGTCCTCACGTCAAAATGATCTTCGCAACAGTACCTATAAAGGAGTTTAGTCATCTCTCCGCATTGCTCTACACCAATTTTTTTTAGTCAAAAAAAGCTTATCAGGTGCATTGACGCTTGTATTTTTACATTTTGGCACAATGCAATACTTATTTGACGGCATTATCACTTTAAAAAATAATCTAAAAAATCAGCAATCGTTAGGTCGTTGCCCTAACTGCACTTTACTAGAAGCTAACCGAGCTGGCGACGCGACGGCGACCCGCCACTTTTGCCGATACGTGATGAATGACGTCACAGCCTATACGGTCTTTCTCGCTCGCGTTTTTTAAGTTAGTGCACTAAAATCTCTGTATCTTGGTCATTTTTGATCCGATTAAAAAAATTTAAACACAGTATTTATTGTTTATTTTATACCTAAAAATCTGCATACTTAACAAAAAACGTGACTGATCCTCATTAGTAAAACGCACACTTGGATACACGCACCATTTGACTTACTTATAGACTTACTAGAATCATTTTGGCTAGCCTCGACTACATCTAACCTTCTCTGGATGTGATTTTTTGTAGGTATTGACAAAATAATATGTAGTTGCTTTTTAACTTACGCGACTTGTATGCATATTAGATGTTTCAATTGGAACTTACTTGGTACCGCTCCCGACCATTTCGTTTACAAATAATTACGTTTGGCAACACCTAACGTTTGACAAAAAATTTAATACAGTGTTAGTACAGGAATTAAATATTCTCCCCTCTCTGTCTTTATAGCAATTTCTCAACTCGGTTTAATTTCCCATAACAACTTTGCTGAACTATATTGATTAATCTATTTGCATTTGAATCGCTTTCAAATGTTCACATTACCTACTTAACTTGTTTTAATATTATTTGTACAGCTCTATATCACAATTTCAACGGCGATAACCTGTAGCTACTAGTAAGTAGGTCTGCAACCATATCTCTATTTATTGGCCCTGTACCATATCGAGGTTAATAGTCGTCTGCGCATGCACATACCATGCGACATACAGATTTACAGATAGTTGCTTGTTGTCATTTTTAGAAAATGACACTGATCAACTATTATTCGCGTGCTCTTGTTATATTGTGAAATTGTGCTACCAATTAATTTGTTTTGGCATATAGAATAAAGGGACAGTTTACTTACATTTTAATATTCCCGTTCCTAAGGCGTCCTAGAGAAAGTTTTTAGTACAATGGGTATGTGGGTTATATCGTCGCAAAACCACCATTCCACCCTTCCTAGCAATGTCCTACAGAGACTTACATCAGGATTCCGTTATTTCGATTCGAAATTTAAACTTATATCATTCTTCATTAAGTGCCTTTTTTTGCTTTGTTTTTCTTCAGTTGATTGTACTCTTAAAAATCGACAAGAAATTTCAGATTGTCATAATTGTATCTTTGGCGCCGACTCAAAATTAGATATTTACATTAGTGTAAGAGTTTAGTTAGTAACAAGTTTATTTTTAATATTATTTTTGGCTTTTCAGTTCCTTTCCTCTTTCGTCGGTTTAATTTTTTTTATAAAGTTTAAAATTTTTACTTTTTTTGTGCCTGAAATATAATTATAATTAATAGTTATCTACTTATGTGTAATATAATTACCTAGGTACTTTAACTATTCATTGTTATTTGTTATAAATATTTAAACAACAATCTTTGATTGGGTTTAAAATTTTCTTTAAGATTTTTTAAAAACATCAATAAGCCTAAACACAAGGTAGCTGCTGTAAACCTTTGAGGAGTTCCCACAACTGTCTTCCGTCTACGTAATCAGATCAACTACAGTTATCCGTCATCTTGTAGTGTCATTAGAGCTGCAATGTGTCCCAAGTTTCAAGAAAATCGGTTTTCAGATTAAAACTCGGTGAGTGAACAATCACTCATTTCCTATTTTTCTATCTTTTTTTTCCCATTTAAATGTAACTATCGAACTTCAAAGTATACCCTATCATATAAAAAATAATTATCGAAATCAGACAACCCTGTAAAAAGTTATGCGTGGTCAAACAGAAAAAAACAAATATACGGGTTGACCTGAGCACCTGCTCTGTTTTTTCGTCGGTTAATAAGGTTCTTACTAAACACGAACAGGCTAGTCAATTGCTAATTCTGTATTGCAATCCAGATAGTTACGTACACGTCACAGATAACATAATACTATACTAGTAGTACACGTACACAGCAGACATCGATCGTACAGATTTCACTTGCTTAGAACAAATTGGCGACACGTTCAGATTGTTTGTTTTTTGCAAAATATAAAGAATTTGTAAACGTATAGAATGTGCTTATATAAATAAAAATTTAACTTCTCTTTATAAAATGAAATCGACTGATCGTAATATGAACTATATTAAGTAATAGCAGCAAAAGAAATTGACAATTTATTTTCTTGCTACAATTTTCCGACAAACCATCTGTAGATAAATATATTATCTCTATCAGTTTAAATATGCAAAAGATATGATCAGAAGATTATGAGAACCTTAGTAGAAAATTAATGAAATAAAATGCCATTTGTATTCAAGTTTCGTCACACCTAGAATATGGGCCATGTTGTAATGTCACACAAAAACATAACAAAATAAAATAGTTTTAATGTCAACTTCAAGTAGGTATTGTTTCGTCAACTCTTCCAAATTTAGACACAGTATGTCAGACCAGTTTCTAACGTACCTATTTTCCATTTCTAACTCAACTAAAATAAATTTAGATTTTTATAGATCAGACATTTTTAGGGTTCCGTAACTCGAAAGGAAAAAACGGAACCCTTAAGACCCTTTTTCTCAGGAAGGCGTGGAGGTATCGAGCTGGAATTTATATCAAATACTCAAGTCTACTGTCCCTTGGAGGTGTGAAAAAATCAAACTTCTAAGCCAACGCAATCAAAAGATACATCCCTTTATGCCGCAAATTTTCGACACTCGCAAGGGAATCAAAACCTACAGAGTACTTCCTGTGAACTCAGATTCTTGAAATTTGGCACGAAGCAACGTCTTATAGCACAGATAAAGGAAAAATTGAGAAAACCGTAAATTTTTATTTACATCATACAATAAAAATATTTTACGGAACCCTCGGTGCGCGAGTCCGACTCGCACTTGGCTGGTTTTTATTTATTGGACTCCTCCAACTCTTTTATGGCTTTAATGATTTATAATATACCCAACGTTTGTTTGAGAAACTGAACTTGAAACCTACACACTTGACACACATGAATCTGTTCGAACAATAACTCAGCAAACGGAACCATACTGGTAAATTTTAAGAAAGCCGGGACCGTCTTAATAAGGTAGTATCTTTATCCTACTAAAGAGGGCCCTACTAATATGTATCAACCCGCTGACGCGACGCACAGCACGAAGCGGTTACGTCAGCGGTAACCGACTAAAACGAACATTAATCCTAGAATCCATGGCGGCAGATTGATCCCGTCCTTGAGTGCGTGTGTGATGTAAGCGACCCGACTTCTCTGAATCAGCATCTGATTGATAGGTTACTCTTCCCGCTACCTTTACTTAGGCCTTGCAAATCTTTAAGACACCACGAGGAGGCGCTACAGTGCCAGCGGGGGAAGGCGGTGAGCAACTATCGTTGTTCTTTTCGCTGAAAGTTGCAGCACAGATAAGATAATAGTTACTTGTTGCAGCTAGTCTTATATATTCTATTAGCTTTAACATCTATGTATACACGAATCAACACGCATACGCAAATTTTTAACCGACTAAAAAACGAAGGAGGTTCTCAGGTCAACCCGTAGGTATATTTCTTTTTCCTTATGTTTGACTACGCGTAACTTGATAGGGTATACTTCGAATTTGGTCCCATTAAAATTTATTCCCAAATAAAAATTTATTTCAAATATAAATTTCAACCACAAGAAAAATAGGGAACGAATAGTTGTTCGCCCATTGACATAAGGAGCTAATTTGAAAATTAGTTTATATCGAATTTTAAATTTACGTCAAAAGAAATCGGGAATCTATCAATCAAGAAGTCAGAATCTAAAAATACGATTATTCTTCTTCTGCATTTTATGTATATGTATTATGTATAGAGAAGCTGCACTCCAAAGCGTCATCAACACACAGTCAGTGTCTGGTCAACAAACTTGTCGGTAGAGTACCCTGGTTTACATAACTGTTCTCTTAAAAACTCGCGCGCCAGTCTCTGGGAGAACAGGTTAACGAACACTTCACTATTCAAAAAAATCATTAATAGCGCCGTCTAGTATTAAAAAAAAGTGCGTGTATGACATTAGAACGATAAAACATTCACTATCGTTGTAATTAATGCAGTTACTATCTACTGTAAAAGTAGTAAATGTTATATATATAAATAATTAAATAAAACAAGAAACCCGATTGCGTTAAAAATACTAACCAATAAAAATATAAGTCGTATATAGTTTTGTAATCATTTTTATTAAAACTCTTCATTTCAACCTCCTCGGGGTACAAAAAAAATTGGAATCCTACAAAGTGGCGCAGAAATCCACCAATTTTTTTAGCCACATATTAGGACTCTGGGGTTGTTGCCAAGATGAATCTAACGAATTCTTACTTATGAAAACACATTCAATTTAGATGATACGAGGTATTAAAGAGTACCTATTACATACTTACATCTTTTGCAGTCAGATAAATAAAAAAGCAAATCTAGATAAGACAATTGAGGAATATATAACAACTTCTTGTCATAAATTATCTTCAAATAAATCTCAAAGTTGTATAAATTGTTATAGCCTCTTAACCCATACTTTTAACACCCGAGTTGATAGATAGGTATGCAAGAAAAAAATATTTAAGACGCCTTATTTCGCGCTCAAATATCCGGCATTTAAATTTTTATCAGTTTAAAAAACCTGGTGACACTCGCGTTTTTAAAAAGAATAAAAAGAAATGTACTACTAATACTTTTTACATAGTACCTACTTTCTTGTAATTGAAATATATTCAATTACTTATTTCTATATGTATATTTGTGGCTGGTATGATGAACATTAGTAAGTAATTAAAGAGCACTCATAGTACGTAGTAAAGAATATAATCATGCATATTACAAACGAGCAGTATCAACCATCTTCAGTCAATCGTGTTATACCGTGAAATTAAATGATAATCCGTATGGCGAACGTGTCGCCTTAAATACATATGGCATGTTGTGCTCTGTGTCATAATGATCTGTTGCTAGTGGGTAACCTAAATTTGGACTCTGTGTCTCTTTATTAGAGAGACGGGCAACAATTTATAAAACTGTATTTTACAAATTGAAAATAGTAGCAATGGAATTGTGGAATCTAAATAATACCTAGTTTAAAGGTCCCTGTGTTCACATGTCCCATGATTAATCATATGACATATTACAATTACTAAAATAAAAAAAGTGTACTAGAAAGCCAGAATATAAACTTATTCCGGGTAGTTGTATGTGGACTAAAAGAACAAGGGCCATATGATTGAGATGATGATGATTATGATGATAAAATGTTGTTCAACAAGCGTTGTTGGCAAATGTTTTAATCTAAGGAGTTGTTATGCACTATCTTTATCGTCTCATGTGCCTTATCTCATGCATACTTAAAAGTATTGTTTGTCTAGACAAACAACATGTTATTACCTACATGTTAAGCACAGATCAGATATATTTGTCATATACGTCATAATATTTTTATTTACAATTTTAAGTGGAGTTTAAAAGCGATTAAACTGTAACATCATGCGATTTTTGGTCGACTGCAGTAGTATATTTTTTTTTTATTTTCGAGTAAATTAGAGTCGACTTTTCTAGTCAATGGCCATCTCATTCTATCAGTCACAATAGTTACAAAAGTTATTAGCTATAGTGAAAAATACTTTGTTGTTGATGTGTCCATGTCCATTTGTTATTTTTAACTGAACGTGTAAGTCGTGATCGCAAGTAATTTATAACCTTATAGGTTTTAATTATGTAGGTACTAGAAAAAATATGGTTAAAGGCAGCTAAAGTAAACTTTACTTTACTTTATCTTTCATCCAGAAAGAAACAAAACAAAACCAGAAAAACGAAACAGTACTTTTGCCTAGGACTCTAGGTGAAAGATATGTAACGACATATGTAAGACTTGTAACGAATACCCGTTTGACCGGATACTGGATATCCGGCCAACCTCTAGGCCGGATATCTGGCTAACGTTGTCATTCCACGCGTTGCGGCCTTAATAATCATAAATTTAAAATACCCCCGACTCGAAAATCAAGTGACCTTTCTAACAAAAAAAAACGCACTTAAATCGGCCCATTCATTTGGGAGCTATGATGTCACAGACAGACACAAACACGTCAAACGTATAATAACTCTATTTTTGCGTCGGGGATTAAAAAACAAAATAAAGATGAAACTGAGCAAAATTACCTACTCCTGAATAACCACGCCTTGTTGAAAGCTAAATCAGGAAGTAATTTTAACTCCTTATAGAGCTACTACTCGACGCAAGATTTAAGACTTCTTGAGAGGAGGGTTCTTGAAGCTAAAAATATGACGATTATATTTGTTATGCAGCTTAATTAAAGTACCTAAATTTAATATCCTTTATCCGGGCCTATGTCTATTTCTGTAGCCCTGATCACGAGTATGCAAAATTCCATGATGATGGGTTAAGTACCTAGTAACTCCACGACACCGTATTATGTTGTACCTAGTAGCACAGATAAGATAATAGTTACGATGCTAGTAGTAAAGTTACACGCGTAGTTTTATTAATTATCAATGAACATAATGATAATGTGGTGAGTCTCTCAGACATGTCACCTCTGGTTGCTCAATGCTTGCTAAGACTGAGTATCACAGCACAGGCAAAATCAAGCAACCAGAATACTCCATCAAGAGCTCGTCTTTAAGCATGGCCTTATCGGTCGGAGGCTGCCATACTACATGTACATGCTGGAAACTGTACTGGAAAACGACAGCGCCATGATCTACTGGGACCGGTCCGTCATCACGGATAAGACTATTCTTGCGAATAAGCCTGATAACGTGCTGATCTACTAGGCAGACTCACGGGTATTTCTGGTGGACATCACCATCCCCTATGACGAGAATCTCATTCGCGCAAAAGTTGATAAGAACCTGGCGCACGAGGTTACCGAAATGTGGAGGGTGGTGTCCACAGAAATAGCCCCAATTGTTACATCAGTCAATGGCTTGATGCCGAGGAGCCTCTCAGTCCATCTTCAGAGGCTCGGAATCAGTGGGAAATCGGTGGTGGCCAAGATGCTGAGAGCAGTTTAGCTCGACAATGCCTGAATAGTCCGCCGATTTCTCTCCCAATCGCCCTGATGCATGACGCCCCCGCCCACCTCGCCGTGGCTTTTCCTGCCGCTTCTTCGATAGCGAGGCAGTGTTTGACACTAACTAATTATAGTAGTTACATAGTTTCTACATTAGTCATACACATTAGTTATATAGGTCTCAAAGAAAGATTGTGAACCCTGTCTCTTAAACTAGGCAGTGTAACTTAAAAGGCAGTGTTCGACCAAGATTTTATTTACTTATTTATTTCTCTTATATTAGAATACAGTTGCTATTGTTGGAAGTATTTTTTTGACTTGATAATTGAAATAAATTGTCCACCGTAATCCGACCCCGCTGCCGCGTCGAGTCCAAGCGATCTTCTATGGTGAAGAACGCGTCATTCGCACTAAGTACGTACCTATGTAGTTGGTGGCTGAGTACTTATCGTTTTTAATGTTATAGTTACACCCCGTATCTGTCAAAGGAACACTTACTTAAATCACTGAAAGGGCCTGACTCTAGCACGAGGTTACAAAAAGAATTTTTGAAAAAAAACTATCCGATTAAAATTTATGACCGTTTGAATTTCCAGGTACTATCGCAAAGTAATTTGCATAATTTTTTAACTTAGTTTTTATAGATTTTCTTCTATGAGAAACGGTGGTGATAATACCTGGAATTTCAAACGGTCATAACTCATAATTTTTAGGTTTTTTTTTAAATTAAATTAACATAAGAAGTAAATTTATATTGTATTAATGTATTAATTAACAACCATCAGGAAGCAAATCATATGCATGTTGCAAATTGACGTCGATAAAGACACTCAACCTTGAATATTAAATGTTTTGTGCTATACAAAGCTAACCAAACGGATTATCTAGCCGTGTTTAACATTCTACTCAACCATTTATAAAGATAAATTAATTCGCTGCGGATTTGTTTTGCATAGGCAGGTAGTACTTCTTTATTTCTATTATCACTTGTTATTTAAATGCAGCCATTAACTTTTGTAATTATTACCAACATTTTAGTAGACAGTTTCCATTTCCTATATTTGTGCCTTTAATAAGAGAAACAAACTTATCCGCGTGTGTGTGATTGTGAGCCTGTATTCCTAGCTGTTCGTATATAAATTTATCAATAAAATATTAGAGGATCAATTTCGTATCAGAAACCAATTATTTGTCAAGTTTAAATGTTATACAGACAAACAAGACTTTGGAAAAGGACGTAAGCTATTTTTTTTTCGCAAAAATAAAACTTGAAGGTGGCAAAATAAGAGATCAAAGTTAATGCGGGAAATCAATAATTTGTCAAGTCAAGGGATAAAAGAAATCATCATAGCCATGCATTTTGGTAAGCAAGTGAGCATTTAGGGGAGTGAGCAGCTTGGACTCAGCAGTTATTGGTACGGGAAGTTTCTCGGGTTCTGTCCATAGTTCTAAGCTTTCGCCTCATTTGTCAGGAGGTGAAGAAGCGGCGGAAAGAATACGAGTAAGGACGATTACTCTCCTGTCTCCCAGCAGACGTACCAGGCCTCGGAAATGAATGAAAACCATCTTCGGGCAATGAGCAGGGGTACCCTTCGCCGCGTCAATTAGGCCTGAGACCAGTCCGGGCACCAGTAGTACATAATAATATATAATTATTGTACAGTACTACTAATACAAATAATACAATTATAGTAGCATAGTAGCTACATGACGTAGGTAATTAGACTATCTATTCTTTAATAAGTCTATGGCATTTTGCAATATCAATGTGACCGTTATTACATACTTTAAAAAATAATCCAATTCTAAACATGTTTGCGAAATAAACTATCAACGACGCGACGGGAAGTATTAAAATTTGACCGTCAGCGTAATTTATATTCCCTTGAACTATGAAACAGAAGCACTTGCAGATAGTAAATAGTGTTTTTTTTTGTTACATTGAAACGGAAACAGTAATAGTTTTATGAGTTCATCGCCCGAAAACAAGCCAAGTTGTTTATACTAAAACTGAAAATTGAGAAAACAAAATTTAACGATCTTTTAAAAAAAGTAGGCCGTGGGTTCCATCAATATTATTTGTATGAAAACATTATCACAAATACGCACGTAGGTGTTCATGTTAAAATTAATATGGCTCTTTAGAAATAAAAAAACTAATAAATGTTTTTTACCTGTTTACAACGCTCGTAGGTAATTAAACAAGATTGAAATAATTATCATCATCCTCCGCGGCTTTTCCCAACTGAGTTGGGGTCGGCTTTCAGTCTAACTACGATACGGCCGAACTTTGATATTTTACGTGAAGCTATATTCATATTTCACTGAATTTCACATTTAAAAAATTTGAAATGTAACAAAATTTTTCTTATAATTTTAAATTTGGCAAAGGAAACATGAATGGTTCTCAAAAGTAAAACCGTTGCATACGGGACTTACGAAACATATCCTAACATATATTATATTGGCGAAAGAAACCGTGGGCCACAAAGAAAAAAAATCATAAACATATGTAGGTATATGGGCATTTAAATCGGCAAGAAATCAACTTTAAAAACAAAATCGCAGCAACATTGAACAGTTAATTATAGAACTTTGTTCTAATTCTTTGATACTACCTACCTACTCCATTACAATCAGTAGCAGTAATTTAGTCGATTACGCAAGTAGTTTAATCTCATCACTAGGGCGCCAGTAATGGCCGCAAGCAAATGTTTATTTGGTTGGATTTTGGCATGTTCCAAGTTTGGTCAGTTGGTGTAATAGAAACGGACTAGATATAAACCGGTTTAAACCAGTTTGACAATGAGGAATACATTAGAATATATTTTGAAATTCTAAATAATACGGTACAGGAAACGGAAAGATGTAGATAGTTGTTGCAAAAACTAAGATTTTTTATTTTCATTTTGTCTACAGTTAAGCTAGTCACGTGTAATTTTAGTTCTAGTTGGATTTGGAGTTGTAAATACAGTGATATTTAATGTTATTTAACGAATAGGTAACACTAAAACCGGAAACGTCGCCTTGGATACTAAGCGGTTTGAAGGAATTTCCTTTCTTGGGCGCTTAAATTGTGGAATGAAGCACGTGTCTTCGTTTTATCTTTAGGGTACAGTATTAGGTTTTTCAAGAAAGATATAAAAAGTTTCACGAGAGGTTTCCCTAGTATTCATCAACAGCACAATTCACCTTAAAGTGACATTGACGGTACGTGCCATGACGACATCTTGTAATTGAGTGGCGTTTGACTGTTTAATTTTTTACACCTTTTATGGAGTTTATGGCTTTGACTAAAAATATCTAGGAATAATAATTGTTTTATAAGTAGACGTAGTTGTGGAATAAAAAAAGATTAATTATTTAATTATTGAGGCGCACATAGGTATCAGAATAAATAGTGCATACATATTAAACACAAAATTACAAGCTTGAAACTGACAATCAAAACAACCATTTCTTTCACGTTTCTATGCTAGAGCGTATATCTCAATAATTTGAATAGGAAAATAGAAATGTTTTCGTAAATTAAAGTGTTCATGAGCCGTTTACTTTTCATCGGCAGGAATTTTTGTTTTACCTACTTATCACCATCTTTATTGCGTCTTTAATTATCGTGGTGGAAAAGTTTTGTAAACTACATATTTTAAAGACGGCGCGTGTTTATCTTTTAAAATGCATTGCGCATTACTGACTTGGGAATAGAGGAATAACACTGATTTAGAAAAAAAAAATGGTTTTGAGTGTCAGAAAATCACGATTTTTATTACAAGATAAAGCACACGGTTAAAGTAAGTTTAATGTGAATGTTATCCTTTATAATAGATAGACACCTATAGATCCCTTTGCATGCCGGTCCCTTTCCAAGGTCACCCATGCAGTTTCAACTTCTGAGTACTGCAGGGAAGGCCTATAATTAATTCTAGCGCAAGGCTTTTTGGTCATCATACATTTCGAATCCGGTCACGGCAATAATTAAGAAAAAATGGCTGTTCTTTATTTAAAAATATAATCAAAGCGACCATGATCTTTTGACGCGTACATGAGGGGGGCAGACGTTATCAGTTAGTAAAGTCTCCTTACTTTTAGGTTTACATTTTAATGTCACGCATCAGGTCACATAACTTAGAACTTAGAAACGCAAATGTTTTTTTTAATTATATTCCTTAACCGCCCATCATATTGTGCACCATTGCTGTTGAAAGATTGTCTATGGAAATCAGAAGTGATATAATTTCACAATATGGTACCAGTAGTTCCGATTTTAGTCACGTGCCAAAAGACCATTGTTGCACTTCACGGTTTTGCAACGCATTTTTTTATTATTTATTGATTATTGTTTGGTTACATTATCATTAAATCGGTTCTGCTGATATTAAACTGTAAAGCGTCTCGTTTGTACATTATAATAGTATTTTCTTACTACCGTGTTATATTGAAGAAGTACGATTAGAAACGAGCCAAGATGTTTATACTAAAACTGAAAATAAAGAAAACAAAATTTAACGATCCATTAAAAAAGTAGACCGTGGGATGCTACAATATTATTTTTATGAAAACGCATGTAGTACGCGAAATAAATGTGTCGTGCTTTGTGAAATCTTTTTTTTTTTCGAAGTAGTCTCCACTGGCAGTAATACAGATCTTCACACATGTAAACCAGGTGTTGAACAGATTGCTCCAGTGTCCCTCTGGAACACAGCCGCATATCTCCTCAAAAGCTCCTATAAGCTCCTCATCGCTCGAAAATGTGCTTCCCTTCAATTGTTTTTCACATACATCCCAGCCGCCGGTAGTCTTGATGCAAAAGCCAAGTATCGAGACTTGAGTTTAGTCGTTAATTTTTTAAGGCTTCTAAGAGTTGAGGTAAACATTCCTCTGTGTACCACGTAGTCGTCAACGTAGCAGTGAACAACAAAAAACACAGTAACAAATTTAATTAACCTTATTGTTATGTCCCTAAGATATGTAATTCTAGTATTGTGTATGCTGCGGCCTGCGGGCTACTACAATTATTGTGTCGTTGTGGGCGCGTGGGTATTTTTCTTCCTATTCTTTTTTCTATTAGGGACCTGAAACGGAAGGTAGTGATTATTAGATATAATGATTGTATAATTGTATATACACATTTAAACATGTATATATTGGGTACGAACTATGACTGTTCGCAAATGTAAATTAGTTTTCTTATTACTTGTTAATAAAAGGAACTAAAAAGTTTAAAATAATAATAAAAGCGTGTTACATTTTAAAGGCAAGCGATAATAAATAAAGAAGGTGTATAATAATAAAAGCTTGTCAATAAAAAAAAAATCTTAATTTTTTTTTCCGAATAACCTCTCCCCATTACATTTCAGTTGCTAACCTGCTGGCGTGGCTTTTGCATCAGTAGAGTACCTTGTGCCACTCTCTGGGTTATTGAACTCATTGTGTAATGAATATTCATAATATGGCACATTTTTTATCTTGACAGCCTTTGAGGATTAGGTGGATACAAGATAAACTTACTCCAGTTGATAAAGTTATCATTAGATTATATTTTTAACATTTGTTTATTAAGGTTTATCTGTATTGCCTCCGAATGCTTTATGTCGTATTTCGTAAAGAAAGACTAGAAATACAACAAATGAACCTAGGGTTTAGGGCTTGATGCAAGTGGCATGCTCCCTTCGCTGACCGATCATTCTACGAACAGTCTTACTTATTTAACAAAAAAGTAATTCTGGACATCTCATGGTTGAAATCAGGATGATTTCTGTTTGACAGTAATCTTATGGTTTATATCGATTGTGTTTTGTGAGTAAAGTCTATTGATTTAGGTATAAATTTAAAAAATAAATACACAACACGTATAAGACGTGTTGTCACATGTCTTATACGTGTTGTGTATGTATATGTCGCAGTAAGATAGATAAAGCCGTAATATAGTTATATCCCTAGGGATATAATTATATACCGTAACATAGTTATACGAAAGCGATTCATTACTATCTCACTAGGAATATAGTTATAAAACGGTTCAAGTTTAGTGATATACTTATATTACTAGATTAAGTTCAGTGGTATAAATATATTACTTGATTAAGCTTAGTGAAATAGAAATCTACCATATATAATTAAATAAAACAATATTATATTGGTTTTATCTGTATTAAAAAATCAGCTTTATGTATCCTGCAGTTAGTTACAATACTTTGTGACATTAACACGTATTAAAGTAATTTCAATTATAATTAAAACGATCATATTTTTTGGAATTTAAACATTAACAATACAATTAAAACTAATCAAACATTAAAAATATTTTAAAGCTAATCAACAGTTTTGAGATATCTTTATTTCTTATCAACTAAGTTGAGATCTTGGTTTCTTTAAAAGTATTTTTTAATTTTTGGTCAGACAAGAGAAATCATGACATCTAGAGTTACATAGCACTGAATGCTTCTTACAGGCACATCTTTTAGTAGAACACTGTAGATTCGATTTTTTACAGGAACATTTTAAATAACCTTGGCCACCAAAGCGCGACAATTTTTGGCATATTTCTCTCAGTGACAAGTTTTCATTTGGCATAGGATCATTCAAAGTAATGTTTGAAAGCTGTATTGCATTTCTGGGTAACCAATCTTTCAGGATACCACCAGCTTTCGGAGCGCGCGCCGCCTGCGCCGCACACTCCGAAAGCTATTTCACCAAACTTAATCTAGTAATATAAGTATATCACTAAACTTGGACCGTTTTATAACTATATTCCTAGTGAGATAGTAATGAATCGCTTTCGTATAACTATGTTACGGTAAATAATTATATCCCTAGGGATATAACTATATTACGGCTTTATCTATCTTACTGCGACATATACACATCACAATTATAGAAATCTGTGTTAAGTTTCATGAATTTCACCATAGCCCTGTTAAAAATACACATTGACTTTTGTAACTTGAGTCAATAAAAATTGATATCAAACAAGATAACGCTCAATTTGGAACAAACTTTATCGTCAAACTGTCTAGCGGGTTTTTCCGATTATTTAATGTTAGTCAATAAGTATATAGAAATGTTTCTGATTAGTTAAGTTAACTTTGAAGTCTCCTAGCAACAGTTTCTTTATTTGTAAGCGTGTTACCAGCTTAGCATTTTGTTGTTTCTTTTCGTTGGCAACAGGTTTAAAACGAGTTTATCTCGTCCCATACATTTAGATATTTAGCACGTTAATCCGTATGTCTAGCCGCTAGAAACATTGAAGCATTAACACCTTTGGTTATGGCGAGAGAAGAATATATTGAAAATAAAAAGCATCATATTATGAACAGTCTCACAACTATTGCTATAAACTATCAAAATCACTAAATAACAGTAACTGCTATGTTGTTTGAACCTCAATCCGCACTAAAGTAATTGTTAACAACTTATAATGTTAGCATGGCCTTTTATAACCCCACTATTCATCATTATTTGTCAACCGACCAATAGCATTGCGTTACCGGTACTAGTCATAATAATGTATATTTACTGTTTTATTATCTATTATAGTTGCCCCTATTTTTAACAAAATAAATAAGAGATTTGGATGTGGCGACAACAATCATAATATTTACCGCAGTGAACAGAGTTAATTTCTTTTCCAATAGAACTGCTTTAAAAAATAGTAAAAAATCACTCTAAAAATCCGAAACCATAATCAACTGAGTATATTTCATCTTCAATAATTCTTCACTGATGGTAAAGGTCGCGGTTCTGTTGATCTGTGGGTAATCTAGCCTCTAAAACTCATAAACCAATACTGTCTCTGGTGATGCAATAGGTGAAAAAAAATGCTTCAAAAATTGTTCTAGTGTTATTTGTACATTGACAGGTTTGGCAATGTGTACACCACACTGGTCGGTGTTAGGGGTGGTTATACCGGGTCCGGGTGTACCGAAACCACTTTTCATTGGAGAGGCCGCATGGTTGTTTGACGCATAGTTCTATGTAAAAAGAAAAAAAGTATTTGAGATGTTAGGAAAATTCAAAGTAGTCACTGATTTATTTTCTATTTCGCGTTTAGTAAAGACTCGACTGTGAGGTTTCATATCAAGTAAAGAAGACATCTGTATCAAAATAATGAGTTTTTGTATCGCAACATTGGTACGAAAATATGACAATCAAGTTCGTATGTTGTCACATTAATAGGAAAAACCAAACATATTTTCGGGCGATATGACAAAAATACAAGGCTACCAGATGTTTGTTGTCCAACGAGTGTCGCGTATAATGGGTTGATTTCTATCTGTAGCTTGGAGTGACATTGTATTTTGGAAGGTGTTTTGGAGGGACAATTGGAGTATTCCGAATAACCGATACCGTGACATTAAAGTTAGGATCCATTGCCAAGGATCTTTCATCCTTGCTCACCAATAGCAGGGCTACATCACTTGCTGAAGATCGCTTTATATGTACCTACTGGTTAGCGTTTCGCCGGATTCATAAAACCGGCCGGTAGGGGCATCATACGCTAAACGCTCGGTTATTGAAATTAAAAACAAAATGCCGAAATGAAGTAATTATTGTGGAGTGGACGAGTGGGTGTAAGAGACAGAGAACCATTGAAAATTTGTCACACAAATGATTTTAGTCATTACTTTATTAACATTATTGAAAAAATATATATATTTTTGTTTTATGGTATAGGGGGCAAACAAGCAGACGGGTCACCTGATGGTAAATGACTACCGCCGCCCATGGGCGCCTGTAACTCAAGAGTCACAAATGCGTTGCCGCCCTTTAAGGTGGCAATAGGAGGAGAGGGGGGAAGAGCAGGAAGACGGGAGAGGGGGATTAGAGGGAAGGCTAGGGGGATTAGAGGGGAGGATAGGGGGATTAGAGGGGAGGATAGGGGATGGACGGGAATAAGGGAGAGGGAAGGGTTAGGGCCTCCGGTAACCTCACTCACGCGGCGAAAAGCAATGCAAGAATTGTTTTACTGCCGGTTTTCTGTAAGGCCGTGGTATCGAGCGGAGTCAAACCGGCCCATACGTTTAGACATTTATTCTTTACACGCCATTGCCGCGTGGCTATTAAAATATTTATCTACTTAATAAATAAATATTGCTTAGTTACTAATAATAATATATAATCGCGTAATAGTAAAAAATTTTGGAATGATATTTCTAAACAATATTGTTGTTTAGAAATGTAACTCCAAACATTTACTTTTCTGGGTGGCACTTTTTTTTGTCACGCCATGTATGTTCTCTTTTTATAGCGTTAATTAATTTCAGATGCAGCCGTATGCGTAATTATATTGACAAATCTGTGATAAGAATCACACAGCAAAATTTAGGTATTGCACGAATAACTTTCGAAAGGCTTCAGAAGATTTTCATTACTTAAAATATAAATTTCAGAGAAGGAAATAAAGTATTTTATAAAACTTAACTCTCATATAATTGACTAGCAGTGCCCCGCGGTTTCACCTGCGTACGTCCCGATCCCGTGGGAATATCGGAATAAAAAGTAGCCTATATGTTAATCCAGGTCTTTAGCTATCTACATACCAAGTTTCATCATAATCGGTTCAGTCGTTTTGGCGTGAAAGGGTAACAAACATCCATACATCCATAGTCACAAACTTTCACAATTACGAGTATAGTATTAGTAGGATTATCAAAATACATAAATTATTTCATAATTTCTAGTTTTTTGTGTATTATTATCATTTTTGTACAATCCTAGAGCACCTAGAGCCTTGGGTACTGCGGGAGACGCTCACACACGACTGTCGCGCGGTGGGCAAAGCGTTCTCAACTATCGATTAGTGTGCACAAGATATATTTTTGGTTGCAGCTAACGGCAGGTATAATTATTACAATTTAGTAGGCTATTATAGCGTAGATGTTTTCGCTGTGTGTTACGAAGTAACTATTATCTT
The DNA here is from genome assembly GCA_949752705.1 of Callimorpha dominula. Classification (NCBI taxonomy): domain Eukaryota; kingdom Metazoa; phylum Arthropoda; class Insecta; order Lepidoptera; family Erebidae; genus Callimorpha; species Callimorpha dominula. Next base: position 3,134,197 of record OX457000.1, on the reverse strand, counting down.
ATATATTATGTCCTAGTACCTAGTACAAAGAGTACCGTGTAGTCGAAGGCTTCTATAAAAGGAAGCCATGATTTCACTATCAGGCGTCTTCAATTTGATCCAAAATCTGATAGGCCTTACCCTCTGTCTCATAAAGGAAATTCAACTAGTCTCCAGCAAAAAACCCTATGCCAGTAGTGGTGTACAATGGAGAATATCCTACTAATATTATAAACGTGAAAGTTTGTGAGGATGTATAGATGTATGGATGTGTGGATGTATGGATGTTTGTTACTCTTTCACGCCAAAACTACTGAACCGATTGCGATAAAACTTGGTATGTAGATAGCTGGAGACCTGGATTAACTTATAGGCTACTTTTTATCCCTATATTCCCACGGGATCGGGACTTATGCGGGTGAAACCGCGGGGCGCTGCTAGTTATATATAACTATCAAACTAGGTACAAATGTGTTAGTATAAGTATAGGTAGTTAGTATAGTCACAAAATAGATAGACAATAAAATACAAAGTGTAATTCATTTAACCTTATCAGTAACCACAACAGGTCAATTATTGTAATCTGAACGAAAAAGAGTCCATTTAAAACAAGTTTATTCGTTACTGAGATAACGGCAACCATCTTGAAATGTGTCGTGTCGTGACATTGAATCAAAAATACTCCTAACATTCCTATTGTCACATTTTTTATAAATATGAATTTATTTTTAAAACTAGCTGTTCTATTTATATATTTTGTGCGGAATCCTAATCCTTTTTCCAAAATAAAAGTAGCCTTAGTGACTTGTTATAACAGCAGCTATCTGCCAGTGAAAGTCGCGTGAAAATCGGTCTACCCGTTCTAGCCGGAAAAAACAGACAGACAAAACATTACTTTTTTTTTTTTTGGTATATGTACCGTATAAATATTCAGGTGCATTTAGTAAAATGCTGTTATTATTACATCACAAACATACATTAAGATTTCTATGTGTAACCATAGCAACCACAGCACCATAGCAATACCTAATTTAGTAAAAAAAATAGCACTGTTGTTAGCCACAATCTCACCATTATTGCTTTAAGCTATAAAATTCACTAAATAACAGCAACTGCTATGTCGTTCCTACCGTTATTGTTATCAACTTATAAATTATAATGCATGCCTAGCCTTTTTTATCACCCCACTATTGTCAAGCCGACCAATTACGTGACGACAACACTCTTCTATTACAGAGGGAAGGTTTTTTGACAAATACAGAATTGTTCGATAAAAATCTTAATGATACGTTTATACTTGACATTAATTTTTAGCTTTAATATTGTATTTCTAAACTTCGGACACATGTCAGGTAAATGTTTGTTCGTAAAAATTAATGTGAGAAGATGTAAATACTTGACATTGACGGAATTTCTGCGTTGATTCTATACGCGAGTCAATTATAAAAAAAAAATATAAATATGTAAAAAGAATTTGTGATCTGTGCTTTTTGTACAAATACCTACATTTAATTTTGTTATTGTTTCATTACCTGTGTTAGTCCATTTATGTTGGATATAAAGGTCTAAAAAACAAGTATACATATTTTGATTTTTGTACCACTAAGGTGGCAAGCACTACTCGGGCCGTACCTACTCGTTTAGAGCAGGTACATAGTAGGTAATATGTAGAAAAATACATTGAAATACTTATATTAACTTGGGTACCAAAAGAAGTAAGTATTAAGTACAACAGAATACGTGATAATACTCCGTACCACGGAACATTAAAATTAAGTGGACGTACTAAGCGCTTGTGTGTCACTATTGTGCGGAAATATTACTAATAATAACTTCACTCATTTTCAACTTCACAACTAGGCAGAGCCTGTACTATGGTAACCAGACTGCTGACAAACATACTTGTATATTTCGAAATACATACATACTATAGATAAATGACACCCAGACACAGAACAAATTATCGTGCTCATCACACAATTATTTGTCCTGGGTGGGAATCGAACCCACAACCTCTGGTTTAACAGTCAGGGTCAATAACCACTAGACCAACAGGCCAGTCATAAATCCGCAAACATTCCGTTTTTTCAGATGTAAGTAATACTCGTAGGTACTTCAACTACGTGTAAAAGTTATTACGTTATTCTACAAATATAATTAAAAAATACTGCAATAGAAACATTACCAAAGATGAATCGTCTTTTTTTCTATTGAAAATTTACCTTTTAATATTATATAATAATATACCCTATAAATAATACATTAGTATTAAGAAGTAACGAGACGAATTTATGAACTAAAACAATAATATAAAATAGTAATAGAACTGTTCCTTTATATATGATATAAACTTATAACTTGGTGCTGTAAAGTGATCTAAATTGATGGATAAATAAAATTAATTTAGGACAGTTCAACGCGTGGCGTGATAGTTTAATTTAAGACTTAATAATGCTTGTCTTGTTGCTAACAAGGCGGAGGATGTTTAACAGGCGATTAAACCATAGTTTCTATGTTAACTACAGCTGCATTTTGGTTAATTTAAAAGACTAAATAAAATAGATATTTAATATTAATTGTATTTAGCTATCCAAGTAACTAAGCGCTAAGTTAAAAGTTTAGAAAACTACATATACATATATATAACTATATTATAAAACAAAGACCCCCGCCGCGTCTGTCGTCTGTCTGCTCGCGATAAACTGAAAAACTACTGATCGGATTTTCATAAGTTCATGAGGTTTTCACAAATAGACAGAGTGATTCATAGGGAAGGTTTAGGTGTATAATTTGTTAAAATTTTGTGTAAATTGATTGAAATATGTTGAAGATGTCTCTGCTACCCGTGCGAAGACGGTTGCTAGTTAGAGAGGGTTGCTAGTTAAATGTATAAAACAAAACTGAACAAATATAAGTTTATTACAGACGTAGTTCATTAATATGTTAGTATCACTGTTCTTAGCCTAGTATTAGTAACAGGAACCAGGCGCTGGGTTTACGTGGTAGGCCAATCCAGTACACCACCAGTCGCGAATCCATTCGGCCGCCAGCGGCGCCCCCGTGGTCTGCATCGATGTACAGCGCTTACGCATGATCGCATGGAAGCAATCCACATACGCCTCCGCGAACATACCACTTGCGCTACAGTACCGTGGCAGCGCCATCTACACCCTGAACGCCTTATTGTACACGCAGGGCTTGTAAGTTCTCTGCTGTAATTGGCCCTCAAACTGCACTTATAGAAAGTTTGTAGTGTGACCTTCACTTGTTCAGTGCAGCGTGCAAAATCTGTGAGCGAACATACTCGTAACGCCAACAGACAATGCCCTAAGTTCCCTTTCTACATCCTCATTATCTTTGAGACCTTCGGGTGACCCAGTGGCTTAGATAATAATTAAAGTAAGATAATAAGTAAGTAACTCTCCAATCAGGCTGTTCTTATACAAATTAAATATTTTCGGTGATGTCCCTGGGGCCCTGTACTCTACTCTCCAGCCCATACTCCTCCGATTTACTATCCGCCCACTTAACATTATTCTTCTGATAAATTATACCAGTACTTAAATAACACAATCTCAGGAGAGAGACTAGTGTCTCGAAATTTTTGTAAACTGTAGCTCGTATGAAACCATATTGAATCCCGGGACAGGTTCAGAACACGCGTTGGCGTTGGCTTTTTAAGCGGTGTAGGTTATTACCTACACCGCTTAAAATATGTATATATACTGCTCAGTCTGCTTGAGACACAGGATCGCACTATCCGTGGATAGCCAAGTCCGAAAGCCGAACCAACCTGACAATATAACTCTTTATTTATTATATCACTGTGAATATAAAAGGCATAGAAATCGATGATTCTAACTCTTTAATTGAGTTTATTTTGTTTTTTATTAGCTGTAAAACTCGTAAAGTCCTGTCTTCGTAAAGAAAATATAATAAATGTAATGCCATACCAAACAAAGTCGAGGTGAGCTCATGATAGTAGAATCAAAACATTAAATTGGAACGATTTGTTGCTAAGCGTATTATAACACTATAAAGTTGGAGAGGAGATCTAACCGTGTTCGTTAGATTGCGACTATAGTAAGTGTTTATTTAGTCGGATAATAGGCGCTTGACGACAGCGCCAGTCAACTGTCAGGGGCGCTCAACAAATTGATAATAATCGTAGTCGGTGTTCGTTGGTCACCTATTTTGGTCGTTCTGTATCTATGAGAAGTTCTGTTACGTTTGAAAACCGGTGCTGTTATTTTATCAAACAGGTCGGCTGGTATACAATTGGTTTGTTTTGCACTCGTAAAATATATGTAACCTAATATGATGCAATGTTATTGATAAAGATAATATGTAACATTAATATGATGCAATGTTATTTTAGCATCGTGTCTTAACACTACAAATAGATGATTTCTGTACCATCATACGTGTTCGGCATGATCACTTAGTCTTTATAGTTATACTCTACTAACTTTTTCCCGCGGCTCCACTCCCGTACACTGAGTTATTATTACTATCGTATAGAGTAGACACCGCGAAGAAAAGGTTTGTAACGCGAACTGCGGCGGCCCCTGCACCGCAGCGCAAACAAATCTTTGTAGCAGTTCGTTGGGCAACACGCGTAAACGCCATGAAAATCATGGCGCTTAGGACCTTACGCTCGCGAGAAAACTACAACCCAAAAACGATCGAACGCTGCTTGTTAATACTGTAGGATTAAATTTTTTTTTTTATTATTATAACACGTCAGGTCCAAAGACTGAGGACCATCATTATAGATACGGATGATGCTAAAATGGTCGCCCTCAGCTTGACGGCCTAGAGAAATGCTTTTTCACGCCCCGCTTAAAGGACCCGGGATTATATGAAGGGAACACGTATATCTTCTTAATATTGCATTCGATTCATCTTTAATCTCCGTAAATATGATCATGTGTCCTCTTTCCGTTCGCAGCTCAAGTGGTTACCCATTCGTCAACGTCGAAAATTACGAGCCCTCACTGTTCTACTTACTATCCTTAATAATCCATCTTCGCCAACGTATTTAGCTTCCTACTTTCAACTTTTATGTAGTAATCATGACAGAAACCTTCGTTCCGCCAATAACCTTCTTCTTCGTTGTCCCTCACATACTTCCGAGTTTGTCGGCTCATCTTTTTTCGTTTAGGCCGTTCTTCTTTTGAATAAGCTTCCCCTTGAAATCAGGATGGCCACCAACAATTACTCATTTAAGGTGAAAGTAAACAACTGGCAGAATCGACTTGCCCATAATTTGTCATCTATTGTTGTTATAATTATATAATATATATGCGTAGGTATATGTATACCTACGGTTTATATACAGGTATGTATGTATGTGGTATATATGTATGTATGGTATTTATGTAAAGGGTAACATAATACGTAGCATATTTAGTGTAATTAGATAATATTTTGTTTTATAAACTACTTTAGTTAAAACGCACCTACTTCCTATTTTTTCTGCATCACCCAATGGTTGACTGGTAGAGAATGCCTTAGGCATTAAGTTCGCCTATGTACCAGATGTGCATAAAGTGTAAATAAGTAAATAAATAAATAAAAACACGTGTGCTGGTAATGCATTCCACATTTTATTGGTGCGATAAAGAAAGGAGGTGCTGAACCGTTTGGTTCTAGTTGGGATTGTTTGCACTGTAAGGGAGTGACACCTCAGCCCGCCACGTGTTCTTCTGGATAGGAAAGGAGAGGGTGGGGTCAATTGGAAGAGCTCTTCGGAACACTCGCCATGGTAGAGGCGGTAGAATACAGCCAAAGAGGCTACGTTTCTACTCAACTGCAAAGGTTCAAGGGTTTTGGTGACCTTAGGACTCCCAATGATGCGGATAGCACGCCGCTGCAAACTGTCGAGAGCCTCAAGAAGGTACTGTGCAGAGCCATCCCAGAGATGAGAACAGTACTCAACGCAGGAACGGATCTGTGTCATATACAAAAGACATCGCTGCTCCGGCGTGAAAAACCGCCTCACCCTGTTCAGGATACCGAGTTTGTGTTGTTTTAGCGCTGCAGCGCTTTTTAGTTTTCATTCAAATAAAAACGGAACATGTATTTTGTTCCGAGTGGCTTCTCTAGTACATAATATCTCGATGAACCCGTAAAAGTTATTTTACTATTCCTCGGGAATGGTATTTTTTGTGGAGTAAAGGTTACTGTACCCCTGACAGTGTGTAGTTATTCTCAATTTTATGATGATCGGCTGAGAATTTAAAGCGTGAAAGTGTAAACAAACAAAACAAATAAACTCACCATCACATTTATAATATTAGTGAGAATTAATCTGTTCTCAAAATATTGTTCCGAAATAGTAGATTTATCTACAAGGCCAATTTTTTCACAATTTTTAATAAACCTAAAAAACCGATTTAGCCGGTTTTGAAAATAAAAAAACCGAAATTTTCAAAACAGACGGGTTTATGCATGCCTTACTAATAAGTAATAAGTATAACTAACAAGCAACACACGATGTTTATTGGATGTGAGAGTTATTATATTACACAGTCGGAAAAAAGTTGTTCTTACTAATCACAAAGAAAACCTTTTTTCGGTTTCTAACCGTTTTTAACCACTTCGCCGAAGGTACGAAAAAAATTTATCATATACCGACAACGAGTTATCTGGTTTTCTTCCTTACATAGCATGCAAGATGTGACTTGGTCAGAATTACGGTCGGCTGTTGTTCGATATCAAAAATTATATACTTACAAATAATAGTTATATTTATTATACAAATAAGATGATCGATGATTTACAGTTCGTGTTTCATTTTATGTTATTTTGAGGTTTTACTGTATATGTTAGAAATGTTGAAGACAAAATAATAACGAAATGATATTATGATAATTTATGATCATTTTGGCATTATATATAAAAAGAAACTCTATTGTAATTCTATATATATTAATATAGTATATTGAGTTTTAGAGGTCTAAGAAAATATATCACGATGATTCTTCGAGGTGACTGCCACTTACTAATTTTATGGAAAGATGTTGATCCTAACTAAGCTAATAAAAATAACACATTTTTAAAACGTGTTGTTTGTGTGTTTTTATTCGTCCACAAAATGTTATATGTTTTTTAAACACGACATTCATAGACTAAAATACTCTATTGTAAGTATTATTGAATACTACTACTGCGGTTTCACCCGCGTAAATCCCGATGCCGCCGAATATCGGGATAAAAAGTAGCCTATGTTTTAATTCAGGTGTCCAGCTATCTATATACCAAGTTTCATCGCAATCGGTTCAGTAATTTTTGTGTGAAAGAGCAGCAGACATCCATATATCCTCACAAACTTTGACGTTTATAATATTAGAAGGATTTATATTTTAATTACTCTTTACCAAAGAGTGTTAAGTTTTATGTCGTACTAGCTGTTCCCCGCAGTTTCATCCGCGTTTGTGGTCATTACCCCGCTCCTGAGGGTCGTAGCGTGATAATAGTGATATTACATAACATCATAGATCAACAAAAACAGACCTGACACGGGGTTTGTACCTACCTAGGACACCTGTAACAAAATAACACACGACTAGTAATCGCCTGCGGTTACTTTGGTATTTAAATGTTATTATATATTTTGATATTATAATGTTACTTGCAACCCGCCCCGGCTTCACACGGGTGCAAATTATACACCTAAACCTTCCTCATGAATCACTCTGTCTATTAGTGAAAACCGCATGAAAATCCGTTCAGTAGTTTTTCAGTTTATCGCGAACAGACATACAGACAGACGCGGCGGAAAACTTTGTTTTATAATATGTAGTGATTTTTCTGCAATTGTACTTTATTTATTAAAAATAAAAGTGATCAAATTAAATAAAAAAACATACCAAGTACTAGCTTGGTTATTTAATTTGATTGCCTTTCGTATAACCATACCGTTTTTTTAGATTTCTGTGATTTTTTCACGCTAACGGGGAAATTGGATCAAATTTATCTAAAGAAAAGCGGAATCATATCTGCGATGGTTACCGAGTGATCATTCCTACATATGTTTAAAGCATTTTAAAGAAGATGATTTAATTATATATGACAAAGGCAGATCGTATCTCAAGAAATGTGCAGTATCCTACAAGATAGTTTCGTCACTAGTAAAATCAGCATTGTCAAGATCAGTTTAAGTTATAATTGTTACATGAATAATCTGATCCTGATTATATCGCATAGTGCGTTTGCCTGCTCTTTTAATTTTCCACCTCTAGCTAGAACCTATCGAACCCGGATACCATAAAGCCCCAAGCTTTATACGTGGTGGAGTACGCCGCAGTTGTTTTAGAAGAAGTACTCCACGCGTTACACGAGTACCTAAATGATTCGGAATCAATTTTTTGTATGTCCGCGTAAAATAATGATAAAAAGAAATTATTCAAAGAAACCACAACGAGAAAACTACTCGCTGTGCAATTCAAGTTAAGCAAATTTAACGTCAAAATAAATAATATTTGAAGAAAAAATGTTAATTTTACATATTAATGGTCAAGGTTTTAAAAGAAAAATTAGTATTCGATTCTCATATTGAACATGAATTAATGTGAAACACTTTAGATTAATTAATGGTATAGAAGTATTTACATGTTTAACCTAGCATGGGGCGCACAACTACGTCAGATTTTTAAATCTTTAGTCGCGACAAAATGTTACCAACTTCATTTGATTTGAATAAATATTCGAATTTACGATACGACAGATATAACTGAATCATTTAGAATTTTAAGCTTTGGTAGTTCAAGATTTTAGAATTTCAATTTCTTTTTTTTTTTTTTTGTTATTTTAGATTTTCAGCATATCTACTAAAATATTACAGCAATACGCGTCTGTAATAAAAAGTTATACAGTAACAGTGCATACATTGTTTATATCTCAGCATGACATCTGTTTTCTTGCCTCCCAATTTAAATTATCAGCTCCTATCTTTAGAACTATAATACCTACCATTATGTCAGGCTTATTGTAAGTCTAACGATATTTTGAGGTCATTGATTGCAAAGCAAACTAAACGTCCGATTTAAAAAGTATTTTTGAATTAGAGAGATAAATTATTATTATTCTACTAGTCCTACTTCCTACTAATATTATAAACGTGAAAGTTTGTGAGGATGTATGGATGTTTGTTACTCTTTCACGCAAAAACTACTGTATGGATTTTTATAATTAATAAAGTTATGTATATTTATAAAGTCTGTTACATTCATAATTCATATTTCTTGCGTTATACTTACATGTACATTCGATAATACTGATTGATTGCATCAATCACCGCATCGCCAGACATGTCTGTGGGACATCTGTTATTGGTATCAGGTTATATTGTGGCAAGTGTACGGATGTTTCCGTGTTTACAACACTCGTAAAAGTAGGTACATACTTAAGTACCGTATAATACCGAAACCAGTTCGATTTTACAATAATGATAGCGGTGTTAGTCGAGTTCATATTTAGGGACTAATATGTATGTGTGTGCCTGTTATTTCCTTATTCTTACATAATATTCATGTCATAGAATAGGTACCTACCGCCGCCTTATTATTTACCTTATTCTTGACTGCAAAGAGGGCGCAATGGTGTGGGTTCAAAGCCCTCAACACCCGGTGTTTGTGTCCGTTGTTTAAATGTATCCTAATGCGGGTTGTCTTTTTAAAACCAAAAAGTTATTTTTGAAGTATGACCAGGAAAATGAGAATCTGGCCCAGGGGCGCCTCAATCGCGTTTTTTATTGCAGCACTAAGTATAGTCATACCCATAGAAATTGGCCAAAGTTTAGGAGCTATGATGCCACAAACAGACATTACAAATACAGACGTTAAACTCATAAAACTCTGTTTGCGTTAGGGGTTAAAAATTAGCATGGAGTACCATCCATCCATGTCTTACCGACATAATATTATGAATTAATACTATTTTGAATTGGTGAATCATTTTAAATATAAACAAGAACACTTTTGATTAACGACTTATTCAACGAAGCTTTATTTTTTAAACTTATCTACATAATAAAATATGTACAAGTATGCGATGTGTCAGAATAATGAATACCTACCATTTTATCCAGGTCAAAGCATGCATTCAAATCAAGAAAATAAAATTATCAAAATCATCATCGTACGAAGTGTAGCGATAAAGAACTTTCTTCCAAAAATATCCTACTTACTAAAATTATGTTTATAACTACACATAAATATTAATGGAAACCATTGAGATAAACATATGAAGTTGCAATCACTTAGAGAAATTTTGTTTGGTTTTGTGAAAACTTTAAACTAATCGACGCTACAGCGCTAAAACAATCTTCATTTGTCTAACCAAACACTAAAAATGCGCAGCGCCGCACTGGGGTGTCAAATTTTTCACGATCAGAAGGTCGCAAGCGCCGTGATTTTCATGGCGCTTATGCGTTTCGTTCATCGAACCTATGCTGGATAAGCTCCTATCGACTAAATTGAAAAACAGAAAGGACATTTAACTTAAATAAGTTTGAAGTGTGAAAGTAAACAAAAAAATTATTTAATTTGTTTATTAATTTAAAACTTACATTTTATTAAAAAAAACGACAATAAATAAATAAATGGTTAACTTTGACTGGTCTTTACTAATGTAATGTTACAAATCAAATCATTTATTTCAATTGAACCAATCATAGGTATTTTTGAATTGTCAGGAGCAGCAGTCAGTCAGATTAAGTCTGTAAATATCAGGTGAAGGAGTGGTAGTAGAGATTTGGTGCCATAGTGAAAAATACTCGGACTTATCTCCCCTACATTAATGTCACTTTTTTTTCGCTGGCCGGCACTTTGACTTTTGGGCCCAAACTTGTATGAAACGTGAATGACCTCCTTTAGGTTGAATTAAATTATTAAAATTTTTATTAACATAATTATGTCTTTCACATCGTTTTGTAAATAGATGCAATTTTTTTCTGACATACATAATATTTTCATAAATATACTGACCAGACATCGTCAGCATGTTAATTTCCTTAAATAGGTCCACTACGTAGAGCCTTCTTCGCCACTACGTAGAGTATAAATGGTTCTGATAGCTCTTTTCTGAATTTTGAATATAGATTCTATATTTGCAACACGCCCCCACAATAAAATACCGTAGGAAATGACACTGATACTCGTGCAGTTTCTATATCTGTCAATTGGCGGACTTTCTTTATAGCATGTTTATGTCATGTTAAGTGAATGCCTTAATGTAATCTAGAATCTAGCATTATCCCTAGAAAGACAGTTACATTCACAAAATCAGAGATCAGTAATAGGTAGGATTCCAAAAAATTAGGAGCCCTCAAATAAAATAAATTTGGTAATTTTTTGACGCTTTGTTACCAAATAGAATAGATAATTATTAAAATTGTATGTGTACATACAATTTTACATAGCTTTTTAAATTAACTTAATATTTTACCTACTCCTAACGCCGAATTCGTTCTGCAACGTTTTATGTTAATGTCGTCTATGATAATTAGTTCCTGATTACAGTTCTCCTTAGTGCAACCGAGACAGCGCGAGGTGCTATTCATTGATAGAAGCGACATAGAGCTATTGTTTTAATGGCGAAAAATATGCACATTGCTTTAATGATTTTGTTGTTTTCTCTTATTTTACTGCAATCTGAGACAAAATCATGTTGTAATGAGTACTCATTTTAGTTTTTACTTACCAGAATATAATATAATGATGAAAAAATAACTAACAAGTATATTTTTACGTTTTCTAACAAATACAAAACGCTCGCTGCTAGCTACACATGCACCAGTGTACACTGAACCACAGTTGAAGTGCGTATGAGCTCGTTGTAGCTCCGGAACCACAACTAAGTTTGACAAATTTAGTGTTCCAAACGCCATATCTAGTACGTAGTACATTTATATCGATGATGGAAACCTCCTTTATCGAATCGGGTTACAAAGCAAAGATATCAACTACTTATAGGTATGTATAATCATCTCTATTCCGAACAAGTTATCCTACTAATATTATAAACGTGAAAGTTTGTGAGGATGTATGGATGTATGGATGTGTGGATGTATGGATGTTTGTTACTCTTTCACGCCAAAACTACTGAACCGATTGCGATGTTCCTTAGTATGTAGATAGCTGGAGACCTGGATTATCATATAGGCTACTTTTTATCCCGATATTCCCACGGGATCGGGACTTACGGGGGTAAAACCGCGGGGCGCTGCTAGTATTTAATAAAGTCCATCAAATATCAGTACATTTGCATAAATATTGGCCGACTTATATTATCAACAACAAACAACTAACTAAAAACCAAGGTCATTGGAACCGCCGTCGGGCGCGGCGTTTATATCAAGTACTAGCAATTAAAGGTCATACGGTACACTAGTGACCTTGGTTACGGTAGTTTAAATGTTGTTTTGTAATTTTGTTCGTCGTGTGTGTACGCAGTGTCTCGCATACTGCTGATACTTCCTTGATTTACATCAGGGATGTTATGGAGCTCCGTAACCGTAACCGAACCATCGGATATCCAAAATAAAAATGTAAGTAAGTAACGTTATGGCAGGTTTTTATTATTTCTATATGCCTGAAATACTTGTACCTACTTAAAATATTTTTTTTGTTTTTTATAATTTAGCTTTTGCATTTTTAAATAGATAACACTTAAATCGGAGTAGCTATAGTAAGGCTGTTTGTTTTTTCTTTTTTGTGATTTTAATACCAAATGATAACTTAGAAATAAAGCCAAATAATTACTTAACTGTGTTTTTCCATTACAATTCCTTAAAAATCTAATAACCGTAACTCAAATTCTCCGAAACTATCGGATATCCGAAACAATTTCATATCCATAAACGTATCCGAAAGCGGTTTAATATTATTCAAATCTAGATCAAAATTTCATATCTATAACATCCCTGATTTACATATCTCATTGAGGTTTATACACGACAATGAACGCTGTTTCGACAATCCTGTCAAAACTACTGGCCTGCCATCGTCATTTTGTTTTAATACGCTCTTATTAGCGTTCACTTCTGAGTAACAATGTAATCAAATTTTGGAAGTAAATTCTTCTAATTTTCGTATCGACATGAGACGTCAATTAGATGTTTAGAATACTATTTGGTAGCTTGGAGCTGATCGTAATATGGAGCGGAGCCAGAGCTACTAGTAAATCCCTGGAGGAGAGATTACTATTGGTGTTAAGGGCCTGAAGATAGACCCAGGAGTTAGACAGTGAAACACTTTTTTACTTCGTGTTTTTATATTAATCACGCCGACATAGTGGTATAACAAAATCTTGAAAAAAAAAAAAAGATCCCCTTTACGTAAAGTAGGGATGAATTTCTTTATTCTCGTCTATCCCATAGTGTGGAGTTGGACAGGTCTTTAAAAAACATTTAGGGGGTGTGACGATGAAGACTATTTTTCGGTTCAGTAATCCGTTTGCGAAAAATTTAAGTTTAAAATGGTAGTTTGTTTTGGAGTGAAGTGTCCCCCTCCCCCTACAAGCTAAACTGTTGGCTTGAATATATCTGAAAACAAATCATATAACCGATTATAGAAGGAAAAGTATCACGGCTAAGTTAACTTTGTTAGTGTACGAGAAATACTTGTTAAAATGAGTATTCCTTTTATTGATCGTAAGATCCTAGAAAGTAACACCCATTTATGATCATTCGTTTGCTATTAATTTCACTTGTTCACAAAATATTTTATGAAAAATGGATAAATAAAATTACACTTGTGTTTACACATAGGTACATGATTAGTTAATAATACGTCTTCTGAAATAAAGTATATATCAAAGACGAACGCATTAAAAGCCAAAGAAATACAATAAAACAGTAAACACAATTTCAAAACTACATAGGTACTATAAATATATTATCTAAGGAAAATAACATTTGAACTATCGAACATTCCTGAAAACAATGTACACAACTAACTACTATAAATATTCAAACAATATACTTGACAAAAACACATGACTCATGTGTATATTTTCTACCAATTTAAGACACCCATCTGTTATACAAATGTACACAACAATGTATCTTTAAATCTGGTTATATTATTGGTGTTATATCAATGACTGGTTATAAGAGGCGGTGCCACTGCTAGCGGGTAAAAAATATTTTTAGCAACTAACTTCGTAAGGCCTTTCCCATGTCATTATTTTGAGAAAATTATGTATGATATTTATTTCAATTGTATCATCATATGAAATTGCAACTGGTCGAACTTCAAATTATAGCACAAGTTCATTTAATGCATTGGATAATGGATTAATCAAATAAGCACCCTAATTAGGCAAGTGGCATCTCGCTTTGAATTGAGGAGATACCTTCACCAATCCTCGTACATCAATAGATCATAGTTTCCCCCCTTTAATATTTAAGTTTTCATATATAGGCGGTGATCGATCTAAATATTTTAGCAGGGGAGAGCCATGCATCGGCACGTATGGGCCGCCTCGACCGGAGTGATACCACGCCTCACAGAAAACCGGCAGTGAAGCAGTGTTTGCATTGCTTTTCGCCGAGTGAGTGAGGTTACCGGAGACCCTTACCCTTCCCTCCCCCCTCTCCTTCCTGCACCCTTCCCCTAATTCCCATCTTAAAGGCCGGCAACGCACTTGTGACTCTTAAGTTGCAGGTTCCCATGGGCGTCGGTAGTCATTTACCATCAGCTAACCCATCTGTTCGTTTGCCGCCTATACCATAAAAAAAAATACACTACTTTAACCATCACGCTGCCCGTCAACGCTGCAACCAAAGCCGTACTTGGCAACTGATTTCGCGTACTTATGGAAAGTTGGGAGATCTGTGTTTACAAAGTAACCGGTCAAACATGAATGTATCCTTAGCGTTAGTACTGTCCCTGCACATAAACAAATGGTAGCGGGTAGTTTCTTTTTTACCTTTTTTATCTTGTATTTTCTTTTTTTACTTATTATTATGTAATGTTAAGCTGATTGGAAAGCGTCGTGCCTACTCGTTAGCGGGTATTAGCGGATTTCGTTGACTCTCAATTTATTACAAAAAAAAAGAAAAGAAATATGAATTTATAATAATAATAATAAATTATAACCCAAATGATGATGATGAGCTACGTATTTTTTGGAACCAAGTTCCTTATTTATGGCACGTTACACTTCAGACGCTAGGCGGATGGGGCTAAACGGAAAAAAGTGTTAGCGCAACGAAAAATGCTGACCGCGAATTGATCTATTTTATTTACGCCATCTGTGGATTCTGCGCGATACTACTGTTATATACTAATCCTACTAATATTATAAACGTGAAAGTTTGTGAGGATGTATGGATGTATGGTTGTTTGTTGCTCTTTCACGCACAAACTACTGAACCGATTGCGATGAAACTTGGTATGTAGATAGCTGAACACCTGGATTAACACATAGGCTTTACATACTTTTTATTCCGATATTCCCACGACATGGGGACTTACGCGGGTGAAACCGCGGAGTGCAGCTAGTTAGCCATATATTAGTTGGGGCAACTTGATGGCGCAATTTTAATTTCGAGTTTTTACAATATTTACTATATTTTGATACAATATATTTAATTAATTAAATATATTTATACATTTTTTTTATGTTTGAGCTGCCAAAATGACTCTGCCGCGCCTGATGGAAAGCACAAGCAGAATCTAAGAGTGGTGGTCACCATCCTCACTCCGAACAAGGACAGTGCAGCGTGGTGACCAGCACTATGGCCGCCTAGTGAAATGCTTTTCCACGCCCCGCTTAAAGGACCCGGGATCATAGTGGGACGGAAACACGTAGTGCGTTCCAGGTTTAAACTGCTCGGCACAGGACTTTTTAACTGCTCCCTATCTACTAGTCACCCGGAGTAGATAGGTTCGCAGCCGGAACTACGGGTCCGGCTATTAGATCAGGGTACCACGGGAACCGGATCCTGAGCCCTCTGATGGCGAAAGCTGTCAGATACCGGTTTTGGAGTTAGACTCGTGGGGGTATTGTGGTTAGCTGCAGAGAACGGGCACGTTCGTCTGCTCCACTATTGTCGGTGGAGCGTCGGTTCTCGCGCGCAGCGAGCAGCGGAATTAACCGGTCTAAGGCGAAGGGCTCCTTGGTTTTCCGCTGCGAGGCTTGGAGCGTCCTTTAGCAGAGGTCCCGTCAGACCGATGCAGCTCGGGTACTTGCCTGCTTAGCAAGTAGAAAGGTGACTAGACACTGATCCGGACACCCGACTGTAGGCCAGAGTAGACCTACACTTGATTGTAGATCGGGATGTGAGCGTGCTGACAGCTCCGGTACCAGCTGGATACTGGTAGTCGGCTTCTCTGACGAACTTAGCGGTGTTACCGCGAGCATATGCAAATATGCGGGAAGTGAGCGTGCCTTACAGCTCCGGTACCTATCTGGACAATAGGGAGTGTGCTGGTTGCGAATGGGGGGTCGCTGCGAGTGTGGTTTTACGAGTGGCGATCTTCTGTGACCGATAGGCATACGGGTAACTAACCTTAATTAGTACCGGCGCCATGGCGTTGGAGGTAAGACCTGCCGTATAAAGGTCCCTGCGTCTCGGGACCTTGGTTTGGGGAACTTGATGCAGGTATACTGACCCTGCTCATATAACGTAAAGTTGGGTGGGGTGGGGGCAGTATAAACAAATACGTAGTCGTGAGGAGGAGAGGGCCTGCTCGGCACAGGAAGGAAGACCCGAATCGATGATTGCGAGAGACTCTGAAGGGGTGACTTCCGAGGCCGGCACGTGTTGTCCTGTAGAGGAGTTGGAAGAGCTCTTCAGAACACTCCCCATGATAAAGGCGATAGTGGACTGCCATAGAGGCGATATCTCTACGCATCTGCAGAGGCTCAAGGGACTCGGTGGCTTCAGACCTGCCGACATTGCGGATTGCACGCCGCTGCAACCGGTCGAGAGCGTCAAACAGATACTGCGCGGCTCCATCGCAAAGGTGGGAACAGTACTCCACGAACGAGCGAACCTGGGTCTTATAAAGAAGACATAGATATAAAGGAAGGAACTTCGTTCCAACCGAGTGTCCCAAAGACACCTAACGTCACGTACACGCGAGCGAGACACCTAACGTCGCGTACACGCGAGCAAAGCCTCGCGGGAACTGCTAGTAAAAAATATTAAAGTTCTATATCAGGTGTATAACAGTAGTTGACAGTTTATTTGCCCTATGTTACAACAATTCACGATCAAAACCCCTCTTATATCGACGAGTAGGTAGCTACGGTAAACAACAAGCAAGTGTCAGGTAGCCACTCTATGTTATAAGCACCATTATCTTCATCACTTTTATGTTTGTTGTCGCCACATCAAAAACTCGGGACTTGTTTATTTTATTAAAAATAGATGATAAAATAGTTGACTATTTAATCAAATATATTATGACTAGTTATACCGGTAGTGACACGCTATTGGTCGGTTGAGACTGGTGGGGTGATAAAAGGCTAGGCATGCATTATAAGTTGATAACAATCACTTGAATGCTGACAGAGGTATGAACAACATAGCAATTACTGTCATTTAGTTCGTTTATATTTTTAACTAGCTGCGTCCCGCGGTTTCACCCGCTTAAGTCCCGATGCCGTGGGAATATCGGAATAAAAGGTAGCCTATGTGTTAATCCAGATCTCCAGCTATCTACATACCAAGTTTAATCGCAATCGGTTCAGTAGTTTTTGCGTGAAAGAGTAACAAACATCCATACATCCATACATCCTCACAAACTTTCACGTTTATAATATTAGTAGGACTAAAGAGGTACTGGTAAGTAGAGCAGAATTCGAATCGAGCACTCAGCTAGTAAACGTAATTACATACTCGTATATACATAAACTTACGCCCTTCTTCTTTCCATGTTCGACTGTCTAGGTAGACAGTCGAACACTACCACCACTTGCTTTTTTTTTTTTATTTATCAAATAAAATACAGAAAATCGGATTCGTATACATAGCATTTGTAAACCACTAAAGTTTGTAGTAAATGCTACAAGTAGTCTACATTATGTACTTAAAAATAACGTCAGTGCAGGTGTTAATTAGTAAACATTAAACTAAATAGTGGTTTTTTTTGGGCTGGTAACGACATTTTACAGGTAACTACGGGCTTTCCATGTTCTGGAGAAAGTGAGACTTTAGTTTAAATTGTATTTCACAAATCGGAGGGTAATTTATTTATTAGTTCTTTCTATTCTTACATACTTCAATGGTATATTTAATCTAAGCTTACTAGCTTCCTTTTCCTCAAGTATTATTCAACCTTTCCTTTGTATTTTGTATGAAAAGTTGAATGATGAACTGAAACCAACAGACGTTGCAGATATAAATAGCCGATGGAACTAGTGAGAATGATCCATTTTTTGGGAGTAAAACCTATCAAATCCTACTAATATTATAAACGTGAAAATTCTGAGGATGTATGAATGTATGGATTGATGTATGGATGTTTGTTACTCTTTCACGCCAAAATTACGGAACCGATTGCGATGAAACTTGGTATGTAGATAGCTGGAGACCTGGATTAACATATAGGCTACTTTTTATCCCGATATTCCCACGGGATCGAGACTTACGCGAGTGAAACCGCGGGGGGCTGCTAGTCATACATATATCTGCAGGCTTAGACAAGTGACGAACGTTTCTTAGCGTTTCCATTTCCAAAAACGTTGACGCCCTTACGAAACCGATAATAGATTGCTAGACAAGTGTACTTATTGTTCGATTTCCCTACTGTGATTCTAGGCTACGTTATGCCATAATACTAGTGTTCACTAGTCTTAAATAGAACTAACTAAGCAATTTTTAGTTTTTAAATAAATCAAACGCAATCAAGCAATTTACTTTTTAACACAAAAAGTTTAAAAAATCTCACGTGAGATTGGTAGGGGGGGAGGGAGGAGGTTGTTATACACACACTTCACTTCTTCTGCAGCTTTTTTCTATACCTTTTTTTATGCGATAAGGGGCAAACGAGCAAACGGGTCACCTGATGGTAAATGACTACCGCCGCCCATGGGCACCTGTAACTCAAGAGTCACAAGTGCGTTGTCGCTCTTTAAGGTGGGAGTAGGGGAAGCGGGGGAGAGGTGAGAAGAGGGGAAAGGGGGATTAAGCAAGCAAGCATTTCATTTCACTGCCGGTTTTCTATGACGTGGTATCGAGCGGAGTCGAGCCAGCCCGTACGTGCCAAAGCATGGCTCTCCCACGTAAGAATTACAATAAAAATGGAAATGAAAGCGGAATTTTATATATCTTCTGGTTTTTACCGGTATGAGCAAAGAAGTTTACAGAACCTATTTTTTTATCGGAAATAAGTAATTATTAAATAATTTGGGTATTACGCTTACCAAATGGCTTACAGAGGCTGTTCTGAACAGTCTTCAACATAAATAAACTAAAAGTAATACGTACGAATCAGTTTTCAGATATTTTGGTGACTAGTCGACATGTATAGCGTAAGGTGTGCTATACCTACTTTTCCCTCAAACAAGCGTACGTGCGTATAAAAAATAACTCTTTAGCAAACAATAGCAAATAATTAGCAAAAAAATATGCCGTAAAGCCTGTTTTGATAAGTATAAGAAATCCGGAGATATAGGGTTGGCTACGCTGGCTCAAGTCTCAAGTCAGCAGGACCATTGTTTTTCGGCAATGGCTACAGCAAAAAAAATCAATTCTTTGGCAAAAAAGTAGTAAATAATTAGCAAAAAAATATGCCGTAAATTTGGTTTGATAAGTGTAAGAGATCCGGAGATATAGGGTTGGCTACGCTGGCTTAAGTATCAAGTCAGCAGGACCATTGTTTTTCGGAAATGGCTATAGCAAGAAAATCAATTCTTTGGCAAAAAAATAGCAAATAATTAGCAAAAAAATATAGTGTAAGTTTTATTACGGCCCTATGACTTGGATACGCCAGCTTCATAGACACCACGCAGGAGAGTGCTACAGTATTAAAAAGAAATCGAGCCCAGGATCTCACGATCGCACGCCACAACAATATCGAGACAGATAGTTATCATGATAACTTAATGGACACGGTTTTATTGCAGTAGCACTTATACAATTTAATTATACACTGAGAATAAACATCAGAAACGAGTTACTATAAATAAACAAACAGAGCCGTTAATCGCATGCGGCGCACGCGCAACATTGTGGTCATCTAACGACTCCACGTGTAGAGCGTTTGGTGTAATTCATAAACGATAGCGTTACTTAATACCCAATTTTATAAAAAATCTTACCAAAAAATTCGACAATTGTTTTTTTTTTCTATGAAATTGTGTACTTAGGTTTTTTTATCGCTTTATCATTAATCGTTCTGGAACATAATCTGGACTTTTCATGAGATACATTCCTATCCTAAGTACCTAAAAGTATTAATATTATTACAGGGAAATTTCAGATTGTTTGAAAGGGAAGCGATTTTTCTTAATTATCAAGTAGACAGCCAAGTCATACAAGAAACATGTATAATATTTATTTACTTAATTAAAAAAGTACTACTAAAGTAGGTTACTTATTATACTCGTACATAGTTTTCTTTATTAATAAACTAGGGATATTATCCAAATATTGAGCTCGGAAGGGTTTGAATTTTGATTAATCAATTCTTTTATTATAAGACTGATTCATTGGCTTCCCTTTTAACTCATCTTACTTATAAAATTAGGAATTTTATCGATAGATTGAGCTGGGTAGGAATAGGCAAAGTAGGAATATATATTTTTTGGAAGAGGAATGCCTTAGTAATTTTATTATGCTACCTTTACATATACATATCTTTTACTAGCAATCCGCCCCTGCATCGCACGGGTACAAATTTTATACCTAAACTTTCCTTATCAATCATTCTATCTATTAGGGAAAACCGTATGAAAATCCGTTCAGTAGTTTTTCAGTCTATCGCAAACAGACAGATATACAGACGCGGCGGGGGACTTTGTTTTATATTAAGTAGTGATAATTAAAATAAATAAATATCCTAGAGATGCATTTAAATGACTCCTTGCGATTTGTTAAACATGTTTTTTAAAAGTTTAATTTCTGCATGTTTAACGAATTTGACATATAACCCATGTAGTTTTATATGTTTGTGTGACTACTTCTTTTTTAATATTAGTATTGTTCTTTTTTAATTTATAATTAAACCAATTATAAGCAATTATTAATACCGTACAATACACACTTTTCAACCTCCTATATGAATATGTCTAATTATTATCCTACTAATCCTGTATAATTATTTTGTCTGGAATAAGACCTCCTTGCCTATTAGATGAAGGCTTTTGTGTCGTAAAAAAATATTTAAGATTTAACAGTACACGTATTATTTAGGTGAGACAAATCCTATACGGCGAACCTTTTTTGAATTAAAAACAAAGTCTTATCTACCGAGTACCAAACAAGGGTAAGGCGAGGAGGCGGCGTCCGCGTGTGCCTGGACGTCGCCTAAATGAGAGGTTTTTACCCGAAGGTGGTGCCCGCGCTTTTGCGGGCAGGCGCTAGGAGGGTTCCGATGTCTTAATAAAAGCTGTTCCCGGATCCCTCCTATTTAAGGCGCAGTACGGCACACCGTGTGGTTTTAGTCGGTTCGATTCCGACACACCGCCCCATCGTAAACCCCGGTGGGGTGACGGCCCGAGGAGGTTTCTACACGCACAAAAAAAAAAAAAGGGTAGGTCATCAATCGCCCAACCTGTCTATTCGATTGAACTATGTAGGTAAATGTGTGTAAACATTTGTAATAGTAAACATAATAAACCTTATGATATTTGGCCAACGCGCCCACACCGTTTGCATTAATACTTTGTTTCTACATACATAAAAGTATATGCGAGTTTTCTAGGTTGTTGTTTATATCAAGGAAAAGATGCCAACACACTGTGAGCAATCATTTATCAAAACACTTTCAGATTACTAATAACAAATTGTCCGTACTCATTAACCAATTTAGTTTCCTAAGAAGAGGTTAAAGTACGCAGCCTTGGAGACGTTATACCATTTTATACCCATAGCTGTAGCCTTGGGCAGTTGGGGTACAGACGGACGCTAAGAAGTTTGTTGTGTATGTGTGTGAGTGGCGAGTCCCCCTCAGGGTCGTTCCTGGTGCAGAAGTTGGCATTTGCCATGCAGCGTGAGAACGCAGCCAGTGTTATGGCCGTAACCTTTGCGCCGGGAGCAACCAGGGACGGGTTAATTCAGGTTCAGTTTTGACATTTATTATATTCTATAACAAACATATTTTCAAGACATTTATTTTATACTTGTTATGTTAAATAATATACCTCTTACCTATATACACATGTACAAATATTTTTTATACACCTTGTACGTAAACAAGGGGGCGAAGTATTTGTATATGTTTGCCATTGGCATAAATGTAAACAATGAATATTTTGTTATATTTTATTTCATGTATTTGTAACTGTAACATATATTTAATATTTATCTTTCTGAATATAAACTTAATAACTTAATATCTAATTGAGTTTCAAGTACTTATTAATACTAGGCAATTGTAATTGTTACCCATCGACATCGATCATTTATAAATAGATAAATACGTAAAGAAAAACAGTTCACGACAATTTAATCATTTTTAAAATAACAGTTTTCCCCTATCTTCCACGGATCTTTATTATCCTACTAATATTATAAACGTGAAAGTTTGTGAGGATGTATGGATGTATGGATGGATGTATGGATGTTTGTTACTCTTTCACCCAAAAACTAATAATCCGATTGCGATGAAACTTGGTATGTAGATAGTTGGAGACCTAGATTAACACATAGGCTACTTTTTATTTCGATATTCCCACGGTACCGGGACTTACGCGGGTGAAACCGCGGGGTGCTGCTAGTTATCAATAATTTAGTGAATTAAGGTCCAATTTGAATTGCGCGTACATCGCGTAGCGCCAAATGGAACTAGTGACTTTGTACCCTTAATCTCGCATTTTTATGATGAACTGACTTTCGTATTGTGACAAGTATAAACAGAAAGAGGTTATTGTAAATAGTTCACGTAGCTCAAACTTACACGCTGTATATAGAACGTTAATGAAAATAGTTAATAGACACGATTATTATGACTAGTTATACCCATGACTCCACGCCATTGGTCCGTCTGACAAATGGCAGGCAATGGTGTGGTGATAAAAAGGCTAGGCAATAGGCATACATTAAAAATATATAACGTAGGGACCGTTATGTATTTTTTTATCATAAGTCATAAGTGCTTGAT
The DNA here is from genome assembly GCA_949752705.1 of Callimorpha dominula. Taxonomy (NCBI): domain Eukaryota; kingdom Metazoa; phylum Arthropoda; class Insecta; order Lepidoptera; family Erebidae; genus Callimorpha; species Callimorpha dominula. The sequence goes on along the minus strand of OX457000.1, from coordinate 3,110,936 downwards.
CGAGGTACACATCGCGGTTACAGTTATTTAGTGAAATTTGACAGTTAATTGCTAAAGTAATGAGGTCTGAGGTTCTTAATAATATACTAGCAACCCTGTTCGGCTTCGCACGGGTAGTAGAGACATCTTTAACAATCATCATCATATATTTCAACCAATTTACACAAAATGTTAACAAATTTCATTTCATTTCATTTCAAATTATACACCTAAACCTCCCTGATTAATCACCTTGTCTATTGGTGAAAACCGCATGAAAATCCGTTTAGTAGTTTTTCAGTTTATCACGAACAGACATACAGACAGACAGACGCGGCGGGGGACTTTGTTTTATAATATATAGTGATGTAGTGATAATTGAATCCGTCTTTTTGAGACCTGTTGTTAAAATATCTCACAAAAGCTTGTCACTTGTAACTCTTGGAGGTAACGTTTAGATCACATTGTTCTCCCTCGCATGAGCTGTAGATACGTAGGTGACGTAGGTATATGGTATTTAAACCATTGCTCACTCATTGTAAAAGCATAGGATTCAATTATACGACATTAAGTGGAATTGTGTTTATTTACTAAGTGATATTAGTATTACGTGATTATGTGTTATAGTTATAATGGTCTATTTAATGATTTCTACTATAAAATGTGTTTTTATTTTCAAACGTACGGTTGCCAAAAATCGAAGCGATGCGGACACGTGTTCTGCTAATATTGGCATACAAATTGTTTTTCTCCTAGACTTTATGACATTAATCTCACGAACTCATATGATATTTGCATACGTATATTAAATACTAGCTATACCTCGCAGGTTTACCCGCGTTTATGGTCACTACTCTGCTCCTAAAGGTCGTAGCGATATGTTTGTAGCCAAAAACCTTATTTAAGAATTGAGCACGTATGGGGCGGCTCGACCGGAGTCCATACTCCCCCCTTAAAGGCCGGTAACGCACTTGTGACTCTTGAGTTGCAGATGTCCATGGGCGGCGTTCGTCACTTAATATCAGATGACCCATCTGTTCGTATGCCCTCTATTATATGTATAGAATATTGGGACTGGTAACTCCAGAGATTATCAGGAAATAATGTAGGTACTAGTTATCCAAATGTTAAGATTAGGTACTTGCTTTTCTACTGGCAACAGCTGTAAGCGTCGACTTCTATGGCTCCGTTGCCAAAGAAACTCTGCAGAAGAATTCAAAGGCGATTCTCGCTCCTCCTATCATGGAAAAGCAGTAGAACATCAGGGTGGTTTTTAGTCGGTACGAGCCTGACAGTCTTTGAAGAGCCTTTTGCCCCCCCCAAGGGCGGAGGACATCCATAAGGATCTTCCACCTCGTTACAAAAAAAAAGACTCCTTTCTTGCATAGCATTAACATAATATCCTATTGTGCTAATTTATATATGAATACATTTAACTTAGGCAGTTTAGTTTAGCCGTTTAATTAGCGATAACAGTTCACCAAGTCCCATTCTCTATAAGCCTGTATCAAATACATATTAGCCAAACAAACAAAGGTAACACAATCCGGGTGATATAGATTACAAGTCAGATTACACGCGGCCAGGGTCGTCGAGCGCTCTTCGTAACCAGGATTGATTGTATACATAACTCCAAAAAGGCCCTTTTATTTTCTATTTCACTGTGTGAATATCAATCATTTAAGGCTCAGCTTCAGTAGGTACACAGAAAGTGAAAGTGAAGAGACTAATATACAATTATTTTGTCGAAATAATGTCAGTTGCATTATAATCCAAACAAAATTACAAATCCGTTCTATTATAGAAAATTGATATGACTATCCACATAAAGCAGTGTTATAGAATTCTATTGCAATGTCAGCGGTCAGTTTTACGAGTATTTCCACCAGTAAAAATTAGTATCTTTATTTAAATAAGAATAGACCGCGCAAGTAATGGGACTATCGTGTAAGTGTATGCGATAGCTCCATAAAAAGAGAATGCTGCTATACGTGGTCCCTCTATTCCCCGTTGTGGCCTTGTCTAGGGCGTGTAAGCTAAAAAGAGACAGAAGGACCACGTATGGCAGCGTTTTCTTTTTATTCACCTATCGTATATCACGCCCCCCTTTTGCGGTAAAATTATAAACTAAATCTCGAAGACATCTCTGGAACCCATAGTGCAATGTACGCTTAGTTTTTGTCTAACTCTAGATGCAATGCGATAGTGTAATGCGTTCCAGAATATTGTTATTAGTTATCATCATATTACCAGAGCCCTGGCATGGCACTTTGTGCCAAGCGACAGATAAGAATTGATGTCGTACTGTCCTGTCAGCGGGATCACCAATACCCGTTAGAGGAAACAGCACGAGTATTCTTGCTGTTTCATCTAACGGGTATTGGTGATGGTCGCAGTATATCCTTCGCACTCCTTTCTCTCTACGTGGTCCCTCCGAAAAACCAGACGAGTCTATTGGGCGTGCCTCTATCTGGTGGACTGACCACCTATCACATTCATACCCAAAATAATGTCGTCCTGAGTTACTGATCTATTTCTTTACTAGGAGCATATACGAGTATTATAATCTGTAATCATTATTAAAGAGTATAAATATCATTCAGTTGTCTACAGCACAGAATAAAAATATCGGTCAAATAGCGACATGATGGTGCAGCACCTTTCGGTATGCAATTATTATATTTTTATCTATATTTATCTCCTTAAACCATATGCCTTGCGATTCACGATTCTTTTGAATTTGACAAAAGACGGTTTTCGTTCATTATTAAATGCCAAATGCATTACTTATAACACAAATTAAGTTTTGCGTTCAGTGTGTCAAAAGCTTTAGTATGGTATAAATAAGGTTGCGTGTCTCGGGTAGGAGTTAGGTCAATCGTCTTGCCTCAAATGACAAACCCTTGTAAGTGATTGATCCATAAACTGTGTATACTAGCCAGTATACTTAAGTGTATGATGTAATCACTTACTGACGTTCCGGATCTCGAGAAATATCTTGGAAAAGCTTCACGATCTTTCGATTTCATAGGCCTTCGCACCGCAATCATGTGAAGTGGAATACTTGTTGACAAATCTTTGTTTAAAGAAAGGCTTAACTGAACATAGTTTTGCCAATACATATAAGCCAACAGAAATATATTGACCACTATATAATAGATACTAATATAAGATTGTGATTGTTGAATAAAGGTTCGTAAAGTTGAGCGTTACGCCTTTAAAGTTCATGAATCATGACTACTCATGATATAGTAATTAATTTCATAGTCATATCGTGACTATTGCAAATAGACTCTTAATGCAATTGAATTAAGTACTTACCTTACATTTGAAATAATTATATTTTTTACTGTAAAAAAAGCTAAATCATACCAACGTGCACCTAAATATACACTGGTTGAGCGCGCATGCGGCTGTTGCTATGCGCTCAAAAATGGCGCGGTGCACACTGAGTGACATGCACCGATAGGGCTGCCAACCATTATTAAATTTAATAACGCATTCTTTATGTATTTTCGATAATATCTTTATACTTTTGTTTAAAAATAAAGTATACACTATTTCAATGATATCCAGTGACAGTAATAGTGATGTCAATTACAGATGTCACTATCAACGAAATTGAAAATTGTCTGTTGTTTGTTTGATTCTGTTTGAAAAGTCGCTATTTTATTTCTTATTATTTTACTCCCTGTTCATGCCTCTTCAGCTTTCACTAACAGAGTTTTTCAGTACCTAATCAATGTGAAGTGGTAGGAAAAGATTAACAGATTCATTATATTTTTTATAAAAAATTGTATTTTATTTATTTAAAGTTATGTTTTGATTGTAAGTAGGTACTTTACCCAAAAATTTATTTTTAGGACAATAAAAACGTATAGGGTAAAAAAAATTGAGTTCGACACGTTAATTTTCTTAAAACAAGTTGGCAACCCTATGCAGCGATGTGCGTGATTGGCCGTATGCAGGTTGTTTTTATGTCTATTTTTGAGAACATAATTATATTATCTGCATAACGGTCTACATCTGATTTACTAGCTAACATGTTTGCTTGTGTTGGAGTTATTAGCTTTCATGTTTAATTTTAAATGAGTTGAGAAATTCTGTTTACAATTTTAATTTAAATTCGTAAAATAAATAACCATTCGCATATTATGTATTACGGTGTTTATTTAATAAGGCCTTTTTAGCATTTAAGCTGTATTTACTGAAACGTAAAATGTTAGCTTAACAGAGCATGCTTAGTCAAGAGCATTAGCTTGATTTGTTAGCCAGACTAGGAATAATTGCTAAAACGAATGTGAACAATTCTACGAACAGAGATCATTGACTTTTGCGGTAGCTAGTACATAGAATTAATAGTAGCGGTAACTTACATCAATGCATCACAAAATATTCTTGAAATACCTACTAGATTCAGATCATCATTCTGAGTGGAAAATCATTGGAATTTTCTACCGGAATTTTTTTTATTTTTTATTTTATATTTTTTGGTTAAAAGTGATATCACAATGAGTAAACAGAGCATTTTACCGAAGAAAAAAATACAATAAATACCCCATACGGCCAGAAACTCTGCGACTGCTGCTTCTGTGAAATGTTTTTAATCAGTAATCGTAAAGGACAAAACCAAAGTCGAAAATTTATTTATTTTCTTCTGACAATTAATATACATCACAGCAACAGCTAACATTAAAACAGCAACTGTGAGAGGACTGGTGTCTGAATCAGACGTGAGCCTGTAGCTCAGATCACTAAGGCGCTCACCCCGCTGTAATTTAAAACGGCAATTACAATTTGTTGAAGAAGATACAGAGATGTTGATATAATTACTACTAATAATACTATTTACATAATAAAAATATAGGAACAGATAAACAAAAAAAAATATAGTAACTGGCCGAATACCTCAGTTGCTTTAATAGCATTCTTAATTTTTAATAAAAAATTCAATATAATTTAATTATATACAATTCTTCAAATCGTGCAGTTTTATTAAAAAATATAATTTTGATTCGTTGGTTTTAAGGTGGTTGCACCCGTAGAGGGTCTATTTATACTAGTATTATAAAGCTGAAGAGTTTGTTTGTTTGATTGAACGCTGTAATCTCAGGCAGTAATGGTTCAAATTGAAAAATTCTATTAGTGTTGGATAGCTATAGGCTATATAACATCACGCTACGACCAACAGGCATAGGCATATACATCAATAAAAAATGTTGCAACAACAAAATAAATAAAATACCTAACTAATAACTTAGTTTGTCGTTTGTTTTTCAGTAAAACTATCACAAATAAAGATTAAATTCAGGCAGATTACTCTAGGATTAGCATAGATTAGGGAATCAGTCTATAAATGAATGAGAGATAATGGATTAACAAAGCTTATTTTATCTTTAAGAGATCGCAGACTGCGATAAGACCGCCCATTGTACTGTTACTTAATATAAAATTTTTAGATTGTATAATACTTTTATGGTGTGCAATAAAAAGTACCTATCAATCTATCGTCACTGGCCTGTTGGTCTAGTGGTTAGTGACCCTGACTGCTGAGCCAGAGGTCGTGGGTTCGATTCCCACCCTAGTCTGGGTGTTCTTTGTGTCCGTTGTTTGTATGTTTGTAAAGTCCCCCTCGACACAGGAGTAATTCCTAATGCGGGAGTTGTCTTTTTAAAAAATAAAAAAAAAATTAAATAAAATCTATCTAATTATTAACCTAAAAGATTGATCACTTGTAAGATCTATTACATCAATTTAATTAAACAATTTAGAAGCATTAAAAGTATATGATCAATCTTTCATTTTACATTAGTTGAGGGTTTGAGTCTAAGTAAACCTTCTACATGTATTTGCTTAGATATAGTTTATTATAGTAGTAGTTACGACGCATTTTATTTTTATGAAAATCGAGTTATATGAACTTAATTTAGTTTACTCTAAAAGCTCTCACATCTTGGCCAGATGCCAGAGGAATCCCTTCTCTGTTGCGTCATATAAAATGATGTAGCGAAGCACAATCTATTTACCAGTTTAAAATATAGTTTTTTTTATACAGTCGAGTCGTAATTTTATAAATATAGTATATACTTATAATAATGACATAATCTAATATACAGGTTGTATTTGAAAAAGGAAAACTTAGTTATATCACTGAAAGGGCATGGCTCTGCAGTTACAATAAGAATTTTTGAAAATACTTTATTGGTTTTATGGGAAATGGAGTTAAAAATACCTGAAAATTCAGCCCTTTCAGTGGTTTAAGCAAGTGTTAGTTTTCCAAATACACCCTGTATAAAAATCGTCGTTTGTTTGTTTGTTCGTATTTTATGGGTTGCCATACCGTTAATTATAAATTTTGCATGCACTTTGCCAGGTATACAGAAAAGAAGATGACTATTTTCGAGGGATGGAAGAAATACTTGTACGCGAGTGAAGTTGTTGGTAAAAGCTAGTAAACTATCATTGTAATTAGGCCTAGGTCCCTTCAACCTTCGGGACTTCCACTCGTTCGTTCGTATCGTTTACCCTTTCGATGAAATCAATAAAATTTGCTGATCATTGCCCAGGTCACATCTCATACAGTGCGGCTTCTTCAGCAGCCAGCCTTAAGGGCCGATTCTAATGACGATTACAACAATAGGATATTCTTTAGTAGGATTATTAGTGGTGTGGAGAAAAGGGTATAATGTCCTTCCAACACTAAGGAGATCCTCCGATCAGGCCAGATGATCATACCTCGTGGACCGCGGCTCAATCGTTGATGTTGGGAATTTATATATATACTAATCAGCGCGAGAACTTTTGTTGAGCGTTGCGGGATCAGTAGTTACTGCGTAGTTAGAAATCCTGAACGCACTAGGACAATTAAATAGCATCACATTAAGATAAGTACCAGGACACTCAGGTATCGATAGCAATGAAAAAGCCGATAAACTCGCCAGAGCTGGTGCAGAGAAGCGACAGCATGAACCGTCAAACCCAATACACAGCAATGTAAATTAAAAGATGGAAGACCACTACTGCCCTAAAAGTTAAAGCACTCGACAGCTTTGATAAAGGGCTATGATAAGAAAGTATTCAAAGAACTTCTGGAACTCAACAAATACAAAACTTGTGCAGTAACACGGATTCTTACCGGACACTGCAAACTGAATAACCATATTATGTTCAACCTAACGTTGGGTGAAGGCATAACATGCAGATTCTGTCGAGAGGCAGAAGAAACTGCAATGCATTTTATGCATGCATGCATTTTATGCTCTTGTGGCGCAATAATGCGGAACCGAAGTATCAACATACAGTTACACATCATGCAACCGCAGGGAATACAAAAAATCACTGCTGAAAAATCTGATGCGCTAAAAAGAATATTAAATAATATTGTAGGTTGATTTTAAATACCGCCAAAGTAAGTTTTTGTACTTAGGCCGTGTACATATATGTCGCCATAGTTGGATTAGATAGACCCATGTACGCGCATAGAAGGCCTACGTATCCGGCAATGTTAATGAATCAAATGATTTTGATAATTTTCCGACTGAATCTTCTTCTCTTGATCCAATCTTTCCAAATATGCTTCGCACTTTGAATTTATTTTTATGAATAGAAAGAAAGAAAGAAAGAAAGAAAAATATTTTATTTATATCTTCAGTTATAACAATAAAAATCATATGCCTTAAGACTAGGTTGGTACTGAAGACCAAATAGGGTACCTGCGTCAGCTAGTGTCGCAGATCGCTCAGCAACGCTGGTATTCTCGCAGGCCCCAATTAAATTTAAATATCTACATTAATAAAAAATATACATATTGTAATTATATTAATATTTTACATATAAATAATATCAATAATGTTATATAAATAATCATATACTATACATTTACTATACATAGATACTTGTATTTCACACTATTTAACAAAACAAATTAAATTTTCCTATATTTATAAGTGTATTTGCTTCTGTCATCTGTCAGATAATATTAATATATTATTTTTATGGGATTGGTAGTTATGCAATTGTCTATTGTATTATGTAATTGAAAGTAACAATGTTAGTGTATATCTGAAACTATGTCTTTCTATGATATGGATACCACCTATTGCGATGTTACAGTAAATTTTATGGCCAATCGCAAATTGTAACAAGTGTATCGCTGTGTAAATGTACGAAAGAACATTGACTCATCAATTCATCATTCAGCCATCTTCTTTAAAATCTGGTAGCCTACATATAACTGTCGTGTATAAGTCATTGTTTAAAGGGAAACTGCTCATCTTCGAATCATTACACTCTCTAAATCTCCACTTCATATTCAAGTGTTAAAAGATAATTAAGCGAGATGCCAGCGACAGTGCGACCAACTCGGTATTTGTTTACATTAAATAGATTAAAAACTGTTTGCATGGTGTCAGACAAACGCAAGTATATATAGGGAATTTGGTATTATACATACATACATCACGCCTCACGACTATATCCCCGATAGGGTAGGCAGGGGTGTATTAACCATTCAACCAGGCACAAAAAAAGAGAATTGGGAGTAATTTGAAATGGAAAGATTAAGAAGGGAAGGAAAGGGATATTACTTATATCGACGGATTGACGAGAGTAAAGCTGTGTCAGCTGTGTCCAGATTACGACATTTGACCGTTACATGACCCCATGACCGTGTCATATACGCATGTCAGTATCTCTAATGTGGACGGTATTTGTCACGCGAACAAGTGTCACAATGCACTGTCATGATGGAACCCATCCAGAGTACCCGAAAAAACCGCCGAACAAGCAGTTATGGGTGAAGTTTGTGTAGCTAATCTCTGAACTGTTACGCATTAAAGACACATATCACGAACCGATCCGTCCAAAGTAGGTCTTTTGCAAAGGATGTCCACTATTATGCTCGTGTACAAGATTCTTCCACACGAGCATTTCTCTTACGTGATCAAGTACGCTGGTTGTCTCATTGCTCGTGGAGTGCATTTTGCGCATTTCTCTGAAACTAAAATAAATATCTGTCAGTTATTTCACTGTAAATGGTTTGAGACCGTGGCAGCTACCGTCCACAATAAAATAAAATTTTATGCTAGTAAAAGAAATAATTTAAGACATGCTGTGGCTTCTTTGTAAAGGTACTTCTGTGGTCAAGAAGTAAACCCAATCTCAGCGGAAACTTTGCTGTGTTTAGTACCTGTCTTATGTCAGGTAGTTTAAGTGAAATTAATAAAAATAAACAGCAACACCTGTTTTGTTTCATTTTGTCCTCCACCGACATTTTTTCCTTAAATACTAACATCAAAGAAAGGTATTATTATTAATTGCATAGGTTTCCTTTTCATACGTTTTCGCACTTCACAGGAAAATAAGTGTTTTTTTATTTTATTGAAAGGTTAAACAGATTTCTTAGAAACCAACCTTAAATATAAGCTTTTGTTAAGTCCTTTGTGATATAGAAAGACCGGTTTCTTAGCAACGCTAAATAAGAGAGCTTTTCTTCTTATCCGGAATTCTTAGAAAATATAATTAAATAAAAAAGAACAACGTTTTATAGATAATGTTTTAGGATATAAATAGTTGAGCCTAAAAATGTAGTTTCAGGAGACGAAAGATTTTTATTTAATTTCCGTTACGAAATGATTTTAATCATGTAGATGCATTATAAACAATTTCATATGTCATTTCTTATCAATTTCAATGGTTTTGTTTATTTATTTTAACCGCCTTCAAAAAAAGGAGGAAGGAAGGTCTATGTTCAGCTATGTGTATTTTTTTTTCATGTTTTTCACCGATATTTTCATCATCTATGGACTATATATTTCTTTGCTCGAAAGGTTATGCTCCCCAGGTCCCATCGTCACCAAGACCAGATCTGATTATGATATCTGAGGGAAAACGAGGGAAACTTTAAAAATTCCTTTTTATATAATTTTACGTTTCTTACGTATACCCAGTTTCATCTTTCAAGTTTAGGTTCATTTTTGCATTAAATTTATTAAATTCAAAAGTTCATATTTTCAGATTCAAAATATGGTGTCTGCATTGAAAAGTATAAACTTTCCTAAATATTAGGCGCTCTACGCTGCTAAAATTTGATAAACTTTCTGCTAAACGTTGATATAACTCTAGAGCTGTGTCAATATAATATGTACCTATTAAAAAGTACAACTACAATTCCTTCCTTCCTACATATTGCAAAAAAAAAACTTGTAAACACGGACTCTGCACTGCACACATTTCCAGATTACGTGCTCTTACCGAGACAATTTGACCAAACCGAGAATCTGACACTTGCACCAGACATGAGCGCAAACTTCAGGACCAACGAGGCAATTTATTTTATAATTCTTGTAGAAAAATATACAAAACAATGATATTAAACTGAAGATGTTCTTGGAAGCAACAACGCGACCTGTGCCAAAAAAAAGAGTTTAAATTTTGTTGATTTGTTTACTGATGTTAACTTGCAATTTTTTAAAAGTAGGTATGTTTCAAGAGGGTGTCGAAATTCGGTCAAACTTTTAAAATTATGCATGCTCTCTAGCTTGCGCCATATGTCGAGCAGGCTGAGAAAAGGAAGACCAAGCATCTAATTATTAATTGTACTTAACAATCCCCCCTAAAGGTAATTTAATAATAGTAAACCTCTTTGTTTCAGATTCTTCCCTACATAGATGGATTCAACCACGTGTCGAAGATAGCTGCCCTCACAGACGTGGAGATCAGTCTGGTGCGCGCTTGTGTACAAAACCTCGTGTACTACGGTGTGGTGACGTTGGTGCCAATCTTTCAATACTGTGCTGTAAGTCTTTTAAATAAAAGTTAATTTTAAGTGCGACTCGAGTTTTAACCCTGATGTTAGCTCGGACGGAAGTAATGTGTAGAACAATACTAGACCGTTTAAACGGCTCTTCTCAGACACGTTCGTAAATTCACGCGTGGCCACCACATTTGTGGCAGTTTTCTTGTAGATAATGTTCATAGTGAGTTATAGTGAGGATAACAGTAGTTTTCTGTTTAGCAACTCTTTCAGTTAGCGCCATAAAGCCTTTTTTATACTTACCTATTCAGTTCATATGTGGCCATCCATAAACTACGTCACAAGTTAAGGGGGAGGGGAGAGGGTCAACGAAGTGTGACACTGTGCGACAAAGGGTGAGGGGGGTCATAACCTTCGTGATGTCACGTGTCAAAATCTAAAGTATTAAACACAAAACATACGCTACTACACTTTTACTAATTTTAGAATTGGTCTATTCAGGTCTAGGTGTAAAATTGCAAAATATGTGACGTCTCACCATTGAGGGAAGGTTCCACAAATGTGACCACCTGTGACAAGGACAAGGGGGGGTCCAAAAATCATGAAATTCGTGTAACGTAATTTATGGATGGGGCCCCTATTCATATTCCTATCACAAAACAGTTGTGTTTAATGTGGAAATGTTAAAAAATAATTCATTTCGCTTCTAGAACTGTAAACTTCTTTTGTCTGAGTTCTAGAAGCGAAATGAATTGTTTGTTGCTGGTTGAAGTGTACTTAGTTTCTAAGTACTTGTAAGCAGGTAGGCGCTACAAAAGACTAGACATGTTGGAAGTAGCATTAGGCTCTCAACAGTAATAATTATATGTAGATATGTACCTACTACATATTAGTAAAGTACCAAGGTTCGACCTCTCCTATTCCTCCTACTCTTGAAACGCGGTATACGTATATCGGCAGTTGCTGACGTTGCGATGCGATCATGATGAAATAATTGGTCGTTGTATATTTTACAGGTGTACAGCGCTACCCCGAAACTAAGGCAGCTAACTCGTTGTGCAGGTCTCCAGCGGCAATGTGTGGAGTTTTGTGCCAGATCACGTAAGAATTTTATGAAACAAAATAACGCATTGTATTGGTTATGAAAGTACAACGTTGCTTTTAATTTTTTTTTGTCCACCGCTCAACTGGAGTGCTCAACTTTGAAAAGTTGATTAAGCTTTCCGTCGAGAAAGATTAAGAAACAAAGTAATATTCTGTCTTTATCTTTCTCATTCGATGCCATCTAATTCTACTTTAAATCTAAATATATGTTCGTAATAAGTTTAATTTAGTTTTCAAGTGGACTTTTATAGAAATGTAACCTAATTTTTTTACAGTTGGACAGCTAAGGATAGACTGAACTAAGAACGGCATAGTTATACAACTTGCTTTGTATAAATACAAAAATATTGGCCCAAATTGTTTGAAAGCCTTGCACGTTTAATTTTTTCTACCATGATATTCAGAGAACGTGATCTGGCAACACTGTGTTTAAAACTTTTTCAGATATTTTTAGAATACAAGTGAAAATGTAATAAACAAATAAGACGTTAAGAAATTATCTTCAGGTATAAGCGTGTCTAATATCGCATTCATAATCCTTTCAAAATCATCTGTAGTATTTTAGGTTTATTTAATCTGAATTAAATCATCTGTTGTATCAGCACAACCGTAGCTCGTCTCGGCAATTTTGTAGGTAGGTACATATAGAACCCACTAAACTCCCACAAAGAGGTAGGGAAAATGTATAATCCTCAAATACATGGATACATCTTTGTTCTTAACCTCAATTAAACAGAGTTCTCTCAACTTACAGCTCGCCAACTACCTCGAGTGAGCGATTTATTTCGTATGTATGCCGGCATGACTTACGGTAGCACGGTACGGGACCTCTGTCGAAGAATGAAACCACAAGATCTAGCCATCAATGAGAGGAAATTAGTGTTGTTTGGAGTTCTGGAAGGTCTTATTAGACGAGTTTATAAGGTAAATTGAAAGAGCTGTAACTTTACTAAACTATATCAATGGTATTTCTATATTTTGTTGTGCTTTTTCTAATGCCATAAGAACAATTGCCAATCCACCACTGTGCGGTTTTCCAGATTTTTTTTGCCTCGCACAACCAATCTTTGGAACAAATTGTCGCCTGCGTCGATTCCGAACCGATACGACCTTCAAACCTTCAAGAAAAGAGCGTACTCCTTTCTCAAAGGCCGGCAACGCACTTGTGACTCTTGAGTTGCAGGTCTCTATGGGCGAAGGTAGTCACTTACCATAAGGTGACCCGTCTGCTCGTTTGCCCCCGAAAATATAAAAAAAAACTAAGTCTTATTATTGGGCCGCTGGTCCTCTATGTGTTTACCAAACCTCGTTCCTCTTTACAGGTCAAGGATAAAGATAGATATATAGAGAAATAATGCTTTATTTGTATACCAAGTTTTACAGAAAATAATAATCATACATAATAAGTGTAGGATTGAAAATGTACTAAGATATGCTTCCTCCTCCAAGTAGAGGTTTAGAAATTAATGAAGGTGGTAATTTAGTATCGACCTTTCTACAGACTATATAAAAAGAGTTAGTATGACCATGTTTTTTTACAGAGACTACACGAAAAACCACTGTTAATTCTTTTATTGTACAGTACCCGTTGACCCTCCACAATGACGACACAGCTTCAATACGCAGTGATCACAGCCAGCCACTAGTGAAGACTACATACAACGGACTTGTCTGTCTTGATGAACTGTGCTGTCAGTCCGGCCTGTCAGCCCTGCAGTTCGAGGAACAGTTGGAAAGGGACAGCAATGTTGTGTTCATAGTCAAATGATGCAGATACTTAAAACATCAAAAGGTTAAGTTACACTTGATGTTCCTAATTGTAAAGATTCATGTTTACCTCTTAACAGGTTTGCCTGATATCAGAGGCCATATTTGAATTTTGCCGTCTGTTCGAACGGTCTGCTTCAGACCACAGAGGTTTGTCAGACCACAGACGTCTCGTTTTGAAAAGTTATAATTTTTACTGTTGTTTTTTTTTTAATTAGATTGACGGAAAGCTGGATGATTTGTTGATTCATAGGACCGTTAACTAGTCTTTGTAGTCCAACGAATAAAATTACAAATTGTTTAAGCTTGAAAAATCACGACGATATACACATGTAATTACAGTGCGACAAGGATCTTTTAGTGCGTGGCTATAACAGGAACTAACTATCGCAATAACATTACCGTCCCTTTTTTATTACATACTATTATTTCTTTAGTGTGTTAAGGCATAAAACGTAAATTAGAAGATAAATTTGACGCATGACGATTGCCTAAAAGTAAGGAGATTTTATTAACAGGTATCATTATTACCGGTGACACTTATGCCCCCTGTCAATGTCAACCACCGGTCAAAAGATCCTTTATCACCCTGAATAGAATATATAAAGTAAGATATCATTACTCATTTAATATAATTAATATAGATTGACAAATATATACAAATATTTATAGTGACTTAAGAAATATTACAAAGAAAATATTTTTAATTTTTAGACCGTTTTGGCTTTGTCATATGTCCTAATACATGGTTCTATAGTACCGTCGTTAAAATAGTATTGTTGAAAATCTGAATTTCTGTAAAGGTTTTGAACTACAGTGGTTGTGAACACTCTGGCTTCTAATGACTGACGTGATTTAAGTAAGTGTTCCTTTTTCAAATACAACCTGTATATTGAGTTCATCTGATAAGAAGTTTTCCCAAATTTCCAATACATCCTGTATATAAATAGTCCTCCCTCCTTTCTCTGACGTTTTTATACCTCAAATCATATCATCAGAGCCGACGGTGAATTGCTATGTCAGTGGTATGGAACCGACTGAAACCACACGTCGCCGGAGCCACTGGGTAACTAAGTCCTCAGCCCGTAAATCGTTCTCCACTCTCCAGTGCCTGGAGCTTCCTTGGCGGGACAAATATTAGTCTTGTCACGTTCTCTTTTTGCCGTCCATTTGGCCCACATAACTTCCTCGCTAATGATGTGCGCCATGGAGCATGGACAGGTCTCCAGCGAGAGGCTTTCCACGTACACCAATAGAAGTTGCAAAATCCTACCGTGGCACCTCTCTAGCCAATCCTTCACGACGGGTGGTACTGCCAAGATTCTGGGATGCCCTGAGTTCGGTTCTTCCACCCAGAAAGTAACTGCTAGTACTGGGTTATAATTCCACCTACCTAGGTTTTTCGATCCACAGGCCTTAGCTCCCTCTCCTAATCCTTCTTGTGCAACTGGTACAGTGATATGTCCTCGGTTAGGAGACAGAGCAGTAAATTCCTAGTATAGGCCACTCCGTGAAAATCCGTAAATGGCAAATAAAGGCATGCCCACCTAAGATTGTAGATTCAAAAACATAATATTGTAAATATTTACGAACTCTGTTACTTTTTTTGGTCAACGTGACGGTGAACGATGACCCGCCTATTCCTGATAACTCTTAGACGTTGACAAAAGAGGTTACAATGACCTCCTCACCAATAGACATAATGTTAAAGAAGTAGGACAAGCAACGCCACATTGGATCTGTTATCCAATGAGACACTTTATTGCTAATGTTCAAATAATATGAAGATTTTAATTGCAGTTTAAGATATAACATTTGTTACACAAAAAGTTTGTAGAAAAAAGGTGGATACATTGTAATATTTATTATTAATATCGACTGAACATGTCTCCCGCATTTTTGATCTCTTTTTAATAGTCTTTGAATGAAGTAAGCACATCACTCTCAATGTGCAGGAGACTCATCACTATAAATAATTAAATGGAATTCGGAAAAAGAAATTGTTATCTAACTGTTAAGTAAATTCTTTCAAACATGTAGCTAAGTAATCCTTCTAAAGTCATATTATTAGTAGGTATATTTTATAGTTCTAATAGGTATTGCGGCAGATGTTAGTCCATGGACGTATCGAAGGTAGGGCCTGACTGGACCGAGAAAAACAAATTTGGCCAAGAGTTGGGTACGCCCATCGATATAACCTATGTTTTTGTCTATAATAGATCGCTATCAGTGAGCAATTTGATATAAGATTGTAATTTTATACTGTAACTGTTAAGAAACATTGTTAATGTCCAATTGTTTTATTTAATAAGGCATTATATACGTGAAGAAATAATTAAGATTAGACTATCTGGTCATTTTTACTCGTATATGTTTAAATTTATTTAATACTCATGTCAGCTGTGTATTACAACTAGAGATGAAGCGGATATCCGGCAATTATCTGGTATCCGGAATATCCGGCCTAAACTTAGTATCCGGTGGGATACCGAATATTAAATTTAGATGCTTCATTTAGGCCGCATAACAAATATTATTAGTAATTTTCATAAATTCCAATAGAATCGTCAGTTGAGCTCATTCAAGTTCAAATATTCTTTGTGGTTTGTCTTAAATCTTGCGTCGAGTAGGTAGACTGATTCAAGAAGATGAAATGACTTTGATTCAGATTTTAATGAGGCCTACTTTGCTCCGTTTTATCTTTTTTAAATATATATTTTTTAAGGCAGCAACGTGTGTCAATCTACTGTGTTCGAATATCCGGCTATCCGGCTTCAACGTAGACTGGATATCCGATATCGGGCCAAACAGCTATCCGTTTCATCTCTTAATAATTACAATAATTACAACCATAGATTAAGTATTTCCCCAAGAATTATCAATTCCATCTGTAAATAGATTCTAAAAAGTACGACATTATGCGCACAATGTCAATTTTTTATGTAATGTAAAAAAATGTTTGATAGGTGACATTGCCAATACAAATAGTACTTATTAAAGCTATGGTCTCAATATTACAGAAAAAAAGTGTGGTTTATATGACACCATCACTAATGCCCAAGACTAAAATAAAGTGTTTTTTTTTATTCTGAACTGAAAAAAACAGAACGATAGTCCAAATTGGTGTGTTAAATAATTTGAATATAAAGAAACTTGTAAGAAGTAAGTGTAAGGATAAACAATATTTATAAATACCTATCTTTAATGGATACTTTATGCTAAGAAATAACCAACGCACATGTTGAATTTGTACCTCAAAAACATGAATAAGATTTTTAACATATACTATACTACATAACTATACAACTTATATTCATAAGCCAGACTTTCTATTTTTAGATTACAGGTATCTGATAATAGGTAACATTTTAACCATAATTCTATTTTGTATAATACCATTTATAAAAATCTTAAAAAAAAAAATATGAAAAATGTATAATATACGCGAGTGTACTTGTGGACACAAGCGACATCTACGATCAGTAAGACCTTATTTTATATACATGTTATAAAACTGCTCAATCCTCTTAGTTTTAACGTCTTTATAAAAGTTTTATATTTCATGAAATGTAGGCCGTTACCGTACGTACGACCGTTCAATCGTTAAGGTGCTAAATATTTTTATATTAAAGCAAAATAAACCGTGTTTTGAAAACCAAAGATAATGTTTGTTACGCCATGCAGTGTAAGCTATTCTCCTTAATAGTGTGCAATAATGTTGCAAAATTTAAAAATGCAGTTTTTACGTTTGTATTTTCAGACTACCTAGCTAATTTATATTTTGTACACGAACTAGAAGGGTTCTTACACGAAACGGCAGAAAACTGCGTTAAGAGGTTTTTGTTAGTCATATAGGCAATAAATAAATGAACAAGTATCACAGCTTCAGTAAAGGTTCCACAATGCAATTAGAAATATTATCACGGTCCAATAACAAAAACTCAAATAAATTAAGAGCGTTTTTATATATCTCCCACGCTTCAAATTTACGTCTTTGCCACGTATATTGTCTATTAGTGGAATATGATAGTTGTGGCGTTTATAATAAGAAATAACGTATTATATAGCTTTTAACGCAGATTTCTGCTGCTTTTTTTTTAATAAGCCTAAAGGATTCTGCAAAGAATACCCTGTTTTCAGAAATTTTTTCGAGTTGTATGTTAAGCTGTAATTTTTTTAAGTAAGTACTTCTGATATTCGGGGTAGGGTATGCCCTTTTGCCAGGAGCAATATTTGGCTTCTTAATAGTTTTCTGAATTTTAAAGAATTTTGTTTTCAAAACAATGCATAAAAATGTCGACCGAAACCCCACCGAATGTTCATAGTTCACAGTCAAGTACACCATAGCGTCGGAGACATTTAGGGTTTTCCGAAATTATTCATTTAATTGTGTCTAGTCGTGTTTGTTGTATAATAATCTGTATATTTGTTGAATGACTTGTATATATCGACAATCAATTAATTTAATCCTATATAAATATGTTATTTTGACAGTTTTTTTTTATTATTCAGACGTGTTTAGAGATTTAGAATAGAATAGAAACTAACTTTTTAATTAAATTACACTAATCAGAAAAATATGTATGGGTAGCCTTATTGCTAAAAGCAAATTCTTACGGGCAACCTATATTGAATATCCGGCAACAATCCGGTATCGGGCCTAAATTTACTATCGGACCGGATACCAGATAATAATATTAGGTACTTTATTTAAGCCGTATAACAAATATAATCGCCATAATGTTCGTTTACAACAATTTAAATAGTACTTATACTCTTATGTTTACGTACTGGTAATAGGGTGAAATGATGGTGAATAAATGCCAATTTTCTTCATAGACAAGCGACAAGCCAGCTTTGGAAAAATTTTGTATTGCTGTATCCACTACTGCTGGGTGCGTCTTTCATATAAATTCTCACAAACTTGGTAAGTCCGGGTATTGTGTAGAATTATATTTAATGTAGATATTTAAGAGCAGAGTGGCTTGAAAGTAGTGACTAAAATTTAAAAGGGTCTGATGAGGTTGTTTGAACACGTAAAAAGAATGAGTCCGGAACAAATGACGAAATAAATATATAAGGCAAACTTGAATGGGAAGGCCAGTAGGGATTGACCACGCAGAACATAAGAAAGTGCGGACTTTTATGAACACGTTTGATGACAATTTACCTCTACATACCACACGAGCTTCCTCTAGGAAGCTTATAAGGTATGTGAGGATAGATTCAATTTCATATGAAATTGCGTTTTTTTTCTATATCGTGAGACTGATAAGGTACTGTTGTTTTATTTGCTACCTCATTAAAGCAACGTTTCATAAGTTTCGTGAGATACATTTGATTCTGTCATCTCATCTCTACTCTTTTTAGCCGGTGTTTAAAACCAACTGCCACTTACTGGAGGACTCGTCATAAGACATTTTTATAAATTCCAATGAAATCGTCTGTCAAAATCATTCAGTTTCAAGAAACCCCCGTAGTTTGTCTTAAGGAGTTTAAACGACTTTCTAATTCAGCTTTAAACGAGGCTCTCGTTTATGGATATCGAGTATCCGGCCAAATAGCTATCCGTTTCATCTCTATTACAAAACGGGAGTGGTGCGTGTAAATTAAACTCTAGTTGGTTGCACACTGATCTAATATAGGTACTTTACATAAAAATGAACTCGTAGTACGGGACGCAGTTCGCACAGCTTAGTATGCGCTCACATATATATGAGTATATTTTAAACTTAGTGTAACAAAGATGAGAAATCTCTTCGTACCTTTACCCGCGCATATCACATAATTTACAATATTTAATTATAAAATTTTGAAATAATACCACTTAAAAGATTAGATTAGATTTATTTGCGTTTAAACACGGTTACAAATGAAGATCTTATAACTATGTAACAGTTCAACATGTTTAACCATAGCAATGGTATGCAAATATTGATTTATTTTGTTTTATACATATATCCAAGAATTAGCGGCTATTTATCTTTGCTGTTTTTTTATAATTATAATATTCCTCAAGTGTGTAAAAGCAATTTTTAAGTAAAAATGATTTTAATTTTAATTTAAAATTTCGTAATGGTAGATAGATCTCTTATAAAAGAATTAAATAATGCTATTCTGACTTTTGTATTGAATACCTAGTTAAAATAAATTTAATTCCTTGAATTTTTTAATTCTCTTTTTCAAAAAATATCTAAACACGTCTACTAGTCAGGTTTTTTCTTGTGCCTTTATTTCTTGTATGTAATATTATTTAAAAAATTTGTGCTTGATACATAATATAACTAATATTATGTATCAAGCACAAATAAACATTATTTTAAGAGATTATCACCACGAGCTGTTGTTCTTTCATGTTTAATTTAAATTAGTGTAGTTATTTTATTGTCAAAGTACATTAACATAAAATTGTCTTTGTTCATTACATTTTCTAAATAATTATTAGGTATTTGTTTTGACAATAAAATAACCCTGTTGAATTTCCATTATCGATGTTCATTTTATTTTTAGTATTTCGATATGAATGTAAATGTAAATTTTTATGTCAAATGTTATTATGGAATATGACTCATTATTATATTGATTATTTTTATAAAACTTGTTTTCTTTTTTCACTCCTAACTTAATTAGCTAGAAGGCTGATAGGCTAAGGGTTTGGACAACTAGTTATATGCGTATTTGATATTTTACAACAATCGTTTAATTTGAAGAGTTGTGAGTGTTATCTAGACTAATACACATAACAATTTTTTATTTGATTGTTTAAACCATAGAGATAATATAAATAGAGTAGAAGCGCTGGCTGTAGAAATGAAGAGAGAAAAAGATTGAGCAGGTCTTGCATCTCTCTTTCCCCTCTTCACTGATTGGTTGTCACAGTCCCCTACAATCGTGCCTCCCAACAAGCACGATTGTAGGGGACCGAGTCGATTCCACAGACAGGCTAACATACGGGTAGCCGTCTCTATTTATATATCTCTATGGTTTAAACGCGCTTCAACTATCAGTCGGATTTGAATATCCATTGAGGAATATTATATGCTATGTAACATCACGCTACGACTGTTAGGAGCGAAGCAGTGACAATAAACGCAGGTGAAACTGCGGGGGAAGGCATATAACTCGAAATAATGAGGGACCGAATACCGTACTGATAAAGAGATATCTGGCGTACATGAGGGGTCGTCCATTAATCACGTGATGTTTTTTTTGCAACTTTTTAACCCCCCTCGCCCATGGTGATGTTTTAAACTAACCCACCCCCTAGCCAAAATTACGTGTATTTAAAATTTTCAAATTATTATCTTTAAATACAGCATATAATCGCGTGTTCTACGAAAAATTAAATACACGTGATAACTCACTACACACATTTTCCTACTGCGTTCTAAATATTTTTGTCTAGGCAAAGACTTACCTACTTCTGAATCTTACATTCTTTTTCTATACATTAAATTTCAAATTAGCGATATCTGTTATGTTCGCTCGCGTATCGATTTCCTTGCCCTACGCACATATGTAGTTTACGTACGTAGCTAGACTTATACCTTAGTATATATTGCGGGACGAGTGGCGTTGTCCGCATAAATTGTCTGCAGAGTTTAGATTCAGTGTGGGAGTGAACATAGATCTAACGTGCAGCTCAACCGGCGCACGGCAGCACACTGAATTTTGGCACAATTAGTCGACCCCTCCGTGTACTTGTAACTTTATGCCTACACTGGCCTGGTGCGGGTGCACATGTCTAAACAGAAAATATGACCAGACATTTCTTGTTACAATCTATATACCTACTTCTATAACTTATTTGTCTTCTTTAATGAAGACAGACAAACAAAAACCTAAAGTAGACAAACTAATACTAATATTTGGTCTGTTGCACTGTCAGTCTATGAGTCACGTCTGCAAGCGGGAATAGTAGAAAAAAAAGTCAATCATGAAATACAGTAGTGATTTATTCTTATATAACACATAAGTTACAAAATACATAAACAGTTATATAGGTAACAAAACACTTGACTAGCGTTTCAAGACGAACGTACGAGTCGATGTGAGCTGACCGTGTACCGTGTTAATATTGTATTCGGTTCCGTCTTTATTATCAGAGATCGCAAATGAATAAAAAGGGTCACTTGAGGTTTTACACCGGGCGACAATGCAAATCATACAATTCGAACCTTAAGTAATATGCATTAACAGTTTTTTTTTATGTAGGAGACAGAGTTATGGCCGTGTCGCCTTTATAATAAGAATTTGGTTAAACATCGGAATATTTTAGCCAATGAGTAGGTTGCAAACGCTCCGTAGGCCGCCGTGTGGTTGTTGCAACTTTAGTTACATCATTTTAAAAATAACACGTTGGTAATATGCGTTTATGAGTAAGGTGTCAGTTAATAATCAGTTTATCAGAGATTTAGAAAAAAAAAACAATTAACGTTAGTATATTAAGTATGTAAGATAGACCCTTAATTTTTTCTATACAGTTCATATCAAATAAAATTTATTTTCAAGGCCAAATGTTTTCACGGACACAAGGTAACTTTAGGGCGCAAAACACAGTGTGACGTCAGTCTTTAGAAAATCTACTACATATTCTAGTTTTAATGAACAATGTGCATGATAGTAATCCACCGAAAAACATATTAACACGATACATAGATTATGAACACTTGATGCCTCAATATAGATCAGAGTGGTATGAAATTATAATAAACATATATTTTCCCTGACATGGGAATTACACTACAATTTATATTACATTTTTCGAGGTCTTATTACAAACTGGAAAAGTACTGAAAAATAACAGTTATTATAAAAAGAACAGTAACTACAAATTAGATAGGTTAGTATCAACATTGACTGGGTATTGTTGTAAGTCTGGACAGAACGGTTTACCGGGTCACATCAACGTGTAAAAGTATATGCAATATTATTTGAAAGTATTTACAGAACATCTCTAATTCATGCAACCGGCGGTAGCCATAGCTCACCATGTCTATAGTGAGACAAATATCTGTAGGTACGTTGTAGTATTATTATATACAAATTAAGCCAAAAAAGGCATTTCAATTTATAACATTGAAAACGTACAAGCATGCTCGCACTAAAAGAGACTAAGAAGTTTGTTATAAAATATTTACTAAATACTTACTGCAAGGCACAAAACAAAAGTACTCCTACTACTCCGAATACTAATTTGACTAACAATATATTATGATCACAACTCATAACATCTCTTTTCTTTCTTAAACTATTTGAATATGAAAGCAAGGCGCAACCATTTTAGAAACTTTATCTCTTCTAAATGATGTGTTAAGAGTACACGACATTTGAATGTATTCCAGCTGTTGCCGATGCAAACACAACCTTTTTATATTTTTACATTATGTTTTTATAAAAAGATCATCCGATGTCATAGATGACATTAGAAGAAAATTTTGTATTTTTGACATTGGAAAAATAAAAGTTGAAGACTACACGCCCGCTGGTCTTGGGCGAACCCAAGGAACTCTTGTTATTATTTTGCACCTGTCTCCCTGTCGTCCCTTTTGAGCGATGTGACTATGGCCCTTGTCCGTCCCATCAATGGTTATCAAGGAGAGAGATATTCCATGATGTTATCATATCTTGCAACCCTTTCAACGGAGATGCCTAATCCAACGAACACAACGCCCAAAAGCGCCCGTGGTTTTGTAGCTTTTGCTTGTTCAATATTATCATTTTCCTTTTCACAGTCAACTCGAATAAGATCGAATCTGCAAGATGGTGCTGCTATTCGAAAGGTTCAGTCTGCAGTTATGTAGCTAATAAGATATTATATCGATGCAAGGATATTTGAGACGTATCAATTAAAGAGCGTGAGAAATCAGTTTCAGCAGTATGTTCCTGGAACGTTTCGCATTCCAGGACTCGAATTTTGTTCGAACAATTTGATTACCGTATGTCAAATAAGGAAAGGTGCAATTGTTCCGGCGAATACAACTTATCGGCTTGGGGTAAATAAATACTTTGTTACTAACAACGCTGACGTTGTTTTTAACATTCCCAATTATGTAAACAATACAGCGTTTACCTGGGATAGAATAACAAACTACACTTGTTTCGCTGCTGGCGCGATGGAGCTTAAAATAATGAATGATGTTCCCGTCATTTCAATAGGTAGGTTATTCCGGAGGGAAATACAATCGGGAAATACAGCTTCTCTGATACCAATGTTTTATATCGGGAGGAGGAAAGAAATGCTAATCCCTTGCCGGAAAGCGATTCAGTTGCGAAGTGGCTTCATATTGTGGAAAGCGCCTCCCCTACTATTATGCGTTGCAGGGAAGTGATGTTCAACGTTTGTGATAATTCGACCATTTCAACTTTGGATAGTGACTATTGTTACTGCTTTATAGATATTTTTTATAAAATCGTTGTTACTGCTGAGTTATTGTCAGTGTGAGATATTAGAAGAAAAAATTTTATTTTTGACTTTTGAAAAATAAAAGTTGAAGACTACACGCCCGCTGGTCTTGGGCGAACCCAAGGAACTCTTGTTATTATTTTGCACCTGTCTTCCTGTCGTCTACATAAGCTGGTCTTCGAGCCGGATCTTCGGAACCATCGATCTGGAATGTTCAACACTCCACCGCCGCACAAAATGGTACAAACTCGTGGCGCTAAGGAAAAGGGAAACAGTTACAAGAACAATCCAGGAAGGGAGAACTGTATGGTCGAACTGGTGCAAAATCTGATGATTGTAACAAGCAAGGTGCTGCAACGGGCGGTTGTGTTAAAAACTTTGGCAACCAATCTACTGCTTCGTCCAAGAAAGTGTCCATGGTTTCGACAAGAAATCTCTCGAGGCGCGCAAGAAACAATTAGAGTATGAAGCAGCAGAAGCTATCGCGAAGATAAATACAGAAATTATTGAGAAAAAGCTAGCGGGTGATATTGATGCGCTCGAAGAAACGTGCTCATGAAAATCCCGTGAAAGTTGTGGTGAATCTTCTATGAGTGCGTCTCAGAACGTAGAACGGTGGTTGAAACATAGTGAACATGAGATTAAAGAACCTCTCCATGCCATAGACTCATCTTCCCGTCCGCATAGCACGTCAAAACTTCGTAACGGTGATATATTTCTACCTACATACTCACCGAATATACCGCCGCCTTCCGATTTTCAACAGTTGGCTCAGGCAATGAAAGATATCGCTCCAATACACCAAGACGCCAAATATAATATATAATACGCCAAAATGCTGAGTCGATTATGCACACTAAGAGATTTACCCTTCTTCGGAGTTCCCTATGGAGTGGCTGAACTTCAAACACGCCTACGAAGAATCGACCGAGGTCTGTAACTTTACGCTGAAAGAAAACATGCGGAGATTACGGAAGTGTCTTCGAGGAGCAGCTCGCGATGCAGTAACAGCTCTCCTAGTGATCCGCCGCCACTCCAGAAGCTGTGATGTCGACGCTGGAACTGCAATATGGTCAGCCAGATATCATCTTACCTAAGATCATACGTGAAATTACGAAACTCCATCCTGTGAACCCTGAATACCACAAAGATATTGTGTCGTTTTCTGTGAAAATAAAAAAAAATCGTAGCAGCCGTACTAGCCCTAGAACAAGAAGAATACCTAAGAGGAATGATTATTACATCTGTTGTGCAGTCTAAGTTACCCCCCGTGCTTATCTTCAAATGGACTGACTACGGATACCTACGGATTGAAGAAAAACAGAAATCAAGGTTTGAAATACTTTCGGATTTTCTCAGTGAAGAAGCTATAAAGATAAGTAAAATATCTGTAGCTCTTAGCGTAGGTCGTAGCGATTGTAAATGTAAGCATAAATATAACGACAACTCTCATACTTTATTAGTTCAAAACAATGTATTCAATAGCGATGAAAAGTGTAAATTCTATGGCGTACCGAAGTGTAAAAAGTTTAAAAGGGCATTAGGCAGAGATCGGTGGAATTACGTTAAACGATGCGGGGTGTGTTATAAATGTTTAGTATTACGTCATAACCGAGACAGCTGTACGGCGCCTAACTGTAGTATTGATAACTGCGACAAGTCATATTACAAGTTATTGCATTTAAGTCTTCACATAGTGTCACAATCACACCGTTATCAGATTCTGAGCCTAATGTAGAAAGTGTTGTATACAAGTGGTGTATGTATTGGATGAGATGGGTGAAGGAAATGCTGACTCAGCTAATACCTCGAAAAAGGTGGACTGACGAAGTTAGACCCTTACAAGTGGGGGACCTAGTGGTGGTTGTGGATCCCAATGCTCCTAAGAATATGTGGATGCGCGGTCGAGTCGAAGCGGTTCATCCTGGTTAAGACGAGCGAGTGAGGGTTGTTGACGTCCGAACACCCACAGGTAGGATTACGCGTTCAGCAGTACGCGTCCCACGTATTCCCGTGACTTCAGAGTAGGAGTGCTATCTAGCACTAGGGTGGGGTATGTTGCCGATGCAAACACAACCTTTTTATATTTTTTACAATATGTTTTTATAAAAAGATTATCCGATGTCATAGATGACATTAGAAGAAAAAATGGTATTTTTGACATTGGAAAAATAAAAGTTGAAGCCTACACGCCCGCTGGTCTTGGGCGAACCCAAGGAACTCTTGTTATTATTTTGCACCTGTCTCCCTGTCGTCTACACTAGCATTAGTTGATATGTGGCCTTAGTTGTGCTGGTAATGGTCACTGCAATGCGACTTTGCCCGGTCAATGTCAACAGTGAACCTATCTATGAGAAATGAATATATTTTGGCACTGCACATGTGTACAATATTAGAACACTTTTTTATACATATATTTAAAAATATAATACTTGATTACCGTTGTGGAAAATAAATCCTTATATTATGAACCATTGTTGCTGCTCGACCGTCGTACTTCTTAGTTTATAATCATTGGTTATTATGTATATTAACCTGACATTTTCTGCATGGCTTACTTTCATAACCAATGTTTAAAAATTTAAGAGTTATACGACCAGAACAACTTTATTACAAAATACTTTGATTTCTTCTGATTGATCTGATTTAAATAAGAAAGAAGACCTTTTCACATAGTTACACAAGATTCTATGCTAACTTAATTATTTCGCTTTATGTTTTATATAATACACACTATCAGGCACACGTTGTTCTGAATTACACCGACTTTTACAAGAAATAAAAATGCTTAAAGAGAAGACAAACATTCGTTGACGGTTACCCGTTCAAATTCACAACACTGATTGGTCGACAGAGAGTTTTATTCCGGAGCCACCCGAAAAATACAAACTAAAGTTATATTATGTACATTTATGTATTAAGGTATTTGCCCACTTGACTGTAAGTTATTAGATGTCAAACATACATTTTGATGGCAAATATCTTATGAGAATATGAAAGATAGGTAGTCATTTTACTTATTGTCCATAATTAGAAGCTAGGGCATAATTCAGAACGCACAGACAATAGTTTTAATTCACTCATAAATAATGAATTATTCTAACAGTGTTCCTAGTCTATACTATAAATTTGAGGGAATGGCCTAATTATTAAGTGAACAGGGGTACAGATTGGCTGTGTTATCTACACTTTTTTTTTATTTTGTTCATTACGCGTAAATTACAACCAGATTTCGCAAAGAACATGCTCTTAAAATAACAGCAAAAGTGATGCTATTAGTGATATTTTCTTACGCGCCAATCAATTAGACAGATATACATTTATGTACTATTTTCTAAGTACAATTTTATTTCAGTGTTGCTTTAGCACATGAATGAGCCTGCAGTAATAATGTCGTACTAAAATCATAAAACATTTTTTTATATAGTCATCGTAAAGACACGCTTGCACGGCTAAATTAAAAACAGTAAACAAAGTATACAACCAAGAATATTTAAAGATATTTTGAGCCACATCACATAATATTTATGTAAGTTTTTTACATAAAGTCCATTACATTTGATTTTAAAAAAGTAATGAGACCCGATACGTAATAGTGTGTAATAAGGTTTACCCTACCCCTTGCTAGGCTACTGAATGAAATTCAATCAAGGAAGAATTTTTGTTGCACATAATTGTATTACAGAAGAGTTAAGACTAATCTGGTTATTTTGTCATAAGCATAGCCAAGTCAACAATTTGGTGACTTCTACATACACAAACAACATACTTCAACATTATCAAGCGAATACGAGCTGAAATACGTAAGCAGTAAGTACCAATCCTGCATTGCGCAATGACGGGTGTTATTTCCCAACACAAAGGAGGATTCTCCGACCAGGCGAGGTGATCATGCTTGGCGAACCGCGGCCCAACGGTTGATTTTGGGAAATTCTTTGTGTACTTATCGCCGCGAGAACTTTTATTGCGTGATGCAGGATCAGAAGTTACT
Organism: Callimorpha dominula; assembly: GCA_949752705.1. Lineage (NCBI taxonomy): Eukaryota > Metazoa > Arthropoda > Insecta > Lepidoptera > Erebidae > Callimorpha > Callimorpha dominula. The sequence continues at coordinate 3,082,937 of OX457000.1, read as the reverse complement.
ACGTAGTTTAGCTCGTCTTCGCTAGATGGCATTGAAGTATATTTTTACTATATGTGGAAGTCACAAAAAGATTGTCCGTGTCTATAGGGCGACAAATATTTATAGGTACGTGGCTACAATCGTAACTATGGTCGTCATAAAGCGGAACGTCATTTTGTGTCACTTCACAATTACCTCCATTGGTACGGAGGGTAGAGGTAAGGAAGAACCAACCGGAATGGCGCTAGTGTAGGCAAAGGATATGAACTTAGCAGTTATAGACGAGATATTTAATGTTTTTAGCTACCAGAGTACGCGATTAATATTGAAAATAAAAAACAAAACCGTGTCAAGTATATGCTTATTTATTTCAAAGCGGCTTTTTTTCTTCACTACACCCTCTAGCTCCGGTAGCGCCACCTAACTACACAGTTTTGGAGACATGTTTCATACACAGATCGTCCTTACCTCTACTTTCCATACGGGTTCGGCGCTTTTGATCCCTTACATATTAGATTTTATGTATTCTTTTTTCAAATCTCCTTCGTCTGATAAATATTTTTATCTTTGAATTTGATTTGTTTACTTATGACACTATTTACACTCGAGCCTATTCAGTGGTTAAGTAGACACGACAAGAACATCAAATACAACTGTAGTTGCATCTACGACAATGCAACTCAATTGTGAGATTGTTTGATTCAACTTTATAAATCATTGGTGTAAATAGCGAAGGCGCTAAAAAAGTCCTATAGAGCTTACGTCATTATGTTGGCAAGTATTGATATTCGCAAGTAAATATGTACTAATCGTTCATTTAGTATCTGCTATGTAATGTTAACACAACTCCGTAGCTCCAATTGTTATTTTCATCGTTAAAACTCCGTAAGGAATAATCACTAATTAATTAGGTGGTTTTATTTCTGAACATGTCACATTTTCGTCAGGTTTAATTACTTAATTCATTTTTTAGTATGAATGTTTAGTAAAAATCAATCTAAATAACGCAAGCTGCCACGCAGCAAAGTTTAAAAAAATTATGATTTTTGTAGATTAAAAAAAAATCAGTCAAAATTATATTATTATGCACTTCTAATATTCTTATACAATAGTATAACAGTCATAAATAATGTTGATGTTGATTATAATGTCAACCGCCACGCACGTTTTATTAAATTTAGGAACAAATTAATGAGATTTACATTTTACACAGTGGACCTTACGATCTTCATAATAGGGTCTATTTTAGTACGTTTGTATACATTACAGATGCTAATAATGGCATAATACACAATAGTTTAAAAAAAAAATTGATTTGCAAATAATTTCTTACCCAACCAAGTATGATATAAGTAAAAATAGATAAATAGGCTACTCAGGTCTAGAAATGACCATTAAAACTAGACCAATTGGCCTAGTTGAGATCAATTGACGCCATTATTAGTTTCACATTATAACATCATTGATTACGTAATGTGTACAAGTTTTTGAAGTTTTACTATAAACGAGTTTATTATTCGAACAGAATATGAGATACATGTCATGTTGTCTTTTTTTCTAATCAAAGCAGTTCAAATATCTAAAATTCTCAAGACTAAGTGTTCTTCTGACGACACAGAAGAGTAATGACAAATATTTGGTACAACATTTTTTTTTATTACATCGCCGATTGTACACGGCAAGGATTTTATTATGTATACAGTCAGGTTCATTGGAACACAATATTTAAACTTATTCGCAAACGTGTATAGCGTCCACTCTAGTGACCAATTATTGACGTGTCAATTGCTTTCTACTAGATATATAAATATAAGGAATATTTACCCAGCAGACATACATTTCATTCGTGGTTTGGTATAAAAAAAAATTGATTATGTATAGTCAGTGAAGATGTTGATATCTCCTTCCTGATTTACTATAAACTAATTGTATGTAAATAAAGGTGCAGGCTCATTGGAGCGTAACATTACATTAGCTTACGCACATAACGCAAAATCGAATGAACGTTCTTCTCTGATTTTCTTTTTATTCGAGAATAAAATAATACAATGGAGAGAAAACCAAATAAAATGTATTTCATTTGATATACAATTTATAGATATATTGGTCGCAGATTGTTTGGAAAGTAAAAATATAGAACACAAACTGTACTGAACAATGCATAGGTTTTTTTTATCTACTGTATAATTTTATCATTTTGTTCCATACAATTAGGAATTCAATTCCCAGATTGACGTAAGCGTATTCAAATCCTATAATATGTGTAGTAATATTCGCGTCTGTGCTAGGAAGCGATGCCAGCACCACCAGATTATAATATGTACATAGAGATTATGCTATGGAGGTTCTGGATTTGCTTCCGAAAATAGGATGATATACCTACGAACGAGAGTTTTTGCATCGTGAAAATTTGTGAATGGGACATAATGCGTAGAGACCTTTTTGTAAGTCTCCTGCTTTTGCTACATAAAGGAACCGTTGCAGGCGAAATTTAAACACATTTTTTATTTGCGAGGCCGTCTCACGTACATCTATATATAAATAGGTATAGATGTCAAAGTCTTGTACCTTTTTGTTCTGTCTTTGTTAACTCTTTTTAAGTAGATATTGACGAGTTTTAGTGTTTTAATGTAAACCATTTTTTTTCCTACGGTAGTCGACTGTCGAGTGTTGTTCAATCTATAACAAATGTCAAAACGTATGTTGTACAGAAATAATTTATGAAATAACAGTTTTGACGTCATAGTTTGCTATTGTCAAATCATTTCCATTTAATGTTGGGGTTTAGATTTAAAATTAATAACAAACGTATATAACAACAAATCAAAATTTTCAAATTCTTATATAACTTAATTTCATAAAGACTATGAAAAAAAAATTATGTAAACATAGACAGCTACCAAATTGTTATTAATAATTTAATGAATAACAGTCGAATTTCGATTTCTGGGCGACCACTTGTAAAAATAAATAGTTATAGGACAACATGACATAATAATTATTTGATTTATTAGACAGTGATTGAAGTTTAAGACAGCCACCCAGTACTCTCAAAAACAATAGCTTCTAAGTATAGGATGAACTCATAATATGCCCGGTAATATCTACTCTATTCTACAAATACAGTCCCAAACAAATATTAGGCATATGACACTGGATAACGGTCATCTCTACTAGGAATATCTTCTATCAATTCTATACACTTCGTTAAGTAATGTCTACATCATTTATATCGAAAATGGAAAGATAATTATGTCTCAAAACTACTGACAAGAGAACTTAAAAAGTTTATTAAACCTTATAGAAACGCGTTATTTTGTTAAATATTTTTTTAGAGAAATCAAAACGAACACGGAATTCCCGTGCGTTATAATAAGGGGCAGCTTTTATATATCTGTAGAGAATAATTTTATCAGAGTAATTACATTTTGTTGTTTTAAATATAGATACGTAGATAGAATATTATATGTATCTACCTATTTATAATTATAATTTATTGACCTGGCAACTCTGGTTAAATGTAAAAAATTCGTGTGTCTCTGTTATGGAACAAAATCGAACAAAATTTATTTTTAAAATGATAGATGTGTTATTATACTCTGAACGCAATCGTCCTTCCATCATTAACCTTAAGAAGCTTTTTAAAATCAAACAAGGGCCAACCTTGTTATTTATTTTACAGTAATTTCGAATGAATGACGATGATCGAAATGAGGAAACATTACTTAACGATATAAATATAATACATTATATGCGAGAAAGAATTATTTCATTTTTTATATTTATTGCTAAAGTAGTCTTTTAATATATAATTATTTTCATCAAATTATAAATACTTGGGAACTTTACAATTTGCAGTGAGGTCAATTTTTATTCATCTTTGTTTCGATTATTTCTATTATTAAGGATATAAAATAAATAAATAATTATGATTTGAGATAAGTTTGTGTTTGGTTTAATTTGATTAAATCAAAATAAACAGAGGTCAATAAGGATCTACATAATTATTATATTGACCTAAAAACATATTGGGAAAAATTTTGTTTGCAGCTAGGAGACCTGAACTTCTAAATCATGAAATTCACTTAAACCAAAATCTCAAGGTTAGGCAAACGTCTAGACAAATCGTTTTGTATGCAAACCCGTGTGTGAATTTAATTTAATAATTAATTAATTAATTGTGTAATTAATTAATTATTAAATTAACTAATTATGTAATTAATTAATTTTGTATAGTTTAACTCTTGAAATATCAAAAACCCGGTTTGTTTAATTTTTAAGGAATTCTCACTAGTATTAATAAGGATAGTTAAAGAAAAGCTCGCAAAAAAACGCAGTCAAGCTGAAAATTAAATATCACTTACTCGCATGACACTGTTGCAAAATTACTTAACATACATTGTTGCTTTCCTAAATCGATTGAAACAGATTCCTTAATTTAAGTAAGCAATATACAGCTTAATAGTATTTCAAGTCGATGTCTACAGTTTAGATCGTACGGAAGGTGAATAAAAACGACAGCACCAACATGTCTGGCACACGTCACCTGCGAGATTCCTGTGTCACTACTCGATAAGGCAGATGTCGCTTGTGTGCGCACGTCTCTATGTAATATATACTGCGTTATGTATACTATATTATTATATCATAAGTTTAACTTATCGTTAGCCCGAACACATTTCTGAATGCTCGTCCCATGCTGCCACCTGGAGGATAAAAGAGAAATGAATTAAAGAAAACCGTAATTTATTTAGACGTAATCCAATTGACATTGTCGCTGCTAGCCAGGATCAATATGAGAATGAAAACACAAAAAATGATACTAGGCGAGTCACAAAAAAGATGTTGCTGTTTTGCAACCCGCAATGAAATTTAATCAGCAGGGATTAGGGATGTGGTTGGGTTGAAAAAAAAAATATAGTTGGTGAAAACTACATTAGGATTTCCGTTACACAGATATAGATAGATACAGGTCAAGCTAATATAAAGCCACTTCCCTCCCCAGTATTGCGGATGATAAGAGAATAAAAAAAAGAGACTACCAGAGACGTCACGAGTGACGTTGAATCCATCTCCAGCCTGATGGAGCTCTGTCACGCTAACGTTTAAAAAATTTTGCATTCTTTTTATTCTAAAAATCCACGACTAGTACATGTATCCAGAGATGTAAATCAGGACTTAATCGCGATAATATATGTAAGGTACGATACCTTTTTGGTTACCTTACGTTTCGACCGAATTGTACCGATCGTGGTCCTTACAAATATTATCGCGATTAAGTCTCGATTTACACTTCTCGTAGATCGCAACTCTAGATTAAAACCGTTTTTACTCAAAGAAACTGCTTTCACAACTCAACAAGAAGTGCAGCGTTGTCGGTGGCGCGCAAGTGCGCGTAGGGGCGCGTAGGGGCGCGTAGGGGCGCGTAGGGGCGCGTAGGGGCGCGTAGGGGCGCGCAGGGACGCTAGGGGCGCCTGCCAGACATCAATGGAAACATGGAACCTACAGTTATTTCCGTGTAGGTATTCGAATCAGTGTTTAAAAAATTCGGTTATCTCAAAAGGCGCCATTTTTGAGTTGAAACATTTTTAATCTAACGGTGCAATACTTAGAAGTCGCGAAGGTTTAAAAACCTTTTAAATAGATAGGTCACTTCACATTGGATATTGTATAGGTGACTTGCTTAACTAGTGTCTATAGACTGACCTGACAATCCCGACTGCAGTACCACTGGTTGGCGCATCCAGCACACACGAACTGCGCGTCCCTCTTCCTGCAGCCCTGGCACAGCGGCGCGTCGTCCGCCGCCTCCGCCTCGGGCTCCGGGCCGTCTGCCGCGCCCGAGCCACCGCCCTCGTCGATGACTAGCCGCCCCGAACCGGAGCCCGACGGAGAACCGGAGGCTTCGCCTTCAGACGCTGGACTCTCCTCGTCATCCTACAATGAGTAAAATTTTCCTATGATTGAATTGCACGTTACCCTTGTGGGCTAGCGTTGCAAGTAGCTGTTACGTTGCCAGAATATACGTATTATAGAAAGGCTTAATGGCATTTTAGGATCTAAGACCCCTTTTAAAAAAAAAAATTTTTTATCCTGAAGCCTTTATTACGAAATCTGAAAATATTGATGTGAAAATGTACAGATAATGCTAATATAGGTAGTGTAGTAATATAGGTAAGAGAGAAGGCGGTCATGGTTGAAACTATTGGGGGATTAATGAGACGTCCCCGTATAAGAAAATAAAAACAAAATCATTGAAATTGATATATATATAAATTTATTGTTTAAAAAATGTACATCTTACAAAGTTTTTTTAAGAATAAGAAAATGCTCAACTCTTTTTTCCAAATCTATATTTTTTTAATCCCTGACGCAAAAAGAAAGGTGTTATAAGTTTAACGTGTCTGTGTGTCTGTCTGTGGCATTGTAGTTCCGAAACGAATGGACCGAATTAAGTGCGTTTTTTTGTTTGAACGGTGACTAGACCGAGTGTTCTTGTGATTCCCGTGGAAATCGGTCCATCCGTTTCAGAGAGTACCCGGAACAAACCGCCAGCCAGACAGTAAAAAAAATTAAAAACTGATTGTTAGGCCTAGATATTGTGTAAGCAACTGATATGAGCTTAGAAAACTATTATTGTGAAACGAACCCTTCAGTTTTATTTATTTGTAGTATGTAGTATTGATATAGGCAAATACCCAATCCAATTCGGTAGGTAACCCGATATTCCCACGCGATCGGGACTTACACGGGTGAAACCGCGGGACGCAGCTAAGTTAAGTAATATAAATAAAAAAAACTCACCAACTGCACAACTTCTTCACTTTTTTCTACTGGAGGTTCTTGCGGCGGTGGCGTGGGCTGCACCGGAGTTATCGTTATCTCACCGCAATTCTATAACGATATCGTGAAGTTATTGTTTCTGTATCAGGGTCTGAATACACATATTAAACTGAATAATTATGTTAGCCAATACGAACTATATTTGTCATTTCTACTGTTACATATTGTTATTATATATATAAATTAAATCATTTATTACACGCTTAAAAGCACATCAAATTGTCAAACAAAAAGTTTTACTAATAATTTATCTTCATGGATAATTTTTTAGAATATATTAAATTATTTTTCAGTAATCAATCTTTGGCAGACAACCATATCGAATCAGGATTACGCGTATCGTATTTTTATTAAATGTGCTCCCAAGCGAATATATTAGCTATATAATAATATGTCTAAAATGTCGATAGCAATTTTAAATTAACAAATGAAATTTGCATAACCGTATATACATTTATGTATTTAGAGCATAGAATATTAACATATTATGTTTATAACTTTTTAACATGTTATATAAATACATATATGTATTGATTGATATAAAGGACGAAAACATATACATTTCTTGCATGTTGTATATATCTATAAGTATAATATATATATAGGTTTTGTTGATTTATTGAAATATGGTATGATTATGAGGTGGCATTTTTCAATGAGTATTGCCAGTCTCAAAAAATTTAAGTCAAATAGTACGAAACTGTTTAAAAAGTTGAAGCTTTATATATATTTTTAATATGTAAGCCAATGTTGCATAACAATATGATACTTGTTATAAATAAACATATATGTTTATAATACCAGATGCAACAAATACAATAACTGTTTTAATCTTGATACTGGCCTTTTGTATATCAAATTATGAGTATGTATTCTTGTTACGATTCTTGACACATTATGGCTTAATTAAATATAATAAATTATCACTGGAACATTGATTTACACTTTCATGTTTAATATTTTGATAAAATGAGTTATTTAAAGTAAAAACTTTCAACGCCCACAACTCAAAAGACCCATAGACAACCAAATCAAGTCACAGATTAAATCGTTCAGCATTGAAAGTAAACCATAAAGCACCGAATCATAACAGCTCCAACTCTTTAAAAATCGGTTACTTAAAAACTAAATTTCGAATTTTGATAGATCGAGGCCAATCAGCACACCAATTTGTTATAATCGTTGTACATTTAGGTGGTACCTTGGCCTGACCGAAAGTTGGCAATGTTGATGCACTCTGTTTCCTTTCCGGCGACATGAGAAGTTTAGCCAACGTCGGCGAGTAAGTTTGAGTCGCAGGTGTCCCCTGCTGGAAGTTTGGCAACACTCATTTCAAGCTTCGCAAGCATAATTATTGCCATATACAAAAAAAGAAATTATTAATAATGAAAGCTGGGATATGATTATTTCTACAAGCAATAAAAAAATTAAGTATGTTTTTTTTTTACCTTGGTTAGGATACCGTGCAATAAGGAGTTTTGTTGTGATGTTTCTTGACTGGTGGTGACGGGTAATAAAGATATTTCTGGGTACGGAGGTGGTGGAGGTAGCCTCGGGCTTGGAGACGCGAGTCTTTCCGCCTGCTTGACAGACACGTGAACGTCTTCGTGTGGGTTCCTTTCCTGCTGCCGTCTTCTCCCTTCTGGTCTTATATGATGTTCAGGTCTATTTGTTATGGTTTCTGGCGGTCTGTTGGGTATGAGACCAGCATTGGTCTGCTGCATATTTGCAAATTGAACTAGTACGTCTTTGAAAGATAGTCCATTAGGTAGACCACCTGCTTGGATTTGTTGGAGACGTTCCAGGGTTGCTTTTTGGTTCTGTGGCATAAACAAAATGAAAATTAAGCTAAGTTACTTGTTACAATACAAGAGTGTAAAAAGCGAGATTATTATTTTGCAAAAGGAGTATTATATTAAATTATAACATATTTAACCTGATCAGGTGGCAGATGTGTAGTGACGTAACCTTACCGTAGTTACCCTATTACAGATTTCAAATTATCGCCATAACTCATTAGAGACCGCAAAAATAGGTAATATGGGTATCCTAGAAAGAAATCTATCAAAACATAAGATGTTAAATTATTAATATGCCGAATACGGTATCGAAAAGTATTGATCAACACAATGAAATAGTGAAGAACTTGAGATTGCCACTGTTTACGAAAGACAATGTATTTTTACGTTCCATTGCCAGGTTAAAGATTAAGATTAGCATTAAGATTTAAATTTTCTTAAGATTTTAGTTATAAGGCCGGGCCCCTTTTACGGGACGGGACGGGTATGTAGATAACTATATGTTGAGATCCCCCTCGAAAAGTGAGATTGAAAGTGTCTAGACTAATGAAAATAGACGAAAACCTTCAAGTGTCTAAAAAATAAATAAATAATATTGGTCTTTAAACTTGCGCGACTTCTATAGGTCGGTACAATCCACCATATTACTTTAAACGAGCAATTCTTGTATATATATGTATGTATTTATGAGTATGAATGTTTTTTATGAGTATCTCGGAAACGGCTCTAACGATTTTGATGAACTTTTGTATACAGATACAGTTTGACATTTTAAGTTCTACTCCAAAGTTATATTTCCGGTAAAAACACGATTTTACAAAAAGCTACCGAGCGAAGCACGGTCTCCCAGGTCTCGTGATTAAGTGGCGATTTACACATCTAATATGAGTAAAATGAGTACCTAGTAACTTAAGTCTAGAGAATGAGCTCTCCATCAATCCTGTGTTGCACGTGGGGATTTAACCTTCAACCCTCGTCGTTATGGAGGGTTGGAAGACAACTACTTAAAGGGAGTTAGGACATAGCAGAATTCTTCTCGAATTGGAGCCGCCGAACTAGGGAATTCCAAAAAAATCTCCAAGCCAACCGCGGTTAACTGGGTAGTGCTGTGTCTTTAAGAGGATAGTATATATGTGTTTATAGGTAGGTTAGATTGCTCGAACTTCCCGGCAACGGCAAGTTAGCCATCTTTAATCCCCAAAGTGCCCAATGTTGACAGCAATAGGCTTGGCCCCTATTACGTGTGAACTTAGTTAAAATTAAAAAAAAAAACGATTACTTATTCCGTGCTAACTTATCTCGTATGTTCTGTAAGGAAGTTGAAACAAAATCTCCGTGTATATTAATGCCGCGTTCGTACGAATGGTAAAATTTCGTTGAAATCAACGAAATATTAACCGTCCGTAAGCAAAACGAATCGTTTCTTGAGTATAGGAACGCGGCTAAGTCGATTTTTGTTCCGATTCGTGGTGTAGGAAATGAAATACATAAAAAAGAGCAGCACATTACGTTGGAACACGAATAATAAAGTGTTAGACAATAATAAAACGAGCGAGTGTTTGGTTGATTGAAGGCCATTAGTCCTAGGCGTGTCATGAGCCAGATATTGGGTCAAGGCGACACTGTCAGTAACCTATAGACACTTTGCAAAGGTTAACAGGTTGTTTTATTGCGTCTTATTCATTTTATTTTTCTATCTTGATGTAGTATAATTTTCAGAGATACATTGTAGAATGATTTTCAGAGGTTCCTATGTATAGATACGGTAGTACTACGTATGCAGTACATAGGCTGCACTAAAAGTATCGGGAATGGAATATTTCCACTGTTTCTGTCATATTAAAATCTTTTTAATTGAAAACACCTTGGTATTAAAAATTGAATACCATTTATTTATTTAAAAAAAGATTCTCGGTCTTATCACAAGGTTTTGTCAAACTTGTTTAGTCGTTGAGAAAATGGAATTGACTCGAGAAAATTCAAGAGCGATGATTTATTATAACTTTCAAAGTGGTTTAACGCAAAAACAGTGTGTTGACCGGATGATTTCTGCATTTGGCGATGAAGCCCCATCCAAAACCACAATTTAGCGCTGGTTTGCTGAATTTCAACGTGGACGTGTCAAGCTCAGTGATGATCCCCGTCAAGGTCGTCCAAAAACTGCAGTCACCCAAGAAAACGTTGATGCTGTGCGTAAGCTGATTGAGGAAGATCGACATGTGACATCCCGCGAAATTCAGGCAACTTTAGACATTGGCATGAGTCAAATACAAATAATCTTGCATGAACAATTAGGTGTAAAAAAGTTGTTTTCCGATGATATCCGATGGATACCGCATTCGCTCTGTGAAGAGCAAAAAGCGGCTCGCGTTACTTGGTGCGTCAGAACTCTCGAAAGATTCCACGCAGGATTCTCAAATGTTGTATACAACATCGTATCGGGTGACGAATCCTGGATATACGCGTACGAACCCGAAACAAAAAACCAGTCACGAGTTTGGGTGTTCGAAAATGAGTTAAAGCCAACAAAAATTGTTCGTTCACGGAGTGTTGCAAAAAAAATGATGGCCACGTTTGTCTCCAAAACCGGCCATGTTGCGACTATTTCTCTTGAGGCACAAAGAACGGTTAATGCAGAATGGTATGCTAGCATTTGTTTGCCACAGGTCGTTTCTGAACTCCGTAAAGAGAACTGCAACCGCCGCATCATCCTCCATCACGACAATGCGAGTTCTCACACCGCGCACAGAACAAAAGAGTTTTTAAAGCAAGAAAACATAGAATTATTAGACCAGCCGCCGTACAGCCCCGACCTAAGCCCTAATGATTTCTATTCTTTCCCTAAAATAAAGAATTAATTGCGTGGTCAGAGATTTTCATCACCTGAAGAAGCTGTGGACGCCTACAAAACGGCCGTTTTGGAGACCCAACTTCCGAATGATAGTTGGCCCTAATATTGTAATGTAGCTGTGTCACATATAGTTTCGACTGTGTTTAATGGGGTGTTTTGGCGTTATTTAATTCTGGAAAAATGTTTAATCGTACAAAAACAATATTCAAATTCAAAATCATTTATTCAATTAAGACACTAAGTGAGATTTATGAACGTTAAATTGAAGCTAGAGTTAAAATCATAGTTTGACGCAAACAGACGCCACAGCATGTGCTGGATTGTCGAGGTAAATTAGGTGAAAACACCAAAATCTACTGTCTGTTTGTGTCGATCTATAACTTCCAGTTTCCAAAATGCGTAGAGCCTTATGAGAAGAATACTAGCAAAGAAACTCATGGCCACTGTTTTTAAAAGTCAGATCTTCAGGTACAATAGTGTTAGTGTTACACGAAAGGTAAACAGGATGCAAGCTGATGCCACCTGAATTTAATTTTATTGAAATGCTCCAAAAGCTAACGTACTAAAAAATAAAAAATCACTCAGTGATACCGTGTAAGGTTTGAACTTATTAAACATAGAAATCATTCAAGGTGCACATCTACTTTCATTCAATTACAAAATCTACTATTAAAAATAATTCGTGACTGGATTAAGAGGCTAGAGTTGCAGTTGATCGAACCAAAGTAATAGTATAGGCTAAAGCATCGCTGACTAGGCCGACCAGTCACCCCAAGCAGCACCCGTTCACGAGTATGACGCATGGACCAGCCATCATCTCCTTCGCCTATAAGGACATAAGACTTCTAGAAACACCATTTTTTTTTTTTTCGTGTGGAAACCCCCACGGGTCATCACCTCACCGGGGTCAACGGCAAGGTGGTATGTCGGACTCGAACCGACTAAAACCACACGGTGTTCCGTCACGGGTCCTAATGCCGGGGACTCAGGTGTACCCTAGAACGGAAATCCCTGTGAGCCCCGGCAGACTTGGCCGCCTGCTCGACAACAGGCGACCCCACAATTTGGTGCGGGGGCCTAGCCCCCTCCGATTTAGAGAGGTGCGCGTGGAACACGTCGCGCCGCCGTCTCGGGCCCGCTTCTGCTAGGGCGACGGGTAACCCAGCCCATCACCCTCAGGACGGCGCTCATGGAGGCCGGAGATCATTTTGTACTCTCCGGCGCCTGGTGCGTCTTCTGCGGGACGAGAGAGAAGTAGTTCTCTCCCGTTCCCTTTCCGCCGCCTCTTTGGCATACATCACTTCCTCACAGAACGAGGCAGCGGAATCCCATGCTCTCTCAGCGGAAACCATGGCCATAACCATGGTTTCTAGCGAGAGGCTACCCACACCAATGGCCGCAACGAGGTCGACGCGTTGCTCCGTCCACGCAGTGCACTCCATCAGAGTGTAAAGTGCAGTATCCACGCTGCGGCCCCCGCAGTGGTGGCACGCAGGCGTTGGATCCCGGCCTATGAGACATAGGTATTTTCAAAAGCAGCCGTGTCCCGTAAGCACCTGCGTCATCCGGTAGGAGAGGCTTCCGTGCCGCCTCTCCAGCCAATCCTCCAAGATGGGTCTTACCGCCACAATCGTGGCGTGCCTTGCGCTCGGTCGCTCAAGTCGTTCCTTCCACTCAGCCCCTGGCGGAGCTGGGATCGCTGAGCTTCGACTTCGCTCTACAAAAGTGTCAGGTCCCGCTCCTGCGCCTCCTTGCGCCACTGGTACAATGTAGCAAGGGATTTTGCCTCCAGGTCCCATGGCGGAGTCCCAGCTAGGAGACGCAAAATTGCAACATTGCGGGTCGTCAGGGTCTCTGCCCATACTGGGGACCCGTATAGGGCCATGGACCGCACGATCCCAGTGTAGAGTCTCCTACCGCCAACATAACCTCGACCCGGGTTACTGCTTCCTCCACTACAGCCTTTACGCGCATGATCGCATCCACAGTAGAGCGCCCTTTGCGGAACCCATACTGGTTATCCGCCAAGTCCGGCCCCACTCCCGAAAGGTGCTCGACGAGGCGACTCGCTATAATTCGCTCAAAGAGTTTACTCACCTCGTCGAGCAATACAATGGGCCGGTAGGCGGATGGTGAGTCCGCCGGGCGCCCCTCCTTTTGGATGAGGACCAGTTTCCCCGTCTTCCACAGTTTTAGAAACTGGCCTCGCTCAATACATGCGCTAAAAAGCCCTCTTAGTCGGGGCTCGAGAGCCTGAAGGGCCAGGACCTACGCTCGGCCTGGAATACCATCGGGTCCTCGAGCGGTGCTCTTGGTTTTAAGCCGTTGCACCGCCACCCTTAGTTCTACCTGAGTGACTTCGGGCAAGTCGTCGTTGTCATCAGCCACGTCGGGCGCTTGAGGTGGAGCCATCGGTGGCGGAACGTGTTCCTCCGCCTGTGAAGGGAACAGGGAGCCTACAACTCCTTCAAGCAGCTCTGGCTGAAGACTCTGGGTCAATGGGGGGGCCCACGGGCGTAGTTTACCCCTCACCAAAAGATATGGTCGCCCCCACGGATCTCGGTCCAGTCTCCAGTAGTTCCCGGCGGGCTTTTCTCTTGGCCAGCTTTATCGCCGCTTGAAGGGTTCTTTTAGCAACCCTGTAGCCTACAAGAAGCTCCACCTCACGGGCTGCCGCATCATCTGGGCGGCGACGCCTCCTGCGAAACCTGGAGTACTGGCGGCGTGCCCCCACGCACGCTTCCCGGAGCTGCGCTATCTCCGGCGTCCACCAGTACACCTGGCGCCTTGCAGGCCTCGTCTGAACCCTAGGCATAGCCGCGTCAAGACTTCTAGAATCACCTAGATGAACTGTTGGCAACTCCCTAGCCTCACCAAAGTCCAGGTGCAGTTTGTATTCGATGTGTTTGTTTTTTTTTTAAATAAATACATCAAGTATTCTGATAATTCCTAATATGAAAATGATGTTTTGCAAACGTGAATTGGCCACAGTGATTATTTTAACAGCTGGTAGATTCTCAGCAACAACGTTTCTAGATGTTTATCTATTTGTTTCAATCTAAATCTCATCCCTTTTAAAGGTACAGTAACTTGTGTATAGGTAAACGCCATTTTGTATTTAAATAATAATTAGCAAACATTATATTTATAAATACGATTTAGTAACTTAAGAACCCTCAATATGAATTATTTATTTCATTAATGAATCATTATAAATTACATATTCAATAGGTTACATGATATAAAATCTACTCATATTATAAACGTGAAAGTTTGTAAGGATGTATGGATGTTTGTTTCTTTTACGCAAAAACTACTGAACCGATTGCTATGAAACTTGGTATGTAGATAGCTGGAGACCTTTTATCCCGATATTCTCACGGTTTTTTTTTTAATAAACAATACTAGTAACGTGGGTCACACATCTTACTCGTGTGAAACCGCGGGGCACAGCTAGTACCTTATAATGTTAAGTTTAATGAGAAATCACTCATTCGTGACGACCGTAGTAGTGACTACTATTAATTTTTTGCATGTCATTTATTCTAAAACTAGATAATCATTGACATTATTACATTATTTAAAATATTTTAAGGTGGAAGTTATAGAAATCTGTTTTTTTATTACTTTTATAAGCATTGTCGAGTGCTCGGAGAACCGAACCAAAACCAAAGATTCAAACTCTTTTAGAAGTTCAACTGACATGGTGAAGATATCAAACTTATCACCAGTGGCTTCCCTAGGGCGGTGATACTCGTGTCAAAATCATTGATAGATTCCGAGCGGAATTTCTGGAGAGCCAGTGGCTTTGTACTAGAGCAAATCTCCTTGATCATCTCCTTTCGAGAATCGCAAGCATCTTTTTATGCGCATTTTTTCCTTGTAGCCAAGAATAGTAGATAAGTCAATCTCCACTTGGACCCTATTCCCCGCCGGCGAAGCGTCATGAGTATAGTCGCAGGTGGACGGGACGGGTTTTCTCTTACACACCAATGTGGCTAGCCGTGAAGAGGGCGAAGTCCGCGTATAAACACAAAACGACCGTTTTTTCCCGTGTGGCGAATTTAATAATTTATATTACAAGTCAAAAGTTATATAGCGTATTTAAATTCAATACAACATTAAAGCTTTTTCTACGTATATAGAAATCTTTTACTGAATGCATAAATATGCCTCTAGCGACCAATATAAATTATGAAGGGGTCAATTGGGCTCAACGGTCATAGACAAACGAGTTCCAATGACATTTTCTACATCTACACTCATTACAAAGTTAATATTATACTTGTACATATATTTGACTTTTAATAGGTTGGGTTATCATTTTAATGTCTTCTTCGGAATAGTTACTAGGGTTTATACACTACTCGAATGGAGACCTTGGACCGGAAAGCGCAGCGTAGAACGTTCATCAACAAGGCGGACAGACGCCGTAGTAAAGATCGTAGGAAGTTAGTGGAGATGATGATGAGGATACACTGCTCACCCGCAGAAGCAAAAGAAAACGGTAGTTGCTTGCGGTTACAATCATGTAATAGTTTTAATCGTGGGAGAACCATGCTTCGGCACGTATGAGCCGGCTCGGTGATCCGTTTGCTCGTTTCAGTTCATCCCATAAAAAAGTCCTCAGCAAATTAAGTGTTACATAAGTCTTTGAAAAATTAGCTTGTTATGCAAAAAAAAAAAGTAAAAGATTTGACAATAGCGGGGTATGACTTCATAAACCGTTGTTTGTTTAGTACCGTAAACGTTCGTTCGTTCGTATCGTTTTGACGTTGAACAAAGAAAACTGATTTGACTCGGATAGTCTACTACCAAATTGCTGGTAGTAAAAATTAACCATAACTTCCTGTAGTGTGAAGGTTCTCTAGTCTGCCCACTCTGATTCCTGGTAAAAATCTGGAAATGCCCTACCTCCTAATAGCACTAATAAATTCAAATTAAATAATATTTCTTTCAATATTTTTTTTACGTGGGAACGACAGTGTGAATGTTGGAATTAAGTCGACCGGTTAGAGCGCCTATGGCCGGGGTTACGGTTATATCTGACACCGACAGCTGCAGCTTCCGTTTTTAAAGGAATCATTCAATAAATGCCTGAATAAACCCTTTTTTATGAGATACTAACAACTTGGGGTGAAAATATAATTTTGAATCAAATTTTGATTATCATTAAAATGTGGAATACATACGATTTTATTGAATGCGTTTCATAATAAATTATAACAAGATATGTGACGTTTTCATAAACTCTCGGAGAAAGATGTATGTATGTATTGAGACTCGCTACTAAGTGATCTGTCACTCACACTAAAAGTCAACACACACGTACATAGCTACTTATGTATGTGTGTAAATACCTTATGTATGTGTGTAAATACCTTAAGTAAGTGTTCTAATAATCATATTAGTAGTAGTTTATGTCCTAAACAACTGTTTGAGACGACACCCACCACTAGTTTACCATCCAGTCATTTACCATCACACCACTAGCTACTGATAGGGATCTATCTACCTTCACTCTTTAACACCGGAAGGGTCACGTTGTATGCTGCTTCTACTACAAAATTTAAAACGACTTTCCTGTCATGATTGTCCCTGGCGACTACGTACGACGCCCTGGCATAAAATGTGACAGGGTATCGAACTAACGTGCGACCTCAAGTGCGATCCGACAAGTCGAGCCCGCCACGTACTAGTACCTTCATACCTAAAGTGCAGAGTGCCACTACCAGCAGTAAAGTTACAGTTTGGATGCAGTAGCCATATATGTATTTGCTGGCGCTAGTTTTGTAAGTGTTCACCTGTGTTAATTTTAACTAATTTTTTTATGAAATTTGCATTTATCTCGCATTAATTGAAATGCCGCTCTAAAATTGATTTACAAATCTTAATGTTAATTCAAGTGGATCTTGAAAAAAAATTCGCACTAACCATTCAAACTGCTTAGACCCTGAGATAGTAGTCGACGCGACTGTACTTACAAGACGTAATAAATGAATGTAAAATTCAGTTTATGTACTATGATTATAACATAATATTTTAATTGAAGTGCTCGTTTATATAATTAAAGGAGATTCTCAAGGTTTACGTTTATTTATATATTGATACGAGACCAGAATTCTTTGTACGCATTTTAAACGCATGTACTTGAAAATTTGAATACTTAAAGTCTATGCATAGAAAAAAGAATAAAGCTAAAAAAAATTAACAATAATTGTGTTACAAATTTATAATTACGTAAAAACGGCTACATTAAGCTTACACGCGTCCAGTATACTTGACCTAGTACGTGTGTCTGTACACTGACAGTTTTCAAGTTATGCTGGCCAATGAAATAGACCTAAAATGAAAGATGGTCAAAATTCCACCATCAGATCTCTAGGTGTATATCCTTAAAGATATTTCATTTTTAGAAACGTATGTATCGGAAAAGCTCAAACAAAAAATGTGGATTCTCTTAAGTGACTTTAACGAACTTAAATGAAATTAAAAAATATGAATATTAAAAAATAAAAGGTATATGAAATTTTATTCACATTAAAGAGTATTTTTTTTTTTAATTAAGGTAGGTATATGTATAGAATCCCATGTAGAATCGCTAAGGTATTCAAAAAAATTAAATAGGACACTTAGGGGACATCGGGGACTCAAACCAAAACCGCTCGTGAAGTAATGCCGCTAATGAAGTATTTACACTGTTTTGCAGCTTTACTCCTAGTATAATATTGCTAGTTTTACAGCTGAACGCCGACTTCAGAAGAGCCTTGTTATCTTTGCCTGTGCCTTCTATCTCTGTTCTCTACATAAATAAAAATTGCCGAATTGACAGCATTATATAAAGTCAATTAAAAATGTTATACAAACATTCTAAACCTGTGTTATTCCAATGAAATAGAAATCTAGATCAAATAACTCAGTAGTTATTTGATCTCACCTCTCACCTCACTACCCTTTAACAAAGCGTGATAGTAACATTCAAAATAAAATGCAAGCCCTTGAGAATGACAGTTCGCTACCATTAGTTGTAGAACAGTAGAGGCGCTCGCAGTCATTGACAATTGAGGTCAAGGAACGCAATTACAAATTAGATTATTGACTTCACTCGTTCCAGCGATAGTAGAGTTAAGACTTTGTATATTGAGAAAGTTGTTGCTTAGTGATGTGATGTTCAAATGTGTATTACAATTTTTTTAGTAATCACGTTATGTAAGGCAAAGGGGTTAAGGACGATTACGGCCTAAAGGAATGTCATACGTCGTTGTGGGGACTTCACAAACGCATAACAAAAACAAAATACAATAAAATTTGGAACCTTTACTATTTAAAATACTAGTTATTAGATACTACTTTTTTAACTCGGTTAAAACTAAGAGAAAATCAAACAAATATCATAAATTGTGACCCTCCACATAATATTGCTCAAATAAAACTGCCATAAGGACTTCTATGTATTATGGTAGTAGTATAAAGTTGAAAAAAATGTTTCAATGGTACTAATGAAATACAGTGTGACATAAGATTGTCAAAAACAATACCCGTTACTGTTTTCAAGTTTATTTTAAATATCAAATAGGTAGTTAAAGCGAACATCATCATCCTCCGCACCTTTTCTCAACTAAGTTGGGGTCGGCTTTCAGTCTAACTACGATAAGGCCGAACTTCGAGATTTTACGTAAAGCGTCTGCCATCAGACCTCCACAACCCAAGTACTAGGCGATAACTTAGTTCTGTAGTTAGACCAGGTTGTCGGACTTTTTAGGGCTCCAACTACCCGTAACAAATGCGCCCGACGTTTGTATGGCACTCAGGACCGACGGTTTAACGTGCTCTCCGAAGCAAGGAGGGGTCTCAATGTGTTAAGAATGGTCACCCATCCTAGACTGACCTGGCTAGTATTACTTAACTTTGTAATGTGCTAACCTACTCGGTTACCACTTAGTCACGAGCCCCCAAGCGAGTCCATTATCATAGGTATTTATTTATTTTACAAAATCTCAATCATTTTCGATAAGAATTCGGTTCGGTATGCATAGGACAAAGAATAGCCTATTCATAGATAATTAAAATATGTAACTTCAATAGTCTCAAATAGAAAATGTTTAAACCCTTGACACATTCTATACCTTTTCACATTATGAATACAGAATTTGTATTAACTACGGTTTCTGAGAGAAATTTACACAAAAACCTGCTTAAGAAAAGGAATTTAATAAAGATTTTTTGTATAATTACTATTTAGTCCGTAAATGCGTTGTCATTATTGTATATTATTGTAGCCGTTTTTGCTCGGTTTGTAAAACAATGTTGAAAACTAATATTATGATTGAAAGAAGGGCTGTTAGTTTTATTGCCCGACTCTTTTTTCCCTGACTCTTGATATTACAAGCAATTTCTTTAACTGAACGTGAAAGTACTACGGTGTAATCTGGCTTTATGGGGCTAGACATGATTGATGCATTAAAATAGGTTATTCCTTCCCTTAATGTTTAACAACTATTCAATAAAGTTGAAAGGCACAGCAATACGCGCGGTCTATTTTGAGTTCTAACACTACATGTCAAAGGTTCTTTTGCTCTACTTGCTAATAAAATTGCTGGTCTAATTATTTAGAATATAGCTAGCAAATAACTTAATAATTATCTTTTAAAAGAAGCATCGCCGACTTTAATGTGCTTTTTAGTAGAAAGTAGATATATTTTGTTTAATTATAATGTTGGTAGACTAAACGCACTGCTCCAATGAGACAGCGAGGTTTCGGAGCAAACGAAAAAATCATCGATGTATACAATTTTTCGAACCGCTCGACTGATTTCGATAAAATTTAAATGGGACCACATGGGAAGTATATTTTTATATTTGAAAATAAAAAAGAATTTTCCAAATTGGTTCAGGCGTGTTCGAGTAATCGGTGAACATACATAAAAAAAAAGATTCCGACGAATTGAAAACCTCCTCCTTTTTTGAAGTCGGTTAATTAAAAAACGAAGTTAGCTTTAGAAATTTAAAAATAAGTAGCAATAAAAATACTTACCATATCTAAATTATTAAACAGCATGTTGAGGGTATTCAAATTATTCATGTTCTCAACTTTCGGCGCGATAGCTCTTGGCGCGTTCGTCATATTAGGATTCAGTATAGACTTCATTCTTCGACCTCTTCTAGGCGTTATATCTGGATTTCTTTGCCTATAATCAGCTATTATCGACTTTACATCCTTTGTTGGCCCTTGCCGGCCCATAGGAAAACCGAAACTCGTAGGTAGCTGCCCATTCATGTCTCTCGGGAATCCTTGTAAAGGGCCAGGCATCATCATAGGTTGGGGGAATACTGGTTTCGGCATTGACTGCATATGAGCAGCCTTGTCATAAGGCGGGGGAAGTCCAGCCATAGGATTAAAGTGAGTCGTGACAGGCATTACTGGTGATTGCATCATTGGATTGATGGAAGACCCCGGCTGCTTCAAAGCTAGACCAGAAATTTCGTCACTTTTATCTATAGCTAAATTCTTTGCTTGATTTAAATAATCAAATGGATCTGTTCTATCTGAGCCGTTGACTTCAGCAGACTTTTCGAATGATAAAACTTGTTTTCGTCTTAAAAGTCGGAGTAAAATCTCTTCTTTGACCTTTTTCAGGTGGAGAATGTTATTCCATTCGTGTTCCTTCTTCTGCGCAAGTTCTCTTAACGTCTGTATTTCTGAAAGTAACTGTTCTGTATGCCTCTGTATTTCATCTACGTTGTTCTTTGTTGCCGTTTGGATGTAGTCTGTGATCATTGTATCGTGTTGTGGGAAGGTTTTCTCGACTTCAATACACAGCTTCTTGAGAGGGGATTCTGTGTCTACTTCTTCACTAGCACGCCGTTTTGTTGCCTGCTCCTCCTAAAAAGGAAATGATATTTAATACTATGCAAACACACATATTTCGATATTAAAGGTGGGAGTCGATTTATCTGAAACCTACAGGAAATTTTATTGAAATGTAATCTACACTTGTAATATTTGTTTCTTACGCCTTTCTGGATTATAAAGAAGAGGGGTCTACCCAATGCCTCCGCAAGGAGCGAGTACCAATACCCCAGTATAAGTCTGTGCCATTATACGCGAAATGGTCAAACCCATAAGCGGTTTACGTATCACAAAACGTCAAACCCCTCTGTGCTTCAGAGCAAAACTTCGTTTTTGTCAGTCCAACAAATCAAAAGTTTTATTCAAAATAACATTAATAAACTTGATACTACGTAAGCATATAAAAGCCGGGGGAGGGCAGCTGCCCACACTTGCCCCCTCCCCCTTCGGTACGATATAGGTACCTACCGTGTATTTTATTAGCAGTTGACTATCTTTAGATTTCCGTGTCAATATTTGATTTATATTATGTGTGTTTATGGACTTTCGACAAGCATTTCTAACGTCAACATAAATTGACATGTTAGGCGGCGTGGTTCACGCACAATTTAAAATACATTAAATAAGAACCTCATTTAAATAAGTTTTCGAAATAGCCACAGCAACAAACAACTGTCTTTTTAACAAAATATTTGTAAATTTTTGTGTTATTATGATCATAAACTATGCAATCATGAATTAAGTTCATTTGGTCTACTTTTACTGATGTATTTGACCAGTATGAGAGATTTTTTTTAACACTAATAGGTTTGAAATTTGATCAATAACTTCCATGACCAAAAAAAATATAATATTTTTTTTCTGGTAAACAAAATCGTTTCATCCATGTATCTTCTATATAAATAAACATCAAAGGTTGTATGTTTGTCGTCTATGCGTTCCGAAACAATTGATCAGATTGTGATGAAAATTTGATAGTGTTCTAGGAACGGCCGCGAGGGTTCCTGGCCCAAAAAATCAATAAAAAAAAAATATAGGGACTATTCCCTGATTTACACACTTAATATAAGTATATAGGTCACGAAAGTTAAAAAAAAATAAGAAAATTAAGAACTAATAACCACTTCAATGAATCAGTCATACCACAGAAGACATAATAGTACCAGTACAGAAGTCTCACTGCGCCAAATCATTTAAATGAATAGCTACTCTTGTTCCGACACAATAAAATCGCAATTTAAGACGCACAGCGCTAATTACCTACAGTTATATTCACCTAGAAGTTGCCTCTATTTCTATGGGACTGTCCATTAATCACGTGAGACTTGAAAGGGGGGAGGGGGTTCGGAAAAATCACGAAATATCACATGGGGGAGGAGGGGTTTAATGAGTTATCACGAGTATGTATTTTTTCGTAAAACGCGCTATTATATCTGTATTTAACGATAATATTCTGAAAACTTTAAATATATTTGGCAATAAAAAATACACGTGATTTTGGCTAGGGGGGTGGGGTTAGTCTAAAACCTCACCACGTATCACCAGAGGGGAGAGGGGGTTAAAAAGTTGCTAAAACGCATCACGTGATTAATGGACAGCCCCTATGGCGTAACTCTTATATGTGTTCTGACGACGCTGCGACGTTAGGGTTGTCTTTTTTTTAATGATTAATTTATCTGAATATTTAATTACCAGTAAGTTATGTGTCTATTATTCTATTTATGTGAACAAATAAATCTAGGGTAGGTACTAATACCTCGACAGTGTAGATACGGACGGATAACGCGACGCAATCTGAAATGAGTGAGCATCGAACTAACGTACGGCCCGGCCGGCGCGCGGCAACCCACTGGATATTGGCACATTTAGTCGACCTCGCCGTGTACTTGTGGTTTTATACCTGTGTACCCGGAGTGGACCTGGCCTGGTCATACTCAAAACTCGAAAGTTGAGGAATACCACCATTTCACTGATTGTAGAAATTATTGGAAGTAGCTTATGTTGCATGTTCCTGTCGTGGAGGTTCTATGGCTTCGCTGATGATGATAACGAAGATTCTAGTTTCTACCAGAATCTTCATCGGCGTTACTCGTTTGGAGGCATGGAGTATTTCTATACCCCGTACCTCAGAGCAAGTAGAGCCTCTAATTTGAGAAATATTGTACTACAGGCGATGCAATATTTTGGATAACACTGTTTGATAATTTCCGCGCTGTTTTGTAAACAAATATAATTAGTCGTAGTCACAGTTGTTATCATGTCACGTCAAAATAGTAACAACAATTTAGTCTATGTCTACGTACACATACAATAACACAGACATACAACATTACATAACAATTGATTTGTTAAACATTCAAATTTCAAATTCAAATTCAAAAATCATTTATTCAATTAAGACACTAAGTGACATTTATGAACGTTAAATTGAAGCTAGAGTTAAAATCATAGATCGGCACAAACAGACGCCACAGCATGTACTGGATTGTCAAGGTAAATTAGGTGAAAAACACCAAAATCTACTGCCTGTTTGTGTCGATCTATAACTTCCAGTTTCCAAAATGCGTAGGGCCTTATGAGAAGAATACTGGCAAAGAAACTCATGGCCACTCTTTTTAAAAGGCAGATCTTCAGGTACAATAGTGTTAGTGTTACACGAGAGGTAAACAGGATGCAAGCTGATGCCACCTGAATTTCATTTTATTGAAATGCTCAAAAATCTAACGTACTAAAAATAAAAATCACTCAGTGATACCGTTGAAGGTTTGAACCTATTAAACATAGAAATCATTCAAGGTGCACGTCTACCTTCATTCAGTTGCAAAATCTACTGTTAAAAATAATTCGTGACTGGATTAAGAGGCTAGAGTTGTAGTTGATCGAACCAAAATAATAGTATAGGCTAAAGCATCGCTGACTAGGCCGACCAGTCACCCCAAGCCGCACCCGTTCACGAGTATGACGCATGGACCAGCCATCATGTCCTTCGCCATATCAGAGGGAAAGAAACTTGGCTCTTATAACTTAAAACTGAGCTATCTCCTGCGTTCTTTCTTGTCCCTGACTAGCAACCCACCCTGCTTCACACCGGTCAAGAATTAGGAATAGCTAATAATTAATCTACCTCCGCTGGTTTTCCCTAGAGACGAATGGTAAGGAGGTCATAAAACAAAAAGCATGAAAATTGCTGTTCTAAAGGATTGGTATCAACACCGTAAGCGCTTAAAAGTTTACCATCAGCTTATTAGCTACCAAGCGATTTAATTAGTTGGAACCTTTATTTGTATTAATAAATAATTGATGTTGAAGCCTTCTTGTCTTTTTTCTTTCTTAAGAACCCACCCCGGTGTGTGCAGACTCAATCACTTAAGATTCATTACAATCGGATTAATGGTATGAGAAAAACAGATCCATGACGAACCGGTCTAATTAACACCGTTTTATTTCATAAACTTTCCTATGATGCACTTAATAGCTATCCAAAGTTTCGAGTTACGGACGACACATTTTACATTACATGGCCAACACATGCCATTTATGTTTTCAGAAACTTCCTTTGGCATGCATTCATGTCGATACGATAAATGATTTAGGAATGTGTAAAAGACGATGCGACTTTCATATTTGTATTTTAGGTTAATATTTTTTTATTGGCCATGTGTGCAAGAAGGAGAGTTATGTGTCATCATCATCATGTTCATTATATTATTGTCATTATGTTGTTTCATAAAACAGATCCGTTATGTAAAACAGCTGAATGTCGTTTAAAGGTTTTTCATAATTACTGAACTTTAGCACGCAGAATAGCTTAGACGTTGTCATGTCAATGTCCAATGTCGCGGGTCAATGATTAAACTTTATGTAAAACAGCGTAAAATTAAAGTCAGATTGTAGATTTTAGTACTGAATAGTATCGCTCGTGGCTGTGTAAAACAGAAAGCGGTTCAAATTTTTTTTTAATGGGATAGTGGTCAGTGGAGCAGACGGGTCACCTGATGGTAAATGACTACCGCCGCCCATGGGCACCTGCAACTCAAGAGCACAAGTGTGTTGCCGGCCTTTAAGGGGAAAGGGAAGGGTTAGGGCCTCCGGTAACCTCACTCACTCGGCGAAAAGCAATGCAACATTACTTCACTGCCGGTTTTCTGTGAGGCCGTGGTATCACTCCGGTCGAGCCGGTCCGAAGCATAGCTCTCATATAGGTCTCCCTCTTTTCTGTCTGTTGTAGTTTTGTAAGTTTGTGATACATGACATAGATAAACAACCATCTTTATTAAAAGTCCAATATAATAGTTTGTAGCACTAATTATTTACTCATGTTTATTTAGTTTAATTGTGCTGCCCTACACTATACAGATAAGAAATTCCACATATAAGCAATTTATTTGTATATACTGTAAGCTTATATTTTTATGAATAAATGAATACATATGACGTCTAAATTTTGATAACAGTTTTCTTAAACGTAGCGCAAATGCAATTCAGATAAACGTCGTTTAGCTCTTACAACGGATCTGTTTTGTAAATAAAATAACTAGCGGTTTTGTAAAACAGCGGATTCCATGATCCATCTGCGACATTGATATTTCATTTTTGAACTTTTCGACCGCGCAGATAGCCATGTTAAATGTTCACCTTGCCTATTGACACCACTTGCAAAATTAGTTATTCGAATCGGAAAATAGTCTGGGTGCACTTTATGTGTGTTCATTTTATGTTTGTATTTAATTAATCTATACTAATATTATAAAGAGGTAAAGCTTGTGAGATATGATGTTCGGGGTAATCTCTGGTACTACTGATCCGATTTTGAATATTCTTTTAGTGTTGGATAGCCTATTTATCGAGGAAGGCTATAGGCTATATAATATCACGCTACTACTAATAGAGGCGGAGCATCAATGAAAAGTGTTGCAAAACGGGGAAAATTTACAAACGAAGTTACATATATTTTTCCGCAAATCGGCAAACGTCGTGGGACGCCCCTCAGCCAGATGGACAGACGTCCTGAAGAAGGTAATTGGGATGAATTGGATGCGGAACGCAGAGGACCGGGTGTTAAGGCGCACACTGGGAGAGGCCCAGTGAACTGCAAAAGGCTGATTTATCGATATTTATTTTTCTTTAATTTGTCATAAATTATAATATAATTAACTAAAAAAAATTGTTATTCAAAAAATTCTGCGCAAAAAAAAAATCTGTTGACCCCTAATCGATGTTGCTCATGATTAGAGGTATTTAGAAGATAACACTGCTTTTAAAAAAAGAATATGTAAACGTTATTATCCTACGTCCTTAAGTATGCGCCTGCGCGACTGTTCAACGAGCCATAGAATTCTTTATACATACACTTACAAGTTAAAAATAAATGTTGAACGCATAATACCGCAGGCTGTATTGTTCATTTCGAATGTCAGCAGAGTGTCCGTAATTTAACCTTGGCTAAGATCAAGTGTCATAGAAGGTCATGTTGCTACACTTACAACTAGTTTTCAGTTAAAAACGTGCCCGTCAAATTTTATTTTTTTTATTGCCCAAGTGACGTCACCGGTGTTGTAAGTGTGTGTGGGCACCGGTAAAACATTACTATCAAGCAGGCCGTGGAGTTGCTTTCCAAGTCAGATTAAAAAAAGTGGCATCCTAAAACTAGGACAATTTGAACTAGTTCAGCTCAGTCGGCATTGCGACTTCGTCTGGGGCGTTAGTTGTTTTTATCTCGACACAAATAAGAGAGGTGTTATAAGTTTAACGTATGGATCTGTGTCTGTCTGTGGCATAGTAGCTCCCAAACGGATAAAGGTGACCCATTTAAAGGTGACTTGAACAAAGGTGTTCTTAGCTATACGTAAGTCAATAAGATCTGTTGAAGAAGACGGGGTGCTGAAAGGATTTTTGGGGTTATTATAAATTTTTACCCTCCAAAGCCTCGCTCCATAGATGAGTAGCGTATATAAAAAGGTCACCAGTCGACAGACCTCTGCGAAAATCATATTGGCTGTCACTGAGGAGTTCGAAGTTTCAAGATATGCCAGGAGACGGTTGTTCAGTGCATGCTCCATAATCTTCCATATTATGGAGGTGATTGCAATGGGTTGATAATTGACTGGGTCTGCACGGCTACCCCTTTTGGGTACATGTTGAACATTAGCAATCTTCCAGGATCTAGGGACCTTGGTAGTTTCTATTGAGAGTCGATAGAGGCGCGTCAGCGCAGGAGACAACTCGGCTTCGCAGCTTCAAAACCAAACGCGGGAATCGGGTTTGGCCAGAAGTGGTGCAACTCAACCGACTTGGCAAGAGACCAGAAAGCTTTACTTCCTGAAGGATACGAAGATAACTTGTTCCCAATAAGGTCAAAACGAGCTCTTTTGATCGGTTTTTTTGCAGGACTTGCAGGACTGTGGCCTGCGACTTTTTTCGCGTGGAAATTCAAATCTATCCAACCGGAACCATGCTTCGGCATGTATGGGCCAGCTCGAACGGGGTGAAAGACAACCGGCAGTGAAGCAATGTTTGCATTGTGCTTTTGTAAATTTTCCCCGTTTTTGAAACATTTTTCATTGATGCTCCACTCTTATTAGTCGTAGCGAAATGTTATATAGCTTTCCTCGATAAATGGACTATCTAACACAAAAATAATTTTTCAATTCTAACCAGTAGTTACTGAGATTAGCGCGTTCAACCAAACAAACAAACAAACTCTTCAGTTTAATAATATTGAACTACAGAAGTATCGGAAGCGACTTGTCGCATATTCAGGAATATAGTTTTTTGAACGTCGAAACGATACGTCCTGTAGAAACCTGTATGAAATAAGGAACTATGACGTCATACCCCCCCTACAATCAATTTGAAAGTTTGATTTTTTTTATTAAAAATAGTGACACTCTAAAACATATCTAGTTTTTTTTTTTTACTTATATATGTAAGCCAGGTTCACTCCGTAGTGTAGGCTTAAAGCTACAAGTACACGGCGGGGTCGACTCATCGTGCCAAAATTTTGTGGAATGTCGCGCGCCGTGCCGGCCCGGCCGAATGTTACGATGCTCACTGGCGCGCTGCGTCGCGTAGTCCGTTCGCATAGACTATCAAGTTATTAGTACCTAGCCTAGGTTTATTTGTTTAGACAGGTACATAACTTGCTCGTAATTTAATATTCAGATTAATTAATTCTTTAAAAAAAGACAATTCTAATATCGCGGCGTTGTCAGAACAGATAAGAGTTACGCGGTAGAAAGAGAAGCAACTTCTAGGTTAATATAACTGTAGGTAATTAGCGATGTGCTACCCGAATTGCGACTTTATTGTGTCGGAACAAGAGTTTATTTATTTCAATGATTTGGCGGAGTGAGACTTCTGAGCTGTGTACTATTGCTGCTAGTGCCAGCACTAGCAGCAATAGTACACAGCACCTCGAGCAGTACGCAGTATCGCAGTCCAATAGTACGCAGCTCCAGAGCTGTGTACTATTATGTATTCTGTGCTTATACTGGCTATTTATAACTCGAGTTACAAATAAGTATTTAATGTTTTACAATCGAAATTCGACCACCAGGCGATCGTTCGTAATATAGCGAGATAGTGATACACCCAATTCAAGAAGAATGATAAAAAATTTCTACCCTACTTAAGACAGCTTCCAAAATAAGGGTTATTTCATTACTAGCTGTGCCCCGTGGTTTCACCCGCGTAACTCAGATGCCATGCGAATATCGGGATAAAAAGTAGCCTATGTGTTAGTCCAGGTCTCCAGTTATCTATATACGAAGTATTATCGCAATCGGTTTAGTAGTTTTTGCGCGAAAGAGTAACAAACATTTATACATCCTCACAAACTTTCAAATTTTTTTCACATTTAATATCTTCCCTACATCCCTACATATTATAAAATACATATTATGAAACAAAGTCCCTAGGCGCGTCTGTCTGTCCGTTCGCGATAAACTGAAAAACTGTGTGTATACTGAACGGCTTTTCATGTGTATAATTTGTACCCGTGCGAAGCAGCAGCGGGTTGCTAGTATATTTTAGAAATGTATGTATACAGAGATGTATATATATTTAACAAATCGCTAGTGTCTTGAAAATTCCCATTACGGACACAACCGTCCATAACGTCTGCCCTCACGCGTCTACCCGCGTTCGGGTGGCTATAGTCGTAACTTTTAAAATATTTGACCAAATTACGTACTTTAAAAGACAAACTTTATCTAATTTGAATATCAGAAACGATAATAGTATTTATTTTGGTAAAAATCAATTTGTTACTGCTAAATGTGAATTGAAAATAAAAATTCAAATTTTATTGAATTTATGGTTCACTATTTTGGTAATAATGGCTTACACATAAAAGATCGATATATACTTGTGTATATTATATATTTTTGTAGAACTATTTAGGAGAAACAATCCCACCGTACATTATATTCTTGTAACTCTTACAGTTTTCCCACCGCACGCCAGAATAGCTCGCAGATGACAGATTTTTTTCCGACTTACTTAACACTTATCGTTATATTTTGGGCAATATACACAATATCTTCATAAATTATAGCCTATGTGTTATTCTGATATATAAGCTATATTATTGTAAAGTTTCATCAAAATCTATTCAGTAGTTTTTGCGTGAAAGAGTAACAAACATCCATACATCCATACATCCTCACAAACTTTCACGTTTATAATATTAGTAGGAAGTAGGATTGCAACTACTTAGCCGTTCCCTGTAGTTTCACCATTGTAAATAGGCTATGATTTTCCTCAAAAGTTAGGCTATTTAATGCAAAAAGAGTTTTTTAATCAAACAATTAGTTCTCGAAGCTTAGTGCGTTCAGCGAAAGAAGTAAACTATTCAGCTTTGTTATATTAGTAGAGACACAAAGCGTTAAATGGGTAACTTGGCTTGTTTTTTAGAGTAGTGTTACTGTGTAACATATAGTTTTTTACGATATGTTCACATGCATACACTCATGCCTGTATCCCCCAAAGGGGTAGACAGAAGAGTATTAAAAGTCCACATTTTGCCGACTATAATTTGTACCCACTTACGTAATAAGGGGAAAGCCTTTTTGGGAATTAAATGGGAAAATTGGGAGAATATTAAAAGGGAAAGGTAGGTGTGACGGGAAGGCAAGGCAATGGGAAGAAAAAGGATATTGCTTAAATGGATAAGGGAGTGTAAGCAATAGCTCCCGCGAGTCAGGGTCGCATACCTGTCATACGTAACTCGTTTCTATTTTTAGGGTTCTGTACCACGAAAGGAAAAAACGGAACCCTTATAGGATCACTTTGTTGTCCGTCCGTCTGTCTGTCTGTCAAGACCCTTTTTCTTAGGAACGCGTGGAGGTATCAAGCTGGAATTTATACCAAATACTCAGGTCTCCTGTCCCTTGGAGCTGTGAAAAAATCACACTACTAATCCAACGGAATCAAAAGATACAGCCGTTTATGCTGCAAATTTCCGCAAGTTTTCGACACTCGCAAGGGAATCAAAACCTACAGGGTACTTTCCGTGAACTCAGAATCTTGAAATTTGGTACGAAGCAACGTCTTATAGCATAGATAAAGGAAAAATTGGGAAAACCGTAAATTTTTTGTTACATCATATAATAAAAATATTTTACGGAACCCTCGGTGCGCGAGTCCGACTCGCACTTGGCCGATTTTTTTTAGTATCAAGTCCCATTCAAAAACGTGAACTGGCAACAAACTACTTCGTCCGTTGGGAATAACCCCTACATGTATTTCTAACGAATAAGGTCTTCAAAGGTCGTAATGCGCGCCCGTAAAGTTTTCAGAATGAGAGCATGGTAGTCTATGGTCCATACCAAGATCAGGTTGTTTACTGTTGAATATTTATGTAATTATACGTAAGACTCAGATTATATTTTTACAATTACCAAAATAATCTAAACTCACCTTAGCAATATCACCATTCATTGGCTGCGGCTTAGGTTTCTCAACTTTGGATTCTACCTTCTTTTCCTCAGCAGGTACAACTTCGGCCATTTCCGCATCACCTTCTTTTTCTAACTTCTTCTCATCCACAACCATACACTCTCCTATCGGAGCACTAGTTTCTTTCTTAGCAACTAAAGGTTCTGCTACAACATCTTCTATGGGAGACTTTTGTTCTTTTTCTATTAATTCAGTAGTAGAAACAGGTTTACACACAGTTGTAGGGTCTTCTTTAGTTTGGTTGGTTGGTACATTGTAAACCGCTACAACTTCTGTATTCTCTTCTTTTAATGCCTCTGAAAAATTATAGGGTTTAAGGATTCTAATTATAAAACAATGATAGCCTAATGATGAGTTTCATGTATAGCATAGATACACTAACAATTACTCCCATAGAAACCTCATTAATACTTTAACTTTCTAGTAATCAAGTGCCACAGATGGTGAAGAGCTAGCATATTTTTTCTCTGTGAAATGTCTATTTTTATATACATGTAACACACATACTAGCCAGTGATACTGAAGGTATAGATTAGTTAAAGTTTTAAGTTTAATAATTCCAGAGTTTATGTAGTCTCCTACATAGGAACAAATAACAATTTTTTACTATTAATGTTTGATTCACTCTGAGGAGACCAAAGTGCAGAGTGAATAAACTAATAAAAAAGTATTTTATTCCATATCTTAGGTTCTTATTTATTATTATTATTACTTATGCTAGTTATTTGTTTGTTTTCTTGTAGGTAAAAGCCTCCTCCATAGCTTAACACTTATTTTTATCTTTACCAGTCTCCAACCAGAAACCAGAAGAAGAAAAGAAGCTCTTACTGGTCTGTGGTTAGATAAAAAATTTATATGGCTTAGAACTTCAATATTAAAAATTATTTTGGGTTTGTTACACATTGGTCCCAATTCTGTTACTTCACTCGCTAAATTAAAATTCATAAATTTTCTTCATATAAGATATAAACCTTGTACACTTCAAAACAAGGTCTTATTACAAATTGAAACAAGTAGGTAACATATGTCGCTATCGAAATAAGCAACTTATTTGTCGACTAAAGTCTGATACGCTTAAATAAACTTTAATACCACGTAGCGAGAGCCGCTATCCGTTGAATGCCATCTCTTTTGCTTTGTGTTTTTATTTAAGCTTCTTCGTAGGTGTCGATTAAAATAACGTCATTTTAGTTCGTTTTCAACAAGTTTTTTATACGGCAATTATACAGCGTTTGAATTAATTTTGAAATAAAGAATTTGAAATAAAGTTGAGTATACGTTGACAGTTTTTAGTGAAATTTAGTGTCGCTGAGAAATAAATGCCAGTAACAAATAGACCTTATTACGAAGAACACAAGGTTGATTTCAGATGAAAAAATTAAGTCAGGTTTTAGTTTAGTCGAGTGTACAACAGAATCGGCACCATAATAAAGTCAATTTAATTGTTTAATTGATCAGGAGCATGCCAAGTAAACTTTCAAGTCGGTTTCTTCTTGAAGAATGTGTTAATTATCGTTTGCGTTTTATTATCATATTCATCAGCATATTCAATTAATTTTGCATCTCTTTCGTTTCAGTTTCTGTAGCTATATTTTGCCATTATAAGGTCTTCAAGGGGTTTTAGTTGTTCTATTTTCGCATTAAAGTCACCACATTACTGGTGTGTTTTTTTATGATACGTGATGTGTTTTTTTATGATTCATGATGTGTTTTTTTTTTGGTCATAATAGAATTTACACAACAAATCTCCTCCTCAGTTGATCATTCTGTTGGAGCGTATGCGTTTAATACTCTTGTCACTATATTATATTGCTATGAACTTTGTTTAATTTTTTAAAGTACAGAAGTTCCACTGAGTAAAATCATTTAAATAAATATTCTTGCTCAGACACAATAAAGTGCAATTCAGGTCGCACAGCGCTAATCACGAGGAGCAGTATTCACCTAGAAGTTGGGTTAAAATTTACTTTCGATGTCCTTTGGTAGTGGGAAAAACGTGAGTGACAAACGGATCTTTGTTTTTATTAAAGCAGCCGAATACATGCCATATAAGGTGGGCACTGAAAATCAGTACTGGGGTGGCAATAGGGAATATGCATGTATTTTTTTTTTTATCTTTTATTGACTTGTTCCATCATTCTACCCTAATAAAAAATATAAATAATCTTGACAATGTTTAAATTAATTTTTAAAATAACATTGAAAACATCGATAAAATTTGATCTCTTTGAATGCTGCCATATTTCGCGGGCCTTGGATGACGTCACTTTCCACGCTTAGTGTTTGTTTCATAAACTTATTTGAAGTGTTACAGTAATTTTATACCGATTTCCAGTTGTAATTACTATTTATTGCAATTAATAGACGATGGATGAAGTTAAAAAACCATTTTATAGGTATTGCCTTGTCCCTAAGTGTAAAAACACTATAAGAAGTACACCCAATACAGTATTTTTTCCTGTACAAAATAATAATGAAAAATACGAAAACACTGGTGTACATTAATGAGAAGAGATGAAGTATCTTCAATATCGTGTTTATATTGTTGTGAAGATCACTTTAATGTAAGCATATTACAATTTAATTGCTAGTATAGTGTGAATTAGTCAGCAGTAATTTATGTTTGTTTTAAATATCAAGCAGAAGGCAACTTGCTTGTCTACTTAAACTAGGTAACAAAAGTCCAATAAAACTTAATGAATATAACTAACTATATATATCTTACCTATCCTTTAGATTATAATATAACAAGTATTATAATAATTTACCTTGCGGCTTTCACTCCTTTAAACTCAGCGGACGTAAAATCTGGATTTGATGCAAAATATATAGTCATCATGAATGCACCTATTTCCGGTAGATTGTCCGATTGTGCTTTGACAAAACTACATTCAGTCATTGTCCTAGATGATTTCTAATATCACTAGAATGCTTAAATTGCACTAGCTAAGAGCAAAAACCACAGGAACACATATCTTTCTCCATAACACTACGAATATAGGCGCCGATAAATGACAGAACGTGGAATGTTACGTCATGTTTTGTTTCGACCAATGGTAAAGCGTTTTGCAAAGTTGAATTTCGCGCCCTTATTTTGCATATTTTAATTGTTTAGGCATAATATCTGGACAATAAAGATTCAAGGGAAAATTAATCAAGTAAATTTAAACAACATGCATATTCTCTATTGTCCATCGCATTGTATACTGAGGGTCCACCTATTTTCTAGGGCACGGCGTTCAACCCTCAGTAACATAATAAGTTTTTTTTTTTTTGTAATTTACAGTCAAAGAAACGTGGTCGGGTACGTGGCATTGACGCGTCATGTGACATGTCAGTGTCATGTAACATATGACAACGCAAAAATGTTACATGGTATTAAAATTTTAATGGTCCTTTTTTTTATATATTCCTTTGTACCTATGCAGCTATGTTATTATTTTTATATTTTATTTGTGGTATGCTGTGCTTTAGCAAAATAAATCATTTTTTCTTTTTTCTTTCTTTCTATACTTTTGCGTTTATTCTAATTAAGTGACGGACGGACGGAATTATCGAACTAACGTGCTCACACAGATGCGACCCGGCCGGCGCGGAAAGCCGAGTTAGTCCGACCCTTCAAGGACCCATGTACTTTTATAGCTTTATACCTAAAGTGCGGAGAGGTTGGAGTATTTAACCTGGGGGCTGGCAGCCATTGACCTGGTGAAATAGCAAAAAATTATACCACTGAACCAGTAGTATCTGTGGCGTTAGAGTAACTCATTATGGAACTGGCCACTCTACTCATCGCAAGAAAAACAACGAACGAACGAAGAACATGTATTATGACATTTGTAGTGGTATTCAATGCAAATCTCGCGGAAGAGCCATTAACTATCGAAACCTAAACATCAAATATTGGAATAAAACTGACTTACGATTATTTTATAAATAACGAAGTTCCTTATCACAGAGAGTTGATTTTTTATTTACGTCATCTGTGGATTCTGCTCGATACTACTTTAACTTAAAAAGACAAAAAATTATGTTGGTTGTTTACTAATTATGCATATATCTGTTTTAATACAATTTATTATACGCTAGGGACTATGGTGCTTTCTAACATAGTTTGCTAAAGAGAATGTTGATTATTAATTTCCAACACCTCCAAATTATTTAACTTTCTGATTAGTATGTTGTGAGTTTCAAAATGTTTAATTTTCCAGTTCAAGTCACTTTAACATTCTGTTTGACTAGAGTGTAAGTTTCAACAAAATTTTATGGCTTGCTGTTTACACTGGTGGGTGTCATTACTGTCTTTGCTAAGCCAGTTGTACATGATGAGAACGTCCAAAACATAGGCAAGTAGCACATTAGGGAGAATCAAAATTGGTTCCAAAAATGAATATTCCATTTCGAAGGTCTTTTCTACTTATAATATTTATTATAATTTAAGTGAACGAATATTTTAGTTGTGAAAATATTCTCATTTCAGAATAATTTTATTTTACCTAATTCCATAACTATTATTATAAACAATTGTCAAGAGTATAAAAACCTAAAATGCCCTAAATTTAGATTTGCATTGCACAGGGTAATAGAAGGATCATAAAGAAAACATTCTTATTATTATCATTTGAACTAAGAAAGCCTAAACAGGTTTTAGTGTATTCGGGTTTGAATGCTTAGGGAAAGTAGTCAGGAGCCTAAGGAGCTAACCTTTCAATTAAAAAAAAAACAATTTCAAAGGGAGCAAAATCCAAAAGAATGATATAAAAAGTTCTGTGTTCAGTCTTCTTTTAAATACGTCATCACTATTTTACACTACTCTACAGACACTAGAAACTATTAATAAGTCATTATGGTCCTAAGAGAATTCTAATGAGATTCCTATAAATTGTCTTAAATGTCATCATGACTTTCCATCAGGTGAGTTGGAAAACAAACACTTATTCCGTTACCTAATAAATTAAAAAAATATTTTTTTCCAATTTCCTAAAAAATCTAAACATACATAAAAATGTTTGAAATGTACATAAAAGGCTAAAATATTTCTGTTAACATAATTTTTTTTTTTTTTTAATAAAGATTTTCAATTACAATTAATTGTTACATATAATATGCATCAGAAGACTATTTGCACTAGTAACTCAATAGATTTTATTCGTAGACAAACACACAAACAACATTTAGGATATTAATATTAATTAGGAAGTAGGTCATTAAAAACATTGTTATATATTTTTATATTAACTGTATTTTTTACTAGTATATAACAGTACTACTAAGTTAAGCTGTATTTTATAATCACTTCAACTGATCAACACAGAGAATTTTATTGTTATATTGAATAGATGGGTAACATTAAGCTTAACCAGAAATAAGTTACTAACCCATCCAAGTGCCAATAATACAAAAATATTCAATATTTTGAAAGCGTAAGCAATTTCTGTACAATGGTCTACCTTACCTTTCTCATTTCCAGACTTCACATTCACGAAATTCTCACTATTTTCATTACGATTCTCACTTATACTTTTTTCTTTGGCATTTTCATCACAGTTTCCCGCCTTTTCGTTAGATTTCTCATCAGCCGCTTCCTGTAGTACCGGTACCGATACTTCTTTCAACTTGTCCAACTCCGCCTCATCAATAGCCAACGGGTCTACCTCATTGTCAACCACAGCCTCCGCATTTGGAGACGCTTCCACTTCACCGTGGCCCTTCGGAGATTCCACTATTTTCAAGCTTATATCGTTCATGTTTATTTACATATTTCCGATTCACAAGTCACTGCATAGTGTCACCACGCTGTTCATAGGTTCGATGACTTTAAAATGACCATTTCTAACCATGATAGAATATATATTCCTACATTCAAATACCTGAAGCACAGAAACCATGTAGCAAAACTATAAAAATAATTTAATTAACACTGTTAGTTAAATAGTTTGAAATATATTTCCCATATTGGGTAATATCACGATGGACCAGTAATAGCAGCCGTGAACTCAGGGGTCATTGTAACTAATTACGAGATAATACTATGATGTAGACTATCTAAAGAAATCACTACATATTGTATTATTTCTAATAATATTAATAATTAGAAAATATTTTTGTATTCTATTTATTTTTCAACAAAATAAATGCTATAGCGCAAGGACGCAAATTGCACGCGAACTACTTAGAGTTGCCATACAATGAATAAAAAATAATTTTGTTAAAGAACCCAACTTATACACATATTAATTTCACACGTAGAAATTACATCAAGATAAAGTTATTCTTATAGTATTTGCAGTGCAGAATAAACAAAGCTCAGATTTTATCACAGAAATTAACATACGTCATGAACACTAATTTTATGCTTAACAATTTTACTACTGCGTGACAATATTTTTTAATAAAGTAATATTTTGTATACATGTGATTAATTTCACGCAGCAAGAAAAGCATTGATAAGGAAAAATTATGAATAAAAAAACCAAAAAAATATTTTCCCAAAAGACTGGTTTTTTACGTAAATATTAATAGTATTTTAGGAAAAAGTTATTATTTAGTTTTGTTGTCTTAAATAATGTGGTCAAATTATTTTCATTTATTAACAGACGTTTCGCGTATCGATTTGTCTTTTAGTACTCAATACTGCTGATCAAGAATTGTAAGAAACGTTTATCGTTTATTTAGATAATAGTGTTTACTCATTAGTTTTAAACTTATTAATCGTTTAGCTAAAATAATACCACCGTCAAACAAAAAACAAATAGGCAGTCGAAACGACGAACTTAAAACG
Organism: Callimorpha dominula; assembly: GCA_949752705.1. Taxonomy (NCBI): domain Eukaryota; kingdom Metazoa; phylum Arthropoda; class Insecta; order Lepidoptera; family Erebidae; genus Callimorpha; species Callimorpha dominula. The sequence goes on along the minus strand of OX457000.1, from coordinate 3,044,880 downwards.
TCACATTCTGCTAATGTGACGTTTTAAGTTGGTGACATTAATTTAATAAGGAGCTGACAGAACTCAACAATGTTTAGATTAGCGCTCTCTAGTGGATCTATATATGTATTATTAGCGTGACGGTCACGAGTTCAGTGCTTTTTCCTCACAGCAAAGGTGCACGAATGTGCGTAAAGAAGTTTTCACATCAAGAATACAGTAATCTGTCAATTATATTAATATTTTTGAATTTTGCGCCGCACTTTATAGTGCTGACTTTTATGAGTTTAATAATAACTGTAAATCGATTGATCTTAAAAGTAACTTATTAAATACCAATTCTTAAACTTATATTAATATAATTTTACTGAGCCCTGCAATGTTAATTTATTTTACCTTTTAAATATATAGTTAACTAAATGATTATGAAATATAGAAATGAAAATCAACAAGAGTCACTCATAAAATAATAAAAAATGCTGCTCGTGTTGTTAATCGTCCTGATAATATAAGATTACATTGATTTTAATGTTATATTATTTTATTATGTTTTAGATCAATTTCTTTTTAAAAGTAAAATGAATACATTTTGGAAGTAACAATTTTTCTGATTATGCTTTTTATTTATTTTTAATCGACTGATACAATAATTAATCAAAACAAGCACTCAATAACTTAAAAGACAAATGGGCAATAAAATGACATAAATTTTTTCAAGGTCTATGAAACGCTTTTTAGTGAATTACAATAACATTGCGATAGAATTTCAATTGTATCAAATTGTATTGTATTAATTATAAATTTTCAGTTTGATGTTCATAAACATTATAATTATTCGAGGCTTAGAAGTTTTAATAGTAAGTTTCATTTTCAACCCTACCACGTTTAATTTTATCTTATCGACTAGAACTTAAACGGTGTATAATCGATTGATTTAAGTAGCGGTTTGTATACACCTGACTACTCCAACCACAATTTCGAGATAAGTACATCACTAAACGATGATGAAAGAAAATGAATGAAAAAAGCAAATGGCTGACTAAAACCGACGTTCTTAGTCCTAATATAAATCCGATGTAATTACATGAATTATGCGCTCTTCATAATAATGATTAGCGAAATAAGATTAGAAACAGAGTAAAGAACTAAGATTACCATATATTAGCGGCCGAAAGCCTGCTGAAAGTATAAAAAATCCAAGAAACTAATACCTTAGCTTACACAATTCCTATTTTATTGCAAAAGTATTAATCGTGCGTGTGACGGACGCACGTCCGTTTATTGCTAAGGTAAGTCCTTTATTCTATATTTTGTTGCATGTGCTCCTACTGTGCAGTCAATTGTTTACATTATTTTGGGTTTATCGAAATTGCGAATGCTTACGACTGCTTTATTTTTAGAATTTGCAACTTAGTACTTAATTAATTTTCGAAGTTACCAGTTGCAGCGTGATGACTAATTTTGTACTTATCTCACGATGAGAAAATAGGAGAAGAAAAAATATTACTTTTATTTGTGTACCTGCACTTTTTTTTGCATTCTGTTCTCAGAATTTTTTATGCGGGTACAGACAACCAAATAATTGCTTGACAACTAATGATTACATACTTTTATTTACAAGCACTTCACTTAAGTTCTGTAGGTATGTACTAACCAAATTGATTTATTTAATTAAAGTTACGAAGTGTATTTCTTTGAACTTTGTTCTTATAATTTTTTATTATTGAATATGATATGTACTTACATATGTTTTCGTGTTATTCAACTACCTATAAACTATGCAATTACATTTCAGTTGAAGTGATGTGAAGTGACGACACAGGGCGGGGGCGCCGCCCCAGTTGAATATGGATCGAGGCTACGACAAGAGATATAGCAAACATCATAAGGACAAACACAAGAAGCATGGCCATAAGAAACACAAATCATATTCAGGTAGTTCCCATGAACAATCTTATGCTACTGTCAATTCTGTTAAGCCACTAGTGGAGTATTCAGATGTTAGCTCAGAGGCACTGTCAGCACCAGAGGCCGGTGAGATTGATAGTGAAACTAGCTCAATCAGCAGGCATATCGCTGATGACCTTGATAGAACAAGAAAGTCCCATTCCATACGTACATTTGTAGATAACAAGACAATATCAGTCACAACTACCAGTCGTCGGACCACTGAAGAGTACGCCATTAGAGATTCCTCAGTGGGAAGAAAGAGAAGAATAGACGGGTACATTGAGGCAGAGACGGAGTTTGATGATCATGGCAGGTATAAGAAGAAGAAAGACAAACGTAAAAAGGAAAAGAGAAAGAAGAAAAAGAAGTCTAAAAATAGGTCAAGGTCAGCAAGTTTAGAGAGTGTATCTGCAGACGACAATGTGCCTGAGGAGCAGCCGGCCCAGGCACCGACGCCCCAGCGCTACCACCAGGTGCCTGTGAGCGAGTGGGAGAAGGCATCGTCTCCACTACGCAATGGCTCGTGTTCTCCTGTTTCGCCTAGTACGCCGCCGCTGATGCGCCATGAGTCGCCGCGACATCGCGTTGTGCTCCGCGACCCTCCATTGCACCATAACCCGATGCCTTACTCCCCACATCGGGATAGATCTCCGCTCGTAAGGTAAGTTATATCTTTCCATTTTAGAAATAGCCATTAATTGGTAAGATCATGTAGTATGCCAATTTAAACTAAAAGAAATTTTAATATGCATTTATTTTAATGATGGTTACCATTAGCTACAAATAATTTACAGAGAACTTTCCCTTCACTACATATTATAGTCACTCCTGCCGCATCTGTCTGTGTTTCAGGGAAACACAATAACTCCCAAATGGATTTTCATACAGTTTTCACTGATAGACAGAGTGATTAATGAGGAAAGTTCAGATCTATAATTCATTAATGTTTTGTGTAAAATAGCTGAAATATGACAATGATTGTGGAAGATGTTGGAAAAGATATATGCTCTGCTACCCGTGCAAAGCAGGGGTGGGTTGCTAGTTATCCATAAAAGATAAAAGGAACATTTTAGTGAAAGGATCTTTTGTCATTTTCGTATCTAATATTCCATGTGTCACCATCTCATTCAGCTCTCAGAACATTGTTTTTTTATTTACCTAATTTGAGAAATAAGCCTGTATCTTGCTTAATGGTAAGCTATCATTGGTGACTATTAAAACTAGTGAGACAAACATACATAAGTCAAATGTTTAAATAGGTGTGATTCAGACCTTCAGTTGCTTTAATAATTATTGGACTATTTTGAAATATCTACATTAGTCTATATAAAGAAATAAATTAGAAGGCTCCTTTATGTAAGGTTCTTATGGAACGTAAAATTAAGAAAATTGTGCAGAAAATCAGTTCCCATGGGATAAATTTTAATTGCCCTGCGAATGAAGTTGCACTCAACTAGTTTGTCATAAAATAAAGATCTATTTTATTAACTGCATCCTTCCATATATGGAAATTTATGTTATAAATTAAAGGTAATCTTTAAACCATACTTACGTAAATAAATTAGCAAAGAAAGTAAATTCCCAGGCTAATTTCGTCCCATAGCGCACAATAAATTGCACCCTTACACATCTCTCTATTAATATGAAATCGTAATCTGACCATCTTCTTAGTTTTATATTGTTAATCTGCGAACAATAGTACAGGTTATATATGATCAGCAATTTTAAAAATTAAATTTACTGGACCAGCACTATAACAAATAAATAAAATAAAAATTATAATATTTACCTACAGAAGAATTACATTTATTCAATTTCAATTTCAAAGCCTTCATTAACCAAAAAGAGAGTACAAATTTTAAAATAAATTAAAACTAAGTTGCACAGTGGTTCTCTTTATAGCTCGTCCTTTAGACACAAAGGCTCCTCTAGCACTTTTCACCATCTCTTTTTTTTGCAATTACTTGCCATACTGGCCCAGCAGTTTTTTTTATCTCCCCTGGTCACCTGATCTGTCTGCCTCTCTTCCTCTTAGTATTATGTCGAGGAGTCCACTCTGTCACTTTTCTGTCCATTTGATTCTTTGCTCCCTAAGCCTGTGGCCAGTCCATCTCTATTTCAGGGTTTTAATTTTTGTTTCCACATCCTCAAACTTCGTTACTTTCCTAAGGTCAACAGCTTGTTTTCTATCACTTTTTTTATAAAAGCGTTTGCACAGTGGTTGCCCAAATTTCGCTTCCGTAAGTCAATATTAATGATGCAGGTGTTGTAAAGTTTCTTTTTTGCTGTGAGGGGACATTGTTTACTTTATGGAGGATGCTTTTTAAAGACCAAAACCTTTTATTTGTGATTCCCCTGTCAATCTCATTTGATTTGGTCTTTCATCAAGATCAGTTGTCTCAGATATAAATATGTTGTTACGTGCTTCACTATTTCGCCTTCCAGTTTGATGATAGCTTGCGATGTGTTAGACATCGTTTTGGTTTTTGTTTTGTTCATAGTTAGGCCGAATTTTTTGCTCTTAGTTACGAGTTCTTGCTTCATGTGTAGTAGGGTATCCGGGTATGTCAGATATGAGTACTATGTCGTCTGCAAATCGTAAATGATTAATTCTTTCCCCTTGTATGTTTATACCCATGCCATATCATCCCACTTCAAGTCTTCGAGGACAAATGTAAAATTTTTAGGGGACCGTGAATCTCCTTGTTTCTCTCTTTGGACTGGGAATACTTCACTGTTGCTATATATATTCCTTATGATCCTAACATATTTGTTCTCTATACCCTGATTTATAAGTGCTTGTCAAATATGTTGATGTTCCAGAGAGTCAATGGCTTTGTTATAGTCAATGAAGGCCAGGTACAGGGGGTATCCATATTCTTGACACTTTTAGAGTGTTTGTTTCAATGTGTGTATATGGTCTATGGTGGAGAATCCTAAACCCTGCTTGTTCCTTTGGTTCTACTGTTCATCTAGCTTTTTGGTAATGCGGTTGAGAATAATTTTTGCAAAGACTTTGTACACATTGGATATTAGGCTGAACGGTCGATAATTGCCTAGGTCGTATTTGTCTCCTTTTTTGTGGATAAGAATGATTGTGCTTGTGGTCCACTCTGTAGGTATATACTCTGAGTCCAGAATGCAGTTATATAGGCTTATTAGTGTTGAAAGAGTCTCTGGGAGAGTTGCTTTTATTGTTTCATTTGCTATATTATCAGGACCTGGGCCTTTGTCATTTTTCTGTGACCGAATTGCATGCTCAACTTTACATTTTAGGATAGGGGGAATCTCTTCCTCTGCATCCTCGTTCAATTTAGTAATGGGTTGCTCAGTGTTCTTACTTGAATAAAGCTCTCTGTAGAAGGTTGTTGCAGCATCTAAAATAGATAGTATTTTTGTGACTGTGTTTTTATCTTTATTCGTAATTTTAGGTATCCATGATCTAGAATCTTACAGCTCTTGGAAGGCTTTTTTTTACCTCTAGTCTTGACCAGGTGATGATTGATGCAATCAATGGTTCTCATTGCTTTATCCTTTCTTATACATTTACTGATTTCCTTGCTTATTTCCAATGGCTATTAGGTTTTTGTCAGTTGACTCAAGGGCTTCTTGTAGTTCTTGTTGATTTCTCTGCTGCCTCAGTCGGAGCATATACTTGTACTGTTGTCCAGTTGTCCTTATATCCTGGTAGGCTTACTCTTAGTACTGCAATTCTTTTTGATATGCCAATAAATTCTAAAATGTTTTTCTCAATTCTTTTTGATCATGAATCCCGACCCCACATTGGTCTATTGTCTCTCCTATGAAGTAGTATAAAGTCATCATATTCTGTGATTTCCGTTTAGTCTTCTTACTTCACTTAGACCGAGAATATCCCATTTTATATTCTTAAGTGCTACTTCAAGTTCTAGAAGTCTTTCGCTAGTTCTGAGCGTTAATACGTTTAAAGTCGCAATTACATTTATTATGAAAAATATAAATTAATATCTACACTAGGAATATAAGTTACAACAAAATTTAAAATCAACGATCTATATTTAAAAACGTTAGCATGCATCACTGTTAGGTATCAAATCTTTTAATTTACAACAAACACTCCATTTATAAAAATGCCGTGTAATGATCACTTGTGATGATCATATACAACAATGAGACTCGACAGATTTGAACAGCGCCAGGATAATTACCGACAAGACCAATACTAGCAGCGCCCCACGGATTTACCCGCGTAAGTCCCGATCCCGTGGGACTATCGGGATAAAAAGTAGCCTATTTGTTAATCCAGGTCTCCAGCGATCTACATACCAAGTTTCATCGCAATCGGTTCGATAGTTTTGGCGTGAAAGAGTAACAAACATCCATACATCCTCACAAACTTTCACGTTTATAATATTAGGAGGATGTTATCGCCCCCCTCTCTGTGGTGGTCTGATCATGCAGAGGTTTTTCAAACCTTTCCGCGACCTTTACATAATTAATGAATTGTCTCTTAAAATCTGGCAAGGAATACAAATCCACCACAGATTGACCTGCCAGTCTTTATAAAAGATGCACTGAAAACGTTTATTTTTATATTTCGTTCAACAAACTTTCATCCCCATCAGTTAGATGATTGGCACTCCACCACTGTGCACTGTTCTGAAACTTTTTGCCTCGCACAACAATCTTTGAAATAAATTGTCATCTACGGTTTTCCGGACCGATACGATCTTCAACCTTTCAAGGAAAGAGCGTACTCCCATCTCAAAACCCGGCAGCGCGCTTGTGACGCTAGGCGCTTACCATCCATCTGCTCGTTTGCCCCCTTTGCCATAAAAAAAGTACAAACGCATTTATCAATAGTTATTTTTGAATCTTAGATTTAATAAAGACTGAAAGCTTAAATTTTCATGATCTTCCAAGGTTACTATACTACTATGTCAGACGACAGATTAATTATGGTTTTGAATCATTTTAATGTAAATAAATTACATGGATATGATGGCATGTGCTTTGAAAGGCAAGTGGTCACCTTTGATGCTTTACTGTCGTGTGCAGTTGTTGATTTCCAATATAAGACAATTATTGGTGTGATTTACAGATAGTTGCTCTCGGCCTGGCTGTACTTTTTGTCCATTAAATTGTATATTAGTAAGGCATTTACAAAGTAACGACATTTTAATGAAACTACTGCATGAATATCTGTTATTTTCATTCTTAGATTTTTGTGTCGTTAATTTCTCCCAACAATATAGTACATTGCTGTTTTAGGGTTCCAATCCTCAAAACAAAAAAAGGAACCCTTATAAGATCACTTTGTTACTAGACGCACTATCTACATACAAATTTGCTTAGGGAACCCTCGTTTTATTTTAAAGAAAGCTGTGCTACAAAAATTCCAATTTTAAAATATCCCGAATAAATAATAGGTCGAGGCAAAAGTCGAGATGGCAACAAGTTGTCGAACAAAATGGCATAAATATGTTATATATAAAATACGAAGAAACTTTTTCCCAACTTTATTATATATTTCTAGAGCCAACGCAAAATAATATGACGTCATTAAATCTAGCTTGCTATGTCACTGCTTTTTTAAGGTGAATTGTAGCGGCAGAATGAGGTTTATCGACCTTCTATAATTATAGCCCTTGAGTATTAAGTCATTAGTATACATATTTGATCAAATAAATAGATGACCGTCTCATGTCATTTTTCATGCTGTGTGCTGTCATTTCTTTACAAACAAAAAAGGTAGTTGTACTCAAATCCACCACAGTGGCGGTGGTGTACAGGGTGATTTAAGCCGTGCATTTTGACTAAACCGTTTATAAATATGGTGCAGTGTAAAATTTATATTTAAGTGTTTTTTGCCCTGAGACTCTTTGAGTAGTGAGAAAAACAGACGTTTAAACCTCAAATTTTAGTATAGGATTAAATTCCATTGTGATCGAAACTCATTAGGTCATTAGGGAGAAGTCTTTTGTGTCAACATTTTCGAAAGAAACCAAAAAATGTCTTTGGTTTTTATTGAGTATTAGTAGGTCAGATGATAGTTTCTGTGTTTGTTCTCTTAGTTGAACAAAAGAAAAGTTGGTCCTATCTAAGGATACTAAATAATATGTCTAAAACATGTTGATGTCGGGTTGCCATGTAAAAGAATCATTATAATTTGCTTTGCTTAGCAACAAACAGTTTTCATATCTCCTTGGATATGTAAACTGTTGCTACGTACACATATATAGTATTAAATGTTCCTTTTTATATTTTATACCTTTTTGAATTTAAAAGTGCGTGTGAAAACATGTTTTTTTTTAAACAAAATACTTAAAGTCTAGGTAAGGTATCACCACTAGTGTTCCAAAGCACTCGAGCTTTTTGTAAAATCGTATTTTTTTTAAATATATTTTTTTGTAAAATTGCATTTTTACAGGAAATACAACCATGTAGTTGAACTTAAAATAGCAAAATTGTATCTGTATACAACATTTCATCAAAATCGTTAGAGCCGTTTCCGAGATACCCGAAATATAAATTCATAGATAAATAAATACATACAAACAAGAGTTGCTCGTTTAAAGTAATAAGATTTATATTCATATTTCCGCCCACAGTTTCCAATATGATTTTTAATAATATGTAAGTACCTAAAATTATTCAAATTAGTCTAAAAACAATGAGACTATTGCGTATTCAGATATTGACATCTACTGTATTCAAGTATTGACATCTACTGTATTCAAGTATTGACATCTACTGTATTCAAGTACTGACATCTACTGTAATCCCTTAAAGCGTCCATTAGACGCTCATGCAAACGTCAATCATTATTTGGTAATAATTGTCATGATTGACGGATCTTCGTTGGTGATTGATGAAATAATATCGACATTAAAATCTCATCATGCAACCGTCAATCACTGCATTAGACGATAGGTTATTCGTTAATAACCGTTTTGATTGTGGCAAAACTGACAGCAAAATCTACCGTGTAATGGGCGCCTAAGAGATGAAAGTGTGTATTAAACAGACTTAGAATACAAAAGTGTGTGGTATTCATATTAATTAAAGATAGCCCTTGATAAAGGGGTGATGCGTCCTATCGCGTTGGTGTCAGGCGCCACACTACAAAGACTAACACCTAACCCAAAAAAGCTTTAAGAAATCGGATTGGTACAACCTGAACTCTATTTTATAATACACTCGAAAGCCGTGATTCCGGGTCACATAAAGATACCTGAAATTGTCGGAAGCTAATAATGCTAGTTTTGTGACAAATTGTGTTTAATAGATAGAAGTTAAATAAAATAAATAGTTCTTAAATGAAAGTTATAAAAATTCTTGGTTGTTGTAAAAATAAGACTAAACATGAGGTAACACAAAGTACTGAAACTTTAAATAAAAAATGTTTTTTTTTTCTATTTTTGTTTTATGATGAGATTGGTTATTTCTGTTCTTATGTAATTTTTTATAAATATAATACAGTGCCATTAATTTATTACTTTAATTTAAGGAGTATTTAATTGTCTATTAAACACAATTTATTTCTCTAAGCTAGCATTCTTAGCTGCCGAGACTTTCAGTTATCTTTATGTGACCCGGATTCATTGCTCTCGTGTGTAATATTAGTACATGATATGCAAGATCGTAGTGTTTATATTCATCCAACACAAATCGAGGATCCTCCAAACATCGGCTAGGTAACATTCATAGTGTCTCTAATAGTAGATGTAAATAAAGATCATTCATACTATAATTCGAGATCTAAAGATTTTAGGTTATCAAATGGTACCAAGCAAAATATAACAAACGTAAAATCTTTTAGCTAAAGATTTTTTATTTAAAATATTATATTACTATTGGCTGTGGACATAACTGAATCGAGATTGTGGAAAAATATAGTGGAATGAAAGACCATGTTCAATGACCAAAGTTTTAAGTTCAAATTCAAACACCTTTATCAGTAGATTTTCTCTTTTAGTTGGAAAATTCCTTTTTTTGGCGTCGTGGAACCCTCACGGGTCGTCACCTCAGCTGGGCTAAACCTGCTACGGGTCCTTCGTTAAGAAACGCTTTCAAAAGCGCCGATAAATATCAGCTTAGAGAAAGTTTTAATCATTGTTAAAACAAATCTTATATATCCATTAAAGTTTCATGTTTCAACATAAAACTGATAAAAAAGTGATAAAAAACGTCTTAACTTGTACACAAACTGGCGAAGCTGATAACATGAATGTCTGTTTACTCTTTCCGAGTTGAATTTATTTCCTTGAAAGAGAAATAAATGGTGCTAATGATTCACTTCATATACTTTTCTAACACATACTAATTTCTTTTTATACATACATACATATAGGATGAAAGTATCTCACGCCATCATACAGGCCTGCTCTTCTAAAGGCGCCTTTGGCATGTTAAGTAGTATTGTTTTATGTGATACCGATGTCGTAATATGTTAGATCCATAAACGTTAAATGAATAAAAAACATGGTCTTTAGAACAGATACTTTATTTTGAAACTGCTAATATGCGTCGTACACTAGGGCATGAGGTTCAAATATTTAGTATGCATTTGATAAGTTACCATCCCCGTTGCTCTGTAGCGCGGAGTGCAGGATTCATTGCACTTTGCATTCTGGAAAAATTATATAGCTATAATCGGCAAGGAATGTATGCAGTACATGCCATGTTCAATGTTTAGTGCTAGCTTTAATTATAGAATGTTTTACAATTCATGAACTCTGATTCACGCACTTTTTTTGCATAATCTTGTCTTTTCTGTGTGACATTTGAAGTATTTGCAATCAGCTAGATCTGTATCTAAAGGAGCAATATTTTTACAAAATATTTTGGAAATATCTCTGAGCCAGTATGGCAATCTTTGTCTGTATTTGTCTCTAAATGAGCTACAAAGAAAAGTATCTGATCATTCGTGTCGGCAGCGGCTTATATTACTTTGAAAGAAAATACAAAACCAAAAACAAATACCAGGTTATAGATATGACCTTACTTTAATAGGCGTGATACTTCATATATATACACTAAGTAAAAAAAAACCTTGATTACCAATTACCATTATTATAAACCGCCCCGGCTTCGCACGGGTACAAATTTTCCTTATGAATCACTCTGTCTATTACTGAAAACCGCATGATAATCCGTTTTGTAATTTTTCAGTTTATCGCGAGCCGACAGACAGACACGGCGGGGGACATTGTTTTATAATATGTAGTGATGTAGTGATGAGGCATTATTTTTATAAATATAACTATTTTATTTAATTACATCAAAATGTTTGCTACAATATACTTGTAAAGCCGTTAGCCGTTAGCAACCAGATGTTTTTTTAATGGTATTATATGATAATTATGATTTAGGTCCACTGCCTTAGCCAGTAAGCTAACAACATTTGATTATTAATTTTTCTTAACAATTTTCAGACGAAGACAGAAATCAACGACACCCCACACGCCGATAGCACCTCCGTACCACGATACAGTTACCATTGATTCGGATACGGAACAGGACTACGAGCGCAGTAGACGTGAGCGGGAGTACTGGTTAGAACAACAACAACGTATACAGTCTCCCATTATGGTATCAGGTAAATTCTGTTACACTTTTTTTTTAATTTTAGATGGTAGGCACAGTAGATTTCTTGAGATCACAACCCTACTCTACTCAAAGCAACATTCAGGAAGGTGATTACCTAGTTGGGGTGCTGTTATTCTACTTAAAATCTGCTGAGACCTACCCCTGCTACCATGATTTTAAGTTAAAAACAGTTTGTCACATCATTTTCATGAAAACCTGGATCTACAACTGTTTTGTAAATCACTGGTTTACTTATTGTGATTATTAGCCACTTCGTCAGAGGCTCCTCATATTTGTAGTAAAATTCTATTTATAAGTGGTTTCATGTCCAGGGTTCTTTTAACATAGGTTCACTTATACTTTGTCTAATTTAGGATAATTTTGACAGCTCACGCCTATGAAGTTTTGTATTTGTTTTCGGTAAAATTTACAACAGATCACTTCATACTTCATTGATGGGTACCGCCCACTTGGTGAAGTGCCACGCGTTACGAATAACTAGAGACTATCGAAAATCATAGTATTTATAGTGAGTAATTAATTTCGTTAAAAAAATAAGTGAAGGTGTAATTTTTAGATTGTTACTGTATCATTGTCATTACAATGCCATCAAAAGGATTTGGGCTCATGTCAAAGGTTTGTTTGTTTTTTTTTTATAATTATATCAAGTACGGTTTACGTTTATTAAATAGGTTCTTAAGTTTTATTATTATTTTTTTTGCCATGTAGTCAAACATAAGATATCTACACCATTTACGACTAAGAAAATACTAACTTTATTGCAAAACGACTGTGAAAATGTAACTGCGGATGACTGGAGGAAATTCTTATTTCTCGTTTCATTTTATTTCTGTGAGCGCTTATAGTGATATTATTATTTTTTATTAAATAGAAAAGACTGTTCGTTTTGTATGGTTTTCTGTGGTTTTCTTGGTTATCTTGCCAACTGCCCCTGAGGGATTGTTGTGAGTTTTATTTCCACATAGGAGAACATTTCTCCATCTGGGTGAGCTTTATTTTTGTTAATTGTCAGTTTATAAATAAAGTCCACCTCTCTAGAAAATTATCTCTGTGTGGCGGGCCACACACACATCATTTTCTAGTGAGGGGGTTTAAATAATAACTACAATTGAAATATCAGTAAGCTCTGTGGAAATGTGGGGTCAACTGACAATTGACCCTGATAAAACTCAATACTTAGAACATACAATGTTGCAGATAAATACAACTTAAGTATACAGCTTAAGTAGAACCCGTACCGATTTTTATGTGGTATTCTTTGTTGGGTAGAAGATTTGTTAGATGTCCATACACTGATTACTAAATGGTAAAAATCGATAATTTTTGGAAACTGATTCAATGTACTAATTAGGCGAGCTACATGTAATATTTATTTCTCCATTATACGTTTCATTTTGTTCTGTTGATTTGTTGATGAAACTGGCTGTCACGATAGGAAAAATGCTCAGCAGACCTGTTAGAATTGAGCACCCCTGAAAGACTGCAATCGATAGCATCACCTGCCGTGGTAATCGAGATAGCAGTAAGATAGAAGACGCCTCTTTTTGACTTGTTTTTTTTCTGTTGGTGACTGAAGTCGCCACAATTCTAGGGGATCCTATCACCTCTGTATAAGAGTATTTTACTAGTATTCTACTAAATAGATCCATTTATCGAGGAGTCATGTCAGGCTTACGAGAGTACAGCGAAATTATTTCTTTAATAGGTATGGACTACTTACGGAAATTATTACTATTAAACATGAATTGGTACTGGTTAGGACGCCCTGGCTAATTTTCAGTCAGGGTTTTTTAACTTTTTTAGTTTATTTTCACTGCACGAAGTATGTGAGATAATTATCCCATTTGATCAGAAGTCTTTTTTACCCTATTACTACAAAACGAACATGAACCGACATTTTATATTTAGTCAGTGGTATTATACATATAAAGAAATGCTCTATGACATCTATCATTCGTTTGATCATCTGTATTATAAAGCTGAAGAGTCTGTTCGGTAGAACGCGCTAATCTCAGGAACTACTGGTTCGAATTGAAAAATATTTCAGTGTTGGATAGCCCATTGATTGAGGTTATAGGCTATATAACATCACGCTACGATCTATAGGAGCGGAGTACTGACCATGAACGCAGGTGAAAGTGCGGTGACGTCTAGTATATTATATTTAGAATGTGACTTCCAGACTCGCCCGTGCACGAGCCGCGCCTGCGCGAGTACAGCGAGCAGCGGCGGCGGCGCTGTCGCTCGCCGCACCACCGCCGCCGCACGCGCTCTCGGGAGCGCACACGGGACCGACACAAGGACTTCAAGGCCACGCACCGGTATGTACACACGCGCACCTCGATCTCGTCCTCGAGGGCCGTGGCTCTATATATGGGACGAACGAACATTATGACAAGTGTTTATACTGGGTTATGGCGTAGCCTATTTTTATATATGTATATGTGACAATTTCGTTCAAAAGGTCAGTTAATCATTTGTAATTTGGGTTAAGTTATACCATTTTAATAATATTCTTGTCTATGCCATCCGCTAGGGACATTCGTACGTACTAGTTTAGAGCGTTGTGTGTAGGTCCCACAGTCGCGGGTCACTGAAGCGGCGCCGCAGCGTGTCGCGGGGCCGGCGGCGCGGCTCCACGGCGTCGCCGCCGCGGCACCGCGCCAAGCACCCCGAGCCCGCGCGCGAGCGGCACAGGTACGTCACACATATGAGTAGCTGGTCTTATGTCGTAAGAACCTCATTTTTGTTGCATGCAGTTTTTATTTAAAAAATCAAAAATTTCATCGTTTCAAATGCAAGAGTAGAACGAGCGCTTTGATATATTTAGTGGTTTTTTTTTTATAAATAATCCCAAACTTTCACTTGGAGCACCTGACAAAAAACTAATAATATTAAGAAAAATAAACTACACACTTTATAAAACTTTTCTTATATGGAAACAAAATTATGGGCACAATATAGGTACCTTGAAAGTGTTATACTGATTCAAATTCACGAAAACAATATATTATGAGCTTATTACTCTAACTGACAATCTATCTATCTTCTATATAAATATCAATGTTTGTATGTTTGTCTTCCGAAACCATTGATCAGATTGTGATGAAACTTTAGTTTACAATAAATTTAGCCGATCGGGAGTCCATCCAGTGTATTATCGCTCACAATCTGAAATACTTCCTCACACACATACATCGTATAGCCTATTATATATTATTATGTGATATAAACATTATTATTAAATTCATGTTACATTATGCCCTCTTTATTAATTGTTTGAATGTACTGTAACATTAACAACCACAAACATTCTGTAAACATGTATCTTTTCTGGCTATATAAAAATATCCATTAATTCATTAATTAAAGGTTAATCATTAGACTAGAACTCTTAACACGCAAAAACATATCTTAACATTTCCAACATTTTGCTGCTACCTTAAACCGATATTATAAAATAATCGCTGATTTTACAGAGTTAAGCATGAATCACCTAGTCCACCATCCATATTGCAACGGAAAATCGACTTCAAGGAAAAGATCAGTGATACTAGCCTGTTTGCTGAACTAGTCAAGGACAAACATAAAAGGGCCAAGGTAAATAAAAGTAAAAAAATATATAAAATGCAAGAAAAATTCTAACGTTTTTTTCTTAAGCGACGAAAAGAAAAGGCGTTTCGCAATTCGACCGTATATATATATATATATATACGGTCGGTATTTGTAAGGGTGGTCCCATGTCAAGGAAGTCAGGATCTGATGATCAGAATCGTGATAAAATTGAGAGAAACCCTCGAAAGTTGTTGGAACGAATAGTGTTTCTAATAACTTTTCATTACTTTATCAGGTATTTTATGAAAAAAATCATAAAATATAAATCTTTGTAACAAAAAATTAAACCGACGAAAATAACTAAAAAGCAAAAAATAAATAAACCTTAAGTCTTAAGTATTGAGCTTATTTACACAAACTATAAAATTTTATATAAACTTATTTTGAGTCGGCGCCAAATAATGAAGTAATAAAGAAATAATGAATGGCGCCATCTCCTCATATTCATAACACACGAGATGTTCCAAAAGTGATATTGTGGCGCTCAATATAACTTTGTACAGTATTTAGACTTTAAGACTAGAATTTCTTTATATATTCATTTATGTTTACAGAAACTACAGGAAATATTGAATCAGAAAGAGGAAGAATCGCAGGGTGCGATATCAAACACGACGTCAATCAATAACCCCGAGATACTGACTATAGATGAACTATCCAACGCAACTGCAGACAGTTTTACACAGGTAAATTGTTATTGATCAATGATCGATCTCTTGTTTGTGTAAGTGATAGTTGACTGTCATTCGAGAAAGATTCCCTGTTGTCGGTATCAAAGACTTGGTACATATAGGTGAAGGAATATAAGACTTCGTGCGTGTAAATGAAGGAATCAATGACTTGGTATAGTTACCGGCAACTAACTTGGCAAGGTTTTGGCTAGCGGCACAGAATACATAATAGTACCAGTACAAAAGGACCTCTTCGCAATACCATTTAAATAAATAGCGACTCTTGCTCCGACACAATAAGGTGCAATTCAGATCGCACACCGCTAATTCCAAATGAGTTATATTAACCTAAAACTTGCCTCTCTTTCTATCGCATAACTCTTATCTGTTCTCATGCCCTTAAGGTTGTCTTCTGTAAGAAGAATTAATCTAAATATTTAATAACCAGTTATGTGCCTATTACTTTACTTCTGTGAACAAATTAAGTTTTAAATAAACCTAGGCTAGGTATTTACTTAGTAGTACCTACGTAGATGTATCTTATATTAAAGGAAACTATTTTATTTCACAATCTCTGCATAGATACTTTAATATCTAAGAAGATAGGCATTTGCCAAACGTTAGTGTGTACCTTGAAATGAAACTATCTCTTTTAGGTGTTTAGCTAGGTAGGTATATGCAAATCAAATCGCGGAACCCTACTCCTTATAACACCAGCTATTTGCCAGTGAAAGTCTCGTGGAAATCGGTTTACCCGTTCCGTAGATTAGCCGGAACAAACAGACAGACAAAAATGTGAAAAATATTTTTTTGGTATAAGTACCGTGTAAACATTCAGATGCATTTAGTAAAAAAACTGCCATTATGTACATATTTATATATTTTGCGCGGAACCCTCATTCTTTTTTCAAAATCAAAGTAGCATAAATTACTCCTTTTAACATCAGCTACCTGACAGTGAAAGTCCCGTGGAAATCGGTCCACCTGTTCTGGGGATTAGGCGAAACAAACAGACAGACAAACATTGTAAAACATGTTGTTTCGGTATATGTACCGTATATTCTTCCAAATGCATTTAGTAAAAAGCGGTTATTTTAATATTACAAACAGACACTCCAATTTTATTTATTTCTATAGAGTATAGATGTAAAGATAGAAGATGTGTATCAGTTGTTGTGGTCCTAATAAATAAATATACTTATCATAGCTAAACTTGACCTTGTAAATATCTAACTAATACTGATTATAATTAATAATATAATCTAACTACGTAAATACGGGAAACGTAATTCGTAAGCGACGAACGGACGAAGCGACGTAGCGCGTGAGTGAGTATCGAAGTAACGTGCTACCCGGCCGGCGCGTGGCAGCCCACTAAATTTCGCCCGACTCATCGACGCTGCTAGGTACCTGTAGCTTCATACCTACTGACCGGAGTGGGCCTAGCCTGTTAGTGGGGGAAAGTTTGCGAATGTATACTTACGTGCAACAAAAATACCCGTAGTCCATTTTACTGTATCTTTCTCAGTTTTGGATATAGCAGTAGACATCATAAACCATTTTTCTGGCATGTCTACGTAAAATAGTATTTACAGTTAAAATTTATAATTGATACAAAACAATAACAGTTTGCAACAAACAAGTTGTAAAATTTTGTACACGCAAGTGTACTCTAGGGCGAACGGAACGTGGACACGTTGCGGGAGGCAAGGGTCGACTGGCCAACCATCGCGCGCTCGGAACGATGTAACTGCGTTCCCCTCGTCCCGCTTGATAACTAAAGAGATCTCTACTTCTCCGCATCTAATGAATCTTGCCAAGGTATTAGCCGGCGACTGAACATATGGATGAAGGGATCAAAGACTTGGTACATAATAGATCAAACACAAAGGTTCAAAGAATGTCGCCAGTTTGGTCATAAATAATATAGGTCCGTGTATTTAAATACTCAAAACACATCACAATCATAAAAAAATTAATGCTAATGTTTAATAATAAGTCTTTGGCACATAGAAGTGTGGTGGTTATTATGCATGTGGAGGGAAGTTGTCAGACAGAAGGGCTTCTGAACTCTTATGGCAGGATGTTTTATATAATTTATTAGTCATCTATATTGGACTAATATGACAGGCCATTTGAATATGTTGTTCTAGTGGTTAGTGATCCTGACTGCTAAGCCTGAGGTCGTTGGTTTCATTCCCATCCAGAACAAATAATTGTGTGATGAGCACTATCATTTGTTGTGTTTGGGTGTAATTTATCAGTAATATGTATGTATTTAGTAATATATCAGAATGTTTATCAGCAGTCTGGTTAGCATAGTACATACAGGGTTTGCCTACTTTGGTATCAGACGGCCGTGTGTGAGGTGTATCAAGTTATTAAAAAAAAATGTTTACACTTTGAATTTTAGATGTCAAAAGAAAACGGAGAAAGCATAAAGGAGAACCAGGAGGTGTGTCCAACGATGGACATTCCCATGCCGCACAGCGACGAGTCGAACCAGGCGCCCCTGCAGCCGCCGCCTGACTTCGCCGCCTTCGAGCTGCAGCAGAACGGCTCACCCATTATTTCGCCCCTCCCCTCGCCCACTACCGCCCCCCCACAGCCGCCGCAGCCACCTCTACCGCCAGAGGATAAAGAGCCAGAGGTACTTATCCTAAACCACTTCTCATCCTAAGCATTCAATGTTAACTATAGTGGTAGTATATTCTTCGTTTTAGAAATTGAATAATTTGTTATGCAGTTTCTAACACAGCAGCACACACAGACATTGTTATTTATTTACTTGTATAACAGTAACTTCCCTTAACTTATCATCAGGCTTTCGTCGTCCACTGCTGGACATAAATCTCTCCTAATGTACGCCAGTGAGCTCGATCGTCAGTTCTTCTCATCGAGGTATTCACCGCCGTTTTGCGTAGATGGTCCCTCAACCTGCATTATGTTTCCCTTGAAGCGGTCTCAACTCCAGAACTCGTGTACCCTAGCGGTTGTCGGTTCTGCAAGCAATGTGACCAGCCCATTGCCATTTCAGCTTCCTAATTCTTTGAGCAATGTCGGTTACCTTGATCTTAGCTTAGATTACCCCCAATACCTGAAGAAACTAAAAAATAATAAGAGAAACATACATTTGTATTTTAAACAAATATTTTGAATAAAATTATTGTAAACTAATTTTTTTTAAATATGATGAGCATTGTATGATAATTGTGTCATAAACACAAAGAATATTAAATTGTCTATTTAGATAAGTGATAGAACTTAAGACAGTATTTATTTTCGTTTTGTCTAAATTTCAGAAGCCAGCGTCTACAACTCCTCCCCCAGTAACTACGACTAGTAGTACGGTAACCAATCCTCCTTTACCGAAGACCTCGGTGGTGGACAGCGTGTACTTACAGAACAGCCAGGTGTTGCCTACGTTGACCAAACACAAGAGTCTCACCAAACTACCCATGCCGCCTAACACACAGGTTTTTATTAGCGCAAGTAATAAATAACAATGATAGCATTAAGCTATATATTCTCGAGACATGTCGCGGAGACACATATCCGGCTTCCACGTAGTATGACTCTGCTACTTCGTGGGACAGAATCGCTCGACATTTGCTTTGTCCACACTACCTAGTTTAGACTCTTCTCACAGCGAAAGTTGACTTATTATTAATTTCTATTATTGATATTATCCTCAGGTTGATGATTTAAAAACGTTAGCGAACGACAGTCCGCTGACAACGCCACCGACTAGTCCGGTCAAGAAGCCAGAGAAACCCAAACGAACCGGAATTATGAACTTACCTATGCCGCCAGGTACGTTCGTATACCATTGTACCTGAAAATTGATTTTACATTATGTAATTTTTTACAGTGGCGACGAGTTCATATTACAATATTCCTGTTTTCTTTTCATTTACACACTAACTGGACATTGTTAATGTCTGTCAACGATTAAGAAAATAACGAATTGATTTATGTATATAGATTATCTTTATTTTAAACGTACAACTGTAATGTAGAAAAGTACAAAATACAGATAGAAAAAATATTTATTAGTGAAATAATGAAACTTTTTTCTTTAGCAAAACAATTATGTTTATCAGTGTTCTAGAACCTGCACAAGCTCTGCTTATTTTGGACCTATATAGCGATGTCTACTATATTCCAGGATAATATTATTATTATTCTACAACAATAGTTTATGTAGTTTTTATAGGTTTTCACTCTAAACAATCTTGTGGAGTCGTACCTAATCAATATAAAAAAAATCATTTTGTGAAATTCGCCTCTTATGTCATTTTAAAATGCTAGTAATACTCAATGTTTACATTCCAGTGATTCCGGGATCCGAAGAGTTGTCAGGCGACGAACTGGATGGCTCCACCCCCCCTCCCACCTCGCGCCGCGACCAGTACTCGCACGTGTTCGCCAACAGGACCGCTAACCGAGACGCTGTAAGTTGGATTCACTAGCCATATTATAACTAGTGTTCACCCACTGGTTGATATTCGACCATAATGATTATTATTATTTGAAAAATCTGTTTTTAATATTTTTTTAATTTATTATGGTGAACCTGGATATTGATTTCATGACGATTGTTCCAATGAGGTATGTATTTAAGGTTATTTGTAAAGTAAAAATCTCCGTAACCGCAGAGCTTCCCATTTGTGTACGACAATATTTAATCAAAAAATTAAGTACATAATATAGTAAACCTACAATCATTACTAAGCTTATACTTTACTAATTACTTTAATATTATTGCAGACGGGATCGAAATTGAAGAGGCCGCGTATCCTCAAGAGGCGAGGTTCGAAGGTGGTCCCTGTGTCAACGCCTACTTATCATGCCAAAGACTGGGGCGAGAAATGTGTCGATGGGTTCCAGGTATGTTGGTTATATCTACTTGATATCTAAAATATTCTATACAATGCTTCAGGTAACTTTTCATACTCAGATACTTTAACAAAATGGAAAACACGCTGCCTCCTGTCACGACAAACTGTTACCTGCACTCACAAACATTCTCCACATCAGAGATTTTAAGGTTATTTTCTCCGTGAGAGGTTTTGGCAAATTTATTCATCATAAGTTGCAACACAGCGGCTACATTATTCTTTAAGATGCAGATACTTCCTCGAAAAGTAAATTATAACATTACTTTTTACCCCTAAAGTTGAAAGCTCCCATATGGCGAGTATCTCTAGCGACTCTAGGGGTAAAAGTAAGCAACCACTTGTCTATCAGGCCGTAAGCTATCTTAGTGGTATTAGAAAACCTGGGACTCCATTACTAATGCTTTGCATAATCCTTACAGGTCATAACTCAAATCGGCGAAGGCACCTACGGCCAAGTGTACAAAGCCCGGGATAAGAACACTGGACAATTAGTTGCTCTCAAGAAGGTCCGTCTCGAGAACGAGAAGGAAGGGTTCCCTATCACCGCCGTGCGAGAGATCAAAATACTGCGACAACTTAATCATAAAAACATAGTTAATTTAAGAGAAATAGTAACGGATAAGCAAGATGCTATGGACTTTAGGAAGGTATGTTGCTATTTAAATATGTATAATAGAGTTAAAATCAAGACGTTACAGGTAGATTCTTAAATTTTTATTCAAATTATAAAATCCATTACTGACGGCGCAAAATTGAAGTTATATAACTTTCAGGATAAAGGATCATTTTATCTAGTCTTCGAATACATGGACCACGATCTGATGGGGTTGCTAGAGTCCAAGATGGTGGACTTCACAGAGTCGCACAACGCGTCCATCATGCGGCAGCTGCTCGACGGACTTGCCTACTGCCACAGGAAGAACTTCCTGCACAGGGATATCAAGTGTAGTAATATATTAATGAATAACAAGTAAGTTATGTTATTTTAAGCACTTCCATTAAACATTAGTTGACGCCGATGAGAAGGTGGCTTTCAGATAGGGTTGGCAAAGTCCTAGTATAATATTAGCTTTCATGAATGGGAAGACGCCACTTACTGTCAGTGTTGCCATTATGAGTGTAGATTAGGAATCCTACTATCGATAAAAACAGAACAACAAAAGTCATTAGATTTCATAAACTAAAGTTATATATATTTAAAAACAATGTCTGCTTTATCAATGCAATTGTCAATGAGGTTTAAATGTTATCATTATTATATTTTAAAAAACAAAATAGGTTTATGCAATTTTTTATTTTATTTACGTCTAGTTAACTATTATTTTAAAATTACATATTAAACTAGAATAATTAAAATTAAAAAGGTTATAATTTTGGAATATGCATGTAGTTTGAATGTAAATAAATAAAGTAATTATTGCAATCCTACCCATTCCAATGTTTTTTATATTTATTAGTTTCAATAGTTTTCAGTTTCAAACAGTATTCAAAGATCAATACCTTCTTATTTATCGCAAATGTGCTATTTACATAATATAAAAATAATGGAGCCTTGAACATTTAGGGCAAGACTAGATCTTATTATTTTGCAAGACGGTATTATTATATTTTTTGTTTTACTATCGACACATAATTGAGGTGCCATTGTTGATCTATAACTTTTAGTTTAAAAAAAAGATGTGATCAAACAATTCTTAAAGAATTTTAGGAATAAAGATATTTGATTTGCCTCGACGTAGGGCTGACTTGGCTGGTTCGGTAAGAGATTGATTCGCTCGGAGATTAATTGAGAGAGTATTTGTAACTTTGCAGAGGTGAAGTGAAGCTGGGCGACTTCGGCCTGGCGCGCCTGTGGTCGGCGGAGGACCGACAGCGGCCCTACACCAACAAGGTCATCACGCTGTGGTACCGCCCGCCAGAGCTGCTGCTGGGCGAGGAGCGCTACGGACCCGCCGTCGACGTCTGGTCCATGGGCTGCATCCTGGGCGAACTGTTCCTTAAGCATCCACTGTTCCAGGTACCCTTAATCATTACATTCGATAATCTTGTCTGCTACTCGAGCGTTGAGTTTTGAAAGGTTTGATTTCTAAATGAGACAATTATTGGTGTAATTTAGAAATATGTATTTCTTAAGAGTATAGTGAGTGTATATTATATGAAATAAGAACAGTAATTATTATTCTATATAATTTGTGCATATAATTATTATTAAGTACACTTATCTGATTATATTTTTTGGTTGTACATGTAAGACTTTTAGTTTATGTTTTACAAAACGTGTGACGACATGGTACTAGTATTCTTTTTACAAAATAAAATTCCTTTAATGGTGAATGGTGGAAAATGTCATCAGGAAATCGATATACAGGATGCCCCAGAAGTCGACGTCAAGCCGGAATCAAATAACAAGCTAAGTCGTAATAGATACCAGAAAGATATTAAAAATATCCAAGTTACGTATTTCAAAATTTTTTTGATTATGACTTAGCCTGTTACCCGTCGACTTCCGGGACACAGGTCCTAGAGGGGTGATCACACTCGTGTCTGTCGGCGCAGGCGAACGTGGAGATGATGCAGCTGGAGATGATCTCGCGCGTGTGCGGCACGCCGGTGCCGGGCGTGTGGCCGGGCGTGGTGCGCCTGCCGCTGTGGCACACGCTGCGGCCCAAGCGCTTCCACAAGCGCTGCGTGCGCGAGCAGTTCGCCTTCCTGCCGCCGCACGCGCTCACGCTGCTCGACCGCATGCTCGAGCTCGACCCCGAGCGCCGCATCACCGCCGACGACGCGCTCAAGAGCCCCTGGCTCAAGAACGTGGTGCCGGACCAGTGAGTACACTACAACACTTCACCACTTATGCGATCTGATCTCCCAAAGTAGCGAGTCGATCTAAATAATCATTATCTAATATGACGATCGTTTACAGATTGAATTCTCATACTTACCTCGAACGCAATTATAAAATACATTCTCTATAAAAAAAATTAACCGTTTCTTTAGCTTATTGTAGAATGTGTTTGCAAATATTACTGATTTCATTAAAGAAAAAAAAGTTTTAAAATTATAATACCCTAATTATTTAAATGACTAAAATATATATCTGTAATTAAAATTAAATAGAGTTTACACAATTTGACAGAAATATCTAGAAAAAATATTAAAAGGGACTCTGAACATTTGCACTTAATTAATACTTACAGATGAATCATGCCTTTGTCTACTCTAAAACTAAATTTAAGCCCCAAAATTTAAAAACTGATCAGGTTATATCACAATAAAAACAATTATTAAATAATTTGAAATGGAATCAGCAACATCTGCATACCTATGATTAATACAAAGACAAACACTGAATGTGCATGAATCCGTAGATGATTTGGTATATTATATTTCTGATTAGTAAAATGAATCTTTTGCAGCCAGCTATATTGATGTTACTGAGAAGTAGCAAAGGCCAAGCTGTATGAATTTAAAGTTTTTTGAAATTTTTATATATATCATTTTTGGAGATGATTTTTCTATGAAAAGCAATCAACATTTTAAATGTGTCCTAATATATTTAATGTCAAAATACATTAGATATTGGACAAATGCTATTTTCCTGTCAACTTTCATATTATCCCTTTCGAATAGTGAATACTGCAAAAGGGAAGTATTCTGAACATTTGTTTTCTTGAAATGTATTTATTGAAGGGGGCATTACGCAAACATTTGACAAAAAATAAATTGAAGATATATATTACTGTTGAAAATATATTGAACTCATCCTTAAAACATACTTAAATACTGTTGTACATAAATTGAATAGTAAAGAAAATAAATGTTAGTCACTAAAAGACTGCTGGGATCAAATTAAACATAATTTTTTTCTATTTAATATATATTTTTTTTCATAACTCCTGTTATGGTCCACAACTATTAGTTAGTTTTTTTGAAGTGAAAACTTCTTTAGGCACGTTTGTGCACTATTGCTATGGGAAAAAAGCACTGAACTCGTGACCGTCACGCTAATAATACATATATAGATCCACTAGAGGGCGCTAATCTAAACATTGAGTTCTGTCAGCTCCTTATTAATTAATGTCACTAACCTGCTAATGTGACGTTTTAAGTTCGTCTTTTCATTTAAGTTTTCACTTCTGTCGGCAGTCATGGGAGTGCCAACAGAAGTGAATACTTATTTCTTTTTACCTGCGCCAGTAGCCAGTAGCCCACATTCAGCCACGTCGGTCTGACTCAGAGCTTTAAGAGCACGCGAGATCGGACTTTAGCGTTAAATTTCCAATATTATCGAATGCGCTTCACGTAATGCCCCCTTAAGTCAAGTCACAAAACACTGAGATATGCAGGACTCGGATACTCAATAAGGTTTCTCCCCTCGTAGAATGCCGGCGCCCGAGCTGCCCACGTGGCAGGACTGCCACGAGCTGTGGTCCAAGCAGCGCCGGCGCCAGCAGCGCGAGCAGGACCAGGCGCAGGCGCAGGCCAAGGGCAAGCCCTACGGTTTTGACGACAAGGACCAGCCCCGGAACGACTCCCAGGACTACAAAAGCGACCTCTACAAGCCGGACGGCTTCAAGTCGACCGACTCCTCGCAAGAGCCGGTCGGACAAGTGAAATAGTATAGATATTACTACACTAGGAGAAAAAAACGGTGCTTACATAATAGACATAGACATAAACATAGACACTAGACCAATTGATAGTGTGATTTAAATTGTTGCCTATGGTGTTTGAGTGATGAGTGCGGGTTCCGTGCCGGTCGTGTCGACGTGCCTAGTCTCGAAATTTGCTTCTTTCGTCTCCCCGTAGTTTCTAAGGTTCAAGGCTGTGTTCTTCGCAAAATATTAGCACTACCCTATGCTTCTGCACTTGGAATATTCGTTAGTACAAAAGAAAGATAATGTAGTCTATCCGTGAACGAATATTTAAGCGATAAATCAGACCAAGACCTAATGTTTATAATTTTAATAAATTTTCGACAAACCTATAGATTCATTGTGTGTAAGTGCGGAACCCTTTAAAGCAATCTAATTTATTGCGTTGAACGAAACGCGTACCAAATTTATGATAAATAGTAGTAACCAAAGTATCGCATAGCGGTAGTTACCCACGGGATAGAAGCTCGGGCGTCCTGTGCATGTTTGTAAATAATGTACTCTAGTAATAATATCTTATTGACAAATAAGAACAGTTTTGTTTATATTAATTTTAGCGAAACGACTTGTTTTATTTGTGTTAATCCTTGTATGCAACACTGATTTTGACTGTTGGAAATACTCGCATTCACTTACAGTGAGTGTTAATAATTTTGACACGGCCATCACAAACTCGTAATCTGACGTCATAACTGACCTTTTAAAAACTGATTTCAATTTCCGTAAATAATTTAAAATTAAATTTATAAATGTGAAATTTAATTTCTTATTTCTTCTTACTACGGTATCTTATTGACTAGTCATTTAGAAAGGTTTAAGTATAGTAGGCACGAAAACGTTGAATATATCTCGCGTCATAAAAAATTTACAAGTCAAAAGAATTGACAATATCCTTATTCTTTGTTAACTCAGTACAATTAAGTGTAAAGCCATTGAAATCTCACCTTTATTGTGGCAGTTATTTTGTATTATAAATTAATTATTAACTGCGTAAGCGATGAAGGGAAAGCATGTGAGGAGTTATGCATATCTGAGAATTCTCTATTATATCAGTGCAAGGACAGTAAAGTCTAGTATGGCCTATCTCCTCTCGTCTAAATAGGAGAGGGCTTTTGTCCATCAGTTTGCAATTTCCTATAATCTATATATATATATATACTATATATACCTAAATTAATAATTTTGCAAAAGAAGGTAAAGACGACCGAACCATTAAATTCCATTGCACCTCCACCTCGGTATTTCTTCCACCTACACCAAATACTTTATCTAAAAACTTTGAAAGAACAATAAATTCGTGTATATATTGCAGTCGAATTTATGAAAAATACTTTTGAGTGCTGTTAGGTTAGGTTTCAATCAAAAGTACTTTTGACCGATTAAGAGTTTTGACTATAACATACAGGGTGTAAGTGACACCATTACGAATACTGAAATAGTGTATTCAGACCATCATTCTGAGTAGAAAAGTTTTTTTTTGCATTCAAGATCCGGCAGGCCGTTCCTTACACCCTTTATAAGTGAAAAATGATTTTACACAAAAAAAAAAAACATTCGCCCAGGTACTATCTGGTTATACCAGCACGTAGTCATTAGATCTTTATTACAAGTAGCTGTCAGAACAAATGAAAGCTTGCGTGTAGTGATGCAACACAACAGCTGAGAGAGAGCATTTGTTATTAATATGTAGTGCTTTTTTCATGCCCGTTTGCACCTAATTGCATACTTCCGCGAGTCGCTATTTATTTGGGTATTTTAAGGAGTGAGCCTTCAGCTATCTATACTGTGGTGTTCAGTTTTAGAGTTTATCAATATATCGGCTGATTTTCATGTAAATGTTGCGTTAGTTAATGATGTTTATTTTTAACTAAATCCATCCCTTATCCGCCTTTAAAAGGCTATGTAGTGTTAGGTCTGTTGAGATCGTTTTTTTAAGCTATTGGTTAAATATAAATTCAAATTTAAAGTTTGTGATGGTGGGTGTCCAAGAATGAGATTCATTCATTGATTAGTGACCGCCAAAAATAAACACAATACTGTAACCTACACTTCACTTCATTGCTTTAGTTTTTCAATGCAAAAAGAAACAATTTAAATAGAAATTTTCTCTTTAGATATCAAATCATTTATAATCCTGTGACATCAAGTGGTTTGCCAAAACGAAAAAAAATCAAATCACTGAATAGTGTTGCCAATAAATGCAAAATAGAGCATAATAGTTTTGTATGCGTTTTATAATGAACTAAGACCGCAGAAGCCTTAAAGATGAAAATATGAAACTCAAAATGATGAATATTTGTTATTGCCTTAGTATAAATGACATTTTACACATAAATATTTGGTTTAATGTGAGTTTCAAATTGGAAATAGCACAAATAATAAATGAATATACTTAAAATGTGATGTAAAGCTTGGAATTTTACTTTTCACATAATATATTTTGGTTCACTCAAGGCTCCGTATTATGGCTAGTTTATAAGTGACAAGTAGTACCTGCATTGTTTGTACTGTGCTGAATATTCACTAGGTAATTATTAAATCAGTACATACCAAGAAATGTTAGTAACACTAGTCACTTGCAATTAGTAAAATGTTGATTAGGTATAAATTATGCATGAAACTCATGTCACGCAAATTCAATGCAGCCAATCTGACATCTGCTTTAGAGTTTCATACATAACCACACCCATCCGGTCTAGTAAGGCCTCTCGCTTGAGTATAAGGTTTTATATAAGTTTCGAAATCAACAAGTGTTTGTAATTAAGGAGAACCTAAATTTTAGTCTGGCAATACTGTGATTATGTGTAAAACGGAATTGAGTTGTTTCGCCTGCTGTTTTATATGTGTTATATTAGGTTCAGTTGGGTCCTAAATATTGTTTGGAATTAGATTGTATGAATTGTTGTGTTCGTTGGATAATATTCTAGTATCAATAGTAGTTCTTACATACTGATTTTTATTTTAATAAAGTACAGCTTCATCACACTCCAATTTAATAGTTATAAGTTAGCATTTTAATATGCATGTAAAATAAGACAAACACTGTCAGTGCGCAAACAACAACAGGCTTACTAAACAAAAGTTTGAGGCTTAAAGGTGCTTTCCCATTGAAGCAGAGATGAGCGGCACGGAGAGAAGAATCGATTAATTACATATGCGAACAATCAGCGTCGACGGGAATAATCACTCCCATACACTCTGCTTTGTCTCTGACACAATGGTCGACTTGACACAGGTCCTTCGTCTTCGTCGCTCTTCTCCAGTTTCATTTCAGTTTCCATTTCAGTGGAAACGCATTCTAAGTCAAACATAGACGTGAGAATGTGCAAACTTGATTCTGTTCCCCTCTCTCACCCTGGGACAAGCAGATGACTATACGGCATTATGCATTGGATATTCTATGTTCTCTATGAAACTAAGAAGTTGGAATTCCTTGCCGCACTGCGAAGTTTCCGACATCTGTAACTTGTGTATATTATTCAGGTCGCGAGTATATTATTCAGAGGGAATCATCACTTAACAGCATAGTGTTCAACCGTAAGCAGAAATCAATAAGTCATGCAGAAGTTACAGGTACTAACCTCACCCAGTAAACAGCCGACTTAACCCACTAGAACATAAGCCTGTTTTAAGATGTTGCCGAGTAACCAGTAATACGCCATTTTGTGATACGCCTTCTTTATAAATCATGCGTTTTATTGAATAGTGGTACTACTTCTTTATTTACACAACTGTTCATACAATTCTACAACAGGGTGTCTCTGACAATGGAATATTTAAATTGTTCACTCCATTATTGAGAAAAGTGGTTTAAGTAAGTGTTCCATTATCAGAAACATCTTATATATAACGTGTAAATGATAGCAATAATAACATGGACCCGACTTATTTGGCATTTATATGGTAATTAAGCAAGTATGTATATTTTTGAGTTCCAAGCGTCGCCAACTTAATGATGTTAGTTAAATAAATGCTAATATATATCTATTATATATATATATATATATATATTATCATGTTGTCTGTTCACAAATATACGATTGGATGTAAAAATTAACTTATAGCCTGGGGTTATGTTATTTTTTAAATGTTGCTATATGTAAATATGATGCGTGTGGAATGTAATACATTGTGCGTTCTCCAGAACCAATCTTCCATGAATTAGTTGAACTGTATATAATATACTGGATTGGTACTTCCTACTGCGTTTCGTGAGCGATATAGTTCTTTTTTTTTATTTGGGAAAGCGAAAATTCACACATGGTGTGCAAGCCTTATAGAGCAGCCTTATTTCTGAAAACGATTAAAGGTATCGTTAGAATATGTAATATATTAATAATTATTGATAAAATAGTAATAATGAGAGACTTCCATTAGCTTTGTCTAGATTGGTCCAGGTGTATACAAAAATGTATATAAAATGAACTACATATAGTTAATTTTATACTAACATACAACCCAGGGCCCTACATGTCCCCACTGATAGAGTTATGGGGTCGATGACAAGTATATAAGCTGAGAAATCAACTATATTCCTTTTATAGATAGACGAGTTTGTGAGTTTTGGCTTTCCTGTATCTAAATACCAGGTTATTAAGCATTGTGGTCAGTCGCCGGCTAAAAGACTATGTTCCCTTGTATTATACTAGTTTTAAGACGCGATGTCTTATCGTGTAAATAATCCGGAGTTTCGGAGATAATCGTTTTGTTTTTTATATTTTGCGTGATGTGTAATTGGGAGTCTTATGTTTTTTAGTGTCACTTGTCTGATCGAATATATGTTTTAATTAACAACTATTGAAAATGATCCGTGTAAAATATTAAAAGCTTAGGGTAGACTGCCTACCAGATATTAGTTCAACTTGTTCTCCAATGAGCTGTGAGTAAGACTGAAGCGTGTATCGAACGATTGTCTGTCCCTGTAACTCTGGATTGTTGTTATCACATATATGATAATAGTAATTGTAAAAATGTACCTAATGTTTTTTTTAAATAATTATACTACGATGAAATATAATTGTGTTTAAATTTTAAAATACTGGGGGTAAGGGTTAGCTGAAATAAAAAAAATATTATATCAAAATACATTTATTTAAAATGACTGCAGGAACTGGCTTATTAATGATCAAGGCACCGACGGCCTGTCTCTATATATGGCCATTAGTACTGCCATCAAGGCTTACTGTGATAGTGTTGTATTTAGTTCACTTCATAACTAATAAAGGATTCAGCTCATAAGATCCCAGAATACCGAAATACTGTTACTATACCGATTTTATAAAACCAAATCTCTTTCCTTTCAAATCTTCACACCTAGTCATTTTTGCAAAGCTGAGCTGGTGAAAAAAATAGTATTATTTAAAAATACTGATATGGTTTTAGGGTTGGGTATATTAGGATATGTTTCGAGATGCGAATGGTTTAGGATTCAGTTAATCGTTGACGTTATTGGTGGTTACAGTAGTCTCACCAGCGGGCATTTACATTATCGTTGTTGTAAGAAACGGAGAATGCTTGATTCTTGTTCCAAGATGCCTTTTGTTATGTAAAAATGTGTGTTGATATGCCTAAAATATGAGTACTCTGCACAAATAAAATACCTGTTTTTATCTATTTTTGCAGATACCTATATAATTATCAAACTGACGAACCTAAAGAGTAATCTGGACAAGAGAATCGTTTAAATTCACTAAGTATTTTGGGAACATCTTATGGGCCGAAAATATGATTTATTAAAGAGGTCTATTGCAATTTCCTTGCAGTGTACATTTTAATATCTGCTCCTTCGTGTCGCTACGATGCAGTGATTTCAAGACTATAAAATACAAAGTTTATTCAAATCTATAAAACCTAGTTATTTAAAAAAATCCGGTGCTTTGGTGGTCTCAGGACCAATTCTGTTATGAAATATGCTTCTAATATAATATATAAGTCATTCTCAGTTACTAGGCACCGTTGATTCAGCTTATATACAATATCTATATAAACAACTGAAATGTGTCAATTAATTACACTCAAGTTCATAATGTTGACTAAGCTTACGACTTTTATAGTAATTAAGATAATTTTTAGTTCAAAAATTTAGAATAAATGCTTTGGTTTGGGAGACTTACCGTTTTTACTTACGTGGTTTTTAGCCTCCCATTTAGCTTACGATGGTGTTACTATATACAAAAATACTTTTAGTGGTAGATTATTTTTATTTCTTAAAAATAAACGATAATTGACACATTCCTTCCGATACCTAAATTGTATGGCATACAAAAAATACTAAGTACTTTGTACGTAAATCTCATGAAGATTATATCACATAAAAACATAAACACCTGTTACATTCTATGATATTTTATAATATTCTCATAATTAACCAAATGTAAAAAGAAAAAAAAAATTAAAATTGATTTGAAAATAATTAAGTACAGAATGTATACTGAATATTCTTTACATAGATGCTTCTATATTCGCTATTTTTTATGTATAAAAAAGGCTTAAATTACTGTTAATAGATTCTGTACTTAATTAAGAATAATGTAAATAATACAGACAATTCATAATAAGTACTAACACAATAAAATTATTCAACATTAATATAAAACTATATACCGATTTCTCATAATTGAATAATTTTGCTATATTGTAGGTATACGTAGATACTTTGATTAATGCCTTTATTCCTACTAATATTATAATATGACTTCAACAAAACATTGATATACATACCATTAATATAATAAATACGAATAATGTAAATGGAATATAAGATATTGGTACATATGTCGCAATTTTTTTAAATTAACTATTTGTTCGAATACTGGTCAGCTCAGGGTGTTGCCACCTGAAAAAAAAAATGGGTCAGTCTTAAAACTGAACAATAAAACATCGAAGTGTATAGAAAGATCAGATTGATATATTGTATATCAACGGTTGAGTGAATTACCATCTATATTTTTACGACCATCCCCTTTTGAAAACGAAGCGCTTATTGCTGTTTTTGAGGTTAAAGTAAAATTGCTGTATCATCATCATCAGATGTCTTGATGTTTTTTAGGTCTTGTCTAAGTTTTGGAAGCAAGTGATCGTTGAATTTTCTAGGATCTTGGTCAATCTCTCTCATCTCAAATCTTATTTCAAAGCAAGGAAACGGCGTTATGAGTGTTATTTTGACCTTCAGAGCATAATGACCAAAAAGCAAAATTGTGCCTAACAGCGCTACTGTGATTTAGTTTTTCAAGAAGCCCTGGGTAGCCAGTTAGAATACATGTTATTGTATCTCTGCCAGGGAATAGGGGTAGAAAGAGCTCAATAGGGATACATTTGACAATGCGTGATTTATACAAGAGGTATTGCCAGTATAGATGGGAACTCTTGGCCGCTTACTATCAAGTAGCGCGCTTGTTTGCCAAATTAGCTTATTATACACAGTTATTAAACAATAATTTGTTTATCAAGTATTGATACCAATATTGCAGTGGTTAACAATCGGTTGCCAGTCAAATCTTGTTGTGCCTGATATTACCAATTATGGAAGTTTGGTATTATACTTACAACGAGCAAGTTGCCGCTCTTGGCGCGGTGGATGGTGGGTTGCTGTCCTGTGGTCACTTCAATAGTGCCCTTCTTGCCATTCAACAAGTCATGTGCGATTCTGGGAAAAAAAATCAATAACAGAATTAAAACGTTATGGCATTAAGGGAATTGCCATGAGAGTACACTACAAGCTGGGATATGTACAGCAGCACCGCTACAGAGTATCTTTTGAAATAACTTTAAAGCCATAGAGGGCAAACATTCTAATATGTGACAAACATTTAAGGTACTTTAATATCAAGCAAGATCCATTACTTTTTTAGTCGTAAACACATGCATCAGTTTAACCGGTTTTTTATTTTTTTAGGATGATTTGAATCTAGTACTTTTGTTTCAGAAAAAGACGATGAAGGCTCGAATTTAAAATGTTGGGCACATTTACGAGTAGGTATACTCATAAGGGAGCATACCCATACTATGTGACCCATTTTTTACATTTTTATACCCCTCCCGCCCCGCGGTGAACACTCGTAGCATATGCCAAGACCTCCAAGACCCCCCCTCTAATTTTCACGTCGTCATTTATAAATATGGTTTTAAATCATTTAAAAACCGCTAAACACTACGGGCCATATTTGAATATAGCTCGAAATAACACGAGATTTCCCTAGAGGATATCGGCTACGTGACGAAAACCTAAGGCCTCCCTCCGCCCCTATGACAAGGCGTGGTATTTGAAGACCCCCCTCCCCCCTAGATCGGGTCACGTAGTATGGGTACGTTCCCTAAGGCTCTTTTGGAACATGCAATTGCTTGAAAAGTTCAAACTCTTTGATAAAGTTAGGTTACTTACGTCCTTGTGTCAACGATCTCAATAAGCTCTGGCTTCTTAGAGTAGTCGGTGACGATCGTCATCGCCTCGATCACATGCGGAACTGAGATGATCAGGTCTCCCTGTACAGTCGACAAAGTAATTAATAAATAGAGTGAAACAAAACAATCTAAACGAATCCTGGATAATATACTTTGATGCAGTTTTGTATGAACAACTATATCTGACTCATTGGTCAGTTTGTCCGATCCTTACCAAAATTGTCTGAGATACAAGTGTTGGTTAATACCACTTACCAATTAGCAGTAATTTTTGACTTGTTCCAATTTGGAGCTTTTGGATTGGAGATGCACGGTAATATTACTGTATAAAATCGCAATATCAAAATGCTAATTTTGTTGAGAAGCTGTGTACCTAACATCTGATGGTAAGCGATTATCTACATTCCACAGTAGATAATCGCTTACCTTCAGATGTTCTGTGTATTCGTCTTAAAAACAACTATAAATTTCAAATGTTAGGAATCGTTGTAATTTCTACCCAGTGCAAATATTTTTATGCGTGAATGTTCACTAATTATTAATAAACATATTCATGCATAAAATATAAGACTACATTAGTCTGGGTGTTTCTATGTATAATACCTATATACAAACACGTGTAGTGTTTGTATACTCTTTGATCTAGGTTGTTCCGAAAATTATTAACTACAGAATAAATAAAATCTCTTTTTGACGGCTAAATTCAACACAAATCTCTTTGCTGAAAATCATTGGCCACATATGTATGTGTAGTTCTTTTTTTAATTTTTTTTTTTAAAAGTAAATCTGTCCCTATTTGGTTTGCAACAATAGACGTTTCGCGGGAAGCTTTTCGTGCTATGACTTTTTATGATTATAAACGAGGGTTAACCTTCAAGGAATGTCACGAAAATATACAAGCTGCGTTTGGGGAGTCTGCGCCTGAGTTAGCAAAAGTAACTTATTGGTTTGAACTTAAACGTGGTCGAGAGAATCTAAACTATGACCCCATATCCGGCCGACCTACAACTGCAATTACTCATGAAAATGTCATCAGGGTAGAGTGGCTATTGCGGGAGAATAAACACATTACACATCGAGAGATTTAGGTTGAACTGAAGATTTTTTTATTTTCCACGGTAAAAAAAATGCTTCGTAGGCGAAAATTTAATCCTGCTGAAGAGGCCATCGAAGAATTTCGGCGGTTATTTTTCAACGCCCGCAATTTTTTAAATGTTTCGAAGCTGGTTCACCCGAATAAGAGCATTGGGGTTGGAAGGGAATATTTTGAAAAGCTATAAATAAACTTTTTCACATTCCAACTATTTTTCATTTCACTAACAATTTTTGGAACAGCCCACGTATGTTTGTATTTATAAAAATAAATGTATTTGATTATATTTATCTGTGTTCTAGAATCAGTAAAAGTTGGTGAATATTCCATCGACCGCCGACTAGTCCACGCTAAGAAGTGTTATGTCAAATGTCTTTTCGGACTTACTTTGTCCTTCTTCAAATCCTGAGGAATCTTGATGAGGACGAGCGTATCAGTGGCGTTGGTGAGCACGACTCGAAGCTTTTCAAGAGGCAGGCGATGTTTGAGCTTGTACGTCTTGCGGTTGCTGGCGTCGAGTACGTACAGCGCCTTGTCGGAGGCGAGGAGTGTTCGCTCACGTTCTTTGTATCCGTGACGGTCGTACTTCAATGCGTCGCACGAATACTACAAGTAAAAGAGAATATCTTGTTTAAGTCGCTCGTTAATGACGCCGTAATTACGTATCTACAAAGTAAATGTTAGCCTTACGATGAGGTCAACAATAAAAATATTGTAATAGAGAATACAACTTATAATAGTAAGTGACACAATGACCGCGGAGTACGTTTGGTCGAGCCAGTGTTTTTACCCGATTCGGTTAGATGGTGAACTGATGATTATGACGCGTATAATCTGCGCTGTATACGGATTTGCTAACGGAGCTGCTGCAACGCTTTTGATTTGTCACAGGCTTTTGATTGAGTCTATCACATGAGTTTGTCACGAAAGGTAGAATTGAAAAACTAAAAAGTGGGTGCAAAAACCTTTTCACCGTAGAAGATTAAATTCTTGTCTAGTATGTTTTATAAAGAGTGCTAGTAACGTACTAGGTAGTACTCTTGTTAACTCCTCCAGCAAAAGCTAACTGCTTGTGTTTGAAGTAGGTTCATGTCGGTAGCGTATTGGGTGGGGTTTGAACCCCTAACCACTTAATCGCAAGTCCGACGCCTTAGCCATTACGCTACCACCGCCTTAGCAAAGCTGATTATGATACTTTGACTTTGTAAAAAATAAAAATATCTAGTTGAAAAAAAAAACACGAAGATTATTATTTCTGATAAAACCCAGTCACAGTTCACAGTCACAAAAATCTGTCTGTGGAAAGACAGAAGTTAGTGGTTCAAAATAGGAGTGCCACAAGGTATCATTCGTGGCCGTACGAGAAGTACGGCCACGAATGATACCTTGTGGCAACTGACTAACTGATTACAAGAAAAAGCTTGGAATTGAATAACTTACAGTCACGGGTTCATTCTCGCAAGGTACTGGAAAGCTTATAAGATATAATATTGAAAGTGTGCACTCTGAACAGTGTAATTCAATTTTGTCTGTTTATGGAAAATGTATAGTGAGTACTTACTATAAGTTGTTCTCCAGTGGGCCAGGACGGCGAGGCCATGAAAGTATTCCTCAGCACCTGGTGCTCGGGCGTGAGCCGATCCTCTTGGAAGGGCTGTGCGATGCTTTGCGAGTAGCTCTTCTTCTTACCTAAAATATAAAAACGTATATAATTGTCAATTTATTCAAACAAAAAAGTCCATAATGTTTCCTGGGTTGACCGGATTTGGAGAATCTTAAATATCCTAAACTATATAATAAATTGGCAGAAACAAAAAGTTCAGAATTTTTTTCTCCTGTTTGTCAAACGATATTTTTTTTTTTTTTTTTTTGTTTAGTAGCTGTTTAAGATCTTCAGTGTTACCGATAAAATAAATCCTGTTTGATTGGTATTGTTTGGTACCCATGTTGTAGTTATTGTATAAAGCGAAAACGTCAACTTAAGTAGAAAATACCCAAAAATAGACACAGTTACTGCTGCATGAGTGCTGGACTTTCAGATATCTTATTATGAAATACACACCGCTACTCAAGAATGTAATTCTATTTTAACATTTCTAGAAGCATGGAAAACTTACCCTTGAACATTTTTTCAGCCAGTACCTTCAGCTCAAACTGTTTCTTTTCTTTAGGCGATAAAGCCAGTCTGTACTTCCTAGAGAGGTGGGCTCGATGTAGCCTTTGCAGCTCTTTGGACGCCTCTAGGCAGGTTGCCGGGCAGGGTGGCCACGATAGGTCCAAGACCTTAGTGGGCAACTTTGTGGATAGACGCTTCAGCCAGTGCACTTTGGCAATACCCAGGAAGCGGCGGTTTTCAGGAGTCTCAGGGTCGTTGCGGGTGATGAATCCTGTGGTTGTTAGTGTGTAGTTAATTATGGGTACTTGGGGAGATATATAACCTATATTACTCTGGCAATAATTCTAATGTGAATTGGATGCAGGGTTAACGGAAGAATTATAAAAAGCTAGGTTTACTTTTTCGAAAACAAAAAAATTGCTTTATTGATACGTAATGTACCTAACCATATATTTTATTTCTCAACGCGACTTTTAAAAAGAGTGGCCATGAGTTTCTTTGCCAGTATTCTTCTTATAAGGCTCTACGCATTTTGGAAACTGGAAGTTATAGATCGACACAAGCAGGCAGTAGATTTTGGTGTTTTCACCTAATTTACCTCGACAATCCAGTACATGCTGTGGCGTCTGTTTGCGCCGATCTATGATTTTCACTCTAGCTTCAATTTAACTTTCATAAATGTCACTTAGTGTCTTAATTGAATAAATGATTTTGAATTGAATTCAATTTGTGAGTGATAGATTTTTAGAAAAATATCCAGGATCATGGTCGCCCCAGGATCATCGTGATTTTAGCTCCTTGTTTCCTAGTTTAGCTAAGGAGGATAGTAGAAAACATCTTTCAATTTATTTAAAATTTCAAGTTCCAAGAGACTTCCATGTGATTCACCGAGTGCTTTGTTCAGAGTGGCAGTATGGGCAGGACTTGTCCCTTATAGCAGTAATAAAGTACATATATTTGAAATGGCATACCTTTAATAAATGCCCTGATGACTTCAGCAGCTTTCTTCCTCCTCTGGCGGAGCTTCTGCGCCAGGAACCTTCGCACCCACTTCTGTATAATAATAGCAGCGTGCTTCATCTTGAGGTACTGCTTCCTTTGCCAGTATCCACGCCACCTGCTCTGGATGATGGTCGCGATGTCGTTCTTCTTGACCTGGTAAGCGTCTTCTGTGTCGAACAGGGTTTTTGGGAAGCGGATGAAGATTTTGGTGCTGGAATTATTTATTTATGATTAAACAAATGAAGCATAAAGGAAAGTAGTTATTATGGGATCCGACAAGAGTCCTACTCAAGTTGGACATTTTCTTTAGTCGAATTGTAGACCCTACTGACCGCAAGAATTCAGCACCGTGTTATGGCTATAGTCTTCTGCATTTTGAAATGGTGGCAAATCTGACGAGATTAAGTTGCAGTCTAGGAAAAGTACGGCTTATGTACAGCACTTTTTCCACTAAATTATATCTAGATGAAAAAGAGTTTTGTGCGTATCGTTCCGGATGCCGGATGATTGGTTCCGTCTGTAATATCTGCTAATTCTAGCAGAGATACACGATACGGTATTCTATGTTTAGATACCTACATTTAAGTGTTTTAAAAGTATTCTTGATTTTCATGAATTTAATTGATGTTAGAAGTAACTTACTTGCCCATCCTGTAGTCTTCCTTCTCGTAGGCCAGAATTTCCACCAGCTTCTGAACTCCATCCTTGGCGGAACCGCGGTAATGTGGCCAAGTTTCGCGGCTCAGGCACTTGTACCTGTTATCACATCACATGTATGGCAATTAGTTATATCGGTGATTTAATTTCATTTCGAGATTGTTTGTTTAGGAATTAAAACATTTTGTGGTTGTATGTAACAGACATTCCACATTTTGACTTTTACTTGATGCCAAATTCAGCATTTGCTATTGTGAGTAGTGGAGTTCAAAATTTTGACATTGTGCACTGTCATTTGTGCATGTTTAGCATGATCATTTGTTCTATGTCTGGGTGTAATTTCCCTATGGTATTTAGTAATAAATAAGTATGTTTATCAGTTGTCTGGTTACCATGGTACAGGCTCTGCATAGTTTGGCATCAGACGGCCGTGTGTGATGTATGTGTACGTATGTCAAATCATTATTACTTCTAGAATTGTAATAGGTTGTGGCATGTCATTTGAACTTAACAGTAGGCATATATTAACAAATAAATAACTGCTTATTTTTGGCCTTTGTTTAATTTTTCATATGCGCAGGCGGACTTTTAAGTACCTAGCTCAATTGGCTGAGATGTTTGCATTTGTACAAATTAGTGTCCCATTTTGAATGTTTTGTTTTATTTCATTGTCCAGTATAACTTGGACTATCATTGTATAGACTTTTGTACCACGACAGGTCAAAATATATACTGGACCTTATAGCTTTATGTAGTCGTTTAATTTGTAACTTTATCACTACATATTATAAAACAAAGACCCCCGCCCCGACTGTCTGTCTGTTCGTGATTAACTCAAAAACTAATTTACAGATTTTTATGCGGTTTTCACCAATAGATAGAGCGATTCATGGGGAAGGTTTGGGTATATAATTTGTTAAGATTTTGTGTAAAATGGTTGAAATATGATGATGATTGTTGAAGATGCCTCTGCTACCAGGGCCGGATTACTCATGTCCGGGGCCACTAGGCAATGCAATTCTTGTGGTTAACTTCCTAAAATACATTTTTCCGATCACCATGCAATTATAATCATAATTACGCTATTTTTTACTACATTACGAAGGTGTACTATCCTCGGGCGACCAGCACGGGCCCCTCAGATCATAGAATCAATGGGCCCCTGGAAATATAGGCCCCTAGGCAGTCGCCTACTCTGCCTTATGGATAATTCGGCCCTGTCTGCTACCCGTGCGAAGCCGGGGCCGGTTACTAGTAGCCCATTATGTTTAAGCATTTCAGCTTACTGCACTTCTTTAATATATAAACTTAAAAAATGTGTACAAAGAGTTCTCCTCACATGTCCACATATAGATTACGAGAGTCACTATTAAAAGTTCAATTATTCTCACCGATCAAGGAAAGTCTCGTAAGTCCTCCTGTACGCGAACCCTGCTCGCCGCACTCTCAAGTTCTCCATCAGACCCAGGTACTTGACTTGATGGGACACCAGCTTGTCGTCAAATTGCACTGGAAGATAATATAAAAGTTAATTGAAAAAATTATATTTTGTACTATGGCAATCTCAACATCACTGAGGAGCATCAATACAACCTCAAGTGCCTTCAAAACTTTAAAATTATTCTGTTCATTTTAAATTTGTTATTTTTAAATTGATTTAGTAAAAATTATTTAGATTATTAATAAAGATACTTTTAAAAGCTTTTGTCATAATAAACATTACTGTAAATTTTTGTTACTACTCGCAAACATGTATAAATATGGCTAAATTAGATACATAGTATTAAAAAAATCATTGATGAAGTATAAAAATTATATAAAACTAGCTGCGCCGCGCGGTTTCACCCGCGTAAGTCCCGATGCTGTATAAATATCGGGGTGAAAAGTAGTCTGTGTGTTAATCCAGGTGTCCAGCTATCTACATACTAAGTTTCATCGCAATCCGTTTAGTAGTTTTTGTGTGAAAGAGTAACAAACATCCATACATCCTCACAAACTTTCAAGTTTATAATATTAGTAGGATTAGTACTAGCTGTTGTTCGCGACTTCGCTCGCGAAATTTTGATCGGGAACCGTACATTTTTTCCGAGATAAAAGTATTCTACATATGTGCTATTCCAGACTATAATCTATCTCTGTGCCAAATCTGATCCAGATCCGTTCAGCCGTTCTGGCGTAATTGATCCTAACAAACATCCACCTATCATAACTAATAGTAGTAAGATAGGTATATTGTGCAGAAATGTTGCCAAATACTTACTTGGTGTTTTATTATCGTTGGGCTTGATGCATCGGATGTAGGAAGGCTCCTTGCTGCTCAGGATCTTGATCAGCTCGTTTAAAGAGTTCTTGAACTGGGTGATTGCAGTCTCTGGGCGCTTCTTAGAGTCTCGGTTCATATCCTAAATATGGAGTAAGTCTCAGTATTTTTATATAACTGAATTAGTAAACCAGCACATGTCACTGCTGTTTGTTAGTTAATAGTTTAGTAATCATAACTTGACACGTCTCACACACGGCAGTCTGATCCCAAACCAGGCAGAGCCTGTACTGTTACTAGTACTGTAACCAGACTGCTGATAAACATACTTATATATTTACTAAATAGACGGCCGTTTGTGATAATGTAATATGTGTAATAACTTGTTATTATTATAGTACAGTTTTAACATTTCATAAAAAGTAACTGATTTCTAGCTGACTGTCTAAGTCAGCTTCATTGTGTTTATTAAATTATATTCTAATTGGGGTATTTGAGACAACATTCCTGTTATCCATTGATATCATAATAATTTATTTGTTACCTTAAAGCAGCTGGCGACGATGGTGTTGCCACTGGTGGCCATGAGACTCTGAATGTCTCTGAACAGAAGGTCGTTGTTCTTCTCCAAGAATGTGCTCACACTGTATGTCACTTCACCAGCGTAGTGGACTAGGCAGAACTCCTGAAAGTTCAAATATATTTAGGCGTTACTCAATTATAAGTGTCTGGTAGTTTGACGTTATCTTCTTAGAATTAGAACTTGGTAACATTATCAGCTTTAGGTCAGTGCTCAGTTTATATTTTTTATGTATACCATAAATACTCTCTTTCTTTTGTCATCCTTCGCCGCCACTGACTAGATTTTAGAAGTCCAAAAAGTGACATAATGAAGAAGTCGAAAAGCACGATGCAGAAGCAATTACCATGTCATTTTCCGACTCATCTATAAACCAGTCAGTAGCAATGTCTCTTAAACAGATGACTTGATCTGTCACTTTGATTTATATCAGCATAATCAACGCACTTAGAGAAACAAGGCAAAGTAAATCTCAATCAAATAACCAGTACTTACATCACGTCCCATGATCTTCTGCGTCTTAATGTCGGAGCGTCTATGCGACTTGTAGTGCTTGTGACCGTCCAGCTTTTGCGATAACTTCTCCAGAAAGCTGTTGTCGGTAGCGTCGCCAGGACGCAGGCATTCGTCGTCCAGGATCGAGATGATCCCTATATACGGACAATTTACTATTTCTTAGAAAGGGAGCAATTGAAATGTTGGGTTATATATAAATAGGTATTTAGGAGGAACAAACTATGAAGTAAGATATATTATAATGTGAAGGTATATAGGTACATTATAATGTAACGACCTTTCTCGATAAAAAAAATATTTAAAAGATTTTTTTGAGGTCAGTATAACGTACTGACCTCAAAAAAAAATTGATATGAAATCCTTTATTTTTTTTTATATATTTAAAAGTATTATTATTACATGTACTAAAATACATTTAAAATAAATAGCGACTAGGCATAAATATATGTGAGTTTGTATTTTTCTTTAAATAATTGTGTTTTTTTAAAACAAGCCTTTTGTCACAGCTAACGTTAAATCGATTAGAACTAAGAATTAATAAAAAGAACTAGAGATCTGCCTGTCTGGTGATGCCGGCCGTTTTGAATATTTTGTATATTATTTATTGACCAGTAGAACTTGGACTGTCATTGTATAGACTTTTGTACCAGAACAGGGCAAAATATATACGCCTATAGCTTGATAGAGCCGTTTTTAAATAATTTCAACTTTATTGCACATATTGTTCAAAAATGTTAGCATTCTGCACTTCTTCTACTTAGAACTACTGCACTTTATGCATACCAAATGTCACATTCCTGTCTGTGAGCGTTTGTTTAAAAATGCGCAGGTACAAAGAATTATCCTCTCGTAGGTATTAATATATAGAAGCTAATATTTTAATGAATTATAACTGTGTGTCAATTAGAATCAAGATTTTACCTGTGTGCCTAGCTTCAATAAGGTCACAGATGACGATATTATTGAAGTACTCCACGGGCTCCCACTCGATTCCCTCCCGCAAGTACTCCTCCTGTTCCTGCTTCAGGGTCAACTGAATGAACAGCTGCTGCAGCTTCTCGTTACAGAAGTTGATGCAGAACTGTTCGAAGCTGGAAGATGAATAACGTTGTAGGTAATACTAGTTGTTTTTTACTTCTTACGAACAACAGCAATCGAAAAAAAGAGAATCCCAATTTAATTTAATGTTGACCAGCAATGGTTA
The DNA here is from genome assembly GCA_949752705.1 of Callimorpha dominula. NCBI lineage: Eukaryota > Metazoa > Arthropoda > Insecta > Lepidoptera > Erebidae > Callimorpha > Callimorpha dominula. Next base: position 3,001,690 of record OX457000.1, on the reverse strand, counting down.
AGTGGACTTATGGAAATGAACGGTCCTTTTCACTTTTTTCAGGTACATTGTTTTTCTTAGGACTGGATGCTTAGATTTAGAAGAAATTTTTAAGGTTTAGATTCAGCAGTGAAGACAAGGGTACCAGATCGAAATGAATGATTTTATTTGGATCCACACTTGTATCGACTCGCGTTAAAGTAATGGTTTCGTTGAAAAAATATGCCCAACTAAATTAACATCTTACCAATTCTTCGGGAAGATCTCAAATCCATAGATATCGAGAATGCCAATGACGGACGATAATGATTCCACATCTTTCGGGGCCATTGAGGAGTTCAGCCTGGAGACCAGCCAGCTGAAGTGCTTGTCGTAAATAGCCTTGGCGAGGGCATCCTTGGCATATTGCGCTTGTTCGATGTCCAGGGGAGTGTTGACAACGTCTCCACGGGCTTCGATCGTTCGGCTTGTTAAGGCTTGTCGGAGTTTTATGGCGTTTACTTTGAGAAGCTAGAAAGAGAACAACATAGTTTAAACAATTACTGTGTTAGACGTTACGAGTAATATATGAAAATTTAAGTTTTGAAGGAGGATTCGAACACAACAAGATTTTCTTAGGTATTCTAGATCTGTCTGAATAAAGTGGATGTTTTACACCAATGTTCCTATTGCCTGGATCGGATTTTTGACATGAGCTATACTTTTCCTTCCAATTAATCAGGAGTATATCTATTGGTGACACTCTGAGAGTTGTCGAAAACCCCTTAGATGGAAATTTCGGAGTATTGGGGAAATGTTCATTAGTGAAAATCCACTAGTGAGATTACATAATTATGAATACATAAGTATTATTTTTAAGCTTCCGTTAAAAAACTTGACGGTTTAACTAAGACGACATGCAACAGTAGTACAAAATTTATAATTTATTTATTTATTTAAAACTTTATGCACATAAAGTTTAAGGCGGACTTAATGCCTTAGGCCTGCATTCTTTGTCAGTCAGTCCTTCGGGTGATGCAGAGGAAACAGGAAGTAGGTGCATTAAAATATTATAATTTATTAAATATGCAAACTAAATATCAAACAAAAAATACTTAAATAAAGTATAATGAATGAAATACGCATATAAATAAGTACACATCATAAACATACATAAATAATTTACATACTAATACAATAATAATTTAATAGTTTATGAAAGACAGCAAAATAAATAGAAACGCTTAGAAATACACAACCAAGTGCAAATTATTACTAATTAATTTGCTTTCAATCTATATGATGAAATAAAGAGAAAGAATTCTCTTTATATTATAATATCGTTAAGCAATTGCGTAAAATAGTTTTTTTTTACTCCAAATTTGAGATCAACACAGAACAACAACAGGTTGCTTTGTCTAAAGTAAAATTATAATGGGTCGAATCTCTATAATCTGACTAGTACCTACTTAAAATCTAAAAACGTAACTTTTGATTATATACAGGTGCCTAATTATATAATCTATTATTGTTTATCAAACGATGTAAACTGGATGACTGCGTGTAGACACGTGTCAATAGTGTAATGATAATGTAATACAATAAGGTAAAACTAATAAATATTTATTGGAAGTTAAATGAAAAAAAAAGCGTGGGTGTGTGCAATTCACACACGGCAGAAATGAATACGGGAAATGAGAAATAAAATATAAAAACAACACAAATAATTTACTAATGTTAATAAATTTAATTTTAGATAATTTATATAAAAGTTGTTGGTCAAATTAACAGATATGTGTTAAATAATTAACATAAATTAATTAACCAACGAATTTTTAATACGCAAATGTACAAAAATTACACCACGTTGACATTGACATATTTTCTGAAGGTTTGGTAGTATGCAGGCGCAAAGACAAACACTGATACTTGTATTCCATCTCATTCTCTCGCAGGCTAAATCTTATTTATGAATATGTTTGTCTCTTTTCAAAGATTATAGGAAACACCGTAAACTTGTACTCTATCTCATTCTCTCGCAGGCTAAATCATATTTTTTATGAATATGTTTGTTTGTTTATCGTGACGCTTTTTCGTTTCATAGAATTTCAAATCATAACCATTCTAAAGAAGTTTCACTTCAAAACTTGTAAATACGAGTCGTTGCAATATTAACACACTTTAATTAGCTTCACTAGTAACAAATTAACTAAATAGCTAACTTACTAACTAAAAATTTTAACCTACTTCTAATTGTGAAATCGAATTAAACTTTATAGGTATAAACCTATGTGGTTTGGATGACAATACTACAATTTAGAATCTTGGAGCTGATCTGATAATTTATCCAAGAGTTGGATAGTGACCGCTTCAGTAGCTACCAGTAAAATCCTCGAGTTTGGGCTCATATGATTCGTTCTTCTACCAGTCTATTGGACTCGTATGGGCCCACTATACGAGTCCAAAAGACTGGGTTTGGTAACAATGATAACGATGAAGCCAGGAGGTGAAAGTCAAAAAAAAGACGTTTTCAAAAAAAATTTAAAGATTTTCTTGAAATAAAGGTATTTGACCTATATTTCAAAAAAATCTTTAATTTTTTTTTGAAAACGTCTTTTTTTAAATGCACGCTTTAATAGTTTTTTTTTAGGTTTACTAAACTATTAATTTTTAAATGATGTATAACAAACTAATGTTTGCTAAGTTGACGTTTTCAACTGGAAATAAGAAATATTCGACAGCATTCCAATATCGATATTGCTCTCAGGTCAACGCCACTGATCCTTGAACTGTAGATACTCGCCCCACGAATTATTCAGTTCTTGCAATGAAAGGTTATCTGTCTCATCGGAACACATAAAGTATGTTTCATAAGAGTTGCCGCCTCATTTCGTTGTGATCTTTATCAGAACTGGTTAGACTATATTGTGTGTAAGAACGTGAATAACGTAACATGCTATACAATAATTTTTAAAAAATATCTTTACTTCTTAGTGGGTTTTTTATTAAGAAGTTATCGGTTGTATGACAAAACCTGGGAATCTATTCGGTAAGGTGACAGATCGTCCGCTTTCATAAGACTGTAGATGCATTGTCTTCCCGCCTCTTAACCCCTTTGGGGATATATGTATATCATTGAAAATATTTTATAATTTATTATGACTTCCTTGTTTTCTTTCGATTGTATTAACCCATATACTTAATGGGAAAGTATCTCTGTGTATTGTGTTATAGTCTCTTTTTTTAATTGAAGTAAACAACATAATGAAGACATTATCACGGTGGACTTGCAAAAGACACAAAGTACTATCTGTGGTAGTTACTACGTGTATTTTGTGATTTATGGCTGTTATGGTAGCAGATGGCCTCGACAACCTTACGCGGGCTTTGGTGAGGCTCTCAACCGGTAACTATCTGTGGATGTGAAGGCTTCGTCTTTAATAAATATTCAACGCGCCACACTTAACATCTCCGAGTCACACTATCTATGTTATATCCTTCCTAACTAAATATTTCAATTACATATTTAAAACAATATTTATTTACACCTGAATTTGTCTATAATGAAAGTGCTATGTATGTTACAGTGTCGCCATTCAAAGGTTCTTATATAATATTGGATGTTGTCAAAATATAGACGTTAAAATAATATATAAGTATTAGTTTTTTTGGAAATACTAATTACTCCAGGATACAAAGAGCTGTGAGATTGCAATCTGTCAATGGTATTACATAAAGTGACGTCAGTAAAACGTATCGACAATGGCACGCTAATAGTACCGACGATATTTATATAAACACAGCCGAACAATGGACATAGTTAGGACCACGAACTATGAACGGTCTAAACAAACACGAGTATCTACTCGCAGGGAGTCATTTAGAAACACTCGGTTTCAAGCACAGTAATCATGGAAAACCACCACTTCTTCATCTTTAACATGCCAGCTTCAGACTTCGACTGCTGAATATCCTCACAGAAAACCGGCAGTGAAGCAATGTAACATTGCTTTTCGCCGCGTGAGTGAGGTTATCGGAGGCCATATCCCTCTCCCCTCGTCTTCCCCTACTCCCACCTTAAAGGGTGGCAACGCATTTGTGACTCTTGAGTTGCAGGTGCCCATGGGCGGCGGTAGTCAAGACCCGTCTGCTCGTTTGCCCCCTATACCATAAAAAAATTGAAACATAGGCCTCTTCTAAAGACTTAAAGAAACGGTCCTGTGACGATTTTGTCCAAGGGTAAATGACTGACATACGTGATGGGATATAACTTATCTGTGGCGATACAGGTTTAAAATATGCGTTGCGACATCAGATATCTTATTTACTATGTAAATACAAATGAAATAATGTTCCTTGGTAAACGCATCAATGGCTGGACGGATATAAAAACATTCGAGTACAATTAAAATACTTTCTTTGAGAAGAAATCAATTGCTAAAAAACTATCAGTCCTAGGAGTGTACGAGTACGTCAGAAGTGAAAACATAACTTACAAATACACCCGTACACACTTCTGTATAATTATGTATCTGAGCGTGACGGTCACGCGAGTCCAAAGCTTTTTTTTCCCATACCAAAAGTGCGTAACGTGCCTAAAGAAGTTTTCACTGTAACAAAGTCAGCTAGTAGCGCACATAACCGGTAGTATTAAAAATCTGAACTACTTTGACATATTATTCGAATTTCGAATGAATTCGCATCGCGCTGTGAATATTTTCATTCTGATTAGCTTGTGTAAAATAGATCTGAACTTCAATCGGATATTACATTTTTATTTATTTTAGTTTTAAAATAAATTGAGATGATCACAGAAGTTATCCTAATAGAGCCAAGACAACATGCACCGCGAATTACTGGTCCAATAATCAATCAACTGGAATGATTTATTGTTTTCCTAATATAAGCAAAATACCAGTTTAAAATGAACTATACAAAATAATGTAGACCTATGTGCATTGGTTGGGTGTTTTTAAGTATAACATTTATTTGTTTTTGAAGAAAAATACCTACTTATGTTGTATTTTTCTTCAAAAACCATGTGTATCCATGTTGCCTAAGTTTTATAGACCCATAGAACAAGGTAATGATTACTTTGGCTCTAAAATATAGTTCTGCAATAGATGTGAATAATACTATTTTAACTTAAAAAGGAAACTAAGTATATTATAATGTAATGCGGTAGTCACTAGTTAGTAAATTATTAATATGCAAACAGGGAAACGGGAGCAAGGTAAACTGATACGAAATAGGAGTTCATGGAATTAATATGAACTATATGTATTGATACGAATGTGCGTATTTATATTTATACGTACGTATTTATATGTATATTTATTACGAATAACGTATCTTTATTAACTGACTTCCTCAACAAGGCAAATCTTGAACTCTTCCATTAGAATCAAGCTCTTAAAAAATTAAATTTAAGTCATCATCTCACTACTGTGCCGTTCTTGTACTATCTGCCTCCGTTCCTCACCAAGATCTTAACATTTCTACGACTGCGTCGTTATTACAAATATATGTTGTGACGTTCAAATCTAAACATTCTATTATTGTACTACTACAGTTACGGATCGTCCATTGTGAGAGGAGTTACGGACTGGCCACAACGCTGGATAATGTAGCGTTTTATAATAATAATAGTAATGTAAAGTCTGGGACATATAAACAGCGTTTTCTAGACTCAAACTAAGCCTAGCTCGTACTAAAAACATCTAGATCTAAAGAAATAAATGTATTCATACAAACAAGTATTTGCACTGAGCTGAAGTTGCAAATTTTATTGCCTGATATTTACATACATCTTCAACTGATCCTTGCAATATATGGTTTTAATTTGTTTTAAAGTTCATTAAAACTGCATTAAAAATGGGATTTTTATATATATATATATATATATATATATATAGCCTATCTGGCAGTTTTTCTAACCAATAAAACAAGTTCCAGAGATGAGCAAGAATAAATTAGGTGCTCTCAAATGCAAGTAATGCGAACCAAGCCTTACTTACTTCTGACACGTTGCCCGTATTTGAATCATGCGACAGAATCTCGGCGAATCCCTTCTCGTTCTGTACAAACTTGGCATTTCCAAGATGTAGGACGCTGGCGACGATCTCAAATATTTCATTCTGTTCCGAGTCCCCGATTTCTATGACTTTCATTGCTTCCTGGACTGTGCGGAATTGGGCTGCGTCATGCGATCGCTGGTTCGCTTGCGTGTTCTTGAAAAAAAATACACATCATTTTGACTCAAGACATTTAATAGTGTTATTGAGTTAAAATTCTAAATATGGTTTAAAGGTGACACACATTCGTAAATAATGGAAAGGGTAATAAAAACATTGAGTCAAGTCCTAGGGATTCGCGGGAAAATTTTCCGATTTTTTTTTCCAGAAACTGATACTTTTTTATAGATGTTAAATCATTGCTTGAAAATAAATTTCAACATATTATTGTAAACAAGTCGACAGTTTAATGTTAATTTACCCTTAGATAGAACAAATTTGCTAGGAGAGAAACATTTCGGGTTCTCTGACGATTGGCTCTATAAGCAAGATGATATAATTTGAGCTATGCAATTCTATGCACTAATTAATTAAACAGTATCCGTTTTAAGTTTTCTACAATATGTACAAATAGATAAGGCAAATGTTACGTCATTAGATTGTAATTTACTAAAATACTTACCATATCAGTAGTGTACTTGTATGCTTCAGGTCTTCCTTGCAAATTCAGCCGTTTCAATAATTCCTGATCGGCTCCCGCAAGCAATTGATAGAATATATGGAAATTCCTTTCCCCAGACATTTGGCTTACGACTCTGGACTTCTCCAAAAGATAGTTAAGGATGTGTCCTCCTTCAGGTGCTCCTTCATAGTTGAACTGGATGTCCATGTACTTTCCAAAACGGCTAGAGTTGTCGTTCCTATGGGTTTTGGCGTTACCAAAGGCTTCTAATAAGGGGTTACTTTGTAGAAGTTTGTCTTTGACAGTTTCCACAGTGCGGAGATGGTTTGTGCGGGCGGCGATGTATTCCAGAACCTTCTTGGAGGCTTCAGTCTTACCAGACCCGGATTCACCTGTTTTTTTAAATAGAGAACCGTTAATTTACTTCCAAGATTTTCCCTTTACTTTTTTCATTTACAATCTAGGTATTTACGGCTATATATTTTTGAAGGGTCAGATGGCTACTAAAAACCCACATTTTGCTGGCTATATTTTTGGCTCAACTCTACAGGAGATGTTTTAAACTACGTTCAGCTACCAAGAATATCCTATCAGGCAAACCCAGAACCTCACGATGTCACGCAAACATGGTCACTTTATTTCATAGATCATTATGAGTCATCATGATATTACATCTGATTTTTTTTCTATTTAAAATATTGTATATGTAACAGATTAAACAGAGCCATCATTGTAATAAGTATGTTTAATAATACAAAGGTTTCGAAGCACATACCTGAGATCAAAATACATTGTTCTCTGTGTTCGTAAACTAAAGACCTGTAGGCGTTGTCAGCGATCGCAAATCTGTAAAAAAATTAAATTATTTATTACATGACACTATTGTGTGAAGTGAAGTGTAGATAAAACAAACGATGGAGCAGGATAGGGAAGCTACAAAAATGCTTACGATGATGTATAAAAGGTTGGGCAAAAAAAAAAAAGTGTTTTCTTTAGTTAAATATCGTTTAAGATGATGAATAAAAAAAATTGGTAAAGTTTGAGCTCATAATTAATACTAAGAGGTACCTCTGCGTGATTTTCCGACTTCTTGATTTCCCATTTAAATAACACGGGAAGAAATATTTGTAATTTTATTGCGTTCTAACGAATTATCAAGAATTATTAAGAAATTAAATGATCTCTCATAAAGATCTGATATGATTTTTGGCTAAGTTGAGTTGTTTAAAAGTTATTTAAGGTTAAAGTTCAACCTTAAATGGTATATATATGATGACCGTGTCGGGTCGTTCGGCTCCCTTTGATATCAAATGATATCATATGGTTGAAGTGGCTGGCGCGTGCGTCACGCTCGTGAACGAGTGCCGTTGGTCGGGGCTGGTCATTTCTGAACTGCTTTTACTTACATATAGTAGTAGTTTGCGCGACTGTTTATAGTTTAGAACAATACGTTACATTGTCCTCACATTTAACTTGCGCATATAAGCAATGTAACCAGAGATTTGAAAAAAAAACATGTTGAAAAAGAGTGTCCTTGGAGTTTCTTGCCTGTTCTTCTCCACTGGATCTACGAATTGGAACAGGCAACTAGCTTCGCGACGGACTTAGTCTGACTGACTACAACTCCTGACAATTCAAAAATACCCATAATGGCTTAATTGAAATAAATGATTTTGATTTTGACCTGGAGACCTGGATTAACACATAGGCTACTTTTTATCCCGATATTTCCACAGCGTTGGGACTAACGCGAAACCGCGGAAGGCAGCTAGTTGACATATAAACATTCATTTGTAAATGTTTAACCCCGTTAATGTCCCCGTACAAACTAATCAGTGGCATTTCTCTTTTGTTTTTTATTATTTTGGAGGTCAATTTGATCTAAACCATTGTCGTGTGAGAAAAAGAGTAGATGTATACACTTATACATATATAAATACGTATCTACATCACGTATTGTATTAAGAAGATAACGGCTTCAATAATGTAATCATTGTATCGTTATCGTGCCACGATAAGTGTCTATTACGATATCTTTGTGTAACAAACACCTATGTACCTAACTTTATAGGGAAAATATTACACGTATGAGTCAATGATTCAAAGAGTACCGCAGAGCTTTAATTATTTTTTAAAGAATACTACGTGGGTCACTGAGGGGCTCGTGGCTAAGTGGTAACCGAGTAGGTTGGCACATTACAAAGTTAAGTAATCCTAGCCAGGTCAGTCTAAGATGGGTGACCATTCTTAACATATTAAGACCGTCGGTCCCGGGTGCCATACAAACATCTGTGGCATTCGTTACGGGTAGTTGGAGCCCTAAAAAGTCCGACAACCGGTATCGCCTAGTACTTGGGTTGTGGAGGTCTGATGGCAGTCGCTTCACGTAAAATATCGAAGTTCGGCCGTATCGTAGTTAGACTGAAAGCCGACCCCAACTTAGTTGGGAAAAGGCGCGGAGGATGACTACGTGGGTCACTGTTATTAGTATTCTTGTTAACCCCACCAGCTAAGCTGAATGCTTGTGTTAAGAGTGGGTTCACGTCGGTAGTGCTGTAGTGGTATTGTGACTCCAACCCACAACCACTGGATCGCAAGTCCGATGGTTTAGTTATCACGCTGTCGCCGTTTGACTATGACGTCGTCTTGGATAAAGCTTTACCTAGGGTTGAAAAGTTTCTCAAATTACTACCAAAGCTTGGACTGGGACTGGATTTTTCATAAATATCTAGAATTATTTTTTTTGGAATTTAAGCAAATTGATGACCTTTTCTTGTGAGCCTCAATGGCACATTAAAGTTCTGACCACATAACTGATAATATGTATTTAGAAATGCCATCAGGTGTATTCTGTTCCAAATCATGTATCATCAATCATGATAATCATTATTTTACTCACATACAGAATTCTACGCTAATTCGTCACAGAGGATTTATTAAATATGAATCCTAAACGCAATTTATAACTATACTAAATACACCCTTATATTAATCAATTTTAGGTAACGTTTCGTACACATTTGCGTCCAGCCGTTACGTCCGAGACAGCGGAATGTCAATAGAGAGCTGACGAGTGTGCATCTTAACATTTATCAAATATTTTTTCTTCGAGTAATGTACCTATATATATTATGCAAGACTGCACAGGTAAAAAAGAGAAAAAAATTATAATATGTTTTATAAAGTTAAACTATTTTGAAAATATTCCATAATTGGGCACCTCAAACAATAAGAGTGGTTCAGTCGAAATATTCTTTTCAAAACTATTCTCGAGAAATCGAGATTTTAAATTTTGAGATTGAAATTGATTGTTATTTTAGAAGCGTGATGATGTAAAATAACGTAGAATAAGTATATAAAAGTGTGTCATTTACATAAATATGTGTTTCTAGAGCCCTAGACACGTATCACTTTCTTTGACGAGTTGATATAAGGAGTAGATACAATCAAAACGTTACACGGATATCTTCAAATGACGGTTATCACTGTTATCAGTTTGTAACCTGAATGCCTTTAGTCACAACGAACTACTTTACGTTTTAACTTTTATTTAGTAACTAGTCTACCAGAGAAACTATTTTAATAGATGAGTAAGATCACTGCCAAACCCATACCAATTACCTCTTAACAAAAATACCGAGTTGTTTAAGCCATGATAAATAAAGCTATAAAAAATAAAGGGTTTCAACCAAATCTTTTGTAAGTTGGTTTTAAAATAAAATTGCATTCAGTCTCCCAATCTTTACCAACAATATGCTATTAAACCGTCAAAGTGACAATAATTCGTACCCAGTATGTATCAAATTGGTGTGGAATTGGTGGTGGACAATTATTCCACCCACGCCCACTGTAATTGGAAGATAATACAGCGCGAGGATTAGCATGCTACATCCTCACCAAAGGTCCTCACCATCTTCCAAAGCAGCAACGAACGATCTGGTGTCGTCCCATACCGTAGCAATCTAGTCTGCTCAGATACAGAATGCTATGTGACAAGATCGAGACAAATTAACAGCGTGTCTTGGTACACGGGCTGTGTTTTTATTGATATCCGAGACTGTTGAAAACGGGTAATGTTCCTCCGATATATGGAAGAAATCTCTGATCAGTCTAGATAATCAGGCAGGTGTAATATAATGAGTGTGTAAACTGCATAGCGCGATGCACGCTCAGTTGCGAAACGGTTCTAGATGGCGCTGAGGTCATTCACCATTGTGATGTGACATTACAGGTATTTGAACCACAATAATAAGTGTTGCTTTTATGATCACATTTTGTGTGTCAGTTTGATAGCATATTAGCTGTTTATGGTTTTGAGTATATCGTAAAAGTTGATACTGTTATCGAATATAATTAAGAATGTTAAACTTTTATCGTTTATCACTTAGCGGCGACTATAATTTTGTTGTAAAGTATAAATTAGGTTTTATACCAGTTCCAAGGCCTCAGTCACACTACTTAGGCGATGAAACATATATGTTCGCATTATAGTGACGAGAACAAAATTGGGAGCAAATTGGCCCTCGTCCAAAAATGGACTACGATAGGTTACTTGATGATCGATCGTATCGGTATCGTAAAAAATATTTTTGTTTTGCCAAGAGTCGTAATAAAATCGAAACGGCTTGGAAAAACTGGGTGAAGACAGCTGACGACTGAGCCTATGTTTATGTGAAAGGCTGATGATATTATTGATGATGGTCTTAATTATACTAATTAATAAGGCAACTTACACATGTGGGGGAGCCTCGAAGAAAGCCTTCTTGAAGTACAGCTTGGTTTTCTCCTCTGTGTAGATAGGCAGGTTCTTGTACGGGTTCACTGATATGAGCACGTTGCCGATGTAGGTCTGGAGAAAGAAAGAAACTATTGTATTATTGTGATAATATATAACATTTAAAAAAAGGAAGAAATTTCTCAAATGACTACCATAGACTGGGACTGGATTTTCCATAAATATCTATCTATAATTTTTTTCTGGATTTTAAACAAACTTATGACGTTTTCTTGTAGGCTAGAACCAACAATTTCTAGACCCAAAAAAAAAAATAGGATTTTTAAACCATGAAAATCGCGATGCCGTAGGAAGCATTACCAAAGGAAAACAACGCAGTTAGCTTCACTGAAGAAATTCAAAGTCCCTCGTGGCATGTAGAAGCACACAATTTGGACCCAAAGAGGGAGGTTAGTTCGCCGTTTGGCAAAGGCAGTGCAAAACCTTTAGTTATGGAAGTCATTGTTTGTTTGCCAACAAAAGACGTCTTGTGATAAAGTTGAGATGATAATATTCATTTGTTTATTATTATTACTAAGTGTATCGAAGTAAAAAATATTTTTGTAATTTCTCAAATTCAGTTAAAGAATTTACTTGAATTATTCAAATAAGTAGTAAGTTAAGTATTTAATTAGAAGTTCAATATCTTCGAATTGTTCGTTTGTCATAAATAATTGATATTTTTTTGTTTAAAGACATATTGTTCACACCTTGGCATAACAAAGCCATAAAACAAAAGCATTTTACGAGCCTATGCCTTGTCTTTTCGATATTAAACAATAACTATTAAAATATTTTAGAAAATTCTTTAGAAACAATAACTCAGTTGTGGTGGCACCAACAATAGATCCAACTTTCAAACAAACTTATATATACCAGTATAAATGTCGTAAAATCAAACATAGCGAACCTGAATATTTGTGAGAAATGATAAAAATTTTAACTACAATATTTTAATTTTATTTTTAAATTTTGCTATTCCTTATCTATCTTTGTGCCAAACTTTAAACAGCTTAACCCTCCCCCCCACGACCTCTTGTCATACAATGTCACACTTTGTTGAGTTGACCATTAACGTGTGCCGAAACTTAATTAATGAATGGCCCCTAAGGTCAAAGATAGAAGTCGTTGAGTCTATGAAAAGTGTCAGAGAAGCCCGTAACAAATTAAAATAAGAAGTTTATAGGAAGTCCTTGATAAATTCAGTAAAGCAAGCAACAAATAAACCTTACTTCTTTTGGGGTATAAAGAGACTCAAATGCTAAGGGCCTCAACGCTCAAACGCCAAGGCTAATCTTATTTTGATATTTCGTACAGTTTAGGGGTATTTTGTCAACTGAATTTATATTACCAATTTAAATTTGACAACTGATCTTTCATTCATGCAGGTGTAAATACTCATCCATCACATCTTAATTGTCTTAGCTACATTAATTATTACAAAAACTTAGGTAATATAATGAAGTTGATTGTAACTCTGAGATTAGATTATTTATATTATGATGACTGATTATTATATGATTAATTCGTTAATCTATTCGATAAATTCGTCTATGCGACCCAGGGCTTCCGTTGGGATTGGGACAATTTTCAGTGGCATTTAGGGCCAAGGAGCTAAAAAAGTTAGCTGTTTCTTAAGACCCGAAGTCATAATAACAAACAAAAAATAAAACTACCTCAAAGCTCTCTGAAATGACTATTTATCTTTGACCTTCAGGCCTTGATAATGAAGGAAGATATTCAAGAGAAACAACAGTAAGACCAAAGTTACTTACATAGATAATGTTTTCGTTGAAACGTTTCTTCAGGTTGTCGATAAAGGCAGCCTCAGAACGGAAGTCCTCGAGCAGTACGAAGTCTTGCACGCCGACGCGCTCACGGTGCTGCAGGGCGTGCTCCATCATGCCCTGCACTGACTCCGGCCGGAGGAGCCTGTGAAACAAGAGATTAATCTTTTAAAATTAAAGTATATAGTTATTTTACACCAAGCATAAGACCCGCCAGACGTTAAATCCCTATCAGAGCCCATAGATACTGCCACTACTACACTACTAGACTAGAAAGAGAGCTCACTTAGAAGTTATTAGTTGCTTAAAAAAGCGATATATAAAACGTATATTAGTGTCACCGTTTTTTTTCTAAATTGTTCACAAATAGGAGTTATATTCGCTCTTGTATCAGGGAGGGACATACCACCCGTTCCTCCACAAGCTATTGTGGAGAGACTGGTGTTAAGTCCCTCTAAGATAAACACCAACTAAGATAACACTAGTCACTCCTAAAGGGAGAATCCTTCGACCAGGCGAGGTCTGGCGGGTTCCGGATGTCTTAATAAAAGCTGTTCCCGGAACCCTCCTATTTTAGGCGCAGTACGGCACACCGTCTGGTTTTAGTCGGTTCGATTCCGACACACCGCCCTACCGAAAACCCCGGTGGGGTGACGGTCCGAAGGTGTTTCCACACGCACAAAAAAAGGCCAGGTCTGGCGGACTGCGGCCTAATATTACAGTGACCGTAAATCTCCTCGCTTTTTATTTTATTGTCTATCCTAGTAGTAAACACACTAAAACTTTATTAAGATTTCTTGCATAATACCCTTAAATAGTAAATACCTAGATAATTAATTGTTAAATGCATTCCTTATAAAAGAATCAATGTACCTACCTACTTTGACCTTTCGTTACGCAACGATAGACATTTCTTTTTCCTTGCAAGAATTGAAACGTGTCAAGGAATAATCATAATTCATAATATTTATACAAAATTACATTTGTTAATATATAATCTTGAGTTAATAATGACATTTGGTTTAGCAGATTGATTTTATTTTAGACTAGCCGCGCCCCGCGGTTTTACCCGCGTAAGTCCCGATCCCGGGTGAATATCGGAATAAAAAGTAGCCTATATGTTAATCCAGGTCTCCAGACATCTACATACCAAGTTTCATCGCAATGGGTTTAGTAGTTTTGGCATGAAAGAGTAACAAACATACACACTCACAAACTTTCGCCTTTATAATATTAGTGTGATTAAAATACTAACTTCGAAATTCTTCGGTTGTAATGACGTTTGGATTCTTATTTTAGAAAAAATACTAAAAGATCTTTTTTCTTTTTACAGGAATATACGATTTTTACAATATAATATGTCAGTTAAAAAAAAAATTGCAAGTTTTTTTTTTATATTATAGGGGGCAAACGAGCAGACGGGTCACCTGATGTTAAGTGACTAACGTCGCCCATGGACACCTGCAGCTCAAGAGTCACAAGTGCGTTGCCGGCCTTTGAGATAGGAGTACGCTCTTTTCTTGAAGGTTTGAAGGTCGTATTAAATGAAAGCTTGTAATTAAACTACTCATGAGAACAAATGTGACCTCATTTTAAACGGTCGGGTTCATGGATATATTTATTTATTTATTGGGTTTAAAGAAGTAATTATACACATATAATTATACATTTACGACGATTCATGACAAATTCTAATTTCACAAACTTTTATTTCATTTATAATAATCAATAAAACTAATTCACGTCTTTGTATTAACAAGTCTCACTAAAATACATAGGAATTGTGTTTAAAATACACGGACGTACACGGAAAAACTTTTAGTTTATCAAAAACATTCACTGAACCGTGAAAGAAGTCATACGTATTGTGGCTAGTTTTTTTTTTTTTTTCTTTAAATGACAACTCCCGCATTAGGAATTACTCCTGTGTTGCGGGGGACTTTACAAACATACAAATAACGGACACAAAGAACACCCAGACTCGGGTGGGAATCGAACCCACGACCTATGGCTTAGCTGTCAGGGTCACTAACCACTAGACCAATAGGCCAGTCAAATACTATTATAATAAAGCTGAAGAGTTTGAAAAAATATTTTTGTATTTGTTGTTAATAGCCTCCTAATACTGGGGAGTATAAGAAGGCTATCAACAACAATAGGTCATCAAAATCACGCTATAAGGCTATAGGTTTGCTGAAACTGCGGGGCTCGATTATTGTTCAATATGTGTAAGAGATATAATGGTCCCAATTCTGTTACTTCACTCGCTAAATTAAAATTCACTAAATTTTCTTCATATAAGATGTAAACCTGTACACTTCAAAACAAGGTCTCATTTCAAATTGAAACAAGTAGGTAACATATGTCGCTATCGAAATAAGCAATTTATTTGTCGACTAAAGTCTGATACGCTTAAATAAACTTGAATACCACGTAGCAAGAGCCGCTATCCGTTGAATGCCTCTCTTTTGCTCTGTGTTTTTAGTAAGCGTCTTCGTAGGTGTCGATTAAAATAACGTCATCTTAGTTCGTTTTGAACAAGTTTTTATACGGCATTTGAATAAATGGGGACTCTCGCTACGTGGAAATAAAGTTGAGTATACGTTGACAGGTTTTAGTGAAATTTAGTGGCGCTGAGAAATAGATGCCAGTAACAACCTTAGTAAAGACCTTATTTCTAAAAACACAAGGTTGATTTCATAAGAAGAAATTAAGTCAGGTTTTAGTTTAGTCGAGTGTACAATAGAATCGGCACCAATAACGTCATTTTACTCACCACAGTTTGGAAAGCTTCGCATAGGCGATAACCACGGAACAAAAGTCACTAAGATCACCGTTTTCTTTAAGGCTTACACACTGACTGTCATTGTATCCCATCTTATATGAATGATTTCTGATGACTGACTGACTATCCCAGAAAAGAATATTAGGTAAGGACATAACTCATTAGGATGTTTAATGAGCGCTATGGGAAGTACAAATAACAGTCTTGTTTGCTATTAACAAATAGATAAATAAAACCTATTTACTAAAGAAGTTTTAAATAATGATTATTAGTGTAATGACAATAGTAATGAGACGGATGGATATTTTTGTTCTATTGTTTTTTATTCTTACTTATAGTTCGGATTAGGAATTTAAATTTACGGAGATGTGATACTCCATTTTAGTATTTTTAGGTACTTAACTAAAGATTTATAGTAGTTATTATGATATATAGGATTAAAAAACTAGGTATACGTTATAAAATATTTGATTTGCTTCACTGTTTACTTTGTCAATATGTTAAAATATGTATTTATATATTTCTAAATATATAAAAATTTCATGTCACGTTATTTGTTCGCGATGAATTCCTAAACTAATAATCCGTATCCGTATCCGTAAATCCGTAAAATAGTTTAGTCACTAGCTACCCGGATTATACTAATATATGAACTACTAATATACTAATATATGAACGAAATCCCTCTTTAAATCAGGATGTTCAGAAACCGTGAAACTATTAAGGCTAAAAATTTAAAGTTGTATAGTTAATAATTGGCAAAATCATCTTAACAGATAAAAATATAGTAATATTTAATTTCATTTTTAAATACGTACCATTTAAAACATAATTATATTTATTATACTTTATGTTTGTTACCAAACTGTTTTTATCAAATTATGTGACATATAAGGCTGAAAAATACGAATCGTAACTATTTTGTAGTTTATTATTCTCTGGACTCATCCTTTAACTAATATTATTTATGATACTATAAGTTTACATACATATAATCCTACTAATATTATAAACGTAAAAGTTTGTGAGGATGTATGGATGTGTGGATATATGGATGTATGGATGTTTGTTACTCTTTCACGCCAAAACTACTGAACCGATTGCAATGAAACTTGGTATGTAGATAGCTGGAGACCTGGATTAACATATAGGCAGGATAAGCATTTTTATCCCGATATTTCCACGGGATCGGGACCTACGCGGGTGAAACCGCGGGGCGCTGCACGCTGCTAGTATATTAATTATAATATATATCTTTAGAAATATTGAAGAATAAAATGCACAACGATGGCGGCTTATACAATTGGCTAATAAATACTACTAATGTTATAAACCTGAACTGCTTGCAGAGATGAGACAATTAAAAAAAAAAAGGTTGGTTTTAACAGAATACATTCGTTAGTCAACGCTCTGTAATAAAATAGACAAAAGTCCATTTCTTTTAAAATGTTCTCATCAATGTTTTCTCTCAAATACTAACAGTTTGAATTGAAAAATTCTGCTTGCGTTAGCTATTTTATTGAAGTAGCAGCAGTAGCTGAAATCGTTAACTTAATCGTATACTGTATAAAGTACTATATCCTATACTTATACTAGAAATAAAACAAGTTAGATGTTTTCATAACATATGTAATACATGTCGTAAAAATAAAAATGTAACGAAACTGAGCAACGTCACTCCGGCAACGTGACATAAAAAATTTTACGTAACCGTTGTCGTATTGCAGTGTCTGCTACAGAGATTCAAAATGGCGTTTTCAGAATGTCAACTGTCCTGGCATTATGGTAAAATATCATGACATTAGCGGCACTGTGATATGCCACGATTCCTCACCAAATTACTGCTCAGTGTTACGATGTTGTTTTGTGAAATTTAGGGGTTCGGCGAAAAAAATATTTTGGTATTTTTCCTACAGTATTACAGTAGATATGCTGCTGCGATATCCTGGCTATTCTAAATGGTTTTGATTTTTCACTTTCAAGCCGTACTCAACTACTGAAACCTTGTCAGGGGTACGGAAAAGTACATAGGGTAGGTAAGTTTCGTCTGGAAAAAAAATACAGTTCATGATTACGTTAGTTTTAATTAATATCATCGAAACTCAGCTATATTATAAGTCTATGATAAAGTTTAGATATTAATTTAAAAAGGATGTACTTAAGTATTTTTAACCGACTTCAAAAAAGAGGAAGTTCTTAATTCGACTCAATTGTATGTTTTTTTTTTATGTTCGTTACGCGATTATTCCGCCAATTATGAATCGATTTTGATGATTCTTTTTAGTTTGGTAGGTCTTACAAACAACAAATATATACACAGACGTTTTGGTTTTTTAGTTTAAGTTTGTAGGTATAGTGTTGAAGCCGATTTTTCTTTTTTTTTCTAAAACCATATTTTTATGGTGTAGGTTCTAGGAAATTTAGCTAAGGCGTTAGAGGTTAATTATTTCGCCGTTTGCAATTGTATGTACAAAGCTTATTTAAGGTTTTAAATATTAAGTTAGCCCTTAAGTGGAATAACAAAGGAAAATATATTTACAAGTTTTATGATCACATGGATCCGCATTGCAACACTAATTTTATTGGACTCTATTCTACGTCACGCCAATGAAAGAGCGTAAATTCGCCAAAAAATACAAGCCCCGATAATTTTCATAATCTAAGTGTTTTAATAATTTTATTTGGAATTGTTTTCGCGAATTTGAATGCACGCCACATATGTCGCCATTATTATTTTTATATATTACTAAGCTTACGTTTTAAATGTTCTGCACACCAACTTATAGTGACCAGCTCACCAACAGGAAAACCTAGTGTAGTTGTATTTATTGTAGTGTAGGTATTTGTCATCCCTGTGATAATGTCATCCGGTTGCCATGACACAAATGTAGTATTCGTTCCCACGTCTTTAATACACTTACCAGTTTTATTAATAGATTTGTGTAAATAAGTATTACCGCTTAATATCCATCTATACGTTGTCTTCCTTCTTCTTGGTCTCCATAAGAAAGGAGTTCATGAAGAGGATATACTTGGCACGGGAGTGACAGAATTGGGCATCATTACTTACAATCATTCGACCCATGTGCTCCGTTCCCAAATTAGTGAGGGATATAAAAAAAAGTCTCCACTCGCATCGTAACATTGTTATAATCTCTAAACCAATGATGCCATAGCAACATCAACTACACTAGTAGTTATGGGTAAAGGAAGTAGAGATTGAGAGAGGAGAGAAAGTACCTACTGATTCACCTACACCTACATCAATAAAGACTAAATCAGGTTTTGGTTTTAATAATTACCTGATAGATAATATAAAGAATACATACAGCAAATACGCTTTCACTGAGCCGGAAATCAAACAAGTTACCAGAAAAGCAATTGAACCATACCATAAAGCATCTTTTGAATTTAGGATATTAATTATTTATGCATCATAAAATATTTTACTTATTTCCGTTTAATTGCAGTCCGATAATCAACTATAATTGACCTAGTTTTTTTAATTTAGATAATAATATACCTATATGTAGGTACGTTTAGCGCTGATATAACACACTCGTTCACAAACATGTAAATATTGAACTGGAACTTTGTAAATAAACTTTAATTTTACATTAATATGGGTGTGTGCGCAACTATCTTTTTGCTTAACTAAACTAGGAATTAGTTTGGTTTCACTTACATACTCATTTGTATAATTAAAGTCATTTAGATACAAACTGGACTAGACTAGCCTGTTGGTCTAGTGGTTAGTGATCCTGACTGCTGAGCCAGAGGTCGTGGGTTCGATTCCCACCCAGGACAAATAATAAATAGTGTGGTGAACATGATTATTTGTTCACAATTACAGTTAATAAAAATGTAATCGCTGTACTTGCTAATTAATTATGTTATATATTTAATCAGTGCGTTGATTGCGTTGTATTTCCTGATCTAATGTAATCCAGTAAGATTATTCCATTGTTCAAATCCGGTAGTACTTTAGGCCCAACCAACTTTTGATATAAAAAATTTAATTTTTGAAAAAGTAATTTTTGATCAATTGCAGAGTTTCTTTCAAATCAATATTTTGGTACATAATAAGCAATTCGGTTTTACAAGGGGTCGCTCCACAACTGATGCCGGTGTTGAGCTTGTAAATCATATCTTTGAGGCCTGGGAAGGGGACTATATAACAAGACAAACAATTTTTAATTCAAATAAAAAAAAAAAATCGATTCAGTACTTCCTGAGATTAGCGCGTTCAACCAAACTCTTCAGCTTTATTATTAGCTTTATTTATTATTATATGGATAAAGAGAAAAGACTGGCCTTACGTGAACTCCCATCTCGAAGCTCGTAATCAGAGTCTTTCTTATATAATTTAACAATTTCAATATATCATATTCGTTAATTGGTTTATAAAGAACGTTACGGTTTACTTCGACTCTATTTTGCTTGACAATACGTAGAATTGTTCGCATGTCATACTATCCTAAAGGTTTTGTTAAACAAAATCGCATACAAACGTTATTTATGAGAAATATCCACACTTTACCGAAAAATAAATACTGATTTTTATCTACATTAATCACAAATCACAATAGCTTTACCAAAGTCCACTCGTTGATTAATAAAAGCGACATCGCGTGCAGAAACTGCCCCATTTTGTTGTCCGCTTGACTTTTTATTATTTGTGAACGTTATGTTGCCAATGAGTTGTGGTACGTGAGCAACATTATATCTGTGATTTGGCCAAAAATATAAACCCTCCTTATTATGTTCTGTTTTTTTGTAGTCGATAAACTGTCAAACTAATGAACCGATTTCATAATTCTTTATAATTACAAAGCTACTTTAAATATAAGTGCAATTTTTTTTAGAGTTTGTCAGGCGTACACTTTTGTCATAAGGGCAAGGTTTATAATGGAAGATGTACATGGTCATAGAGCCTCTCTCGCGATGTTTCTCCACCTGGTACCTACGATGTGCGGTGTTGTGAGAGTTGTCACCACAGATGATGTTTGGGTCACTGATTTCATAAGGTCAGTCTAGGCTAGGTGATTCTTCCGGATGTCTTAATAAAAGCTGTTCCCGGATCCCTCCTAATTTAGGCGCAGTACGGCACACCGTGTGGTTTTAGTCGGTTCGGTGTGAAACCCCAGTGGGGTGACAGCCCGAGCGAGGGGGTTTCCACACGCACAAAAAAAAAAAAAAAACTAGGTGATTCTCGCCTAAAATAAATTAGTACTATACATTATTTTACTCAATCTAATGCGCTGTTTGAATACAAATTTTATGTTAAGTTCCATTTTTTTAAATTAAATTTTTCACAAAAATATCACTCGAAAAGCAATGTCGGAGTATCGCACCATATTAATTTAGTAATACAATAATCGATTGTTCTTGAAAACATCTGAAGAAACCAAGCCAAAGTTATTTCGCACTTGTCTTGAAATCGTGTCCAATCATATTCATTATAGATTCTCATCGCATTTTTACGTTCCGGCTATATATACTAACAATATAACCTGAAAATATACCATTGTCTACCTTATATGTTGCAAATAAAGTTTATATTTCAGTGTTAAAGTTTGTTTGTGTGTTTAACTCAAGCTCAAAGCAGCAGACTATTTCGGTAAAGTAAGTTGTTACCAAAAACGAAGCGAGTCAATCACCTTGCGGTTAAAATAGCATTGAAGAATGAGCTAGATGTGTAAAGCACGCCTGTGACTTGGACGTTTCTTGTTTGTTTGTTTGTTAAATTATAGATTGGATTGAATTTCTGGGCTTTTGTTATTTTACCATAATACGACAATTGGTATATTGACCTGAGATCTATTTGTTCTTCAAAATTCCTAGAATCTTCAAGGATCTGAACCAAAACCGTAAATTCCCATTTACTCCAAAATTTAAAATATATATAATACTAATATTATAATAAGTAAGTTTGGATGGATGGATGTTTGTTACTCTTTCACGAAAAAACCACTGAACGATTGCTTTGATTGAATAATTAATTAACATATAGGGTACTTTTATCCCGACATACCCACGGGATTGAAGTAGAAAATCTGGTTAATAATAAAACTGTCTTACATTCATGACATGGTAACGTCGTGTCGTACAATTCCTGATAAGTACATGTCA
Organism: Callimorpha dominula; assembly: GCA_949752705.1. Lineage (NCBI taxonomy): Eukaryota > Metazoa > Arthropoda > Insecta > Lepidoptera > Erebidae > Callimorpha > Callimorpha dominula. The sequence continues at coordinate 2,979,558 of OX457000.1, read as the reverse complement.
TTATAGAAGTTTGTCTAAACATTTAAACCTCAACTAACGTTCATTCGACGAGAAGCCAAGGTGATAATTATTGAGCATTACTTGTGAAAGTGTATGCACAAGTTAGCAAAGGTCTAATCAGTGCGTTTAGATGCAATAATGGGAATAAACTTTCTCCTCATTCTCCCATCTTAGCATCCTATGTTTATTGACGGGCTCATGTCTTATTTATGCTAAAACCAGTTTTCTCCAAAGACATATCTCGAGTGATTTGAAAGGTAAATAATTACCTGTATCTCAGGAACCGTGCATTTTGCTGGGATAAAAAGGAATTTTAAATGAAGGAAGGACGAATTAACAAACACTTTAATCATAATCATAATCATCATAATCATCATAATCATTTATTCATTAGTTTAACATAGGTATATAGATATAGATGATAAAATTTATTATGTCCACTATCTTACAAATGCAATGCGTATACTGAGAAGAAATTTAAAAAATAAATTGAAGTTACAGTTACTGTAATAAAGTAAGTGTAAGATCAATATCAAAGTTATCACTCAGTATCACTGTACATTATATAAAATTATCATAGCATTTATAATATGAGGGGGCCTTCACATCAAGTTAATGATTTCATTATAAAAATACGTTCAATTTAAAACGAAAAATGTGGTCATAGGCTATACTTTTTTTATGTCATGGTGAATAAGTAACATACATATCAATTTAAATTCAATATTTTATTTATAAAATTTATCGTCAATTATTCGAAATCGTCAATTTTAAAATAATTAAAATTATAGATCAATACACAGAGAGTCACCGCAATAATAGGTTGCCAGGTTGCTTTGTCAAATGTAAAATTATAAAAAAAATGGATAACACAATATCTTATCTGCCTGTGTCGATCTATAACCGCCCGTTTCCAAATGGTTGAGCCTAGTGAGAAGAAATCAATGATGTTCTCTCCAAATGCAATGACGTGTTGAACTTATGACATGAACTCATCATCTCAATACCCTTGTCCCAATTTTATTTGGGGTCGGTGCAATATATTTTATTCTTCCATTCTACTCTATCGTTCGTCATTTCACTGCTTACTCCATTTCTAGCCATATCTTCTCTCACACAGTCCATCCATCTTTTCCTTGGTCGTCCTCTTCTCTTGTACCCGTCAACATCCAAACATAAAACTCTTTTCACCACATTTTGCTCATCCCTCCGCATCACATGTCCATACCACGACAACTTTTACTCCTCAGCTTTTCCTCCACTGGTGCTACACTCAGGCTCCCTCTAATATATTCATTTCTCACCTTGCCCATCCTAGTCACGCCACACATCCATCTCAACATTCGCATTTCAGCTACGTGCAGGCGTCTCTCATCCGTTCTCTTTGTGGGCCAACTTTCAGAACCGTACAGGACGGCAGCTTATGACTACGTAAGAAAAAGTGTATTCATCAGTCAAATCATTAAAATTTTGAAAACAATCTGTCCGTTAAAAATACCTACAGATTTTAAGCATTCACCTTCGATTTGCCTCTAATTTCCTGTCAGTAGCATAGACAATGGTATTTCTTGAAGGGTGTTTCATGTGTTCGGTGCTTATAAACACTGGCAATTCTATTTGGGTCAGTTTTATTGCCAACCCAAAAGAGATAACTTTCAGCTGTGGCAACAACCCTACTCGCCAGCAGATAAGAAAACATCCATTAATTACGTGACCTATTTTCCGTTTAATTTGGACCTCTTCACCCTTCTTGGTGTGATCAGTGAGATTTGGTACGATACACGTGAGATTTATGCTATAGTTGTTAGAGGATGAATTCCATTTCCATAAAAATGAGAAATAACGTTAAAGCGTACTAATATTGTTCAAATTTGACGTGACAATTTCGATTGTGCTTCTCAGTTAAATTAAGATTTGGTTGGGTTTTATTTGACCCTCCTCCCTATTTTGAGCTCACTTAATCAATGGATGCCCAATAACGACCTGCTAGCAGTACTGTCTAACTAAAATCTAGATGTAACACTTACTAGGCTGAGTGTTTGTTTTAGTAATTAGTTCATCGCAAAAATTTACATTTTTTTTTAAAGACAACTCCCGCATTAGGAATTACTCCTGTGTCGCGGGGGACTTAACAAACATACAAACAACGGACACAAATAACACCCAGACTCAGGTGGGAATCGAACCCACGACCTGTAGCATAGCAGTCAGGGTCACTAACCACTAGGCCAACAAGCCAGTCAAATATTTACTATTTATATTAGTATACAATGAATGTGAAAGTTAATTACAGTAAATTACTTAGATGGCCCGAAATCATCTGTTAGTATTTAAAATCAATATCTATATTATTACAGTTATATTTCGCTACGGTCGGAAATTTATTACTCTAATGTTTATAATTAAGACGCCAGTTGTTTCTTAAAGATTTATTGCTATAAGAAAATAATCTTAAGAACGTCAAGAGACGATGACTGTTATACCAAAAGGTAAATAAAATAGACTCGCACACGAAGGGTTCCGTACTATCGAGCAAAAAAAACACGTTTCTAGTAGGGGAGCCCTTTTTAATTTATTTTTATTATGTGTTGTTATAGCGGCAACAGAAATACACATTCTGTAAAAATTTCAACTGTTTACCTATTACGGATCATGAATGACAGCCCTCTGACAGACAGACTGACGGACGGACAGCGGAGGCTTAGTAATAGGGTCGCGTTGGTTACCCTTCGGGTACGGAACTCTAACAATAACAAAGCCATCGCCAAGTTGATCTTTGATGAAAAGAACCAGGATGATTTAGAAATTTTGTAGAGGAAAATCGGAATGGAAGATCAGTAAGAACAGCTAGTTTTGGATCTAACAGGTTTTTTATCTATACGAAAGGCATCATGGCACGTCGATGCTAAGTCCCTGGAGGCGGCACCACGAAAGGCAGGACGCCTGACCGACTATAGACAACAACTTCAACTTTTAAATACTTTCCTAACAACTTTTAAACACTTCCGTAACAACTTTTAAAGAAATTATCTTCTATGTACTTAATAAGTAAGTCAAGAGAATTCTTTGTACCTCTTTTTAAGGTTTCGAGCAAGGAGGTAAGTGAAATTTAGAGTCATTAAAGTTTAAATTTAATAATTATTTTGTAAACTGCTACAAAAAGCTACATAGGTCTAGTAGGTACATATATATTGACCAGCCATGGTACGGCAATCTATATAAATGACAGTTTTCAACTTATTTTCGAAATTAATAGTTTAATTAACGTTGCAAACAGGAAATTGAATAGAATAGAAATAAACTTTATTGTACAATCGCAGAAATAATATGTGCAAAGGGCGGCCTTATCGCTAAAAGCAATTTCTTACGGGCAACCTTTGGATGGACAAAGACAACAGTAAATAAAAGAAATAATGAGTAGTTTTTGGTAAAAGAGAGTCGTGTTAAGTTTTATATTTTCAAACAGATCACAGAAGTAAAACAAAACATTCAAAATTTAATTAATGAACTTCGACCACCGAGCGATCCCTTGTATGTATAATAAAATAGTCACTACTGTATTACTATTGCTATTAAGTACGTATTTATTTATATGTATGCTAACCCCTTTAATTAAGCATAATGTTTGTATCTGCATTGCTAATGTAATGGGTGGGATTGAAGTAATTAGTCATAGTCAACTGGGTATATGAGACAAAAGAGATAAAAAAAACTAGCTTGTCTTAAATTATTCAATTAGAAAACATACGAGCGTCACAACGACTTGTATTTCTTACATTTCATCAACCTTCAACTCCAATAGGCAAGACACCTATCAACCTTCAAACGTGAATGGACGTGTGCTGAATAATGATCGGTATATCACCGTTTGATTTTTTATTTTGTAAGTTAGATGAATTAGAGAAGACGTCATTAGACGTCACACACGTCACTTTATAGTAAACATAATTATATGGTAGACGTTACCTCAACTCACAATTTCTAGGTTACCATCAACTTTCAATTTCAGGAATCAAGACTACCTTCAACCGTCATTGGACATTCAACGGATGGATGATTGTTTATAATTATTCTGATGTGTTAATACAGGTTAATTAAACTTGCTATATAATACATATTTAATAGTTTCTTGAATATGTTCGTTCTATGTCATAGTTTGAAGAAGTAAGACGTGACGCACACCTTAGGGAGGCAACACCATTTATTTACCAGGAACAAAAACGCCATTCAGCGAAGTGCCAAATCGAACAGATTCCAAAAACCCTGTTCATTGTTTTTACAATAACAAGAAATAGCTTAGCGCCAGAAGTAGTAATACTTATTTGAGTTATTACGCTAGTAGCGCTGCTCGACTGTAGCACAGAATATATAATAGTACTAGTAACTGAAGTCTTTTGTAGTGTAAAGACTTTTCCCATATACAAAAAGATATTAGGTATATATTCAGTACATAAAGGTACTTATTTCCTTATTAATAAGGTATTTCAAAGTATCTTTTTCATATAGAAAAAAAAATAATATTAAACACTACGAGCGTCACAGTGTCAGTTAATTTCTATCTAAAGTAAGGGCTTTAGCTGGACGTTCAATGACGTTTTCTTTACTAGAGTATTATGTAACAAATATTTTAAACTATTGAGAGTAAAATGTTTCAATTAATAACTTACGAGTATTGTCTCCTAATGTGAAAGCCCTGTTGTCCGCAGTCCACAGCAACAAAGAACAATATAGCTAAATCCGTTATTCATACCAAATTAAGAAGTCATTTGCATTCATCAACGAGTATCATCGCGTTTAGAATACTAATGATAAAATAATATACTTATTATACGATTAAAGGGATTAGGGATGGCAAAATGATAAAAAGAATTTATTTTGTATTGGAAATGGAATATCAAATCGCCTAGCTAAATACCAGCTTAGCTTAGCAGTAGCTGTTGCCCGCGACTTGGTTCGCGTGAAAGTTTTGGTGAAAATTTTGCCACGGGAACCGTACATTTTTCCGGGATAAAAATGTATAGCCTATGTATTATTCCAGACTATAATCTATCTCTGTGCCAAATTTTATCCAGATCTGTGCAGCTGTTTTCGCGTGAAAGAGTAACAAACATCCATCCATTCATCCATCCTCACGAACTTTCGCCTTTAGAATATTAGTAAGATCACTGACGCCTGATTCTAGGCCTTAACCACTCAACCGACCATCAGGAAAGTTTGCACAGACGTTGTCAGGGATACGGACATGATAATCCAGAAAGAATACTGTACTTTCTAAGGGATACCCGTATTGATAGATGAAATCTACATATAGTGAAGCTGTGTTCAAAAGCTAATCAATACAAATAAATAAATTGAAATATCTGCTTGTCAGGTCAAAACAATAGTTTTTCTTGAAGCTTATACAGTTATTTGCACGATGCCTATGCCTAAAAATTAGTTTTTAAATTTTTTGTCTGTCTGTCAGTCTGTTTGTTCCAGCTAATCCCCGGAACGGGTGGACCGATTTCCACGGGACTTTCACTGGCAGATAGATGGAGTTATAAGGAGTAACGTAGGCTACTTTTATTTTGGAAATAGAATTAGGGTTCCGCGCAAAATATATAAATATGTACAAGCGAATTTATAATAAATTTTATATATTAAGCTTCTGTTCTCATCCTTGTATCCAGCTAAGTTCAAATATTGTTTATATGACATCATAATGTGCTCATCTGCTATGAGTTGCTGTTAAGTAGCAGTGTTTATAGGATATTTTTATGACTTCGGCATGCTGGCGCCGATAACAGCTTTATAACATACACCGTGAGCTTTGTACTATTTTATTTCAACCTCTTATTGATTCACTGTACGAAATAATATACGTAATGACATTTTTATTTTCAGACTTAGGTCCATTTTGTCAGTCACCATTTTCCTCAAGACTAGTGTTAGTATTGTAGTTGTACAGCTTGGGTGGCCAGAGAAGTGAAACAGCCCAACGCGGACGCACAGTAGGGTAGCGATGTAAACTGTTCCGAATGAACAATGGCAATCGTCTTCAGGATATTTTTGGGGCTGTCGCGTAGACGTCTAAACATGGAGGCACACCGTTTACGAATTACAGTGTGTATGAAATATAACTTGTGACGTTCTTTGCTATCGTCAATTAATTTACTTACTATTAAAGGTTGGTTTGACACTTGAAAAAATTAGAAAGGTGTCGGAACTGAACAATCATTGACGGCTATGAAAATCAAGGGGTAGTCAATCTCCTCAAGTATCATTGCAAGTGAGTCCACAGTTTGCTGAATGGTCTGCCAATAACAATGTATTTAATTTGTTTCCAAATCAATTTATAATCATAAATATTTTTTTGTAACTTTGAAACCGTTCTGGTACATCCTAAAGCAATTATTCCTTTTGTAGACTAACGTAGGTACTGTATTTAGTAGGTGTCATATAATCACGTATGATGTGTTCGTATAACGGGATTTTTGTGACATTGAAGCCTAGCGTGGGTTGTTTTTAATATACTGACATCCGGACGTACCGTTTTATCTGTCATTTGTAACTGACATCAAAAAAGGAGGTCTAAAGGAGTCTATATAATATATGATTTTCACAATCTAGTCAAGTTGACTGACTTTTATAATTCTTGTTTTATTAGAAGGGGGATACTTTAAGAATAATCACTTTAAGTTTTGTCAAAGTCTAATGATGAAATAAATGAGAAAATCATCAAATTCTTATCAAGACGAATCTGTACGCCATGCGGGCGAACTATCATTTAACATCTCATCCGACTTCCATAATAACAGGTAGGTAATAATTCCGTATAGATCTATTATATACTTTATTTCTGACAGTTGAACCAAGGGTCTCACCCAGAACAAATAATTGTGTGATGATGTGATGTGATGTTTATCAGCAGTCTGGTTATCATAGTACAGGCTCTGCCTAGTTTGGGATCAGACGGCCGTGTGTGAAGTTATTATTATTAAAAAAAGTACTCTGAAGGTCATAACTTTTATTATAAAAAAATCAATGTTTGTTTGTTCGTATTTTATGCGCTGCCGTGCCGTTCATGACATAGAGCACCTTTCATTAAAAAAAGTACTGCTGACATTGATAAAAGCTAGTAAGTAATTAATCTTTACTAATATTATAAAGCTGAAGAGTTTGTTTGTTTGGTTGAAAGCGCTAATCTCAGGAACTACTGGTTGGAATTGAAAAATTATTTTAGTGTTGTATAGCCCATTTATCGAGGAAGGCTAAAGGCTATATAACATCACGCTAGGACTAATAGGGGCGGAGCAGTCACCATAAACGCAAGTGAAACTGCGGGGACGGCTAGTAAATAATATAAAATTCTAACAACCTCCTAAAGTCCTATCATACATATTTAAGGAAATTATGCACCATTGTTAGGCCCGTTATTTAGGTACTAAAAAGAAAACGACGGATCTAAGACATCCATTGTTGTGGCAGTAAGTCTAAAACGTCACACTCTAGTTTGCATATGTTGGCATTTGTGTCATTACCGAACTGTTATATATGAACTAGTTATTATAACGACGTTCCCAATGCACAAATAATATGGTTTTTCTAATGTAAGCTAAATGGCCGTGAAGAACTTTGTCTATGTCTAGAAGCAGTACCGTGAAGAGTACAACAATAATAATAGACAAAGTTACACCTTTTGATTTAAGAGTCATAAATTCTGCTAATATGACTAAAAAATATGTAGAAAGTAGCAGTTTGCCTCGACTTCACCTGCATAACATTTGGATTATTAACGGTTTCATGTGCTTAAGTCCCGATGCCGTGGGAATATCGGGATAAAAATTTGCCTTTGTGTTAATCCAGTTTTCCAGCTATCTACATACCAAGTTTCGTCGCAATCGGTTCAGTACTTTTTGCGTGAAAGAGTAACAAATATCTATACATCCAGACATCCATACATCCTCACAAACTTTCACGTTTATAATATTAGCAGGATGTAGGGTAAATACAAATAAATAAAATTGAAGAGTCTATACTAACTTTTAAACTGTCGCGTTCCATGATATAATTATGTATCTATTCACCCGGGAATTAACGCGATCACGAAAAGGTACTACATACCTCTGAATTACCTGACGTTTCGACCAGGTTGCACTGGCCGTGGTCACAGGCTAGTCGCAGCCTGTGACCACGGCAAGTGCGTTAATTCCCGGGTCAATACGTAATTATATTGAGTCTGTTTATAATGTCAAAATAATCGTTTTTTTAAGCTCATACAGTTATTTGCACGATACCTATGCCTAAAAATCAGTTCAGTCAGTATCAGTTTAAAATGTTTGTCTGTTTGTTTCTGCTGATCTCCGTAACTGGTGGACCGATTTCCATGGGACTTTCAGTGGCAGATATCTGACGTTATAAGAAGTAACTTATTTATGAAATCAAATCAAATTCATTTATTTGCAGGAAAGTCGGTACAGAAAGATCTTACATGTTTAAATAAATAAATAAATATTCTAACACATCCGACTTTAGTCAATACTATTGATATGCCAATTATCATTTTTTTTTTGTTTTTTTTTTTTTAAAGTCTACTAGTAACGTGGGTCACACATTACTAGTATTCTTGTTAACCCCTCCAGCTAAGCTAAATGCTTGTGTTAGGAGTGAGTTCACGCCGGTAATGCACTGGGTGGGGTTCGAACCCGCAACCACTTGATCGCAAGTTCGACGCCTTAGCCATTACGCTACCGCCGCTTAAATTATTGCGCATTATAATTATTGATACAAATAATCATATATTATACTAACAACCCGCCCCGACTTCGCACGGGTACAAATTATACACCTAAACCTTCCTCATGAATCACTCTATTAGTGAAAACCGCATGAAAATCCGTTCAGTAATATTTCAGTTTATCGCGAACAGACAGACAGACGAGGCGGGGGACTTTGTTTTATATGTAGTGACAATTCAATAATGTTCAATATGTCTATACTAATATTTATTATAATGTCAAAGTTTTTATACAATTAAATGATGTCAAGTTTTAATTTTAATAATGTAAAGTTTTAAGTGTATTCAGTCATGATTTTAATTATATTCGTGGAAAATATTCATAATATATTTAAAATAACAGAACATTACAGGATATAATACAATATTTACAAATTCAGTTGCTAATTTAATCAATTATTTATTACTAGCTGCGCCCCGCGGTTTCACCCGCGTAAGTCCCGATCCCGTTTGAATATCGGGATAAAAAGTAGCCTATGCGTTAATCCAGGTCTCCAGCTATCTACCTATTAAGTTTCATCGCAATCGGCTAAGTGGTTTTTGCATGAAAGAGTAACAAACATCCATCCATCCATCCAAACTTTCACATTTATAATATTAGTGGGATTTAGTAACTTAGGCTACTTTTATTTTGGAATAGAATAAGGGTTCCGTGCAAAATATATACATATATTATGAACACGCGAGCAAAGCCGCGGGGGAACTGCTAGTAGTGAATATACTTACTGATGATATATACGTTCAATAACGTATTTTTATTTTGTAATTATCGCTATACAATGGTAGGTATAAGTGGGAGGCCTGATAGTGATAATCTCCATGTGTATCCGTACATTGTACATATTGCATAAAGCTGAAGAGTTGGTATATATCATCAAGCTTATCTCAGGAAGTACTGGTCCCTTTAGAAGTAATAATAAATTGCTACAAGCTGAATAACGGGTGGACTTCCGAGGCCTTTTGTTATCCCACAACAAAGTGAAAGGTAACATGTAAAGATATTCTGTCATGTTCCAGGCTGTTTAGTCACAAAAACCTTTCTGTAAATTCTATCGAATACACAAAAATTTACACTGTGACTAGGGTTGCCAACGTTTCTTTGTCGAAATATAGTAGCAGGGAATAGAAAGCAGGAATTAAATTACTTTAAATAAAGTTATTTTCAGTATGATTTTAAACTAGCAACCAGCCCCGGCTTCGTACGGATAGCAGAGACATCTTCAACAATCATCAACATATTTCAATCAATTTACAAAAAATCTTAACAAATTCTATACCTAAACCTTCCTCATAAATCACTCTGTCTATCAGTGAAAACCGCATGAAAATCCGTTCAGTAGTATTTCAGTTTATCACGAACAGACAGACAGACGCGGCGGGGGACTTTGTTTTATAATACGTAGTGATATGCTAAAACACTTTCGTTGTCCCTACCACTTTCCATGAACAATTTAATTAAGACTTCAACTTCTCAAAATAAAGAACAACATCAAAATCCCAAACAAAATTAGAGCAAACCAAAACCTCGTTTGACGTTGTCAATTTGACACTATTGACAAGTTCGGAATGCATTATGGCAGATAGAATAGAAATAAATTTTATTGTACACCAACAAAAATGTTTTTGCACGAAATACATCAGGTGAATATGTACAAAGGGCGGCCTTATCACTGAAAGCAATTTCTTCCAGGCAACCTTAGGATGGACAAATCGACAATAAATAGATAAAATCTTGGGTAATTTTGAGATATTTTTATTTTTAAAGAATCATAACATACTTATAATATAGCATATATCATGTAAGTTCAGCAAAAACCACATTATCATTAAATGTGTAACACATTGATATGTTTTCACAAAGACTTGATATGAAACTTGCAGTTCCCTGCGTTTGTGCTCACTGCTCTGCCCAAGGTTCGTAGCGTGATGATAAATAGCCTATATATAGCCTTAGATATATCCTCAAGAAGTAGGCTATCAAGGACAAACGTTTTCTTTCAGTCCAGTTAGTGGTTACAGAGATTAACGCTTTCAACCAAAATTTAACCCTTCAGCTTTATTAAATTAGTACATTTTTATGGGATAGGGGGCAAACGACCAGACGGGTTACCTGATGGTAAGTGACTACCACCGCAAGTGGGCACCCGCAACTCAAGAATCACAAGTGCGTTGCCGGTCTTTAAGGTGGGAGTACGGGAAGAGGGTGACTCCGGTAACCTCACTCACAACACAACACACGTGTTGCTACACTGTCGGTTTTCTGTTAGGCCGTGGTATCACTCCTGTCGAGCCGGCCCGACGTGCCGAAGCATAGCTTTCCATTGAAAATTTGCAGGTAAGAGGTATGTATCTAACATTGTAGAGACGAGTGACACTTGATACTTGACGTGAACAACGAACAAAGTATCACAGCCGGACAGTAAGGCCTCAGTAATAGAATGTAAGATTACACGTTATCTGGAATCATCTTTCATTGCTACAAAATGTATTCCTAACCTTGAATGTGACTTAGATTGGTATTTTGCAACGATCTCGTAATGTAGTGTTGATATAATCTATTAATAATTTATGTACGGCTTTGTACGTAATTTTATTTGCGATGGCAACATTGTGAAAGTTTTTAACCGACTTCCAAAAAGGAGGAGGTTCTCAATTCGTCGGAATCTGTTTTTTTATGTATGTTCACCGATTACTCGAAAAGCCCTGAACCAATTTTATTTTAATTTTTATTTTTTTTTTGTTTCAAAGGGTATACTTCCCAGGTCGTCCCATTTAAATGTTATCGAAATCAGTCGAGCGGTTTCTTAAAAATCAAAAAATATCTAAAATTGTATACATCGATGATGTTTTCGTTTGCTCCGAAACATCGCTGTCTCATTGGAGCAGTGCGTTTAGTTGGCCTACCCATATTATATTTAAACAAAATACATCTACTTTCCACTAAAAAGCACATTGAAGTCGGTGATACTTTTTTTTTGAAGATAATTATAGAGATAGTAAGATGTATGTAGGTATAGATGAAGGTCTTTGAGTGCTGTTTGTTTTAGCATAACCCGTTTACTTTATTACTGAACTAATATCATATCATAAATATTAATTAGGTGCTTTTATATCACTACATATTAAGAAACCAAATCCCCCGCCGCATCTGTCTGTCTGTTCGCGATAAACTGAAAAACTACTGAACGGATTTTTATGCGGTTTTCACCAGTAGACAGAGTGATTCATGATGAAACTTTAGGTGTATAATTTGTCAAGATTTTGTGTAAATTGGTTAAAATATGATGATGATTGTTTAAGATGTCTCTACTAACCGTGCAAGCCGGGGCGGGTTGTTAGTATATATATTACTAGCAACCCGCCCCGGCTTCGGCACGGCTACAAATTATACACCTAAACCTTCCTCATTAATCACTCTGTCTATTAGCGAAAACGCCATGAAAATCCGTTCAGTAGTTTTTCAGTTTATCGCGAACAGACAGGCAGACAGACGCGGCGGGGGACTTTGTTTTATAATATGTAGTGATGCCAATATGATTCTTTTAAGGATTTGTTTTGAGGAAAATCCTCTCAAAACATAAGAGTGCTGGGTACAATATTGTGCTTGAAGATTCAATCTGGAGCGAGGAACTAATAGAAATTCTGATGCAGGAATATTTCGAATGTATAATAATGGATTGTATTTATATTGTTTATTCATCGCATTAATACTTTTATATGAATATGTTTATTTTTAATTAATGATTTTTTTATGAATTTAATAAAAGTTGGTCGTTTTATCACGCTAATAATAAGGAGCACATCTCTACAATCTGTGTGTGTTGTAGACATAGCACTTTGTAGAAGTAAATACTGTTAAATCTTCTTACTTTTTATATATATTCTATTTACGAGTACACAAAAAGGAACTTTATAAATATTACCATGATTAAGTATCGATTTATACATCTAATAACAATTCAACCCATTGAGTCGGCATCAGTCATTAGAAATATTCTTACAATTTTGCATACATACGACCTTATTCATGCAAAGGTTAAATAAAACCAGTAATTGTATACTACCTATAGTAAGAATGGTCCGCGGTCCAGGTATGGCGTCAGGCATCCTACGCAAGCTAGATACGGCACGCGTTGACCTCAGCTCTTTGTGTACACCGACCGTGACGCATGTGTTAGCTTTCAAGTATGTAATCCGGTTGTCTGTCTACATTATATCAAACGATCTTCAAGCAATTTTGTCAGAGGTAAATCTAGATATTTAAATGTTTGATTTTTTAAATTGAAGGTTACTAGCTGTCCTCGTTGCCAGCTAAGTAGATAAAGTCTGGTCACCCATTCTTTTTGCCGCGTGGTGAACCGCATGGTTGTGAGGTGCTAAACCTGGTGAGGTGACAACTCGCATGTGTTGTCACCTTACCGGGGCTAACGGTAAATATGGTGTGTCGGTCCATCACGGGATCCTATTGCCCTGGCAAAGTCTGCATGAGCATGAGTTTCATTGTCTAATCCTTAGGAAATTTATTCTAGCAGATAAATAGTGAATAACCATTTTTTTTTAATATATTTAGAGCCGAAGTTGCGATAATTTATAATTTTAATACGGATCTTTCTAACAACTAAACAAATGATACATGGCGTTTAAGTTCAGAGAAAAATTTTGAAATGATAAACATATCTAAAGCTTCGAAATGAGGCTTCAAGTAGATATACATTGGTTGGTCTTTTCATTAATCAGTTTAGGCTCATCCTCCAAAACACTGTGGTCTTGATTACAAAGCCGGTCTAATCTAATACAATGTAGGTAATTTTAGTAGATTTTTTACTAAATGACACACTGCGTACATCACGCTTGTGTGTTTATTTTAGGTATTAATGCTAGAGGTGGTATCTTATATTTTTTTTTTTATATTGGGTAATAGAATAGGCGTTTGACTTCTAACTCACCTGATGGAAAGTAATGACGAAGACGAAGATGGTACACGCCTATCCAAGAGAAACCTACTTACTCTATTCTTGAACGTTCCATGATCATAATTGTCTGACAGAATAGACGCAGGCGGTCATTTCCGACTTTGGCGACTCTAACCAAAAAATTACTGTCAAATCTGTCTACCAGTGAATATTTGAGCTATGCAGATGCTGCTGCTATTCTGTGTCTGGGTCGAATTTATCTATAATATGTATTTGGTAATGTATAAGTACGTTTATCAGCAGTCTAGCTCGGGATCCGAAGCTACGCAGAGCCTGTACTATATTTTTAATACGGCCGTGTGTGAGGTGTCTCAAATTATTATTACTAGGTTATTAGCCACATAGGTATTGCTGAACTAATGTATGTTTCGGGGAAGCCTGACTAACCCAACAGGGACTTTCAAGGCCGAATTGTCACGTCATTGTCAGGCGTTACCCCAAAACTAGGGTTGCCACCTTTTTTTGGGAAAAATATAGTAAGCTAGCAAAAAATATAGTTCTTTTAGAAAATTCAGGGAAAAAATTGTACGTTCACATTTATCGTTCATATCTTTTACCCAAGTCTTTCTGGATGGTGGGTACCCTATGTCCTTTTCTGTACACTTGACAACGTGTAACCAAAACTTCATGAAGATCGGTACAGTATTTAAGGCGTGAAAGTTACAAACAGTTCCAGTGTGTTCCAGTTACAATTAAAATGGGGACAGTTGAGTAAGTTGAGGGTGGGACCAAATTTTAGTAGGACCAAATATAAGTGTTTAAGACGCCTCTGCCTACCCATTCCGGGATACAAGCAATTTCGTACATATTTTTTAAGAGTACTTTTAACCACTTACAACAGGGTATTATCTCCGTGTCCCGGAGACTCAGACACAGAAGACTTTTATCATTGTTTTTATGTTACTATCATAGTACCAAGCACGCCAAGGACACGACGAAGCAGCTTTCTGTGTCGAACAACAAGTTGTTTCGATATCAGACTCTTTACCAGGAAAGGCTCCAAGCAGGCAAAAAAAAAAGACAAAGAGAAACAATTTTATGCAATCAGTTATGAGGTACGCTAGTAATAATAAATCAGTGTTATGAGGCCATTTTATTCCTAAAATATGACGCGCTCATTACTAACTTACAGTAAATCGTTCTTAGTTTGAATTGAATAGTCGTGATTAAGGAGTTATAGTTCACCGAGTGTGCGCCAATCTTAACCTTGACCTCGACGCAGCAGGTCGTGTATAAGCTACATTCGTAAAATACCAGTAAGAACCAAGACGCCGTACATTTGCTAGGGGTCGTAGCGTGACATCGAATAGCCCAATTCCTGATGCTTCAACATATGCAGGGCTGCCAGATTGTATAATTGGATACAAAATTCGTGTAATTCGTTTATCTTTTGTATCCTGTTTGTATAGATTGCATTGTGTAATTGGATAGTGTAATTACTGATATTATGACGTAATAAGTATGTTCTCACTCGTACATTTAGAGATACTTAAAACAAATCTGTGGTAAACTGTTAAATTCTTATACGTTAAAGTTAAATAAACACTTTTTATTGAAACTCCCAAAGATTGACGTACTATAGTCTGTACAACACTGATTTTGTTAATAAGTTGTCCTTACTGGCAGCCCTGAACATATGGGCTATTCAATGTTGAATGACATTATGAATAATGCTTTCCATGATATTATACATATATGTAGTGAGTATATTGTTTTTGACTGGTCTCTTGGTTTAGTGGTTAGTGATCCTGACTGCTGAGCCAGAGGTCGTGGGTTCGATTCCCAACCAGAACAAATAATTGTGTGATGAGCACACTCATTTGTTCTGTGTCTGTATAATGAGGATGTTTACCAGCAGTCTGGTTACCATAGTACAGGCTCCGCCTAGTTTGGGATAAGACGGCCGTGTGTAAGGTGTCTCAAGTTATTATTATTTATTCATTCTATGTTCAGAACAGCCCCTCTTGGTAACTCATCAGCATAACATAGCACGTTGTAGGTAAGTTCTAGGGACGTATATAAATACAGATCCGATTGAAAACCAGCGTTAGGCTTTTGTCTGACACGATGCTGAATTGGGTCCGTTTTTGGCAATTAAGCTGCAACATTATTTATGTCACCTGTTTTTTTTTTTGTATTGCCAAAATAAACATTTTTTCTTTCTTTCTTCTTCTTAGATCTTTTCAAAATGTAAAATATACATACACTAGCAGCGCGCCGCGGTTTCACCCGCGTAAGTCCTGATCCCGTGGGAATATCGGGATAAAAAGTAGCCTATATGTTAACCCAGGGCTCCAGCTATCTAGACATACCAAGTCTCACCGCAATCGGTTCAGTAGTTTCGGCGTGAAAGAGTAACAAACATCCATACATTCATACATCCATACTCACAAACTTTCACGTTTATAATATTAGTAGGATTTTAGAAGCTTGAGGCACTGATACAATGTACGTCATTGATTTTAGATGTAAGTTTCTTATCACTACATCACTACATATTATAAAATAAGGTCCCCCGCCGCTTCTGTTTGTTTGTCTGTCCGTCTGTTTGCGATAAACTGAAAAACTACTGAATGGATTTTAATGCGGTTTCCACTAATAGACAGATAAATAGTGATTCATGAGGAAGGTTAAGGTGTATAATTTATATCCGTGCAAAGCCGGGCGGGTTGCTAGTTATTACTATATTGTTGTGTCATACATAAGTGCATTATGCATTTATTTTTCTTTCTTTCTTTATCCGTTATGCATATAGATAATACAATATATAGTCTTAATAGCGTGTAAAAAATTATAATATTAATTTATTAATTTACTATTTATTAATAATTAGAATTATAATTAAACTGTGATTTTATTGTTATTTGTATATGATCATTGTTTACGTCTAATTTATTTCGTCATACGCCCATTATTAGAACTTGTTATTCCCGTGATATATTATGAGGATAGAAGGCAATTAATTAGTATAAATAATTACCTTTTGGAATTGAATTTGAATAACTTAATTAAAAGTATTAGTTATTTATGTATTAATAAAATAAGATAATATTTATTAATATCTTTCTGAACTGAATCTTCGGTGTTTTAGGTAGATATTTCGAAGAAAATTTTACCTATTGGTATTGTACCAGTTGTCGAGTTTTCCAAATATTTCTTCACAGGAGGTCTAGTTATGATCCCTAGACCCCAAAACAACCGCCAGTTAAAAAATATATGTATATATATATATACATATTATATATATGTATGTATATATATATGTATGTACCTCAATTTTACCGGCACGATAGAGGTCGCAATTATGCACCGATTGCTTTCAAACTTGGACGACAAATCAACAGAACAAAAATGAAGGTTAAGTTCGTGAATGGGGAATATTCCCCCAAAGGGATCCCCTGGGGGCAGATTTTCAAAAATCAGTTTTTTTCAGCATAACTTTTTTCCTATGGAAATTTTTTGGACCGTTTAACATTAATAGCATGCGCATAGAAAATACGAAAATTTTTTAATATGAACCCTAAATGATTCCATCCTTAAATTGGGGAGGGGGTTTCTAATTTTTTTTTCTCTACAATGTAGACTAAAAAGTTTTTAATGCGACTTATATTTTTGGAGATAAAAAATTCAAAACCACGAAATCTACCTTTGCGGGCCTGCTGCGGTACCGGTTTTTTTTTATTGTTTTGTTGATTACCGGTTGTGATTGTGATTTGATTTTTAATAAACTATGATACACCTACTATCAAAGTTATTAACACTTAGTCAAAGTTTTATTAAATTTAAATTACATATAAATTAAACTATTGACTCAAAATTACTGAATTTATTCAAAAAGAATAGTCCTACTAATATTATAAACGTGAAAGTTGTGAGGATGTATGGATGTTCGTTACTCTTTCACGCAAAAACTACTGAACCGATTGCGATGAAACTTGGTATGTTGATAGCTGGAGACTTTGATTAACATATATGGCTACTTTTTATCCCGATATTCCCGGTCCGATCGGGACTTACGCGGGTGAAACCGCGGGGCGCAGCTACTATTAAATAAAACAACTATATAATATACGTAGATATTCGTATTATGTATTAGATTTATTTATGTCGTCATATTTTGGTATATTTTATTAGAAAAAAGATTTTTTTTCTCATTTCATTTTTAACTTTTTAAATAAAATAAGCAAAATCTTTCGTTTTAAACGACCGAACTATTGCAAAATATATTTTTACTATTTTGTTTTAATACTAGGTACAATAAAAAAATATAAAATATGTAAGTAACACACTTATTTTTGTGTAATTTCAATGTCAAGGATTTGTTAATAAGTTATACTTAATGAATAATTTTATGACACCTTACAGAACAAGCAAATAAAAAATATTTATAAACAAACTCGTTCAGAGACTGCACATTTGCTAGAAGACTGTATTCTTAACACTGTCGATTCTTCACAATGCAAAACAATTGACTGTCTATCTATCTTATTTGATTTTGTTATAAATTTAACCGTGAATCTTTTTAATATTCATTCCAAAAACGAACAATTGAAACAATGGAGTATGTATTGTATTTCTGAGCTCGTTTATGAGAGCGTTCTATTTCCATGGTGCGCAACTGTTTCTGGTTTTTTTATGCGAGGACAAATCCTATCAGGGTAAATGGCAGCATAGTAGAAAGTATTTGTGAAGAGTGTTTTATACTGCACGAATGTCGCAATGGTCAAAGTGGTCATCTCGCCACTACGCAGGCGCCGTACCAAGTTGGGGACAAAAATTTGTGTAATCCACAAATATTTGTCTCGAGTCTGAGTGTTCTTTGAGTCCATTGTTTGGAGGTTTGTAAAGTCCCAGCCACTCAGGAACCAATCTTACTGCGGGAGTTGTCTTTTATAAGATTGATAAATAGAAAATAGGTCACCCTTAAATAAAACTTTGTTAAAATACTGATTAAGCCATTATATACAAATGTATATATGCATAATGGCTGATTCACCACGGTGACAGTATTCGAAGCCTCGTTATCAACATGCTCAAGGTTTTATTACGACATTTTAGAAATATTTGCTCGCGAATCGCCTTTTATGATGTGCAATAAAGATAGAAATTTGTAAGTATCAATACGATTAACATTTAGATAAAGTGGGTATTGTAATAAGAATTATCAAATCGGTGCATTTTAATGAGGCAAACAAAAGTAACATTAATAATTTGATAAATGTTCTATCAAAATTGATTTAGACGTAAACTCAGTCTCTAATTTTACCCTAGCCTTTAATTTTGAATAGGATGAATTTATACAGAAGAGTTACAACAGCAAAGTCAAAGTTACATGTTATTTATTTCTTAAAAACAAATGAATGACGGTTTTAAGGTTTACTCGAGGAGCTCGCGAGCGCTATTTGTCTGTTTGTTATTTTTCAGGACTAAACCTCGGCGCCGATAGATTTTCATTTTTACGTAGCAGTAGTAGTATTAGTTCAAGTAGAAAGAAATAGGAAACTTTACTAAGAATATCGAGAAATTACTTGTTTATGGGCTGTGCCAAAAATCAACCGACATTTTAAGACGGCAAAGTCTCCAAAAATTTTAATAATAATAAACTTATCAAGTCGGTATCAAAAGTTTAACATCCTATTTATCAAAGATATTATGTTAACTTTTAAAATTTCGCGTTCCATGATATAATTATGTACCTATATATACGTGAATTACCGCGATAACGAAATAGGTATTACATATCTCTGAATTGCCTGACGTTTCGACCAGGTTGCACTGGCCTTGGTTACAGGCTGATCGCATTTATTCCCGTATAAATATATAGTTATAAAGATATTATGTACCGGTTGTTTTTTAGCAATAATAACCGACTGAAGATTAACAGGCGATAAAGGAGGCGTGACTTCAAATTCTACACTGTTAAATTATTGTGGTAATTCAGCTTCTATTACGGCTCGATGAGTGTTTGGTAATTG
This sequence comes from Callimorpha dominula, assembly GCA_949752705.1. Taxonomy (NCBI): domain Eukaryota; kingdom Metazoa; phylum Arthropoda; class Insecta; order Lepidoptera; family Erebidae; genus Callimorpha; species Callimorpha dominula. The sequence goes on along the minus strand of OX457000.1, from coordinate 2,959,834 downwards.
TACGCGAGAGGTCGAAATAAACAATTTGGATATTCATTGTGCTTCATAAATTCCTTTTTTAGCTTCTAACTGTAAACAAGTCTTGGAAATCAAACTCAACCTATTTCTAATTGTCGTATGGAAATGAAACTTTGGGATGATAATACTATAATTTGGCATTTTGGAGCTGATCTGATGATAGGACGAGGAGGTGGATATTGAAACTCTTCAGTGGCTACTAATAAACCCCCCCAAGTTTGGGCTCATATGATTCGTTTTGACGTCTCGAACACATTTGGCTCAGTAATGTTTGGTCTGGTGGCTGAGCCAGGACGTGGATAGTGGAACTAATTTTTACTTCTTAATTTTTTTTTTGTTCTTAATAGGAACACTAGTAGTTATCCACGTTCACACATTACTAGTATTCTTGTTACCCCTCCAGCTAAGCTAAATACTTGTGTTAGGAGTGGGTCCATGCCGGTAGAGTACTGGGTGGGGTTCGAACCCGCAACCACTTGATCGCAAGTCCGAGGTCTTAGCCATCGCTACCGCCGTTTAATTTGGTTTGTTATTAAAGCGTGTACTCAGTTGTTTATAAGAACGATAATCGCAATTCTATCGTTAAAAGTTACAGCTACAGTACGTCTACTTTTATTATTTTTAAGAAATGCAGAATCTGCTTGCTCGAGCGACTTGTTCTGTGTCAAGATTCAACATCTTTGTCAAGTCACAAGTTAAAAACTACGAAAACCGCTACTGATGTGCGAACATACTTAAAAGAAACATATTGAGTGAGTGAAATTAAATCTGTGGATTTTTAAATTTCGTGCACATTTTGTGTTAAGTATAAACTTTCCCACGACATCGCACATGACTCTTCAACCAGACAAATGTCGAGTTCCACGAAGTTCGTGTTATGGTCTCGCTTTGGTTTCCTCAAAAAATATAAACATTTATAATAATATAATACAAATCAGTTAGTTGTTCGTTAAGCACTCTTAGAGCATGATTGTGTTTTATTAATGAGCACCTAGCTGTGATCTGTCACCGTGTGATTAACTAACAGAAAGTACATCTCAATTGGGAGCAGATGTCTGTTCCTGAGACCAAATTTAAGACATGTCTGGTGTTAAGCGGTCAAGGTTTGAAATGCAGTCTTGATCAGGATTTCGCCCATCAAAGGCCCTACTGTGAACATACAATGACACTGAGCTTTAAGTTAGAGGGTTTAGCTAAAACACTATAATGAATATAATGATGAACCGTAAGTGGAAGTATCTAATATATATAACAACTAGCAACCCGCCCCGAAGAAGTGAGTGGAAGACAAAATGGGTCAGTGCCTTGTTCTCCTCCGTTTGTGAGGCGATTTTCTTTTATTAGTTTAGAAACTATTGACGAGGCTCGGTAATAAAAAAAAACAAATACCAATCGAATTGAGAACCTTTTTGAAGAGGTGTTTTCTCGTGGTCCTACTTTTTTGTCCTACTAGTAAGTCGGTTGAAAAAAATATATATTTAGAAACAGTTCCTGCCTTTGCCGGAGCTTCATCGTTACGGTCTAATTTCAACCTCTTAGTAATCAGTATCATATCTGTACCTTAGAGGTATACAATATTAAATCCATTTTTAATAAAATTTCTGTATTAAAAAAAAATATTTAAAAATTTTTTTTACGTGAATTGTCATGAGAACCAAACGTGTGTTCCAAATTTCAGCACGATAGCTTCAGTGGAAGTGGGGCGAAATATTGATTGAAAAATTCCATGACACACATACACGTGAAGTTAAATAAAAGCTTTTAAAATAGGACTTATTAACCATACTATCGTGCAAGATTTTGTTAGGATTGTTAGAAAATGACGGTAAGTAGAGATCTTCATGGTTCCGTGAATGATCTCAACCTACAACAATGCGGAGGATGACTGAAGACATACGATATAAGATTGTGTGCTGCCGATGGCGAGGCCAGCAGCTTTAATATTTCCTTTTATTACTAACGCATCATCATTTTGTCTTCTCTTAACACCCAACTTTAAGTTGAATGTAAACAGCATAATATGTAGGTACAGTATAGCTGGCCTTTAAGGTGATATTAAGGGAAAGGTGGAAGAGGAGGAGAGGGGGGGGGGATGAAAGGTCAGGGCCTCCGGTCACGTTTTCTGTGAGGCCGAGGTATCACTCCGACCGAGCCGGCCCATACGTGCCAAAGTATGACTCCCACACGAACATACTTATATATATATACATATATATATATATATATATATATATATATATACGAAATTCACCCATAATTGAAATTATCGGACTACAAGACGTAGGCAGAGGTTTTGTCGAAACATTGAATGGCGAACTATACGCTTTTATAGATCCTTTTTGGTTTGTGTCGCCAAACTCTGGAATGAACTGCACGTGTCTATTTTCCCAGACAATTATAATCCTGGAACATTTAAGAGTAGAGTGAATAGTTGTTTACCACGCCTATCCAAGAGATCTTCGTCTTCATCTTCACTTTCCGTCGTTAGTTGGAAGACAAACGCCTATTCCATTACTCAATAAAAATAAAATATATAATATTACTAGCATGGAGAAGTGCCGAAGCATGGCTCTCCCACGAAATTGAGTATTAGTAGGTTAAAATTGATTTGTTAGGCTTGTTTACATAGTACTTGTAAACTACGAGTGAAGTTAATAAAAAGCGTGTTAATAACAAATCAAAAATGGTGTTATCCTTATATATCTTATCTATTCTTGCGGACTCTACGGTAATCTACCTCTTGTGTCTCGCTCTCACTACAGCGGCAGCGCGATCCAGATATTACTTAGGTCTCAGAAAGCGCATAAAAGACTGACAAACAAATAAACAAATGTTAATTAGCACTATTGATATCCTGGTCGTCTAATTTTGACCTTAATTCATTTTTGGTTCATTTCATTGATCAGTATAACTTACATCGTCATTGTATATACCTACGTGCCACGCTTGAAGGATGAAGCTGTTTTCACGCAATTTTTAAATGTGTAACACATATTGTTTAAAAAATTTCGATTTCTGCACTTCTTCTATACTTACATAAACTTTAAGTGTTCCAAATTCCACGTTCCTGCGCGAAATTTTCTTGAAAATGCGTACGAAGAATTCTTTTATGAAAGGGGCCGTTCATTAATCACGTGATGTTTTTTAGCCAATTTTCAACCACCCTCCCCTCTGGCGATACGTGGTGAGGTTTTAGACTAACCCTGGCTAGGGTAGCCAAAATCACGTGTATTTTTTTATTTCCAAATATATTAGAATATTATCGTTAAATACAGATATAAAAATAAATACACGTGATAACTCACTACACCCCTCCCCCTTCTGATATTTTGTGACTTTTTCCGAACACCCTCTCCCCATTCCTTTCGAGCCTCACGTGATTAATGGACAATCCCAAGGATATAATAACTACTGTGAGCCAATGTTAACCAAACATATTTTAAACTAATTCAAAATCACCTCGTTGCTCCGTAACCAGAACATGGCTTATGCAATTATTGTAAGTTAGTGTTAACTTGATGTAATTAAGTAAAACTTTTTTGTGATTATCTAGTTAAACGTGAATGTGGGACTAGTATGGCCTAATATATTAACTCACCGTCATTTGGAAATATAAAAATACAAATGCAAGACGAATCCGCCCCACACTAAGCAAACCTGTCTTGTTAAGATTATTTTACGCTGAAATCAATATGAATTCATTTTAATAAATTATGAAACTAAAATGTGCAAACTAATGTTTCCAAAATGGCAGAGTAAATTTCCATCAATTACGCTATGTCGGTTAAACTAGGCAGGTCTTGTACAAAATCTATCCCACTAATATTATAAATGTGAAAGTTTGGATGGATGGATGTTTGTTGCTCTTTCACGCAAAAACCACTAACCCGATTGCGATGAAACTTGGTATGTAGATAGCTGGAGACCTGGATTAACGCATAGGCTACTTTTTATCAGGACTTAAGCGGGTGAAGGAGAGGAAGGTGAGGATGGAAGAATGATTGTTGCTCTTTCACGCAAATACGGATCTGGATGAAATATGGCACAGAGACACATTATAGTCTGGACTAGCACATAGCCTACCTTCCACCCAGAAAATGTACGGTTTCCGTGGGATATAGTCGCAGCCACGTTAAAGTTTGGCGAGTATAGAATTAAGTAACACCTCTTTATTATAACTTCACCAAAAAAAAAACAGCTAGTATTATAAACGCAAAAGTTTGTAAGGATGGATGGCTGGATGTTTGTTACTCTTTCACGCAAAAACGGCTGAACGGATTTAGATGAAAATTGGCACACAAATAGAATATGACCTAGATTATCACATACCGCTTTACCATGGTAAGCAAGTCCGACGTGAGCGAAGCCGCACTAGGAAAATAGTTAGTTTTTCTGGCTGATCGCGCTAAACTCTGAAACTACCATTATCAGTCGGCTTTCAAGATTCTGAAAAATATTTTTGTATTTATCATGACGCTACGACCCTTAGAGGCGGAGCAGTGACAATTACTGACAATGCACGAGGCTGAATTTGCGGGGCACGGCTGCCAATACTCGTACATATAATCCAAATCGTTACAAATTTAAAGAAATCTAAGGCACAGAAGAGTTCTACAAAAAAGTAGATAGGTGTGTACGTTTATCCGTGTTGTAGAACCAATAGTCCAAGCTTTACTTAGTTAGGTCCAGATTTAACTATTTGTAATGTTTTTTTTTTATGTGACCCGTCTGCAGACGAGCAGACGGGTCACCTGATGGTAAATGACTACTGCCGCCTATGGGCACCTGCAACTCAATAGTCACAAGTGCGTTGCCGGCCTTTAAGGTAGGAGTTGGGGAAGGGGGAAGAGAGGAAGAGAGGGAGGAGAAGGGGGGGGGGGCAGAAGGGCAGAAGAAAATGTTAGGGCCTCCGGTAGCCTCACTGGCTCGGCGAAAAACAACGAAACATTGATTCACTGCCGGTTTTCTAAGATGCCGTGTTATCACTCCGATTGAGCCGGCCGTATGTGTCGAAGCATGGCTCTCCCACGATTAAAATTAAAATATGTGCCAGGATGCTGTTGTTATTATAACTTGAAAACGACTGACCTAATTTTGATGTGCCTGTGATTCCCGGTTTAAATCGTGGCTCCACGTTGAGTTCACGGACAACTAGGTGCTAGTAAAAGAAAAATAAAACAGTCATCAAGGTTAGTTCTATATTTACCTAATTTATTTCCTACATTATATAAAACTGTACACAAATCTTAATGAATTACTTAAAACCAACGCAGACTTAATTATGCTGAAAATTAATATTCTCGTTTGTTGCGATGATATTCTTTAATTCATTCATGATTTCATTTTAATAATATTATTATTTCAAAAGCCGTTTCTCGGGTTTAATATTCATGCAACGAGTTTTATTATAATTTTCACATAATGGGTGAAAAGCACGAGATAGAGAAGCCTATGCGCTATTCCAGACTATAATCTATCTCTGTTGCGAATTTCATCCATTCAGGTGGATGTTTGTCGAATGAGTAACAAACATTTCGTCTCTATAATATTAGTAAGATAAGACTAGTTAGGATTACGACTGGTTATCAAATCAAATCAAAATCACATTTCAATTAAACCATTATGGGTATTTTTGAATTGTCAGGAGTAGGAGTCAGTCAGACTAAGTCAGTCGTGAAGCTAGTTGCTTTTTCCGATTCGTAGATCCAGTGGAGAAGAACATGCAAGAAACTCCAAGGACACTCTTTTTCAACATGTTTTTTACAAATCACTGGTTACATTGCTTATATGCGCAAGTTAAATGTGAGGACAATGTAACGTATTGTTCTAAACTATAAACAGTCGCGCAAGTAATAGCAGTTCGGAAATGACCAGCCCCGACCAACGGCACTCGTTCACGAGCATGACGCACGTGCCAGCCATCGTCCACTTCAACCATATGATATCAATATGTATCAAGATTTGTTTCCTAGTATTTTAAACAAATGCCAATATTTGTTAGTCTACAAAATGGCTTTACACTTACTTTAATGTGTTGGGCGTGTTAGCCTTGAACTGTAGCGCAAAATAAATCCACCTATATTATGTATGTACTTAATAATCGAGTGGAATCCTGCAAAGTGCGTTAATTAGGTATTAACTGTACTGTACTTAACTTTTAATAGACTCAGCCTGTAAATGCAATTAACAAAAATGTCGTCCCAAGTAGGCAACTTGATAATTGTATTTATGTATATACCTAAGCACTAATCATACCACACCATATCAAAATTTGGCAAAAAAACTAGTAATTTTTTGACGTGACAACGAAAAAACATGACTCATGCGGCGTTACCTCGCTCTGAGGCGTTCCTATGACGTTGTCACGTTCAACTATCAGCAGTTGCCATAAATACGAAGAAAAACGAATAAACAGTAAGTATGACATTCAGCGTGCCCACTGCGAGTCCAGCCGATAATATTTATGTAAATCAACAGATGTCAGTAATATAAAAATACTAGCAGCTCGCTGGCTTGCGTGGAAAGATTCACTTTTCATTCATAAGAAGTACTATTACCGACGGATAGAAAATAAACTTTAACGCCAGGGAAGCCGCGGGCAAAAGCTAGCACCTAGTCTATACATCTATACAAATAAATAAAATTGAAGTGTCTGTTTATAATGTCATAATAATAACATTTCACTAAATGCATCCGAATATGTAAATATTCGGATGCGGTACAAATACCAAAAAATCAATTTTAAAAATGTTTATATATTTGTTTGTTCCGGCTAATCTCCAGAACGGGTGGACCTATTTCCAGGCTACTTTCACTGGCAGGTAGCTGGTGTTATAAGGAGTAACATAGGCTACTTTTATTTTGGAAAAATAATTAGGGTTCCTTGCAATATATATATAAATATGTAGGTACACGTGAGCGAAGCCGCGTGTGGCACAGCTAGTTTATAATATCAACGTACATCAACAAATGCTAAAGAAAGCAACATAGAAGGGCCAGGACATAAACATTGGTGGGATATGACCGCGCCTTGCCGCACCTTGCGACCTACATCCGACATCCGGCATCAGACGTGAAAATGAGTGACGTCATTGCAGCCCGCCTTACATGACGGTATTGGTGTATTAGTAATTTTTTTCAATATTTGATTGTATACTATGAGACATGGTGGTACATTTACATGTATAAGTATTCGTATTTTTTTTGTGGTATTGTGTGCGAACGAGCACGAGCACGAGCGAGAGAGGTCACCTGATGGTAAATGACTAACGCCGCCCATGAGCACCTGCAACTCAAGAGTCACAAGTGTTAATGTGGGAGTAGGGAATAGGGGGCGAGGAGGGGAGAGAGGGAGAGGGAAGGTTTAGGGCCTCCGGTAACCTCACTCACTCGGCGAAAAGCAATGCAAGCATTGCTTCACTGCCGGTTTTCTGTAAGGCTGTGGTATCACTCCGATCGAGCCAGCCCATACGTGCCGAGCATGGCTCTCCAACGAACATATATATTTATACAAAATTCACCCATAATTGAAATTATCGGACTACAAGACGTAGACAGAGGTATTGTCGAAACACCAAAATGGCGAACTATACCTACTCTTTGATAGATCCTTTTTGGATTGTGGTGCCAAAGTCTGGAATATACTGCACGTGTCTATTTTTCCAGACAATCATAATCCTGGAACGTTCAAAAGTAGAGTGAATAGGTTTCTTACTGTATACCACGCCTATCCAAGAAATCTTCGTCTTCATTGTCGCTTTCCATCAATAGTTGGAAGACAAACGCCTATGCCATTACTCAATAAAAATAAAATAAATATTATTACTAGCAACCCGCCCGGCTTGTAACAAAGCATAGATTAATTTTTCCGGCGTCTTCAATTGTTGAAGTCATAGTCTTCATCGTCATATTTCAGCAATTTAACACAAAACCGTAATGAATAATATACCTACCTAAACCTTCCTCATGAATCACTCTGTCTATTGGCGAAAACCGTACGAAAATCCGTTCGGTAATTATTGAGTTTATCGTGAACAGACAGACGCGGCGGGGGACTTTGTTTTATAATATATAGTGTTAAACTGTTCGAATATATTACGACGGATATAATCGCGCAATCTAACCGCGACTTCTGTATCGTGGAAGTTGATAACAATAGTCGGTCGACTTCTAGTAATCTGATCTATTCTAACTCCTGCAAAAGCAATGAATCCATACTAAAATTAAAAACTAGCTGCGCCCGGCGGTTTCACCCACGTAAGTCCCGATGCCGTGGGAATATCGGGATAAAAAGTAGCCTATATGTTAATCTAGGTGTCCAGCTATCTACATACCAAGTTTCATCGCAATCGGTTCAGTAGTTTTTTCGTGAAAGAGCAACAAACATCCATCCATCCATCCAAACTTTTACATTTATGATATTAGACGGATTAGTAGAATGTGAAAGTAACTCTGTTTGTTTGTTCGTTACCTTTAACGACTAAATGGCTAAACGGATCGTAATGAAATTTGGCAAGGAGATAGTTTATACCCTGGGGAACGACATAGGCTACGTTTTTTGTTCCGGTAAAATGTACGCTTCCCGTTTTAGTATATTATTATTTAATTTGAATTTGAGCTATGTCACACATGTGCTAGTTCACAAACAAAACATGCTTTGTACGACCGCACGACGTTATGCCGAGACAATACCCCAGTTTTATGGCGATACTCAGATACCTAATAAAAATGGGAAATTTCAAAACAACCATGAAGAAAAACTGCTAAACTTACACGTGGAGCGCAACGGTACGAATCAATCAACTAGAACAGAACATTATTTTACCTGTCTATCAATCTGTCATTAACCGCTATAGAAACACAATCGTGGGAAGGTATTGCTTAGCTGCAAATAGAGATAGATGATACCCTCCACACGTATTTATAATGTTTGTGTATGAGAATAAAAAATGATTAAAAGAAACAGATGGCATAAATTCTCAGAAGCGAAGAGATTCTTACAGATTACTAATAATACAATATTATCATTACAATAATTTATCTATAGTAAATTTCTCAATGATTTAAAAAAGAAATTCGTCGAAGGTAAGGAAGAAAACTGTATCCAATTTTATTTATTGATAATAAATATACATATAATAATTAGGAATGGACAGAGACAGGCGAAAAAAGTTTTTTACATATTGTCGCAGTCGTAGAAAAACGGCGAATTTGATTTTTTGACGATTTTTGTTTTAGACTTAAACCTACTGAAAGCATTATACTTTATCATAAAACAAAACACTTTTCAAAGCTCATACATACAGTAACATTTTCAGATTTCATTAACAGAAACAGCTGTTTTCAAAATATTACGTAAAACATCATTTGAAAATTTTAAAGTGCTCTCCTGTAAGGTTACTAAGAATCAAATCCGTCGTTATTCTACGACGACGACGATATTTAAGAAGTGAAATGATTTTATGGAAAGTTATTATATTAAACAGATATAATTATATTGCCCGACTATTTAACATCCTTAGTCTATTTTACGCTTATATTTAATAAAATTACATTTTAGCAGGGCTGCAGCGTGCAGGACTTCCATCCTAACCTGAATCCCTTGTGCAATAGACGAACTTGTGACGGAACACCGTGTGGTTTTAGTCAGTTCGATTCCGACATTCCACTTCACCAGAAGCCATAGTGAGGTGATGACCCCACGGGGTCTAAAAACAGTTGCAATATGCAAAAGTGTTAAGTGAACATAAGTTTTTCGATGCTATATTTAGTCATCGTAAAATTACATAAAAACTAAACATGCAGACATTCTATGCCTAACTATCCTCATTTTTCCTCGCGTTTATCGTCACTGCTCCCCTTCTAAGGGTTAAATATCACCTACCTCAAGAATTTTAAAAGCCAATAAAAATCAGTATAAAAACCCTTCAGATTTTACGCCCTGGCGGCGTCGACCTCAGACTTGATAAGATCTGTAATGAGTATGTACGAGGAAGCTTAGGTGGGTGTGCGCGACATCGTCGACATAATGCAAGAAAGTAAGCTGCAATGATAATCGCGATAAACTGAAAAACTACTCAACGGATTTCCATGCAGTTTTCACTAATAGACAGAGTGGTTCATGAGGAAGGATCTGTTAAGATTTTGTGTAAACTGATTAAAATATGTTGATGATTGTTGAAGATGTCTCTGCTACCCATGCAAAGCCGGGGCGGATTGCTAGTTAATAATTCTAATTTGACATCTTACACTCTGCTGTCTGATTCCAAACTAGGCAGATCATATACTATGGTAACCAGACTGCTAATAAACATACTTATTTATATATTTTTAAATGCATACGTATAATAGATAAATCACACCCAGGCACAGTACAAATGATCATGCTCATCACACAATTATTTGTCCTATACCTGGTTCAGCAGTCAGGATCACTAATCACTAGACCAACAGGCCAGTCAACATTCAAAACTTAGCACTACGGCAGAAAATTCAGATGCGGACCGAAGATAAGGTAGAGGGTTGTAGTACTGTGAAATATGGGAGTATCACGTTTTCGAAGACGACATCTTGGAACCTGCCACCATATGGGACAAATAGCTTGAAAGAGATAGAGAGAGAGAGAGATTTTATACGATCTGGCAACCCTGCGCTTGCTTGAGCTAATAGCAAAGTTATGTGCCTATTTTATACCGGTCCTCTTTATGCGACCGACCGTACGGCCGTGGGATGATAACATAACTTAGCCGTAGTACATTCTTATCTTTTCGATACAATAAATTTAAGTCAGTGACTTGAATGTATCGTCTGTCTAGTGTGGGTGTTAGGTTGTTCTAGTTTCTACTGTGGTTTTTTATGTTTATTACTACCGCAACGTTCAGAATCAAGGAAGGTAGATATGTCCGCTGTCGTTGTCATATCCTAACCAACCGCATATGTATTTGGTTCCTCCTTAACACGTTTGTATTAGCTCCACTCATGGGCGTACCCAGCTTTTAGTCCGGGGGGGGCAAAATTTGTTTTTGTCATTCCAGGAGAGGGGGGGGGGGGGGCATGCTGCCCTCCCCTTGTAACTAACTAACAATGTGAACCAATCTAGAAGTAAATTTTACCTTACTTCTAATTGACATACCCAAATCAAATTTTACTAGTAGACCCCACAAGTTTGGGCTCATATGATTCGTTTTGACGAGTCCAACAGATTGTGCTTGGTAATGATGGTCTGATGGTTAAGCCAGGAGCTATTCAAGCGTGTCTTTTTAGTTATATATGTATTCTGTGGTTATACTGAACAAAAATTTTTTTTTTTATATTATAGGGGGCAAACGAGCAGACGGGTCACCTGATGGTAAGTGATTACCGTCACCCATGGACACCTGCAACTCAAGAGTCACAAGTGCGTTGCCGGCCTTTGAGATAGGAGTACGCTCTTCTCTTGAAGGTTTGTAAGTCGTATCGGTCCGGAAATACCGCAGGCGACAATTTGTTCCAAAGATTGGTTGTGGGAATTATCCAGGTGATGGGAATGAAAGTTTTACTAAATTTATAAATATTAATAACTAACTTCTGCCCACGGCCTCATTTAGATTTTGTCAATCAATTCAGGTATCCCTTTGTCCTTTTCTGTACCCCTGATAATATAGCAAAATTACATGAGTAGCTGAGTAGCTAAGGCGTGAAAGCACACAAACAAACCAACAAACTCACATTGGCATTTCTAATATCTTTTATAGTTAGCATACGTTGGTAGGGTCAGCAAAAACGCCTATTTGTTTCGATCCCATAGTTAGTAGGGAGAGTCATATTCTACAATGTAAATAGTATTAGATTTCCGCATAAACTTTACACCTAGCAATTTAGAAAGAAAGAAAAAACCCACAGCATACATTAATAACAAAACTATAAACCCTGAAAATTTGTACATTTGTGCGCGCCTGAATAGGTCACCATCTCAGCATAATGCTGCACCTAACAAGATGTTGTACAGCGCTGATTTTCAGATGGCACCTTATTTCTTTATAATGATTGTAGCAGTTTAATTAACGTTTCTAACTTAATGATTCAACGGTTGGATAGCCTGACCTGTCACATTATATCCGTGGTAAAACAATAAACATTTACCAAAACTGCCATTTTAGTTGAACATAAACCCTACTTCGTGTGACTCATTGTTGTTCACCGATGATGTCATTAAATCCTTCGAAGAAACGTGACAGTTTAACAAATTACATTACCTTGCCAAAATGATTTGTTAATGAATATTTTTGTTTTCATTCCATTTCATTAGCTTAAAGTCTGCTTAAGTCAGTCTTTACCCGGATACTATGTACGTGCATACACACCCCTGAAGGGGTAGGCTGAGCCATATTAAACACCCACATTTTGCCAACTGTAATTTGGGATTTGGGCACTTTGGGAATTTAAAATGGGGATGAAATTGGGACTATATTAGAGGGGAAACTACTTTTCCCCTCTAATGTAGTCCCAATTTTATAGTAAGAAGAGGAGGCTATGAAAGGGAATGGATATTGCTTATGGGGATGGATTACGGAGTGTAATCGTTAGCTCAAGCAAGTCAGGGTCGCATAACATTGCTTTTCGCCGAGTAGGTAAGGTCACCGGAGGCCCTAACCCTTCCCTCTCCCTCCTCTTCCCCCTCTCTCCCTTACTCCCACCTTAAAGGCCGGCAACGCACTTGTGACTCTTGAGTTGCAGGTGCCCAATGGCAGCGGTAGTCACTTACCATCAGGTGACCCGTCTGCTCGTTTGCCCCCAATACCATAAAAAAAGTGGGGTGTAGTACAAGTTTACTTCTAGTTGCCAACCAGACAGGGCGTACAGTAAGTCATCGCCGGTACCTATGAACACTTATATCATGACATTGTCCATGACGCATTGTCAGCCCTATGAATAGAATTCTGATTCTAAAACCGACCTACAAGTAGGTAGGTACTAGGGAATCCTACTACCTTCTTTTATTTGATTTTTGATTTAAATATATATGCTAAAAGTGTTTTTTTTTACTAAAATCTAAATAATCTGACTAAAAATCGTAAAAAGCCTGCCCCTGCCAAATCCTGTGCTCAAAAGAATTAATACGAATTAAAATTGGACCCAATTAAATATAAACCTTTTTATTAATAATATTATTTTAATAATACCGATATATAAAAAAGTTACACATAGCGAATTAAACAATTCTGTAATAGAATTTAATAAAAAAATATACAAGACGATATACTTTAAGTCGCGAAAATAAAAAAAATATGTAGTGAAATAAGAGATGACGGTTTATATGAGAGCGATTCTACACACATGAAGTCCAGCATACATCCAGCACCAGCTCATATCTAATGAAATAAAAAATTAAGCACCTCAGACGTATTACCTACAACGGTTCTGTAAAAACAAGGCAATGTATCATAGTATCAAATACATATATGTATAATTATTTATAGCAGTACACTAGCTAGCATTAATAGTTACTTTACATATTACACGTTTCCTATTCCTGGGAACTCTAAAAATATGGATTACTAAACATTAATGACATCACACTCAGTTCTTAGTATAATACTTAATTTAATTTACCTTTAAGCACATAAATACAGTGTTCTATAACGGTGTAACACTTCCATGTAAGTACATGTATAAGAAAACAAATATTGCGTAAGGAAATAATGTCAATAAATGCATTCTGAATGTATTTCCTGTTCCCTGTTTACTAAAGCACAAACATGGCAAATATTTTTTTATGTAGATATAAATTTCCCAAGATTGTTCTATGGGAACTGAATTGTCAATGGAGTGTTGCATTGGAAATAGTCAATGGGAGTCAGTTGACAATTCGCGCTATGGAAAAACAACACATTGTGTTATGTTTATTTGTCCAAGATCCAAGGCTGCCAAATCAAGACTTAGATTGTAACTAAAGTTACGTAATTTTTTCGCCAACTTTAAAGCGTCTGGCGGAACAACCGCAAACAGAAACTATCTGGCAACATTGATTATTACTTTTTTTGATATTGTTTAAAACATATATCAAAAAACAGCACTCGTACTTTAAGAAAAGTGACCAATAATTTGATTGATGTACCTACCTGTAGGACCTGGTAGCGAGCAAGCGAGCAGGTAAGTATGTACATATATAACCTTCACCGTATATATATGCTAATACTGCGCCGTACGGCATTTTGTGATCTTGCTTTTTGTCTATTTCTAATTGAAAAATTTATTTTTCTCTTTTAATCTTCTTATGTTGTAAGCAGGCATGGCATACGGCCTGTTAATATCATTGTCATTGTCGCGTATAAACCATAGAGATATTACTCGATTTTTAGAGACGTAATATAAATTAGTAAGGGAGCCACTTACTGTAGTTATAGCATTACTGCAACGTCACTGGATGTTTCTAGGTATAATAGGTACATATTAAATAACAGCAATGACTACACTATGAACTGTTTAAATCTGTCAAAGAAGGCGCCATACGTTATCGCTAATAGACATCAAATAATATGTTTTATGTTGCGTATTACTTACAAACAAACAGGAATTATTTCATAGTAAGTAGTTGTCCATTAGTTTGTGAAATCACAAAGCTGTAATTTAACATCGGAAAACCATCGGCTACAGCGACCATTTATTTTATTTTATTTGGAATGAAACAGTCTTCCATAACTATAATTGTTTTTAAACTTTCGCGACTTTCATACATATTAGACGTGTAGTTCGGAACTTAATCGCGATAATATTTAAAAGGTTACCCGACGTTTCGATCGAGTTGCACCAACACATCTTTTCATAAGTATGTTTCGTTACATAACTATGTCAGTTACAAAATTTTTAACTAGGAACCATTTATAAGTTTTCACATATGAGTATTAAGTACATGACGGAATTGTAACTAACACAGATTTTAACAAATGTAGCTAAATTATACAGGAAAAAGTTAAATCGATTCTAACCAGAGATTAGCAACCGCGTGTTTATACTTGACTGGTTTGGTATTAAATAAATCCATCAATATAGTATCATATACCTACCATCATATAGTATGCCTATTTTCCACTCTAATGGCAAAAAGCAATACATTTAAACGTAACGTCTACAATAGTATCACTGTATTCATAACTAGCAGCGCCTCGCGGTTTCACCCGCGTAAGTCCTGAACCCGATGGAATTTCGGGATAAAAAGTAGCCTATGCGTTAGCATAGGCTACTTTTTATCCCGAAATTCCAGGTCTCCAGCTATCTACATACCAAGTTTCATCGCAGTCGGTCCAGTAGTTTTTGTGTGAAAACATTACAAACATACACACAAATGTTTCCTCTTTATAATATTAGTTTAGATTAAACTTCTTCAGTTAACAAAAAACATAAGAAGTAAATTTCTTGGCCGTTTGACCTTCTAAATTTTGATATTTTAATTGTAAATATGTACATACATAATGTAGGTATATATGTATGTAAAATGTATGTCAGTGACACTGTGTCAGCATATACAACAGTCTTACCATTTGTTGCAATGTTTGTTTAGCTGAAAATTTCATGAATCATTTCTGTTTATTTAATTATACTATGGCTAAGTAATTTGCAATAAAAAAATATTGCGACTATAAATTGATATAAACACTATCCCATCTCTCAAGTTAAACCGAATTTTGCACACTGTGTGCGTTCATTGAGGACAAACAACGTAATACGATTTTTTTATGTCTTTAAGACGATCTAAACGAAACAGGATTTCCAATACCAAGGTTTAGCACATGAGATACTTGATGTCAAGCGGTTACTATAGCATATTCAAACTCAGAACACCCGCGTGCGATGTTGGGGAAAGGTACTTTAATTTGATTTGAATAGATTTCGTTGTTCTCACAATTCGAATATCAAATATTAGAACACACTAAAAAAACACATTCCCAACATTTTAATTTTAAATTCGGTTGTGATTGTGACATATAATTAGGTACATATTGATTAGAATAACATATGATACGTGTTCAATTAATGGTTTAGCAATCGTTATGTACTTACTAAATAACAAAGTAATAATATTGTAGAAATAACTTCGTCGAAATTTTTATTTATGTAAAAAATTTTGTTTAAGTGTCAGTTTTGAAATTTAGAGGTTATCTTTTTGAAACCTACGTAATCCACTTAGGCGTCCGTCAGACGCTCATGCAAACGTCAATCATTACCAAAAGTCATCATGGACGGATGCTCCTTGGTGATTGATGAAATAATATCGACATCAAAATCTCATCATGCAACCGTCAATCACTGCATTAGACGATAGCTTATTCGCCAATCACCGTTTCGCCGTATGGTGTGTTTGAGTCAAATTTAAAAGCTTTATAACGTGTGTTGTATATTTGAGCTCTGTCCTGTGGGCAGGTTTTAAATTAGCATGGGAGAGACTTTACCTAAGTTACTATTTCAATGTTTCTAGAAGTGTTCTCCTTCTATATACTAAAAACTGTACATGATTGGGTTAGAATCTCTACACACGACAATACACTACACCACGCCCATCCTCTAACATAAACCTCTAGAACAAATACGGATGTGCTACTGTGATGTTGTGCTTGTTTATGAAGGCATTTATGGCAGGCACAATATGGTTCAGCTTAAATCTACATGGATATTAACGCTTGCAAATCCAAGAACAACATTGACACGATAGCTTAGCTCAATTATTTAAATATGGTCGCCTCATCAACAACTCTTATTTATTTTATCAAAATAGGTGCAAGCTATAATAGATGATAAAATAGTTAATTTTTTAATAAAAATTAATAAACATTATTATGACTAGTTATACCAGTAGCTCACGCCATTGTTCGGCCTTACATTGGTGGGGTGATAAAGAGGCTACGCATGCATTTTAAGTTGATAACGATCACTTGAGGGCTGATTGAGGTACACCTACGAACAACATAGCAGTTAATGTTATTTATTGAATTTGATAGTTTATAGTAACAGTGGTGAGATTGTTGCTAATATAAATAATAACAATAGTATTTATTAAAACAATAACATTTTAAACATAATTATACTAATAATAGTCTCTGGTACCCTTAGTCAGATTTAACACAAGGCACAATTGATTCTCACACATTCAAGACTAAGATTGTTTTTAAACATAATTAGCCTCTATTGAGTAGTTTAACAGTAGCTTCATGTTTCAGTCTTGGAATAGTCAACAATAATACGACAAGCTGCGTGGTGTAGCGTTAGTGCATTGGACTGTAACGATCGAGGTCCCGGGATCGATTCCCATGCATGTGTGTTTAAGTGTTTCTATATAGATTGTGTATGTAATTACAAATTACAAAAAAAAATATCTAAGTATGTTTATCCATGGATAAAACTATATTAGTAATTTGCGCTACTGTTTACATTTTAGAACAATACGTTACATTGTCCTCACATTTCATTCGCGTTTATAAGCAATGTAACCAGAGACTTGTAAAAAATATGTTGTAAAAGAGTGTCCTTGGAGTTTCTTGCTTGTTCTTCTCCACAGGATCTACGTCTTGGAATAGACTGACTTAGTCTGACTGACTACGACTTCTGACAATTCAAAAATATCTATAATTGGTTCAATTGAAATAAATAATTATGATTTGATTGATTTGATAAACATACATAGTTACATTTTTTTAAACTAAGCACAGAACACATTTAAAAACTCTTAGTTAAACTAAGCTCAGTTTGGGTCTAGACAACGCAGAATATTGAACTACTAATATTATAAACGTGAAAGTTCGTGAGGATGTATGGATGTGTGGATGTATGGATGTTTGTTACACTTTCACGCAAAAACTACTGAACCTATTGCGATGAAACTATGCATATAGATAGCTGGAGACCTGGATTAACACATAGGCTACTTTTTATTCCGATATTCCCACGGCACCGCGGTTTAAAAACCGCGGGGCCCATCTAGTTACATCAAATCATATAAATAGTATCTATCACCACCATTTTGGTAAGTTCTAGAACACGAACGTAGCTATGATAGCTAGCAACAGTAATATAATATAACATAGCAAGTTGCATTGAATAGAGTGCCTCACACATCTTTTAAGTAGATCGTGACGTAGATTCAAAGGCTTTCTTTATACCATACACCGACAAAGAACAGGAGGTATATCAACTTGTATGGAACGCTTTGTTACTAAGCGTAATGGTCTTGTAGAATAAGGTTTAGAATAGTTATTAGTTAGAAACATTAATGTATTGTGTTAGAGCAGAGGTCCCCAAACTTAATTGTCCCGCAGACCACTCACCATATCTTTCGGGATTGGGTAGACAGACCCCCGGATACACAACTTTATGAGATATACTAATATTATAAAACATATAAGTATATATATAAGTTTGTTAGCAAAACCTACGAGATACGAATACACTTTTACACTTTTGTTTTGTTACATTTCAAGTAGAAACTTATAAGCAATCTGTAAATATGCGTTATTTCAATAATACGGAGAGTTACGGCTTACATAAATTTAGATCAACTATCGTGGGGGGTCCACGGGTCGCGGTTACATCTCACGGACTGCCGATTCTTTTTTTACTTACACGGACCCTTTGCAGGTCGCCATCGACCCCTGGGGGTAGATATATACACTTTGGGTATCAGTGTTTTAGGGACCAAATACATACATAGTTAACAAAATGTGGGTGTTTAAAACAGCTCTGTCCACCCCTTCGGGAGTACAGGCATGAGTTTTATATACTTATTTCATTATATTCTTACGCCTCTACATACATTTCTGAAAAGCTATTGGAGTACATAACTTTTGGTCAAGGGGGATAGAGAAATTCTTAAGCCGGATACTTCGCGCTTGATTTGCAGTCCAGGGGGGACTTGTTTTGCCCTAGCATACTAAACATTGTTTTGTCACAGAATACATGTATTTTGAAGTTAGTTGTGACGTCATTTTAACGTAACGTAGCAGCTGCTGACTTTCATGAAACCCCCGTCCCGATCCCTCTTCGAGTATGTTCATGTCGAAGGTTTAAACAGAGCTGTATTTATTGGGTAGGGTACTGAATAAACTTCACTATACAATATCCTCAATAGTAAGTTTGTAAAGGTTACGAGCAGTCTATTCGTGTCATTAATAGTAATTAGAAGTCAAAGCATCACATTCAAAATTGACCTTAACACACTTAGGAAAAAGGTTGAAATGATGTAACAATTTAATTAAATGGTGAATCGTGTTTTTTATCTATCGTTAAAAATCTATTATTGAAAAAAAAAAACAGTATAGGGTCGTTAGCACTTAATAAATTTTGTATATACCTAGCCGTTCCCGCGCGGCTTCGCTCGCGTGTACCTACTTATTTATAATAATATATTTGCGCGGAAGACTATTCCTTTTTCCAAAATACAAGTAGCCTAAGTTACTCCTTATAATTCCATCTGCCAGTGAAAGTCCCGTAAAAATCGCTCCACCCGTTCCGGAGAATAGCCGGAACAAGCAAACAGACAGACGGACAGACAGAGAAAAATTTTAAAAACTGATTTTTAGGCATAGTTATCGTGCAAATAACTGTATTAGCTTTAAAAAAAAACGGTTATTTTGACATTGCTAGCCTATTTCCCGTAGCCATGGCTGGTAACGGACCCGAAGGAAGTTTGTCAGGAAGAAAACCTTTGTAACAACTTACTAATAATTAAAAACCACGACTGCTGAAGCTGACTGAAGAATATATTTTTTAACATTTGAAAATGCCGCCATATTGTTTTCTCTAATTATAGCCAGTGTCAGTGTGATGATGTAAGGATTTTAACGAAACCCCATACAATACCCCAAACTTGTTCAGACATTTAAAAGTTCCAGTTAACCATAATTTATTATTTCACTTACAATTAGTTTCAAATAAAAAATGAAATCATTTGACTAAATGTAATCCTACAGTCAAAACCTATTTACGTATTTGTAAAACTCCTGGCCGACTTAAAATAGTGTGCGTACCTACAAGCCATTGCACCTTTTACGAGGTTCAACAAAGTTCAACAAAATGCCATCGTAATTATAAACAACGTTCTAGAACCCCAACGCAATACCTAGTACTTTGATATATCGAAGAAAGTCCCCTTAGTTCGATTAATAGTCATTAAACATATATTATATGGGTTTAAAGATGCTTTTGTATTGTCGTAAAGTTTCTAATATAACATTACAGTGCAAGGTAATAAGTATTATGCCCAATGTACTTATAATTAGATGTTTTTTATGTTAGATATTTCTTCTTCTTCAGTCGTACCCGCCGTACGACTGAAGAAGAAGTGGTCGTGGTCATGGATTGTATGATAAGCTTTTGCGAGACTTCTCCATCTCTCTCTATTTGTGGCACTGCGTGTACATTCCGCCAGGGATAACTTCCCATATTGGATATTTAAGAGAATATATTTTGTATATTATATTTTATCTAGTCCTATTGTTTCGAAACCTGTAAAGTAAACTACTTCTTACCTAGACGATTTTTTTAACGTTAATCGAAATAAGGCTCTAAATAGTAATATGTCTAACTCTTTGTGCTGACGTAACACGAAACCATAGTCAATAGAAAGAAAAGTCAATACATTACTTATATTTTTTTTTTCTAAATGTTGTCTATGTGCATATTAGATTGTGTATAAATGTATATTGTCTATACATATATATTGTGTTTAAGAAGTAGTGATAGCTACTCATGTCTTCAAATATTTTAAATATTATAATAAAATTTATGATAGTTTTTTGCGTGTTATTGACCTTGGCGCAAAAATCAGAACGAATTATGAGGACGCATTTGCACTTGTAAGTAGAGTCACCTTACTACAATATTACGTCATAATTAATTTTGTAACACATTAACTTGAACCATTTTAAATTACAAGTCATCTTACTGTCCGATAACTTAAGTTACTTTATCAATACATGGCGCCATTCGGCTGCCGACAATTTGTAAATCGCTGTTTCAATTCTCAGAAGGTCAATGATCTCAATATGACCAAATTCAGTAATGTTATAAAATGTTAACACTTCATATCGGTAGATGGCGTTGTGCCTATCAGTTAAATCGCAATATAGTTTCGTTCCAAGCTGACCAAGCACTAAGAGTCTGGTAGCTGACGCTTTGCTTCCATTGCTACGCTATTTACAGGCTAACGACTACACGCAAAATTAAACCTCCTGAAATCACCATCAAAAATGCAACGCTGCCTCACAGACCAGGTGAAATAAAGTCTATGTTTTTTCGAAAAGTATATACTCAGACTATATAAAGTTTTCTTAAGCACGTATTTTTCAAAAAAAAAAAAAATATTTTTTTATTTTTTATTTTGTCTTATGTAAAAATATTCAATATTATGGTTTGAAAAATATTTTTTAATACAACTAATTTGGTAAAACTAACACACGGCTGGCCTCGTGGTAAACTGCTGCCAGGTCATATAAAATCTCGCAATATGAGTTCTGTCACTTGTGCATTGCCAGGTTAAGCATTTCTCTCTCATGACGCTCTATCGAGCCTACTTACTCATAACAACAAATACACGTGACATCTATCCTTAAGTTTTCCAAGGTGAAAGTTTTTCCGTGGGAGAGCCATGCTTCGGCACGTATGGGCCGGTTCGACCGGAGTGATACCACAGCCTCACATAAAACCGGCAGTGAAGCAATGCTTGTATTGCTTTTGGCCGATTGAGTGAAGTTACCGAAGGCCCTAACCTTTCCCTCTACCCCTTTTTCCCCCTCTTCCCCTAAAGGCCTACCTTGGCCGGCAACGCGCACTTATGACTCTTGAGTTGCAGGTGCCTATGGGCGGCGGTCACTTACCATCAGGTGACCCGTCTGCTCGTTTGCCCCCTATACCATAAAAAAAGCAAAAAACATAATCACGGAAATGGCAATATTATGGATTATGAATTCCCGGCCGCCAGGTTCCTCAATGTAACACGCAGCTGCACTATATCACTGGCTACTTTTGTTTGACATAACGAACATCGTCTCACAACCAGGTCCACCACGAGTCGGGCAGCTTGTTTCCAGTGCCAGCTATCTCTAGGCTATCGACTATACACAAAATTAAGCGACCTGAAATCACCATCAAACATGCATCCGACCGGGGTATGTTATTTGCCATACAATCAAATCTTGGGATATACACTACACGTCAGACACAGTGACAATAGCATCATGACAGCGAGCACGTATGTACATGTACATCAGTAATTAAATTATTTATTGACATGAACAAGAGTTGAATCACACACGGTATGTGCCGATCAATTAATTATACTTAGATATTTATGGATTGAGAAAATTGTTTCCTCTTCAATTGTTTGCTTTTGTGAGCTTCCGTTAATAACAGTGAATACATAGAGGAAATGTCATTAAATTTTAAACCGACTTCAAAAAAGGAGGAGGTTCTCAATTGAGATTGAGAAAAAAAAAGATTCTTTTTTTTTATGTATGTTCACCGATTACTCGAAGACGCCTGAACCAATTTAGAAAATTCTTCTTCTGTTTCAAAGGGTATACTTCCCAGGTGATCCCGTTTAAATTTTATCGAAATCAGTCGAGTGGTTTTTAAAAAATCAACAAATAACTAAAAATTGTATACGTCGATGATATTTTTGTTTGCTCCGAAACATCGCTGTCTCATTGGAGCAGTGCGTTTAGTTTGCCTACCCATATTATACTTAAACAAAATACATCTACTTTCCACTAAAAAACACATTGAAGTTGAATAAGAGTGTCCTTGGAGTTTCTTGTCTGTTCTTCTCCATAGGCTCTACGTTTTGGAACAGGCAACTAGCTTCACGACCGACTTATACTGACTGACTCCTCCTGACAATTCAAAAATACCTACAATGGGTTTAACCGAAATAAATAATTTTGATTTTGATAAGGTATACCTCTCTAGAATATGAATTAAAGCTGAAGTAGTGACCTATTGATGGGAGTTTAACCAACCAGATATAGCACTAGAAACCTAGCAGTATAGTACAGAAAGATGAACATCAAATAAGAAGATAAAATACAACTTGAGACAATACTATTTTAAGTCGTAATTACTATTGAATAAAACGCACTGACAGAACCATTAAAAAACTTTATCAATAAACTAAACTGGGATATCAATGGATGGGTAGGTAGGCCGTTTATTAAAAAATAAATATATAGTTAGCAGCTAGGCTAAAGTTGCTACAGAATGGTGTTCGCGTTCGAAATAATTATCGATTTCAATAATACGTAAATAAAAAAAAACAAAACAAAAACATTTTATTATAAGCAGCGTTTGGCACTCTTAGTGAAAATACGAACAAAATTTCAAAAATGGTAGGTATGTAACTTAATCGTATCATAACTGGTCTATATCGGTCAAGTACAGATGTCGTTGAAAAATTGTTGCTAGTATTAAAATAAACTGAACTAAACTAAATGTCAAAATTCTTATCCCTGAGTCCTAATTTAATAGGTACAAAAAATACACGTAAATACATCTACAAACTCCAATATGGTTGTAGATTTTTACGTATAAATCATATAATAATTGATGTTTTTTTTTATTTCATATACTATACACATGTTTATAAAAAAAAGTGATACAAGGGTTTTTTTTTAAACTTTCAAGAATAATACGTAACGTATAAATGTATATTTAAGTATAAATATGCGTACTTACATAGATATTTGTACTTATCTTAAATTATTATTAAAGAGTATTAAATTTATTTTAACAGTTGCGTCAGTAAAAATAAATTTCAAAAAATAAGTAAATCAAAGTGATAAAAATACAAGTGCGAAATATAAAAATTAACTACCTAGTGCTAAATAAAAGATAAAACTTTCGGCGACTCAAAGTCTTTCAATAAAACTTATTTCGATAATCACAATATGATAATCGAGATTACAATCGATTCCATTAATTTTGGCATCGCCTGAAAAAGTTCAAAGTCAATGACCGTCCAAAAAAAGTGCACTACTCACCTTGCTCAAAACGAAACTTGATTTAAGAACACATCCGACGCACACACCACAAGGTGCATCACAACACGAAAATTTAACCTAAGCACTTACACGTAAATATCGATTTATTTATCACTTCCTATCTTTCACTATATTAAACTTAAACTTACACTCAATAATTCATAGACAAATAAAAAATAAGCGTATCTTCACTTGTTACTTTTACCCTGTACTTTCGGCAGACTTTAGTCTATATGTGTTCAAAGTTTAAAAAGTTTTATATCGTTAACGGATAGTGTTGTGCCGACCGACATGGAAACTCCGCGGTAGTTGGCGCCGTACTGAACTTACATGGTCCGGTCAAGTGAGAGCTCGCATTGTGACATCAATGTGCTCAACGTTTTTCACACACGGTGTGTGGGCAAGAAATGTGAATAACTTATTTTTTACTTAGCATTGTTAGAGTAAAATAAAATACTATAAAAGTAAGAGCATAGAGTGCTCATTTTAATTAATTTTAACCAATGTCACAGAGTACATAATGGTACCACACTGTCCGACAGGAATCTCTAAATATCGACAAAGATAAACCTAGACAGCAAGAGATTATCTATTTAGCAGATAAAAGATCTATTTGTCGTAACAAGATAAAAGTATGACAAATATCACTACATATTATAAAACAAAGTCCCTCGCCGCGTATGTCTGTATGTCTAATAGCGATTAACTGAAAAACTACTAAACGGATTTTAATGCGGTTTTTTCACTAATAGACAGAGTGATTCATGAGCAAGGCTTAGGTGTATAATTTGTTAAGATTTTCTGTAAATTGATTAAAATATATTTATAATTGTTGAAGATGTCTCTGCTACCCGTGCGAAGAATAAATTCAATAATTTTACATATCTCTGGTAAAGATACCAGAGATATGTAAAATTATATATCTGCAGCATTTAATATCTGCAGATAAAGATATCTGCAGATATTTTGCATTTTACCAGGACACAATTTTGAGACCGTAAAAGTAGATAGGTGACTAATTTAGAACTGTTTAAATTTTTTTACATTCTTATATTTGCACTGTAATACATTTTTTAGCGTGCTGGCTTTACCTTTCACAATCTTATAACAGGATTGAGCTTTGGAAATATAGATCTTATGTACAAAAGTTTAAGACTGTACTAACTGCAAACTATGTCAGTGCAGTGTAATACAGTAAACTTAAAAAAAGAATAATAAAATGGTATGTTTAGTTACGGCACTATTTGAAGTAAGGAGGTCGGAGGTCGCATTAGATTATACTCGTAACGGTCTTATTAATGTGCTTAATAAAATTGAACTAGAAATGTGATGAATTATATGATTTTGAACTATCTTTTATCTTAACTTTCCATTTTTCTTTTTATGCGTTTTGGTTGTAGTGGACCTTCTCTTTCATCAGTTGAGTTTAATTGTATTTGCTCAAATTAAATATCATGTGACTGATGTGTGCCTTCAATCCGCAAAACAAAAATAGACCACCGACCAATTTCCTATAAAACAATCATATACCGTAAACTTCATACAATTTAGCGCTAAACGTTGGGGCCGAATCACTTCAACTCATTTACTTCATTACTCTGCAGAGCATTTACTCTGTACAGAATACTACGTGACAAATTAGTGAAATGTTTACGAATAATAATGTCTTCATGGATACTGACTGAGACTGAGATACTGCTTGAACATTTAATAGATAATAATTAAATACGCTTTTATTAGCATCACTTGGAACTAACTTGGAAACAAATCTTGGTAGTCAATTTTAACTTAAACGGCGTGCACACCGAACGATTTCACACACAATTTGACTAGATTTTCAATCAAATCGTTTCGTGTGAACGCACATCGGCGAATTTAAGGTCATTGTTTGGTCAGGACCGCCTGGCTTGATCGCGTCGCGTCATATCGGTTCGTGTGGACGCTAATCGGCCAATCAATTTGTTTTAATAATGAGCTGACAGCACTCAATGTTTAGATTAGCGCCTTTTAGTGGATCTATATAATATATGTATTATTAGCGTGACAGTCACGAGTTCAGTGCTTTTTCCCCCACAACAAAAGTGCCCAACGTGCCAGAAGTTTTCACTTCAAAAAACACTTTAAAAAAACGTGGTTAGTGTTGTTTATTATAATTTAGGGGTTGGTAAATAATTTGAAACCTGTGTACCCACAGTAGACACAGTTTCGGTAGTTAAGTTGTAGTTTTAAGTTTTCATTCGCATGCAAAATGAGTAACAACAAAAAAGAAACCGACTTCAGCGAAATTGATTGTGGAAAAAAAGAACGAATAAATAATATAACTTATGTATCGACTAAAACCTTTCTGGAAATATGTAGAATACGTTAGTGAATAATAAATGATAAAAATAACAACAACAATAATAAATAAATAACAATCATGAAAATTAGTCCATTTTTTTTTCGGAAAATCGTGGATACGTGCATAAATACGGACAACTAATCATTCACATTTTATTAACTGTTGTATTAGTTTAAGATTATTAGTTTTGTATGGAAATAAAGCGTTATCAAACTGTTCAATTGAGGATTAGTAATCAATAGACTGTACTTAAGTCTTATCTGCTTCACTGCTTAAAATGATCACGTTTCACCACCACGACACGTGAGCATTTAAGTAGACGGTCGATACCTACATGGTATAATGGTATATTATGATGTTCATACAAAACTTACAATCACACTACTCCTATTTAAGTAATATGCTGATTTCAGCAACGCTTTCGATAAAGTAAACCATTTGCTTTCATTGCAGAAACGAAGTGCTTTTGGTGTAGGAGGAACGTTGCGCAATTGTTTCGAGTCATGAATAGACAACAAAGCGTTGCTGGATTTGAGTCGCAATATTATGATGCAGTTTCCGGGGTACCCCAAGGGTTCCACCTGGGGCCCCTGCTCTTCCTTATATTTATTAACGATATAACATCTCGGATTAAGCACTGTAAAATGTCATTATTTGCCGATGATCATAAAATTTACCGTGCAATTAAATCATTCAGTAATTATAAACTAATCCAAGACGATCTTAGATTATCTGTGAACTCAATATAGATAAATGCTTTCATATTAAATTCACCCGCAAAAACAAAACCACTGGTTACGAAGTACGAGACTGGCGGCACATATTTAAGCGAAGTAAACGAAATCCGTGATTCTGGCGTGATCATCGATACAAAGCTAATATTCACATCCCCGGTGACGGTGTTGACAAAACTGTTAAAAAACAGCCCAAATGTTTAGCAAAGTATTTCAAAGCAGGCTTTAAGAATATGAGCACCGAAGTACTCTTATAGTCTTATACAATAGACTCGTCCGCAACCATTTTGAAATTGCTAGTATCGTATGGCCACCGTATTATGTTTATCCATTTGCAACGGATTGAAGGCATTCAGCAAGCATTTACTTCATTATTGTGTAGCGGATTCTTTTATAGGAAACCATATCACGAACGGTTATCTAAATTGATAATGACCAGACTTAGCAATCGTAGGCACATATTTACCTTCTTTTTCTCTCTAAATTCATAAGCAATAAGATGCCTTTAATAATGGTGCCTTTGGAAAGGCACCATTGGCCTTCGCCCACTCTTATCCTAGACATAGACTTACTAGAACGTTTCATGTACCATTCTGTAGAACTAATTTCCAGCATGCAATCGCCTATTAATACAGTTCTCTATCAGTGCAATACTATTCAAACACGCAATCCAGGCATTGACATCTTTGGAGATTCATTTAATAAATTTTAACACTAAATTGCAAAAAATATTTTATAGTACCTACCACGTTACCTCTTACAAGTGAAGTCAATAAAAACGTGTTAAAAAGACGAATGACTTTGTAGTATCATATATCAGTGCAAAAACAGCTATTTGTCAGTGACTATCTTACTGACAAATAACCGATACTGATTCAAATCTTTGGCCTATATTCAAGTAACTCACAAACAGTATTTATATTTTGGCTAAGCGGACATGATATGCAGAGAGCGGTATTTTGAATTCATTCTAATCTCACTTGCAATCTCTTGATAACAAGCTTTAGTTATTAGGCTCGTTGATAATGATTAAACTCATTTACATGTTTCTTTAATGGTCTCGTTTCAATCGATATTCGTTAATCGATAAAGATGTAAGAGAAATTTGAGGTAAAGTTTATTATAAATGTAAAATTATTATACAGGTAAAACTCTGTCTGTTCGTCTTGATAATGTTATCCATAATTGAGGAAATGTCATTAACTGTTAGTTTATTCTTGTTATTTTTGCTGTAAGTCTTCTACAAATAAATAAATAATTTGTTGCTCAAACTATATCATTAATCAATAAACATCAAACAAACCAATTGTGTTTACGCTGCATGACCGCGGCGCGGCGCCATAACATCGCAACCATTTTGTACGATATGCTATTGAAATAAATTGCTTTCATTAAACGTTCATTACTGACCACACAGATTGGTTAACAGTTTATGAGTTATATGTAGGTACGTGCTCCCAATCAGCAAAGCAGAAACATGTTTCGTATATTTAATTGAAAAGCGAGTTATAATATGAATTACGGCTACTGATCTGCTCTTATGGGTCGCGTATCTTTATATAAAAAAATCTGTAACTTTGCAGTGTCTAAATTATTATTGAAGTGAAAACTTCTTTAGGCACGTTTGTGCACTTTTGCTAAGAGGAAAAAGCATTGAACTCTTGCCCGTCACGCTAATAATACATATATAGATCCACTAGAGGGCGCTAATCTAAATATTGAATTCTATCAGCTGCTTATTAATTAATGTCACCAACCTGCTAATGTGACGTTTTAAGTTCGTCGTTTCGTTTAAGTTTTCACATTTCTGTCGGCAGTTCCATGACTGCCTATATTTTTGAAGTGAAAACTTCTTTAGCGGCGTTGTGCACTTTTTGGGTAAGAAATGTTAAACTCGCGTCAGGACACGTGACCCTGATCGAAAATTCGTAAGACGAAGCCGAGTTTATATTTAAAAAAATATAACATTCGAAATTCAAACGTTTATGAGCGGCCAGGAGCGCAGAACTTCCAGTGTACCCTATGTATAAATTTAGATATATATGTTATAACCTACTTTTAATTTTTAACCTAATTATGTATATACAGATGTGTGTATGTGTTTGTATATGCAAATACATTGTGAAATTATGTTTTCACTTCTGACGTGCAGTCCTGCAACTGACTGTTTTTTTTTTTTAAATCAGACCTAAATCTTGATTTAGCGAATTCAAATAAACAATCCATCCTTTCAGTTTAGGGTATACTTATACTCATACGTGATGAGCTACTCATACGTTTATAATATATGTAGAAGAAGTGCAGAAAGCTAAATTTTTAATCAATATGTGTTACTTATTAACCTAAAATTTATCCGAAAACGGCTTAAGAAGTTGCAGGGTTGCAGTATACAGGGTGTATTTGAAAATAGAACTTACTTAAATCACTGAAAACTTTAAAAAATCGAAGTTAGTTTTTATGGAATTAATCAAAAACTGAGTGAATAGTCAAAAAATAAAAAAAAACGTACGATTTAAAACCTTTAACTTTACACGTTGTATCTGCTCTTATGAGAAAGCGAGGTAAAAATACCTGGAAATTCAAACGGTCATAACTTGCAAACTAATAGTTTTTTTTCAAAACCGAAAATGAAAAAGTAATAAATATATAAATTATGGCCGAATTTCGACCACCAGGCAATCCCTAATATGCATTGTTGGGTAAAACCCCACATGGGTTTTCTGGAACAGGTATCCATTTCTAACCAAGATCTAAGTGAGGCACTTCAAATTCGAATAGAATTCTCCTACATTTTAAACGAGTCCAAACTTCCAAGTTCAAACGTGTAAGGGCTTCGCAATCTACCTTTGTCTCAAAAAACCGAAGCTCGACCGGATCGGCCCCAAGTACTAGCAAACCTAGATAAGCCAAACGCCCTATTCATACGTTTGAATTTGTGAAGGCGTTTTAATTTGATATTTAGCATTCATATTATTCGTGATTCACGTAATCAAATGATATTCTTGATAAATGTTATACTGCTTTTTCTAGCTAACAATATATATTTTGTTATAGTTATCACTTATGTAAGTTCAGTTATTACGATAAAATCATATTTCTTAAGTGATAACAAATACAAATATAGGATTGTAAAACATTTCAAAGTTTCACTTTATGCGGAAAAATGTCTTAAATAAAATGAAACGGAACTATTTTATTTTTTATAAAATAAATAACAAATTTATTTGATGTACTTAGGTAAATTCTATTTGAACTCGAACTAGAACCTGATTGGATAAAAGTCCCACTACTTTTGTAAAGTTGTTTTTTTTTACATGCAGGTGAATAGGATCGTATGGCTGCTTCCAAATTTATCATTAAATAATTTAAAAAAAATGTGTGATAAGGTGGTTATATAGTTAGCAGAACGTCTGCTGTGGAAATTAAAGCAACATTTATAGCAAGTAGATATTATGATGCGTTAAAAAGTGCCCTTTGCTCTTAGTTCAAATGTACTGGCACGACTTCTTTACAGCTGAAACTGTACCTTCGTAATCAGATACGAATAAAACATATCAAGTTTATGGTATAAAGTTGTGCGTAGAACTCACGTTCTAAGTTCAAAATTACGTTCATGCTGTAATTTTATTTATGTTTTTAAATATCAACGTGGCACTTAACCTGGCAAAGGTATCGTCACCGAATTAGCCGTAGTGACGCATAGATAAAAAATGTTTTGATAATGCGAATGTTTCATTGCATATCATAAAAACTATGACATCAAAATAATGCGATAGCTACAGAACGCGATATCTATCTTATATTTGCTATATATCTAAATTACTCCTTGAAATGTAGCCTTTATGGTTCTGAATAAAGTATTTTCTTCTTTCGCAAAAATTTCGGCCACAAGAAATACTCACCCGGGCTTCGGCATCAGCTTAGCAGGATCGGCGTTCTCGACGACCTGGACGTCATTCCGAGGTTCTTGGACAACTTCTGCTGCAGGTTCTACGACCACCTGTGGTGGATTTTGCTTGATATTATTTGTTACGGGCAGGTCCGCCACTAACACTGAGCCCGGTTGTGACATTTTTGTACCAAAGGAGAGTTAGAGAATCACCTATTTTTTAAAACTATATTATTAATGTTTTTGGCAACGAATCTATCGAAGTCGAACACAGTTCCTACACGTTAATTACTTTTTGATTACTAGCTTAGTCTGGTAGATAAGTTTTAGTTTCTAAACATTTAAATTATATCTACAGTTTATGTTTCCTCTATTCTAAAAATACAAATTTTAGGTTACTGGTTTTATATTAGACTGTCTTAGACTATTTGCCGAAAAGATTCGTTGCCAAAAATAACAAACACTCGTAATTCTGATTGGATTGACACTTTTTAGATAATTACTGAATTTAATTAGTTTTAACATACACGAGAATCTATATATTGAAAACTAATGTATTAATAAATTATTTATGTGGCAAGATATCCTTACGAGATCCCAATGCCAAGTGGACGAGTGTAAATCACTTATCAGATATGAGGGCCAGTAATACTTTTATCAAATCTTCGATTAATTGTTGCCAATCAATAAGTAGGTAATTCTAATTCTTAATAAATGCTTTGCGATAGTCCTACGTAAATAGGAACAACTGTAGGTACCTACTTTTTTATGATAAGAATTATTTATTTGTCTATTTATTATACATGTGTGTAGATTTATTATCTTAACATGCTGTTATCTCGTCAGACATCGAAATATATAAAAAATAGTCCTGAAATAAGCAGGATCTAATCTATTATTAATAAGTGAAGTGATTTCTTTGTACGCATTTTTAAGAAAATTTTGCGTACTTTGAAATGTGAAATTTGGCTTGTTTGTAGCAATAAATAAAGGTTTTATTGCTACCAACAAGCATATATAATAATTTCGTGTTACGGTGTTTGTCCTGAATAAAATACTAAAATAATTAACCGATTTTATCACACGATACCCATCTGATTTACAAAGCTTGTTGACTGATTAGCCGTTCTGCTGGACTTTCCCCTTGGGAAATCTCTAATCTCTAGTTAGTGCAATGTCCAATGTGATGCTTATCTTTAAAATATACTAGCAAAAAATATTATTCTTGAAGAAAACTGACACCCTCGGCAGCTTAGATCAAATATATAGAAGCTCAGCAGTCCTAATTATATAAATGTATGTTTGCGTCATCTATACGATAGCACTATTAACTATTTCAGAAACACTAACTGTATTGGTTTCAGAGTATTCCAGTAGATGGCGCTTAACTAAAGTCGACGCTGAACATTTTGTCAAATTCCTGAGATTTGGCTTGTAAAACTTGGTCTAGTCCCAAGTAAGACAACTTTAATGCATAAAAGCATATTCTGTAGGGCTATACATATATACAATAAAATACCTAAGGAAATAAAGGCTATTCAAAATATAATTAGATTCAAAAAGTACCTCCACGAAATGTTGTGTTCTAAATGTTACTACTCCTTAAATGAATTTCTAAATGATGCTTTATAATAATAAATAAATATTGTATTCCAATCATATTGTTGATTCATCTGATGCATGTCAATTTAAAGGTTGCATACTGACGATCATTATTGATTTGTATTTGATTTTTTTCCCTTAGTATCGTATAGTTGACATTTATATTAAATTGACATGGTTATTATCTTGAATTTGAGATAACATTTTATATAACAAATTTTTTTTTTCTCTATTTTATAATTATTGATAATGCGAATAATGTAATTAATATAAATTATGTAATTATTTTGCACACCGGCAACGGTTGAATAAGGTATTGTGCCTTTACTATTTTTTTACTCTACCATCTGTGTTTGTAATTAACATATTCTGCAAAAAAAATAAATTTCATTTCATTTCTATTTCACTCACATCCTGTTACATTTGTCTTGTAACTTTTTTAGTCTTTCTCTAGGGAGAAGACGAAGCATAGATTAGGATTACCTATTAATGTAATGAAGATAAGGTCTCTGTGAGTGAGTCTCGTATGTCCTAGTTGTAATAGACGCGTTTGAAAAATCTAAATTGGTTTGGAGACCTTTATACGTATCATTAAGTAAACTTACTTACTTGTAATTGAGAAATGTATTTGAAATACAAATACGTATTTGGTATTTGTATTTCAATTACGTCTTTAAATGTTTTTTGTAATTGGTATTTCAAATACTTATAGCTTCAAAATACATTTTCACAGATACTGTCAGATAGGTACATCATCATCCTCACGCCTTTCAACCTAAACGGTCCCGCTTCCCGCGAACACTTCGGCTGTGGAATGAGCTCCCTGCCCTGGTTTCACAGAGGGACTTCAGTAGGTTTTTTTAAGAAACTAAAGTAGAGGTTTTACAAAGGTAAAGCGCATGCGACTTCATTGCAAGCATCCTTTGGCTAAGGTAACCACTTACCATCAGACGGGTCGTAGGCTTGTTTGCCACCGACGTGGTATCCATTTAAAATCTATTGTAAGTTCGTAACATTAGATTCCTCTTTTAGTCATGAATGGTTTTTATGTAGTTTTTAATTCATATTTTGTATGTAAATGGTTTAAATAATGTATTTTTTATTTCAAATACATACACGACTTGCAAATATTTAGTATTTCGTGTTTGAAATACATGAGCAGTGGCGGATTTACCAGTAGGCTGAGTAGGCTGAAGCCTAAGGCGGCAGATTTTAGGGGCGGCGAATTTGGGAAAAACATTATTTTTGTCTTACAAAAATTAAAAAAATCATATTTACATATATACCTAACTACCTAAATGTCAATATGTAAAATGTTTCACCACCTATATAAATATTTCTAAAATTTTCGTAGTCGCGTTTGGTTGCGGGTGGGAACGAGTGACACGACCGTTTACTAGTGTGTCTGGCCAACACAGTTCGAACAGAAGATTTTCTAACTTAAAACACGATTGAAAAGTTATCTAAAATCTACCTTAAGCCAAGAACTTTCATAATTTAATTAAATTTAATTTCATCGTCATCATCAGGCGGATTGTTACCAGATAATTAAATATAAATTTATAAATGTAATAAAAAATATTTTATTACGCAAACAGCAACAGTCCAAACTCTCCTACGACTCTCGAACTCATGAGTAAAATGCGCGAGCTGGCAGCCACTCAGCCGTCTTCGTCAGATAGGAGAGCCTAAAAAACTGTTATGACGCGACCTCCGAAGCTTCAACATTCACACAATAGAGAATGCAATTGAGTAAAACAGGGGGTTAAGTCTTCGTTCAGCACTTCGCCTCCCCATCTGACGAAACTCAAAACTGAGAATGGCAGTCAACTCATAGTGCCAGATTCTCGTTGAGATCAAGAAGTTTTATGGATAGCTCTACGCATCACGGATGATAGAATCAACGAGACTCAGTGATGATGATCACAGAGCCCCATTAACGTGCCATTACAGGGAGGACATACCTGGAATTGTCCACAGCGAGGTAGAGGTGGCTCTCGAGCAGATAAAAAACGGATCTCCTGGGGATGACGGAATTACAACCGAGCTCTAAAGGTAGGCCAGATGCAATTCCTGAAAGAGCTAGCGAGTCTAAGATAGGTAGCAATGAAAAAGCCGATGAACTCGCCAGAGCTGGTGCAGACAACCAACAGCATGGATTGGAACCATTTTGCGGCGAGCTTATTCAATCATAAACGCCCATATCAAAGGTAATTAAGAGATGGAAGACCACGACTGATCTAAGACTAGACAAGACACTAAAAATAATAATAACAATAGGTACTTTTTTATTTCCGTCCTCTAACAAGGTACTTTTCTTCAAAAGAGGAGACAACATTTTGTTGAAGAACTATAAATCCATCTGACTCCTGAACCATATCTACAAGTACTTTTCGAGATTCTGAAAAAACCGACTAGACGGGGAATTAATATGAACGTCCAGTACATCTGACACCTTTGGTTTGCCGGTGACATCGTTCTAACAGCAGAGTAGCTGAGGCAGCTGGGCGAAAAAATAAGAAACTGACACTCCCACATGTACATACACTCACTCACAATAGGCTGCAAAAGCCTTAATGGAGCATCTCGACGCGACGATCTTGGTATAAACTTGGACAAGACCAAGGTAATGTTCATGAACAAGTCGCACCCAGACCGATTGACTTCGAAGGGTTGACGCTCGAAGTTGTTTAGGAATATATTTACGTAGGGCACACTGAAAGTTCTGCGCTCCTGGCCGCTCATAAATGTTTCAATTTCAAATATTATATTTTTTTAGAAGCTCAATTATCGATTAAAAAAATTGGCAGGAAATTGCGTATCAATTATTTTTTATCACAAGTTGGGAGGGAAGCACCGCATTTGAGAACCGTAAGGCGTTGCTACGCAGAATTTGATCGTGGCCATGTTTCTCTCCATGATGAAATTCGTGAAAGTTGGCCCTTAACTGCGATCAACGAGGAAAATGTGGCTACTGTCAGGCAACTTATTGAAGAAAACCGGCGTATCATTTATGAGGAGATTCGAAAGGATTGGTATAAGCCAAATTAAAAAAATCTTAGATCAACATTTAAAAGTTAGAAAGCTTTGTTGTCGCTGGATTCCTCATGAATTCACCTCAGAACAAAAACGGACTCGTGTTAATTGGTGTAAAAAAATGTTGTTAAAGTACAATCACGGATGTTCAAATGCTGTGTATGACATTGTGACAGGAGATGAAACATGGATATGTTGTTATATGTGTTCGAAGGTGAGAGCAAACTAAGAAAATTGAGGCAGAAACGTAGGCAAAAATTATTGCATTTTCTTCTTCCGGGCGATTTCTGTCTGCACGATCCCACTTGAAGAACAAAAGACAGGTACACCACCATTTGCCCAGTGTCTTTTAAAAAGTTAGAGAAAAACGACCAAGAAGTCGCATCCTATTGCACCATGACAATGCTTGAGCGCACACCGCGAACAAGACAAAGTCATTTTTGGCTTCTGATAAGGTAGTGCTAGTGACCCATCCCG
The DNA here is from genome assembly GCA_949752705.1 of Callimorpha dominula. NCBI lineage: Eukaryota > Metazoa > Arthropoda > Insecta > Lepidoptera > Erebidae > Callimorpha > Callimorpha dominula. The sequence goes on along the minus strand of OX457000.1, from coordinate 2,923,738 downwards.
CACATAGTCCAGAACTAGCACCATGCGATTTCTTTATTTGCCAAAAATTTAAGATTTCATGAGAGGCATGACAATTACGGGGCCGGAAAAGGCCGTGATAGCTTTCAACCAGCACGTGAAAAACATGCCCTTAGACCAATGGTCCTCATGTTTCCAAAAATGGTTTGACCGAATGAAAAAGTGTTTAAAAATATAACTTTTTTTACATTACATGTAAATTGTTTTGAGCACGTTATCCATCTCCGTAAAACAACTTTGGGAAGAAATCACCAGAATGATCCTGTTAGGACGGGCAGCAATTGCAAAGCTACGTTGAGTTTTCTCATCACCCTTGCAGCAATTCCTCAAAAAGAAGGTCTTTGTAAAACCAGAGCATCCTACCTCTTTGACATACGGTGCTGAGACTTGTGGGTCGTTAGTGCCCACGCCTGGGCACCGTATGTCATTCGGTCTAGTCCACAATCTTTTTAAAGTCGCGCATCGGGTTGTGAAGCGAGCTATGCTTGGAGTTTCTTTGAAGGGTCAAATTTGTAATTAGGTCATCCGACAAAGAACCAATGTTACCGACATAGTTTGCAGAATAGGCAGGCTGACGTGGCTTGGCATGGTCGTTGGGAATGGGGATCAACTATGGTTTTCAACTAACAATCTCCTACTAAATTCAAATAAAACAAAGTGTGTGAGATTTACTATGCCAAATGTAAAACAGCTAGGTACTAATTTAACTCTAAATAATGAAATGTTAAGTATTGTAGACTCAGTATTCTTAGGAATTACATTAGATAGTAAACTACAATGGGGAGCCCAGATAGATAGCCTTGCAGGTAGGCTTAGTTCGGCAGCTTATGCAGTATGGAAGATACGTCAGCTCACTGATACGGACACAGCTAGGCTAGTTTAATTTAGCTACTTTCACAGCGTCATGTCCTATGGTATACTACTTTGTGGCAAGGCGGCTGATGTTGAAACGATTTTTATTCTCCAAAAACGAGCCATCCGCTCCATATACAATTTAGGTGCTAGAGTCTCTCTTCGAGAGTTGTTTAAGGATATAGGTATTTTAACTGTTGCATCACAGTATATTTTTGCAAATATTATGTTTGTTAGGCACAACATTAATGACTATAAGAAAAATAGTGATATACACAATATTAATACAAGAAACAAGTCTAAACTCGTTGGTACCTATCATCGCTTGCATAAAGTACACAACTCGTTCGAAGGTCTTGGTATACGTTTTTATAACAAAATTCCTATACATGTTAGCGACCTTCCTGTAGATAAATTCAAGCAAACTGTAAAAAATCACCTTATTAGGAAATCCTACTATACCATCAACGATTATCTAAACGACAAACAGTCTTGGGCTTAAGGTGTCATTAGGTATATACACACAAACTTCTTTGTCTTATAATTAAGCTAAATTATTAACAAACCATTGTCAGTTGAAAGTAATGCGTGACGTTTATTATGGTAATTAGACTAGTAGTGATTTTTATCAGTATCTCGACTATGGTTCGTCATGCTCACTAAAATGTCATTGCTTGCGGCGTCGTCATGGGGCGGGTCATTTCTTTCCCTCTGATATGGCGAAGGAGATGATGGCTGGTCCATGCGTCATACTCGTGAACGGGTGCTGCTTGGGGTGACTGGTCGGCCTAGTCAGCGATGCTTTAGCCTATACTATTATTTTGGTTCGTTCAACTGCAACTCTAGCCTCTTAATCCAGTCACGAATTATTTTTAACTGTAGATTTTGTAATTGAATGAAGGTAGATGTGCACCTTGAATGATTTCTATGTTTAATAAGTTCAAACCTTCAACGGTATCACTGAGTGATTTTTATTTTTTAGTACGTTAGCTTTTGGAGCATTTCAATAAATTGAAATTCAGGTGGCATCAGCTTGCATCCTGTTTACCTTTCGTGTAACACTAACACTATTGTACCTGAAGATCTGACTTTTAAAAAGAGTGGCCATGAGTTTCTTTGCCAGTATTCTTCTCATAAGGCTCTACGCATTTTGGAAACTGGAAGTTATAGATCGACACAAGCAGGCAGTAGATTTTGGTGTTTTCACCTAATTTACCTCGACAATCCAGCACATGCTGTGGCGTCTGTTTGCGCCGATCTATGATTTTAACTCTAGCTTCAATTTAACGTTCATAAATGTCACTTAGTGTCTTAAATGAATAAACGATTTTGAATTTGAAAAGTTGGGCCAACGGGTCCTAGAGTTGAGACCGCGAACTGGTAACCGTAAGGTAGGACGCCCTCCAGCCAGGTTGACTGACGAACTCAGAAAAGTAGCTGGGAGAGATTGTATGCGAAAGGCGGAGAACCGGATGCTTTGGCGCACCTTAGGATAGCAGTGGACTGCTATAGGCTGATGGATTGAACGTTTATTAAATGTACATGTGTAAGTAGTATTAAGGCATACCTTCCCCACCTTAACAGTTGCACATGATTGATTTTTTTATTAGTTCAGACATAAAGGTACCAGAAAAAAAACAATCAATCTTAGCTAAATCGTATGGTTGTAAAAAAAAATCTAGAAACTGAGACATCGATCTCATAGTTCGCAATCATACTAATTATGGAAAAAATGATTTGTGCACTAATTACACCAGTAATTAGTGCACAATTCATTGACAAAAAAAAGTTGTAATCGAAGAGGAGGTTGGGGCGGCAAAATTTAACTAGCCTACAGGCGGCAAATGTGTAAATCCGCCACTGTATATGAGAATAGCTTTTGTAATTTGTATTTTAATTCAAGCTAAGCTAGAAAAAAACTAGAGCTAGGCAAAACACATGTATTGCCTAGCTCTGGTTTAAATACCCATCTTTACTAATAATATAAAGAGGAAAGATTTGTATGTAAGTAATGTTTGTAACGAATTGGCTCAAAAAGTACTGGACCGATTAAATTAATCTTGGTATGTAGATAGCTGGAGACCTGGATTAACGCATAGGCTACTTTTTATTCCGACATTCCCACGGGATCGGGACTTACGCGGGTGAAACCGCGAGGCGCTGCTAGTGTCATATATATTATTTATGTTATACCTACTAGCTATCTATACTAGTATATCACATAGTATATAACAAACTTGTTTGTGTCACCCTGGTCGATTTCGGCTACGGTGACTGCTGCCTGTTTGTAATTGTTGAGGAGCTGCTGTGGTTGCCCTGGCATGTGCCCTTATAAGCAGTAGCCAATTTTATCAACGAATGTACGCGAGTACCTACGCATAAGCAACATGTTAGGATACCGTTAATATAATTGTAAAATATAGATAGTTACTGAAACCGATATCGTAGATAGTAAGTCGATCTACATTATCGGTCGAAGAAGATTTTTGCTCGTCTTTTTCTAAAGACAAACTTAACTTTGCAGTTCTAAAAATACTCTCCCATACCGATGTATGGGAGAGTATTTTTCACGATGAAGTTAACTTTCCAACCGCAAAATATAAGCTTATAATTACAAAAACTATTTCTTTAGGATTTTTTTCTTTACCAGTGCTGTGAGACCTCGCTTTTTCATGATTTTATGTCAATGGGAAATACCCTATAGGTTTTAATTTACCTTTTTTTTTTATCGTGTGGAAACCCCCACGGGTCATCACCTCACCGGGGCTGGCGGTGAAGTGGTATGTCGGAATCGAACCGACCAAAACCACATGGTGTTGCGACATAAGTGGGTCTATTGCAAGGGACTCGGGTATACCCTAGGAAGGAAGTCCCCGAGAACCCCGGCAGACCTTGGCCGCCTGTTTAATAGGCAGCCACACCAAAATATACGGGGGACCTCGCCCCCCTATCATCAGAGGCGCGCGCGGAACACATCGCGCCACCATCTCAGGCCTGCTTCTGCTAGGGTAACGGGCAGCCTCACTCGTTACCCCCAGGCCAGCGCTCATGGAGGTCGGAGATCATTTTGGGGTCTCGCCTGGTGCCTCTTCTGCGGGACGGGAGAGTACTAACTCTCTCCCGTTCCCTTTCCGCCGCCTCTTTAGCGGACATCACTTCCTCCCTCTTTAGCGGACATCACTTCTTCGGGTTTTAATTTACCTGCGAAATGTTCAAATTAGTTAAATAATAGCCGTATCTCTTGATTGCGTTGACTTCGAAGCTTGAATTTTTTTTTATAGCTTCAAGGGACCGCAGACTTACGTATTTGATATTAATTTCAACTTGATGCGAAACGGGTTCCTGAGAATATATTCATTTATTCAATTGTGTGACAGTGGCACGGTCCCGGGGCACGGCCTAGCCCCGGCTCCGTGTAACATGAACCATTCTCTACATTATCTTCTATATCTCAGACGCTGACGATGAAAAAATCATGTGATCGTCAACGTACAAGAAGCATTCAACAACAGATTGTATAATGCGCAGACCGTGTTCTCACACAAACATTTTCAATTAAAACTAGCCTTTATATCCAGCCAGGTACAGATTACTTCGGAATAAAAACTCAAACAATTTTAAAATTAGGTTTATTTCATAAATTTATTACTTAAAGTAACCACATAATATCGTGGGAATGCCTCACACGCAGTATTCGCTAACTTTAACTTATACCTAGACTCGTGTCAGGTCGTAGGTGTCAGGTTACAACAACCTGACACTAATTGGGATATGTTTCTAAGATTGTATGACAGTTAACTGGTGGCAAAATTTAGGAAAAAAAATGTGTGTGTGCAATTCACACACGGCCGAAGTGAAACTTCAGAAACGTAGCCTACGAGAGAATCCCACTAATATTATAAATGTGAAAGTTTGGATGGATGGATGGATGGATGGATGTATGTTACCCTTTACGCAAAAACCACTGAACCGATTGCGATGAAACTTGGTATATAGATAACTGGAGACCAGAATTAACGCATATGCTATATTTTATCTCGATATTCCCACGGGATCGGGACTAACGCGGGTGAAACCGCGCTGCTAGTGAGAAATAAAATATAAAAACAACACAAATAATGTAAATAAATATAATTTTAGATAATTTATATAAAAGTTGTTGGCCAAATTAACACAGATGTGTAAATAATTTACATAAATTAATTAACCAACGAATTTTAATACGGAAATGCACAAAAATGACACCACGTTGACATTGACACAGTTTCTGAAGGCTTCGTAGGAAGCAGACGCAAAGACAAAGATTATGTGTGCGTTCCGATATACTCTGTACTGTCAGTTGTCAATTCAAGTCAATTGTCAAATCACATAATAAAAGTGACAGTGTGACAGTCATGTGAAAGCACTGAGAACACCTTACCTCGAACTCAAAAACTCCAGTGCTCGCAGTACAAAAATGGCGACGTTTATTACGTCATCTATTTCCCTACGATACTGCGGTATTATACTGTCAGTCTATAACGGAACGAATTTTTCCCCATTACCAGATATTGTTGCACTGTTCAGTGCTATATATTATAGGAAACACTGATACTTGTATTCTATGTCATTCTCTCGCAGGCTAAATTCTATTGTATTATGTTTGTCTCTTTTTAGTGTCACTTTTTCGTTTCATCGAATTTTCAAATCACAACGATTCTAAAGAAATTTCACTTCCAAATTGTGTGTAAGTATGTTTATCCGTGTTCTGTTACCTAGTGTATAAAAATTTGCTAAAAAACATCACGTGATTATTGGACGACCCCTAGGCAAAGCAGAAGTGACTCCACTGTCAGGTCTATCTCCACGGGTCACCACTATGACGTGTGTGCTTATTTATCTTTACTATTAAACATTTTAGGTCTTTTTTAGAACTTTTCTGCTACCTCCCTAACCAGGCCTCACCTACCGTGTGAAAGATGACAAACTGCACGGGTGGTGCAATGGTTAAACTGGTAGTTTCGCCACGTTAAACGCTTCGTGTTGTGAATTCTATTACCACACGGGACAACAATTTGTGTGATTCATTAATTGTTGTCCCGAGTCTGGGTGTTCTTTGTGCCCGTTGTTTGAATGTTTATAAAGTCCCCAGCGACAAGAAAAACATTTGTAGTGTAGGTGTCTTAAAAAGAAACAGAATGGAGAGCTCCCTTTGGAAGCACTAATTAATAGGCACCAGTTACCTACCACAAACAAAAATCTCTGAATTTTATCTTAGAATAACCTAGCTCACCGGTAGACTCCTATGTCTGAGCCCGTTTTACAGTGCGTAACAAATTCATTATATGTTACAAAACGAAAATTAAGTCAACCGTCAAAAATTAAAAAAACTTAAACTAAGAAGTCCTCTTAGTGGTCTCGTCGTCTAGTTTAACAGTGGGTTGTACATCATCTCTCTCGAAGAGGTAGCTGGTGCCAGGAGTCGTGCTGCTGCTCTGGTACCCCTGGGGGTACGAACTTTGGCCGTAGTTGTTCGATTGGTACTTGTTCTGGTTGCGAGATTGGTTGTAATTCTCTTTGTTCTCCAGGTTTTTTACGCCACTGGATAGTAAAAAAAACAGTGATAAATGTATGATAACAGTGATAAGTAATGGTTTGGGTTTTTACAATAAATATTTCACAAATATTTGAAATATTTTTGAATATTTAGATCAGGGTATATTTGGGGGGTATAATACATACAGGGTATATACATAGTGTTCTGAGACTCTGAAGCCCCATTTTTAATAGGGGATATTTGTACTGCGAACTTGTTGACCCAAAATATACGTGTCCCGTGACGTTTCACGATATGTCGCCTGAAAACGCCTGTCAAATCTACAGGTCGCGGGACATGTCAAAAGTCGACCCTCTGGGAGCATCGACACATGCGTCTTTCGTGTCCCTTGACAGTCGCCCGACATCTTTTGATTTGCTTCCCGCGAAACACGCAGCAGTAACTCTTAAGGCGATGACAATGACAACTGGTAGTATGGACAAGGCAAATATCGAGCAACAATGTCCAAGTCGCAGAATCATACCACGTGAAAGTTGGGCGCGACATATTCCCTAATGAAAACATGGCTTTAATAACCCCAATTAAATTAAAGCCTCTTCAACTCAATAGTCGTGAACATAATTTATGCATAAAGGTTGGAGCAGACAAGAATATACCCAGAATTAGTTTTTGTTACAAAAAAACCTATGTGTCACAATAACAGATCCACGATATGTAGGTACTCAATCGCGATTGGTTGCTCGCCGTATGACGTATGACAATGCTACTTCAGGAAACCAGGGCCTGTCCTGCAGTGGCGTTCCGTCTTATTATGTTTAATTTATTCTGGTGTTATTACAGCTAATGTTTAAATGAAAAATTTTATTACATTATTTTAGCCATCGTCGTGAACTCCAGGAGAGCAGGGAAATTACTTATCTTAGAGTCCCGCTCTTTTCTATCATAAAGAAACCCCAGTACCACCATCCGAGGATGCGACAATGATATCAAATAATTTTTCAAAATTCTCAGATTTTTTTTTGGAAATTGGTATTAACTACTAACTATTTACTTCTGACTACTTTAGAGTATTTCTTTTATTAATACACATTCAGAATATGCACAGATTCAGAATATTTTGTTAAAAATTGTAGCCAGTGAAAGATGGCGGATAGATGCTCCTGTGAATGGATACATTTATTATAGTTATACTTTATTCCTTGGCTACTAAAAGCTACATCATGAACAAAACTACGTACACTTTGTCAGGAGGCAGGATATAACTGGCAGAGCACCTAGATCTCACAGAAGATGATTAACCACTATTTATTTTTTATTTATTTAGCATTAGCAAAGTGTGATATTTCTATTGGTTATTAATGCAATAAACTAAATATTAATACTTTTTGTGACGCCACGTGAGCATTGCCATCATGTCTATGCATCAAAATCTAAATCAATTCTCCCGGCGTGCATCTCTGGTGCACCTACCTTACTTACAGAAAAAAAACAATCATGTAAGTAGTACTACCTAACCGCGGTTCCATAGACTTATTGTGTCCTATATCCTTAAAAGCATCTCACCTCTCGTCTCTATAAGGTCTCCTTTCTCCCACACTCTGCCATCCACTACTATGTCCATATCCTCCTCCATAAGCATTGCTGCCTCCTCCCCCATAAGCACTGCTTCCTCCACCTCCATATCCCGCACTTTGGGCGTACCCCCCACTGCCTTGGGCATAACCGGCACCGCTTTGGGCAAAACCGGCACCGCTTTGGACATATCCCCCACCGCTTCCGCCATTGGCACCTCCGTACCCGGCGCTGGGTCCATAACTCGGACTGGTTTGCCCATACCCAGAGTAAGGATCTCGATATCCGCTTGCGTACCCGCTTGAATAACCTAGGTTATGCACGCCGGTTTCCTGTGGTCTGAAATGAAACGAAAATTTGAGCTAGAACAAATTGATAATATTTGCTTTACTCGAAGTAAGTTTTCTCTTTTGTGGTTGTAAAAATGCATGAGGTCGCCTCTTAAGCGGTCACCAACACATCTATCAACAATTAAGTTTGTAGAAATCTTATGGTTTTTAGGATCTTAACGAAACAATACCAATACTATGGTTATTAGTACTATTGCGGTAGCCTACATTGAGACGCGTGGCGCTATCAGTTAACGAGTAACGCAACTAGAATGTTCGATTATGTTCTAGAAGTTTTAAAGAGGAGTCGAATCAGGCAATCATAACGATATATTTCGGCAAAACTCACGAATTGTGTCTGAAATAAATTGTGTCTATTTCGTAACAAGTTGCATCTGAAAGAAAAAAAAAAAATATTTTGTCACCGGACTTCACATGAAAAGCCTCTGTGTTAGGGTTATGACATCACATTCCGTTCTTCATTTTCCATTTTATTGATTTCCCATTACGTTTACCTAAGATTAGAATAATAATTGAATCGGCCATAGCAGCCTATGGGAGATTCAATTATCTATAGTTTCACATTTATGTCAGTTTCGTTGTATGTTATTAAATAACGTTCAATCGTTTTAAAATCTTTGTGTCACAAAGAGACCGTATTACTCATCTCACCCGTTTTTCTCTTAAATAAATAGTACTAATAGAGCTATAAATCGGGCCAATTGGTCTAGTGGTTAGTGATCCTGACGGCTGAGCCAGAAGTGGGATTGATTCCCACCCATGACAAATAATTGTGTGATGAGCAAGATCATTTGTTCTGTGTCTGGGTGTAATTTATCTATGATGTACTCGTATATGTTTTTAGAAATATATAACATATAAGTGTGTTTATCAGCAGTCTGGCTACCATAGTACAGGCTCTGCCTAGTTCGGGATCAGACGACCGTGTGTGAGGTGACTCAAATTATTATTTATGTAAGTTCAATTGTTATTATTTTATTTCTGGCGTTGCACAGGGCAATAGTTACTTACAGTTTTATTTTTTTTTATTTTTATTGTAATAATTGTGTGCGGTCCTGCGAATGTCAGAATAAATGTTTCTCTTTCTTTCTTTCTTTATTGTATGTTAATAAATGACGTTCATCGTTTTAAAATCGTTGTGTCACAAAGCTAACTCAACAACCTTTCTATTACGTATTTTTCCTTAAACGAATAGGCTATAGACCGGGTCTACAGCTGTACTGGGTCTATATTAAAGAATGAGCCCCTTAGACATAGGAATCTATTAGACCCATAAGTCTAATTTGCTCATTATTTGCTATAACTCTTTATAATGAGACTGGATTAGGTATATTAACCTGGAGTACTGAGGTCGTCCCCACCCTGGGGCAGGAGCAGCGTCAGGGCGGCCTGATGCAAAGTAGTATCCTCTGCCTCCATCATCCCACCCCGCTTGCCCTCGATACGTCTCGTCCCAGGGCCTGAAACTAACACGTTATGTTTTGGGTATCTTTTATATAAAAGGTCTACTCAGTCTAGAATAAAGTTACAGCTATTTTTGCCCAGACCTTTTAAATTTACGTAATATTTGGCTCATTTTGGATAAGACAGCATTTTTAGAATGGTAGGAAATACCACTTTTCGTGAGTCATTTTATATGCAGGTGAGGTATATTTTTCCTGTTAGAGTATTAAATTCGGGTTTTAGAATTAGGATGCAGTGTTATTAATGTTCCTAATATATTTACTGATCAATAGCTTCATAATAAAGCCTGCTCCGGTAAACAAAAATGAGTGGAGAATAAATTTTATACATATTCTTATGTTCTAGTAGATATTAAGGCATGGCAAATAAGGGCATGGGCTCACACATACCCATACAAACACATACACACACATTACTAACCATACTAGCAAAAGCCTTACTCTAAACCTAAATATGGATTGTTATAATCTTACCGCATTGTCAAGTGTACAAGTACCTAAAAACACAATTGTAATACCTTCGAAGGGGTAGAGACCTGGTATCCTGAAATACAGGCTATAGCCTAGTTTAGGCACCAGTGTCCCACAATATTTTTAGATGTTTCATATAACTAAACTGTAATTACATTGTACTGTGTATATTGTGGTGAGAAAAAAAAAATATTTTTTTTTTTTTTAAACGACTACTGTTCTTAGTATTTCCACTGACGCTTTACGCAGGGAGTGCTAAGTGCATAGTTCATAGTGTTGGTTCCAGTGTCTGGTTTCAAACGACAACCGCCGAAAAGCTGCTTCTATTTAAATGGTAAGTTGAAATGTAAACAAGAGTAATTAATATGCTAAAAAAATGACCTGACCTCCGTTCAAAAATGAAACATAAAGGAAGCGATCGGTCAATAACCGCCTGCCGTGGTCAGCCAACGGTAAAACCATATTGCAATAGAAAAAATATACCTTCCTAAATCAAGAGTGAACGTACATGACGTAATGTTATATTATGTAGAAACTATCAAAAATTGAGGGGGTCTGAAAGTGGCTCGAAATAGTTTGTGTAATGTGGCACTAAAGTTTTTTTGGCTCGAGGACTAGCCCGCATATATATAACCATCACAGTTATGGTAGAGTTTAAAAGAAAAGGAGATACATCCAAATCTTTTCATCCGTATTGAAGCTATGATGACTAAACCAAAATTATAAAAAGAAAACTTTTTTGTATTGTTAACGATTAATACCAGTTTATAAACCTTTCATGTCTTTCCTAAAGTTGCTGGAAAAAGAATGCTTTAAGCGAGGAGTCCGAAACATTTACATTATCGATGCTATAAATTAAACGTAGGTATCTTATACTCATGTCATGACTTATGGTTTCATGATGTAAAAACAAACTATGCAGATTTTGGGCAATCAATATCATGCAACTGTCACTCACTGTGTTAGACATAGGTTATCCATCAGTCACAGTCTAGAAGTAGAAAAACTGACAGCGAAACCTACCGTGTAATTGACGCCTAAGTAATCAACCATTTTTGTTTAGACTAGAAGCCTCTCCCAATCAAGGATAGAAAAATACCTTAGGATAAAAGACGCAGAAATGTAAACGCCAAGCCTAAAGCTTTTATTAAATAGTTAACACAATTGTCTTGATGAAGAATATTACCGTTGCTTCTTTATCAACTGCAGCGATCTCTAATATTAACCATTTAACATTTTGACAACCGCAATTGGCTGGTATGCGTCTTACTCATTTAATGTATGTGGTTCCATAACACTATCCGTTGTCCAGTTACGTTTCGAGGTGCGAAACATGTGATTGTTCTGCAAATTTGATAATTGTATGGAATCCCTAATGCGCCGACATTATCTCAAACAATGTGTGCGGCGTTATTAAGGCAAGAAATATTTATTTGGTTTGTAATATTAGGTAGTATGCCTCACGTAACTAATTTAACTTCCGCAATAAGTTTTGATAAAAACTCAAGTTAAAATTTGCCTTCGTTGTTAAAATAAGCACACACAAAGTATCTCTTTCTTGCTTATCTGATAGGATTACTTACCTAGATCAATTCTATGTTTTCTCTCCAAAGCCCTACAAGCGTTGATTACAATTTACTTAATATTTACCTACTTTATAAAGACAATCTACTAAACTCTTATGAAGTTCAGGAAACAAACAAAATAGGAATGTTAGACGAAGAAATGTAACTGTTTCCGCTATAGTTGATGATTTTCCGAAGGCTTATTAAAATAAAATAAAAGCGGTATAAACACTTTTTAAGCTTCGAAAATTCAGATCGAGAAGGTGACAAAATGAAATTTTGAGGTATTAAATGTTTTAATTCGTGGTATTGTCATATATATATATTATTGTATTATGGACTCTATCCCGCGCGAAGATTCAACGCAGGAATTCCGCCAAATGGCATTGTCTGTTAAAGGGTAAATGAAGTAATGCGGTGATAATTTAGACTCAGGCTATAATAACCCAATTACATTCATACCGTGTAGAATGTCTGTATATTTTTTATATTTATTAGAAATGACAAATAATTTTAATTTTTGTGTTCTTTTTTGTAAAAACACCATCAACTGCCACTGTCTCTCCGAATCATTTTGATCGAACTTAAGGTTGCCTGGAAGAGATTGCATCTAGCAATAAGGCCTCCCTTTGTACATTATATTATGATTGATATAATTTATGTAAATGTATGTGTAAAAACAGTGTACAAATAAAGAGTTATATATCTACCTATACCAACTAAGTAACAATATTACACGCTTCATATATGCACAATAATAAAAAAAGGAAAATATCCCATCCGCCATTACAATAGCGGAAATCGAATCCACCTTTGCAATTTTGGTGACCGTTATGTCCTGATTCGAATACCCATTTTCAATTTTTAGGTGAAAGCGTGAATGCGTTCGATATAATTTAAATTTAACGGTCAATGCATTGTTGTCGACATGTGTGAACGAACTTTGTGACACTCCTGAACGCACTTATTACACTACAACAGTTAGCAAACTGGCTGTTCCTGTTACCTAACTACTACTCTAAACAGTGATGACAACCAAACAGCTCTATTCATTTATTAAGTTGTGACGAGTTGGGCGAACATTAATTAGTTTTTCTGTAAGGCAACTTATAATCTTGCGCCCGGAACACGGAAGTAGGGTCATCCCGTTTTGCGTGGGTAAAATATCGTTGGAATGTAGGCGTGTATTTTTTCAATATTAAATCAAAATGTAGTTTCACGCTGTTCGTCAATTTACCACTTAAGACGCATGCTACAGATACCATCTGTATAAGATTACAAAGCGCATTTCGATAATCTAATCAATACATTCTGTAAATACTCTTAATCAAAATAGAGTAATCATTAATAATGTTCTCTTACCTGTCATGAGGTCCTCTGCCTACGCCCGGACCATATCCTCCATAGCCGTCATCAGCATAACTTGGTCTTCTATACCCTGGATACCCGTAACCGTCGTATCTGCTGTACGCGTCATCATAACCCCCAGAATATCTGTCATAAACCGGTCTCCTTTCTCTATAATAATCATCTCGATCGTAATAGTCCCTTTCTCTGTATGGATCTCTTAGGAATCTATCATAGTAGTCAGGTCTATAACGGTCTCTGTCATCGTATCTATTTCTATCTCTGTCTCCCCCTCTTCTTCTGCCGCTGTCCCTGTCACGATCTCTATCACGGTCGCTTCCACGTCTACTTCCACTAGATTTGTTATCCTTGTCATCGTACGGTCTTTTATCACCGGTATCTTCCTCCGTACTATTATTTTTCCCTTTTCTGTCAGAATATCTGTCTTCATCACTATCTCTATCCCTGTCATAGTTTTTTTTATTATCGTGTCTGCTGCCTTGTGTTGGTCTCTGGCCTCTTCTGTCATCGTCATATCGGTCCTTCCGGTCGTAATCGTCGTCTCTGTCATCCCTACCTCTGTCGTATCTATCATCGCATCTACCACACCTTGGTCTATCGTATTCTAGTCTAGCATAATCGAGTCTATCGAATGAAGGTCTGGGGGCACCATATCTGTAGTCATAGTAACTTCTACTTTGTCGTGTTAGTTTATCGTTTCCATCGGTGGGCGTTAGGACGGCGGTTAAAATTGTTTCTTTTGTCTTTTGTAGATCTTCCGCTGAGGTATATTGAAGACAAGAGAGGCAGTATGCTAATAAGACCTGAAAGCAAAAATATTTAATAAATTTAGAGTGAATACGTAGCTGATGTTTTTACATGAATATATCTATTAATGCACGTATGAGGTTCCCTTTAACCCACGTGCTGTGTTACATACGAGAAAGGTTTTGATAAATGTCCAGCTTTTAAATAGGATATATTAAAAGTAATTGGTACCTAAAGTTCCTGAATAGTTTTAGAGATTTTTCATTTAATGGTTTTGAGCAGAAAGATTTTCAATTACCGAAACTATTTATAATTTTATTATTTAATTAACCAAAGCAAGTCAAAAGTAGATTGGGTATATTTTTTTTATTTACGTCTACATGTATACCAGGCTGTAATGCATAAATTGCTATCGTCTCGGACCAACGGTTCTTTTGGCAATATATGATCTTATCGATTTAGCTAGTGGTGTCGATATATATCGACACCACTAGCTAATTCGAATTAGTGGGATCAACTTATATAAGTTGATCCCACTAATATTATAAATGTGAAAGTTTGGATGGATGGATGTTTGTTACTCTTTCACGCAAAAACCAGTGAACTAATTCCGATGAAACTTAGTATGTCGATAGCTGGAGACCTGGATTAATGCATAGGCTATATTTTATCCCGATATTCCCGAGGGATCGGGACTTACGCTGGTGAAACCGAGAGGCGCTGCTAGTGTTTTAATAAATTCTACAACCGCTGTAAATTTTCAAACTTGACCCTTTGGGAAAATTATTTCTATTTTTTTCTTATAGGTAAAATGTACCTAACATTTTACCTATAAGAAGTAACTAAATGCAAAAAGAACATTTTTAAAGTAGTACTGCGATTAGCCAGTTGGTGTTCCTATCCTAAATGGCATCTCCAGGCACAGGAAAACAGGACATTCGGGTACGCGACCCCACTATCTGCGAGCTACTGCAGTTTCAATCCCATTCCCCATCCGAGACTTGCCTAGGTCCCTCTCTCTGCCCATTTTTTCTTGTACAAATCTACCTTCTTCCTTCTTTGCCGTCTTAAAATGACTACATTCCCAAGGAGGGTTGGCGTCAGGCAGGCGGCCGGCGAAAGCCCTTTCCACATTGCGCTGACCCTAATGAAAATTGTGAAAAGGGCAGGCAGAAAAAAGCTCTCTTCGAATTAATTGAACCCCTACCATTCCTTCATCGGACTACTAGACGCAGACTGAGGTTCCATCCTTTCGTTATCGAATCACCGAAAAGTAGAATTAACGCTTTGACAGCTCTTTATTGGTTCGAGTCGCCAAGGTCTGAAATGAGCTGCCTGCGTCTATTTTTCCAGACAATTATAATCCTGGAACCTTCAAGAGTACAGTGAATAGGTTTCTCATGGATAGATCTGTACCATCTTCGTCTCCTACGTCATTTTCCATTAGGTGAGTTTGAAGACAAACGCCTACCCCTTCATGGCCAAAAAATAACAATTATGATGATACTGAGATTAGCTCATATATTGATAATCTGTTTAATCAGTCTTTCTAATGGTTATAATTTTCTTTAATCTGCAGGTATAATTGCAACTTTTCCTTGTTTTTGGCCTTTGGCCTTTTTGTTATCTTGTATTAACTTTTAAATCACGTTTCAGGATTCTTTTTTCTGCGCATGTGAGAACCTTGACTGGTATGTAAACCTGTATAAAGTCATATTTACATTTATATAATTACGTCGACTTTTTCACAATAATAGTTGTAAACGCGGAACTAGATGCTGTACAAAAAACTATGAAACAATTCAAGTTCGCACCATTAACGTAATGTAATATTGACTGATCCTTGATAAATTTTAGTTAAGTTATAAATATGAATGAATACATTTTTTATGGTATGATATCTTTTACTTTTATGTTATATTAGAAAAAAAGACATATTCCAAAAAAGGACAATTATTAGGTAAGTAAGTATATAAAAAAAATCAAAACCACTTTTTTTTTAAATACCTACATATTTTCAATTAACAAAATTATTATCTATGGTGATAAAAAAACAACGAATAACCGATCTTTTACACGATCGATATTTATATGTATCTATGTTTGTTGAACTTAAATTTTTCACCTTCCAAATCAAAATTTTAATAGCTATTGTTATCATGCAAATGCTTGTATTGTATTATCGCAATGAAAATACATTTCTTAAATGTTCCTTGCTTGCCATTACGTGGGTCACACATTTTTATTGGCAATCTTGAATTTCAATTCCAGAATTTATAATGATTCTAAGTAAATAAATACCTTAGGTATCTGAAATACTATTTATGGACTAATCTGATTATGATTATGTACACAAATGTAATGGGCAAATTTTATGTACAATATGATATATGAAAATGCTCGATAGTGCCGTTAGGGTCCAGTACCTTTCTCGCAATACGCAGCAGTATAGGTAAGTATTTAGTGCCTCTGCGTATTGCAAGACAGGCAGTAGTGTATATGCGACGACGCGGCGATTAACGACCAGCAACGATCTCTTCTTGCAACCGTGTTCAATTGCAGAACAGGAAACCCTCCTCAACTCTAGAGGAGGGGGCGCAAAAATACGAGCGCGAAACTTTTCTTAAACAGGTGTCTGGATGACAAGCAACCGCTAACGATTTAGGCTAAACCAAGATCTGTGTCCACCTATGTCCCCTCCGAAATAGAGACTGCGAGACTCTCCACTACCTCGTTTTAGCACTGTACTCGTAAAAAACCGATCGTCCCAAAGCGAGCGCAACTCTGCCTTAGCAGAAAATTTGTAATAAGTAGCAAAGCTACAGAAAAAAAAAGAGGAGTTGTCACTTACGTTACCTAGGGATTCACCATTCATGTGTATTTGATGTAGGTACGCAACATCGTACGTGGTAAGACACACGATGACTCTTTATCACAATGGGTGGGCGCACCTGACCTCACACTCAAAGCTTTCAATATTTTTTAGCAGATTCATGCATATATTAAAGTCCCATAAAATTGCTCTCTATACATCTGACCTTTAAAAACAATGGTATGATTTACATGCAGTTGTAACAAAGCGAAAATGTCCAAAATCAAGGTTCTAACCTAATTTGCCATTGTTTTGATGTGATATAATGCCGGAACATGATTACTGAATACTTGGATATGTTTCGTTATGTGAGATTTTATCAAATCTATTGACGCTCTGAAGTGAAAACGCCCTTCAAAACTTAGTTCTAATTTCCATTAAGTGACAATTTGTACACAGGTTGTTGCAGAAATGTGTGGTCATATTTTAGGGTACGACCCCAAAATATGACCACACTTACGCGCTTTACCTTATTTACGGGGTCTACTAAACGACAGTAGACCCCGTAAATAAGGTAAAGAGCTTAAAATTTTAGGAAAATTCGTGATTTTTAATACTGAAACCTTGTTTTGAGGCTGACAAATTGAACTTAAAAATTAACGGATAAAGCTAATATTGCGTTTGAGAGAGGGATGACATGAATTAAACCATGAGTATTTAATAGTAAAAATGTTGATGGAATGTTCAGATTTAAAAGAAAATTACTACGTACGAAAATGAAAACAAAATAGTTGAATTGACATCAACATTCATAATAAACAACATATTTAGTAATGTGCACTAGGAACTACAATAGGAACAGCATTTCCCGAAGCAAAAATCAATTTAAAAAATATTAAATATGCATTTTTTTGGCTACACGTATCACTCGTAAAATTTTACCACACCATTCTGTAACAGCCTGTATAATATTTCATTAAATTAAATCAATTGGTAAGGTAGACAACAACAATCAACTCTTCTATAAGTTTACTCTTAGAGGTTAGACTTTGAAGCAATACTTTTTTTCTCTCTTATAGAATGAAATAATGCTAGCAAAATATTATATGAAACAATAAAATATCATATCGATAGTAGGTAGTAGATAAAGTAAAAACAAAACAAAAAATAAACAAACGAAAACCGTTTAAGACAATTAATTTAAAAAAACCTCATTTCAATCATTGCACTTCAATTTTTTTTATTATTCTTTATACATAATAATAATATGTGTTTATCATGCATTGCAAATAAATCGTGTCCACCTGGGTAATATGTGTATCTGTAATTGGCATGATCCAAATTCTTGCTCCAAAGGCTCACACTAACAAAATACCATAAACGCCGTGTGAACTGGGACTTGTAAAACAAATGATATAATGCAAACACACAAATTAGTCACTTAACCAGTGACTTTGCGAGCATTGTCTATGGACATCCGTTGTATAATCGCTTTATAATTATGGCCGCCCATGGTCGGCGAGACAAAAGTACCGCATTGTGTAAATTTATGACATGGAAACGATACGCGTGTTTGAATTTGAAAGAAATGTCTCAAATGTATGTTATGATATGATATAACTGCTCGTCATTTTTTGCAGTTAATAATAATATTAATATAATAGCTAAACACAGATATTCTATACATAGGCAAAGATAAAACACTACCTTTTTCTCTCCAGTGCCATTGGCAAAGAGTATACAAACACTACGCTATTGGCGAGCTTTAGAGTTATAAATAAAAAATTTAAACCAAAAAAAATGGCTTTAACATCGGCTTACTTGTTGTTGTTGTTATTAATAAACTAAATGAATTAGGGTCGAATTTCCAGCTGTGGGCGAACACTGGTACTTACAAATAAATGCATTGAAATTAAAAATGAAATTTTCTAATTCTCCTACCTGAAAAAATAACTATCAATATGAACGCGCTACCACATTAAATCAAGATATCCACTAACGGGTTTACTTTAAGGTTAAAGTACCTACGTAAGTTCTAGAAAAAATTATTGGCACAATCATTAGAATAATACATTACAAGTGTTATAATAGTTTATAATTTATTTGTATATGTGTATGTAATATGTCTACACATTACACAAATATAATTTAAGGTATAAAAAATTCCAGCCCTGTATCCCCAATCCCCAAGTAGGCCCAGAGTGCATGCTGTAACCTTAAATCTTATAATATATCTAATTAGATTAGAAATGGGTTGAATGTGACTTTTTTTTTTTTTGAACATACATCTTGCGACTGAACAAAGCCACTGAATCGCTCGGTGATTAAACGAGCAACTGAAGTTTGCGCAAGTATAGCAGGCTACGCACACATTTGAACTTTGCAAGCTTTCCAGTGCAGTGAATGGCAAAGTGCCAATATTTAATGAAAAATACCCAAATACCCATGCCTGACAAATGTTCAAACAAGTGTTCAAATGTTTTTCCTGTGTCTGGCGCCGGCATTAGTATAGGAGTTTAGTTAGGTTAACAAGTTTCGCTTTTCAATTCCTTTTGTTCTTTCATCGATTTAATTTTTGTTAAAATGTTTTTAATGAAAATACAAGTGTTGTTTACGATGTATTTTAACATGCTTTTATTATATGTATTTGTTCGTCTTGTAACTAACTATGTAAACAAATCTTGGTACCTAGTATATATTCACCTATTTCTATCTGTCGCGTCGTACCGAAATGAAATTTTGTTTGTATATGTATGTAGTTTGAATGACAGTACTATAATTTGGCATCTTAGATGGCTGATCTGATGATGGAGCCAGGACTTTAGTAGTTACTACTGAACCCCTCAAGTTTGAACACATATGATTCATTTTGACAAGTCCAGAATATTGGGCTTGGTGACAATGGTCTCATGGTCTCTTTTAACTGTTTAATTCGGTTCGCCATTAAAGCATGTTTTTTATAGTTTATTTAAACTATAATTTAATTATGAAGCTATTAGAAATCCTTGACAGAACAAAAATCTACGAGCGACTACTAAATTTTTTTTTAAAGAATATTTACTTAACTCATTCGAAGGAGTTATTAGAAATGGTTAATGAAAAAAACAACCGGTAGAGAATAAGTCCCTGGTTTAATAGGAGCTAACAAACTTCTTTAAGAGAATTCCAAACTGTTGGATGAAAGAATTCAGCAGAGGGACGAATAAGACAGTCGGAAATTAAAGAGAGTCAGTCGACAATTTTTTTTTCATATCCGTAACTCCTTCGATCAAAGTAAGTTAAAATGAAATAGGAGAGTACCAAAGTATGCTCGTAAAGGTATTTTATGAGCACTTTAACTAACTACTAATATCCGTAGTGGTGTGTCGCCTCAATGGTCCATGGGTCACAATAACTCATATAAATCGGTTTATTTTAAGCGAACATTGTACTCAACCTAGATTAGTTAAAAGTAACACATAATGTAATTTATTTATACCGTTATTGCTTTAAATTTTATTTAAAAATAAGCGGATACTCTCTGCGTATATTTTATACAGCTATATCAGCTATGTGCCAGTGAAAGTCCTGTGAAAATCGGTCCACCCGTTCCGGAGATTAGCCGGAACAAACAGACAGACAGACAAAAAATATAAAAACTTATTTGAAGGCTTAGGTATCGTGCAAATAACTGTATGCGCTTACAAAAAACCTATAATTTTTTACATTCCAAACAAACACTTCAATGTTATTTAATATGATATGGATAGGTAGGTATTAACTCTTCTTTCTACATCATTCTCACTAACATTATAAATGAGAAAGTGAGTGTGTTTATTTGTTTGTTTGTTTGTAACGCTTTCTCACCTTAAATGCACAAACGATAACAATGAAATTTTGTTCTCCAATATAAAATGTTTACAAAGTATACCGCCCTTTCTACGCCTTATGAAATGTACAAAGAGCGGCTGTATCGCTAAGAGCAATTTATTACCGGCAACCATTGCATGGACAAACAATAACAATAAATGAAAGAAATCATGGGTAATTTTGCTGTAATAAAAGAGCTTTTTTATTGTACTATAATAAATTTTTGTAAAATATTTGCGTGTAAGAACTACAAACCAATGTTAAATAAAATACTAATTACCGATACAATAGCAGTGTGCTCATTCATTTTATTGCCTAGGCATATGAGAATTGTGCTTAGCATATCGAGTACTTGGCCCGGCCTACTTATACACTTTCATCTTATAAAGTCTTTTAACAAAACTAAATGCATTTAGTAGGACATAGTGAATCTTCTAAATTCCATCGCTTGTCGAAGTTCAGTCTGCAACGAAAGTGAATGAACACTCTTAAGGATGACCGTCATGTCAAATCAGTATATTTTTATTAAACGTCACACGATAGGTTCGTTACCATTTTGTTTGAAATTACAAGGTATGTCGTCACGCCCTAGTAGTCTTTTCAGAGTATTGCGAAATATTATAGTGACTAACTAAAACGAAAAATAAAATTTGGGCACAGAAAACTACTGTTGTAAAAAGGAAATTATTTGTGATATGGTGACTAAAGACTTTTCTTTTTACAACAGCTAGTAATGAAGCAGAGGGGCACCTGATGGTGAGCGCCTAACATTTCCAAAACGCATGGTGTAATTTTTCTGTTTCCGCCGTTATTAGTCGAAATTAACTCTGGCAACCCTACTCATCTTTACGTAAACAGCACTGAAGAGTAAATTATTCCTCATCCTGCAGTGTAGCTATTCCTTCTACACCTTCTCACAATGCTTAATAATATAATTAATATGCATTTCTGTTATCACTGTATGAGTCGAAAAAACCAGAGAAAAAATATATGATTTATCGTAAATTTTCGACCAATTTTCGATTAGTATAAATAAAGATGTAAAATCTGTAAATTTAGGAGCATAAATAGCATAAATTTATTTAAAACCATAAATCCATGTAATGCCATTTAAGGAATGTCAACTTTTCATTTATTTTGAAGTGTCATCAGGATAGTTACTGTCACATCAAATTATCACAGTTGATTGTTTATTTTCAGCAGTTACAATTAAAATCTTCAAATGTCAGATTTGATTTTGGTCTATTTTTAAAAGTCTATAGGAATAGAATATTTTAACTCGCAGGATAAAATAGTTGATGGACAATGAAAAGGGCATGCGTGATACCTACATAGATTGCAAAACCAGTTTTTGTTGTCATTAGGCAAATAGCCTGTCGCATGAACAATATTTATTGACGGACAGGGATCTTTAGTCAGGGACTAATGAACCCACACACATAGTGTTCTCTTATAAACAATTCGATCATGTGAGAAAAAAAATGTAGCCAACCATGGCCTAAGTCTGAAATTCGCGACCAGTTCAATCGAACTAACTTCCAGTTTTATGTACATATGTAGGTATAATATCATTAGTATGTACAGATAATAAAATATCTAAAGAAATTAAAAACAATAAAGGCATAGACTATAAAGGTCATCTATAATCTGTATGTGATGATATCATGAATAGCTAGAATCTAGCTAAGGATATCTGATATCCTTAGCATAACGAGATACAAAGAAAAATATGACAGCCTTTAAGAAGAAACAAAATAACACAAAATATTTTATTACAAGATTTAAATAAAGCTAAGTAACTTACCAAAATTGCAAGTCTTTCCATTTTCAATTTTAAAAACTGTACTATAATAAATTTAAAAAGTTCATCCTTCAAATCACTAAAATTCCACGAAATTTGTATTTATATTTTTTTTAATTAATAAACTATACGTTCAATAACTTTTACATTATTTTTTGAAAAATAGTAATTTAATTTTAAAGTTGCTTGGAAGCGCGGGAGAATACGCTGACGCGTTATGGCGGACTGGCCACAGCGCATGCGTCCCCCTCTTATAATAATTATGGCCGATGGTTACTTTTTTGTTTGTCCATCCGCCTAGGGCCCGGGTTTGTATACTGTGAAGGCTACTGTATGCTATGATTATGTTACCTATATTTACTCAGATATAATACGTAGCAAGCAGTGAATACCATTGAGCGAGTTTTTTGACTTGAATTCAGAGTTTTTTGACTTCATGTCGATACCGTTTCGTATTCACAGAGCTTGATTTATATTATTTTTATACTGCATTTTTATGGTGAGAACCATGCATGGAGCACTGACCTACTACTTACTATAAATAGCTTTATCAAAATGACGTGTATTTATAAAGTTAACTTTACCTGCCAATAACAAAATGGGCGTACCCAGTTACTCTTTCTATATATACAGTTACTCTTTCACGCCAAAACTACTGAACCGATTGCGATGAAACTTGGTATGTAGATAGCTGGAGACCTGGATTAACATTAGGTTTTTTATCCCGATATTCTCACGGGATCGGGACTTACGCGGGTGAAATCGCGGCGCGCTGCTAGTATTCTATATTCCTGAACTACTTTTCTATATACCCTTTCCCTCTCCTTTGGGAGGGACAACTTAAAAAGGGATAGGACATTTCTCTTCACGTATTGTGCGGTGATTTCATTACAGGTCTGAGTGAAAATTATTCACTGTGAGGAGGCTGTAGCAAATATAAAATAACCAGAGGACGTGTAAATTCTGCACAATTTCTGAAGCAGGAACAGGAAATGCTATTGTCTAAAACTACAGGTGTCTGTGTCCATTGTATTCTTGATTCATTCCTAGTACATTTTTACATGATAAACTAGCAGCGCTTCGCTGTTTCACCCGCGTAAGTCCCGATCCCGTGGGAATATCAGGATAAAAAGTAGCCTATGCGTTAATCCAGTTCTCTAGGTATCTACATACCAATCGGTTCAGTGGTTAGTAACAAACATCCATCCATCCATCCATCCAAACTTTCACATTTATAATAGGGGTTTATACTGTATTTATTAAATACCTGTAGCATAGAGGTAGGGTTGCCACCAGTTCTATAATATAGTGACATCCTTTTTTATATGCACGATAAAGGTTGGCCCTCACCATCGCATTGCATGTAATGTAACAATCCAAGATTCGGTTTTGGCATCGGTACAATTTGACATGAATTCGGTACAATTTATAAAAAAGTACTCTATGTATGACTTACTTTCGTTCTAGTAACAGTAAAGAAAATTGTTAACTTTGTGCTTAGTTGAACAGCTTAAGATACATTTTATATTTGGTTTAACGTATATTTGAAATATCAAAGGCGTTGTCTGATCAAAATATTTATACAAGGAACTGTACAGAATAGGTTATTATATCCTCAGATAGCCATGTTAGGTCCATATGTATCTATTAAAGAATTAGATGACTTTCTTACGACACTGTCATTATATACATGGACTATTGAAGACGTTCTCAGATCACGGTCTGTTACTAATATATCTGAGACCTATTATTAATAGAATACCGTAGTATAATGAAAACAAACTAATTAAAAACCACAACTAAATCAAAAAGTGTCGGGCACCGAACCGCGACTGACACGTCATTGTGTGCTTTGCTGACCAACGAACCGTGTTACTACGTACACGGTATTATCAAATTATTTCAATAAGATGAACTAGTAGGTGTTCATAGTAAAAAAAAATCGTATTGTTTTGGACAGGTTACGGGTCGCGAGCTCAATAAATAAGGTCTTTTGCTTAAGCGGCCATTGTACATGCTTTGGAAAGCTATTTTGCGTAGTAATACTCTAGGGTTAACTCAAATTAGAGTTAACTATTTTCAGCTCTATTTCAATAAAAAAAGGTTAATATTTTGTTTCATTTTAAACTGCCCGAGCGAATTGCAGCTCAGTCTAAAATCCTTATAGTATTCGTAGTAAATTTCATCACTCTTCAATAAACTTCTCGTTAAATCAATAAACTTCATCGATTCTTTCCATTTAATATTTTAGTTTGCCTCCGATGTCTCAAAATGCGCTGACCGTAAATGTTGGTCTAATTGGGAGGATAAACAAAGTTCCTACCATCTCACATGTAAAATATAAACACTCATACCTGTGGTACTAGGCCGCGAATTCATCAAGGACTAGCGCATTTGAGACCTAAATCCTATAGTTACTAGGCATGATTTCAGGATATCTGTGGCTATAATCTAAGTACAATGAACAGTGGCATTGGTTTACGAGATTCAGTTATGGAAACAGATATTTTTTTATGCTAATAGGTACATCCTTAACAATAGGGTCCTTAGACTAATATTTATATAGCCAATTATGTTTTATGTCATTATAACGACTATGAAACGAGGCCGTATATTTTGTAATTTGCAGTTTTTTCAACTCATGACAGATGTCGTACCCGCCCAAATCATTTGTTGAACGCAGATCCATGACGGCCAGCGCCCTCTAAGTCGGCCAAACTAGTTTTCTGGGTACCAAAATCTAATTGGCCACTGATACTACTGTGATCATCCACCAGGATCAATAATCCAACACAAAAACTTAGAAGAACAATAAAAGAGAAAAGAAGGGTTTATATAAAAGCGCCCATAATGTCTTATTCCGTACAACCCAAGTGTGATAAGAAGAACCATATGTTAGCGCTAAGTACCTAGGGCTGTAACATTTTCTTAAAAGTGCGTATGAACTTTGCTGAAACCTAAAAATTAAACATAGTATATTATTATGTATTGTCTATGTATACCGTAAAATTATTTAAAAAATTTTTTACCTAAAGTAAGGTAAATAAAATGTATCTTATCTCCGTTAAGTATCGATATATTTACACGAAACTCTAAGATAGTTTTATTCCGTTAGTTAAAATACGGCTCTTTCAGAACACGTAATATTATTAAGCCCAATATACAAAATAATATAATCAAAGTATGTATGGATTTCTATAATTTAGGACTTCGGGAAATTTCTTCTTACTTCTTAAAAAAGACAACTCCCGCATTAGGAATTACTCCTGTGTCGCGGGGGACTTTACAAACATACAAACAACGGACACAAAGAACACCCAGACTAGGGTGGGAATCGAGCCCACGACCTCTGGCTCAGCAGTCAGGGTCACTAACCACTAGACCAACAGGCCAGTCTCTCAAAATTACTCTTAATATTCTCATTTTAAGTTTAGTCTTCGTCTGTAGGTCTCTTGACTGGCCTGTTGGTCTAGTGGTTAGTGACCCTGACTGCTGAGCCAGAGGTAGTGGGTTCGATTCCCACCCAGGACAAATAATTGCGCGATGAGCATGATCATTTGTTCTGTGTCTGGGTGTAATTTATCTATAATATGTATGTATTTAGAAATATATAAGTATTTTTATCAGCTTTCTGGTCATCATAGTACATAGCTGTGTGTAAGGTGTGTGAAGTTATTACTATTAAGTACATTGTAAAAGATCATTGTAAAAGAAAATTGTTTTATTTTTATTTATCATAGATTTACAAAAAAAAAAGTATCTAAATGTGTATGTATCGTGTTCAAGGAAGCACTGTTTAATATGTCCCAAAATATCTACCTATATGAAACTGACTGAACTGTGTTCCCAAATGGAATGTTGAAGGGAAAATCTAACACCTCTCTTGTGTTGAAAGAATACTAGCCTGTTAACCGGTTGTACATGAACTGACTTGTCATCGTAAGGCTGATTTGCGTGTTATTTTGTGTGATTGAGAAACCTAATAAGTACCTAATGTTAATGTCGGTAATTTTAAATTCAACGTAAACTATAATTTTAGAGGTCAAGGTGATTTTGTGGGCGTAATTATTTCCCATATTGATGCGTACAGATCACCATACTTGTGGAGTATTGTTACAACTATTGCCAGATAAAAAACGGAAAAGTATAAAATTTAATTAAATAAAGGAAGTACCTAAACAAGAAAATATTTCAGACAAAAATCAAGATAAAGTTACAAAAATGGTAAGATGAAGCAGTGGTTGCATTGAACGCCTGCCAAATAAACAAATTTTAATTTAAATATTACAATATTTATGTTAATAAGGCTTTGCAACCCCGTGTATGATGACAGATTTACATTGCATACAAAACTTTTTACAATAAAAAAACAAGGGGCTTCACAAACATTCAAACAACGAACACATAGAACACCCAGACTCGGGACAACTATTTGTTATTACACAAATTATTGTCCCGTGTGGGATTTGCACCCACAACACTCGGCGCGGCGTCGTGGCGAGGTGACCACTTAAACCATTGCGACATCTTTGCAGTCAAAAAATAACGTACAATCTAAATACATATATAGTTATATATAGAGTACAGTTACTGACCCATTTGGAAAAGCAGCTCAGTTGGTCATGCCTTTCCACTTTCTATATCTTCCTTTCAATGTATTTTAGCCTTAACCTCAACTTTTTGACTTCAATCAACCCCTACACCACGTGACCCAGATGTCAGTAATTTGTTTTGACGAATCAAAATGAAGTCTATAGGCTTTTATACGCAACGAACGAGTGACGGGAAATCGATAGAATTTAATCGAGTGTCGGCCAATTACTTCAGGTATTTGTTGGTAGAAATTAGCTTATAGAGTGCAGATACTACAAATTTGCAGAGAATGAGAAGATGATAATTGTGCAGAGAATGAGAAGATGGTGATTGTTAAAAACGAAGTGAAAAGTGTTGGCATAGGTATAGAAATTAAAAATATACCTACCATTTTATTTGTGTAGGTAACACAAATATCGTTCCGACTCCTGTGCTTTATAAACTCCACATAATCGTATTTTTTTTTAAACATTATAGAGAGCTTATATGCTATAGCTATTTTTTTTGTAGTAGTCCTAATAAATTCCATCATACATTATTTATATATTTCAAAAGAATAAGACAGCATTTTCTATGAAATCTCTCAGTCGGCTTGATCTTGAACAATTATTGTCATATTTCCACAAATTAACACAAAACAATATTAAACTGTACGTTTAATAAACCTTCCGCTTGAATCGCTCTATTTATTGATGAAATGATTTGTTTTATAGGTACTATGTAGGGATTAACGTACAAGTAACGTTAAGTACAAGGCACAGAAATACTAATTTGCTATAAAAATTTTAAATATTTCCTACCAAGTCAGGATTACTCAGGATATATTTAGCTCACCTTTATACACAGAAGATTTTGACTTTTTAGGGTTCCGTACCATAAGGAGAAATAACCGGACCCTATTACTAAGCCTCCGCTCTCCGTCCGTCCGTCCGTCTGTCAGCGGGCTGTATCTCATGATCCGTAACAGGTAGACAGTTGACATTTTCACAGAATGTGTATTTCTGTTGCCGCTATAACATCAAATAAAAAAGTACCTACATAGTATTAAATCTTGAACGGTGGTGCGGAACCCTTCATGCGCGACTCGCACTCGCACTTGCCCAGTTTATTCTTAATTAAAATCTAGAGTTGTTATTAACGTCCATCCATGTCAAATTCCACCTATAAAGCCCATCTTTTGACCATAGTAAATATTATTTCATGGACTCCATCCTAAATACCCGGGAAGGTCAAAATTAAATTAAAACGAGGTGGACAAAGGTAACACACAAGTCAATAACCTCTCACCCTTCCTATTCGGCCTGCGTATCTTTGCGTGTGTGACTGAATAATTGATTCCACGGTGTAAACATAAACAATACAGAAAATACCACTCATTATGGCGGTCGATGTTGGGAATCAAATTGGAGGATATATTTTTAAGTGCCGTGAATGTTCCGAATTTAATAGCTGTCCGTTTTAGTGCCTACAGTATCTGTCTGTTAAAGTTTCAGCCATAGATGTGGTCAGCCAGCTATAGATGTGGTCAGCCAGCTATAGATGTGGTCAGCCAGCTATAGATGTGGGCAGCCAGCTATAGATGTGGGCAGCCAGCTATAGATAGTACATCTTTGTTCATCTTTCAACAGTTTCTAGTGCCAAACTGAAAAAGCAAGTCATAGCTGCAATGCAAACATTGTCTGCTAAGGTATGGCCAGCGCCATAGACATAGAATATATCGCACGCTTAATAATAGACTGACCTAACTCAAAAAACCAGGTTTTTGGGAAATCGCAAAAAACGTTTTTGCAATTATGACTTGTCTTACGTAAGGGCTTATTTCTGTGTAAAAAAGCATTATAGAATTGATATAATATATTGTGGGAAGTTGATGAACTGACTATTGATATTTAAATAAGATTTCGAAAAAAAAAGGTTTCTTTAAAATTATTTTATAAGTTTAAAAATTATGCTAATGATTTAAGTCCATTTACTATTAAGGCTATTCATATATCATTCTTTGACTGATGTCCTATTTTGTAATAAGTTTGTATTTTATTGAAAATGTACGTAATGCTATAGCCTTTTTATGTTTTCAGTCTATATTGGATAAAATAATACCACATTTTAAATAATTTAAGCCTTTTACTCTTTTACATATTAGCACAAAATAAAATGAAATTTAGCCAAATTTACAATTAAAACATTCAATAAAAAATGCAAAAATTGAATTAAGTATTTTTAATGGACGCAGGTAACTACTTTAATTTAAAAAAATAAGCTATTTAGTAAACTTTATAAAGTGAACATGATAAGCATTTAGTTTAAAAACAATAACATATATCAATCAAAACTTAAACTATGATAACTTCTACATGTAATAATTATAATATCTGAAGTATTTAGTATTAAATCAGTATGACAATTTAAACTAAAATCCAAAATTCTACTCTGAAACCAACATGTTTATTAATGTTAAAGTATAATATCAATTTCTTTTCTAAATGACAAAAGTAAATATTTATTTTCTTAGCATTTATTCAACCTCACTATAAGATAGAGGTAAATAGTAATAGCCAGATTTAATAAGTCTCTAAAATCTTTTAAACTTATAGACAGTATTAGTAAAACTTCTTATATATTTAATCACCTAATAGATTGGTATTGGTATTGGTGTAGGGCTCTGTTTCCGCATTTAGACTCATTGATAGTCCATTATGCGTTCAGATAGGCTGACTAGTTGAGCCAGCCTAGCTCCTTCCAGAAGCACAGAAGCCTTTTGGGGCGTTCGCAGGCTTCTAAGAGCGATCACGCACCCGCGAGGATACTTGCCCGTTGTGTGGCCACTCCCTCGCACTCCAGGATAACGTGGGCGGCCGTTTCCTCCGCGTCGAGATATCCTCTGCATAGGGGACTGTCTGTCGCACTGATGGTGAATAGGTGCCGGTTTAGGGCTAAGTGGCCCGTAATGGTTCCTACAACTATTCTGATGTCGAGTCGGTTAAGACTGAGCAGTCTGTAAGTTAAACGTGGTGAGACCTCCGTCAGCACCAGTTTAGACTACCTACCTGCCTACAGCCCGGTGGGCCGGCCCAACGGCCGTTGTGCGCTTCACGAGTCCGTTGTCTTATCCATGAGCGAAGTTGATTAAAGGGAAATGGCAGTAGTATAGTTGGGCCTGCCACTAACGTTGTGGATCGCTTCCTTGCCAGCTCATCGGCGGCGTCGTTCCCTAATGAATTACTATGCCCTCTGATCCATTGCAAAACCTAATAGAATTCTACTTACTAATAAAGAGATCAATGTTAGAATCAGTCAGTTCTCTATTGTTGCTTACAGAACTGTGTCAAAAAAATCTTTGTAAAAATTTGATGTTTTCACAAAGAATGAAAATGGTTCACTTTTTCCGCCCTTTAAGATTTTAAATCATTCCATGCTATGTACTTTTTATCTTTATTTTCATTAAAATTGTATTCCCACTCTTCTTGGAGATTTTTTTAGTTCCAAAAATGAATTATAGGTACGTTCATGTACTGAAACTTTTGACCGGTGTTTTTGGCATTTTTGATTATTGCTATATACTGATGAGGACTGTATATTGGTACTGATTTCAAGTTCTTTTTGATTTCTTTTTCTATGAGACTGTGAATGTTATCACCTTCATTTTGGGTGTGCTTCTTGATTAAAAACTTATGAGTTATTGATTCGATATTCAGCATTGGATCGCGAGGTGCAATTATCAGAATATAAAATGAAATTAAGATCATCTCCGTTACTAACGCTTGATTCACCACAAAACTTTTCAAAGCAATCCAGTAAGCAAGAACCTATTTCGTTAGCACCGCGTTTAGCGTCAGTTTCATTCCAGAAATAGGAGTGTACATCAGCGTAGGCGTCATTAGCTATAGTGTCCAGATTGTTAAAAGTATTACAATCTTGATGGGTAGTTATACCATTTTCTGGCTCATTATGGGAATTATCGGAAGAGGACGACTCTGATGATGAGGAGCTGCTAATGATTTAATGCCGAAGCCATCTTCAAAGAATTTAAAAGTTACTTTTTTATCAAGAATATTTTTTTTATTTATTGTTTAATTTTAAAGAAAAGTGACAAAATATTAAAATCAGCAAAACAATAATATAACAGATAGTATTATTTTATAAAATAATAACTTAAAACCGAGACTGACTTTGGAGGTTTAAAAACTTTTATAAAAAACTGACCGAACTTCTAATGACAACAAATCCTAGTAGGAAAATATCATGATAATTTACAAGGAACAGGCTTAACACTTAGTTAGTCTCTCAAATTTTGTCTTATTTTTAGAAAGAATAGACCTAAACCGAAAATGGATAGTATTGGTATGAATAATTTTAATAACACTTACCTTAGATTTTTGCATTAAACAGACTCATATATTAATCGGTCCCATTAAAATAAAATCTCCACGTATTCACCGTAACAGCACTTGTTGCATAATGATTTAAGTCACTTTATTGTAACAATACTTGTGAAAACGCATGCGAGTGAAAAAGACCGATAAAGTTGTAACTCGGTCTAGGAACGAGATATTAGAAAAAATCCGAGATAGAAAGATAGATGGCGATAAACCGCATTAATGTATTTGCTCAACTCATTTTGGACCTAAACCGTATTCGGTCAGTTTATTATTGAGCGTGCGATATGGGCGATTGATACAGTATGTGGTCTATTATCATCAATACGTACCTAGGTGAAGTAATAAATAGACGCAACTAGACTCGTTTAAGAAAATTAACCGAGTTTCGGTCATGTTGCCCCTCTCTCTCTTCTCTCTTATTAAGGGTTGTGGTAATATTTCCATTCTGAGGCTGCTAAAATAGGATTACACTGAGCGCTTCAACAAAGTCACTCCATAAGACTTGTGTAATATTATTCTGTAGGCTTCAAACACGAATCCATGGTCACAATACCCCAATCCAGCTCAACGCATTATGCAGTTTTTCCTCGATTTTTTTAGGGTTCCGTTCCTCAAAAGAAAAAAGGAACCTTAATTATGTATTTATACGAAAATTAACGAGATCATGATATAGGTATTATATACCTCCGAATTGCCTGACGTAAATGCATAATTAAGTATATCATGGAACGCGAAAGTTTAAAAGTTAGTAAAAAAGGAAACCTTATTGATCACTTTGTTGTCCGTCTGTCTCTCTATTAAGGCAGTTTTCTCAGGAACCCGTGGATGCATCAAGTTGAAATTAATACCATATACTTAATTCTGCGGTCCCTTGAAGCTGTAAAAAAATCAAGCTTCTTAGTCAACGTAATCAAAAGATACGGCCACTTAAGCCTTAGATTTGACCAAAAATAAACATTTAGCAGTCATAATCAGAACCTATAGGGTACTTCTCATTAACCTAGAATCATGAAGTTGGCAAGGTCTTATGTATTTGTTGTTATATCTGTCTGTCTGTCAAAACCCTTTTTCTCAGGAACCGTGGAGGCATCAAGTGGAAATCAACATAAAATTCTTATGTCAGCAGTCCCTTAAAGCTTTAAAAATCAAGCTTATCTATCAAAAGATACGGCCATTAAACCTTACATTTTAACAAATTTTTACATTTCGGTAAGGTAAATCAAACCCATCGGGTACTTACAATTGACCTAGAATCATCAAATTTGGTAAGAAGCTAGGTCTTAATACTGAATAATCCTACTAATATTATAAACGTGAAAGTTTGTGAGTATGGATGCATGGATGTTTGTTACTCTTTCACGCCAAAACTACTGAACCGATTGCGATGAAACTTGGTATGTAGTTAGCTGGAGACCTGGATTAACATATAGGCTACGTTTTATCCCGATATTCCCACGGGATCGGGACTTACGCGAGTGAAACCGTGGGGCGCTGCTAGTACTTAATACTTTAATGAAAGCCTTGTTACATTTTCACAATAATTAAACAATAATGGCTACATTAGTATAAATAAACTGTGTCGTAGCCATTAACACCCACATCCGAATCTTGCAGTAGGCACCTATTTATATATAATTAACTAAGGTTAGTCGTTTAACAATTTTTACTATGAGCGAATGATTATGTTTTACCTATTTACGAGTATGTTGAGCACGATAATTTGTTCTGTGTCTGGGTGTTATTTATCTATAATATGTATGTATTTAGAAATATATAAGTGTGTTTATCAGCAGTCTGGTTACCATAGCACAGGCTGAAAGAAAGAAAGAAAGAAAGGAAAATTATTTATTTCTAAGTGACGTTTAGAAAAAAGTGCTTACAGTGCTCTGCCTAGTTTGGGATCAGACGGCCGTGTGTGAAATGTGTGGAGTTATTATTATTATTATATTGTGTAGATGGTGTTTGTACGTTAAGTGTAGGCGAGTGTATGTATGTGTCCGTGTACGTAATGTATGTAAGGTGTATGAGTTTTCATGCTATGATGTCTTCACACTGATTATAAGTTGAGGAAAAAAGTCACACTATTAGATTGTACTTACATTTTTTATAGGTCAGGGCATATATTACACGTTTAGAATCATAAAGGCCGAACTAGAAAAATTGGAAATTTTTCACATAAATTGACTTTAATCGACATAATAAAACAGACAGGAATCACAAGATTTACTATTAAACGTCTGTCGTCAAAAAATCTATATTGCATGAAAGAATAATAGACATACAAATCTTTAAATGGGTTGCCTCAAAAAGCGTGTTTTAAATTAAGTCTCTATAACTCTAAAGGTGCGAATTATATTAAGCAATCTATTAATCCTATTATAAAGATTGGGGCTTAAAAAGTAATACTGACGAGATGCCAGAGAAGTCCTATGTGATATACTAGAATATACTCTGTCGGATCTAAGAGTATTTTTAATAAAATTAATATCATACAAAGTGTCAGTATGCTTACGCAAAATAACCTGCAGTTTATATAAATACCGCACCGTCAGTACCTTACAGAGACTGTAGAGCTCAGTCGTAGGGAATCTTCTAGGCTTACCAGTCGTCACCTTAAGTATACATCTCTGAGCTCTCTCCAAACGAAACATATATGTTTTGCAAGTACCACCCCAACACGTAATGCAATAACCGATAATGGATTGAACAAGCGCATGGTAAACCATCTACATGGTGTTAAGATCTGTAACATTTCTTATTTTTTTGAAGATATACAGCAACCTCCTAACCCGTGTAACAATTTGGTCAGTCTGAAAATTCCAAGTAAATTTATTGTAAACTATTACCATAAGATATTTAATGCAGTTGAATGTTGTTTAATGAAGCATGGCTCTCCACATGGTAGAGCCATGCTTCGGCACGTATGGGCCGGCTCAACTCCGCTCGATACCACGGCCTCACGGAAAACCGGCAGTGAAACAATGCTTGCATTGTTTTTCGCCGCGTGAGTGAGATTACCGGGGGCCCTAACCCTTCCCTCTCCCCTATTCCCTATGTTCCCTTCTCGACCCCCCCTCCCCCTCTTCTTCCACTTTAAAGGGCGGCAACGCACTTGTGACTCTTGAATTACAGGTGCCCATGGGCGGCGGTAGTCATTTACCATCAGGTGACCCGTCTATGGTACCTGTACTATTATGTATTCTGTAGCGTAACAAACAAACTTACATAAGCATTTAGTATAGGATATTATACTGTAAATGACGACCTCCCTAGAAGCACGTACGTAAATAAAATAAACACAACACACGTTTTTAATACACAAAACCATAATTGTGTCATCAAATTAAATACACGAATTACAGTAATTATATCGACAAAACAGTTATGTACCTATAGTTCTCTGAAAGAACTCCGTTGGCCCGAAAATTATTTAGAATGTTCCGTTTTTACATACACATGTACTATTAACTTTACCTATATTATGTTTGTGGTTATCATCATCATCAACATAATTTCAACCATAGGACGACCATTGCCGGCCCTTGTTTTTTTTTTTTCTTTTAAGGCTCACGGTTCGTATCGCCACAAACAAGCTGCAGCACCTATGTCCCACAACGACTGCGACAAGCGGCCTGCATCCAACGACGAACTGCAATCTTTATAGAGGTCGTCTTTCCACCTTCTTGGTGGACGTCGTACACTGCGCTTTTCGGTTGCTCGTCGAATTGAGCAATTTGTCATCCACTTCCATACTTCCGCATGTATATGTATTAACAATATTTATTCTTTATGCAAAATGTGGGCAAATAAACACAATCCGTTCATCCTGGGGTTCTTACAAATCGATCTATCGGTACAAGAGCCAACTTCCAGACTTTATCAAATTTCAACATGATTTTTATCAGTGGAAAGCTAACATACAAACAGAGAGTTGCTTTATGTAACTAGCTGACCCGCGCAACTTCGTCTACGTTTGTACATTTTCCGTTTTTGCAACATTTTAAATTAATGCTCCGCTCCTATTGGTCGTACCATATAGCTTTTAGCCTTCCTCGATAAGTGGGCTATCCAACAGTTAAAGAGTTTTCAAAATCGAATCTGTAGTACCGGAGATTATCTCCCCGAAGTATGGATTACATGTAAAGCAACTCTCAGCAAGTTTAAATAAAATTTTATTTGAGTTCGATAATTACGATTTAATATGTACCTACCTCATTTATTTTATTATTTTTAACCATCTGAACAACTGAGAAGAATAGCATTAACTAAGTACTTATACTATAATGTACAACAACATTTATCTATAACGATTTACAAATTTAGATTTAGTTTCATAACATTATACCTAAGTCGTTAAATTATAAACTTCTTAAACATCTACCAATATTAATGGCTCAATTACTCAAATGAATTTTTTAAACGTTTCAAACCATTAACCATTAGTTTTAATGTTTATCTTATCAGATAATCTGTATGATAGCTATCTAGACTAGTCAAAACTATTTATCTAGTATTATGTCAGTCCAAAGTAATGTATATTTATAATACTGGGCTAGTTTAATGGAGTATTAACAAGTTCTATAGACCTAGGTCATGTTGGTATACTAATTTTATTTCTTTTTACAAACACTGTATGTCTATATATATGTATTAACCGCCCTTGAACTCGATTCAAAGCTCCAAAAACTTTTTTCTAATTAAAAGTAATAAACAGAAAAATCTGGAAAATTGTAATATTTTATCTGCATTCCTTTTTTTACACATAAATCGAATCGCTAAACGAAAGGTAAAACGTAAGTCATTCCATCTAGCTGTGGGGTCAGATGGACTGACGATTTAAAGAAGGTAGCTGGGATGAACTGGATGGGGAGGGCGGAGGACCAGGTGCTATGGCGCACATTGGGAGAGCTCTGCATGTGTAGCAGTGGGCTGCGATAGGCTGATTAATTGATTGATGACACATAACCTATACTTTCGAGTGTCAACATTAAGGGTAAATGGAAAAAAAATGTTCTACTTAAGCACGTGGACACTATTTCAAACAATTTGTTACAATTTTGTATGGATTTAACCAAAGTACACGCGATGTATGCTTAGGAAGCTCAGTAATTTGAGTAATAACAGCCCCTAAATATTTCAAAAAACAAACTTACGTACCTACGTCTTAGTACGTTAACGTCTTGAATGTTTTTATATTTTTTTGAGTTTGGTTTGGTACACATAATGAGGAATATCATGTTGGAAAGATTACTGTTTTTTTTTCAAACTAAATTTACAAACAAGTACATG
Organism: Callimorpha dominula; assembly: GCA_949752705.1. NCBI lineage: Eukaryota > Metazoa > Arthropoda > Insecta > Lepidoptera > Erebidae > Callimorpha > Callimorpha dominula. The sequence goes on along the minus strand of OX457000.1, from coordinate 2,887,073 downwards.
GCTAACCTAACCGTAAGCAATTACCGAATTTTACCGTGGGCTCCAGAATTTTCTTGACTTCGACTGACTGTGTTGTGTGTGCACCTACGAACGAAATAAATAAAAATAAAATAATTAATACAAAATATTTCTCAGGACGCTCCTTCGAATATAAAGATTTGTTGTTCATTTGATAATGTCTTGAGTAAATGTTAGTGTATTTATATATTAATGTTGTGTGTTTTTGTTTAGTTTTTTCCAGGACGCAAACGAAATTTGATTTTCCAGTTGATTCCTAATATCCATCAATCTGGTAATGAAATAATTAGAGAAAATCTAAATCGAAAATTAGGCACTACATTAATCATTCTAAAAATGTAAGTCGTATTTATAAAACAAAATAATTAATAGACCTGTATGATTTATTGGTGCTCAATAACTAATGTCAAACTCACAATCGCATAAAAATATATTGTAATATACACGTGGAACCATACAATCTCTTTCCCTATAGTTAATATACAAACCCCTCAAATTAGTTGTAGGTAGAACCCTTGGCTGAAAGCCCTTCAGTCTGTGCCTCGCGCGCGTATGTGACAGTTGCGTCGCCATTAAATATATTTTCCACTTGCCGTTCCCGCCACTGAAAATTAACTGTTTCTTTTTATTCAAAATATTAATACAACAATAATTTATTCCCAGTGTAGTGTAATAAAGTTCCTAATTCTAAATTATTCTAAAAATTCTATATTAATTCTAAATATGACTGGCGGACAACGATTATTATGACTAGAAAATTATTTGAGTAATGATTTGGCACTAACACATTTGTCTATGGTGAAATAATATTTTTTTAATATCGCTGTTCTTTCCGTTTTTAATTTTAAAACTTTTTACGGAACAGTAACTATGTAAACCCGCATAATGGGAAATGTTATCAAAAACTGGCGCTTGTTTGTACTTTTTTATCGTTATTTCGCATTTTGATAATTGAAGTATCCGTTAACACACTTACCAGTTATAAATGTTGTCTACAATTGAAAATGGATGTGAAAAGACATGGCGTTAAAAAATCTCAAAATATTTCGGCCCGTGAAATCAGATGGTATGGTGAACCTGAGGCAGGCCACTCCTATGAGGGCCCCTCCCACGGCTTTGTCCAGAAGCATTTCGAAGTCTGCAGAGACTTTAAACGGCACACCAAAGCATAGTAAGTTCATAATTCTATGAATAATTATAGCGCGTATTTATCAGACCTTTTCTAAACTGTCCCACTGCTAGGTATGGGGCCTTCTCTGCATTTGACATATTTATAACCATTCTTGAATTTTAAGGGGTACTTTCAAGCATACCTATTTACAAACAAAGTTTTCCTTCACCTTGCATACATACAATTAATTTATTATTGACATGAATTAATGTAATTAAGTTTATTTTATATCCACTGTCACTGTGTATTTATAACGATCGATATTGATGTTGTGGTATTTTGATAAAATATATTTTGTTTTGTTTGTTGTTTATTTATACAAATAAATAATACTGTTGAGTGTGTGGCTTTATTTACGTTACTCTTAAAATGTTAACTTATTCACTGCCTACATATATATAATATATTCACTATAATCATATTGATGTTTAAAATTTTAAATAAATTTGCTTCAGCAATTCTTAGTTAATATTAGGAATCTACAATTAACGAAAACAATAATATGGAAAAGATTGCACTTTACAACTATTCATTTTCCTCACAATATTATAAAAAAAAATACAAATCAAACTGAGAACCTCCTCCTTTTTGAAGTCGGTTAAAAAGTAACTATTGAGCTACTTCCTTCCTTATTATTAGGGTACTTTTTATAATAACAAATCATTCGACTCTAAATTATATTTAAATTACACCTTTCGACCCAGGTAAAGAACTAAAGGCCCGCAAATCACGCAGCACAGACCAGCCGGGCGGTGGTATGATCAAGGGCACCAGTACTATAGGGCTGCCAGCGTTAAGTAAAAGCTGGGGAAAGGACGATGACAGCATACGAAGCCGCTCAAGGAATGGCAGGTAAGATGACACTGGATATGTTGTCAAATATTATGTCACAGTCTAGCCATAAATACTATTACTGTAAAAAAATAATGATGATACACAAAGAGTATGCAAACACTACGTTAGAATGTTACATTTGAATTTGGAACAAAACATACTCATATTCAATGTCGGTATATTTAGTGCTTTCCCATTTTCGCCAATATTTGTTAAATATTTTTGTGATGTATTAATGCTTGGTATTAGTTAAATGTTTGTAGGTATAGGTATAGTGAACGTCTTCGTCTTCGTTTTCTGTTTGTGACCGAAAAAGACCTGGCCGTCCACGTTATATTCGTACTAAAAGGTGTACGTAAGCAAAATATTTTATGTAGGGAAATGAATAGCACCCACAACCATATCGTTTATTTTAAAAGATGATTTAGAACTTGCAACTTATAAGAGACAAAAAGTCATCATTTTCTAAGAGCAGACCATTGTCTAGATTCATTTTTATGGCTAGATAACGGCGAACAACTAAACAAACTAAATTATCATTATTATTAGAAATGCTGAGCTATCGGTAGATAGAATGATGTTTTTCAGCGAATATTTTTTTTGGATGTTCAGTGGAACGTTTTCAAGGCCCGTACAGCTTTACGAATACATACCGTACTAGAATACAGGACTCATCCTTACTTAAAATTAGATAGTTCACTGCGATGTAGCGTTAATATGCCGCTTGCTGTTGATATTTTAATGAATACAAGCAGCGCCCCGCGGTTTCACCCGCGTAAGTCCCGATCCCGTGGGAATATCGGGATAAAAAGGAGCCTGTATGTTAATTCAGGTCTAAATCTACATACCAAGTTTTATCGCAATCGGTTCAGTAGTTTTGGCGTGAAAGAGTAACAAACAGACACACACACACACTCACAAACTTTCGCCTTTATAATATTAGTGTGAAGACATGTTTGTTTCAAATAGACGACCATTCCGATGGTTGGATATTCATTTATAGTCGCCAATACCATAAAAAATAAAACAGTTATTAAATACTTAATGATAAATTTGTCTCAGAGCCTCTACGTAATGCAATTAAGTGATAGTACAATATTATTAAAAACAATTTTGCAAAAAAGGATAGTCCTTTTCTAAACATATTAACAGATTTCGTTACCGACGGTACCAAAACTAATTACATAGTGTGACGTAAACTAATATACCTGTAACTTCACTTGTATTGTATGTAAATTTCTTATACATCCAAGGTCGATTCCCCTCAAAGTTACCAGGTGTACATATATTACCATCATAATAAAAGTTCACACGGTATGTCTGTGTACCAATCAATAAGCTATGAGATTGACAAGTGGTGCCTCGACCTAGACGTATTGAGTAATTATTTTACTTATAAAACAGCTGATTTAATTATGAGCGAAGACTTTGCGACGCAAAGCGTTGGATATTGTAAGGCTACGCTTGACTGGAGAGAATTTGTGATCGCAGTGTCAATGTGAAGGGAGAGTGATTGATAGTCGACAACACAACTGAAAGATATATATTTAAACTGATATAACTACAACAAACAATATTATAAATAAATAGCTTCATAGAAGTGGCTCTGCAACTTGACAGCCGTCCACTCTGCTCGCTACGGCGGTTGTTGTCTTTTAATCCTTTCTTTTTGAATCTATATAATTCAAAATTCTAAAACGAAAAGATTCAACTATTATGTTACCAGCCAGGCTTGCTCTACGCCCGAAAGAGGTTCAGGCGCCACAATATTGTAGGTACCGAGACATGCTATGCGAATAAATTTTATACAACTTGTTTCTAAACCGCTGGATACTCCTGAATATAGAATGAATTAATAAACACACTGACTAAAATTTACCCAAAAATAGATGAATTCTTCTACCGAATTGAAGCCTCCAGTAGGGATGACTGTCCCAGACCGTGGATGATAAACTGATAGAAAAAAAAGGTGTAGTTATCTTTAGGATCGTTTTATGTATTAAGTATGTGTATTTCATAAATGCTGGAACTGACTGTGTCACTTTTTAAACCGCAACTTTCGCGTTGGACATAAGTTTTAATGCTCCAGGCAGAAGGCAGTGCCCAGCCATTGTCTACGTTGAAGTTCGGACGACGGCTTATCTCGATTGCTTCTTGTATTTTCCGAGGTTCGAAATATTTTCCTCTCGCCGTTAAGGAAGTCTTGTCAAATCTTATGTAGTGAGCCGTGTCCGTCTTGCAGACGTGTTCAACGACAGCCGACATATTACAATCCATGTTCTTCTTACAGCGTACGTCCGATCTTATTAGTAGCCCCGCGTATACAGGAAAGAAACCTGGGGTTTCGTTCCACACTGGGTGTCGCCGATTGACAACTGTACTCGCAGCCCGGGTACATTCCCAACCACCTGTATTCGTAACCCTCTAATGTGCGGCGTAGAGCCATTTCGATGTCCAGATACTGTGGATCGCAGAATGGTAGTACTTCATTCTTCTCTTCGACTATGCACTGTATCTTTCTATGCACCGTGTTCAGGTGCCTGCTTACCTCCTTTAGTAAGTTTCCGTCGACGACCGCAATATCGTTTCACCACCAATATCGGGTTCTTGTTTTGTATTGCTTGTTAATAGCCCAGACTCAGCATTAAAACTCAATTGAAAAAAAAACAATTAAAGTTATTTTCATAGTGGTTTTTCTTGTATTTTGGTTTACTCGTGCAGGTAAAAATTTTAAGATAAACTGTAACCCTGCCCAGGAACGGATAGAGAACTCTTTGGGGAAGGAAGAAAACTTTGAAAGAAGTTACTTACAAGGGATCGGGTGGGTTCGCTTTTTCTTCGATTCCTTTGGAGGTACAGTACACAGTACAAGGAAATCTCTGTAAAAATCAACCAAATGGTCGCATGGCGGCTGGAAGGTATGTTCAAAGAAATAAATTTACCCATAGGGGAGCGGCATTGTACTCCTAAACACAGGCTACCACGTAGCCTACCTAGAAGAGCAATTCTCTGCCTTTATAAAAGTATTAGCTTTGCATTATAATAAAAAGAAAAATATGTCAAAGTTTATAATTTGAATATGCAAACGTACAACAATCCTATAAAGTTTAATGAAATAAACACAAAGTGCCAATGAATCACTGCGACCCAATTTGCATAGTAAAAGGCTTTATATTTCTTTCGATTCCGAGAAAACCTTCGTAGTGGTCAAAAACATTTTTATTATTATATAAATCGTGCTAAGTTTTCCATTACCTTGGAAAGGTTTAAGGTGAAGGAGCCTCCGTTTCCGCTCTCCTACACGTAAACCTTTCAAACTGTCACTAAAACAGCAAATATGACGAAATAGACATTGATTAAATTTTGTGACGTCATTTAATGTGTTTTTAATGACAATTATAAGCTTAGGTACTATTAGGGTACTAAAACTTATATAATTGTGTGTAAAATGTTCTAAGTTCCATTAAAATAATTTTAGTCTCGTGAAAGCGATTCTTATTTTTGTCTGCTTTAGAACTAACTTCTTTTAAAATTGCGTTCTGATTTTTTTTTTTTTTTAGGAAAGAATATTAGTAACGTGGGTCACACATTACTAGTATCCTTGTTAAACTAAGTTAAATGCTTGTGTTAGGAGTGGATTCACGCCGGTAGTGCACTGGGTGGGGTTCGAACCCGCAACCACTTGATCGCAAGTCCGACGCCTTAGCCATTACGCTACCGCCCCTTAAGTGTTATGTTATGTATTAATTATGAGTACATTCCACAAAATTTGCATATTAAATTGATCAATGCAATTTTTTTAGTTGTACATATATTTTTCGAAGCATATGAAAATCTTTTGACATGAATCTTATTCTAGAGTCATGCTTATGGCATCTAATCCTTTCATTACTATGACACTATCAACATTTTACTATCGTATTTTTTATTTACTAAAAGATTCTAGAGGCATACCATACCTCCTCATCAAAAATGTATGCTCTAGTTACTTAACACATTGTTGATCAGTCATAAACGAGTAGCAATGAGTGAAACGGTAAAATAATTGTTCAAATATAAAAATCGAACTCATTTTGCACTTAAGTATATAATGCAAGAGCTACACTAATATTTATATTTATAATACATAATATTAGTAGGCAAAAAGAACAATCTCATCTAATGACTAATCTAATAACTTACAAAGTGTACGCAATTTCTACTTAACTTCAAGATTACAGGAGAGTGAGTAATGGAGTAGGCCGTACGCCGGTTTCCTTTGCCAGCTAAGTGTAATGAATCACAGTGAATTGATCCTCGCACGCGATGTGGTCAGCTCCTTAGAATTGCTTTCCTTTCCATGTGAGAGTGTTAAATTCCTTTTTCAGCCGTATTTGATGTTTTATACGGATTTTTTAAATTATTATATTATAGAGCCACGGTAATGTCTCTGTAATCACGGTAATCTATCACATTCCCGTGGTAGAGCGTTCTGAATTTGAATATCACAAGTAAGTTTCTGTAGCCTGCGTAGGGTCTACGTAGGTTCTTACAGACAAAATACGGTCGGTGTGCTTACCGATTCAAAGTTCACGTACAACTCTTGAGCAAAAGTGACTTTCCAGTGATTGGTGACTGGTTCGAATGTTGCGCGCTGTTGGTTCTTTACAGCAGCGAGATGTTCTGTGACCCTTTCAGCAATAGTCCGCTTTGTTTGGCCTATGTAGGAACTACCGCCCTGCGGTACACGATCAAACGGTATCCAATACCTACTGATCCTGTTAATTCCCGTCTCCCGTATCATGGAACTCGAAACTTTAACAGTTACTACTAACCAGTAAACACGAATTATAAAAATACTTTTTTTTATTAATCTGAATGTCATTCATCAATCCGAATGAAAGTCATTTTGTACAGGAATAGTTTATTGGCCAGAGATAAATGTTCCTAACAGCGGGTTCCTAATTACGACGCTATACTAGTGGACACTTATTGTCGGTATTTGTTTTTATGGTGTAAAAGTACCTACCTCTGGTAACCTAACTCCACACTAACCGGAAACACAATCATTGCTTCACTGCCGGTTTTCTGTGAAGCCATGGTATCACTCCGGTCGAGCCGGCCCGTGTGTGTTGAACCTAAAACATCATTCAATTCCAATAACATACGCATTAGCAATTAAGTACTCGCTATACTATATTTAAATGTAAACTATAATTGTATAAACTTATTTGTATAGAAAATTTAATGGGCTATTGATGGGAGAAGCCTTGAACTAAATTGTTGAACTAATGATTCCACTTTCCATTTTCATTCATGGAATCGAAAATTTTAAACGAATGTGGTAGGTAAATATTGCACAAGTTCATTTAGATTTAGTCCGATAGAAAATTATTGTCAATACTGTTTTGTGACTACATTTTAATTTGCGGCATTGCCTGTGGTGTTTTTGACAACCTTTTTAAATATAATTCACAATACAAACAAAATTATATCTTTAAAAATCATGATATCTTTAATTCAAAGACTTTGGATTTAAAATATAACTAATATTAGCCGTAACATCTGAAAGACTACAATGTAACCTCTTTTTTATCGAAAAATAAGCTGTTATTTGAATTCCTGGACCCCGAGCTAGAAAAAAACTGTCTTACAGGAGCCAGTGTATTCCCTTTAACAATATGTACAGTAATGTCAACGAGTCAAAGTGCTAACGAACAACAAAAAACTCAGTACATATCGAGTTACCTTTACCTCACTCTAGCTTTCCATCAGGCGGTTTGAGGTCATTCTGACGTGTCGATATATAAAAAAAAAAACCTTTTCTTTCTAGTTCTTTATCTATGAAGTCTGTTTTTAAATGTTATATGTAACAATTACGCCCAGTCGGTAAAATTTCGTTGATTTTGTTAAGCTATTTTATTTTTTAATCAACACGTGTAACTCAAGGACACGTTCTCCGTAGTAGCAACAGTTACCGGAGCATTTTAAAACTTACCAGTAGTTTGGCCAGCGCATTCCCAACCATAACTATATCCCATAAAGCTCTGATAAACATTTTCAGTCGTCTGATTCCAATTGCAAAATATTCCTAGGCAATGATTTTCTTGAGTTTCTTTGACCTCTTCTTATTAAAATATCATGAATTCATGGAAAAGTAGTCAACTCACGTAGTGACGTTAATTTATTCCACCCTGAAACTTGGTGCATGAATTATTCCACACCACATCACGTTATGTAAACAGTTTATGGTTTGTTCACCAAAATAAACTAATTAAAAATACTTATATACTGGAGCGACCAGTGGCAGTTCGAAAACATATTTTTAATTAACTTTTACCGTGTTTAACACTTATCAAGTTGTAACTGACGTCACTTCTTTTATGATATCATAAAGTAATTGCGATTGGATAGTGGGTATGTTACTGTTAATGGCTAAAATAGGTATATGTCAAGATCCTTGTCTTCGACAAAATCCCAATAGAACATTCAAACCACATAATAATACTAATAAAAAAATGCTTTGAAATATGCATTTTCTCATGCACATTTTTAACAGACTTTAGTTAAAACTATACATATTTTTAACAGACTTCCATTACGCATTATGGTCCACTGTATAACTTACTCCTGACACTACATCCATACAAAGGTTGTCTCATAGAGATCGCTTTTAGCGATAAGACCGCCCATTGTACCTAACATTACAATTAAATTTAAGATCTATTGTCATTTTATATGGTGTACAATAAAGAATATTTAATGTATCTATCTGTCGTCCAAGAGCCTGCGATCGCCAGACCTTCATCATTTTATGGAAACTGAAAGTTTTTCAGTTTGCGTGCCCAACCGAGGTAGGAAGGATCGCCGAGTATGAAGTTTGGATCGCCGTGGTTTTGGCAACCATGAAGCACCAAAGGTGCAAAAAAATAAGGCCTAATGAGCGTTATTTTTTTATATTATCTTTGGGATGATATTAGAAGTCACATTATTCATACAACTGCGATAAATGTATGTATGTATGGTCCTTATTAATATTACTTTTGCTGATGTAACAATTTACCTTAAAATGTGCATTTAGTATTCACTTAATAAACTAATTTCATACGAAATGGTCGTACGGTTTAGTTTTTAGTAGAATCCCTAACATTTCAGCATATTATCCACTGCCTGAGATTAGTTCAACTCCTTAACTAGCCCTTAAAAGTGTCAAGAACATACGATCGCACCTTACATAGCACTATCGTAATACTACATACTAATAGCTTCAATCAAAGTGAAGAAAGCTGTTCATTAATATTGCTAGCGGTCAATAAGAAAGCCCTTGGCATTTGGGCGGACTCCTCGCAGGCCAACTGTCACTCACTACGGCTATTTGAATATTCTACTAACTTCTTGGAGTGTTTTGTTTTGGTTAATAATAGGGTTATTTGTAGCCGGAATTGCAGGACTCCTTTTCAAATTCAGTATGCTGAATTGTTGGCTATAACACAAGATAGGGTATTTATTCCAAGAACAAACACTTCGCAACTACACTCATTACAATCCACAGTATCAGCTCTCTAAACAGTTTAGTATAGTAAATCCCTCTTAACAATGGACTTATTATAATGGACGGGTTAGCTCTTTGTATTTTTACCTGGAAAACCTAAGCAAATATTATTATCCTAACTAACGTGTGTTTGTTTGCTTGTTTGTTGCACTTTCACGCTTTTACTACTAAACGGATCATCATGCATTGCATATATTATGTAGTCATTATGTAGGCAGAAAATGACATACCTTTCCATCCAGAAAAAAAAATCCCGACGGATACCTGAATCAATTGACAAAATCTATCCTAACGCAAGCGAAACGGCGGGGAAAAGCTAGTTTGCTATATTTATGTAAATAGTGCAGCATCGCGTAGACTCCATATTCATTAAAACTCAGTCTAAAAACAGTGGGACACGTGTATTACTAAGAGGGGTAACCAGGGACTGACGAACCACCACTCTCGGTGAGAAAATATTATGTAAACAGTTTCCGTGCGGACAGTGAAGAATGCTTGTGTGACTAAAATAGTCACAATCGAACGGCCTAATGTTTATTGTGTATAAACTTAAGGTAAATTAGATTCGTATTCAATGTTATATAACTTTTAAACTTTTGCGTTCCATGATAATATAATTATGTTGACGGGAATTAACGCGATCATCACGTATTTAAAAGGTGTTAGAATAAAATCAAAGGTATGTAATACTTTTTAAATACGTGATCACGTTAATTCCTGTCAACATAATTATATCATAGTAATAATATTACAATTAAATGCTTTCCTTTACAGGGGTAGGGAAGGGAGGAAAGACTGGGAGGGGGGAAGAGTGGGAGAAATGGGGAGAGGGAAAGGTTAGGGCCTCCGGTAACCTCACTCACTCGGTGAAACCCATCGCAAGCGTTTCCACGAGGCCGGTTTTCTGTAAGGCCGTGGTATCACTACCGGTCGAGCCGGCCCATACGTGCCGAAGCATGGCTCTCCCTCTTACAAACAAATTCAAGGATTCAAGGATTATCGATGTTTTCTATTTTTCCGACCGATTGTCGCATAAAAAATTCACAAATTACAACATCAAACAATATTGCTACCGTTTATTGTGTTTGTACTTCAATTTATCGATAATGGGTGCAAATATATCAAGGACAAGGGCAGGAGGTTATGAATAGTCATTTGAGAATGAACTTACCGTGTAATAAATTATTAAAACCTTTTTCGCTTCTTTTTCCTTCTGAAAATTGTCTTAAAGATGATCGATAGGGAAGACCATCAGGTGACCCGTCTGCTCGTATGCCCCCTATAAAAGATAAAAAAAACTAAAAATGGTTGCAGCCAACAGAAGATAGCCACGCCTTTTTTACGGAAGGGATAGGAGGAAATGCACAAGACATATTACTAGGTACAATAACAGCAGAATACAGACAGCAACCTGAACCCATACACTGAACCAACTAATTTAAAAAAACTAAACTAGTTAAAAAAACCTTTTAAAGATCTTCCCATCCGGAGAGAACAAAATTAGTTCAATTATAAACTAACTGTACAGTTATTGTCAATGAGAATGTATTCATCGAGTTTCAGTTATTTAGAGAATGCGCACAATAGTTTACCCTCATTAACTACCACTGCATCGGGTGGAGCTCTTTACACTTGTCATGATGTGTGATTCATAGATATTTATTCTAAATCTGAGTGTAACATTGCGTCTTTTATGTAATTAAATTTCAAAATGTAATTTTTGTATAAAAATACTTGTTTCCCTATGGTCAAGTTATAGTAACCCAGCCTTACCTTCCAGTGGTAGCAGCCGAGCAGGGAGCCTGGATCGTAGCACAAGGGGATCATCCACAACGCTCAACACCGACGAAGATAACATCAACGTGGTTGTCAGGTATTAACTATTTCGTTTAAAAGTACAGTAGCATCGTGAACGCAATGCCACTCTCAGCTACACTACTCAGAAGTAGTAGAGGGTTAACCCTCACACTTTAAAACAAGAATGGTTGCACACTACGCGAATTTGAGGGATTTTTAAGACGCTCTAATTGTGAAAAGACTTCGCAGCCATAGTTTTCCCATTGCAGACTTAAGAATGGAGTATTGCAAAAAGTGATAGAAAGGTCAGCAACAAACAGGTTAAATAGGGTCAGCAACATATGATGAGTTACACCTACGACATTACAAGTGTCCTTAGGTTACGATGACTGCCTACCACTATTCGGACCGTATGCTTGTTGGTATATTAATGGTATGGCAAATAACTATATATAACTATTAGACAAAAGTTAAAACTTAAAAGTATGGATAGGATGGGTGGAGTTGACACGCTTTGTAATGCAGAAATCGATTTTCATTCAACTATTCAACACGTAGGCTGTTCGAAATTTGAGTTTATGTTAAAGTTTGTGACAATTCTTATGAATTCTAGTACCTATTGAAATCCAGCTAGGATTTCAATACTTTATGTTATTGTTACCTCTTTGGTTCGGTGGCCTACAGTCATCGCTGATAAGACGTTTAAAATATACGGCTTTGGTTTCTCTTTGGTCTAGAAAGAATTATTATTGTTTCATACTACATAAGTTTTGTGGTATAGGTACCTATATGCAAACTAGATAAAATAAAATAAATAAATAAAATAAAAAAGCCTTTTTATTTCCTACTATTTACCTACTTTACAATGTTTTTGAATTACTTATCTAATTTAACAACTTCACATAACTAGTTTTTCTTTGAATGTTTTACTTATTACTAATTTATAATATTCTTAACTAGTTTGTTTACGTTGCTGCTTCGCTTATTAATTATTAACTTGTTTAAAATAACCTAATAATATAGCCTAACATAATTTAGTTTGATATAGCAATATCTGCAGGAACCCCTTATTGGGTGAAGGCCTCCTCCAAAGATGCCCATTTGTCTCTGTCCTGTGCGGTCTGTTTCCAGTTTGGGCCAGCTGTCCTTGCAATCTCTTCGTCCCAACGTGTCAACGGTCTTCCTCTGCTCCTTTTACCTGGAGGACCTGTCCAGAATGTCACTTTTAAGGTCCATCTCTGATCTTTAAGCCTCGCGACATGCCCTGCCCATTTCCACTTGAGTTTTTGTGCATAATTCAATGCATTTGTTGCTTTGGTTATTGACCTTATTTTTGTGTGTCGTATTTTATATACTTTCTTTATTTTAAGCATGCTGCTGCGCTCTAGTCCTCGTTGGCAGGTTGTAATTTTATTTTTCAGTTTTGAGGTGAACTTCCACGTCTGGCATCCGTGCGTCAAGCATGGTAAGAGATTGGAGTTCATAACTTTCCTTTTGATGGTTATAGGGAGGTTACTTTTAAAGATTTCCTTTAAACTCCAATATCTTTTCCACGTTTGTTGTACTCTTCTTTCGACTTCAAGTTCGTTATTTTTTCTGTCAAAACTGATTTGCTTCCCTAGATAAATGTACTTATCTGTATATTCAAGTGGCACTCCATTAATTGTTATTAATCTTTTTTCCTTATTTGTCATTGCCATAGTTTTAGTGGGATTCATTTGTAATCCCACCTTGATACTAGCTAGATGTAAAGTTTCGATCATGAGCTGTAGCTGTGAGCTGGACTCCGATAACAACACTAGGTCGTCTGCGAATCTTAAGTGACTTAAGTAATCGCCCTTTATACACAGTCCTGTCTTGCTCCAATCTAACTTGCTGATTATAGCCTCTAGAATGGCTATAAATATTTTTGGGGATAACGGGTCGCCCTGCCTTACGCCTCTTTCTATAGGAAAACTAGGTCCGAGAGTTTCTAGTTTAATTCTACCCTTGTTGTTGTTATATATGCTTTGAATGACCTTTATATATATATATCTTCTACTCCTTGCTGTTTTAAGCTTTCCCATATACTTATATGTGTTACCGTATCAAAAGCTTTTTGATAGTCGATAAACGCTATGTATAGGGGTCTCTGTTGTTCTTGGTACTTTTCTATAATTAATTCAAGTGTGTGGATATGGTCAACAGTAGAGAAACCTTTTCTGAAGCCTGCTTGCTCTACCGGTTGTTTTGCTTCCAATTTACTACTGATTCTTTTGATTTATAATGGTAGAGAAGACTTTGTAGAGGCTTGGTAACAAGCTTATCGGTCTATAGTTGCCAATATCCTTCGGGTCGCCCTTTTTGTAGAGAAGTATGATATTTGATTCAGACCATTGCAAGGGTGTTTCAGAGTTTTGCATTATTAAGTTAAATAGTTTCGCTAATGGTTCAGCTAATGTTGTGTGTGCCGTTTTCAATAATTCATTTGTGATGTTGTCGGAGCCAGGGCTTTTTTCTAATTTCAAACTCTTAATTGCTTCTATAATTTAAATTTTTTCGACTGGTTTAATTGTTGGTTCATTAACGCTTTCATTGATAGTAATTGAGATGTTAGTCTCTTGGGTCTTATCGCTGTACAATTCCCTATAGAAGTCTGTTGCCGCCTTAATAATGTCTGTTCGTTTGCACAAAGATCTGTCTTGTTTGTCTAGCCCCTCTATCCAAGTCTTGCTTGTTCTGAGTTCCTTAAAGGCCGTCTTTGTGCTTCCTGTACATTGTAAATGCCTTTCTATGGTATTTTGTCTATATTTAGCATAATCCCTTTTTATGTATTTATTTGTTATTTTGTAGAGAGCGGAGAGTTTGTTTTTCATAGATCGAGGTTTATTTTTTGTTTCTTGTAGTTCTTTTCTCCTTTTTAATAACATAGCTGTGCGATCTGATAGTATTTTGTGATGTTTTTGTGTATTTCTCGCCTCTTCTCTAGCTTTTTTCAAGGTCTGGCTGATAGCGTCCGTTATTTTATCATAATAGGTTTGTACCGAGGTATTTTGCAAGTTGATGGTTGGGTAGAGTAGCATTGCCCTTAGGTTTTTATTATATCTTGTTACTTCTTCTTTGTAATTTAGTTGAATTGCTTTTTTTTGCGTTTTCCCTTGGTAATTTTTACTGATGCTCTAATTAGTCTATGGTCTGACGGATAGTTTAGATTCATGACTTCAAAATTTAGGTATATTTTTCGCTGGTTGGATATTCTAATATCTCTCTAGATCTCTCTAGATCTCTCTAGATCTCTCTAGATCTAGAAGATCTCGTTTTTGTGTTTTCCATTTGGGGATCGCCAGGTCCATCTTCGGTTATGGTTTTTCTTGAAGCATGTGTTAATGATGGTTAGATTATGTTCAAGTGCGTAGTCTCTGCCCTCTGTCGTTTCTTTCGCCATATCCATGCTGTTGCACTGTTAAGTACTCACCTTCTTTGGGATATGCAAACTAAATATGATATCGTAATTTTGTGATTGAACTCCTATCCAAAAACTCAAAGTAATATTTAAAAATACAACAAATATGGAGGCACGGAATCGTTTGTTTGATTTTCAAGTTAATTTTCCGAGTGAAAACATTCGTGTAATTATTTTGTATAAATTTAAGTTTGGCTTAACTAAACAAAAATGTTCCGAGGAAATGAGTAGTGCACTGAGGTAAACTAGTCCATCTCTGAGGGCCATAGAACGGTGGTATATTCAATTTTATCGCGGCAATTTTAACTTGGAAGAAGATGCAAGGTCCATTAGGCCATCATAGAATTGACTACCGATAAGAACATTGAGACTGTGCGAAAATTATTAGAGGAAGACGGACGTGTGACATATCGATAGATCGAGGCAACCCTCAAGTAAAGTGCACCAACTGTTCATCGGATTCTTCACGACCATTGGAAAGTACGGAAACTTTGTTCACTCTGGGTACCGCACTTGATGACTGATGCGCTGAGGGAGCAGTGTGTGACTTTGTCTCGTGACATTTAAAAAAAAATGAGGGATACTGGAGCATTGTGTTCAGCACCTGGTTTACATGTATTATTGCCAGTAGAAACCACTTCAAAAAAATAATCACGGAGTAAGATAAAACTTATGTAACGCCCTAGTACATCATTATATGGAACAACGTGTCAACTACCGTAAAAAGTCAACTACCGTATTCACACGGTAGTTGACTGACAAATCAAATCTGTTTCTCTTTTTTAAACGTCAAAAGGGTACGTTTCGTATAAAGTTGTATGAAATAACAACCTGTGACGTCATACTTTGCTATCGTCAAATCGTTTACTTTTATATTAACAAACTTCAAAATTGTAACCTAATTCCATGAAAACTCTTAATAAATATTTTTAATCGGCATTAAAAAAAGATGGAGGTTCTATGTTCGGCTGTATTTTTTTTGTAGGTGTTTTCACCGATATTTCCGTCATCTAGTAACCGATTTTATGAAATGATTTATTTGTTTCAAAGAGTATGTTCCCAAGGTGGTGATATTGTCACCAAGTCTGGATATGATGATGGTATCTTAGGGAAATCTTTAAAAATTAAGGGCACATGAACTGTGTTTTGTTGATTTTTCTTGAAATTAAGCAACAAGCAGACCTTTAAAATTTATTAATGTTATTAACCGATTTCAAAAAAGAAGAGTCTCTACGTTCGTTTGTATTGTTTTTATAACTTATTCAATCAAGTGTAGCATGTTGCTAGACAAACTAAAAAAATGTGTGTGTGTACCAGAGTACACAGGTAAGAAGTGAAACTTCTTTACGACATATCATTTTTCTACTATTTGCAACTTCACGAAAATGGGGTAGATAAGGCTTAAGCCTTAAGAAATTATAAAACGAAATATATAATCACTCTCACTTTTCTTGTAAATTCACTTAAATTTGAATGTCTTTTTATTTTATCACTTTCAAATTAATATATTGTTATTCTTATTTCAAACCAAACTTCAAAACTAATATATTGTTGTTATTATTATAATATATTACATTATATTCTTTACGTCACTATACTAAACTTTGATAAAAAAAGCAACATGGCGCGTAACCGAAAAACGTGACGATTGCTACAAAAATTTCTCCCATACGTCGATAAAGAAGTTTCACTTCAAAAACCTTACCACCTTATCCTAATAAATATCGGGCTTATTAAACTAAAGTTAATATAATCTAACGAACTGAGGTTGGGTAATTTACATTACAGTAAGTAATGTTCTACATATCGTATCTACTCAGTACGTATGTCTATGTACCGTACACTAAAAATTTAAATATAAACACTTTAAAAAAAGTTACACCGACTTCAAAAAAAAAACACTAACAAAGGGCACTGAAAAGTGAATTTTTTTTTATTACAAACTCAATTGAAAAGACTACATTAATGTGACACTTTTAATGTAATAGGTAACATTATACAGACACTAGGTTGTTTGGCTGAACTCAAGTGTTACATATTTTCAATTAAATTTGTAATGGTTTTATTATTTTTTACGTTTCAGTATCCTTTATTATCGTTTTTTGAAAGTCGTTTTAACTTTTTTTAAAGTGTTTGTGGCTATAGGAAACTACACGATGATTCAAACTGTACTGTTGTACTTAACCTTATTGCTTTTTCGTACATTGTAAGTTGAAACTTCCAAACTGAAAATTATTATAAAATTCATCACAATGAATATTTTCAAGGTTGTTCTGTTCTCCAATGAAAAAGGACGTTAGCCCTGACGCTATCGATTTTTTCGAAATTGATTACTGACACTTCTAATGTATATAACATGTTTATAATATGGCAACACAGTCTTGATAACCATAGGTGAGGTTGAAAAACGAATTGACGAGTAGTAAAGACCTATAATTTGAATGAAATGAAATGACTACACGGGTGGCGCAATGATTATAGTAGCCGCCTCGCCACTACGCCACGCCGAGTGCTGTGGGTTCGATTCCCACACGGGAAAAAAAATTGTGTGATCCACAAATAGTTATCCCGAGTCTGGGTGTTCTTTGTGCCCGTTGTTTAAATGTTTGTGTAGTCCCCGCGACACAGGACGTGCTATGCTGAAATGATGATGTTACAATTTTATTGACAATGCAATTTTTTTAAAGAATACAAGTACCGTGGGTTAGACAGGGTGGCTAGTCTAGACAAAGAAGGATAGCATTATACAATTACAAAACTTCAAACTGCCTTATGGTAGTTCTTCTAATCACTATCATATTTAGTAGGCCATATTAGAAGCGTCTGACTTTGTAAGTACCTTTACAACAAAATATCGCCATTAAACTGCATAGTTAGACAAGTTTTCTTTCTTGTGTCTAATCCCACCCATACACCAACTGCTGTATCTCCTGTACGCCAGGATTAACAACAGTGTCAGATTAAATAGAAAGCATGACACTTTGTAAGCCCCGGAGACAGTTAAACTTTCTTGGAACCCACGATGAATTTCATCCAAATTGATACTTATGTAGTACAAGTTACATGCATACAAATACGTTCACAGAATAGGAATTGAACCCACGATCCCCGGTGTTAAAATCGAATGCTCAACCGCTGCGCCACATAGGTCATCCAAATTGTTTTAACATAGATTATATTTAAGGCGGTATGACATTCATGACGTCCCCCAACTACATACATTAAGTCCTCATTACTCTAAATCGTGGAAAGTTTTATCGTGGGAGAGCCATACTTCGGCACATATGAGCCCGGCTCGACATGAGTGATACCACGGCCTATCAGAAAACCAGTAGTGAAGTAATTTTGTGTTTCGCCGAGTGAGTGAGGTTACCGGAGGCCCTGACCCCCCTAAGCCGGCAACGCATTTGTGACTCTTGAGTTGCAGGTGTCCATGGATGGCGGTATCACTTATCATCAGGTGACCCGTCTGCTAGTTTGCCCCCTATCCCATAAAATAAATAAACAATGGAACTTAACATTTTATTACGTACGCTGTATATTATAATATATGATACTAGCCGTCCCCGCAGTTTCACCTGTGTTTATAGTCACTGCTCCGCTCCTATTGGACTTAGCCTGATGATATATAGCTTATAGCCTTCCTCGATAAATGGGCTATCTAACACTGAAATAATTGTTCAAATCGGACCAGTAGTTCCTGAGATTAGCGCGTTGAAGCAAACAAACAAAGAAACTCTTCAGCTTTATATATTATTAGTATAGATTTTCTTTCTAGAAATACATACATATTTAAAAAAAGAGATTCCACTTATGAATAAAATATATATATTGGTAAAACGCCCCAACGATTCTTACTGTCTACCATTACAGTAATTACAAAGAGCAATTATGCTACCTTACATAACGTTGACATGAAAAAGAAAATGTTATGCGGCAGTAATTTGTTATGCATTTTAATTTGTAGAGTACGACCAATAAGCGACAAAGAGCGATCGCATGGCGAGCGAATGCTGTTGGAGTTCCCTGGTAAAGGCCAAGTGATCTGCCACAACACTACCCCCAGCCAGAAGTCCAAAGTCTTCTCTTACAACGTCGTCTTCGAGCCTGAGGCAACACAGGTATTGATTTACTACGAATAACGGAG
This sequence comes from Callimorpha dominula, assembly GCA_949752705.1. Classification (NCBI taxonomy): domain Eukaryota; kingdom Metazoa; phylum Arthropoda; class Insecta; order Lepidoptera; family Erebidae; genus Callimorpha; species Callimorpha dominula. The sequence goes on along the minus strand of OX457000.1, from coordinate 2,868,133 downwards.
TAATGGGAGAGGAGGCTTACTATTAGGCACACACCTCCCATATACATGTGCCCTGAACATACCCTTATATATACCCCCATACCTGCACCCAGAAGTAACGTTATTCAAATTTAACTTATTCCGTATTTTTAAGAACAAATAGACAGCAACTGTTTGCCTTATTTATGATGAACAATCAGTACAACTCAAGTTCTGTGGGTACTACTTAAACAGCGTAGCGTAAGCAAGCTATTAGATATACATATTTCAGAACAAAGACTTCAAAAGCGGTAAAAAGCGGTTTTGCGATGTCTTTAACCTATGGCGTCCCACCACGTAGATCGGGTTGCCAACGGTTCATCTAGTGTAAGGATGTCTCACGTTTTGACTTATACGAGGGCGGCACTGAAAATTTCGGGAATCAAGGAAGTGACGCAACATTACTATTTAAAAATGTATTTATTGCTTTTCGAAGTATTCTCCGCGAAATTTGACACATTTTTCCATACGATGGAACCAATCATTGAAGCAACCATTCCATATTCGGAAGTTGGGGTCTCCAAAATGCCCGTTTTGTAGGCGTCCACAGCTTCTTCAGGTGATGAAAATCTCTGACCACGCAATTTATTCTTTATTTTAGGGAAAGAATAGAAATCATTAGGGCTTAGGTCGGGGCTGTACGGCGGATGGTCTAATAATGCTATGTTTTCTTGCTTTAAAAACTCTTTTGTTCTGTGCGCGGTGTGAGAACTCGCATTGTCGTGATGGAGGATGATGCGGCGGTTGCAGTTCTCTTTACGGAGTTCAGAAACGACCTGTGGCAAACAAATGCTAGCATACCATTCTGCATTAACCGTTCTTTGTCCCTCAAGAGAAATAGTCGCAACATGGCCGGTTTTGGAGACAAACGTGGCCACCATTTTTTTTGCAACACTCCGTGAACGAACAATTTTTGTTGGCTTTAACTCATTTTCGAACACCCAAACTCGTGACTGGATTTTTGTTTCGGGTTCGTACGCGTATATCCAGGATTGGTCACCTGATACGATGTTGTATACAGCATTTGAGGATCCTGAGTGGAATCTTTCGAGAGTTCTGACGCACCAAGTAACGCGAGCCGCTTTTTGCTCTTCACAGAGCGAATGCGGTATCCATCGGGAAAACAACTTTTTTACACCTAATTGTTCATGCAAGATTATTTGTATTTGACTCATGCCAATGTCTAAAGTTGCCTGAATTTCGCGGTATGTCACATGTCGATCTTCCTCAATCAGCTTACGCACAGCAGCAACGTTTTCTTGAGTGACTGCATTTTTTGGACGACCTTGACGGGAATCATCACTGAGCTTGTGGCGTCTATGTTGAAATTCAGCAAACCAGCGATAAATAGTGGTTTTGGATGGGGCTTCATCACCAAATGCAGAAATCATCCGGTCAACACACTGTTTTTGCGTTAAACCACTTCGAAAGTCATAATAAATCATCGCTCTTGAATTTTCTCGAGTCAATTCCATTTTCTCAACGACTAAAGAAGTTTGATAAAACCTTGTGATAAGACCGAGAATCGTTTTTTAAATAAATAAATGGTATTCGATTTTTAAAACCAAGGAGTTTTCAATTAAAAAGATTTTAATATGACAGAAACAGTGGAAATATTCCATTCCAGATACTTTTAGTGCAGCCTATGTAGTTTGGTTGAGAATCTTTCTTGATAAGCGACTTTCATAAATTTTTGGAATTACGTTCCTCAAAAGGAAAACAAGGAACCCTTATATATTAGAATTTTAGAACTGCAAAGTTCAGTTTGTTTTCTCGAAAAAAAACGAGCAAAAATCTCCAAGTTTGCTTGCTCAGGGAAGCCTCGGTGCGCAAATCAGACTCGCACTTGTTTTGTTAAATAGATTTCGTTTACAATGTAGGTATTTATTTTTTCACTCAGTGTATATGGTAGGTACTTTGTAAAAAAAATAACACTTCTATTTATATCAAACAGGAAGACGTTCTGGAATTCTCCGGAGTCAAGAGACTATTGGAAATGGCCGTTGAAGGTTTCTCATGTACCGCATTTTGTTACGGGCAAACTGGCAGTGGGAAAACCCACACATTGACTGGACAACCAGGATTGGTAAGAGATAACTAAATTTGGATCTTATAGTCTTTATAATAGATGATGTCGTGATTGTGAGAAATCAATTAGAAAAAAAATTCTCTTTTAGAATCATTACGCACTGTCTCTTGTCTACGACCAGTACGCCGGCAACTCGGTCGACAGCAACCATGACTATCTGTAATTCATATAGGAGACGCTGTATCTACACGCACGCGTTCACTGGCCATTTTGGTACTTTCTTATAGCCCCTCTACATTACTCGCGAAGTTGCTTCGATGAAGTACATGTGGAAATTAACCGAACTCTCGAAGTACGTCACTACACACTCGTGCAACTTTGTGGGGAGCTCAGTCGTCGCCCGGCGTTGGAACTTCAGGACACTTCATGTCCTTTGACTCGGGCGCAAAATCCGACAACGCTCGGAAGTCGCCCGCGACGAAGCGAGGTTGCATAGCTAAGCAAAGTGCCTGTCTATACTTTCGTATTCGCATAACTTCGAACAACTTCGCGAGTAGTGTCGAGGGGCTTCTATGTTACTATCTTCATAAAATAAACTGAACATTCTTCTTTCTTTGCTGTAGCAAAGGATGTACCCAAAACCCTTTAGCTTTATTTTTCCTTTTTTCTCTTTAAAATTAGTGACGCTATTATTGCGATTTCTTAAACGTCCATTCTGCATGAATGTACAAGAATTACTACTTAAAATCAGTCCCTTGGCTTGGTCTCCCAGCCTATAAGTTTTGATTGCCGTCGACCAAGTTGCCGACGACTAATCCGACAGTGCGCAATGGTTCTTTTGATTTCTCCAAGGACGCGAAGAGCTGCTTACCATAAGGCAGGTGCTTTTGTCTACTTATGTAGTTGTGTAAAAGAGAAACTTAGAGGTTTGGCAGCACATTGAGCTACTGTGACCTTAATATTGGTCGAGGGATATTACATGTCAATCGCAAGCCGTCTATCATTATAAGGTATGTCATACAATGACATCCATATTATTATTGTGAAGGCTTTAAAATGTATGTAAATTGGTTCTCTTATTAAAAAAAAAACCGGAGGTAGCAAATATTCAAAACAAACAATTTTTATCGACTTTCGCTAGTAATGATCAACAAAAGTCGATGGATGTGTTCGACCACATTTGTTTTTTTGAAATAATTTTTGCAAAAAGACAAATCCCCTCATCAATATTTCTCAATATGAAACGACCGACCCCGTAGTCAAGTTCTAAATACAAAAATCCGGGACCGCAGCAGGCCCGCAGAGGTAGATTTCGTGATTTTTAATTTTTATCTCCAAAAATATAAGTCGCATTAAAAGCTTTAAATGTCTACATTGTAGAGTAAAATTAAAAGTTAGCTTTCATTTAAAAATATTACCGATTGTAAAAAGGTTTACAGTTTCGGAGCAATAAATTTTTTCAACAAATTTTGCTTTAGTTGGCTCTGATCACGACTCATAATCAGAGCCGACTCACAATCAGAGGTATTCTAATCTAACTTAAGTTTTGTATTTTGTAATATATACCTTTGTATACTAAAAGCTTGGGGTCCATACGAGGTAGAATAGGTTTATTATATATATATATATATATATATATATATATATATATATATATATATATATATATATATATATATATATATATATATATATATATTAAAAATAAACCTATTCTACCTCGTCATTATACTTCGAAACTTTGAGAAACGGTGTCTACATTATTAGTCATGGTCCGACCTCGCAGTTCGGTATCGATCCATCGCATGTCTGAAGCCCGGTGCATTGATGACATGTCACTGTCACCGATTGATAGATAACCGCCGGACAGAATGATTGTAGATGCAGGTAATTTTAGTGGCACTGATTGATGGTTTTTGGCACTAGAAGGCCATTCGAAAAATATGTAAACTGGTTTGCTGATTGTAATGAGGACTTTCTACTCTTCACAAAGGACCATAAACTTCATGCATTCGGGTGTAATAGCTGACTTTAATCAAGACAGAACCCATTAAGATATATTATACATTTGGAGCTATTATCTGCAAGTTTATGGTTTGCCCGGTACCTCTAACCTGCAGCATACTACTGTTTAGTTCTATTTATTTCTATCTGTGAGAGGTGTGCTTGTTCGATGTGGCCGAAAGGTTCTGGAGTGAAAGCCACGGACCGGAAAGCCGTCTTCCAACCCGTCTTCTTGAAAGTCATTGAGGGAGGTCTTTGTCCATCAGTGCACGTCCTATGGCTGAAATGATTATGAAATGACTATTAATCGTTGGGGCCCTTTATACTCCAAAGAAGCTTAGTGAGAGCGGCAGCAATGGCTTCATAGAAATGATACGTTATTTATATGAAACTCGAGCCCCGCTATCGCTACAGGACATGCTACCAGCTCGACGCCCCGTCTAGTATTCCTGGAATGAGTTTTTTTTTTGGAATGAAGTTTATATTGATTTTGAGTATTCTTGAATCCGTATCTTACATTATTTTAGTTACTTCTTCACCAGCACTGTCAACAAATGTTGAAAGAAGTCGACAAAAGTAAAAGTATACTGTAAAAACTGATACTAGGGGGACAAAACATGACCTATCGAACTATAGATGTATTGAAAGAATGCGTGAAAGTATATCTTAATGGGAGAGCCATACTTCGACAGGTATGGGCCAGCTCGACCGGAACAGTCCCACTGCCTCACAGAAAACCGAAACGCTCTTCCCTTACTCCCACCTTAAAGGCCGGCAATGCACTTGTGACTCTTGAGTTGCAGATGCCCATGGGCGGAGGTAGTCATTTACCATCAGGTGACCCGTTTGCTCGTTTGCCCCTTATCCCATAAAAAAAAAATCGGTTGTCTGTAAAGTCGGTTTACTGACGATAGTTGAACGTGACAACGTCATAGGAACGTCTTAGAGCGAGGTAACGCCGCATGAGTCATGTTTTTTCGTGCGTGCAGCCGGCTCCATCGAATTATAAGACGTTGTCACGTCAAAAAAAGTATTTCAATATTTTTATGAGTACATAAAAAGCTTTAACAAACCAGCAATAATTAAACACAATTACGGCAAAATTATCGCCTGCCGTGTCTCGTCACGCTACATGAATAATGAGCTAATAGTACAACGTACTGTATACTGCACACTTCCAATGTCCAGTTTAAAAAGGGGTCATCCCACACACAAATATTTTCTTATTCTTTTAAAAAGACAACTCCCGCATTAGGAATTACCCCTGTGTCGCGGGGGACTTTACAAACATACATACCACGGACACAAAGAACACCCAGACTCGGATGGAAATCGAACCCACGACCTATGGCATAGCAGTCAGGGTCACTAACCACTAGGCCAACAGGCCAGTTTAAAACCTCTGAGGGTTTTACTGATCAATATTATCCTGTCAATTTTACTATTAGAGCTGCTTCCATTATTGCTTAAGACTGCATCGCTGTTGGTACTATGCTCGGTTCTCCTATAGCAAGGTAAAATTAATTATAAAATAGAATCAATATAAAACACAGATTTGATGTAAGTCTAATTACAAACAGTAACAACTTTTTTATGATTCGCACATATAATTTTATGTTTTAGTAAGAATATTAAATAACATCACGCCAAATTCACGCCTGTGTATTCCCGAAGGGGAAGGCGGAGATGTATTACACACCTAAATTTCATCAACCATATTTTGGGCCTACGTAATTTATCCTACTAAATAAACCCTTGTTCCCATTTTTCTTGTATTGTTTTTTTTTTTCGGTCGTAATACGGCTGTCGAAAAAGCTCAATTACTTCAATCAACATAATTCCCATTAGACAGCGGCAGGTTATCCTTCAACGATATTTTTGAAAGCTATAACAAATACATAGATTACAATGACTGAGTGAATGGGCTCCATACCAAAGTGGGTACTTCGCTTTCAGATTGAAAGGGGCACAAGTCCCTACTCTCCGGAACACGGTCTAGTAGTTCGGTCTTTCGTCTACTTGTTTCGTCTAATAAATGAACGGCCTGATTCACACTTCATACTAAAGGCTTCCTTCTTGGAGATTTATAACGAAAAGGTAAGTGAAAACATGTAATAAAGTTCTTCAAGAATGTTCAGAAGTGCAAAGAAGTAATCGCCCTATGCAAGCACAGTATGGTCGTCAACCAGTTACTGTAGCAATTATTGTAGACTTAATCAAATGCTCCTACAATTAAATTTCGAATATACCAAATACTTTCTTCTTTCTTATTTGATCCCTACAGACATGCAAGCAAAAACCTGAAGGATATGTATAGACAATATCCGGGAAATATGGGTTTAATGCGATCATGAATAGGTAGTAGGTACATACATTTGAATTACCTGACGTTTCGACCAAGTGGCACTACCGTGATCACAGGCTGATTTGTTGATCGTGTTAATATCGTGGAACGCAAAAGTTTAAAAGAAAAATATGTTATTTATTGAAAGCTCTATAATCGTATGTACTGCTTATGACGGTTACAGAAATATTAAATTTAGGTAAAGCCCATGAGAACTAAATCGGGCAATAAAACTCACAAATCATCATCTAATAAATAACGTCTTAAGGTCATCCCACACTATACCGTCATGATAACGGCACGGCTCCACCCCACCAATAAAGTTGTCATTCAAATCTGAGCTTTAAAACGAGGTCGTATAATTACTGCCCGCCATCGGCTTTTTCATATTCCGGTATAGTGTGTGATGAGCTTTAGTTCTTTGGTGTTTAGACTTCAGTACGTGTCGGACTAATAGGCCCCAGAAGACTCTTCGAATAATTACTTATAGTAAACCAGATATCAAGCCTTGGCATCCAAACAGCTGTTAACTTTTCCAGGTCATAGATTTACTCAATCCAGGTAGTGCAAGGAAACCCCTACAAGTACGATGGTCCAAAGAAACGAGAGGATTCTACGTAGAGAACCTATTCACGGTAGATTGTGAACAATTAGACGACTTGTTCGCAGTTTTAGAAGAAGGTGAGTTCGTAAAAAAATTGATTTACTTAATTATTATCGACCGATTAAAATCATAGTAGTTAAACACAAGATATCACAAATAACATCCTCCAAGGTATAAAAGATGAAATACCAATGAGCTGGTAATACAGTCTGGAAAACCTATCGTCTCTCTTCTGGGTACGAAAGATTTTCCAGTAACGAACTTTAGCTGGTAAGTGAAGCGTGGATTTCAGCCCACTAGAAGATGAATCAACGATCTAGTGAAACGAGCAGGGTGGCAAACTAGTGTTCCTTCCTTATCTACCACCCATTGAAGGTCATTCCCAAATTTAAGCATTTGCGAAAGAAAAAAATCGCAAATAAATTAACTCCCTGTGTTAAACAGGCATGCGAAACCGTGCTGTAGGCGCACACGCAATGAACGCGCACTCGTCTCGCTCACACACGATCCTGTGCGTGCGAGTGAGACGGGATCTGCGCGCTGATGCTGACGTCACGTGCTCCACGCACGGCAAGATCAACTTCGTGGACCTGGCGGGCAGCGAGATGACCAAGCGAACTCATAGCACTGGGAAGACTTTGGAAGAAGCCAACAATATTAATAGAAGTCTTATGGTTTTAGGTGAGTAATTTACTAAATATTAGCTTTTGATTTCAAGTATTGTGTGTTTAACACACAGTGGTAATGTCTTTATTAAAACTATACGTTGGATGTATAGATACAATCAATGTTAGTACGACATTTTATCAATAAAAATACTAATTTATACACACACTTTTGCTTTTAAATTTACCTATCTACTGGTTTTTGTCCGCGGCTTCTTTCACATTAGATAATTATCCTTCTTGTAAGACATTAGTTGTATTCTCTACCAAACTGAATTCGTTCATTGCGTGATTTCAGCTGTTCAGCGAAGAAGTGACAAGGGCCGATTCTTAACAAGCGTACTAACTTTTAACATGTGTGATAATTAATGTATGAATTTTCTATGAAACTTAGTAGGTACTGTCTCGGCTGGAAAGGCCGCTTTAAACTTCAGATAGGATCACAAAACTACACTAATTCATCGCCTACACTAAAATATCTATTACTTATACAAATATTATAATTGTCCTTGTTGCAAATTGTCCTCTAACTGTCCAGTAAATACTGCACGATTTGTGCACTTGGACTAATAGTACTGATATTAAAAGACAGGTACACATACAAAGACCCTTTATTCCCAACCCCTTTTACAATCTATTTAAGTAAGTGTTCATTATGTCATGTCCATAGGCTATTGCATAGCTCAACTGAGTGACGGAAAGAAACGCGGCCACATTCCCTACCGGGACAGCAAGTTGACCAAGCTCTTAGCAGACAGCCTTGCCGGTAATGGCGTTACGCTTATGGTAAGAATCCTATTAATATTATAAACGTGAAAGTTATGGAGGTATGGATGTTTGTTGCTTTTTCACCCAAAAACTACTGAACCTATTGCGATGAAACTTGGTACGTAGATAGCTGGAGACCTAGATAAATATATAGGCTACTTTTTGTCCCGATATTCCCACGGCATCGGGGCTTACGAGGGTGAAACCGTGGGGCGCAGCTAGTATTAAATAAAATAGAGACGTGTCACTTCTTGTATAAATAGGTTTTATTAGCTTCACTATGTAAACACTAAGCTAACTCATCCCCCTCGGCGCCTTTTCCCAACTAAGTTGGGGTCGGCTTTCAGTCTAACTACGAAACGGCAGAACTTCGAGATTTTACGTGAAGCGACTGCCATCAGACCTCCACAACCCGAGTACTAGGCGATATCGAAGTTCTGTAGTTAGACCAGGTTGTCGGACTTTTTAGGGCTCCAACTACCCGTAACGAATGCCACAGATGTTTGTATGGCACCCGGGACCGACGGTTTAACGTGGTCTCCGAGGCACGGAGGGGTCTTAATTTGTTAAGAATGGTCACCCATCCTAGACTGACCTGGCTAGTATTACTTAACTTTGTAATATGCTAACCTACTCGGTTACCACTTAGCCACGAGCCCCTCTAACTAACTATGTAAATAAATCAAAGTAAATCTTAAATTACTTCTAATTATATCGTATCGAAATGAAACTTTGTGTGTATACGTAATTTGGATGACAATACTATATTTGACATCTTGGGCTGGTCTGATGATGAAGACAGGAGATGGATAGCGGAACTCTTGAGTGACTAGTAGTGAACCCCTCGAGTTTGGGCTCATATAATACATCTTACACACGGCCGTCTGATCCCAAACTAGGCAGAGCCTGTACTATGGTAACCAAACTGCTGATAAACATACTTATATATTTCTAAATACATACATATTTTAGGTAAATTACACCCAGACACAGGACAAACGATCGTGCTCATCACACAATTATTTGTCCTGGAATCGAACCCACGACCTCTGGCTCAGTAGTCAGGATCACTAACCACTAGCCCAACAGGCCGGCCATATGATTTGTCTTGACGGGTCTCACAGATTGGGCTTGGTAACTGAAGCCATTAGATGGAAAGTGGAGTTCTTTTATACTTTTTAATTCGGTTTGCACTTAACACACTTAATTTTTTTTTTAGTTTTACTAAACTATAATTATCTCATTTCTCTTTTATATAAACTGTTCCCTCCATTAGATGAATTGGCGGTTCGTCCATACAGATAATGAAAATCAATAAAATACACAATCCCAAAGCAACAGTGGCCAAGTCAATTTGACACAATTTCTAAAATGTTCTTCTAAACCAGCATTCATCAAAGATTAACATGTCAATAAACGGTAAACACCTAAACATTAATGGATTCCCTTATAAAACGTTTCTTACACAAAGGAGGGAAAACACACGGAAAACGACTAGTTGCTAGATTGCATGAACCGTTAATATTATAAAAAAATTATGTATAAACTACTAACTTTTAAACTTTCGCGTCCCACGATAATGTTGACGGGAACTAACGCGATCACTCATTTATTTTCGTTAGACGTTTCGACCTGGTTGCACTGGCCGTGGGTAAATACGTGACCGCGTTAATTCCCGTCAACATAAATAATGTATTGTTAAAAGAGTTATGTTCTTTAATTCTTGACAGATCGCATGTATAGCACCAACGAGATCGAATTTAAGTGAGACTATCAACACCCTGCGATATGCTGCAAGAGCCAAGAAGATTAAATCTAAGCCTATTGTTAAAATGGTTAGTTAAAAACATGTTTATACGTTTGTGTGTTTGGTACAATAGGTCAAACTCCCTGAACATTGGCTTGAAATAAAGTTTGGCATGCATCCTTTATTCCTAATCGTTAATGGAGTAACAGATCTTGTTGTTTGTAAATATAAAAACGATCTAGAATTATGTCAGGCGATGACTAGTTACTGTGAGTTGCTAGAATTCAATGAAACATGACTAAGTTCCAGAAGACTTTTAACAATAATTCTGCTAAGACTTGCCGACAACGTAAAAATAAAACACTGACCTCTCATTACAGGAGGTTAGGTGGGACTCTCACAATCACGGAAGAGATTAAAATTTGAGATTACGGTCTTCAAGAAGTTGCTATAAATCAAATCAAAACCATATATTTCAATTAAACCAATATTAGGTATTTTTCAATCAGTCATTCATCAGAATTAGTCAGACTAAAATCTAAATCGGTCGGCAAGAAACTCCTAGGACACTCTCTCAAAATGTTTTTTACAAATTTCTGGTTACATTGCTTATAAGCTTAAATAAAATGTGAGGATAATGTAACATACTTACTGTGGCGACTTCCACATATAGCAAAAAGAAACATCTACTGCCTACTAATCCTGCATCGCGCTATGAGAGTTCTCGCGCCAATTAGTATATATACAACTTCCCAACATCAACCGTTGGGCCGCGGCCCGCCAGGCATGATCACCTCGCCTGGTCGGAGGATCCTCCCTTTGTGTTTGAGGAACATGACACCCGTTCCTATACCCTTACCTATTATTCTAAAATATAAATAAACGCTTAAATATAAATAGCTTAAATCCAAACTATTAATTGGCTATATATCTGATAACCCTTTCTAGTTTGATTTCCTAGCTAAATCTATAGAGCATGGTCCCTAGAATCACGGAGAGTTAATTAAACTTCTAGGATGTCTCAATACTTAACTTTTATTTAGAGCGACTTTCATGATATGACGTCTTTTTCTAGGATGCGAGAGACGCTCTAATATTAAGTTTGAAGAGAGAAGTGGAAGCTCTACATGCGGAGAACCAGCATCTCAGGAGTGCGCTGCACGTGCAGACTGATTACAACTTGGATTCTTATAGTGAGTAGTATGGTGGAAAATAGAAATTAATTCCTAATTCCTGCAATAACCTTTCTTTTTTGTCTGAAACTCATCGTGGATCCTTCTACAATTAATGGCTCAATGTCCTTCCTGTTCTTCAGAAGTATAATATCATCAACATTGTCTCTTCTTATCATTATCAGACCACAAATCTAGCCTAGATATCCTTCGGGTGAATAGATATCTCTTTTTTTTAACATAGCAGAATTATCCACATCATTGGTATTAAATTAAGTGCCTTGTATCAAGATTTTTAAAACAAAAGGAGTTCTCTGAAAATATGCTTATAACTATGCAAGATTTCATTATTACTTCTTAACAAAAAAATAGGTATCAGTAAGTCAATTAGATTTTACTATTAGTACACGTATAATCAGGCCATCCCAACACTGGCAGCAGTAATTATGGTTTAAAAGTAGTTTACTCCATTCTTCACATGTGCAAACCCCAAGATTGTATCTGAGCTAATTCTTAAATTTGCTCGTATTACCAGGCCATCGCCGCACCCCAACTCGGGTAGAACCAAACAAATTATATCAGCTTTCTCAAGCTGAACTAGTAGACCTGGTCCAGCTCCACATGGAGGAGAATACAGCCCTCAGAGCGGAAAATACCGAGTTATTCGGAATACGTGATCAGCTTCTACGGGATCATGAGATCTTGAGCAGAGAAAACGAGAGGCTGCTGAAGAAATTGGAAGATGTCAACTCGTGAGTAAGAGCTTTAACATCTCTTTTCATATATGTGCATATTTTAACTCCTATATAGTCTAGCGGTTGCAAACCTTAAAAAAAAAACCTGAACTCTGTTCAGAGGCGGATAGAGTTTTTAAGTCATGTTCTTGATGAAAAATAAGGAACAAGATTTGGGACGAAAGACGAAAATAATTATATTTCTGCTTGGACTAATAATGTATGTATACGGATGAACATGGTAACATATATTTCTTGTTCTGTGGAGGGTCTCCAAGGAGTCAAGAGAGTCATGTCAGTGCTTCCTGGAGCTTTACCTTATTTTAAGCTATTCACTCCAGTATATAGGCTTAGGTACGCTAGGGATGTATGTTTTTATTCGTGTGGTTTTATGTGTGTGGGATATATAGGTGAGGCCGTATGTCGAACTTACACCGACCAAAACTACATGGTGTGCCATTATGCGCTTGAAAGGAGTGGACCATTGCGTCGCTGCCGCAGTGGAGCGGTGGGGACGTACATTACGTCTTCCTACTGCAACTAATAATATATTGTGATCATTTTTATAGGACTATTTTTGGATTCAGCTGATATTCCAGCAAGAGTACGGGGAGGTCAGTTATAATAAGTAAAGATAAATGGATGCATGTTAAACACAATACACTTTTATTTCATTAAAAAAATATATAAAATTTAAAGGCATGTTGATGATTAAAAATTTAAATAAAATGTTAAATAATTAAGACTGGAGCACTATCCACCGTGTGAATTAGGGCCGGGCTGGTTGATTTAATATAAAAGCAGGGAGGTTTTTTAATTTGATGAATTACCCATAATACATATGTAGGTATCTACTTGATAATCATTCGATCGATCATCGTAGCTTCACAAGTATTTAAATGTAAAAAAATGTGTCCTAAAAATACGTTGTTAATGCAAATTTATAGCTTGTGTCCGAGCAAAATATCCATGCTCTCAATCTAATGAGATATTTAGTTAACTTATGGTTGCCCAGAAGTCGAAATTCGGTTTTAAATCATTGATAATAAATATAGCTCCGTCGAAGGTAGGAAACGATAAGATACTACTGTAATTTATAATAATAATAATAATATAATTTATTGTCTTAAAAAAGATACATACAAGGGATAACACATGAATCATAACAATTTTAACATGTACTATAATTATGTTGACCACTGGTACCCAAAATAAGATTTAACTTGTGGTATGGGTACCAGGGCTCTCGTACTTAATTGCAACAGGTTGTTAATGAGAGTGTAGTGTATCGTAGATGAGTATGCATGAATGAATTGCTTAAGGTAGGAATAACCTATATATATATACATTAATATTATAATTATATACTCATTCAGTTTTATTAGAGTTACAAGTATATATACATTTATATATATTTTAAGTGTGTGTGTGTTTTGATGTTGGTTGTATACTAATTACCCCTATATTAGTTCGGATGGCGCAATTATAATTTCGAGGTGTTTGGAAAGGAAAGGAACGGATGTCCCAAAGACACCTCACGCGTTTTTATTTTATTAATTATTATAGTACTATGGCTCGTTCATAGTTACTAAGCAAAATGATAAAGAAAATCCGTTCCGAAAATCAGAGAAAAACCGACCTGTTTTGTGTTTACCTATTTAAATAATATATTTGTACAACTAGCTACTCGGCCACGCGCTGTGACTAGGTAATTTGCAATAGAAAAATATTGTGACAATAAATTGAAATAAACACTATCCTATCTCTCAAGTTGGAACAAACTGAATAGTGTGCGGTGTGTTAGGAGTTAGTCGCGGTTTTATATACTTATAAAGAAATGGATTTATCTGTCATTTGAACAAATACCCAAAAAAACGTACAAAATCTTTAATATTTTTTTAACTTCAAAAGATAATTCATCAAATTAAAACGCCTGACTCTGTGGTCAGTGTACCCAACGAATGTCTTTGGTATTTTTCAGTATAGTAACTCCATGGGAAGCAACCCAAATATGTTCGATACGCCGAGTTTATGTCGTACTAGCTGTGCCCCGCGGTTTCACCCGCGTAACTCAGATGCCAAGGGAATACCGGGATAAAAAGTAGCCTGTGTTAATCCAGGTCTCCAGCTATCTACATACGAAGTATCATCGCAATCGATTCAGGAGGTTTTGCGCGAAAGAGTAACAAACATCAATACATCCTCACAAATTTTCAATTTTTTTTACATTCAATATCTTCACTACATATTATACAAAACAAAGTCCCCCACCACGTCTGTTCGCGATAAACTGAAAAACTACTGAACGGATTTTTATGCGGTTTTCACTAATATATAGAGTGGTTCATGATTAAGGTTTAGGTGTATAATTTGTACCCGTGCGAAGCATGGGCGGGTTGCTAGTATATAATAGAAATGAATGTATACAGAGGCTTTTAGCAAATCGCTAGTGTCTTCCCATTACGGACACAACCGTCAACAACGTCTGCCCTCACGCGTCTGCCCGCCGCCGGCCCGCGTCGGCGGTAAGCGATGTTCCCCCCGCCCCCTCGCTCGCAGTTTTATATTATGGTCGTAACTTTTAAAATATTTTACCAAATTACGTACTTCAAAAGACAAAGTTTATCTACTTTGAATATCAGAAGCGATAAAAGATATTTATTTTGATAAAAATCTATTTGTCACTGCTAAATGTGAATTAGAAACAAAAAATCTAATTTTATTGTATTTATGGTTCTCTTTTTTTTGGTAATAATGGCTTACACATAAAAGATAGATATATACTGTCGCGGACTTTTTTGTAGAACTATTTAGGAGAAACAATCCCACCGCACATTATATTCGTGTAACTCTTACAGTTTTCCCACCGCACGCCAGAATAGCTCGCAGATGACAGATTTTTTCCGACTTACCGAATAACACTTATCGTTATATTTTGGCCAATATACACAATATCGTCATAAATTATAGCCTATGTGTTATTCTGATATATAAGCTATATTATTGTAAAGTTTCATTACAATCCATTCAGTAGTTTTTGCGTGAAAGAGTAACAAACATCCATACATCCATACATCCTCACAAACTTTCACGTTTATAATATTAGTAGGATCTATTTGTCTGCCTAAATTGATCTCAAGACAATTCACGGGATCTCAGCATCAGTTTTTAAGATAAATCAGCAACACTTGACTCAAAGATGCATTATTTATTCCCTATTCAAAAAATAAAACTGCTTCTATTAGTCAACACTGTCGCTGTTCCATTAGATTTTTTTACCATATCCTTATTTTTAAAAGTAAACATCCAAAAATATTATAAATTGTTAATTTTTTCAGTGTATGCACTCGATCACCAATCATACCGGCGCGGCCAACCTACTCCGGGTCCAGCGATACCAACATCTGGACAAATCCCGCTACGTCATCAGCGAACAGTGTTGCCAGCGGTAGTAGTGGGTAGTAGCTTATAGAAACTCCTAGTCATGGTAGAAAATCGACCACTGTTTCTAAACTTAGGAGCGGAGGGTATACTGTTGTCTGCCATACATTGATTGTAATTACCGACTGACACAGCAGATGTCTGCTTAAATCGGACCTCTCAAGCGTTGTAGTACCTTCAACCTATAATTCGTTAGCTTTAGCCTGTGTAGTGCATTCCAATGCCTCGACGGGGTGTCACAAATTCGATTCCGCTGTGCAATTATTTGTACTGAGCGGAATGATGATATGAATATGTGTTCTGGCAATGACCAGTTGACCAAAAAAAGGTATCTAAGCATGTTCATCCAGTGTTCCAGAACCCATGACCTACATACATATACAAGCTATATATAGTACAAGCTCTGCTTAGCTTGGGTCTAGAAAGCACTATATATATGTCCAACAATATTATTATTAATTGCTCATTTTAATAATAATAAATGTAGCAGCTTTATTGTGACCTTGGGTATACAAAAGCAACTAATATGGCAGAGAGCCTAAATCATGATAATTTTCAATTTTCCACCCAAGGTTGGGGCCCCATGTAAATTTGAAAAAAATATTATACCTGATTTAATTGTCAAAATATACACTAATGTGAACGAGGCCACGACCAAAGGCAAGTATAATCTTACTAATATTATAAAGGCGAAAGTTTGTCGAACAGTAAATTCACCGTAATTTCCAGGCGATCGAAGTCGCGGGCAACAGTTAGTATATAATAAACCAGCGTAATGTGGGTGTCATATACCTCTACCGAAGTAATAAATAGTTATTGTGTTTTGGGATATACTGCACTTGCGCTCGGCTACCCAAGCGCGAGTTTAGCAAAACTACATTTTAGCAAAATAAATTTCTGCCGTTTAGTTATCCTCCTCCGCGCCTTTTCCCAACTAAGTTGGAGTCGGCTTTCAATCTAACTGCGAAACGGCCGAACTTCGATATTTTACGTGAACCGACTGCCAACAGACCTCCACAACCCAAATACTAGGCAATATCGAATCAAAAAATCAAAATCATATATTTCAACTAAACCATTATGGGTATTTTTGAATTGTCAGGAGTAGTAGTCAGTCAAACTAAGTCAGTCGTGCAGCTAGTTGCCTGTTCCAATTCGTAGATCCAGTGGAGAAGAACAGGCAAGAAACTCCAAGGACACTCTTTTTCAACATGTTTTTTACATATTACTGGTTACATTGCTTATATGCGCAAGTTAAATGTGAGGACAATGTAACGTATTGTTCTAACAGTCGCGCAAACTACTACTATATGTAAGTAAAAGCAGTTCAGAAATGACCAGCCCCGACCAACGGCACTCGTTCACGAGCATGACGCACGCGCCAGCCATCGTCCACTTCAACCATATGATATCAATTGATATCAAAGGGAGTCGAACGACCCAACACGCACACCACCATCGGCAGGGCGTCTAAGCGGACACGGCATACTCAGAAATAATTCTGTAAGTAGACTAGGGCTTTTAGGGCTCCTATTACCAACTACCAGTAACGAATGCCACAGATGTTCGTACGGCAACCGGGACCGACGGCTTAACGTGCTCTCCGGCACGGAAGAATCTCAATGTGTTAAGAATGGTCACCCATCCTAAGACTGACCTGGCTAGTATTACTTAACCTTGCAATTTGCTAACCTACTTGGTTACCACTTAACCACGAGCCCTAAATAGTTTGTATACTTCACCTCGAATACTTTGGACATACATTTTTATATTGAAGATATAGTTTGATAATTCATACTAATTTAGATATATATTTTGGATAAAGACTTAGCTAGTAAAATAATCATAACTACCTAAATATATCAAACATTTTATATTGTTTCCATGTAAATAGTCTGTTTGGACAGTGAATTTGTATAATTAGATATTTAAAAGATGTACTAATAAATGAGTGGCAAAGCTTTATTGTCTGTGTTTTATTCTAGGTCACTACTTTTGTATCTCTTTTTACATTTTATGATTACATTGTAGCAACTAACTAATACTAGCCCCGGCTTCGCAAGGGTAGCAGAGACATCTTCAACAATCATCAAACATTTTTCAACCAATTTACATAAAACTTTAACAAAGTATATTCCTAAACCTTCCTCATGAACAGCGATTCAAACTACTGAACGGATATTCATGCGGTTTGCACTAATAGATAGAGCGCTATCTATTAGTGAAAACCGCATGAAAATCCGTTCAGTAGTTTTTAAGTTTATTGCGAACAGATTGACAGACGCTTCAGGGGACCTTGTTTTATAATATGTAGTGATGTAGACCGGAAGGTAACTGGAAAACTTGGCACTACCATCAGTCAGTCAACAATATTAAAAACCCAGTTGGGCTGAAATATGTTTAATACCTATATCTATAATATTATCTGAGGCTAGGGATATGAATTATTATCCAATATACTAGTAACTTTTGTCTTAATACAGAGGCAGGTTGATCACAATTATTGCTAAAGTCAAATCAAATTCATTTATTTCAATTAAACCCATAGGTATTTTTGAATTGTCAGGAGTAGTAGTCGGTCAGACTAACTCAGTTGTGAAGCTAGTAGCCTGTTCCAATACATAGATCCTGTGGAGAAGAATGGGCAAGAAACTCCAAGACACTGTCCAAGTCAGTGAAAGATCACAAAAGAGAATATATATGTCTAACTGTTGATTTCTTCTAAAGTATGTACCTCCCATATATATACTTTGTTGACTAAGAGAAACGGAACATTAAAAATGCAGACATAAAATTGCCAGCACATGTGAGCATGAACGAGGAATAAAGTAGCAAATCCATTACATAGCAATAACTGACAACTTAGGGCCTTGAAATGTATATATTCATAAATATAATTAATATGCTAAGAGTAAAACTATGACTAGTGTCTTCTAAACCCATATTTCTTCCGTTCATAGAAGAGATCTGTCTTTGAGCTTCCAAGGTTCACAATCTTAGGACAGCCATCTCTCTGCAAGAAAAAATATCATTTTAATACATATTGCTAGAAAATGCCAAGAATGATAAGTGATAGTATATCCAAGTTATTATCTATGAGAACAAAACAAAACAATTAATAGATAATACACCCAGATCCAAAACAATCTGTTGGTACTGACCCAAAACTGAAACACTTGTGCATCAACATTATGCAGAGATCCCTTATTCACTCTAAAAGGATTAGCTAATAACTAGGTATTACACAAGATGTGGAGCACTATAAATTAACTTACATTTTTTTTTTCTTTATTAACTCCCAAAATACAAAAGATTTCTGTATCGCAGGGACTTTACAAACATTCAAACAATGAACTCTTGTGGGCCACACAAATACTTGTCTTGTATAGGATTCGAACCTACTACACTTGGCTACGCCTAGTAATGAGGCGACCAATATTATATTACGTCCCATCCATGCAGGCATACTAATTCATTAGTAAATGTATACACTTAGTGACACCAAACCTAGGGCTGCCATCCGTCCGGGTTTCCCCAGATTTGTCCTAGTTTAGAGGGCGTCTGGGGAGCGTCCGGGCGGGGTTTCCAAACAGTGTCCACTTTGTGCCAGGGTACAATTAATTGTTAGATGAATAGTTAACAAGCTTAAAATTTAAATGGAATCGGTCTGTTTTTAAGGTGTCCGGGAAAGAATCTCGATTTCACCTATGTGTCCGGAGTTTTTTAAGTTTTGTTCGGCGTCGACAATTATTTAAGTGATGGCAGGCCTAACTAACCCAATAAAAACGAAACATTTCCAAATGTTCGCAGATAAGTAATAGATATAGATTCAGATTTCAAGGTGATGACTTTAAACACTTAAATAGATTTAATACGGTACTATATAGTATAAAATTAACTACTCACGTCTTTTTCCTGTATTGTGCACTCTTTACAATAATAAGCATCCGACACTCCGGGTCCTCCGCAAATAACACAACGTCCCTGGTATGATCCATAGTTACACTCATCGCATATTCGCACCAGCGTGCAAGGACGTACGTACGAGTCGCAAATTACACATTTACCGTCACATTTCTCACATAAGCGGCCAATAGCTGAAAAAATAAAACTTGTAAACTTAACTGGCTAGGTATAATTATTGTTAACAGTAAATAAATACTGAACTTACCAACGCCCGGCTGTTTTCTGCAGAAGATTAAATCTGGATGATGCTTAGCCATATTTTAAAATATATTTTCTAATACTATATGCAATAACGATAGAAATACACAAAATAACAAACTTCGATAACCTCAAAACAAATCATCAACGGACGCTGTTTATTGATGTGTTTGAAACCTTTCCGAAAATTTATAACACAAACTAACAAGAATAGAACGTCAAGAAACTATGTAATAAAAATTTCTAAGCTGTGTAAACTAAATTTTTTTTAACTACAGATTAAAAAACTAAATTCCGAATTTTTCATAGCTCCTTGTATTACATGATAAAGTTAATAAATTATTTGTTTCGTCCTTTTAATAGTTGTTATGGTGGTATTTGAACAGTCACTTAGGGATGCTCGTTATTATTTGATGTTATATAAATATCGATGTTTAGTCCTCAAAAATATCGATTGTATGAATATGACGTTGGAAGATCAATATTTGTTTATTCAACTATGCGAATCATGAACATTTTGGTATACTCTCAGATGTTAAAGCCACAGATCTATTGTATAAATACAAACTTAGTTTACAGTAGACTAGATTAGGGATGTTTCACCAGTGGGCAAGCCCATTATTGTATTGTGGTTTCGAGTCAGCTGTTAGGGGTATCTGACCCGATAAATTACTTATATACGTACTTGGACTCTTGTCTGTGCCAGCTGGCTGATCGGGGGTCAGGGTACCTACTTAATAGGCCAAGCTGTATAAGCCATCGAACCGTAGTTAAGTAGGTAATACTATAAGAACAGGAAAGGTACTAGGCCAAGCTAAATAACTCTTGTACCGTAGCTAGCATAAAGTGAAACTCCAGGAAAAGGTTGGATTCGAACTTATATTCGCTAAAATTTATGCTAGTTATATTTACAATTTTGGTCATACAAGTTGTAAATTCCGTATAATACGCGGATTACCAATTAGACAACTTAAACTATATTTACAATGTAGTGTCAAAATTAGATTGCGTGATTGCTTACGAGAGTTATCGCTGGTTGCGTGCCTGACTATCTAATAAGTGCGCTATAAAACTAAAGTGCGCCGCGACTCGTGATGCTTTGATTTACCTTTTATTAGAGCTTGTTCTAAGTACGCTGCCATGCCTACCCCACAGTGGCAACCGGGCACTTTGGTAATTAAAGATGGGAGTATATTGAAAGGAAAAGGTAGGCAAGAAGGGAAGACAATGAAAGGAAAAGGTTATTCTGGATATTGCTTATATTGCTCATACAGTTGGATTGGAGAGTGTAACCAATAGATCTAAAAGGTCTGGGTCGTACTTGTAAAGTTGTAACTCAAACTGGCTATTGCCCGGATGTTCAAGCCCTCTAAGAAAATAAAACTTAAATTTTTATATAAATATTCCATTTTCTTGTAATGAAGACCAAATGTATTTTAGCTTATCCATGTTCTGTTTTAATGCGAAATGTGAAATAGTAATTGAACATAGACGATAGATCTATTATTAAAATTTTTATTTAGTGAATCGAGTCAACGAGTACTCCTGGATCTGACAGCTGTGACAGCTGAAATGTTTCTGGTTTCTTCACCACTCTTCTTTGAATGACATGTTGTTGATTTATTACACATGGCTTTAAGGTATTAGTTTCTACAATTTGGCGATAATGGCAACAGATCACGACACAGAAAGTAGTGATAATGACAGCGAACAGTCCGAAAGGGAAGAACAGGAACAGCCACCAGTAGAAC
Organism: Callimorpha dominula; assembly: GCA_949752705.1. Taxonomy (NCBI): domain Eukaryota; kingdom Metazoa; phylum Arthropoda; class Insecta; order Lepidoptera; family Erebidae; genus Callimorpha; species Callimorpha dominula. The sequence continues at coordinate 2,846,692 of OX457000.1, read as the reverse complement.
AAGCAATTGACGAAAATGAAGATGATAACACAACATTTAAAGATTTGGTTCGTATTCCACGCTGCCTAAATAATCTTTACTAAGAGTTAAAGCATAAACTATCAGAAGAATTGAAGTACAATTTTATTTTACTTTAATACTATTTGTGTAAATTCGAAGATGCCAAATTGAGGTTATGTTCACAAATTAATTTCTCTATTTCTAGGGGGTTGTGGATGTTTTGTGCGAAGCTTGTGAAGAATTAAAATGGAAGAAGCCTTCAAAAATACAGAAAGAATCAATACCATTGGCTCTGCAAGGCAAAGACATTATTGGTTTAGCAGAGACAGGTTCGGGTAAAACTGGTGCCTTTGCTTTGCCAATCTTACAGGCATTGTTGGAGAATCCACAGAGATATTTCGCATTAGTACTGACACCTACAAGAGAGTTGGCATTCCAGATATCTGAACAGTTTGAAGCCCTTGGTAAGTACTATATTGTTCTTTTTCTCATTCATCAACATTGTTTCTACTACATTAATTGAAGCAGTAATGGAATAATGGTTAAAGTATAAACACAATAAAAACCTTGATTGATTTATTACTAATTCCTTTTTTTAAATTTCCATTGATATTTAATAATCCAAAATGGTGTATCTAGGAGCAAGTATAGGAGTGAAATGTGCAGTAATAGTAGGTGGTATGGACATGGTAGCTCAAGCTCTCATGTTGTCCAAGAAACCCCACATCATCATAGCAACACCGGGCAGATTGGTTGACCATCTAGAGAACACTAAAGGGTTCAATTTGAAGGCATTGAAGTTTTTGGTAAGTACTTTTGCTGTTTTTTATCATCCTCTAAGAATTTGGCTACCTACTCTCTATATTTGTACACTAATAATCTTCATCTACATACCCATACACTGTATTTCTTAATTCTAACTAATATTGTAAACTAGCAGTTGCCACACGGCTATGCTCATGTGTACAATTTATATATTTTGCGCAAAACCTTAATTTTTTTTCCAAAATGAAAGTAGCCTAAGTTACACCTTATAAAACCAGCTATCTGCCAGTGAAAGTCCTGTGCAAAATTGGTCCACCCGTTCCGAAGATTCGCTGGAACAAACACACAGACCAACATTTTAAAAACTTATTTTTAGGCATAGATAGGTATATTTCAAATAACTGTACAAGCTTAAAAAACTATTATTTTGACATTAGAAACAGACACTTCAATTTTATTTATTTGTATTGATGTAACTGATTATCAAACAGCAAATCGAACTACTGAACTATCATGTAATTTTACATACATTTAGTCAGGGGTAAAGAAACAGGCTTAGGTACCTTTCATCCCATTCAAAAAATACTGTTTGAAGGGGATACCTCAATTTATAGGCAAAATCTAAAATATTTTCATCACAGGTAATGGATGAAGCTGATCGTATACTCAATATGGACTTTGAGGTGGAAGTTGACAAAATCCTACGTGTGATACCTCGGGAGCGTCGCACATATCTCTTCTCAGCGACAATGACGAAGAAAGTGCAGAAACTACAACGTGCCTCTTTGCAAGACCCCGTTAAAGTTGAGGTGTCCACAAAGTATCAGACTGTCGAGAAACTGCTGCAGTACTACTTGTTCATACCAGTTAAATATAAGGTGAGTGCTAATACACACTTAGATATATAAGATTTATTTGATAAGAACAAGTATGGATTAATATTATTTTAATGCATGTATATTTAACTACTTTGTGGCTAGTATGTACTACTGAGGATATAGTTATTTATATCTTTACTAGTCTTTTTTAATTCTTGAAGTCAACTCAGGAAGTATCTCCAACTTACAGCCTACAGAAAACTATGGTAATTGAATTATCACTTGAGAGCACCAGTGATCTCTTACCAGGCAGACAGGCTATGCGCTAAAAAAAAGATGAAATGCTGATATTCCAACATTTTAATGAAAAAAATACCCAACTAGCATCTATAAACTACACATCCTTCATCATGCCTTCACATGATTCTATTCCCTAGTAGACTATTGATTAATCTCCATCTTCTCTAGGGTGGATAGGTCTCTGTTACTCTCCTTTACAATGGTAAACTAGATTAGAAGGAGGAGTTTGAGATTGTTTTGTAATTTCAAATAATTTTTTCATATCCTAGGACGTATACCTAGTACACATTTTGAACGAGATGGCGGGCAACTCGTTCATAGTGTTCGTGTCGACATGCGCAGGCGCCCTGCGCACGGCCTTGCTCCTGCGCAACCTGGGGCTGGCCGCTGTGCCGCTGCACGGACAGATGTCGCAGAACAAGCGTCTGGCGGCGCTCAACAAGTTTAAGACTAAGAGCAGGAGTGTGCTTATCTGCACTGATGTTGCTTCTAGGTGGGTTATTCTATTGATATCCTAACTAATATTATAATGCGGATGTGAGGGTGTACTAAAGGACAAAAGTACGGGGTAGCAGATGACACAAGGAATCGAAATATGTTTTTATTTATAAAGATTAACAAGGACGCATGCCTACTTATCTAAATAATTGAAGAATTTGCGTATTGTATCTACACTCGACAAAATAGATTCATATACACCTTATGTAACACAATAGAACTATGATTTCTCTCTTTGAATACAATTTCATAAATAGACTCTCAACTAAATATAATTAAGTACAAGTTAACTCAACTACATTAAAACCAACATTGAATATTAAAAAACATTTGATTTGTCTTATACACCAGGTAGAAAATAATGTTGAAATTAGTTAAAATATACGGATTTACTCACGTGTATATTTCGGGGATGCCCGACTAACTTCGGACCCGATGGGTGCTAGACGGGTCTGGCACCTGCAACCGGCGCGGCAGGACGCTTCACCCCTTGATAAAGGGCCCCCGTCGGGTCCGAAACTAGTCGGGCATCCCCGAAATATACACGTGAGTAAAACCGTATATTTTAACTAATATGAATACCACTCACGAAAGTTTTTATTCAATGTTGAAATTCTTGTTTCATTTCTAAGAAAGGGTTTACTATAAAATGTTGAATTCGAAACAACCTCTTTACTCAACTTACTGTAAAACTTTGCGTTCCATGATACATAGGTAATTATGTATACGTACGGGAATGAACGCGATCACATAATATGTGCTAAATATCTCTCCATTGAGTTGCCTGACAGGCTGAGACCATGGCCAGGGCAACTACATCCATAATTATTACATACTTTTTACTCAAAATGGTGCCTTTACTGCAATTTTTAATGCCGCATTCATATAATAATATATATACTTCTTCAGAGGTCTGGATATTCCGCATGTGGATGTGGTAGTAAACTTGGACATCCCACTACACAGTAAAGACTACATACACCGTGTTGGTCGTACAGCACGAGCCGGCAGAGCGGGCAAGGCCATCACTTTTGTATCACAGGTATAGTAGCCACTAATATACGACTTTAAATGCAATATATTTTTCTGTATTTTTTAATTTGGGTAAGAAGCAAGAAGTAACTGATAATTTATAAACAAATTTATTAACGGCTCTACAAGGGAAGTACCTCCACCCTAGAGAACACCGCAGTCTAAGATTGCTACCTGCTTAGTGTTTTGCTGCAGTAACTGCAAACCCTTTTCCAGAGGTCTGTTTTGCAATATGTTGGTGGCCAAATAGAACCTCTAGAAATCACGTATTCAATTACAATTTCCAATAGGACAGAGTAGGTCTAAGGGTTCTCGCAAGTAGAAAGTCCTTGCTTTTTTGTACTAGACACCTGAAATTTGAAACTTGAAAGAACCCTTAGACCTCGATCCGGTCCTGTCGTAAAATCCGCTCCTAGCTGACGCCTCCTACCTATTATTTTTCGATTTTTTAGCTGTTCCTTTGAGTTTGGCCGATTTTCGATTTTTAGCTGTTCCTTTGAGAATGAAATTGTTGATTGTGTTGTGCTAAAAATAAATCACTTAAATAATTGACACTGATCTTGCATTGGGATACTTGCATTTACGGAAGGCAAGAAAGGAAGCGTTTTTTCCAGGATGTGGTCCAATGTTACCCAAAATAATTTTCTGTCGCTCGCTTTGCACGTGAGTTAGCTCGTCACAGAATATATAATAATTGTAGAGATACATCAAATTAATAGCGACTCTCGCACATAAGCAATCTAGCTCGAATATAAAAGTCTTGTCTATTAACAATGAACTTTTCTTTTATTCTGATCACTACTTGTATTCAGTATACGACGTGTGTGTAGATTTTGAATCTCTTAATGTTCCAGTATGACGTGGAATTGTACCAGCGCATTGAACAGCTGATCGGAAAACAGCTGCCTCTCTACAAAACCGAAGAGAGTGAGGTCATGGTTCTGCAAGAGAGGGTCTCCGAAGCACAACGACTTACAAAGATTGTGAGTATATTGTAGATAAAGTTTTTGAAAGCCAACTAGAAATACCGCCGTACTCTTTTAAATTAAAAAAAAAAAACGAGAATGCTAATGCGAATCCAGTATTATTTTTTATATGTCAGATTCAGTTCATTTGGGTTTGGAAATATGTTATATTTGTTTTAATGTAGACCTCAATTATAATAGTAGGAGTGTTCTGTGTAATAGTATGGAAAAAATTATTAATATGTAAATGTGAGACAATGGTGCCGATTCTATTGTACACTCGACTAAACTAAAACCTGACCTCATTTCTTCATATGAAATCAACCTTGTGTTCTTCGTAATAACGTCTCATTGTTACTGGGGTCTATTTCTCAGCGCCACAAAATTTCACTAAAACCTGTCTACGAATACTCAACTTTATTTCCACGCAGCGAGAGTCCCCATTTGTTCAAACGCCGTATAAAAACTTGTTCAAAACTAAGATGACGTTATTTTAATCGACACTTACGAAGACGCTTACTAAAAACACAAAGCAAAAGAGATGGCATTCAACGGATAGCGGCTCTCGTTACGTGGTATTAAAGTTTAGCGACATTATGTTACCTACTTGTTTCAATTTGAAATAAGGCCTTGTTTCGAAGTGCACAAGGTATACTTCTTATATGAAGAAAATTTAGTGAATTTTAATTTAGCGAGTGAAGTAACAGAATTGGGACTAATACCATTAACGTTCCAGGATTATAATGATCTGGAAAAATAGATATTTAACGTGTCTTTGTAATTTGACGATCTCTGGTGGCGCTGCGGTAGGCATTCGACTGTCACGCCGGGGGTTGCGGGTTTGATTCCCACTCAGTCCAAATAGTTGTATGCATGAATGTCTATTTGGACTGGGCGTGTTTATGTAGGTATAATATGTAAGTATTTACAAAAAAAATTGGATCTATATATGTATGTTTATCTGTGTTCTAGACGCCACAGTACAAACTCTGCTTATTTGGGTCTAAATAGCGATGTGTAATATTCAAAGTCTGTGCGTCTTCAATTATATTAATTCGATTGACTGTAGCAGTCTTATTTTATATCAGGAAATGAAAGAGTTAGAAGACAAGAAGAGTACAAAGGGAAAGAAGCGCGGTGCGGAGGAGTCTGACGACGACACGGAGGAGGCGGCCGGCGTGCGGCGGCGCCTCAAGGGGGGCAAGGGCAAGAGCTGGCGCGGCGGCAAGAAGAGACGATGATCAATATAATGTATTTTGTAATGACTTGTTTCATTTTTGTAGTATTTTGAAAGTTACTAAAAGTCAGTTAACACTTTCAGTGCCACCCCAATTCACACTATATCCTGTACGATGCCGGGAACTAGTTGCGTTGAACGCACTAGGCGTGTCGCCGGCCTTGGAAGCTGAAATAACTAGACACGCTAGGCGTGTTCACCGGCATTGTACAGAGGCAAATTGTAACTTTCTGTAATTTACCGATGTTACATACATGAATAATTTGATTAGGGTATATAAAAAGTGATTTACTATAGTTTAGTGCGTTTGAATTTAGAAAAATGTCACAAACAAGTTTCGTAATTATGACAGAAATTGCCTCATTAGTTTCATTTGGCGCTACGCTATGTACGCGGTATTCTTTTTGTGCGGTACGGTGAATGACCTTAAACATACGGCTCCGTGGAATCAGCTGACTGATTAATGTTGTTCATTACTTATTTAAAGAGAGGTCATAAAATATGTGTGGTGGTTTCTTACTGTCGATCTTTTGCGCTGTTCGCTGTTTATAGCTGTTCTACAAGATCAACAGTAATATAAAACATATATTGTTTACAAAAAATTATGTCCATCATTCAAACATTTTTGCATCAAATAGTTTCAATACTTTTTCACCCGATTCTTTAAAAAATAATATTAAGCATATTAACTTTTTAAGTTAAGTAAAAGTTGCCATGGTTGATAATCTATACACCTGAACAGGCCTAGCGTATTCTCGGCCTTGTATGTAAAACATTTTTTTGTGGAATATAAAAATCATTGTAGCACAGGAGCCATTTCAAATTTGGCTAACTTATGAAATAATTAAGCTACACTGTTAAATATTACCGAAA